>CM062819.1:859833722-861193402 GCA_031772625.1 Pinus tabuliformis | reverse complement strand
TCCACTCCATATCGAGTGCCATAACAGTGAGTCTATCATCCGACCACCTCCCAAAGGTGTTCTTTGGAAATCATATTTTAATCTAAATGCTAGAGCTGCACAACATTACAATATTGTTGAGGATTTAGCTCAGGCACCTTTGACGATGTCTTCCTTGGAGGTTCGCCAATCCTTTCCAACCCAATGAAAGTCACTGTTGTCTACCATTGGTGTGATTGATCCTTCTGATTTGAGTCTGATTACCTTCGATCTAGAAAATCATGTGCCTCAACTTCCTCATCAAATTGCATTTCTAATATAGGTCCTTATCAAAGGAAAGATGATTCATCAGATGGTTATTGATGAAGGTGCCTCTAGCTGCATCATGCCAGTTTCATGTTGGAAAGCCATTTTCTCTCCTTCTCTTAGCCAGTCTCCAAACACCTTGGAAGCCTTTGATGGTAGAGGTTCACGTCCTAATGGTATTCTCACGAACTTTCTGATTACATTGGAGGCAAAGATAGTTAAATTAGGAGTAGAAGTTGTATATTCCAATTTTAACTAAAACCTTCTTCTCGGAAGAAGCTGGAGTCATGTTATGTTTTGTGTGGTGTCTTCTTTGTTACGAGTACTTCATTTTACCCATGAAGGGAAAATTTCCACTTTTGATCAACTGTCCTTCTTTTCTTTTGGTTCATCGAATGACAATGTTCCTTACATGGGAAATAATGAAATTCCTAATGAGAGTGTGGGGACAGGTCTCTTCAAAGACATTGCTTTAATGGGTACTTTTCCTTTCCCACCTCCAAATGTTCATTCAATCAATATGATCTTGATCTCTACAGATCCTTGGATTATCCCTACTACAGATCAAATTGATTTATTTGGCGATGCTATTCCTTTAAGTCAATTGGAGAAAAATTATCAAGAAATCATCTAGGCTTCAATGGTTGCTTTAGAAAGTCATACTGTTTTCAATATGAACCTAGACACTTATGTGCCATCTCCCTGGCTTGGTTCTTGGGATTCTCCAGATCCTTTGAACGAGAAATTCCCCACCAATGAGAGTATCGTTAAGGTCATGTCTCTGGATGAAAGACTATGGAATAGTCTACATCATCACTCTTCTTTTCTTCCTAACCTCGATGAGTTCCTTCCTGTCCTTAAGCGTATGTTTCTCATTATCCCACACTTCCACTTCAGACACCTGTCTTGGTTAATGAGGTCTCGTTGAAGGGTAATATGGGGAACATCATTGCTACTATGCCTCTTGACATTTCCATTAAACTTAGAATTTTCGAGAACATTCATATTGGGGTTTCCTGTTCTCCAGATGAGATCAGGATTTATACTCAACTTTTTAAATAATTCTGAGACATCTTTGCATGGTCATACAAGGAAATGCCTTGTATTGACCCAGCAATAGTGGTGCATGAGATTCTGACCTATCCTGGTGTTAAGCCTGTTCAACAATAGCTTCACCCTATGCACCCTCAAAAGGCTGTTGCTCTCAAAGTAGAAGTGGAGAAGCCTTTAAAGGTGAGTTTTGTTTATCCTATTCCATTGACAGATTGGGTGTGAAATATCGTCCCTATTGTGAAAAAGCAAGGCACAATATATGTTTGTGTTTATTACCACGATATCAATCATGCATGTCCTAAGGAAAATTATCCTACTCCATTTATTGATCAAATCATCGACAAATGCGTTGGGAGTGAGATTTTCTCGTTCATGGAGGGTTTTTTTGGCTATAACCAGATTAAATTTTCACCCATCGATCAACGTAAAATGGGCCTTATCTGTCCCTGGGGTACTTTCACTTACAAAAATCTTCCTTTCAGTTTGAAGAATGCAGACGCTACATTCTAACGAGCAATGTCTTATGCATTTCATGACATTTCACACATTGTTCAACCATACCTCGACGACTTACCAAGTGTAATAGATATAACCTAGAAATATATGGTATCAGAAATAAACCCAAAAAATAACAAGATCTGAATATAGATAGAAATGCTTCTTTATTAATCAAACCCTTAAGGTAGGGCAACACCATACATTCACTCCATAAGGAAGGAGAACACTCCAGAAACCATATGCTTGTTCATACAATATTCCTTGGCATCTCTCAATGCGGAGTCTCTAGCCTCTATATAGGCCTCATACATACAATACCATGGGTCATTACCATGGTTCCCTCAATACCATCTATCTAATACCATGGGCTTATTACATTATTGATAACTACTTGTAGTCCCTTACATGATACGGGTTAACCACTTTATTTATTAATATGGCCCATTCCATTATTACATTATTCCCTTGGGTACCTCCCTCTATACCCCATACTATCCCCCCAGGTATATTACATTCCACCCCCCTTAAACATGTTTCATCCCCAAAACATAAGAAGAACACAAATAATAATATCTACTCAAAAGAGTAGTCCACTGGTATTAGATCTCCATCCAGACTCTGATTTGACTGATGTTTTTTTGAAATTGGGTATTTTTTTGCAAAGAACCGAGATCTACAATTACATTAAGCAAATTTTGCCACACAAGATACAGATCTGATCTGCAAACTCGCCATCCCGAAAAATATATACAACACAGCTGATTTTTAAATCAGCGATATCTCCCTCATCCGGGCTTCGATTCGGCCGTTGTTTTTTCAAATTGGGTATTTTTTCACCAGAAACCCAGATATGCAATTAGATTCTACATATTTTGCACTAGAACATATAGATATGATCTACAAACTCACTGCCCCAAAAAATGTTTGCAACAAAGCTGATTTTTAAATCAGCAATATCTCTCTCATTCATACTCGGATTCGATTGATTTTTTTTGAAATTGTGTATGTTTTTGCAAATAAATTATATCTACAATTAGATTCTACAAATGTTTCCCCCAAACTTACAGATCTGATATGCAAACTCGCCACCCTGAAAAATGTCTACAACGCAGTGTATTTTTAAATCAACGATATCTCCCTCATTCGGACTCCGATTCAGCCGATTTTTTTTTCAAATTCGGTATTTTTTTGTAAAGAACCTAGATCTACAATGAGATTCTACAAGATTTTCACCAGAACATACTGATCTAATCTACAAGCTCACCGCCCCAAAATGTTCCTGCAAAAAATAAAAAAAATCTTTGCTTTTCCCAAGAAAGTGCTCTGATACCACTTGTGATAGATATAACCCATAAATATATGATAATAGAAATAAACCCAAGAAATAACAAGATCTAAATATAGATAAATTCTTATTTATTGATCAAACTCTTAAGGTAGGGAAACACCATACATTCACTCCTTAAGGAAGGAGAGCACTCCACAAGCCATATGCTTGTTCATACAATAATCCTTGAGATTTCTCAATGGGGAGACTCTAGCCTCTATATAGGCCTCATACATACAATACCATGGGCCATCACCATGGTTCCCTCAATACCATCTATCTAATACCATGGCTTATTACATTAGTGTTAACCACTTGTGGTCGTTTACATGATAAAGGTTAACCACTTTATTTATTACTATGGCCCATTCCATTATTACATTATTCCCTTGTGTACCTCCATCTATACCCCATACTATCCCCCCTAGGTATACTACACCAACTCATTTTGCTAAGTGTCGTGACCATCCAGATCACTTGAGGTCCATATTTTTACGATGTTGGCAATATGATATCTATCTCAATCCACACAGGTTTGTATTTTGTGGTGAGTCCAGCTGAATCTTGGGTTTTGTGGTGTCTCACAAAGGCATCCAAATTGATCCTTTGAAATTTGAGGCCATTGTCAATTTACCTACTCTACATCATTACTATAATTGCAGAGCCTGTAGGGAAAGGCTAATTTTCTCCGTTGATTTGTCACTAATTATGCCGAGCTCGCCAAAGTTTTTACTCGCTTACTTAAGAAGGGGATGGCTTTTATTTGGGATGAAGTTGCTCAAAAATCCTTTGATACCTTAAAAGACAAGCTGATTAGTGCTCCTTTACTGCATCCCCATGATTATCATTTTGATTACTTCCTATATTTGGCTGCAACTCATACTACTATTTCTATGGTGTTAGTTCAAGATGAAGATGATGTAAACGAGCACGTGGTTTATTATTTGAGCTGAAATCTTCTCGTTTCTAAATATCAATATGCCCATGTCAAGAAATTTGCCTTAGCAACCGTTCATGATATCCAAATATTTCGACACTATATCCTTTTAAGGAAAACAATGGTGATTTTTGATTGCAACCCCATGACATATATACTGACTCACCAATTACTAGGGGGAAAATACTCCAAATGGATCGTTATCCTGAAGGAGTTGGATTTGGAATTTACTGCTCCCAAATCAAAGAAATCACTCATCTTTGCTGAGTTGATTTGTGCTCTTCCATCTGCAAGCACTTCAACTGATTTTATTGAGAAGATACCCGATGAGGCTCTATTTCTAATCAACACTCTTGACCCATGTGTTATAGAAATTTTTGGGCACTGCAACCCTAAGCATAAATGTCCATAAACCAAGGGCTCCTAAGTCCCTAAAGGTGTTGTTCCAACCCCTAAAAGAACAAGGTCAACTGATTACAGCTTCTCCCAGAAGTTCTCCATGAAAAACTACTCAGAACTGGTCAAAACTAGATCATTTCTCTTGCTCTATGGCCAAGGTGCGATGCATCTCACCTTGTACACATGGGAAGTGCGTTGCATTTCAAAAAGCCCTTCTATGGGGTGTGATGGATGAGAAAAGACAAGTGGCGGAGACAGTTGGCGAGGTGGATGATCATGGAATCGTCCAGAAACTTCTCCTGTGACACTTGCCTCTCAGAATCTCCCAAGGATAAGTAAGAGATCAATGACATCTCCAAGTGGAATCAAGAACTATCAGAGAGAAGACACTAATCAAAAGCCCAGAGCTGACTCACACATCTGAAAATATCTATATATAGATCTCTCATCTTAGAGATCCAGGAGGGGAGGCTGGAATTTTGCATCTTGTAAGGAATTGCTGTTGGTTTCTTGAGGTAACATCATAGTGTTGGGTGATCTAAGCTTTTCATGAGGTGAAGAAGGGCTTACTTGCTGAGAGGATGATGCTGGGTCAGAACAACTGGTTGTAACTCTCTTGGCTCTTTCTTGATTATCAATAAAGCTATTCAAGTTTTCCTCCATACTCTTGTGTCATTTATGTTTCATGCATTTGTATGGTCAATTTACATATGATCCTAGATTTTTTATGATTGTAGATCCATGTTCTTGTATAGTGTTATGCTACTTTGATTCTATAGGTACTCTGTGAAGCTGGGTGTACAAGGAAGCAAGTAGCAAAGGACTATCCGAAGAGAGAGGAATCGAACTAGGAACCAAGCGCAAGACAGAGGTTGGTCTCCTTTATTCTTCTCTCATCTATATTTCATAAAGGAAAATGAAAGTAGCTTTACTTTGTTTGTTTCTAAGGTAGCTACCACAACTTAGTGGGATTAGCAGTTCTGCATAGACACTTTTCCCTGTAACAAAATGGTGACTCCACTGGGGAGTGACTAGGTTGTTTGTTTATCTACATTTGTGTATTTTATAAACTTACAGACGAAGCTTGAAGTTGAGCCAGGTAGCTTTCAAACTGCATTTTCTATGCAAATGCAAAGTAGATAAATGCCACTTCAGTCAATATCCGTGTTTTGTTTATGAATTAAACAACTGATTTACAAACTCTCTAATTGCCCTTGTGGTGGCTCTAGTAACCTCCTTAGATCTATCCCTGTTGTTGATTTACTGATTACCACTTGCTCGGCCAAAATCCCTGAACTGAACTGCAAACTGTGACTCGGAACCCAAGAAAAGTCTCGTCTCTGGCCCAGCGCACTCTCTGTTCTATGAATCTAAAATTCAGCGCACTTCTCGAGTGTAGTAGGTGCGATGCATTTCAAATTCACTGTGTTACAGGTGCGCTGATCAGACTAGGCATTGTTCCTGATTTTGGTTTCTGTTCACTCTTTTCAGATCTATTCAAGAATTTTGCTACCTATAGTCAATACACCTCTATTTGAAACCCCTTTCCTTGCTGATATTCTGCCTCCATTGTGCAAAGAACTGTAAATGTTTTTGTGTATTTGTTGAGTCATTTTCAGTTCTCCTTTGCGAAAAGGTAACGTAATTGCACTGTCGTTTCTTGATTTGAAAGTGTCGCAAGTGTCGTTTTCAGTCATAGAAGAGAGTCTGATTGCTCTTGATAGTCGATTACCCTGTTACTATTGTATTTGATCTAAATTTGTAGTTTTTCTAGTGTCAAAAGCAAGTCTTCATTTCCAAATTGCAAAGTGTTGTCATTGTCTTCATTTTGATTTTGAAAAGAAACTTGTTAGTAATTGTCGCTTGAAAAGTAATTCAAATTTGCGCACTAGCTTTCTTTTTATCATTCACATATTAAGAAGGCTGAAAACAAATACATGCATGTGCATTTGCATTTAGACTGTTTGATTGGTTTGATTTAGGACAGCGAATATAGTGTGTGCTCTTTGCTCTTTGTTGAAAGAATACTGTCTCTCTTTCCTTAGTAGCTAGGATTTTCATTTCACAAAGAAGATAAAAAGACTGTTTATCATCTTAGATTGCATTTTAGGAATTGTACGTCTACATCACGCGATGAACCTGAAAGGAAAGTTTCTTAAGCAAGATCAACTATGAAATAAATTTAATGAATCTAACAACGCTTCGGAACCTAACACAAAACATCTAGAAGTCTAGGCTAGAGATGTATGCCGGTGTCATAAAGCCTGGTAACTGTTGTTTTCACTATTGGTTGGGTGATTCCTCCACTTTGAGATGATAAGTGCCAGTACGGACTTGTGCTCCCACGTATCGTCGATTATATTTTTGGAGACCACAATAGGCTTAATCCTTTATCCTTAGGAAGCCGTGTCTGCCGCCCTATCGATCGCAATGCACTGAACACAGCATTCGGGAAGATTGACTGTCGTACCGTAAAAAGTATTCTGCAGTTTTGCGATTGGTTTGGTAATCCCTCTACCTAGATTTCCAGAGTAGTCCCTTTCGTTCCTTTTCAGACTCCTTAACGGAAAAGGTCCATTTGAGCACTTGTCACTTCAGGTTCATTAAAAATCGAAGGCGACTAGAGTCATCTTTTGTTTTTTCTCGACTCTTAAAAATTGAAAAAACAAGTTGTGTCAAAGCGTCTAAAATTTATTTTAATCGGAATAACATCACTGTTCCCTCGTTGGTCTTAGAAGTTAGTCTCCCTTCATCGCAAGTTCTTGTAGAATCGCTAGAAAATCTTTTGGATAGACTAGATATGTCTGAACAACCATCGACATCCAAGACTGTGTCATCCGACACAGCAGTGGCAGAGCCTCCTGCTGCTACTCCAATGATGTTTGATGGTATACCATCTGTCCCGGCAAGTTATCAACAACAAGCCAGAGTCCAATCAGGGACTGTTTCGACGACATGGTCAGTTCCTATTGCTTCATCCGGATTATCATCTGGTATTTCTTATGTCGAAACTCAACAAATTGATCCAATGTGTCTTCAAAGGCCAATCTACCCTTTAAGTACTAGATTTGCACCATATGGAGGGCAGTATGCCTTTTCATTGTTCCCTCCCAAAGAACAACCATATGGGAGTTTACAACAAAGTTCAAGTCAAACTGGAATTACATCTAGCGGTTGGGTACCAATACTGCCTCAGCAACCAAGGGTTGTATATTCAATGCAACCAGTCCACCCTGTGTCAAATATTCACACTATACCTATTATGGTGACTGCGTCGCAAGTACAAGCGCTACCTGTTGTAGGTGAACCTCAAGTTTCTCAGGTTGCAATACAACAGCCTCTTGTCTCAATGATTCAATCACAACCTTAGGTTAGTGCCTCCTTATCTGGAGCGCCTCAAGCTCAAACAAGTACTATGACTCCTCATCTTGGTCAATCACCCAGTATTGGGCAACAACAAATGGTCCAACAACCATGGCTAATTCAATCTCAACAACCGCCATTCCAACAATCATATCAAGGACCTGAGCAACAAGTCGTTGTAAGTAATGGGCAACCGCATTTCCAAACCGGTTATCAACAACCATATTATAATGGTTATGCCCATCAACCTTATCAAAGTTACCAGCATCAAATACACTATGTTGGTATGCAAAGACCCACTGCTTAGGTGATTCCATCTTATCCTAGGTATGCTTCGCCTAACCTGAATCAACAGTTGCCCTTTGTAGCAACTCTAGAATTACTAGATCTAAACTGGCTGACGAATTATCCAATTGCTTATGCCCCTTGGTGGCCAACGATTCCACATAAACTTCCATCAGATATTCCTAAATTTAATGGAAATCCGGGTGAAGACCCGTCGAATCATGTGATGACCTTTCATCTGTGGTGTTCATCAAACAGCCAAAATGATGATTCGATTAGGCTTCGACTTTTTTAGAGGACGTTAACTGGTCCGGCAGCAAAGTGGTATATCGAGTTACATAGAGCTACGTTTGACAACTTTAGTACCCTAGCCACAACCTTTTTAACCCATTTTCAGTTACCGATAAGGTACGAAACAGGAACGGAACTCCTTACCAATTTCAAACAAACGACGGCCACTCACATATCTGATCATATTCATGAGTAGCGACGTCGTCGTAGAATGGTAAAAATCTATGTTCCTGATTAGCTTTTAGCTGAATGGTTTATTAAGTCATTATTACCTTCCATTACAGAAGATGTGGCAAAGGGAGGAGTCGTCACTGAAGAGCAAGTTATTGCTCGTGCACAATATCTAGACTTGATCTATACTCAGTCTGGCATGCTCTACGATAAAATACTTGATGCTCCTAGACTGGAATTTTCCATTCCTCCCCCTCCTAAATAAAACAAAGACTCTCATGCCGGTGATGGTGTGATAGGTACGACAAGCACGAAATCGACAAAGGCTACATCTAAAAGACGTAAGATTTCTAGTCAAAATGCAAATGAGGTACTTCTCGCCTCGGAAGTAAATGCCATGTCGACCGACAAGGGCAAACAACTGAAGAAACTAGGGGGCAAGAAGAAAAAGAAAGGGAGAAAAAAGAAGCAGGATGAATCATCTCCTAAAAAACCTTCTGCAAACCCTTTTGGGCAAAGGAAACCCCCTGCAGGGTGTCAGATATGCGATGAGGATCATCGGACGAGAGATTGTCCATATAAAGCTGAAGTTAGGAAACTCTTTAAGAGTTCAAAAACCTCAGCAGTATTGAATGATCCGTTTCCAAACCCGGGAACCAAACTGGTTGCTAATCAAAATGCTTCCCGATCCCAAGTGCTTATGTTGTCTATCTCAAAGCAGCAAAATGATGCTTTGACAAGGAATAAAGATTACGGGAATCCACAGCTGTCGAACAACAAGGATAAAGATCAACCTAGTAGTTTGACAACAACTTTGACAGAAGTTGCGCCGCCCATCATTCCTGAGCTAACGATAAAGCCGCCAAAGGGAGTAGTACACAAATCGACATTTAATCCTCGTGCCAAAGTAGCACAAAATTATAATATAGTAGAGGACCTGGCCCAATCACCGTCCGCTATGTCGACACTTGAGGTACCGCAAAATTGCCTCTCCCAAAAGCAGGATCTATTATCAGTAATAGGTGGGATTGACCCAACAGATTCCAATCTTGTATCCTTTAATCACGAAGGATATGACCCTCAGTTACTAGCTCAACCTGCTTTCCTTATTCAAGTGAAAGCCCTCAACAAAACTGTTCATCGAACAATTATTGATGAGGGGGCATCTACATGTATTATGTCGATGAGTTGCTGGAAAAATTTAGGCTCACCACCCTTGTCGCGATCGTCAACAATGTTAAAAGCATTTTATCGACGATCATACACTCCAAACAGGATTTTAAGTAACTTGCAAGTTGAACTAGGGAGCAAAACAATAGAAATTGATGTTGAAGTAATCGACGGAAACCTCGATTACAACCTCCTATTGGGAAGGCCCTGGATATATGCCATGGCCGTAGTTGTGTCGACCTACTTCAAGAAGATTTCATTTCCCTTTCAAGGAGAAATTAAAATCGTCGACCAACAAACATTTCTCCCCAACAATTCACAAGTTACGGGAAGCATTCCAATGATCCATGGAAGCAATCATTCGCTTCAAAATATCGGAGTAGGTCTCCTAAAAGACCCTACCTTAATGGGTACTTTTTCCCTACCGCCTCCGATTAATCTGGTGGAAGTGGCCACAGTGGAAACCTGCAATATGAAATCTTCTATATCTAATGGATTCAGAAGATTCCTAAACATTTTGTCAACATGGATCATCACCATTTTAGAAATATTGTAGCAATCAATTTTCTTGGCTTGGGGAGAAAACCCAAATCAATGCTCATCGAGTGTTTGGATAGATAGGTCTAAGGAATATGGTACCTCTTCAGATCCTTGGTCACATGTACATTCTACAGACAAAGGAATCATTCAGTCAATGATGTTAGGAGAGGCACCATGGGAAGATTACCACCATCGTTCCCATCTCCTGGATTACAACGAAGATTATTCCAATGACCTTGATCATCCTTTAGTTTTTTATTTTCTATCAAATACTGTAAATACGGTGGATTCCGAGGACGATTCTTATCTCGTGTCGACCTCGTTAAAAAATGAAACAAGGAGTCATGAGGATAGTTCTTTTACTATGTCAACCTCATTAAAAAATGAAACAAATCCCTTTCCAAATCTCAAAGGTAAACCTTCATTCCAACCACCGAGTTGAATGCAATGAAGCTTGGGGGGCATGCACCTCGATTTGCATTATTATGCTGGGGGAATGCAAACCCACCACGAGCAATGTTACCACATGGTTCAAGCTCGTTAAAAAATAAACCTGCATCGAGCAGTTTTAACGTGGACTTCATGCTCGTTAAAAAATAAACATAAGAAATGAGCAAATGTTTCCCCCAGCGTTTAATCTCAATAAAAAATGAACCAATTTCTGGTAAATAATCGTTGTGAATGTAGTACTTCAGCCTTTAAAGCCTTGGTCGTGTTCTCATCATCACCTCCACTCTGTATTGGCCGATCATTCACCTCCATTTGATTGTTTACCCCCTTTTGAGGAACAGCTACGAAGAGTGATCCTGTTAGCCATCCTTGTAACACTGCCGTGATTGGAAAATTCCAAACCTTACCTGGAATCAGCTGCTACACAATTTTATCGCTCGTTCCTCAAAGACGAGTCTCCTTTAAGCTCTTTTCAACTGACTCGTAAAATATGAAAATATTGTCGAGCCATTGGCCTCTCCAGCTCGTTAAAGGGACCGGAAGTGCTATCCCTCCTTTAGATTTTAATCTTTTTGGACTTGAGGGATTATTACACAAAAAGATCGAGCGCTTGTTTTATTCGGCTCGTTAAAAAGTATCGAAAATTCATCCCTTCTGTATTGTTTTATACTTTTTCGGACTTAAGGGATTAGATGACGAAAAATGGTTTTTGGAGTTTCCTTTACGTCCCTTTTCAGACTCTCTAAAATTGAAAAGGACCGAGTTATCTTTGTCGTTAAACTCGTTAAAACCTAATAGTGACAAACTTGTCCATAACAGACAAGAACGAGTTTCACTATTGCTAGGCTCGTTAAAACATAGCGATGGGTTTTCCCGAAGGGAAAATTATAGAACAAGCATATGTTATCCTCCTCAAGCTTGAAAAAAATAAAAAGGTACTGGTCAGCAATGACTGGGGAAAAATTGGGAGGAAAACTTGAAGAAACTTTGTTGGTAGCAAGTTGCTCTTGAACATGACACTTTCACTCCGCATCCAAGCCGGGTTGGGTTGTTTCATTCACCGGTCACATCACCATGGTCACATCACACCATCCACATTTGGGGTTAGTGCTACCAATCCATCATGTCAGTGTCACCGATATGTTCAAGAGAAGTCACTCAGAGAATTCACCTGTGTCTCACCCGTTGCAATACATTTACGCTCCATTCTTTCATGAACGCCACCCTGAACCTTATATCACCAGATCGTTTTCACCTCCATTAAAATCATTTGCTCCATTCCGTGTCATTGATGTGGGATTCATTAAGGCCCTCCTATGACAGATCGCTTCTTGTCGACATCAGCTCATTATCCAAGAAGTCGATCTAGGGACAACCCTTTCAGTACTTTGAAGCTTGCATGCCTCAATGGCAAGTTTCTCACTTCCGGCAAGAGGTTTACATCAATGACCTTCGACCGAAAGATTTTGCATGGTGTTCGACGCCAAGTCCTTTATTCACACCACGCGAATTGTACTACAGTACCTTGAGGGTCATTATCATTATCGGTGATTCCTCTCGCACCTGTTAATAGCTTACATCATTGGCTGGTAATCAGGCGATGTCTTTCCATGTTCAACTCCAAAACATTTCTCACATGGATCAACTTGTACTTTGGGTGAAGATCGAACGATATTGAAGACCCTGGATCTAGTTTCATCCATCTGGGCTGCGATATATATTTAGGGAAATAAAGACATCAAATCTACATCGTTGCTGCACAGATAATCATCCAATCAAAGGGATGATGGCTCTACCAGAATCATCAGTCTACATTCAGACGATTGTCTGTCCTATGTACATGAAAATGAATTTATAAAGCTGAGCATGGGAATGCCCAACTCAGCTAGATCATGAAAATATTATGAAGATAATGTATTGTATTATATCTTATTACAGGTCTCCTTCCAGCTTGAAAGAACTTCGGATCCTCATGATAAAGCATTTCATGCGACATCAAAAAGATTAACGACCTCATGCCTTTGGGGGCAACAGTTATAGACATTTTTGGGCACTGCAACCCCAAGCATAAATGTCCATAAACCAAGGGCTCCTAAGTCCCTAAAGGTGTTGTTCCAACCCCTAAAAGAACAAGTTCAACTGATTACAGCTTCTCCCAGAAGTTCTCAATGAAAAACTACTCAGAACTGGTCAAAATTGGATCATTTCACTTGCTCCATGGCCAAGGTGCGATGCATCTCACGTTGTACACATGGGAAGTGCGTTGCATTTCAAAAAGCCATTCTATGGGGTGTGATGGATGAGAAAAGACAAGTGGCGGAGACATTTTGCGAGGTGGATGATCATGGAATCTTCCAGAAACTTCTCCTGTGACACTTGCCTCTCAGAATCGCCCAAGGATGAGTAAGAGATCAATGAGATCTCCAAGTGGAATTAAGAACTATCAGAGAGAAGACACTAATGAAAAACCCAGAGCTGACTCACACATCTGAAAATATCTATATATAGATCTCTCATCTTAGAGATCCAGGAGGGGAGGCTGGAATTTTGCATCTTGTAAGGAATTGCTGTCGGTTTCCTGAGGCAACATCATAGTGTTGGGTGATCTAAGCTTTTCATGAGGTGAAGAAGGGCTTACTTGCTGAGAGGATGATGTTGGGTCAGAACAACTGGTTGTAACTCTCTTGGCTCTTTCTTGATTATCAATAAAGCTATTCAAGTTTTCCTCCATACTCTTGTGTCATTTATGTTCCATGCATTTGTATGGTCAATTTACATCTGATCCTAGATTGTTTATGATTATAGATCCATGTTCTTGTATAGTGTTATGCTACTTTGATTCTACAGGTACTCTGTGAAGCTGGGTGTACAAGGAAGCAAGTAGCAAAGGACTATCAGGAGAGAGAGGAATCGAACTAGGAACCAAGCGCAAGACAGAGGTTGGTCTCCTTTATTCTTCTCTCATCTATATTTCATAAAGGAAAATGAAAGTAGCCTTACTTTGTTTGTTTCTAAGGTAGCTACCACACCTTAGTGGGATTAGCAGTTCTGCATAGACACTTTTCCCTCTAACACCATGGTATGGCGATGTTAATTTTTACCTCCAAACCCAAACTTTCCAATCTATGTTTTCCTGATCTAACTGACGCCACATTTGGCATCAGTCCCAACCCTATCGAATCCTTGGTGATACATTGTATTAGGTCAGTGTGGACTCTATTCTTCACAGGTGTCTCACCCTTGAAGAGTTTGAGTGAACCTTAAATGATTTCCACTCTCGTGCCTATGGCGGTCATATGTATGGATATGCCACTACTCAAAAAATCCTTCACGCCGATTATTTTTTGCCTTTTATATTTAAATATTGCATTCTAGCTTTCCAAAATGCCACGAATTCTAGATTTTCAACTGTAAGTAATGTGCCTCAAGCACACCCCTACACCCAGTAATTTCCATTGATCCATTTTCTAGATGGGGCATTGATTTCATGACATGTATTCCTTGCTCGGCCGGGGGCATGGTTATATAATCGCCGCCATCAACTATTTTACTAAATGGGCCGAGGTGATGCCTACATATAGTGCTGACTGTATTAATGCTGCTCAGTTCCTTTTTAACCATGTCATAACACGTTTTGGTGTTCCTAAAGCTATCATGACTGACCATGGATCACATTTTCGTCAACACATGATGGCATAGATGACTGCTCAGTTGGGCCTTCACCATGATAGCTCAACTCCTTATTATCCACAGGCCAATGGCTAAGTTGAGGCAGTTAATAAAGTTTTAATTACTATGCTTCAACGTACTGTTGGGAAGCAAAAAAAGGATTGGAATTTGATATTATTCTCATCTCTTTGGTCTTACACAACTTTTGCTAATATGACCACTGGATTCACTCCATTCTAGCTGGTGTATGGCTTAGAGGTAACTCTTCCAATCGAATGTGAAGTCACCTCACTTAAGCTAGCTATTGAACTTATTTTTAATACCTTGCCTGAAGAGGAGTGACTACTATATCTTGAGATGCTTAACAAGACTCGTCACATTGCTATGATGCACATAGAATCTCAAAAGAAATGGGTCAAATCTCATTTTGAACAAATCGTTTCTCCTCACACTTTTGGTCAAGGTGATTTGGTCCTTCTTTATGATCAATCCAATGATAAATTAGGGAAAGTTTGAACCCATGTGGCATGGCCCATACATCATCAAGCATGTCTTACAAAAAGGTGCCTATGAGTTATGTGATTATGAGGGAAATGCATTGTCAAAACCCCGTAATGGGTTGTATCTCAAGAAGTATTAGGCGTGAAATTCATGTAATAACTTTTGAACATTAGTGTGTTAATTCGTTAGTGTGCATTTTTATTTTTAATGTGTTTGTTTTGTTTGCAGACATGCGTTTCTATGCTTACTATGTGTTCCACTCGGTTTGCAGATGTCGTCAAGACAATACGTTGGTTTTTCTGATGGTGCTTGTTGTAGAACACAAAATATTTCTTCCGTGGCATGGGCAAGTTCTATGACCCTAATTGTGAGCTAATTTAATTACCAGGTATTTTCCTTGGACAAACAACCAATAATATCACTGCATATAGTGTAATTATTGAACTCTTGTAAGAAGCAATTTCACATGGCATTAGGGATTTAGATTTCAAGTTGGATTCACAGATCATTGTGTTACAATTAAACAATCATTACTCAGTGAGAAATCCACAAATATTGCGTATGTATCTATGTGTTAGACTGCTGGAAAGAAGTCTTGATTTCATTACATATCAACATATTCTGCATAATTTAAATACATCAATAGATGCATTAGCGAATTTTGTTCTTGATAGGAATTTGTGTCATTTATAAAATTGATCATGTTATGGACACATAAGTAGGAAATAAAACATGAATATATATATATATATATATATATATATATATATATATATATATATATATATATATATATATATATATATCTATATATATATATATATATATATATAGATATAAATATAGATATATCGCATCTCATAGTGCTTTACATCAAAATAGAGTGTTCTAGGACACTTGGTTTTCAAAAACTCCAAAATGTGTAAAAGGACTAGATAAACTATCAGCCTGCACAGTGCTCATGATAGCATGAGACTGCTCTGATCAATCAACCTAGCGGCTGACGTAGTCTCGCGAAGACTCCCACTGTGTGTCTCTACAAATACGGTGGAACATCATCAGTAGTGGCATACTATGGAACTCCACGAGTTATCACCTCCAGATTGCGCTCCATCTTGGCTAAGGGGTATGCCCCTTCTTCGTAGTCTGCACCCACTTTCTGATGTGAAAATCACTGTGCTATTGGCAACATACCTGGTGGTCTCTCTAGTCTCACATCTGCACATTTATCACAAGTTGAGTCTTATTTTACACTTCTACATAAATACATAAAATTTGAAACAAAATCCAGAAAACAAGTTTTTACCTACATCGGTCCACTGTTCTCCTTGTGGCAAAGGAAGATCTGGATCCCACCTGAAATTCATGCCAACATAAGTGTAGTCATCCACCACTAGTAGTTTGCATTCTAGCCAAACGAAAAAATGTGGCGGGTAATGCACGTTCTGACCCATTCCTCCTCGAGGCATGCGTTGACTCCATCGCACGAGTCTCGGATCTCAGGGGGCAGGATCTGGTACCTCTGCCCACTGATACCAAAATAAGGGCACTCACTTTAAAAAGGAGGTCACCAATATAGAACCGAACCCAAATTTCTTCAGGTGTCCATGCTTTCCCTTAGTTAGTTGCCATTTCATCTTTGCCAAAAGGCCTCCACACCAATTGAGGACATTGGGGGTCAAACATGTGATAGCATATTGGAACTAAGATTTTGAAGCCTCATGTAAGGTTTGTATGCTGCCTACACGTGCCGTAGTGAACAAAATTGTTCCAAAGATGAGGTTGTTGGTGATTGTCGCTATCTTCACCTTACCTCCATTAGTCATTTTGGCACTAGGATAATGCCTCTATACTAGAGTCCTTGGCCTTTCACCTCCTTGTTGAGATCCAAAGACTTGGACCACTTCCCCTCACCGAGACAATCCCATTATGAAGTAGATATCCAGCTCCTCAAGTTCTAGTTCCTGACCTTTTATGATGAAGATCTCTCGATCTACATCGCATAGGTTGATGAGATAGGGTAGCAATTCCATCTGAGACCTTAATCGTGTTGTCCTAAATAATTTTAACAACCCACAATTCCTTAGAGCGTTATGCATTCAGGATCCTGAGTTGCTTGGAAATATTCGACCTCATGGCCTCTTTATTTCCACTCCAAGACCATTTTCTCCTGCAAAACATCATTTGACACTCATTAATTCCTTTTTCAAGGATCAATATCATCATTTTTTTCTTAAAAAGAGAGTTTTCCTTCATAAAATCTGCCCTCGACACCATCGTGTCTCTTTTTACAAATAGTGGGATGGCATCACGTGAGCCTTTGGGCTCGAGCATGATCATCGCAGGTCCAATGACCATACCCATGATGGTAATTGACGCCCTAAATTTTTAAAAATCATCCCTTATAGCATAAAAGTCACCATTTAAAATGCATAAAAATGTCATAAAATGCAAGAGCACGGATGAGCCTCTTACTTGTCATAAACGGTTTGTGAAACAGTACCCTAGATCTCCCGCAAGAGCCACTAGAAAATCAAGAGAATTAGGGCACAAAATGCACTTTCAGAGCTCACTTTGGTAAAATGGTAAAAAATAACATTACTTTTTCGTATTTATAAGTTTTACAAGTCATTTTTGTTGATATTTTTGTAATATTCTAATATTTTCTCTAGATATTAGTGAAGGGTGTGTTTCTTGTGCAGTTACAGGTACCTTCAAAGTGAACAGTGATCATTATTGACCAATTCTCATGAGTTTTATTTTATATCTTTTTCAGACTCATTAAATAAATGAAAAATGAACCCCCCTTGTTTAGGGACAATTTCCCCTAGGGTCTTGGGTTAATACCCTAGCAGAGCAGGGGTTATCTATAAAGAAAAACAAGCATTCCACACAGCCATGATGCTAATATAAACAAACTACGCGAAGAGAGGTGCACCTAGGGGTCCTTTGTTTGGGAAGATCCAGCCAAGGTCCAAACCCTCTTAGAGTTCCTTTTGCTCCTTTAACCTGCAAAACAATCGATTCAAGAAAGCACAACAGTATATGGACTAAACATCATAAAGAAATCAACTTCATATCATATTGAAAGTTAGTTATGAAATTGAAATAATAATTCATTTTTAAATCATAATATTGATATCATAAACATGAAGAAGATTCATATCAGGAACAAGACAAGTGTTTATTTTATTATAGATAACTAAAATATAGAGAGGAATGATTTCACTTGAGTCTTCCTTTCATAGGCTCGAAGTGGAGCCGTCCTCCGGATTCATCCAATCTCAAGCCTTCAACAGGCTCCTTCCATAACTCACTCAAGGATATCTCAACAAATGGAAAGACATCATAACTCAAGGAAACAAGGGTTTCCTGTAATGGGGTAAGTGCTGGAAGCACAAGGATCTTCAGACCTGATCAGGGATAATCTCAACAGAGTGATTTTTCTCTCTATTCTCTCCTCCCTTAGGCCTTTCCATTGAAGCTTTTTTATACTTCTCCCAAAGTAGTTTTTTAGTTTAGAATTCATTAGGAACAGTTGGGCCACAGGCACCAATAGGTAATCAATAGGTAAAACCCATGATCTCTGCCCAAAATTAAGGAGATTTAATTTTCTTTAAGTGTTTTAAGAAATATATGTGGGTTGGGTATACCCAAACCCACGTACACATGCGTTTAACTCAGGGCAATGTCATGTAGAGGGAGTAAAACGCTATTTTTTAAAGTATTTGGACCAGGCCTGGAAGGAGGGGTTGCCCTAGGCCATGAGTGCAACATCACAAACATCAAGAGTGAGATTTGGAGCTATAACACCCCTGGAGTCATATTACACTTTTTAACTCGTTAAAGTAAATGAATCGACGTCATCTTAGTATACGTTTACCCCTTTTTTGGGCTGAGATTCACAATTTACAAAAAAGGTACACCTTGGTCGACATGGTCAAGAGTTTCCCTGGAATATTATTTTCTACCTTTTCGGGTTTGAGGGACAAATTAAAAAAAGGGACATGATGGAGTTTTCTTTTTCGTTTCTTTTTCAAAATATCTAAATGTGAAAAAGATACCAAGTTATTCTTGCATCAAACTTGTTAAAACTCTACGACAAAAGACTCATCACCATGATGAGACCAAGCTTCTCCTTCCTAGGGCTCGTAAAACTCACTAGGATGGATTCATTCAAAGAATGAACTTACATGACAAGCATATGCTATCCCCTTCAAGCCTATGATAAAAATCCCCTTCAAGCCTATGATAGAAACAATTGGGGTACTCGGTAGAAATAGCGGGGGAAAAATGAAGATGAGACAACCTTTGTATAGGTAGCATTTTTCTCTTGAACATGACACTCTTCTAGTCTCATGTTGGGTTTGGGATATCCTCACTCAGTCACTTATCCTCCCAGGCTTGGGTGATCCATTTTGCCTCTCATTTGACTATTCCATTTCATCATCATGACCTTAGTCCTATGTCGAATCAGATTCTACCACACTCTGGAGTCATGTCGTCGATGTTCAAGAGAATTCCAATATGTATGATTTTATCTATACAATGTTTGAGTCATTTCTACAATCTTGAATATTATTCCACTTTATTCCTTGTTTCATGTCGATAATGGGGGATTCATCATTGCTCTCCTTCGACGAGTTGCTTCCTGTCGACTTCAACTCATTATCTAGGAAGATGACTTAGAAACTCCCTTTCAATACCTTAGAGTTGGCATGCCCTAATGGTCAGTTCTTCACATCCGATGATTGTCTTCATTATTGACTTTAGATCAGGTGATTCCATGAGTGTTCGACTTCAACTTCATTATCACATTCATGGATTGTACTATTGTACCTTGAGAGCCATCGTCACTATTGGTGGTTTCTCTCATACTTGTTAAAGGTCCACTTGATTGGTCGATAATCAGGTGGGTTTCTAGCATGTTCAACTTCGACAAATTTATTCGCGTGTTAGGGTTCATACATTGATTGAGTCAGAATGGAGTGGAAGACCCTGAGTCTTATCTGTTATGACTCAGACTGGACGGATTTATATGTCATTCATGATTGTACACATGTTTCCACTATATGTATGGTTGTGACCATACCGTGGAACTTTATATGTATGATGATCCTCATTATTTGGATGGTGGCACCCATACCATGGATCTTTTCGTATAGTCTTCATCATCTAGATGGCTGCGTCCATGTCATGGATTCATGTTTTGATCTCAGATATGTATATGTATATGTGTCCTTGATTTGTAGGTCTCCTGATAGTGCATGTCGTCATCCTTGCAAAGATATCATAAAGCATCTCAGTCATGACTCCTTGTTCTTCCTTCAAGATTTAGGGGGAATCTGTTACACAGTATTTTGTCATGCCTCCTACACTTCCCTCTAACATACCCTGAAGTGCTCGAAAAATGACCATTATATAGTATACTCAACCATGTATACAACTTAGATCCCTCCTAAGACTTCATTTGGAAAATCTCTTGAGATTTCCCTGAAGAAATAGCTCTTAAAAACCTAAAATGAGAGTCATTGCTCTTATGAGGTTCAAAACGATGGTGGCCGACTCTTGCACTGTGTTTGACCTGCGATGACATCAATTTGTTCCCTTACATACCTAGGACTATCTCAAAAGGGTAATTTTCCCGAAGGAGATGAGAAGCTTTATGATCTAGAAGCTTCCAAAGAGGTGAGTTGGAGGTGGTTTTGCATTGATGAGGTTGAATCCTCCCATTTTGACCTCTTTTTCTTATCTCTATGAGCTACCTTCTCAAGATGTGGGCCTAATCCTATGATTGGAGAAGTCTTAAATCCCTCTCCCAGCCTATAAATTCCTCCTCTCCCATTCCCAAATGGTTGGTCTATGTCCATTTCCACCCCTATGCTCAGCTTGTGCCTAGAGGCTATTCATTAGAATTGGAGAATGAGTGTTTGGAGAGTTTCTTGGCTTGGACTTGGATTACCACTCAAGGAGAGCCTTTCAACATCAAGGCTATGTTTGCAAGATTCCCTTTATTCCTTAAATAATATACAACTTCTGGTTCATCTTCCCAAATATATATTTTCATGTATGTATTAGCTTGGCATTCCTTGATCAGTTAAGTAGGTTGTTATTGGATTTGCTATTGGTTTTGGCATGTTTTTATATCTCTTGATCACTTGTATAGGTACATAAGAGCTTAGAGAAGCAGGAACAAGTCCATGACACAAGTGGTTCAAGGCCATCAACAAAGGAAATCAAAATAACATTAGAATGAGGTAGGTCATCTCTTTCATTCTACTTTTCAATTATAACCTAGGAAGATGCCTAGTTGATTGTAACTTTAGTTGCTAGACCTACTCATTGGGCTAGAGAGATCGTCTTTGTCCATAGAGAGGATTAACCTTGTTAATAGAGATTCCCTAACATTTTGGTGGGTCCAGCACTGTCAACATAGTTATAAAACTCTCACATTTTATAAATCAAGAAAATAATGGAAAAAATGATAATGACAGAAGAAAAAAATGACATAGCATAATACAAAACAGAGAGCTAGAACAAAAAAAATAGTTCCTTGGATTAAGTTTATCTACAATGTCATAGTAACAATTGTATTGGTATAAAAAAATTTCTTATTGTTGTGATGAGTACATTGTTAATCTTATTTTTACATGGGTATAATAAACTGATTGATAATGAGAAATCAGATCACAAATTTTGAGTAAACTGAAATAGCTATTAGGATGACTAGTAATTCAATGAGCTAAAATTGTGCCGCTACTAAATTTATTAACAGAATAAACAAAGACACCTATTAGTGTATACATGCAACTAAGTTCTTGATGGCTTATCGTAAATATGTCATGTATTTCGAAGTTGCTCAATATTTCAATAACATTTGTTTTGTGTGCACTGTATTGGTCATGGGAAATTTCACGTAGTGTAGGTGATACTTTTTCTAGTTCGACGCATCTTAGAATACATTTTTTTTCAGTCCTCTCATTTGCATGTGTGATGAAATTTAGATGATGAAAGTAAAGAAATCCAAAGTATTGGTTCTAGGCACTACAATAAAGCATAGTATTGTTTATAGTTATAGCAATTGTGATTAGAGTACTACATTTTGTGTATATAGTTTCGAATGGCATCTTATATAAGCTAACCACATTTAGATATCCTTGAAAATTTTGTAAAGTCAATATAGAAAATAAATACCTAGCAACACAAAATGAAAATTTACTGTTATTTTTTTTCTTTATCCATGTCTATTTAAGAAATATGATATAGGTTACTGTGCATATCCTGCTTAGCGTGGAAAAACAGTTTCTTATACTGTCAATTTTTTTTGTTCATTGCACAAATGAACGTTGATTGTGATGTATGAAAAATGGTTTCTTGTTTTTAACTATATACTTTAACAATATCATTGGAAAAATGTTTTGTTGCAAATCTCTTTGAATTGTAACACATGCCAAAACAATTTTATTGTGTACTTGAACTGTTTACACATGCAACATTTGTAAAATAATACATGAAAATCGTATAATCGTTAATGAATAATTTTTTCCCCAAACAGTGAAATATACAGACCTACATTTACGTAACTGGTCTTTTTATTTGACTGAAATTCAAAAGACACAAATTTTAAATAAAAGAAATCTTACTATAGCCTTTTCCTATTCTCCATTGTCATATCTGATATCTAGAACATATTGTATTGACGTTTACGTTGCCGAAATTGCAATATCTATGATTGTGCCTACTAGAAATGAATTGTCATTGCGTGACAAATTGGTAATTATCATGATTGGAAAAAAATGGTACTATGCACAAGCTGGATAAATGTTTTCTCACAATCACCACAATTGTATTTATGTTTTGGAATAATTTTGAAATATTTAATAGAAACACCAACATTTGCAATCATCTTTGAATCATGTTGTTTGATTAACGATATTGGCCGAAGAAATGTTATAATCATTTCTACTTCCTTACATTTTTAGTTTGCACAAGGTATTCTTTTGAGTTATTTGTTTTGTCCAAAAATGTTCGATATATGACCAAGACAACTCCATTAATTTTTTTTCTAGTTATATTATTACTGATATCTTTGATCAACAATGGAATCAACTCAACGTAATATTGCCTAATTATAACCATTGAATTTAAAAATGTTTTTTGTTTTTTTAAGAAAAGAAAAAAATCAAGGTAGGTAAAAAAAAAGAGGATAAAGGGAAAATTTTAATATAGAGTTAATTGATTTCTTCCAGAAGTACCTATTTTCTTTTATTTCTTCGATAGTTTCCATTAATTATGTTTTGTATATTACAATATGTGTTTTTGTGGTACTACTCATTGCTATGTCCACACTATCGTTCATGTCTACTGTGACATCATTTGAATTTGATGACTTTTATATGTTCACAAATATTACACTGAAACCACTACTTAAAAGAACACTATAATTGAAACTAAGTAACAATTATCTAATGAAATGGAATAAGATAAAGAAAATTCACAAGTAATGTACAAAAATACTATATGGATTTAGTTTTAGTAAATACGAAAGTCTTATACGAATGTTCAAAGTACTTTTTTCCTTGTAATTGTTGTCATGAATCTAAATCTCTAAGTGTCATATGTTTACTAGAAATCTAAAAAATATTGTAGTCATAGTACATTATATATATGGCCCAAAGGCAATGGGAGCACACAGAACAAAAAGAAATAAACAACAACAATTGTTGCATTATGTAATGAAAATATAATCAAAGTATAATCAATAAAACATAAACGTGCCTCTTAGGAGAGTTATGATTGTCATTCACAGTATATGTTATGCTTGTATTCATTTTTTCTACTATAATGATATGAGTTAGATCAAATATACATAACTAAGAAAAACAAGTGTTTCTAATTCCATTGGATGGGAGTACTTCAAAAATAAAAACTATATGATAGTAACATATTTTTTCCAAACATTTTTTTCTATTATCTCATCATATAATATTTAAACTTTGTACGTCATTACCAGATAATTATCACTAATGTTACATGTTTTTCAAGTCTATTTTAAATGATAGTAATTCACAGTCTACAATTCCAAGAACAATATCGTACATCTCAAATGAGAATTCTATTTGTAACCAACTCTTGTGACTTGTGTTTGTAATGTATATGACGAAAAGGTTGCATGATGAACACCTCATGAATGCTTCTATGGACAACATAATGAAAATTAGTAAGTGGTATTTTGACATTAGTATATGAATATTAAACATATGTATTAGATACTTAAGATAGACTAGAATATACGAAAAATTGTAATAATAATAATAATAGGAAAAAAAATGATGGACTACGAATATTTAAATTTAATGTCTTTCCTTTAGAAAAAAAAAAAAAAAATGGTCAACTCCACGTGTTCCTAGATGGATTTGCGTAGTTGCTTTGTTTTTTTTAATGTTAATAAACTTTGCACAAAATTTCGCATAACATTCCACATGCACAACAACCTCCACACAACTTCATTTGCACGACTACTTTCACACTCAATAATTCCCTAAATTGACATTCCAAACTCCACACATGAAACCTATTAAAAGATATCTTTGAAACTGATATTAATTAATAATTATACATTATGAAATACGTCCCTAAATATAAAAAAAAAAAAAAAAAAAAACAAGATTTGTATATTTATTATCTTAGTAAACTTTGAACAAAAATTTAGAATAAAATCCGCACACACCCAATAACCTCAACAGAACTTCATCCCCACAACTACTTTCACACTCAATAACTCCCTTAATTCACTGTACATGATACCTTCAAATAACTAGCTTCACACAACCACCTTCGTACAAGCACTTTTGTACTTCCGAAAAATGTTGCTAAATAATCATTAGAAAAGAAAGTGATGAACATCTGGTGAATGCTTCTACGAACAACAATGAAAGTTAGTAAGTGGTATTTTGACATTAGCATATGAATATTAAACATATGTATTAGACAATTAAGATAGTTGGACTAGTAGATAGAAAAAATTGTAATAATAATAATAATAGGAAAAAAAACAATGTTGGACTACAAATATTTAAGTTTAATGCCTTTCCTTTGAAAAAGAAAATCAACGCTACGTGTTCCCAGATGAATTTACACAACTACATTGTTCTGTTTTTTTCCCCGTTAAGGAAGCATAACAATTTAGAATAGCAAAATTGTGAAGAGTATCAATTCTTTTTAAAACTTTTGAACATTAAACCTTAATCTGTAAAAGTAAATTATTACTAATTTTCCTTTGCGATTAACGTAAGCATGTATTTAACAAATCGACATAGACATGAGACATATGTTTGCCTAATTATGATGATTGTTCACATAATTGAACCTATAATTAATGTTTTAAAGTATCATAAGCCCTCAAGCAAAGAAAAGAACCTATAGAGCTCTAACAACTTTGGAGTTGGTTTCTCGATATCTAGAAGATGCAAATAAAGATCCAAATCCTACACCTCACTCAACTTCTAAGCTAGGCACTTTACGATTTTCTTTAAATTGGATACAAATAAAATATGGTGTTGAAGATGGACCCATCAATAGAAATGTGGAGGAAGTGCTTCACCTTGTAATTGAAGGGCTCACACCATGTAGATGCCACCGCGAGTTCGCCCCCCATGTTCAGTGTCTGTTGATTTCTAAGATGTAGGTAGTGTTCATCAGACATGTAGATGTGTAGCTATCTATGACCATATGTTATTGTGACAAGCAATGGTATTATTGGTGATAATTTAAGTGTAAATAATTCTTATGTTCATATTTCCAAATATGTTTCAAACTAGGCATATGTGTTCAAGTACCAAAGAACTCTGCTGTGTGGAGGAATCTTTTAATGTGCAAACTGCCCTACTTAGCACAAAAGGATTATATTGCTAATTGTTTAGTATTAAATAATGCATGTTTTCTCAATATTATTGTCCATGCATAGATTATTGATAATATTTTACTTGAAAATAATGCATACTATTGTTATTCAATTGATTATATATTTTAGTATTAAAAATGCATACTTTATGCTTATACTATTAATAATACCTCAGTTGTAAATAAAGTATATGTTCATATTCTTAATTATGTTTGAAATTAGGAATTTGTGTGGAAGTGTGGAATAAGTCCATTGTATGGAGAAAGTTAATAATTTAGTATTAGATAGTGCACATTTGTTGTTTCCAATAGCAGCAAATCAAACACTGAAATCATATGATATTGTTGCTAATATTTTAGTAAAGGATTTAATTGCTAAAATTTTAGTATTTAATAATGCATATTTGCTATTCGAAATAACACCAAAGTAAACTCTATACTAATATGATATTTTGCTAATAATTTAGTGGAATCTATATTTCATTCATTTTTCTTTGTCACGTGCTATATATGGATACGCTTGCTCAACTACTTTCCCAAACATAGTTTTTACTCTACACAGTAAAATCTATGAATAGTGAAACATAATCATATTTGTCATTCTCTTGCACATACCCCATCCTTCATAAACATTTATGCGATATAACATCCGAGAATTGCAAACTTATCTTTGCACAGTGAAATATTAAGCGAAGATTTGTTTGGGAAATTGACAAACATATCCCATGTTATGTACAATGAAATATATGCGCAACAAAACATAATAATAATACCATATTAACCTAAATACTTTAACATTGACTTCCCTATGAACCTGCTATTTAAAATCTACATTGATGTATATGATGTTATTGGTGATATTCATATTTTCAAATATATTTTTGTATTTGTGCGAAGATGTTCAAATTTAATCAACACTGCTTGTTCCACACTGCTTACTTTGCACAATTTTTCCATATGCACTCCATATCGACATGTAGCTCTATTGTATGGAGAGGTCTTGTTTCATTTACTAAAGGATTCTATTACTAATATTTTACTAAGAAATTAATGTGTATGATATTATTGGTGATATTTTTATTTTTGAATATCTTTTTGTATTCGTGCATAGAGGTTTGCATTTCATCCACATTGTTTTTTCTGCACTTCTTTCTCTTCACAAAGATGAATGCAAAACTTATTTTATACATGCTATATCTAGACACATAACTTGATTATGTGGAGAGGTACACCTTTAGTCCACTAGAGTCTTTTATTGCTAATATTTTAAACGTATACGATATTATTGGTGATATTCGTACTTATGAATATCGTTTTGTGTTTTTATGGAGAGGTTCATATTTCAACTAAATTTGTCTCAATCCATGCTTGTTCCATAGAATGATGATGTGCACAGCCTCTTTTGTACATGCTATATCTTGATATGTAACTCTATTTTGCATAGAGGTCCGTATTTTGTTCACATTTTTGTCTCATCTATTTCGTCCACTAAAGGCTTTTATTGCTATTTTTTTAGTAAGAAATTAACATATACGATATTATTGGTGATATTCGTACTTCCGAATATATCTTTTTATTTGTGCAGAGAGGTCTGTAATTCATCCACATGACTTGTTCCACACTGCTTTCTCTACACAATGACAACTAACAACTTCTCTTGTATGTGCTATACCTCAACATGTAATTGTATTGTGTAGAGAGGTCCACATTTCATTCACTAATATGAAACTGATATCCTACACATATATGGATGCCTGTAAACATTCATAGTATATACGATATCGAAATTTATAAAAGTATTGTCACATTTATTCTCTACATAGGTTGTGCACATGAAAAACAAACTTTTCATAGTTACTTTCGTACTGAGTAACTCCATTTGATCAATAATTGACATTTGAAATGGTTATTAACTTAATTAATAAACTTTTTCCAACTATACACTTTGTTTATTGATCACTTAGTCGGCAGGTACAAATTGCTATGTTTCTATTTCCATACATCCATCCATGTCAAATGTTCTGCACATTATCTATTCACATAAGAAATGATCCATAAACTATTTTTCTCTCTTTAGAAAACTTGGTAATTAGGATAAAGGTACTTAAATTTGGTTTCTTTATTATGGATTGAGCAATGAAATTCATATTATCAACAATGTTTCATTGGAAATTCAATTCAATATATATGAATTATCACTAGACAATGTTATCCAACTTTGCATTATTTCAAAGCATTAAAATATCAAACATAAAATCATGATTTTGAAAGTATTGAACTATTACAGTTAATGTGTATTCTCAAAATTAATACAAAATATAAAGATTTGAAGATTTGGTTATGACTTTGAAATCTTCAAAATATTAATCTTAACATATAAATTGTTACTAATTGAGTTAACTAACAAACCGAGGAGGTTTATTCAAATTTAAAATTGCAACACGTCTAATATTCATTCTTATTAATACTCTAATGTTCACATTTGTTTTCTAGTAGGCTAATGTCAATACGATTCCTGTGGATTTTAATAGGTGAAGCTTATACATTGGTGGTTGTGCAGATGAAGCATCTAGTTGTTCGAAGGTGTTTGTATGCAGGAATCATGCACGAAGGAAGCTGTCAAGAGATTGGATTCAATCAATTAATTTAGTATTTCATATGTGTTTTATCCGAAAATGCAGAGTCTTTAGTTATGCAACAAAAAATCCTTTGATCATAAGCACAAATGTCACTAAACACGTTTTGCGAACTGATTACGACTTCCGCACTTTAGCAAAATAGAATTGTGCATTATGCTATGCTTTGTTCTGTTAAACAATAAAATCTAGCAATATAAATAGAAATTGCAACATTCCAACTCGATGATTCTCCTTTTTGGCGTTATTTTCCAGGTTTATTTTACATGCAATATTCCAAAGGCTCACTTCTATTGTATGGAGGAAGCATGTGAGGAGGACGCTATGTAGAGGTGGCTATGTAGAGGAAGTGTGTGCAGAGAATAAATACTCATTGTGTGGAAAAATTTCTTTAGGGAGAACCAATTAATAAGAATTAGAGGCATGGACTATGCTACATCATATCTCCTTAGTATATTTATTATCTTCATCAAATCTTATCAGTATTGGGTGTAAACTCAAATTTCAATGTCTGATCAAAGGCATTATCGAGTGTGTTTTCATTATTGTTCTAATAGTGTGAAGTGTGATGAAATGTCGGCCTGACTTAATTATCTATAGAGACAGGGGATATGCATTATTTATCGCTAATTCCATCAGTTACCTTAGTCTTATTGCAAGCAACAAATATGCATTGTTTAATACTAAAATATTAGTAATAAAAACCTTTAGTGCAAAGTGCGGTGTTCTGCACATTGAAAGCTTCCTTTGCACAAAAGAGTTTTTATGCACTTCTGGACAAATTCCTTATTTGAAAATTATTCGTAGATACGAGCATAAGCATAAAGACTTGTTTATAGTTATCTTTGTATAAATAGGCATATAATTAGAACTAGGGATTAAGTGCATTGTGTAGCAAGATTTGAAGCTTTCATCATCGAAATCTTTGTACTCTGCAAAAAAAGTTGTTTGCAAAAAGCTCCGCCCTTACTCTGGATAAACTTAAAAATGTGATGACAGTGAACATTGTTTATATTTCATAGAAAAACAAACTATTTTCATGTTTCATGTTATTGGCATATATGTATTAATAGCGTAATACAAATGCTCAAAGCATAAGTCTATAACATTAAGTAATACAATCGCAACAACAATAACAATATCAAGTTTCAAATTTCAATCATCATAGCTATACTTGAAATAAATAAACAAAATACAAATACATAGAATATTAGATGCTAAGAATTAAAAACTCTGATTCTCAGCACGAATTACTTATATCAATAATGAAAATGCTCAATGGCTCAATTCATTAGCTCATTCAGTCCACTATTGCGGCATTTTCTCTTTATGTACTTACTTCTACATCTGCCAAAAGTGAATACATGAACTGAAAGATGTAAAAGGAAAGCTACAAAAGAAATAAAGCAACTGCATTCAACTAATATACTATGTGAAATTAGTAAAATTAATAAATAATGATGATTAAATACTCGTAAACATAAAACAAATATGAAAATATTTAAGGACACTTACAATTTGTAAATGCATATAGGATAATTGTTTCGCTATCAGCTGCCTCCCGAATGCATGGCCCTTTGGACCAATGTCTTCAACTTATCCTGAACGAATTCTTTCATTGGTCCCATTGTAATCTCTACCCTCCCATGTTGATTAAATAATTGTTTTTGATTTCCATTTCCTCCTCGTGTAACTGAGCGGTTAACACATATTTCCTTTCATTAATACTGACAAAGTCAATTACCCATTTTCCAATGTCTTTTGCAATAAAATCACTTATAACATCAAAATATTGTTTCATTGGTTGTTTTCTCTTGTCCAGTTCCAATTTTAGCGTATCCTTTGTAATCAATTCAGAATTTCATATAATGCATGGACCATCTAAATATTTAAGAATTTTCATGGCCTTTAGAAACACATCACCTCTTCTATTCTCTATTCCCTTACATTCAGAAAATTGTTTTCAAGTGTAATGATTCTCTTAGACCATCCAGCTTTGATTTTTCTCATTTTATTATCATTTGATAGTTCTTTATTTTTGTTATTCAAATTAGATAGCAATTCAAGCATTTAACCATAAGAAAGCAAGTCATTGTTGATGAAATGATTGCCTTTAGTAGCATTATTTGTGAGAAAATCGACTAATGGGTTGATTTTTTGTGCTAACTATAGCATAACAGAAACTATCTGCCATATATGTTCAGTGATTTCTAATCTCATCCATATATGACATTCGACTGCATTAACTAGTTGTAGTGCTCCAATAGATCTATGAGATGTGCTAGTAGCACGAATTAGGGATTGTTGAGTTGGTATTCTGATTGGAGTCATTAACAAAGGACCCAGATTTAAATAATTTTCGAACATCTCTAATGTTTCTTTCAGTATCAAGTTATCTAGATTTTGTTCCTTAATAGACACGGCAAGTGCATTCCCAGTGGCTTCATGTTATGAAACCAGCTCAAGAAAAGATAGAAAAGATAGATCAACGCCTTAGAATTCAGCCTCTTCGATTGGGAAACCTCCTTTACATTACATAAATGAACAATTCTTCGATGATTAAAATGACAAAGCCTCCTTTCTATATATAGGAGTCTAAGGAGTCACAATATAATCCAGCCAACCTAACAATAATAATATAAAGCCACAAAAATAAAAATAGAGGGATTCTATGGGGCATAGTAATAACAATATGGGGGCAATAGGGGCACAACAATATTAATAAGGGGTATAACTACAATAGTAATGGGGTAATCACTAGTATTATAGGGACCCAACATGCCCCTCTCCTTCAAAAAAGTGTTGTCCTCAACGCTTGAGTAGTTCTGGATACTTCTGCATAAAATCCTCATCCTCCCATGTGGAATCTTCAGCGGATAAGTTCTTCCACTTAATAAGATACTCTGAAATTGATCGATTTTGTAGCTGTCGAGTTCTTGTTTTTGTGACTGCTTCCGGTTCCAATATAATTTTTCCGTCCTCGTCAAGTTTGTCGCCTATAACCTTCTTTAAACATTAAACATGGAAAAATGGGTGCAATCGAGAAGCTGCAGGAAGCTCCAATTTGTATGCCATAGTACCAATCTTTTGCAGCACCTTGTACGGACCATAATACTTTGGTGATAATTTATTATCCTTCTTAGCTTGCTTGAGGGACATTTGCTTATATGGTTGTAGCCGTAGGAATACCCAATCACCTACATCAAAACTTCTTTCACTGCGATGTTGATCTTCCTATTGTTTCATTCTATTCTGTGCGAACACGACGTTATCCTTTAAGATTTGGAGGACTTGTTGTTGATGTTCGATGTGATGTTCCACTGCCTGAACCTTAGAATTTTCTCTTAAATATGATGTGATGGATGGTGGTTGATACCCATAAAGTGCCATAAATGGGGTCATGTTTGTTTCTGTATGGAAGGAAGTGTTATACCACCATTCAGCCAGAGGCAACCATTTGAACCATTGTGTCTATTTATCAGATACAAAGCAACGAAGATATCCTTCCAAACATTTGTTTACTATCTCAGTTTTCCCATCAGATTGAGGATGATAAGATGAGCTATGAGCTAACTGAGTACCAAGACAAGAAAATAATTATCTCCAAAAATTTCTAGTGAAAATGGGATCTCTGTCACTTACAATAATCTTTGGGTTTCCATGTAGCTTTTGAATTGTTTCCATAAATGCAGTAGAAACTATACTGGCTTTAAATGGATGTGATAATGCACAAAAGTGTGCATACTTGGTAAGTCTGTCAACTACCACCATGATGACACTCTTTCCCTCGGACTTGGGTAAACCTGTGATAAAATCCTTTCAAACCTCCTCCCAACGTTGGCTTGGAATGGATAAAGGTTGTAATCGACCCAGTGTCTTAATTGTTTCAACTTTATTTTGTTGGCAAACCAAAGATTCTGCCACAAACTTTTGAATATCTGATTTAAGGCCATCCCAAAAAAATTCGTTCTTAACCCTGTGGTAAGTTTTTAAAATTCCTCAGTGCCCTCCTAAGGGAAAAGTGTGCAATTCCATAAGAATCTTTTGTTTTAGCTAGGAATTCTTATAGAGGTATAAGCGATCTCTGTACCATAACGAATCATTTTTCCAGCTAAATGTATCAGACATACTAGAATCTTGTTGTAACTTTCGAATAAGTGCCCACACTTCTTCATCACTCTTCCATTCCTCCCTTGCTTCGTTTATCCAATCTTGTTGGATAATAGAAATGGCACACAAAAATGCTTCCACATCCTCATCCTTTCCTGAGAGTGCATCTGCCACCACATTTTGCTTCCCTTTTTTGTAGATGATTTCAAAGTCATAACCCAACATCTTTGTGACCCACTTTTGTTGCTCTTCAGAGGATAATCTTTGTTCTAAAAAGTATTTAAGGCTATCATGATCCGTTTTTTCCATGAAGTGTCTTCCCATTAGGTAGGGTCGCCATTTCTTAAGTGCATGGAGTATTGCCAACATTTCCTTCTCATGAATAGCTTTGCTTAAAAACTTTCCCTTGATTGGATGACTTTCAAAAGCAATGGGTGTTTCATCTTCCATTAGAATAACACCAATTCCATTTCCTGAAGCATCACATTGCATAATAAGGTTTTTGTGAAGTCTGGTGTAGCTAAGACCGGTGCTTGGCGCATTTCCTCTTTAAGATGTTCAAAGGCCTTTGTTGCTTCCGGAGTCCATGAAAATGCATCTTTCTTCAATAATGTTGTTAGAGGTGCTGCTATTCTCCCATAATTCTTAACAAACTTGCGATAATACCCTGTCAACCCGAGAAATCCTCGCAGATGCTTTATGGATGTGGGGATTTTGCATTCCTTAATGGCTTTAATTTTGCTAGGGTCTACCTTAACTCCTTCATGAGATACAATATGACCCAAATATTCCACCTCCTAGACTCCAAAGAAACATTTGGATATTTTTGCATATAATTGTTTCTCCTCCAATAGTTGTAGCACCCTGTCAACATGTTCAACATGATCCTTCCAAGACTTGCTATAGATTAGTATATCATCAAAAAATACTAACACAAATTTTCCGAGGAATGGTTTCAAAATTGAATTCATCAAACCTTGAAATGTTGAAGGTGCATTGGTAAAGCCAAAAGGCATGACCAAAAATTCATAATGACCCTCATGAGTTCTAAATGTTGTTTTCGGAATGTCTTCAATCTTCATTCTGATTTGATGATATCCTGAACGAAGATCCAACTTGGTGAAGTAAATTGATCCATGCAATTCATCCAGTAATTCATCAATGACAGGAATGGGGAACTTATCTTTAATAGTGAGCTTGTTGAGCTCCCTATAATCCGGACACATGTGCCATGATCCATCCTTCTTGTGCATCAATGCTACTGGAGCAGAGAAAGAACTTTGACTCGGTTGATTTATACCAGCCTCTAGCATTTCTGCAACCATACGTTCAATTTCACTCTTTTGGACATAGGGATATCTGTATGGCCTGATGTTTGGAGGAACACTTCCTAGAATCAGATGAATAGCATGATCATGATAACGCATAGGTGGGAGACCTTTGGGAGTCTCAAATACCTTGGAATGATTGTCCAGGACTTTCTGGAGAGTTGGAGAAATAGATGATTCCAATGTGGAAACATCTAGCGAACATAATTGTGTAATTACACCTCTTTGCTCCTTTTTTAGAAGCTTTGTGATACCATTAGAGCTGATTATCTTTCCTGGTTTCCCTGCAATACCCCTTAATTCAACTTCCTTTCTTTCCGTAGAAAATTTGATGAAAATTTCTTGAAAATTAAAAGCTATTGTACCCAAGGATTGTAGCCATTGGACTCCTAGTACAACATCAGCACCTTCCATTGGAATGGAAAGCATTGGGCTAGTCAATACATATTCTCCCATGGATAGCTTGATATTATGGCACTTTCCAGAGCAATTTATTGTTCCTCCATTTGAAATCATCACTTGACACTCTGGTGCTGGATATAGGAATCAATTCAATTCTTTTGCTACCTTACAATGAATAAAATTGTGGGTGCTTCCTGAATCAATCAACACTATTACGTTTTTCTTCTTGATTTGTCCTTCTATCTTGATGGTTTGAGGAGTGGTAATCCCCGCCAATGCATTACAAGATATGGTCGGATTTATTTGTTCTTCATCTAGGCTTTGTTCCTAGAGTATATCCTCTTCTTTTGACCTTTCTTGCTCCTTTTCTTCTTCCTCTTCACAATCTATGTAGAATAATTTCTTCTCAGAACACTTATGACCTTTAGTGTATTTGCTATCACGACAATAACAAAGCCCTCTTACTCTTTTTTCTTCCAATTGTTGTGGTGTCAACCTTATAGGTTGTGGAAGTCTAGGGGAAACAACACTTCCGTCTTTATAGTTGTGAGTGGTATGCTTCCTGGTTGCCATAATTTTGCTTTCCATTTTTCTTGCTAACCTGAATGCCTTCTCTAATGAATCAGGTTCCCAAAGGTGAACATCATGTTGGATATTATCATTTAAAGACCCTATGAACACATCAATCCTATGCTCCTCTGGAATATCTTTTACCCTTATGTTCAATTTTTGGAACTCCTCAATGTGCTCCATTATTGAACCCTTTTGTTTGAGACTTATCAATTGGCTAAAAAAAGTGTTGCTTTTTGTATCCTCATAATGTGCTATCAATTCTTCCGTAAAAATTGCCCAAGTGATAAATTGTTTATGAGAGCAAAGCCATTGATACCATAAAAACTAATTTGGTTCCAAATATAAAGTTTCCATACGTACCTTTTGTGTGTTTTGCACATTATTGAGATCGAAGAATCGCTCCATCTGTAATATCCATGTGGCGGGATCCTTGCCATCAAACTTCCTCATACCGATTTTTGGAATATGGTGAGTCTTCAATCCAACATTAGAGTCTATGGAATCATGATTAACATTTCTTTTGTTCTCATCACGAGTTTCCTTTAGTACCCTTCCACCCTTAGTGACCATTTCTTGTAGCAACTTATTCATATTTATCTTCAATTCTTCCATCTTATCATCCATGCCATCAATTTTAGCTTCTACGACTTTCTTTAAACAATCCATCTTAGCTTCTACTCCTTTCTTTAAACCATCCATCTTAGCTTCTACATCTTTCCTTAAACCATCCATCTTAGATTCTGTTGCTTTTTGTGCAAGTGACACTTGTTGCACTTGTTCTTGTAATTTTGATATATCATATAACATTTCTTCTTCTTCTTCATGAGTCATGCTAGAGCTTTCAGGTTCCTAACTAGGCGTTTGCATTTTCTTTCCTCGGGGCATCAGTTACCGATAATAATTCTCTATTATGCACTTTGAATTCCTTCAAAATAAATTTTCAAACCAAGCTTAAGCAAAAATTTAAGAAAATCTACACACCTTTTTTCACTTTGTAGGAGCTCGATATTGCCTTTGATGTATATCTGTACTTTCTAATCATCTAGTTCTGAATTTGTGACCCGCAGTAGCCCTTTGTGTCCTCTTTCCAATACCCCAAGTCTGACCCAAATTAGATTCTCCAAGGAAGAGTTATGCGAAATCTCCCACAGTGACTTGATTATAGACTAGTTCAGTAGAGCGAACTTGTACGACCTGCCACGAGTCACTGTTTCGACCTCTGGATCTGAAAAATGCACACATGAAACTACATTTCATCCTCTTTCTGTACCTTTTTACGAAATTTCAGTCTGATCCCCAGAGAGAAAGTTATGACGATTTTCCCCAGGTCACCTGTTTGGAATGTAATTCAGGAGTCTGCAAAAAGACAAACTTCCTCAGATCATATCTCCGCAAGTATAGCGTGAAAAGCTCTGAAATGCGGACCCAAGGTTTAGCGCGATTTCTTCTCAATTTTTTTTTTTGAAACTTCTGAAACGTCGCATAAAAAAAGTTATAGCAAAAAAGCCACGATGACCTGTTTAGAACAACGAAACCATAGAATCCAAAGCTCTGATACCAAATGTTATGAAACCAGCTCAAGAAAAGATAGAAAAGATAGATGAACGCCTTAAAATTCAGCATCTTCGAGGGGGCAACCTCCTTTACATTACATAAATGAACAATTCTTGGATGATTCAAATGACAAAACCTCTTTTCTATATATAGGAGTCTAAGGAGTCACAGTATAATCCAGCCGACCTAACAATAATGATATAAAGCCACAAAAATAACAATAGAGGGATTCTATGGGGCACAGTAATAACAATATGGGGGCAATAGGGGCACAACAATATTAATAAGGGGTATAACTACAATAGTAATGGGGTAATCACTAGTATTATAGGGACCCAACACTTCATGCAATATCAAAACATCTGTGGCTATAAATCTAGATATATGAAAAGCGACAAACTTTTTCAATTTTCAATATCTTACTCTCTGTTATAGTTGCATCTTGAAAAACGATAAACTGATCATCGAAAATAGAAAACTCTTTGTCAATTTGCTTCATTATTTTATTCTTTTCATTCAAAGAACTACTGGCCAAGTTAGGTAGTGGAGTTTCAATCTCCTCATTGATAGCTTCTTAACTACTTATTGTTTGCAGATGACTCTTGCATTTTACCAATTGGAGCTTCTTGTCATCTCCAACAACTAATAGCTAACCATGAATTAGATATGAAACTTATGTATATTTTTTTTTTTTCTTTGAAATGAAGATGAAGACAAAGAATTTGTGAGTATGCAAATAGAATGTTGTACAACTTTTCTGCTTCTTTGTTTACTCCTTGTTTCACTGCTAATACTTTCTTCTTCAGTAATTTCTCTAACAGTCATTGATCCTTCTTCATTATTGCTTGCAGTACTATGACTCTTTTCTCTTTCTCTTGCAACTTTTTTTAACAAGCTCTTGCATTTTATCGTAGCTAGATGTATGAAAAAAAGACCTTCTACATCAACTTCTTTTAAATTAAAATAATGCAAAGACCTCACAAACTCTGCAAGTTGACTTCCAATCTTCACGGTTACTTGGCCAATGGTAAATGGCAATGAAATAAATTTTTTCTTCTTTTTCTATTCAAAATTAACTTTCCAATCATAATATTTTTTGCAAACTTCGGAATAAAAAATACCTGCCCATAATAATTTTTGGAAGCAATAGTAGTTTATCTTGAAACCCATAAACTCAAATAACCATATTGTTTTCTCTTTCTTCATGTATGCCTTTCCCCCAAAGGTAAACTTGTGCTTTGTTAGATATTCGATGGGGTTGTCTACTAGTTATCATGAAAATAATTTTTTTACAAAAATATCTTGAATTAGACAAAAAATTGAAATAAATTATTTCTTCCACAATATGGGATAGAAAAACTACATCGGTTCTTTGTTAACACTCAAATTAGGATTATGTGGTAGCACATCAAGGTGCAACTCAAAACAAGGGCTATTGCCAGATAAAACATCATGAAAAATATATTTCTCTTCTACAAATCTACTAACTAAAAACATATTTCTTTCGAAATAAGATCAACCCAGTCGAATACACATTTTTTTTTATAGGAGTAATATAGCAGATAGGGAATGAAACTCGACACAGTGGTCATAGTTTCTAGGCCCATGAAAGACTCATACAACTAATCAAACTCTTTGAACGATTTTCTAAATAAAGTGATATCTACAGAGGAAAGATCAGAAGGAACCTCAGAATATGGCAAAGAAAACTCCTATAATAATTTCAAGCTATTTTCCTCTGATACTGGAAATTCATTTTCATTTGACAAACTTAACCACATATTCTAAACTGATAGCTTCAATATCTGCCTAAATGTCTCTGCATTCAAAGAAATATCAGTAACTTTTGTTGATAGTTAAATTTTTTTGTTGCCAAACGAAACTTATCTACACATAGATAAAATATTTCACTAAAATCAAATACCTATCGAATGCATGGAGCATTCACTATTCTGGTAGACCCAATCTTATCATTGTTCTTCTCCTACATAAACAACTTCACATATCATTCATACATAGTTGATCACTGAAAGCTATGATTGATAAATGCAAGTGAGTTAGTAGTATCAATGAAAATAACTTATTTCCTTCTCCTTGAAGCCATTTCTACAACAAACTTTGAATTTTATTTTTCAACCAACAATTCTTTCAATGCACTATAGGTATAGATCAATGATATGCTAAACAAGAAACACTTGTTCCTACTTTGACTATGAAATCCCTTCCACGGGACATTTCTAATATATAGCAACTTTGTATATAAAAATCTACATTTATGATAAATAACATAAATAAATCAAGTAATCTAAACATACCATAATTCTAGCCAAAAATTAGTAGAAATTATGACACAATTTTTTAAAAAATGAGCACATTTTATTTTATTTTTGGAAATCAAATTACAGTTGTCAAACTACAGGATTTTTCACCACTAGAATAAATGTTGATAGTGCTAAATTCTCTTCCTTGTTTCATTTCTAATACATGCTACTATTATACATGTGAAATTGTTTTACTAAATAAATAGAAATTAAAAAACAACAAAACAAACATTGCCGAGAAATAGCACAAATAGTTTAAAAATCAAATCTTGAAATTCAGAAATCAGTTACTCCATGTTCGAAACAAATTAAATGTGAATATTTACTAATAAAAATAGCTAGCTCAGAGGTTGTAAACAATCACATCCACTACACTATCAATGTGAGTGTAGATGTAATAGCATTTATGTTTCTGATTACATGTCAATCTGTCCATTTTGGCAACTGAGCACCAAATGGTTAATATCATTATACCATCTACAAAAATGAAAACGTACACTCCTCACAATGAAAGTTTTTTGTTTCTTCTATTTCTCATTATTCTCCTTACTTTTGCTTATGCATAATGCAATTTTTCAATTCCACCTCTTTTCCATATGCAGTATATGCCTCCCGCATTGTTTACAATTACTAGAAAAACTTCAACTATAACATTATTATTTATTTTTTATTGCAATTGGTAAAATATATTATAAATTAATTTCATTTTATTAATAAAGCTCGCAGTTAAACATGTTTCTATATATAGCATGAGTTATATAAATACTTAATTCTGCAGATGCATATGTTCCTTGCAAATCCTCCATGCAGCTAGTTCTGTATCTTGTAACATTTAAGAAATACTAATTTACAATTGACTACTGTAGATTTTATGACTTTCAACATAAGATTTAATATGGGTTTTTCACAATAAAAGATTCCCATAATGAAACAAGGTTTTATGTTCAATAGGTCTCATTTAAAAAGTTATTTATTTTAAGACAACAAACTGTATACGTCAATAACGAAATCACTTATAGAAAATATTTACAATTGACTATTGTAAAAATAAGATATCATAGTTCAATGTATAATTATTATTATGATCATATGTTACTGTGTAGAGCTTTCACGCCAAGCAGTTTCCATTGCATTATGGAAACTCTTATCCTAATTCTAGCAGAATGAAAAATCCATATAATGAAACATTAATGTGTGTCATTTTGACTTTCTTACATGCATTCATAAATAAATACGACACAAAAAAATAGTAAAACAACCCTCAATAGTTATCAACATAGTGAATTGTATTCAGATTCAAATGTTAATGACAACAAATGCAATAGATACAACTTCACATGTAAAACATACTAATAATTATTGAAATAACTGGTGAAAAGTTTGAGCATTAGGATAGAGTAAACATAAATGCATTTTAATTATTACTCATTATAGAGCATTGGATAATATGTAAAAGCGCAAAGAAAGTAGTAGTAAACAAATGTTCAATTATTGTTTTCTGTATAACATTTGAGGACTCAAGTCCATATAACATCCCATGTCAAACACTATCTCACAATTGTTTACATAAATAGAAAACATAGAAAAACAATAATCTGAATTCAAATAAGTTATCATCACAAATCCATCATCGAAGAAATAGGTTCTATTTGATAAATCACTTATCAAAATGTTAATAGTTCAATTGTAAAGGTGTCCTGATTATAACTTTGATTGCAATCTTGTCAACTGTAATTTCCAAAATTCATCTGCAACAGATAACAAGCAACTACATTCAAGAATTAAAATATTTCATCATAATGCATACATAAAATATAAATAGTTAAATGTTTTGATGAAAAAAAAAATGTTCCAATGCATTAAAACAATTACAATACAAAAAAGTAGAGTTTCATATTCTTCAACTCTCATCTATATCTTGCAATCAGGTTTCCTACAACGAATTCCCTCACTTTAGCTTCAATGAACTCTTTCATCAGAGCAATGATAATTCCTTTCTTAACACGTTCATTGAATATATCCTCCTCAATTTGTTTTACTTCTTGTTTCAATTGCAAAACCAAGGCAAATTACTCTTTATTAATACAACAAAAGTGATCAACCATTTTCTAATTTCCTTTACACTAAAATTAGTTATATCATCCAACTTTGTTACTTGTGATTGTTTCAACTTCTCCAAATCAACCATTAGATTCTCCTTTACAATTAATCTAAATTCATATGTCATAGATAGACTGTTCAAATTCATAATAATCGCTAGCAGCTTAACATATGCATCTTCTCTTCAACTTTTTATGTTTCCACACTAAAAAATAATCTCTTCCAATGTTTTGATTTTCATAAACCATGCAACCTTGATCTTCCTCTTTCCATCAAAATCGGGTATTCCTTGTTTATCTCTTTCTATTTCAGATAGTGAATCAAGCTTCTAACCAAAATTTAATATGTCACTGTCCATGAATTCCCTTTTCCCTCTAGCCCACTTTTAACCAATTCAACAAAAAAATATTATTCTATTCGTTAAATGTTGAGGATCAAAAGAAACTTGTTATATATATTCAATGATCCAAAATCTTTCGAATATATTATTAATTCTATATGATTTTGCTACACTCAAAATATTAACAAGTTTCTTAAACCTATTAGATCCTCCATCTATCCCCAATGGACTTCAGTAAAGGACCCACGCTAAGAGCATTTTCATCCTCTTTTGGTTTTTCCTTTAGCTTTGGATTTTCTGCTTGTCATCGACCAACATAATCTGCAAGTGCTTCACCACTAGCGTAATGCAATTTCATCAACCCAAGTATTCAAACCAAAGAAAAATCAAGATTTTATTTTTATTTTTTTATTTTTATTTTTATTTTTATTTTTATTTTTATTTTTATTTTTTTATTTTTATTTCTTTTTTTGATCAACAACCTTTTTGTCAAAAAGTTGTATTCTTTCAATATTCAATCTCTTACTTCCCCTATCATAATTTGCATTGTGAAATGTGACAAAACACTCATCAAAATGAATGTCCTCTTCAATAATTTCCACCATTATTTTGTGATTTTCTTACAAAGAAGCATTGAGCCAATCAGGGAGTACAATGTTGTCAACTTCCAAGTCCATCGTTTCTTCAATACTCTCTTCTTCAGGTGCACTATTGGATCTAAATGATTCAATAATATGTTCTATTTTTGGAGTTACTCTATGAGGACACCCTTCGTAACTAACACCTGATAACCTATCGACAACCAAATTTTTGCTTCCTATACTTCTCCTTCTTTTTTTCTATTAGATGAGGTCACACCAGTACTGTGTGTGAAATATTGTGATTTCACTGCATGGTTTGCGCCTCTTTTCTTTGGTATTTCTCCCATCGTGATTATCATTTTTCAATACCTTGTCTAGCATCCACTAATGTATTCTAATCAACACTGTCACTTTGCTTGTCTTCCTCTCTACTTCTTGGAAACAATTTTCCATGTCTCATAGACTCAAGGAGATCCATGAAAATTCTTCCACTATTAAAGGATTTAATATCTTTAGCTTCACTTAAGTTGAAAGCATCCAAATAATTTTCAACAATTAGAGCATGAGTTGTATTCTTCACGGCCTCTTTTCCAACAATAAATGAAATATAAATAAATTATCTCTTATCTTTTTGTTTAAATAAAGATAATCAATGACTCTATTGCCTATAGACTTCAGCAACAAAATACCAAACTAGAAAAAATATAGGCAAAAGAAATTTCCTATCTTCAAAACCATAAATTTGTATAATTTTATTTCTTTATATTTCCTAAAATTCCCCCTTGCAAAGTAAGAAATCCTCAGCCTCTGCATATATTTGAGGAGGCTCTTATCTAGCTACCATGGTATATAGTTGTCTCACAAAAAATTAAATAAGCTCATGCTTCCACAATATAAGATTCCATAATTGCATTGGTTCCTTAGGAAACTTAGATATAGGATTATAGGGAAACCCATCATACACATGCCTTGACATGAAAACGGTTATCAGATATGACATCATAAAGAACCCATTATTCTTTGGTAATCTATGTAACTGAAAATATAATACATTTGAAATTACACAAGCCTAATTGAACATGCAATTATTTTTGTATGTCTCATAAATCACATAGAAAATGCATTTTGGAACATGTGATGTACTTTATAGCCCCCTACACAGGAAAAAAACTACCAAAAATCCCTAAATGGTTTCCTAAAAAAAGAAATATCTATAAGAGAAATATGGGAGGGAACCTCAGATCTTGTCAAAATGAATTCCCAGACATTGTCAATTTCATGCCCTTCTTCCTCTAGGAAACCATCTGCAATGGATATTTCTAAATGTTTGTTTTGTTCTTGTAACTTGAATAACAATCTTAATACATTGGATTCAAAGAAACATTTATCACTCCTAGCTTAATTTCCCTCTTTCTAAAATCAAAATTATATGCATAGATATAAACAATTTCTCTTAAATTTAAGACCTCCAGAACACACCCAATATTCTCCAATCCAGTGCTCCAAATCTTGTCATCTATTTTTTCTTTCATCGACAAACTCACATATCACTCATAAGTTCTCGACCAATTAAAGCTATCATTAATATGAGTAAGTGAGTTAATTGTATCCTTGCAAACAACCTCTTTCCCTCGCCTGCTAACCATTATTCCTTTGTAATGAAGGAAAAAAAATGTTGTTGTAATTGATTTTACGAATCCATCCCATTCAAGTCGATTTTTAAATAGATGATTCAAACCTACGACTGAGGTTCATCATTAGGAAACAAAAGTATGTGGAAAACTTATTTGACCTTGGTATGATAGATAGGAAATGTATTTTAGGGTTTAAATGAAAAATTTGCCGACAATGAGATTGATTGAGAAAGGTTTTATTAAGAATATTATGAAAATGGGTGATATATTAAAATTAATAAAGATGTGAATAATAGAACGTAATGTATTTGCATCATTTAATAAATATCTTTTTATACTAAATTTATTAATTGAAGAAATCATTTATATTCATGAATAGCTCATGTATATAATAATATTAATAAATAAAATATTTATGAGGGATTTGGAATAATTTTGAGAGAAATCTAGAGTATGAAATTCATAAAATGATGAGATATATACGTAATGAATAGATATGTTTAATATTTTATTAAAATTTAACAATTTGATTTTTTGCTCATGAATGGTTAATGAATTTCTAAAATAATAAGATTAATTAATATATTAACTATAGATAAAAGGTACTATAGTCAACTAGAGCAGGTAAAAATAATTAAACAAATAATGATGAAAAGTAAAAAGTTGTGGTGTTAAAAAGTTTTGGATTTAGAAGTCAAAATAGGGATCCAATTTTTTCTTATGCTCCATCCCTCAACCCTATTTAGGTTTTTAGGATGTTTATTTATTTCAATGGCTTCTCTAAATGTTCTGTGGAAATAGTGGTCAATTTTGTCAAGGATGTGGGTTTCTTCAATCCATATGTGATGTTTAGAATTATTGGAATGTTCAGCAAGAGAAGATTTTTAAACCTATTATGTTTTATGTCCATAATAGGTTCAAGTATATGAGATTTGATTGATCGGTCAGTCTCCCCAACATATGGAATTCCACAAGAAAAAGGAATCAGATAAACTCTTTTTCGGCACTTGGGATCAATGGGATCTTTAACAAAATTGAGGTGACTGCAGATTGTATTTATAGGTTTGAAAATGGTCATGATTCTATGTTATTTAGAACATGAGTGATTTTATTAGTGGTCCCAAGAATACATGGAAGCTTTACCTTTCCATTGAATTCATCCAAATTATTACTTTTATTTTTAGGACAAGTATTTTTTCTAGCTTTATTGAGGGCTTTGATGATTTTATGTTTTTTATATCCATTTTTAAAAAATACATTTATTAGGTGGGATTTTTCTTTATCTAGATGATTCTTTTTATAGATTCTAATAGCTCTTGTTGAAAGATTGTTTGGAATCCCTAATTTTTTCTTAGGATTGGTGGTGAGAAGTAGCATGGAGGTATTTCTCTTTATGGGCCTTTTTTCAGTGGACTTGGTGAGATATGGAGTCATTAAAATTTCAGGTGATAAGGATGTCAAGGAAAGGAATGTTGTCATTTACTTCTACTTCCATGTTGAATTTGATGGATGAGGAAAGACTATTAAGATGTTAGATCTGAGACTTTGTGATCCATATTGTAGATAAATGTGTTTCAGATTATCACATCATTATAATTTGGTCAACGTTTCTAACCAACCAATGTGGTTCATCCTCAGGACAAGGTGAGAGAAATCATACAATATTCATGAATAAATAGTAAGGGTGCATCATTGCCCAAGGTTAGCTGATGAAAACTAGTTGTTGGAGATTAGTCAAACAAGTAAATAAAATTAAAAAAGGTAGATTTAATATTTTAAATTTATAAATTATTTAATATTCTAAAATTAGATATAACTTATTTAATATCCTAAATTTAGTTATAAAATAGATCTTAGGAGTACATATATTGTTAATAAAATTAATTAGGGAGGTTAAGAATAAGAAATTAATAAAAATAGTGCTTATAATAATAAAGTTATAAGTTAAAAATAGTTGCTACGTAATATTAAAGAATAATTAGGTTAAATGGTTATGAGATTTCATTCCAACATAATCACTAATGTAACAAATAAGGTAAAGAGAGGTTAAGATAATGTTAATAAATTTAGTTATACATTAGCATTTAGGAATAATATATCGTTAAGAATACTCATAAATTAATAAGGGGTAAAGAATAAGCTATAAATCTTGATAAAATTGTTGTAGGGACTTTATAAATAATATTAAAAACTAATAAGGTTTAGATCTAAATATTATATATTATAAAGTAAAGGGAGGTAATATATTATTGAAGAATTAGGAGTTTAATAATCTATTTTAATTAAGTTAAAAATAGGGTCAAAAAAGAATAAAAAAATGATATATGTTATAAATATATTGAGAGGAGGGAAATTACATCTTATAAAGTACTAAGGAGATGGAGTATTTCTTATAATTATGTTACAAATAATATGATATACATATATAATGAAAAAAGAGAAAAAATATAAAGGTAAAAGAGGCAAGAGGATCATAAGGAGAGGGTCAAAATCCAACTCTTACTCAACTTCCAACCATCATCTCTATTGAGATTACTAGCATGCCTTTCAATCTCAATAGCCTCCTTAAGCTTCCTATGGTGGAAATGGTCAACCCTAGCAATGATGTTGAAATCCTCAATACAAACATGGTGCTTGGATTTCTTCGCATACTCGGCAAGAGCCGATGAGTGGGAACGATTATGCCTTATGTTTGCAACATTCTCATGGATCCTCTTGTTAATTGATCGAGTCGTTTCTCCAATATATGGCCTACCGCAGCAACATGGAACCAGGTAAACGCCTTTCATGTCCTTTGGTTCAATAGGGTCTTTTACTGAACCAAGAGAATTTCTAATGGTCCTTAGAGACTTGAATGAAGAGGAAACATTATTCCATCTAAGGATATGGGCAATCCTATCCATGGCCCCTTGAATAAAGGAGGGATGAACCTTGGAGATAGGGTCAACACGACCAATTTTAACTCTAGATTATTTACAGGCTCTTTGAAAGGCCTTAAGGCTTTGAGTTATAATGTACCCATTATTTTTAAAAACTTCAAGGAGATGAGATTTCTCCTACTCTAGTTAGTTTTCATCAAAGATTCTCAAAGCATGGGTGGCAAGGATGCTAAGAACACCAAATTTCTGAGCAGGAAAATGATGAGAACTAGCATGAAGATATTGTTCCATGTGAGTTTTTTTGTGAAAACATTTGTGAGAAATGGAACCATCATCCATTCTAGAGCGGAGAATGTCAAGGAAATGAAGGCATCCTTCCACCTATATTTCGATCATGAACTTGATGGATTCATATTGGGAGTTAAGGTGGTTTAGAAACAAATCCAACTTCTCATGACCCTAGGGCTAAATGATGCAAGTGTCATCAACAACCCTCTTCCACTTATTAGGGAAAAATTGAGCAAAGGCTAAGGCATTGGTCTCAAAATACTCCATAAAATGGTTAGCAACAATAGGGGAAAGAGGGGAACCCATCAAAACACCACAAGTTTTCTCATAGAATTCACCTTGGAAACTGAAAAAAGTTGAGGTGAGGCAAAGGCCAACCAATTTGGTAGTGTCCTGGTTAGTGATATGACTTATGCCATCAATGGCCTCTTGAATGGGGATTTTGGTATAAAGGGAAACAACGTCGAAACTAACAAGTAGATCTCGTGGGTCCAGCCTTACAACTTTCCATTCCTTAACAAAGGACGCAGAGTCTTTAACAGAGGAATTAGTTCTACCCATAAGAGGTTTGAGCTTAAGAGCTAAGAATTTATCTAGAAGATAAGTAGGTCCACCTATTTTGTTAACAATAGGTCTCAAGGGGGCCCCAAATTTATGAATCTTGGGAAGGCCATTAATTCTTGTGGTGAGGGGATTGCTCTCAATGTGATTTCTGGAAAGAGGATTAAGAGATAGATTGGACTTAATGGTTGCCACTACATCCTTAGAAATATACTTAATGAGATTCTTTTTAAGCTTTACAGAACAACCATTATTAGAGATATAGTCGATCATTTTGTTGACATTGTCAAAGTTATCCAAAATGACGACGACCCCACCTTTTTCAACTTTTAGGATGACAATGTCGAGGTTCTCCCTCGGGGATTTAAGGGTGAGAAGCTCATCTCTGCTAAGGTTTCTTTTGGGAGGCTTAGCCTTCTTAAGAAAAATAACACAATCTTGCCTAATTACTTCCTTGACATTATCTGGAAGGTCCCTAATACCATACTCGATGTTACAAATAATGTCATCAATGGGAACCTTCTTAGGGGCAATGGAAAAATTAAGCCCTTTATTAAGGAGACTAAAGACAAAGGGATCAAAATTAGAACTAGAGAGGTTGACAATGTTCTTATAATAAGGAAGAGACGAGGAGATGTTACTACTGCTATTATTATTATTATTATTATTAAAAGTAATAATATTATTATTATCAATATTAGGATTATTATTAAAATCCAATTTGTTATTAATATTATTATTCTTTAGTATTATATTATTAATAGTATAATTATTATTGTTGCCACTAATCGTATTATTAAGATTAATATTATTAGAAACACCAAACCTATTAACTATGGAACAAGTTAAAGTTGAAGTGGATTTGGAGCGGGTTGAAGGCGAAAAGGAAGGGGAGTCAATCCATGTTGGTTCGGATGATTTGGTAGAGCAGACGAAGCAGGGATGAATGGAAGGAGGCTGGATAGGGGCTAGGTAATTCAATGCGAAGATGGAGGATTCAGGAAAGGGGGAAGATGCAAAGGATAGAGACGCGACAATTCCAAAGGAACCCTCAGAATGTTGAGCTGAGGACTGGGCACCGATGTAGGTTGGAGAGGTCAAAACAATCAGAGTCGATGAGGGAGGATTGCGTTTAACACCTGACAGTCCTGATCCAATCTCATAGATCAGGGAGGGAACACCGAGGAATGGATCAACAAAAGAGAGGGTGCAATCTAAAGAGACAGAGAGATTAGAAGGGACAGAGATGCAGGCTGTAGATTTGGAAGGAGAGGAATCTGAATCTGATTTGGACAGAACTGTAGATCGATGAAAGCGAGCCTGGTTCGAAACTTGCCTACACACCCACATACCAAGGGAAAATACTTGTTATTCCCTTATTATGTTGGTTGTTGTAGTTGAGGATAGGAGATCAGCTGAAAAATATCTTCATGCTAGTTCTCATTATTTTCCTGCTCAAAAATTTGGTCTTCTCATCACCCTTGCTACCCGTGGCATGAGAATCTCTGATGAAAGCCACCTAGAGCAAGAAAAACCTCATCTCCTTGAATTTTTTAAAAATAATGGGTACAACAGAGCTCAAAGCCTCAAGGCCTTTCAAAGAGCCTGTAAAGAATATAGAGTTAAAATTGCTAATGCTAATCCTATCTCCAAGCTTCATCTCCCATTTATTCAAGGGACTACGCATAAGATTGCCCATATCCTTAGATGGAATAATGTTTTCTCTTTGTTCAAGCCTCTAAGGACCATTAAAAATTATCTTGGTTTGGTAAAACACCCTATCAACCCAAAGGACATGAAAGGCATTTACCTGGTTCCATGTTCCTGTGGTACTCCATATATTGGAGAAACGCTTTGATCGATTAACCAGACGATTCATGAGCACACTGAAAACATAAGGCACAATCGTTCCCACTCATCGAATCTAGCCGAGCATGTGGGGAAATCCAAGAACCATGTCTGTATTGAGAATTCCAAGTTCATTGTTAGGGTTGACCATTTCCACCATAGCAAGCTTAGGGAGGCTACTGAGACTGAAAGGCATGCTAGGAATCTCAACAGAGATGATGGTTGGAAGTTGAGTAAGAGTTCGATTCCAGCCCTCTCCTTTTGATCATCTTTCCACTTTTCCCTTTATATGTCTTTTCTCTTTTTCGTTATATATGTATATCATATTATTTTTAACATAATTATAATAAATACTCCATCTCATTAGTACTTTATATGAAGTAATTTCCGTCCTATAAATATATTTATAACTTATATCCTTTTTTTCGATTCATTTTTTTACCCTATTTTTAAATTAATTAAAATCGATTATTAAATTCCTAATTCTTCAATAATTTATTACCTCTCTTTACTTTATAATATATAATATTTAGATATAAACCTTATTAGTTTTTAATATTATTTATAAACTCCCTACAACTATTTTATTAAGATTTACAGCTTATTCTTTACCCCTTATTAATTTATGAGTATTCTTAATGATATAGTATTCCTAAATGCTAATTTATAACTAAACTTACTAACATGATCTTAACCTCTCTTTACGTGATTATGTTAGAACTAAATTTCATAACCTTATAACCTAATTACTATTTAATATTACATAACAACTATTTTTAACTTATAAGTTTATTATTATAAAAAATGTTTTTATTAATTAGTTATTCTTAACCCCCCCTTACTAATTTTATTAACAATATACGTACTCCTAACATCTATTCTATAGCTAAATTTAGAATATTAAATCATTTATAACTAATTTTAGAATATTAAATAATTTATAAATTTAAAATGTTAAATCTATCTTTTATTTTATTTTATTTACTTGTTTGACTAATCTTCAATGACTAGTTTTCAACAACTAGTTTTCATTGACTAACCTTAGGCAATGATGCATCCTTGCTATTTATTCATGAAGATTGTATGATTTCTCCCACCTTGTCATGAGGATGAACCACATTGTTTGGTTCGAAATGTCGACCAAATCCTAATGATGTGATTAATACAAAAGACATTTATCTATTAAGATGTTGTTTAAAAGTTCCTAAACTTTCCCGACCATGCGGCCAGATGATGAAATTTTCATCCAAAAATATTTTCCATAATTTGGGTTCTAAGGGAGCACTTTCAAGCGATTTGGGTTCAAAAACTTCCATAAATAAGTTTGCTATGATTAGAGAAACAAGGGAGCCCATTCCTACTCCGCAAGTTTGTTGATATATTTCATCCATGAAACTAAAGAAGGTATATTTGAGACATATTTCAACAAGTTTTGAATTGTTAGGGTCACTGATTTTTTAGACAATATTCATGGATTCGTCAATAGTAATATTAGTATATAGAGAAGTGACATCATAGCTAACTAAAATATCTTTTTTATTGAGTTTGATTTCCTTGATTTCTTTGATAAAGTGGGTAGAGTCTTCGTAAAATGATTCAGTGTTACCAACCAAGGGTTTTAGTTTCTTAGCAAGGAAATTAGCGAGATGGTATGTGGGACCACCAATAGTGTTAACAATTGGTCTAATAGGAATTACATATTTATGTATCTTAGGAGCACCATAGATTCTAGGGTTGTAAGGACAAATTTCAATGAGGATCTTGTTATCTTGAATGTTGTTTGCTTTGATTAGGTTGGAGACTTCTTTTGTAATGCTCTTTAAAGGATTTTTATTTAACATTTTGTAGCACCCATTGTTGTTAAGATGATCAATCATTTTATCATTGTATTATTTTTTATTCACGATTACAGTGGCTCCTCCCTTGTCCTATTTTAATATTACAATATTAGGGTTAGATTTTAAAGATTTTAAAGCTAATAATTCATCTTTTGTAATATTTCTTCTGGGGGGTCTAGATTTTCAAAGAACAAGGGATAGTTCTTGTCTAATTTGTTCTTGGATGTTGTCATGCATGTCTTTAATGCCATATTATATGTGGCATAGAATATATTCTAAGGGAATATTTTTAGGAGTCATGGAAAAATTCAGTCCTTTATTTAAAAGATCAATAATTGGTTTTGTTAAATTCAAATCAGAAAAATTAATAATTAAATTGGATAATGGGTTAAAGAGAAATAAACCCTCATAATGTAGATTTCATATTTTTAAGTATTATTTTACTAGATTTGTTGTGACGAAGTACCCAGTGGAATATAAATAATAGTTTATAGATCAATAACCTTTTTCTAGGTTGATCATCATATTGGTTAACTATCTTATTGTCTCATTTTTCTCTTTGATTTTTTCATGGTAGCATAGTAGGCTTGAGTCTCTTTGAATACATGAGAGAAATACTATTTCAATTTGGTGGAGGAAGCTATTTAGGAATTAAGAAACTGATTGGGAAACAAGTAATATTTGAGTGCAAGAGAGCGACAAATTTTGAAACAAGAAGAAATTTGTTGAGAGGGAACCATCATAAACCAAATACGGAGGATCCATTCATTATTGTTGATGGGAGCTAACGTTTCCTCAAACCTTAGTTTCCCCACTCATTGGATTAAAGAGGGTTATCATTGCCATAAGTTTTTTTTTTCTAAATTTGGGTGAAATACAATTTTGAGGAGTTCTTTTTTAGGCATACAAAGAAAGAATATTATTAGGATCTAGAAAAAGGTTCAATTGATTGAAGATTTATTTAAATAATTTGTTGGTTGTGTGATGGTAAAAGTTATTGTAATAATGGAAAATTTAAAGTTATTTTTTATTATCAAAGTAATAATTATTTTGTTTTAGTGTAGAAGATTTATTTTGTAAAAGTAAAATATTCTGTAAAGGTAATAAAAGGGGATGGTGGATTGATATAAAAGGAAAAAGAAAGCAGATTTAATTTTTACAAAAAACGGTAAGAAAAAATTATTTTAAAAGGAGGAAATCTAAATATAATGGGGATATTAATAATTGATTCAAAGTAATAATATCAATAAAGTCCCATAGCCAAATTGAGAAAAGAAGGAGCTAAAGGCATCTAATGGTGTTCAAGCACTATCACAAGGGCCAACTTTTACTAGTATGAATTGCAATCTTTGGTGAAACAAATTGAAGAATTACCTTTACTCTCAAGAATATTGTCATATTCTACTAAGTGGGTTTATATAACCAAATTAGAAAACATTGTAGTTAATGTTAAATGCACAAATACAAGCTATCACTGGAAACAAAAGAAATATTGGAAGGACTTATGGATTATCCAGGAATTGATGGAAGATTCGATTTTTCCTAAGGTTGCAACAAATAATCATGCCAAACAAGCACATGGTACTCGTGAGACAACCTACAAAGGCACCAAAAAAGTAAAAAGTGCTAGATTGTAGACACTTAAAAAGAATTTTGAAATCCTCGATATCAAAAATTCAAACTCTATAGGTAATTTTATGTTGCTCAAGGACACTTTTAATAAACTTTCAACATATAGAAAATACATTTCATGTCAAAAAGTTATTGAAATATTGATTAGGATGCTTACTAAAAAGTTAATATGGTTGTAGTAGATATGGAGTAGTCAAAATATCTATGATAATTTCGTTTAGAAAAAATCATAGGAACTTTGTTGGCACATGATACAAGAATCAACAAAAGCATTAACTCTTTGGTAATTGCATTTCAATCTCAAGACTACATTTGTAGAGGAAGAAGTTCAAGAAATTGAAGTAGGGGTAAAGGAAAATGAGGAAGAGTAGCTCTCAAGTAGGAGGAAAGTCAACATCATAACATATTAAACATTCACAAAAAAAAATCTCATAATCAAAGTGGAAGAGGAAGATATTGCAATTAGGAAAATAGGATTGGAAAGTCAAAAATACGATGTTATCACCACAAAAAAATACTCCATTATGGTGGTGAACTCAGGAGAAAAAAAACTTATCTGAGTGAACATGGATTCAATTTGACAAAAATATTAAGAGGATACGTCAAAATCCATGTTCCTTTCCTATCAAGCAACAAAAGTGTGTGCCAATAATAATATCAAGTTGATCAATAGTAGCTACAACAATTAGATGATAGGTAACAAAATCATGCTCTTAAGTTTAGATAATACCATAAAAACTAAAATAAGTTTATGATATTATTATCTAGAAACTGGTTAGGGAGGGGAACAACCTATATTTTTTCCAATCAAGATGAGAAGAAGGACATTTGAAATGTATGTTGTATACTTGGTCTCAAACATAATATGATGAGTGCGAGGAAGTTAAGTAAAAATTGGAATGAAGTCATATTTTAAAGTAACATATGTACCATTTTAGACAAGCCACGCAGTAGGAGACCCATTGCAAAAATACAAATGTCCAAAAATAGAATGCCCCCATTAGGAATGAGAAACTTAATCAATCACAGTCATATACATCAAATGTTTCAAGCTTAGATGACTCTTGCTTATGGGATCATAGATATGGTAATTTTCCTTTTGAAAGGTTTATTCTTTGACAAAATAAATCTATTGTTAGAGGTCCACCCATGATAAATTTTTAGAACAACTCTTTTAAGAATTACATCCTAGCTAACCACTATAGAAATAGTTTTCTAGAAATTGTTTCTTAAAAAGAAAAAAAAACCACTTCGATAAGTACACACATATCACTATGGTTTGATGAAAATATGGATAATAGGTGTTCCATTTCACTTTTCATCATTTATTATTAATTTGAGTTAGATGACATCGATATATTTTGTCAAAAATAAATTAAAATATTTTACAAAGTTTAGAAAGATCGAAGCCATTAAGGAGACAGGGAGTGGAAAGTACATTAAGGTACATAGATAAAACGGTAGTGGTGATTATGATTCTAAAGGCGTTGTATCATTTTTTAGGAACACATGGATCAAAAGGTAGCTTACAATATACACTCAACCTCAAAATTGTCTAACTAAAAGGGAGAACATGACCATCATGAATATGGCTATAAGTATGCTTAAATATAAAAGTCTATCAAATCACTTTTGGGCAGAAGTTTTTCCTTGTTCGAATTATATACTGAAATAATCTCCAACCAATACTTTGGATGATAAATTTCCTAAATAATCTTAGACTGGCATGAAATCTAGTGTGACACATTTCAATTTTTTTGGCTAGGTAGGCCATGCATGTTCCAAAAGAGTTGAGAAAGAAACTTGATGAAATAAGTGAAAATGTATATTTATTGGTTATGGTGAGATTTCCAATGCATATGGACTATACAATATTGTTAGCAAGAAGGTTATAGTGAGAAAGAAAGTTATATACAAAGAACACTACGAATGTGATGGTTAAGTTAATAATATTATTGGAAGTTAGATTCCTTTCCTAGAAGTAGATGAATGGGTGGATGATACATGAAAAAAATAACCAAGACTTCCAAGGCTACATGTGGAAAGAGAAATATCAAGAAAAGAAAGTAAAAAATTACACCTTACTTCCTCCAACAATTATGTAGATTGCACAATAACCTCTCTAAGGAACCAAAAATTGAGAAGTTTGTGAGAAATTCATGCACAAGTTGATGATCATAAATCATATTTTTTCTATATTATCATGTTCAATGATCTTTGAAAAAACAAATGATGAAGAATAATGGGTTTAATATATAAATGAAGAAATTGGTGTAACTGAGAAAAAAAAAGCACACACTTTGGATATTGTAGATCTAGTAGCATGGAAAAAAGTTAAAATACATGATGTCAGACAAGCTACAAAGGGTTTGTTCAACTACTGATCATGGGTAAACCTTTGGTATGGTAGAAATGGTAGACATAGTTATTGTAGTTTTGATAATTGTACGTTTGTTTATCAAATGGATGTTAAATCAGCATCTTTTAAAAAGAAACTTTAGATAAGGAAGTCTATGTGAATTAGCCAAGAGGATTTGAGGCCAAAGGTTCATAGTACAATGTTATAAGCTTAAGAAATATTTGAGTGTTAGATTGATATAGTCGCATTAATTCTATTTTCTCAATAATGGTTTCAACAAAAGCATTTAAGCCCATACTTTATATTAAAGCAAAAAAGAAAAGTGATATTCTAATTGTTTTTCTTTATGTTGATGATATAATATATATGGGAAATTTGATATTGATGATTTTAAAGAATCCATGAGGATAGATTTTGAAATCACTAATATTGGTATTATGAAGTATTTTCTTGGAAATGAAGTTGAGAAATATACAAAAGGTATTTTTATTTCTCAACAGAAGTATGCCACTAATTTTTTGAAAAGATTTAGATTGGATATAAGAAAATGAGAAAATACACTAATTGCAATAGGTACAAATCTAAGTAGATGAATGAGAATTCTACTTTGTACAATAGACTTGTAGGTAGCCTAATGTATATTACAACTACCAGACTACATATCAATGCATGGAGTAAGTTTAATTTAGATATTCATGGAGTCTCCCAAACACTTTCAAAGGAAGGCCAGTAAAATAATCACAAGGTACATTATATGAACAACATAATTTGGATTTTGATAGTCTACTTCGAAATTCTTGTTGGGTACACAAATAATAAATTTTCAGGTAGCATTGATTATCAAAAAATCACTTGCAATTATGTTTTCCACTTAGGCTTATGTTTGATTTCATGAAAATATAAGAAACAACCCATTGTTACATTATCTTTAACTAAAACGAAGTATGTAGCAACTTCACAAACAACATGTTAAGGATAGATCAACATCATGTTAAGTAGTATTGATCAATAATACTCTTAACGTATATTGCAAGTAAAGAGAAGGATCCAACTCTCATCTTTTGCAACAATAGTTCAACGATTACACTATCCTAAAATAATGTGTTTCATGATAAAAGCAAACATTGACACTCTCAAGACCTACTTGCATACATTTTCACCAAACTATTAGCATTAGATATTTTAAAGTGCTACTAGTTGTAATAGTTGAAACTAAGGGGAGTTTTAGATAGTTGTTGAGTGATAAAAGGTTCCTATTTAAATCCTAATTATCTTCACATTAATTATCAATCTGAGCAAGTCTTTCTATTTCAAGAGTGTACATAGTATGTGGTGGCTATTTAATTCATAATGCTTCTAAATTGCAGTATAGATCTTTTAAATACAAGAACAAACAGATGCAATAAGTAGATTCTAATTGAAATTAAAAGAAAACTCAATCCTTTAATAAAATCAAATCCTACAATAATTCAGGTAACAACAATATTTAATCCAAGTAATATCAGTATCAGTTAAGAGTACAGTGGCGATAACTCTTCTCTTAGAAACTAATTGAATTTAAATCAAATGCACTACTCTGTAAAACAACGATGACATCAATTTGAGAGACTAACAACAGTAGTTAATTCTCATTACAGTTGATTACATCGAGAAGGATATTCATCTAGGAAACTCAATCCAAAGCGAAAGGAAACTAATTAAGCAACACTGTTGTAAATGATATAAAACAGAGTTATTCTATCAATGCAAATAAATAAGGAAAAACAACGAAATAATAATAACAGAAAGCAATAATAATATCAAACTATCACACTTACAATAATTGAAAATATATGACATAGGTGAAGCAGTGAATTCCACTGGAAGCCAGGCCCTTGGCTTCCAGCGTACACTATTGGTTACTTCAGATAAATGGAAAGGAACAACAACTCTTATATATTAATCATGAAAGAATATTACAACGGATTTGCATTCTTCACTACAGCGAAAGTCTGTAATTGAGAATTACAATAATAATAACAATAGTCCTCCCCCTTCTACTTACAATCATTGCCTTTTATAATGAGAAAGGGGTAAAAAGATAGATGATAAAAGTGATCCCTTAGGATCTCTCGATCCTGAGGGATTCACACAATTTTCTAACTTCAGACATCTTTCCCTTCTTGCGCTGATCCTGTTGATTTGCTTTTGGACGTATCTGCAACCACCGTGTCCTTCCTTAGCTTGCTTCTTTTTCACTGTCCCTTAGTTAGGGAATAGCAATTGTCCCTTTTCGTACTTTCCTGCATAAACAAGGATAATAATCAGCCAAAGCATAGCTGCAAGTAATTTATGTATTTATTACCATAATTCCTTAATAGATTGGCGCATTGAGATACAGAAAGGATGAGAATAAGGGAAAAGGATAATAAGTTAATCGTAAATGCATACCCTTTCCATGACCCAACATACTCCCTTACTTACCCTTTTTCATGTGCTCATGAAAACCATGTAGTTCGTATGTAGAGCAGTCAAGGAATAAGCTAGAGAAAGGAGGTCGTAAAGCGGTCTGAAACCATTATTCTTGGCCAAGATTTCAAAAATGTGCCCTGTTTGTCCTTCAGGCAACTCATATATAGCCTTGTACCCCTCATCTGGATACCAAATAATAGGGCTCCGATATCGACAACCTAACCAATAAGGGCCTTCCCTTAGGATGAGATTACCATAAATGACAAAGCATTCTGTAGCCAATTTAAAATTTTTGTAATTAAATGGCTCTCTATTCTATACATTGTTATTAGAAACTTTCCATATGAACTTTGCTGTGGCTAGGGAGCTTCCCTGAATGGAGAGGAAATACTCGACTCCTTTTTGGACGCAGAGTCTTTAACAGAGGAATTAGTTCTACCCATAAGAGGTTTGAGCTTAAGAGCTAAGAATTTATCTAGAAGATAAGTAGGTCCACCTATTTTGTTAACAATAGGTCTCAAGGGGGCCCCAAATTTATGAATCTTGGGAAGGCCATTAATTCTTGTGGTGAGGGGATTGCTCTCAATGTGATTTCTGGAAAGAGGATTAAGAGATAGATTGGACTTAATGGTTGCCACTACATCCTTAGAAATATACTTAATGAGATTCTTTTTAAGCTTTACAGAACAACCATTATTAGAGATATAGTCGATCATTTTGTTGACATTGTCAAAGTTATCCAAAATGACGACGACCCCACCTTTTTCAACTTTTAGGATGGAAATGTTGAGGTTCTCCCTAAGGGATTTAAGGGTGAGAAGCTCATCTCTACTAAGGTTTCTTTTGGGAGGCTTAGCCTTCTTAAGAAAAATAACACAATCTTTCCCAACAACTTCCTTGACATTATTTGGAAGGTCCCTAATACCATAATCAATGTTACAAATAATGTCATCAATGGGAACCTTCTTAGGGGAAATGGAAAAATTAAGCCCTTTATTAAGGAGACTAAAGACAAAGGGATCAAAATTAGAACTCGATAGGTTGACAATGTTCTTATAATAAGGAAGAGACGAGGAGATGTTACTACTACTACTATTATTATTATTATTATTATTATTATTATTAAAAGTAATAATATTATTATTATCAATATTAGGATTATTATTAAAATCCAATTTGTTATTAATATTATTATTCTTTAGTATTATATTATTAATAGTATAATTATTATTGTTGCCACTAATCGTATTATTAAGATTAATATTATTAGAAACACCAAACCTATTAACTATGGAACAAGTTAAAGTTGAAGCAGATTTGGAGCGGGTTAAAGGAGAAAAGGAAGGGGAGTCAATCCATGTTGGTTCGGATGATTTGGCAGAGCAGACGAAGTAGGGATGAATGGAAGGAGGTTGGATAGGGGCTAGGTAATTCAATGCGAAGATGGAGGATTCAGGAAAGGGGGAAGATGCAAAGGATAGAGACGCGACAATTCCAAAGGAACCCTCAGAATGTTGAGCTGAGGACTGGGCACCGATGTAGGTTGGAGAGGTCAAAACAATCAGAGTCGATGAGGGAGGATCGCGTTTAACACCTGACAGTCCTGATCCAATCTCATAGATCAGGGAGGGAACACCGAGGAATGGATCAACAAAAGAGAGGGTGCAATCTAAAGAGACAGAGAGATTAGAAGGGACAGAGATGCAGGCTGTAGATTTGGAAGGAGAAGAATCTGAATCTGATTTGGACAGAACTGTAGATCGATGAAAGCGAGCCTGGTTCGAAACTTGCCTACACACCCACATACCAAGGGAAAATACTTGCTATTCCCTTATTATGTTGGTTGTTGTAGTTGAGGATACGAGATCAGCTGAAAAATATCTTCATGCTAGTTCTCATTATTTTCCTGCTCAAAAATTTGGTGTTCTCATCACCCTTGCTACCCGTGGCATGAGAATCTCTGATGAAAGCCACCTAGAGCAAGAAAAACCTCATCTCCTTGAATTTTTTAAAAATAATGGGTACAACAGAGCTCAAAGCCTCAAGGCCTTTCAAAGAGCCTGTAAAGAATATAGAGTTAAAATTGCTAATGCTAATCCTATCTCCAAGCTTCATCTCCCATTTATTCAAGGGACTACGCATAAGATTGCCCATATCCTTAGATGGAATAATGTTTTCTCTTTGTTCAAGCCTCTAAGGACCATTAAAAATTATCTTGGTTTGGTAAAACACCCTATCAACCCAAAGGACATGAAAGGCATTTACCTGGTTCCATGTTCCTGTGGTACTCCATATATTGGAGAAACGCTTTGATCGATTAACCAGATGATTCATGAGCACACTGAAAACATAAGGCACAATCGTTCCCACTCATCGAATCTAGCTGAGCATGTGGGGAAATCCAAGAACCATGTCTGTATTGAGAATTCCAAGTTCATTGTTAGGGTTGACCATTTCCACCATAGCAAGCTTAGGGAGGCTACTGAGACTGAAAGGCATGCTAGGAATCTCAACAGAGATGATGGTTGGAAGTTGAGTAAGAGTTCGATTCCAGCCCTCTCCTTTTGATCATCTTTCCACTTTTCCCTTTATATGTCTTTTCTCTTTTTCGTTATATATGTATATCATATTATTTTTAACATAATTATAATAAATACTCCATCTCATTAGTACTTTATATGAAGTAATTTCCGTCCTATAAATATATTTATAACTTATATCCTTTTTTTCGATTCATTTTTTTACCCTATTTTTAAATTAATTAAAATCGATTATTAAATTCCTAATTCTTCAATAATTTATTACCTCTCTTTACTTTATAATATATAATATTTAGATATAAACCTTATTAGTTTTTAATATTATTTATAAACTCCCTACAACTATTTTATTAAGATTTACAGCTTATTCTTTACCCCTTATTAATTTATGAGTATTCTTAATGATATAGTATTCCTAAATGCTAATTTATAACTAAACTTACTAACATGATCTTAACCTCTCTTTACGTGATTATGTTAGAACTAAATTTCATAACCTTATAACCTAATTACTATTTAATATTACATAACAACTATTTTTAACTTATAAGTTTATTATTATAAAAAATATTTTTATTAATTAGTTATTCTTAACCCCCCCTTACTAATTTTATTAACAATATACGTACTCCTAACATCTATTCTATAGCTAAATTTAGAATATTAAATAATTTATAACTAATTTTAGAATATTAAATAATTTATAAATTTAAAATGTTAAATCTATCTTTTATTTTATTTTATTTACTTGTTTGACTAATCTTCAATGACTAGTTTTCAACAACTAGTTTTCATTGACTAACCTTAGGCAATGACGCATCCTTGCTATTTATTCATGAAGATTGTATGATTTCTCCCACCTTGTCATGAGGATGAACCACATTGTTTGGTTCGAAATGTCGACCAAATCCTAATGATGTGATTAATACAAAAGACATTTATCTATTAAGATGTTGTTTAAAAGTTCCTAAACTTTCCCGACCATGCGGCCAGATGATGAAATTTTCATCCAAAAATATTTTCCATAATTTGGGTTCTAAGGGAGCACTTTCAAGCGATTTGGGTTCAAAAACTTCCATAAATAAGTTTGCTATGATTAGAGAAACAAGGGAGCCCATTCCTACTCCGCAAGTTTGTTGATATATTTCATCCATGAAACTAAAGAAGGTATATTTGAGACATATTTCAACAAGTTTTGAATTGTTAGGGTCACTGATTTTTTAGACAATATTCATGGATTCGTCAATAGTAATATTAGTATATAGAGAAGTGACATCATAGCTAACTAAAATATCTTTTTTATTGAGTTTGATTTCCTTGATTTCTTTGATAAAGTGGGTAGAGTCTTCGTAAAATGATTCAGTGTTACCAACCAAGGGTTTTAGTTTCTTAGCAAGGAATTTGGCGAGATGGTATGTGGGACCTCCAATAGTGTTAACAATGGGTCTAATAGGAATTCCATCTTTATGTATCTTAGGAGCACCATAGATTCTAGGGGTGTAAGGACAACTTTCAATGAGGGTCTTGTTATCTTGAATGTTGCTTGCTTTGATTAGGTTGGAGACTTCTTTTGTAATGCTCTTTAAAGGATTTTTATTTAACTTTTTGTAGCACCCATTGTTGTTAAGATGATCAATCATTTTATCATTGTATTCTTTTTTATTCATGATGACAGTGGCTCCTCCCTTGTCTTATTTTAATATTACAATATTAGGGTTAGATTTTAAAGATTTTAAAGCTAATAATTCATCTTTTGTAATATTTCTTCTGGGGGGTCTAGATTTTCAAAGAACAAGGGATAGTTCTTGTCTAATTTGTTCTTGGATGTTGTCATGCATGTCTTTAATGCCATATTATATGTGGCATAGAATATATTCTAAGGGAATATTTTTAGGAGTCATGGAAAAATTCAGTCCTTTATTTAAAAGATCAATAATTGGTTTTGTTAAATTCAAATCAGAAAAATTAATAATTAAATTGGATAATGGGTTAAAGAGAAATAAACCCTCATAATGTAGATTTCATATTTTTAAGTATTATTTTACTAGATTTGTTGTGACGAAGTACCCAGTGGAATATAAATAATAGTTTATAGATCAATAACCATTTTCTAGGTTGATCATCATATTGGTTAACTATCTTATTGTCTCATTTTTCTCTTTGATTTTTTCATGGTAGCATAGTAGGCTTGAGTCTCTTTGAATACATGAGAGAAATACTATTTCAATTTGGTGGAGGAAGCTATTTAGGAATTAAGAAACTGATTGGGAAACAAGTAATATTTGAGTGCAAGAGAGCGACAAATTTTGAAACAAGAAGAAATTTGTTGAGAGGGAACCATCATAAACCAAATACGGAGGATCCATTCATTATTGTTGATGGGAGCTAACGTTTCCTCAAACCTTAGTTTCCCCACTCATTGGATTAAAGAGGGTTATCATTGCCATAAGTTTTTTTTTTCTAAATTTGGGTGAAATACAATTTTGAGGAGTTCTTTTTTAGGCATACAAAGAAAGAATATTATTAGGATCTAGAAAAAGGTTCAATTGATTGAAGATTTATTTAAATAATTTGTTGGTTGTGTGATGGTAAAAGTTATTGTAATAATGGAAAATTTAAAGTTATTTTTTATTATCAAAGTAATAATTATTTTGTTTTAATGTAGAAGATTTATTTTGTAAAAGTAAAATATTATGTAAAGGTAATAAAAGGGGATGGTGGATTGATATAAAAGGAAAAAGAAAGAAGATTTAATTTTTACAAAAAAAAAGGTAAGAAAAAATTAGTTCGAAAGGAGGAAATCTAAATATAATGGGGATATTAATAATTGATTCAAAGTAATAATATCAATAAAGTCCCATAGCCAAATTGAGAAAAGAAGGAGCTAAAGGCATCTAATGGTGTTCAAGCACTATCACAAGGGCCAACTTTTACTAGTATGAATTGCAATCTTTGGTGAAACAAATTGAAGAATTACCTTTACTCTCAAGAATATTGTCATATTTTACTAAGTGGGTTTATATAACCAAATTAGAAAACATTGTAGTTAATGTTAAATGCACAAATACAAGCTATCACTGGAAACAAAAGAAATATTGGAAGGACTTATGGATTATCCAGGAATTGATGGAAGATTCGATTTTTCCTAAGGTTGCAACAAATAATCATGCCAAACAAGCACATGGTACTCGTGAGACAACCTACAAAGGCACCAAAAAAGTAAAAAGTGCTAGATTGTAGACACTTAAAAAGAATTTTGAAATCCTCGATATCAAAAATTCAAACTCTATAGGTAATTTTATGTAGCTCAAGGACACTTTTAATAAACTTTCAACATATAGAAAATACATTTCATGTCAAAAAGTTATTGAAATATTGATTAGGATGCTTACTAAAAAGTTAATATGGTTGTAGTAGATATGGAGTAGTCAAAATATCTATGATAATTTCGTTTAGAAAAAATCATAGGAACTTTGTTGGCACATGATACAAGAATCAACAAAAGCATTAACTCTTTGGTAATTGCATTTCAATCTCAAGACTACATTTGTAGAGGAAGAAGTTCAAGAAATTGAAGTAGGGGTAAAGGAAAATGAGGAAGAGTAGCTCTCAAGTAGGAGGAAAGTCAACATCATAACATATTAAACATTCACAAAAAAAAATCTCATAATCAAAGTGGAAGAGGAAGATATTGCAATTAGGAAAATAGGATTGGAAAGTCAAAAATACGATGTTATCACCACAAAAAAATACTCCATTACGGTGGTGAACTCAGGAGAAAAAAAACTTATCTGAGTGAACATGGATTCAATCTGACAAAAATATTAAGAGGATACGTCAAAATCCATGTTCCTTTCCTATCAAGCAACAAAAGTGTGTGCCAATAATAATATCAAGTTGATCAATAGTAGCTACAACAATTAGATGATAGGTAACAAAATCATGCTCTTAAGTTTAGATAATACCATAAAAACTAAAATAAGTTTGTGATATTATTATCTAGAAACTGGTTAGGGAGGGGAACAACCTATATTTTTTCCAATCAAGATGAGAAGAAGGACATTTGAAATGTATGTTGTATACTTGGTCTCAAACATAATATGATGAGTGCGAGGAAGTTAAGTAAAAATTGGAATGAAGTCATATTTTAAAGTAACATATGTACCATTTTAGACAAGCCACGCAGTAGGAGACCCATTGCAAAAATACAAATGTCCAAAAATAGAATGCCCCCATTAGGAATGAGAAACTTAATCAATCACAGTCATATACATCAAATGTTTCAAGCTTAGATGACTCTTGCTTATGGGATCATAGATATGGTAATTTTCTTTTTGAAAGGTTTATTCTTTGACAAAATAAATCTATTGTTAGAGGTCCACCCATGATAAATTTTTAGAACAACTCTTTTAAGAATTACATCCTAGCTAACCACTATAGAAATAGTTTTCTAGAAATTGTTTCTTAAAAAGAAAAAAAAACCACTTCGATAAGTACACACATATCACTATGGTTTGATGAAAATATGGATAATAGGTGTTCCATTTCACTTTTCATCATTTATTATTAATTTGAGTTAGATGACATCGATATATTTTGTCAAAAATAAATTAAAATATTTTACAAAGTTTAGAAAGATCGAAGCCATTAAGGAGACAGGGAGTGGAAAGTACATTAAGGTACATAGATAAAACGGTAGTGGTGATTATGATTCTAAAGGCGTTGTATCATTTTTTAGGAACACATGGATCAAAAGGTAGCTTACAATATACACTCAACCTCAAAATTGTCTAACTAAAAGGGAGAACATGACCATCATGAATATGGCTATAAGTATGCTTAAATATAAAAGTCTATCAAATCACTTTTGGGCAGAAGTTTTTCCTTGTTCGAATTATATACTGAAATAATCTCCAACCAATACTTTGGATGATAAATTTCCTAAATAATCTTAGACTGGCATGAAATCTAGTGTGACACATTTCAATTTTTTTGGCTAGGTAGGCCATGCATGTTCCAAAAGAGTTGAGAAAGAAACTTGATGAAATAAGTGAAAATGTATATTTATTGGTTATGGTGAGATTTCCAATGCATATGGACTATACAATATTGTTAGCAAGAAGGTTATAGTGAGAAAGAAAGTTATATACAAAGAACACTACGAATGTGATGGTTAAGTTAATAATATTATTGGAAGTTAGATTCCTTTCCTAGAAGTAGATGAATGGGTGGATGATACATGAAAAAAATAACCAAGACTTCCAAGGCTACATGTGGAAAGAGAAATATCAAGAAAAGAAAGTAAAAAATTACACCTTACTTCCTCCAACAATTATGTAGATTGCACAATAACCTCTCTAAGGAACCAAAAATTGAGAAGTTTGTGAGAAATTCATGCACAAGTTGATGATCATAAATCATATTTTTTCTATATTATCATGTTCAATGATCTTTGAAAAAACAAATGATGAAGAATAATGGGTTTAATATATAAATGAAGAAATTGGTGTAACTGAGAAAAAAAAAGCACACACTTTGGATATTGTAGATCTAGTAGCATGGAAAAAAGTTAAAATACATGATGTCAGACAAGCTACAAAGGGTTTGTTCAACTACTGATCATGGGTAAACCTTTGGTATGGTAGAAATGGTAGACATAGTTATTGTAGTTTTGATAATTGTACGTTTGTTTATCAAATGGATGTTAAATCAGCATCTTTTAAAAAGAAACTTTAGATAAGGAAGTCTATGTGAATTAGCCAAGAGGATTTGAGGCCAAAGGTTCATAGTACAATGTTATAAGCTTAAGAAATATTTGAGTGTTAGATTGATATAGTCGCATTAATTCTATTTTCTCAATAATGGTTTCAACAAAAGCATTTAAGCCCATACTTTATATTAAAGCAAAAAAGAAAAGTGATATTCTAATTGTTTTTCTTTATGTTGATGATATAATATATATGGGAAATTTGATATTGATGATTTTAAAGAATCCATGAGGATAGATTTTGAAATCACTAATATTGGTATTATGAAGTATTTTCTTGGAAATGAAGTTGAGAAATATACAAAAGGTATTTTTATTTCTCAACAGAAGTATGCCACTAATTTTTTGAAAAGATTTAGATTGGATATAAGAAAATGAGAAAATACACTAATTGCAATAGGTACAAATCTAAGTAGATGAATGAGAATTCTACTTTGTACAATAGACTTGTAGGTAGCCTAATGTATATTACAACTACCAGACTACATATCAATGCATGGAGTAAGTTTAATTTAGATATTCATGGAGTCTCCCAAACACTTTCAAAGGAAGGCCAGTAAAATAATCACAAGGTACATTATATGAACAACATAATTTGGATTTTGATAGTCTACTTCGAAATTCTTGTTGGGTACACAAATAATAAATTTTCAGGTAGCATTGATTATCAAAAAATCACTTGCAATTATGTTTTCCACTTAGGCTTATGTTTGATTTCATGAAAATATAAGAAACAACCCATTGTTACATTATCTTTAACTAAAACGAAGTATGTAGCAACTTCACAAACAACATGTTAAGGATAGATCAACATCATGTTAAGTAGTATTGATCAATAATACTCTTAACGTATATTGCAAGTAAAGAGAAGGATCCAACTCTCATCTTTTGCAACAATAGTTCAACGATTACACTATCCTAAAATAATGTGTTTCATGATAAAAGCAAACATTGACACTCTCAAGACCTACTTGCATACATTTTCACCAAACTATTAGCATTAGATATTTTAAAGTGCTACTAGTTGTAATAGTTGAAACTAAGGGGAGTTTTAGATAGTTGTTGAGTGATAAAAGGTTCCTATTTAAATCCTAATTATCTTCACATTAATTATCAATCTGAGCAAGTCTTTCTATTTCAAGAGTGTACATAGTATGTGGTGGCTATTTAATTCATAATGCTTCTAAATTGCAGTATAGATCTTTTAAATACAAGAACAAACGGATGCAATAAGTAGATTCTAATTGAAATTAAAAGAAAACTCAATCCTTTAATAAAATCAAATCCTACAATAATTCAGGTAACAACAATATTTAATCCAAGTAATATCAGTATCAGTTAAGAGTACAGTGGCGATAACTCTTCTCTTAGAAACTAATTGAATTTAAATCAAATGCACTACTCTGTAAAACAACGATGACATCAATTTGAGAGACTAACAACAGTAGTTAATTCTCATTACAGTTGATTACATCGAGAAGGATATTCATCTAGGAAACTCAATCCAAAGCGAAAGGAAACTAATTAAGCAACACTGTTGTAAATGATATAAAACAGAGTTATTCTATCAATGCAAATAAATAAGGAAAAACAACGAAATAATAATAACAGAAAGCAATAATAATATCAAACTATCACACTTACAATAATTGAAAATATATGACATAGGTGAAGCAGTGAATTCCACTGGAAGCCAGGCCCTTGGCTTCCAGCGTACACTATTGGTTACTTCAGATAAATGGAAAGGAACAACAACTCTTATATATTAATCATGAAAGAATATTACAACGGATTTGCATTCTTCACGACAGCGAAAGTCTGTAATTGAGAATTACAATAATAATAACAATAGTCGTCCCCCTTCTACTTACGATCATTTCCTTTTATAATGAGAAAGGGGTGAAAAGATAGATCATAAAAGCGATCCCTTGGGATCTCTCGATCCTGGGGGATTCACACAATTTTCTAACTTCAGACATCTTTCCCTTCTTGCGCTGATCCTGTTGATTTGCTTTTGGACGTATTTGCAACTACCGTGTCCTTCCTTAGCTTGCTTCTTTTTCACTGTCCCTTTGTTAGGGAATAGCAATTGTCCCTTTTCGTAATTTCCTGCATAAACAAGGATAATAATCAGCCAAAGCATAGCTGCAAGTAATTTTTGTATTTATTACCATAATTCCTTAATATATTGGCGCATTGAGATACAGAAAGGATGAGAATAAGGGAAAAGGATAATAAGTTAATCGTAAATGCATACCCTTTCCATGACCCAACATACTCCCTTACTTACCCTTTTTCATGTGCTCATGAAAACCATGTAGTTCGTATGTAGAGCAGTCAAGGAATAAGCTAGAGAAAGGAGGTCGTAAAGCGGTCTGAAACCATTATTCTTGGCCAAGATTTCAAAAATGTGCCCTGTCTGTCCTTCAGGTAACTCATATATAGCCTTGTACCCCTCATCTGGATACCAAATAATAGGGCTACGGTATCGACAGCCTAACCAATAAGGGCCTTCCCTTAGGATGAGATTACCATAAATGACAAAGCATTCTGTAGCCAGTTTAAAATTTTTGTAATTAAATGGCTCTCTATTCTATACATTGTTATTGGAAACTGTCCATCTGAACTTTGCTGTGGCTAGGGAGCTTCCCTGAATGGAGAGGAAATACTCGACTCCTTTTTGGACAATTTTTTTCTTCATAGGCCCTAAAGTTTTGATTACTCCTTCCCTCTTCATCAAACTTTTGTGGTTGGCCAGCATTTGTAACGGGTGTTTTGGTTCACCTCTAATCCAAAGGTCTAGTCCATTTTCCTACCTTTGGAACGTGTTGTAAGCCTTGAACCATTTCAGTTGGTTAACAGCGAATGAAATAAAAGCTTGAAATTGTACATCCCTTACAAAAGGACTGGGGTTCTTTTCAGTTTCTTCTTCTAATACAAAATTGTGTAGATAAAATTCACACACCGACCTCTGTACTTTTACCCCATGATTCTTACAACAGTTTATAAAATCATCAATTGTTTTCAACTCTATCAGTTTTCCAGCTTTGACAGCTTTGGTCTTTAATTGTAAGTATATTTCCATCAAAAATAGGGCATAGTTATTGGCAAGAGATCTGCATGCCAATATGTCAGTATATAAGGAGAAAATAGTATCCATTTGACTCTTAGCCTTTTCCAATCTAAGCTTTTTTTTCTCAGTCCTCTCTTCTGCCTTCCTATATTTATCAAATGCCTCACTTTCTGAGATGTTCATGTCCCGAAGCTGCTTTTGTAATTCCTGGTATTTCTGCTGGGGGACTGTTTCTAGTTCAAGGCATTCTATGGTAAGCCAAGCCTATGCCATATTCTCTTGAATATTTACTATACTAGGGTCACTACTTGTTATAATGCCTTTGGCTTGAATATCCATCTGTGTATTCTTCCTGTGAGAGTGGATTTTTATTGTCCGCGTGTTCTTATTATGGGACTGAATGCTTATAGTCTATGTACTTTTATTATGGACAATCCGTCCTTCTGTCTGGGTCGCCGTACTGTCGAAGGGTACCATGTTATGAAACCAGCTCAAGGAAAGATAGAAAAGATAGATCAATTCCTTAGAATTCAGCCTCTTCGAGGGGGCAACCTCCTTTACATTACATAAATGAACAATTCTTGGATGATTCAAATGACAAAACCTCCTTTCTATATATAGGAGTCTAAGGAGTCACAATATAATCCAGCCGACCTAACAATAATAATATAAAGCCACAAAAATAACAATAGAGGGATTCTATGGGGCACAGTAATAACAATATGGGGGCAATAGGGGCACAACAATATTAATAAGGGGTATAACTACAATAGTAATGGGGTAATCACTAGTATTATAGGGACCCAACATGCCCCTCTCCTTCAAAAAAGTGTTGTCCTCAACGCTTGAGTAGTTCTGGATACTTCTGCATAAAATTCTCATCCTCCCATGTGGAATCTTCAGCGGATAAGTTCTTCCACTTGATAAGATACTCTGAAATTGATCGATTTCGTAGCTGTCGAGTTCTTGTTTCTGTGACTGCTTCCGGTTCCAATATAATTTTTCCTTCCTCGTCAAGTTCTGGCAATATTGTTTGAATTGGGAGCTTGTCGCCTATAACCTTCTTTAAACATGAAACATGGAAAACTGGGTGCAATCGAGAAGCTGCAGGAAGCTCCAATTTGTATGCCATAGTACCAATCTTTTGCAACACCTTGTACGGACCATAATACTTTGGTGATAATTTATTATCCTTCTTAGCTTGCTTGAGGGACATTTGCTTATATGGTTGTAGCCGTAGGAATACCCAATCACCTACATCAAAACTTCTTTCACTGCGATGTTGATCTGCCTGTTGTTTCATTCTATTCTGTGCCAACACGAGGTTATCCTTTAAGAGTTGGAGGACTTGTTGTTGATGTTCGATGTGATGTTCCACTGCCTGAACCTTAGAATTTTCTCTTAAATATGATGTGATGGATGGTGGTTGATACCCATAAAGTGCCATAAATGGGGTCATTTTTGTTGCTGTATGGAAGGAAGTGTTATACCACCATTCAGCCAGAGGCAACCATTTGACCCATTGTGTCTGTTTATCAGATACAAAGCAACGAAGATATCCTTCCAAACATTTGTTTACTATCTCAGTTTCCCATCAGATTGAGGATGATAAGATGAGCTATGAGCTAACTGAGTACCAAGACAAGAAAATAATTCTGTCCAAAAATTTCCAGTGAAAATGGGATCTCTGTCACTTACAATAATCTTTGGGTTTCCATGTAGCTTTTGAATTGTTTCCATAAATGCAGTAGAAACTGTACTGGCTTTAAATGGATGTGATAATGCACAAAAGTGTACTTGGTAAGTCTGTCAACTACCACCATGATGACACTCTTTCCCTCAGACTTGGGTAAACCTGTGATAAAATCCATTGAAACCTCCTCCCAACGTTGGCTTGGAATGGATAAAGGTTGTAATAGACCCGGTGTCTTAATTGTTTCAACTTTATTTTGTTGGCAAACCAAACATTCCGCCACAAACTTTTGAATATCTGATTTAAGGCCATCCCAAAAAAATTCCTTCTTAACCCTGTGGTAAGTTTTTAAAAATCCTGAGTGCCCTCCTAAGGGAGAAGTGTGCAATTCCATAAGAATCTTTTGTTTTAGCTGGGAATTCTTACAGAGGTATAAGCGATCTTTGTACCATAACGAATCATTTTTCCAGCTAAATGTATCAAACGTACTGGAATCTTGTTGTAGCTTTCGAATAAGTGCCCACACTTCTTCGTCATTCTTCCATTCCTCCCTTGCTTCGTTTATCCAATCTGGTTGGATAATAGAAATGGCGCACAACAATGCTTCCACATCCTCATCCTTTCTTGAGAGTGCATCTGCCACCACATTTTGCTTCCCTTTTTTGTAGATGATTTCAAAGTCATAACCCAACATCTTTGTGACCCACTTTTGTTGCTCTTCAGAGGATAATCTTTGTTCTAAAAAGTATTTAAGGCTATCATGATCCGTTTTTACCTTGAAGTGTCTTCCCATTAGGTAGGGTCGCCATTTCTTAAGTGCATGGAGTATTGCCAACATTTCCTTCTCATAAATAGCTTTGCTTAAAAACTTTCCCTTGATTGGACGACTTTCAAAAGCAATGGGTCTTTCATCTTGCATTAGAACACACCAATTCCATTTCCTGAAGCATCACATTCCACAATAAAGGTTTTTGTGAAGTCCGGTGTAGCTAAGACCGGTGCTTGGCACATTGCCTCTTTAAGATGTTCAAAGGCCTTTGTTGCTTCCGGAGTCCATGAAAATGCATCTTTCTTCAATAATGTTGTTAGAGGTGCTGCTATTCTCCCATAATTCTTAACAAACTTGCGATAATACCCTGTCAACCCAAGAAATCCTCGCAGATGCTTTATGGATGTGGGGATTTTCCATTCCTTAATGGCTTTAATTTTGCTAGGGTCTACCTTAACTCCTTCATGAGATACAATATGACCCAAATATTCCACCTCCTGGACTCCAAAGAAACATTTGGATCTTTTTGCATATAATTGTTTCTCCTCCAATAGTTGTAGCACCCTGTCAACATGTTCAACATGATCCTTCCAAGACTTGCTGTAGATTAGTATATCATCAAAAAATACTAACACAAATTTTCTAAGGAATGGTTTGAAAATTGAATTCATCAAACCTTGAAATGTTGAAGGTGCATTGGTAAGGCCAAAAGGCATGACCAAAAATTCATAATGACCCTCATGAGTTCTAAATGCTGTTTTCGGAATGTCTTCAATCTTCATTCTGATTTGATGATATCCTGAACGAAGATCCAACTTGGTGAAGTAAATTGATCCATGCAATTCATCCAGTAATTCATCAATGACAGGAATGGGGAACTTATCTTTAATAGTGAGCTTGTTGAGCTCCCTATAATCTGGACACATGCGCCATGATCCATCCTTCTTGTGCACCAATACTACTGGAGCAGAGAAAGAACTTTGACTCGGTTGAATTATACCAGCCTCTAGCATTTCTGCAACCATACGTTCAATTTCACTTTTTTGGACATAGGGATATCTGTACGGCCTGATGTTTGGAGGAACACTTCCTGGAATCAGATGAATAGCATGATCATGATCACGCATAGGTGGGAGACCTTTGGGAGTCTCAAATACCTTGGAATGATTGTCCAGGACTTTTTGGAGATCTGGAGAAATAGATGATTCCAATGTGGAAACATCTAGCGAACATAATTGTGCAATTACACCTCTTTGCTCCTTTTTTAGAAGCTTTGTCATACCATTAGAGCTGATTATCTTTCCTGGTTTCCCTGCAATACCCCTTAATTCAACTTCCTTTCCTTCCATAGAAAATTTGATGAAAAGTTCTTGAAAATTAAAAGCTATTGTACCCAAGGATTGTAGCCATTGGACTCCTAGTACAACATCAGCACCTCCCATTGGAATGGAAAGCATTGGGCTAGTCAATACATATTCTCCCATGGATAGCTTGATATTATGGCACTTTCCAGAGCAATTTATTGTTCCTCCATTTGCAATCATCACTTGACACTCTGGTGCTGGATATAGGAAGCAATTCAATTCTTTTGCTACCTTACAATGAATAAAATTGTGGGTGCTTCCTGAATCAATCAACACTATTACCTTTTTCTTCTTGATTTGTCCTTCTATCTTGATGGTTTGAGGAGTGGTAATTCCCGCCAATGCATTACAAGATATGGTCGGATTTATTTGTTCTTCATCTAGGCTTTGTTCCTGGAGTATATCCTCTTCTTTTGACCTTTCTTGCTCCTTTTCTTCTTCCTCTTCACAATCTATGTAGAATAATTTCTTCTCAGCACACTTATGACCTTTAGTGTATTTGCTATCACAATTGTAACAAAGCCCTTTTGCTCTTTTTTCTTCCAATTGTTGTGGTGTCAACCTTATAGGTTGTGGAAGACTAGGGGCAACAACACTTCCATCTTTATAGTTGTGAGTGGTATGCTTCCTGGTTGCCATAATTTTGCTTTCCATTTTTCTTGCTAACCTGAATGCCTTCTCTAATGAATCAGGTTCCCAAAGGCGAACATCATGTTGGATATTATCCTTTAAAGACCCTATGAACACATCAATCCTATGCTCCTCTGGAATATCTTTTACCCTTATGTTCAATTTTTGGAACTCCTCAATGTGCTCCATTATTGAACCCTTTTGTTTGAGACTTATCAATTGGCTAAAAAAAGTGTTGCTTTTTGTATCCTCATAATGTGCTATCAATTCTTCCGTAAAAATTGCCCAAGTGATAAATTGTTTACGAGAGCAAAGCCATTGATACCATACAAACTGATTTGGTTCCAAATATAAAGTTGCCATACGTACCTTTTGTGTGTTTTGCACATTATTGAGATCGAAGAATTGCTCCATCTGTAATATCCATGTGGCGGGATCCTTGCCATCAAACTTCCTCATATCGATTTTTGGAATATGGTGGGTCTTCGATCCAACATTAGAGTCTATGGAATCATGATTAACATTTCTTTTGTTCGCATCATGAGTTTCCTTTACAACCTTTTCACCATTAGTAAGTATTTCTTGTAGAAAATTTGTCAAATCTGTCTTCAAATCTGCCATGTCTGTCTTCAAATCTGTCTTCAAATCTGCCATGTCTCTCTTCAAATCTATCTTCGAATCATCCATCTTAGCTTCCATGCCCTTTATCTTAGATTCCACACCATTTATCTTAGCTTCTGTTAGCTTTTGTGAGCGTGACATTTGTTGCACTTGTTCTTGTAATTTTGATATATCATGTAGCATTTCTTCCTCTTCTTCATGAGTCATGCTAGAGCTTTCAGGTTCCTTACTAGGTGTTTGCATTTTCTTTCCTCGGGCATCAGTTACCGATAATAATTTTTTACTATGCCCTTTGAATTCCTTCAAACCAAGCTTACGCAAAAATTAAAAAAAAAAACTACACACCTTTTTTCACTTTGTAGAAGCCTGATATTGAATCTGATGTATCTCTGTAATTTCAGATCCTCTAGTTCTAAAATTGCGACCTGTAGTAGCCTTCTTTGTCCTCTTTCCAATGCCACAAGTCTGACCCAAATTGGATTCTCCAAGGAAGAGTTATGTGAAATCTCCCACAGTGACTTGATTATAGACTAGTTCAGTAGAGCGAACTTGTACGACGTGCCACGAGTCACTGTTTCGACCTTTGGATCTGAAAAATGCATAAACGAAACTACAATCCATCCTCTTCTTTTACCTTCTGATGAAATTTCAATCTGATCCCCAGAGAGAAAGTTATGACGATTTTCCCTAGGTCACCTGTTTGGAATGTAATTCAGGAGTCTGCAAAAAGACCAACTTCCTCAGATCATATCTCCGCAAATATAGCGCGAAAAGCTCTGAAATTTGGACCCGAGGTTCAGTACAATTTCTTCTCAAAGGGTTTTTTTTGAAACTTCTGAAACGTCGCAGAAAAAAATTTATAGCGAAAATGCCACGATGACCTGTTTGGAGCAGCGAAACCCTAGAATCCAAAGCTCTGATACCAAATGTTATGAAACCAGCTCAAGAAAAGATAGAAAAGATAGATCAACGCCTTAGAATTCAGCCTCTTCGAGGGGGCAACCTCCTTTACATTACATAAATGAACAATTCTTGGATGATTCAAATGACAAAACCTCCTTTCTATATATAGGAGTCTAAGGAGTCACAATATAATCCAGCCGACCTAACAATAATAATATAAAGTCACAAAAATAACAATAGGGTGATTTTATGGGGCACATTAATAACAATATGGGGGCAATAGGGGCACAACAATATTAATAAGGGGTATAACTACAATAGTAATGGGGTAATCACTAGTATTATAGGGACCCAACATACCACCTCTGTTTGAACAACTATGTTACGAAAATGTATACTCTTTGTTTGGGTAGCTACTTCTGCAACAGTTACATGTTGTTCCTTAACAATTTGAGTGAATATGGGCTTAGTTTGAGTCCCAGTAACCTTTGTATCATGAAATTCAGTTTGAATGGCTGCATCTATTGTTTTCAGGGTTTTTTCTGAAACTTTCCCCGTTGTTAATGTCCTTATCTTTTGCCTGAGTCTTTTTACTAATTTTTGCAGCCTCTGTTGTTCCTTTCTAAGCTTTTTAATTTTTTTTTTCTTCTTTTCAGGAGGAACAACTATTCCACTAATCGTTTCCACTCTTAGCAAGCTTGGTTGCTCATCTAGGCTTTGTTCTACAAGAGTTGTGTCCTTACCCTGGCTTGTTTCTATTTCTCTTGTTTGGCCCACATCCTCTGTATTTAAACCGACCCGACTGGGTTCTCCTGGAGGTGTATTACTAAATTGGTTCACCTCTTCTTGGGTGGGTTCTGCTCTTGTCTCTACTCCACCACTTATGTTTTCTGATATAGTTCTATCATGGCCAGAGATCTCTATAGATTGTGTTGCCCCAATGTTCAAATTGAGGGGACTTTTAGGCTATATGAACTCATCCATATTGGCCAAAATCTGGGCCAATTCAATATCATGCAGTAAATCTCATTGTGGACTTATGTTTGGTGTTGAGTGAAGTTTTATTTCATTTCTTTCCTCTTCACTAGAGTGCTCTGTTTCCACCTCAAGTTCTAACTCCAGGTCATCCCGACCTTCCAACTATAAATATTGCTCATTTTCTGGACTAGCTAGTTCTATGGGCTGGCTGCTGCTACCCTGGGGATTTTTAGCTATTCCCAAGCTTGTCCTTATTCTAGCAGAGTGTCTACGTTTTTGGGGAATGTTGGTGGTATGGGTAGTCCATTTCCTTTTCGAAATAGGATTAGGAGCAGGTAAAGCTAAACCCCCTTCAATGGAAAATACTAATTCCTCCCAACTTGACTGTTGCTGGATGAGGATGTAACTCACTATTAGCTTAATCAAGTAATGGTGGCTCAAAATAGTCTCTATATGCTGGGATTTTTTTATTGTTCGAGCAGTGTCATGCAATAAGAAATTCAAATACGCAAGCGAATTTACAGAACATTTTTGTTTCAGAACTGCTAATAATTTAAGGTGGCGTAGCCTTACCACATCTTTTCTCCCGTCGCATGTGATATAGCTCTGATTGACTCTAGCCAGTTCTATCCACAGTTCTCCAAGGGATGAAGGTCGAACTCCTTTGCCTTTGATAATCAGGTCCTATCTCTCATCCCGAAAGACTGCAATAGTGTCCTACAACCTCAACCTTTTATGTGTCCATATGGGTCTGACTGCTGATAATCTAGAAACTTCAGCTATTATTGTGTCTGTCACTGTAATGTTGGCATTTTGGCACAGGAATGGTGCTATGGTACAGGTGTTGTCCTTGATGGCAACTCTCTTTGGTGACAGATCTCAGTTCAGGTGCTCAGAATGAAGGAAATCTTGTATACGTAGGTTCACCTTGCCAAACACGAAATCTTGTATATGCAGGTTCACCTTGCCAAACACGCGTATACACGCAGATTATAGGTTCAGAAGTCGCATATGCGTATACACGCACTTTTATGCACAGAAAAGCGCATACATGGTGGGAAACTTATTTTGGGTCTATGGTTGTTAGTCCTTGGAATTTGAACCTATGGTTTTGGACCATGGTATCTCGTCAGAAGTGTTGACCCTAGGTTTTGGGCCCTTGGTATTGGTTTATTGTGGTTTTGGACCGTGGTATTGTGGAAGGCCTAAAACTATAAAAGAGGAAGGAGATCATGTGACAATCATCATCTGAATTATTATTGAATATCTGATAATGTATGAGATCTGGAATACTGGTGATTGGGTTATGGTGCAGATCTAGATCTGAATGAAGGAGGAACCTGAGCGCAAGAAGGATAAGGACTATTGATGGATCAAAATCTCAAGGCTTGAACATTGGTATCTCTGTATGATTTTGATCTGTTATATGTGGCGCACTCTTGATCTATAAATATGGGTTAACTGATGTCTGAATGCTTAAAAGAATAAATTATCCTTTATAGATCTGTACGCAGGTTCAGTGAATTGCAGGTGCATATACACGCTTTTTCTGTGAGTGAAAGAAGCGTATACGCAGGTTGGTTGTGGTACAGAGGCATATACTCGCAGGTTGCTGAACAGTGAAGTAGCATATATATCTTGATTTATGTTCTAGCTGCTTCTGTTTTATTACTGCAGTGTTATGGGTTCAGAATTGGTGTTTGATTATAGTTACTGTGTTCTGGGTACAGCGATCAGAGAATTGTTTATTTGGTTCAGCTTTTTATTGGTGAAAAGGAGTTTGGGTTATGCAGAAATTCCTGATGTTTGATTGATGTTACTTGTGGATCCAGTCTGAAAATTAATGAAAGGAGGTCCCTGAAAGCAAAGAGAAGGTTGCAGCCTTCTGTAGGTAGGAGCCTACGTACTAGTATCTCAAGCTAGTACAAGAACTTAGGGGGTTGGAGCTCCCTTCCAGGAAAGCTGGAGAATGAGAGAGAGTCGTAGCTCTCTGCAGGTTGCAACCTGCGTACTGGTAAAGATTGCACCAGTACAAAACATTGTAAAGAGAAGTTTCTAATTAAAAAGAAGATAGAGACGAATTGCAGCAGGGGGTTTTCACCCACATTGGGTTTCCTCCTTATATCTTGTGTTCTTGTGTGTGACTATCTTCTGCTCTGTTTCTGGTACTGTTTATTTGCTTCTGATACACAGATTAATAACTGACATCTGAAAGATAAATCAAATTATAAGTCTGCTTTGTATACGCGGGTTTCTTTATCTGTAGTTGCGTATATACGTGGTTTTTATTAACAGAAGTAGTGTATATCATCTGGAATTGAAAAGGAAATATTTGACTTGATAATACTGATTTACCCCCCCTCTAAGTATTATTTCCAACAATTGGTATCAGAGCAGGTTCTTCTGAAGAAGATTGATCGCTTGAAGGAAGATCTTTAATCGTGAGCAACTATGAGAGGGAAGCATCAATCAGGCCACCAGTTTTTGATGGGACAAACTTCGTATATTGGAAGGTAAGAGTTACTGCCTATCTTCAATCTTTGGGTACAGAAGTCTGGGATATCATAGATACAGGATATACTTTTCCAGCAGCAACTCCTACAGATCTGGCTGAGAAGAAGAAATATGAAACAAATGCAAAGGCGGTCAATACTCTATTGGGATGTCTATCTCAATCAGAATTCGTGAAAGTTATGCAGTTAAAATCAGCAAAAGAAATATGGGACAAGATTGTCCTAAGCTATGAAGGAGATGATCAGGTAAAATGAGCAAAACTTCAAACCCTCAGGATTCAGTATGAAAATCTCAAGATGTATAATGATGAAAGTGTGGCTAACTATTTTCTTCGTGTAGATGAGATTGTTAATTGTATGAAAAATTTGGGTGAAGAAATAAAAGAGGTTGTTGTGGTTGAAAAAGTTCTAAGATCTTTGTCCCCTAGGTTTGAATCTAAAGTTTCTGCAATAGAAGAAAAAGAGAATCTACAAAGCCTTAAAATGTCACAGTTGCACGGAATTCTAATTGCTTATGAAATAAGGAAAGGAGGACCATCAGACAGGAGAGAAGCTACCTTCAAGGCTTCAGGCATAGGCGAGTACTATGAGTCAGGACACGTGTCAGAAGAAGAAGAAGAATCAAATTTTTTCAGAAATCTTGAACGAGGTACTGGACGGTTCCGAGGTAAGTTACCTTTCAAATTCTTTGCTTGTGGAAGAGTCGATCACTATGCTGCCAAATGTCCTCACAAGGATAAGATTGACAAAGGGAAGGAACCTGTTAGATGGAACAAGAAACAGAATGCAAATAAGAAACGCTATTACACTCATGAAGATAGTGATGGACTTTCAAATAGTGACGAAGATGAACGAGGTAATAAGTATAAACTTTTAATGGATTTTGAAGATGATGACTACATGGATGCTATAGATGTAGAAGGCTTTTGTGAAGAGATGACTAATCTCAAAATCTTCTTAGAAGAGAAAAGTGGAATTATTGATTCTCTACAATGTCAACTGGCTGAAAGGGAAAAACATCTTGAAAAATTGGAATGTGAAATTGTTTGTCTTAGAAAGGAGATTGAGAAAACAAAAGCTATTAACCTTAAATTTGTTAAAGGATCTGAAACTCTGGATGAGATTATCAATGTGTAGCGTTCTCCACTAATCAAGACAGGTCTGGGATATAATAGAGAAAAATCTCAAGCTTCTACCTCCAAAAGTTATCTTGATGCAGCAAAGAAGAGCGAGCAAAGGCCTAATAGAAATCATCAGGTAAATCAGGGACAGTTTACCTCAAGAACGAATAAAGACTATCAAGAAAATCGGGGACAAGCTACCTTAAGGAAAAACAGAAGCTACAATCAGCCACAGGTAAAATCTTCCCAATTTGCCTCAAGAATGGATGTCAGTAGAAACTACAATCGGTTGGATGATAGATTTGATAATCGCAGGAGTTTCTTCAATGGCCAATGTTTCTCTTGCCATAATTTTGGTCACAAAGCGGCTCAATGTGTTGCCTATAAGACAATCATGACTAGAGAAGCTCAAAAACAAAGGAATATGACTGGAATCACAAAAAGGACTTATAACAACTTTTCGACCCTTGAAAATGAAGTTGAATGTTCTATTTGTAATAACTTTTGTCATGAAGATTTTGAATGCAGGAGCAGGTTTTGGAAGACAACTCAGAAGGAACATACCTCAAGTGCCAGAACATGGAGAATGAAGGAACCACAACCAGAAAGATGTGGGATAGCCTTCTATGCAGAAGGACATGAAAATATATGGTATATCGATAGCGGATGTTCGAAGCATATGACAGGGGATAAAGAAAAACTTGAATCGTATACTGCATTAGAAAAGGGAAAGAAAGTGTCTTTTGGAAATGATACCCCTGCAGCCATAAAAGGAAAAGGCATTGCTCAGTTGAAAGAACAGGTCAAATATGGAAATGTTTTGTATGTTGATGGCTTGAAGCATAATCTACTGAGTGTTAGTCAGATGTGCGATCAAGGAACCGAAGTGATATTTCGATCAAATGGATGTAGTGTTCGTGATCTTGATACAGGAGAAACAGTGATCAAAGGCAGAAGAACTCCAAATAATCTATACATATTTGAAGAAGGACAACAACAATGCTATTTAAGCAAGGATGATGAACACTGGTTATGGCACCGAAGGTTGGGGCATCTAAGATTTTCACAAATAAGGAAAGCATGCAAATACCAGGCAGTTCGTGGTCTTCTAGATATCAAAATTCCAGACAACACCATATGCAAATCATGTCAGTTTGGTAAGCAAACCAGAACTAACTCTCCTGAGAAGGAAGGATCAGCTAGCAGGCCTCTTGAGCTAGTCCATACAGATGTATGTGGTCCATTTAAGACAAGGTCACCTTGAGGAGAAGAATACCTTATATTATTCATTGACGACTTCTCCAGGTTTGTTTGGTTAGGACTTATGAAGCACAAAGACGAAGCATTTGAAAAATTCAAATCCTTCAAAGCCTTGGCTGAAAATGAATCAGATTACAAAATTAAGTGCCTCAGGTCCGACAGAGGTTGGGAATTTACCTCAAATGAATTTTTTGATTTCTGTGAAGAACATGGAATAAGAAGGGAATTCTCTACAGCTAGGACTCCTCAGCAAAATGGAGTGGCGGAAAGGATGAACAGAACAATCCAACAAATGGCTCGTGCTATGCTTGATGAGTCTGGAACTCTTGCAACCTTCTGGGGTGAAGCTGCATATGTTGCGGTTGTTATTCTCAACAAACCAAATGTCCGAGTGAACAGCACTCAAACTCCTCATGAGCTCTGGTATGGTGAGACTCCTTCGGTAAAGCATTTCAAAATTTTTGGGAGCAAATGCTATATTAAGAATACTGATGAGCAGCTTGGCAAACTTGAACCTAGAGCAGATGAAGGCATTCTCCTTGGTTATTCTCCTTACAGCAAAGCATATAAATGTTACAATAAAAAACTTGGAAGAATTGTTGACAGCATTGATGTAGTGGTTGATGAAAAAGGATACATCCCTAGGGAAGTGAATCATGAAAATATCAATGAGGATGAAGACTACTCTCCAAATCAGACAGATGATGAAGAAGAACCCTAAGAGGCACCAAAGGAATAGATAAGGATAGAATAGAAGACTCCATCCAGGTACATTCAGAAGAATCATCCGGAATCTCAAATTTTGGGGCAGGAAGAGGCAGGTATACAAACAAGAAGAACAATAGCAGAAGCTTCAAGCTATTTGGCATTGCTCTCTTCCACTGAACCGTAAAATGTAAAAGAAGCATGCAAAGATGAGTTTTGGGTTAAGGCAATGGATGAAAGGCTTGAGCAGATCGAAAATAATAACACTTGGGAGTTGGTTCCTAGACCAAAAGACAAAAATGTCATAGGAAAAAAATGGATCTTCAAAAATAAGTTGAATGAAAATGGGGAAGTGATTAGAAACAAGGGCAGACTTGTTTGTAAAGGGTATGCTCAATAGGAAGGAATAGACTTTGAAGAAACTTTTGCTCCCATTGCTAGACTTGAGGCCATCAGAATGTTCCTTGCTCTCTCTAGCTTCCAGAAGTTCAAAGTATTTCGAATGGACGTAAAATCAGCCTTTCTGAATGGAGACTTAGAAGAAGAAGTGTACATATAGCAACCAGATGGCTTTATCCTTGGGAATGATCCAAATCTTGTATGCAGACTTAAAAAGGCTCTCTATGGCCTTAAACAAGCTCCAAGGGCTTGGTACTACCGCTTGGACAAATACCTTCATCAACAAGGTTTTTCAAAAGGATCAGCAGATAGCAATCTTTATATAAAAATTGGAAATGACAAATTGCTAATACTTGTTGTGTATGTAGATGATATTATCTTTGGCAGCAATGAAGAAGGTATGAGTCAAAGCTTTGCCTTGGTGATGCAGAAAGAATTCGAAATGTCTTTGCTCGGAGAACTGACATACTTTCTTGGATTGCAAATCCAACAAAATGAAGGCGGTATCTTCTTGTCTCAAACCAAGTATCTCAAGTAGATTCTGAAGAAGTATGGCATGGAAGATTCAAAACCAGTATGTACCCCCATGGTTACAGGATGCAGCCTCGGTGCAAATGATGAATCGGCAGCAGTGCATCAACCAACCTATAGATCCATGATTGGAAGTCTACTTTATTTGATAGGTACCCGACCAGACATCATGCATGCGGTGGGAATAGTTGGAAGATTTCAGGCAAATCCAAAGGAAACACATCTTAAGGTAGTCAAGAGAATCTTCAAGTACCTTCAAGGAACTCAAAACTATGGCTTATGATACCCTAGAGATACAGATCTCACACTTCATGCTTACACAGATGCAGATTGGGCCGGAAGCGTGGATGACAGGAAGAGCACAAGTGGTGGTTCATTCCTTATGGGTTCCAGATTAGTATCTTGGTTCAGCAAGAAACAGAGTTCGATTGCTTTATCTACAGCTGAAGTGGAATATGTGGTTGTTGCATCTTGTTGCACTCAACTTCTTTGGATGATGCAAACCTTGCCGGATTTTCAAATCACTTGTACTCCACCTGTCTCTATCTTATGTGATAATACAAGTGCAATAAGCATTTCGAAGAATCCTGTCATGCATTCAAAGACCAATCACATACCTATCAAATATCACTTTCTTCGGGAACAAGTGCTTGAGAAAAAAGTCAAGTTGGAGTATGTTCCTTCCAAGGAACAAATTGCTGATATCCTTACCAAACCACTGCCCATGCAAACTTTTGAATATCTCAGACAGAAGCTGGGAGTAGTTGATGCTTCATCCTGCTGTTGAAGCTTGTCTGTTTCAAAGAAAAGTTGGTGTACGCGAGTTGGATGAGGGGAATCCGCGTACATACGCATATTTATGCAGGTGCAGTCGCGTATATGGAATTCTGAAGAAAATCAGCAAGAACATACTCTGGTTGAAGAGAGTCTGATATGGGTCTGTCAGAGACCATTAGGCACAGGCTCAGGGGGAGCAGATAATCTTCTAACAATGCATTGTTGGCATTACCTTAGAAGCTCTTGGTTCTAGTACTCAAGCTGTTTTTGTTTCAGGTGGATCAACTGTTTAAAGGAAAACAGAAGAACAGCATGGTTGCTGATATATACAGTGATTGTCAGATGTTGCTGATAGTAGTTATTGGTGATTTGCATAGTCTTGATATTTCGTTTCTATGTCATGTAGATCTTTTTTATCAAGGTCATGTAACGGCCTATCTTGGTTTCCCCACTATGCCTGGGATGATTGATGCAATGTGATTGGTTGTCATATGTAAATTTCTGATGTATCCCCACTTGGTTGGGTGGATGATCCCCACTTGGTTGGGTGATGGATGTATGTATTGAGTCTTTTGGTGATAGGAAGGTCTTTCATAATGTATATGTCTTGGTTCTTCTTGAAGAACCTCCTTTGCAGATCTTGCCTACAGTCACGGGGAGCATGTTTAGCACAGCAGAGCAGAGATATCTACATGTACTCGGGGGGAGCATAGCCCTTTGCCCTTGATCTACATGTACAAATGGGGAGAATGACTTTGAGGATCTTGGGGTTGCCATCAAGTCCAAAGGGGGAGATTGTTGGAATTTTGGCACAGGAATGGTGCTATGGTACAGGTGTTTTCCTTGATGGCAACTCTCTTTGGTGACAGATCTCAGTTCAGGTGCTAAGAATGAAAGAAATCTTGTATACACAGGTTCACCTTGCCAAACACGAAATCTTGTATACGTGGGTTCACCTTTCCAAACACACATATACACGCGGGTTATACGTTCAGAAGTCGCGTATGCGTATACATGCACTTTTATGCACAGAAAAGCGCATACATGGTGGGAAACTTATTTTTGGTCCATGGTTGTTAGTCCTTGGAATTTGAACCTATGGTTTTGGACCATGGTATCTCGTCAGAAGTGTTGACCCCAGGTTTTGGGCCCTTGGTATTGGTTTATTATGGTTTTGGACCGTGGTATTATGGAAGGCCTAAAACTATAAAAGAGGAAGGAGATCATGTGACAATAATCATCTGAATTATTATTGAATATCTGATAATGTATGATATCTGGAATACTAGTGATTGGGTTATGGTGCAGACCTAGATCTGAATGAAGGAGGAACCTGAGCGCAAGAAGGATAAGGACTATTGATGGATCAAAATCTCAAGGCTTGAACATTGGTATCTCTGTATGACTTTGATCTGTTATATGTGGCGCACTCTTGATCTATAAATCTGGGTTAACTGATGTCTGAATGCTTAAAAGAATAAATTATCCTTTATAGATCTGTACGCAGGTTCAGTGAATTGCAGGTGCGTATACACGCTTTTTTTGTGAGTGAAATAAGCGTATATGCAGGTTGGTTGTGGTACAGAGGCGTATACTCGCAGGTTGCTGAATATTGAAGTAGCGTATATATCTTGATTTATGTTCTAGCTGCTTCTGTTTTATTACTGTAGTGTTCTGGGTTCAGAATTGGTGTTTGATTACAGTTACTGTGTTCTGGGTACAGCGATCAGAGAAGTGTTTATTTGGTTCAGCTTTTGATTAGTGAAAAGGAGTTTGGGTTATGCAAAAATTCCTGATGTTTGATTGATGTTACTTGTGGATCCAGTCCGAAAATTAATGAAACGAGGTCCCTGAAAGCAAAGAGAAGGTTGCAGCCTTCTGCAGGTAGGAGCCTACGTACTAGTATCTCAAGCTAGTACAAGAACTTAGGGGGTTGGATCTCCCTTCCAGGAAAGCTGGAGAACGAGAGAGAGTTGTAGCTCTCTGCAGGTTGCAGCCTGCATACTAGTAAATACTGCACCAGTACAAAACATTGTAAAGAGAAGTTTCTAATTAAAAAGAAGATAGAGACGAATTGCAGCAGGGGATTTTCACCCACATTGGGTTTCCTCCTTATATCTTGTGTTCTTGTGTGTGATTGTCTTTTGCTTTGTTTCTGGTACTGTTTATTTGCTTCTGATACACAGATTAATAACTGACATCTGAAAGATAAATCAAATTATAAGTCTGCTTTGTATACGCGGGTTTCTTTATCTGTAGTTGCGTATATACACGGTTTTTATTAACAGAAGTAGCGTATATCATCTGGAATTGAAAAGGAAATATTTGACTTGATAATACTGATTCACCCCCCCTCTCAGCATTATTTCCAACATGTAATTCGCCTTCCTCTTATCATAGAATGTTCATTCTATAAATTCTATAAGAATTCGATAGCAATTGCTTCATTAGGTTGCTGTAGTTGTATGAAATATGCTACCCACCCGGCTCGGACTAAAATTTCTCTGGAAGCCTCAGAAACAGCCAGTATCAACGGCTCCCTCCACACCGTTCTTCCTCCCATATTTTCTAAATTCTACACACTGCAAGTTAGCACAGGTAACATAGCAATAGACAGAGCCAGCGATGGAACAACAAGTTGTTATGATCGTTATATGGGATGATATTTCAACATAAATACCATTAAAGACTTGCTATTATGGAATGTCATATAGTTTGGCATAACCAAATAAAGGACTGACACGCATGCATAAGTACTTTGGGAGTCACCCTCGCCCCCCTTTGAATGATAGGTCACCTTCGACCAATTAAATGAAGGAATGACATACTGGCAGCGACGTACAAGAGTGGTAAAAATGGAAAGGTATACATATTTATGATAGGATCACAAAAGATATCGGGGTGCTGGAATCAATGCATAGAACGAGAATTATGAATAAATGTGGAGATGCCATGGAGTGATTCGAAAAGGGAGAAAGGACATCTGACGTGGAAAAGATGCTTTGTGGTCATTATTCCACTTAAACCACTATGATTGACTTTTTAAAAGATATCTCATGCATAAAGGTTCAAAAGTAAATTAGGAACATAATCTCTCTGTAATAAATATAAAGAATAAGAAAAGGGAGTTATAATAACTATTGATGTTGAAAATATGACTCCAATACCATCAGTAGAGCTTTTGTTGCCCACATGTGTTTATAACCTTGACAGAGTTGATTTTTCACCCTTTGGAACCATGATCCTTTATGTATAATTAGGAAAGTGCCTTATGATGTTAGAATGGAGGCCATTGTGTTGGCTTGGTGACCAAATGAACACAATGCCATTCACTGGGATAGAGCAAAAGGTGGGTAGGCCGGCTCATGATGAGACCTCATATTCCAAGGACTTTATTTTTCTGATGCATCCATTGGATCATATCCCTAGTGTGGTGGCCATAGTGGGAATGCCACTTCGATGCTTCCTTATGATCATGGTAGGCTGGCTCATGATGAGACCCCCTATCCTCCATCTGAAAAATCATAGAATTGTTAGTAAACATATGTATATTTGTTTCCTTCCTTCCCTTTCTTTTTTTTTTAGACAACACTTCCTATTTATATATAGAGGGTGGCCCAACACTCCTTAAGAGTAGGGATGGTAGAAGAAGTCTAAAAATACCAATAGAAAAAAATATGCCCTTAATCTTATTCAATGATAATGAGCAGAGAGAATCATAGGGGTTAGGGAAGAACCAACATGGTACAAATAATCAATCATTTTGATTTATAGTGAAGATAAGGATAGCAAAGTGATATAGGTGGTTGTTTCCTTCCCATTTTAATCAATACAAAGCAATCTCATTAAAGATGATAATATTCGATTCGCTTGTTCTAGTAACATTCAGATTTCGTATCCTTACATATATGTTTGTATTCTTGCCCCATAGAGGATCATAGAGAGTGAACTAATATTCACAAGGTGCTTATTTCCTAAATAAAACCTCACACAAAGAATGTTGTTCCTTAAAGGGAATAGCAAGAAAAGACACTCAAAAATGTGTTGCTCCTTAAAGGGAACAGCAGCTGATCCCTATAAGGAACAATGAATAAAAAATACACGTGGATGGTGCTATTTCGTGTCGGGAACAACAAAAGGATATATACATGATGGTGTTGTTCCTTATAGGGAACAACAACTGTTCCTTGGGAGGAACAGTAGGGAGAAAAATTGCACACTGAAACTGTTGTTCTTTAGAGGGAACAATAGCTGTTCCTTGGAGGGAACAGCAGTTACTCCTTATAAGGAACAACAAGAAGAGAAAAATAATTGGACGCGGAATTGTTGTTCCTTAGAGGGAACAACAATTGTTACTTGGAGGGAACACCAATTGTTCCTTAGATGGAATAGTGAAAAAACAGATGCAAATGAGACTATTGTTCCTTAGAGGGAACAGTGGTTGTTCCTTATAGAGAACAACAATTGTTCCTTAAAGGGAACAACAACTCTTCCTTAAAGGGAACAACAAAAAGAAAACAAGTCCAAATGAAACTGCTATTCCTTAGAGAGAACAACAGTGGTTCCTTAGATGGAATAGTGAGAAAACAAATACATACAGGATTGATGTTCCTTAGAGGGAACAAGAACTATTCCTTAAAGGGAACAAAAACTATTCCTTAGAGGGAACAACAACTGTTCCTTAAAGGGGACAACGGGAAAACAAATCTAGACGAATCTATTTTTCCTTAAAGGAAACAGCAGCTGTTCCTTAGAGGGAAGAACAGTTGTTCCTTAGAGGGAACAACAAGAAAAAAAACATACACAAAGCTACTGTTCCTTAGAGTGAACAACAGTTGTTCCTTAGAGGGAACAACATTTGTTCCTTAAAGGGAACAACTACACAAAAAATTGTTGTTCCTTAGAGGGAATAGTAAAAAAATAAATACACACGAAACTGTTGTTCCTTAGAGGGAACAATAGTTGTTACTTTGAGGGAACAACAACTGCTCCTAAAGGGAAACAATAAAAAACAAATACACATGAAATTGTTGTTCCTTAGAGGTAACAACAGCTATTCCTTAGAGGGAACAATAACTGTTCCTTAAAGGGAACAACAAAAAAGAAATACACATGAAACTGGTGTTCCTTAGAGGGAAGAGTAGCTGTTCCTTAGATGGAATAACAACTATTCCTTAAAGGGAATAGCAAAAAATAAATACACATGAAATTGTTGTTCCTTAGAGGGAACAACAACTATTCCTTAGAGGGAACAACAATTGTTCCTTAAATGGAACAACATGAAAATCAAATATACAGTGAACTTTTGTTCCTTAGACGGAATGGCAGCTGTTCCTTAGAGGGAACAACAACTGTTCCTTAAAGGGAACGACACGGAAAATATGTACACCAAATTGTTGTTCCTTAGAGGGAATGACAGTTGTTCTTTGGAGGGAACAACAGTTGTTCCTTAGAGGGAACAACAAAGGAATAGTAGAAAAAAGAGAATTTATATACAATTTATACAGGCAAATTCAATCAAGATAGAAAAAATTATGTACACATTTCAAAAACAAATGAATTATTCACTGGGTTGATGCTAAGGACAGGTTTCCCTCCTCAGCAAGAATTTGTATGGTGGAATCTTCCCATAATTTCTGGCAAAAGGACTCCCTTGTATGTGATTTTTGATAGAGTCGTACTCGATGTCCATTCGCTTCAAAAGAGTAGCCAGACTCATCGATGGTGGCTAATGTGAGATTGCCATTATGATTCACCTTTTGTATCTCATAAGATCCTAACCATCTAGTCTGGAGCTCTCCTGGGAAATCCTGGAACCTGGAATCATACAGGAGTGCCCAATCTCCTTCGTGGAAGATTTTATTTTTGATAAGGGAATCATGCCATTTCGCTCTTTGTCGTTGGATCAGTGCAGTGTGCTGAAGAGCTGATAGCTAAATTTCATCCAATTCATTGATTTGATGTAGCCTATTAATATGTGCTTCGTTTAAATCCAAGCCTACCTCTTGAGCTATTCTCAATGTCTGGATTTCGCATTCAATTGGGGAGATAGGTTCTTTTCCAAACACTAGCTGATATGGGGAATATCCCATGGTATTTCTCCATGTTGTGCAGTATGCCCACAGGGCTTCAGGCAATCGGGTAGCCCAGTCATGTCTATGTGATGCAACTGTCTTTGTGACTATTGCCTCAATTACCTTATTGGTGCTTTCTACCTAGCCATTTGCCTGTGGATAGTATGGAGTCATGATTCTGTGCATGATATGATGGTTCTTTAATGTTGCAATGATCTTATGGCCTATGAATTGTGGTACTCTATCGGTAGTTACCTCTCTAGGCAAGCCATATCACACGAATATCCCCGGAAACGGTGCCAAAATGTTGAGTGATAAAAGGTGCCTATTTAACTTCTAATTATCTTCACATTAATTATCAATCAGGGAAAGTCTTTCTATTTCAAGAGTGTACACAGTATGTGGCAGCTATTTAACTCAAAGAGTAATGCTTCTAAATTGTAGTATAGATATTTTACATACAAGAGCAAATGGATGCAATAAGTAGATTCTAATTGCAATTAAAAGAAAACTCAATCCTTTAATGAAATCAAATCCTACAATAATTCAGGTAACAACAATATGCAATCCAAGTAACAACAATATCAATTAACAGTATAACAGTGATAACTCTTCTCTTAGAAATTGATTGAATTTAATCAAACGCACTATTATGTAAAACAATGATGACATCAATCTGAGAGACTAACAACAGTAGTTAATTCTCATTATAGTTGATTACATCGAGTAGGATATGCATCTAGGAAACTCAATCCAAAGCGAAAGGAAACTAATTAAACAACACTGCTGTAAATGATATAAAACAGAGTTAGTTTGTCAATGCAAAGAAATAAGGAACAACAACGAAATAATAATAACATAAAGCAATAATAATATCAAATTGTCACACATGCAATAATTGAAAATATATGACACAAGTGAAGCAATGAATTCCACCAGAAGCCGAGCCCTTAGTCGCCAACGTACATTGCTGGTTACTTCAGATAAATGAAAAGGAACGACAACTCCTCTTATTTATTAATCATGAAAGAATATTACAATGGATTTGCGTTGTTCACTACAAGAAAAGTCTATAATTGAGCTTTACAATAATAATAACAATAGTCATCCCCCTTCTGCATACAATTGTTGCCTTTTATAATGAGAAAGGGGTAAAAGGATAGATGATATTCACGCAATTTTCTAACTTCATACATCTTTCCCTTCTTGCGTTGATCCTGTTGATTCTCTTTTGGACGTATCTGCAACCACCGCATCCTTCCTTAGCTTGCTGCTTTTTTGTTGTCCCTTTGTTAGGGAACAACAATTGTCCCTTTTCGTACTTTCCTGCATAAGGAAGGATAATAATTAGCCAAAGCATAGCTTCAAGTAATTTCTATATTTATTACCGTAATTCCTTAATAGATTAGCGCATTGAAATATAGAAAGGATGAGAATAAGGGAAAAGGATAATGAGTTAATAGTAAATGCATACCTTTTCCATGACCCAAAAATAGTGTAATTTCTTATACTAGTTATTTAAAAAGCTTTAGAAGATATGTAATTATTAAGGTTGACTATGCCAAATTAATTATATTTAAATAACTAGTCTATATACACTTTTTTGAGATAATTATCTTTATATATCTTTTAGAAAGGTCTATGTATAAATATGTATTTCATGAACTAATGAAACATCATCTTCAAGGTTGACAATTTTTTGTAATGATAATGTTATCTACTAATTATCTCATTGTCTTAGTGTCCTCTTATTTCTCTCTCTAATTTTATGAGCTAATCCTCTTCTCTTCCAAAAAAATAAAATTGCTAATCCTAGGTTTGGAAGGATACACAAATATAATGACAAATTATAAATATGTTGTGGAAGGGGGCCTCTTCCATTTACAGAAAATGAAACCATCAGTTTTGGGCATGGAAAGGATTCACAAAATTCATGATATATTTATTCTTCAGGGATTCATATGCATCTTAGATTAGTGTAGACCCTTGAAAAGCATTGTGAAAAATCATATATGCCCTCAACAACCTTTAAGCATGTTAAAATCACAAAAAACCGATCGAGCCATAATATTCATGTGGAATATAACCTATTTAAAGGGGGAAATATTCAAAGTAAATTGGTCCTCTTGCCCTTTCGAAAACTAACAATGATGTCTTTAGACACAACAACTTTTCTCGATGTTTCATCATAAGATACATGAAAGAAATATTTCCAAATGTAGGATATATGTCACAAACTTGACTTTAAATTCAAGTTGTGGGACCCAACACAGTTACATCTAGTTAATAATAAATTAAATTTATGTATTACTTCAGGCCAAAGATGCTATAGAGGGCCCTGATGATTCCACCACATCATCATTAGTCACTGAAGCAACACTATAGTCAATCCTCATTAAATGATTTTTTCTAGGTATCCCTCTACATAACCCTTTTAACCAAATTTCGTAATCTATGGGACATGGAGTATCACATATGTTGTCAACATAGCTGAAAATTTATTTCAAAAGAGTAGAAAATTCTCCAATATGTTTTTTTATGTGGCATTTTCCCAAGATTTATCTCTCCAATGGAAGGAACATTCTATTGATTCTAGTTGTTGATGAATTCCATGGCTGTAGTATTCACGTGGAAATATTTACTCATCATCATCATCATCATCATCATCATCATCATCATCATAATATATATCTATATATATATATATATATATATATATATATATATATATATATATATATATATATATATATATATAACCACCCTCCATACCTAGGAACATAAAATGATTTTAGTGGGAAATTTTAAAATCAGCATAAAAATGTCATTAGTGCATACTTTGAAACACTTCATGTGCATTCTTTGGATATTAAAGTTTGACATAATTATTGCAATGGAACTTCCATATTTTGGAATACATGGAATTTCCCATAAATACCTGTTGTAGTGGCTATAACCACCCTCCAAAATTTTTCCTTATCTTCGTTTTGGAGCCTTCGTACCAACCATTCTAGCATCATGTCTTTCATTGTCAAGTACATGGACTTCATTGGTTTTTCTGTAGATTTCCAGCCTGTGCGTGATGGTTTGTTTCACTCCCCTCATAGGCTGCCATTCTGGGCTTGGTCCAACTGCCGGCTGAGAAGCACCCTCTGAAAATTGTGCAATTCTGGAGGGGAACCAACCTTCCCTCTAGAAATTGTGCAAACCTGCTAGGCCAAGAAATTGTGCAATGCAGTCAAACAACCTTCCTCAAAAAAATTATGCACTATGGCCCAGTATTGCAGGTTAGCCCAGAAATTGCACAATTTTGGGCAGTAGTCACCTACTCCTCCCAGAAATTGCACAATCCCTCTGGACATCCAGCCCAGTTCCCCACAGAAATTGCAAAAAATTCTCCCTCAGTCAAGCAAGTTGTTGCATGTGCCTTCAGGTTAACTAGTTCCACCAGGGACCCAACAACTTGACTTGCATGCATGGGCTAATTTTTCCTGAAATAGAAAAAAAGCTACATGAAAAAGTAATCCTTATATTTTAGGGATCTATTTTTAGCAGCTGGAGGTTACATGCAAAGATCGTTTTAGAAACTTTTCTCCAAGTGTCGCTTTTTCCTACATTTGTGGCATGTGTGTCATGAGCCTCAAAATTATTTATTTGATACTATAGAGCTCATTCTTCACATTGATCTTGGAGCTCTAACATCACATAGCACATCCATGAGTCTTCAGCACATCCAGCTCAGTTATTTCTGGGTAATTCCACTTTACTTGTCTTTTGTAGCATTTCTGTCGCTTTTTGTGTGTTGGCTTGTGTGAGTGTTGTCTTCTTGATTTCTATGAGTTTCTGCTATCTTTTGCATGCACGTTATCTTGTACAAGCACCATTTCAGTTTTCATTTGCATCTCACTATTGTCGCATGGATGACATTGTTTCGCACGAATGGTCGCCGATTCGGCGACTCGTTTTACACACATGCATGTTGTTATGTTTTCTGAATATTGAATTTTTCATTTTCATGCATGATAATTCACTCCTGCTTACACTCAGTATTGCCATGCATTCTCATCTCATATGCTTTTAGTTTCCCGTTCGCGAGTCTAGGCAACATTGGCCCAGACTCTGCCTTGCCCAGAAAACATTGCAATTCTGAGAGGGAAGGCTTTCTTTTCCTCCCAGAAAATGCACAAATCTTGAGAGATAGTGTCCTCCAGTCTTTCCTTGCACAATTCTGAGAGGCAGTGTTTGTTCGCTCAGAAAATTGCGCAATGCAGTCCCTGGGCCTGCCTGACTTGCCATCTTAAATTGTGGATTGCACAATCTCAACACCCAGTGGGCTAGTGTAGATGACGCATTGTGCAATTCTAGTAGTCAACCAGCCTCCCAACAATTCAGACTACCTTTTGCATAGTTCCAGCAGTCAGTCTCCTGGCCTCCCAGTGAAAATTGTGCAATCCTTGCCAGCAGTTCCCCGGGTATGTTGCATGTTAATCCTCAAGTTTTATTTGGTTTTAACTAACAGATTTCTTGCCATGCATGTTGCCATGTCTCCAAATATAGCAGTTTCTCATCCACCTCTCAGTAGTTTAGGATCAATGGCCTCTAAGAGAGCAGGGTCGAAGGACACCAACCGAAGCACAACTGGAGAGGTGGTTGAGTGAGTGTGTATGAGTTTACCAATTTACGAAGACACCAAGTTGATCGTAGACAAAGACATCAAGTTGAAATGGCAGGAGGTCAATGATGCATTCTCAGGCACATTTGGGGAAAATCTTGAAGACCACAACATCTATGTGAACATTCACAAGTCTGGCGCATACTGGATTGCATGTAGGTATCCCATGTTCCCATGGACAGACATGATACATTGGATCATCTTACACACTGATCCCGAGACAACTCAGTGGGATAGAGATTTCTACCTTTAAGGAATATGACTATCAGTAGATGTACCACTTGTCGAAGCTCGTGATCACCATAGAGACACCCATCAGCATACCCAGCAACAATGCCAACTCCAAGGATATCCTGAAGAACTAGGTGAAGGAGCCAGCCAAATTTAGGATGACACCCAACTAGAATTAAAATACAAGGATACTGCAGAAGGAATATTAGTACTTGGTCATATTTTCATGTCACTTCTATGACCAAGAGAGCAGGAAGACCTTCCCTCAGAGTTGGGTGATTGCATTGGACCAACTAGCCAATGAAGGTAATGCATGCAAATGATTTTACATGTTGGCTCACAGGCTGAAGGAATAGGTAACAGGAGCTCAGTAGCCACCCAAAGGTCAGCAAGTAGAAATCTACATGTCCTATTACATCTTGGATGCAATTTGTTCCCATGAGAAGTTCCCGGGCTTGAAGTGGGCATGGACATTAGCGGAAACCTGTGTGAATAATTATTGTAAACTGTTTTCTGAATGCAGCTTCCACAGGGTCATCACACAGCTGTCAGATCATTTTTTCACCCTGGTGTACGAGATGATATTTGAGTAGGATCCACCTTGCATGTCAATGATAGCAATGGAGGCACTAATCGACATAGTGGATTGGTATGCCTCACCGTTTGGCACCTTCTTATGGATGTACAATGCAGAGAATCCTTCGCATGTTTTTCCAAATTTTTCCATGGACAAGCTCATCATGCAAGAAGTCTCATACCACATCTCAGCAAGACTGTCAGCTAGGCTGCACCAGAAGAAGAAGGCACCTTGGCCCACTCTTTCATTGTGGATCTAGTTGTATGAGATAAAGAATCTCAAGCATGCAGATGTCAAGACAAAAGAGTTTAAAAAATTTATTTTTGGCACCAGAAGCTTCAATTAGTATGACTTGCATTGCTTTGTGAAGGATCACTACACAAGAGTGAAATTTCCATGGATCCACGGGGCATGTCATTGGGCGTAGGAAGACCCATGGAGATATAGTCACAGGTTATCCAAGCCCAATGAACCGGTCAGCATCGTTGTTGAATGGTTAGCAAAGCAATGTGAAGCAACATCTAGGAGAGCACCAGCAGCAGCAATAGGAGAGGTAAACATACCAGTACACAACAAAGGAAAGAGGAATATTGTCAACGGTGTAGAAGGAGAACAAAGTTGCAAGTTCATAGTAGACCCACTTGTGTAGAAAGCAACTTTGGCAATAGAGGAAAAGAGGCAACAACATGACAAGAGGACCATGCAAAGGAAGAGAGAGAAACATAGGATGGAGGAAACAGTGAAGGAGTTGCAAGAGTTAAAGGAGAAACTCCAGAAGGAACAGGAGGTACGTCGACAGGACAAGGAAGTGCAACAATGATGGATATAGTAGGGGGCACAACATGAACAAATTGATGAAACTACGCCATACAGGTAATAGACTCATTCAAGCAGCTGGTGAAAAGCAGACAGGGTGAGTAGTTGCAAGAGCAGGACTTCGCTCAAGAGATTAAATGAGCACTTGAGTAGATTGATATGGAGATGGAGCCGCAAGAGTTAGAGCATGACATCGACCTCATGTTGTACCACCAAGACGTTGATGCAATGAATTCTCCAGATCCGAAAGCAGAGAAAGTCTTGAGCGACCAAGGGGACACTGAGATCCTTGTAGACAACCCGGAAGAAGAGATGCACAACATATCATTCGATGAGTTATTGAGAAATGGAAACAAGAAATTCTAGTTTAATTTTTCCTTGAATTAAACTATGAATTAAAATGGAATTATTGTGCTAGAATATAATGGCTTGAAGGAATTCATTGATCAAGAAGTCCGCAAGCCAATAGCTTCAGATGCATAGAACTTGGACAAATGGAAGAAGTGTGTGGTGAAGGCTAGGTAGATAATCCTTGAGGGAGTTTGAGACCACATTGTCTTGAGTCTCCATGGAAAAGAAACTCTGCATGCTATGTGGAAAAAATTGATGGACTTGTATCAGAATGGTAGTGATCAAAGGAAGTTGGCACTGAAGGATAAACTTCGTAAAATCAATATGGAGAAAGGCGAGATGAGTCCAAAGTACTTGACCAAGTTCACTTAATGTCAGTATGAACTTGGAAGTGTTGGACTCATAGTTTTTGAGGAGGATATGGAGAGACTTGCTCTACTTGGACTCCCAAAGAGTTGGCACAGTTATCTGGACTCTATCAATGGTGGGGAGAAGCTACCAGATTGGGAATGACTATGATCAGATTTGATGCAGGATGAGATTAGGAGGAACACCAGGGATGGCTCTTCATCAAAGACTGGTGATGAAGATAATTGTGCCTTAGTGATTAAGGCAAGGAAGGGGAAAGGTAAAATTTCTCGTTTCAAATCAGATTCTTATCATGGAGGTAAGAAGAAGGACATGATGAAAGTTAAATGATTTCATTATCACAATATGGGTCACTTTGCTACAAATTTTCCATTGAAGAAGTCCAAGGAGAAGGCCTCAGGAGGAGTGATGGGTGAGGCTTTGGCCTGCCAATTTGAAGTGGAATTTTCCCTCGTTGCATACATGGTGTCTTCAATGATGGAAAGTTTCTGGTACTTAGATAGTGGAGCTTCTTTCCACATGACTGGCGACAAAGAGTTATTTAGTGAACTTGTGGAGAAAAATTTCAAGATGCATATCGAGATGTGTGATGATGGTAAGTATAGTGTTAATGGTGTGAGCACTATTACATTTTAGAGGGAGCATGTAACTCCACTGAACTTGAAGAGTGTGATGCATGTACCCAGACTGACAAAGAACTTGGTATCTATTTCCATGCTTGAGGATAGAGGCTATGATGTGATCTTTTTGAAAGGAAATGTGTTCATTCGACACATAGCCATGGGTCAAGTAAAGAAGATAGGGATTTGAGTTCAGAATCTCAATAAGATAGAGGTAGAGGATTGTGCTGCTTTGAGTTCAAAAGTGGAAAAGATGTTGAGCCTAGACGTCGACAAGTTTTGGCATAGGCGATTGGGCCACTTGCATCATTGGGCTTTGAAGATATTGCAACAAATCTCTACTAGTCTTCCCAAAGGTACGCTTGGGCAAGTTGATACATGAAAGGGTTGTACTTTGGTAAAATACACCAAGTCTTCCTTTGGAGATAGAGACAGTAAAGCAAAGTCTATTCTCGAGAGAGTCCATTCAAATGTGTGTGGACCATTCTCGATAGTATCCACCATAAAGCACATGTATTATGTTATATTTGTAGATGACTATTCTCATAAATGCTAGATATTTTTCTTGTAGAGAAAGGGTCAAACATTCACATTGGTTTGTAAATTCAAAGCATTAGTCGAGAAAGAGTTAGGCAGGAAGGTTAAATCTATATGGAGTGATAATGGTGGAGAATATGTCTCCAATGAATTTAAGAACTTCTATACAGTGGAAGGGACTAAATGAGAGTTGACGGCACCTCATAACCCTCAACAAAATGGGGTTTCTGAGAGGAAGAACATGAGCATAGTAGGGGCAACAAGGGCGATGTTGTGTGATCAGGGCCTACCACTACACTTGTGGGCTAAGGCATGCAACATAATAGTTTATGTTCAAAACCATAGTACACATCGGATACTTGAGAGTAAAACACCAGAGGAAGCTTATTCTAGTAAGAGGCCAAATGTTGGTCACTTCAATATTTTTGAGTCATTGGTTTATTTCCATGTGACCAAAGATGCATGACAGAGGCTTGAGCCAACAACAAAGTTTTGGTTTTTTGTGGGGTACACTTATACTCCCCACAACTATCGGGTGTACATGCAAACCAGTCAGAAGAAAGTGGTTCGCAGGGATGACAAATTTGATTAGGAGAAGGCCATGTGAGTATCCCTTGAGAGGGAGCTTGAGTTACATGCCGAGGAGGAAATTTTAGTTCCTAAGGTTGAGAAGTCTCAGATTGATGTGGAGCAACCACATGCAGAGGTTTTGGGAGTGGAGACATCCACTCAAGCAGAGTCTTCCATAGAGGGAAGAAAGCGCACTAGAAAGGTTGACAGATTGTTTGATGATGCACAGGAGAATGTGGGAGAGCCCTCTTCTCAGTGTAGATAAAGGAGGTCAACAGAGAGGTACAATAGATACATGGCACTTATGGGTGTATGTGTTGTGACAAAGCCATATTCCTTTCAGGAAGCAGTGGAGTGGCCAGTTTGGGTTGATGTAATGGTGGAGGAGTATGACTCCATAGTTCGAAACAATGTTTGGGATGTGGTCTCGAGACTAGAGGACAAGTCAATTGTGAGCTCCCGTTAGCTTTACAAGGTAAAGCAATCTATAGATGGTAGTGTGGAGAAGCATAAGGCCATATTTGTGGCTCATGGCTTTTCACAGGTAGAGGGGATTGACTATGATGAAACTTTTGCTCCTGTTGCAAGGTACTCGTTAATCAGATCTATTTTGGCACTATCAGCACAGATCGGTTGGAAGATTCATTAGATGGATGTGAAGACTACCTTTCTCAATGACATGATTGAGGATAAGGTGTACATAGAGTAGCCAAAAGGTTTTCAAACCTTGGACCATGAGTCACATGTGTGTCGACTCAAGGGAGTTGTGTATGTGCTGAAGCAAGCACCCTGTTCTTGGTACACCAGGATAGATAGCTACTTCACTGGGTTGGGCTTCACGAAGAGTGAAGCATATGTGAACCTGTATCACATAGTGGTGGAAGATAAGCTTTTGATCATTGCATTTTATGTATATGATCTCATACTTATAGGTGATGATAATCTCATCAAATCTTGTAAGGATGATCTTGCAAGGGAGTTTGAGATGAAGGACATGGAGCTCATGCATTACTTTCTTGGCATGGAGGTATGGCAAGGAGATGGGGAGTTCTTTGTTTCTCAAGGCAAGTATACAAATGAGATACTCAAGAGATTTGGCATGGAGAGCAGTAAACCCATGGAGACTCCTCTAGCTGGTAACTAGAGGAATGAGGATGATACATTAGGAGAAGTAGTGGAAGCTATTTTTACAGGCAGCTTGTGCGTTCACTCATGTATTTGGTGAACACATTGCCAGATATGTGTTATGCAATTAACCAACTTTGTCAGGAAATGGTTAGGCCTACCAAGTTGTATTGGATGGTGAAAAAGCATGTATTGAGATACCTCGAAGGCACTACTCAGTTTAGGTTGGGTGTACAGATGGACAAAGAGAGTGAAGCTTCAAGGCTTCACTGATGCAAAAGAGGAAAGAAGTCCATTTGATAGGAAGAGCACATCAGGAGGGATCTTTAGTATTGGTTCTACTGCAGTTTCTTGGTTCAACAGGAAATAGAGATCGCTTGCACTCAGTTCAGCAGAGGTAGAGTAAATGGTTTCAATTCAAGTAGCATGTGAGGATATCTAGATGAGGAAGATACTTGTTGGATTGTTTGGTAAGTAGATGGACCTGACAGTGATTTATTGTGATAAAAAGAGTTGTATAAAACTCTATGAAAATCTAGTTTTTCATGATCGATCCAAGCATATAGCTATTTGGTATCATCATCTCAGAGATTGTGTATTTAGGTGGATCATGTTGTTAGATTACATTCCCATATAGGAGAAAGATGTTGACATCTTGACAAAGGCATTGCCAAGATGTAAATTCAAGTTTCACAAAGACAGAATCGGGTTAGTGGATAATCCCTTTCTTGTTAAGAGGGAGTATTGAGAAATGGCAACAAGAAATTACACTTTAATTTGTCCTTGAATTAAACTACGAATTAAAATAGAATTATTTTCTCATAGCATTTTGAAAATAATTAATTAAGCTTAATTAACTTAATTAATTTAGGAAATTCGAATTGGAAGTCTTTTAGAAGACATGTATATGTTCTCCCTAACTTGTAGGAGTTCAGGATGAGTTATGAATGAGTTGTAATTAGTTAACTTAGTTTATTGAGTTAAGTCCAGTTAAATTAGTTCCAATCAGTTCCAAGAACTAATAGTGAGTAAACAGTTAGTTGGGACACTAGTGACCTAATTAGTGCTACTCTATTTAATTGGAGATTCCACCATCAGAAACTCATGCATGTTGATTATGAGAAAGTCCTAGTTGATACTAGAGTGCAGGGACAGTGCACTATTTGTTTTAGATTTTTCTGAGTTGCATTGATAGTGCATACAATCAAGCGATGATGATTGAGGGATTGCGCTATTTTTAGAAGTTTGATTTCCCTTTAAATACAAGCTATCCTTCATAGGAATTACACTTTGGAATAGAAACTTGCAGATCTTGTGAATTGGCTAATATTTGGCCTTGAGCTTGCTTATGAGTTGGAGATTGAATTTTTTGAGTGTTTGGATCATTCTAGAGAGAGCAAGCATTGTAATTTCATCTTGATTTTCCAGATTAATACAAAAAATATAGTGGGGTTTTGAGCTATGGCTTTCCCCATATATTTATTGTGTTATGTGTCTTTGATTCTCTTCCTCTATTGGTTATTGTTTTCTCAATGTTTATGTGATTCTATTGTAAAGAGTAGAAGTAGATTCTTGTCTCTTGCTTTAGCAAATTGCATTAGCTTGTGAATCTATAGGTTCTTCTACATGAGTCACAGTATAGAGTTGTGAAATCGTGTAGAGTGTCTACTTCAGATGTCCACACATAGCCTGCACAGTTTGAGGAATGAGTGATCATATCTACCATGTGCAAGCATCCAACAACATTGCCCAATGCTACCATAGTATATGCCGAAGCCACTAGCTGGAGTATTCGCTTCTTGATAACAGAGAACGAGCAAATGGCTAAGGAGTTACAAACGGCCAGGAAGGGAGGAGAATTGGTTATAACATCTGCCCAGGTAGAGTTGAAGAAGGGGATACTAGATGAAGTATTGTCCCTTGAGATAGTCATGCAGACATTGTATTACAGATTTGGTACCATGCATTAGGCAGTTGTCCATCTCAACAATTGGCAACAATGATGTGCTAAGAGAGCACGTATCATAGCAAACTTGCATACTATTGTTGACCACATGCAACATGGAAAATGAGATACAAGGGAGCCCCATTAAACTTGCCCAATATGATGAAGCCCAGAGTGGTTGAGTTGAAGGCACACATCCGGAGTCAGATCCGGAACTATGAAGAACTCCTGCAGCTCAAAACTAGTTTGCAGGCTTCCCATGCACGGGTGTTCAGAAGCATGGATGTTGTTGTGCACGCACATGACATCCCATCTATTGGGAAACTCATCGAGGCAAAGACAAAGGCACAAGTCGGTCTAGAGCTAGATTGATACTTTCATGACTTGATGTGCATAGGAACTAGCACAGACTTGCCGATCATTGTAGACACTGTGCATCAGTATCTCGCTGGTCTAGCCGCACTCAAGACAATGATGTGCATGTTATCAGATGAGTTGGATAAAGGAGCCAAAGAAGTGTACTTGGATGCAACTGAGGCAAGAGTTCGTTTCCATAAATATGTCACCACGGAGTACATGGACACCATCACAGACTACCAAGTTTGGCATCAGTTCTCCACCGTCGACGATCATGAGGATGTCGAAGAGTTGGTATTCCCATAGTTTTCTAAGTCATAGTGATGTCTTGTATCTCTTACTCAAGCCTATTTTGTCTCGCATGTGTACATGTGGAGATTGTATGTAACATCTTGTCAAGTGGAAGTTCAAGTGTCGATAGTTGAATGTAACAGTGATAGAGTAGTTGAAGAGTTATGAGGATAGATGAACAGTCACAAAGGGGAATGTAAAGGGTCATCCCACCCTTTGCTATATATAGTACCTCATAACTCATTATAGAGGCTTTTGGTTCGCCAAGATTTTGATAGGAGTATCTTAGAGAAAGCTTGGAGACTATTGTAATGAGCCTTGGCTTCTCCACAGTGCAGAGCTAGTACATCTCTTTGGAGGAGCAAGTGGTAGTGACTGTAACGTTCCACTATATGGACTATTGATTGGTCATGGTTGTACTGTATGATTGGAACTTTCACTTCTTAATATAACAAATCCAGCACACTTTATGCATATATTGTTATTGTATTTCAACTATCTTGGTTACTCTAATGATATATGTATATGTTTTCTTATGCATGCATGTATGGACTCTTTCTGTATAATTATTTATGAATCTTAATAAGATGTGTTGTTAGTTTAACCATCACTTTGGATTGTTAGCTTACTTTCTTTCCAGTTTGTGATGCATCTTTGCTTGAGTGTTCCCTTCCAAGCCGCATGCTTTCACACATTTCCAAAGGGCGCAGTCACCCCACTTTCCATGTTTTAGAACCGTTCCTGCACCTTGCTAGTTTTTTTGCACATGTCACACCCTTGCTACCAATAGGGAACTATTTCTTGCCTTTTCTCACAACCGCGGTCAAGGTGATACCTTACAACCCACTACTGGGACTCCTACACCAAATGGTTTGAGGTATACTTGGGACTTCTTACCAGGGAGATCCCCTGACATGTTGGTAGGTCCAACACCATCAACAATACCTTTGACCCAAATTCTATCTAATTACATAATATTGGATACCCATTCTGGGAAACAAATACCTAACTTCGAGAGACAAGGTAGAGGTAAGAAATAAAGAAGAAAGGGGCAACATCCAAAAACTAAGGCAAGAAATAAAAGATGAAAGAGGAAAAAGAGAAGGAAAGAAGCAACTACAACCTTGATGCATAGGATCACTACATGTCTAACGGCAACTGCTAAAATATGTTTGACATTTTGTTCTTTTAGAATGTAATGGCTTTATAAATAACATAAGTGTATACCACCTTCATCATAAAAGGCGATGAGATTTGTAATGAAGAAAACAAGAGACATTTTCTGCAACTCACTCTGCATTTTCCCCTATTTCAAAGACTTCTATCACAACTATATTAAAGTTTTTCTCTATGTTTCTCTCTTTTCTACTTGTTTGAATGTTTATGTTTGTTTTCTAGGGTCTATTTTCAGAACAATTGGTATTAGAACTAATTATCAGGATTATTTTTTTAGGAATTACTGATCTAGAATTGTCACACCCTTCACATGGTTCAATAGAGCTTCTAAGGGAGAATCACACCATTCTCCCTTCATTTCATTTCTCTTCTCTTTGGGTGCATGAAAATCATTTCTCTGTGTCGAGATGCATCCAATGAGGAATCACCCATTCATGACTTAGCATTGGATCTGAATAATCTTATAACTCTACATAAGAAAAGGCACCCTGCATGACATATGAAACTTGATACTTGATTTCAATTTCTAAAATTCTCAAGCCAAATGAATGAAGAGGCTATCGATTCTTGGCTCTGCAACCTCTCCACCTACTTTAAAAAAATTCTCAATCTAGGAGAGGACATGAAGCTTAAAATTTCCATCCTACAATTGCAAAGAATTATGCAAGCTAGGTGGGATACTTAGATCAAACATTATGATTTGGTCAGTGATCTCAAGGAGACCATTGAACCAAGCTCTACTCCCACACACATTAATTCTTGGGAAGAATTCCACCAAGATTTTAGGGAATGTTTCTATCGTCCAAGCTATCCTCATAATATTTTAGCAAATTGGTTACAACTCTGACAACTTTAGAACCAATTAGTGCAATCCTACATCAATATATTTTGAAAACTACATATCTAGCTACATATTCCAGACAATGAGTAGGTACTCATTATTAAATTCAATTTTATTATATTATGGAGTTTTCGAAAAGAAGTGAAAATCACTCCTTGCATAAAACCATTCCCCGGGTATTGGTCATAGAGTATAAAGTGGTTCCTCGAATATGATCTCCTCAATCTCATTTTTCCCTTTTGAGTGTTGGTCCTTCATTTACATTTCCTTCCTCTTCTTTCTCCTCCACCTCTCGCAATCAAACATGGCATACTTATCATAAAAATAACTTCACATGCCACATTCGGCTACCAAGTACTTCAAAATCATTGTAGCAACAAGACCCTTCTTATAGAGATTAAGAAGTTAGACTCCCCCACTCCTCCTATATTATTTTGTCTCAAAAATCCTACAAAAGCCGACTCCTTTATTATACTCATGCTAGATAATCACTTTGGAACCTATAATTCTCCCTTGTTTACACATAATTATCAAATAAAAGATGAGTTGGATTCATTGATACTTTGAAATGGGAGTTAGAAGGATCTTGTGGCTAAGGATTTAGTTGATCACATTAAACTTCCCACAACTCCTTATCCAACTTCATATCATCCCATTTGGGTACAAATAAAATGATTGCCATCTTACAATTTCACACTATTGTGTAGTCACATTTGTTATTTCTCCATGACATGGTAATATGTGATGTTTCTCCTCTTGATTGTGTTGGTTTGTTACTTAGCATTCCTTATTAGTAAACCCCGATTGTAGTATACCATGCTAAAAACCAACAATATCATTTAAAACTTGAGGGCCATACCTATTTCCTGGCATCCTCTACTATTAAATCCAAATCAACCCCTTCCCTTGCCACTACACCTCCATTTAGGAAAAACATCTTTAAGTAATGTGTTTTATTGTGTCTGGTTTGCTCTGTCTAATGAAACAATCTAACAAATCCCAGTGCCCCATTTATGGTTCCATTGATCCATAAATTTACAGATGTTTTCACCCCACCTATAGGGTTTCCCCCACCACATTCTATTGAACATAAGATCAATATTATTCCTGGTTCCTCTTTTCCTAATGCTCCCTATTATCACCTAGCTCCTCATGAGGCAGTATAAATTGAATGGAAAGTTGAAAAACTTATGACTTCTAGACATATTCAACCTTCATCATCACCATGTTATTAACTTACCTTTATTATTCCAAAAAAAGATGCTTTCGAGTGGCACCTAGTGAAAAATCACTGGCCTCTTAATAAGGCCACTATTAAAAGTCGATACCCCCTACCCTAGATTAAGGATTTGTTGGACCATTTACATGCAACTTGCTTCTTTAGAAAGATGCATTTCACAGTGTGATACCATCAAGTATGCATGTATGCAACTGACACATGGAAGACCTCCTTCAAGAAAAAAAATTGGCCAATATGAGTGGATGCTCATGCCTTTTGGGCTTCCTAGTGCCCCAGCAACTATTATGAGACTAATCAATGATATTTTCATGCCATACATGGGTAATTTTATGGTTATTTATCTTGATGACATTTTTATTTTTAGTAAATCTTTGGAAGAACACATGTAACACTTATGTAACATTCTAGAGATCTTCCAAGCACATCAACTTTAAGTAATAGAAAAGAAATCATACTTTGGAGAAACATCTCATGTCTAAGCTTTGGCGCATTAGTTTGTGCCTTATAATGCTCATGATCTAGAAATCTTCATGGGAGGTATTAAATTCTATCAAAAATTTGTAGTCCATTTTTCTTAGCTAACCCATTCATTACATCAGCTCTCCAACTAACCACAATTTCTTTGGTATAATGAAGTTGAGTGCCATTTTTATAAAATAAAACTTAATTTATACTAACGCCTATTCTATGAATACTAAATCTGAATCAACCCTTTGATATTAAAACAGATGCATCTCAATTTGTTATGGGTGTTATTCTTAAACAACAAGGTCACCCTATGGCCTATCATTATGAAACACTTGCAGAGGACAAACATATGTATATCATTTATGAAAAATAATTCTATGGTTTTTTCTAAGAATTGAAGCATTGGCATCATTATATTTTTGGAAAAGATAAAATTATTCATACAAATAATCACCCTCTCATAGTCATCAACTCATAGAACAAGATTCAAGAATAATGCCATTTTAGGTGGGCGAGTTACATTCAACAATTTTGTAACACCCTCCTCCCACACTTACCCAATATTACTACTCCATCAGGGTAAATGTGTGATCAAGGGTTACTATGACATGGTTTAACTCCCTAAGTGCAGTTAAGGAAGTGGAACCAACGAACCAACACTTTACAAGCCTCCCTAAGGTACTACGGGTCCCCCAACAACTAATCCACCACTCTAGGTACCCAACACCTGAGTTAACCTAGCCTTTCAATGAATTAAACCCCTAGTTTCTCCATTGAAATGGGAATGCATGCAACTAGGACCCTCCAGTCACACCCACAATGCCTACAAGGGAGAGACTACAATCATTTTCAGCCATTTTCGTGCCAAAGAGTGTGATATTTAAGGCACTTTTTCACAGCTAGTCTCCAACCACTACCCAAAAATTGATGACACTTTATAAGACAATAAATGAAACCAATAAAAAGCCCCTAACACAAAACTCAATCAAGGACTTGACCTAACCAAGCCCAAATATGATAGGAATTTTGTCAAACATGTCACAAATATTCATTCTACATGTCATAACAACATATTTGGGCATAGGGCTCTCATACATATATGAGAATCGCTAAGAATCATTGATTCCTTATTAAATTAGTTTCATTATAATATACTAGGTCACATATTCATTATTTATTCATTTACAAATCAAACATGATGAGAGCCATACATCATCATTGTCATAAAGCGTGCTTATAGCTAGCAAATAACCATATATATCAATGAGGAAATAACCATTAAAGGCACATAACATCAAGTACCTTTAATCATGAATATACCAATTGAAGAAGGTCTTATTAACATATGAAAAATGCAACTAGGTCTAGGACTTCCACGTACCACCCAACCATAGGCTAGGCTTAACCAAATCTCTGTTTCAACCAGTAACCCTCTTGCCATATTCCAAGCATGAATGTGGCATCTCATCAAACAAATCCATCAAAACCAAACCAGGGCTTCCATACGCCAAACCAACTCAAACATCAACCAGTGATTCCACCTCATGATTGGACATCACTAACCATCACCAAATTTGTCTCTACCCAACTTGTCCATGGCTCTAAAGAGTTTGTTTCAACTAAGGATCCAGGACTAGTAACTCAACCCACAACTCCTATCAGGCTCCAGATAATTTGTCGAACCAAGTTTCCAAGACTATCAACTCAACCCACTAAGGGCTCTAGAGTGTTCGTCTAACCAAGGCTCCAAGACTAATAACTCAACCCAAGTTGTTACAGAGCTCCAGATCATTTGTCCAACCAAGGATCCAGTAACTCATAGTTCAACCCATAGGCAAGGGAACATGAGAACCAATTAGAAAGAAAAAGGGAAAGACTCCATAACGGCATGGCTATCTAGGAAATGGCAAGGCTAGGAAAAAACATTGTCAATCTAGGAAATCCTCCATGCCATGAAAACTCATAACCAAGAACCACCTGGATGTTCCATGTCTGCCAAGACTAGTACGGAAATCATACATGAAACTTGGTACCTGCAAGAAAATCCCATTGTAGTTGTTGATCCCAATATCCTCTTCTCCTTTCCTATTATTCCTTTATCTTCATTCTCCAAATATCAAGTATGCCACACTCCCCATGAGTGCTCCAATAAAACTCTAAGTATCCAAGAGTATGTGTGAGAGAGAGAATATAATGAGATCTCCAAAACTGAACTGATAAAAGTGTGAACTAACAAAAGCTTGCCAACCTATCCTCATAAGACATTTTATTAATGAGGCCTCTATTTTCTTCATTTTCTATTATTCTCCTTCAATTTCATCCTCACATGCAACCTGTGACCTTTCACCCTCATTTTATCCTAATTTCCATGATTTCAAAAATAAAATTCCAATTAGTGCCACTTTTCCTTTCCAAATCATTTGTCATTTCCTTTGTCAATTTCTTTTAGCCATAATAACCAAAATGAACACCCACTAGGATGTTTTTCCCATCATTCAGCTTGGAATATGTGTCCCATGACCATGATCTTATATTTTTTACATGAATTTTTAACCAGGGATGTTACAAAACCCTCCCCCTTAGGGGAACATCGTCCTCGATGTTCAATGACACTTACAACAACCAAGACTATAGAAAAGAAAACATAGTGCCTATGGAGATTTATAACACATATCCTTGTAGTATTTACAATGACCACTGACAGACATACCATTTATTGGAGCTTTATAGCATAGCTAATTACGATATTTACAATAACAAGCACATATAATCATGCACATTTGTTTCAACCAACAAATAACCATATCGTCTATGGAACTTTATAAATCCAGCTCAATATAGTATATACAATAATATGCACCTAAACATATGCACATTTTCTCAACTAGCAAATAAAAGGATACGATGCCTGCATCCAAAACAATGGAATCCAGAGGCTCACACCTCCACCCTTAAAGTAATACCAGGATTCACCTCCTTCCTAGGAAGTTCAGAATTGACTACCAAATTCAAAGTTGCATCCAATGTCTAGTTCCACCATCTGTGCACTACATGTGCTCTCAGTGAATAGTTATTGGCTCATTGTTCTAGGGTACACTCCCAGTGTACATATTATTACATCTGGCAATGCTAATTACCAAAAAAATTACATTCCTTGGCCTTCCCTTCTCTGCTACATTGTCCCTCGGGAAATCCGGTCACCCCCATCCATGCAGTCACACACCTTCTAAATTCTACTAGCACCCCTATCCCGAGAAATCCATCCCTTGGCAAGGTTTCATCGCATTGGAAGGTCCAAAACCAAGGCATATACCTATCTCAAAACCATCATACTGGTCATAGCATGCCCATGGAAATCAATGGAAACTATTGACACTACAACAAAAAAAGTCATTGGTGAGGGGCATGCCTGTGACAGACCCTTAAGGTCTATCACCAATGTTGCATATGGCGATAGTCCTTACAAAAACGTTGTTGTAAGTGGATATAGTGATGGTCCTTTAAGGTTTGTGACCAAAGCCATTTTCAGTGACACTTTGGGTGAGGGTTGTTAAAGGCCCATCACTAATTCTCTCTTTGGTGAAACTTCTAGTGACATATTTTATTGACTCTCAACAATTCTCTTTTTGGTTACTTTTTGTGACAGTAAAAAAATTTTCATCATCATTGATCATTCCAATGAGTTTTTGATAACGCTATGTACATGTTACTATATGTTTTTTCAAAAGATAACGATTTAAGACCATTGTTGTGGAGCCTTTTTCATCATGCAATGACATAGTGGTTAGAGTTAGCCAATTTGTTTAGAAGTAATTAGTGTGCATCATTTCCCTCCAATAATGAGAATATAGTTTTCCTATGAGTCAATACATGATTAATCTTTATTAGGTTTATTATCTAACAAATTCCCTTTAGATAAAGTTCCACTAGTGTATGTAGGAACTGTATTATTTAATAGATAATCAAGCTTTGTCAATTCTATTAATGAGAGAGACCTAGCACTCCTCAACACTCTTGACACACCTTAACATGCTTTGGCACACACTAACATTCCATGGCACCTCACATGTATTGGAAAATATTTATACCTAGAACATCTTGTCATGACTAGGACACCCAAGCACATGTTGGTAGACCCTAACATAGCATAACACTCTCCTAGAATGTGTTGGCATGCCATGTAGTCCCTACCATGCCCTGGAACACTTTGCCATGCATTAACATACATTATCAGTTGGCACAAATTGGCACTTGACATGTATTGGAACCTATTATTAGTGTGCCTCACATGCCCCTTTTGAAAAAGATAAAGTCTTGTCTTATTAACCCTCTTATGTGTTCATTTCATTTCATTTTAGCTTGGTTCTTCCTTTTGTTTCCTTGAAACTCCTTGACACGCATTGACATATCCTGGCACTTGCACATCCTAGCATGCCTTAGCATCTGGCATGTCTTGGCATGCCTTGACACTATTTGGCACATGTTAACACACATTGGAACTCCCTAGCACACTGTCACACTTATTGACATGTCTTAATATTCCCTAGCATGCCTTACCAATGCTTAACATAAATTTTCACTCCCTCCTCAGCATGTTAGCTAGCACTCATTGACACTCCATGGCACACCCTCATATTCATTCACCTCCGTGCATTTTGACCTAGTGCTCCCCTTTGTTGCCCTAGAACTTCTTGACACTTCTTAGCATGCATTAGCACTTTCTGACACACCTTACCAGTCTTTGACATGCCCTACCACTTCATAAGATGTGTATCACTCCCTAACACACATTGGAACTTGGCACGTGTTGGCGCTTGGAAAGTATTAGCATGCCTAATATTCATTGAGATGCCTCAATATGCTTTGGAATGGTTTAATATTAAATTTATTTGAGATCAATTATTGGAAAGTAGATGAGAAGTAACAGCGAAGATTTGACACTTAGAATGCACTAACACTTGGCACTGGGCGCCTATTAGCACCTAGTGTTAGTGTGCCTAGCATGCCCCTCTTGGAAAAGGTAAATTGATGACTTACTAACCCTCTTATGTATTCATTTCCTTATAGTTTAGTTTCACCTTTTTGTTTCCTTGACAGCCCTTGACATGTATTATCACACCCTTGCACATCTTGGCATGCCTTAGCAGTTGTCACACCTTAGCATATATGACATTCATTTGAACTATTTTGCACATGATAGCTTTCCCTAGTACGCCTTGGAACTCATGCCCTCACAAATAGCCTTACATATTTTCATGACTTGGGAACCCAATCAAGTCCTTAGCTGCTGCAGTTCATGTGACATTGGTCTGCTTCAGCCGCAACAACTTGACCAATTGCACCTACTACAAGTAGATTGTGCCTTGTCACCCAAGAATTTCCTATAACTCATCATAGGCCACTCATGTCCAATCTCAAATTCTCCCACTCAAGAACTTCCCAAGAAAAGGATCACATCTGGCCATGTCCATAAAACAACTAAGCAACATAGCTTTCACAGGCAATATTTCACATGTATGTCCAGTTCATATAAATAGTAAAGCATTAACTGAGAGTTTGCAAGAACCACAAGATGCATAAGACACACAAGATATAAGCTAACACAAGTCGAGTGCCCCAAAACTTATACACAACAATGTACAATATGAAAATGTCTAAAATAGTTTAAAACATGAGAATTCAGCCAAAGCATGCCAGATGTCATATAAAAATAATAGATAAAGGCAAAACAATGTTGTGCCGAGCACAAAGTCTCCCCTTGTCTAAAACTTCTTTGTTGAGCCCCTTATCGCAACTGTAGGCTTTCCTTCTGGAATCCTATTATGAACTTCTTCTAACACAGTTTTTCCTTGGCACACTTGAATTCATTGAGACTCCTTGGCACACACTCTTATTTGTTCATTTCCATGCATTTTTACCTAGTTCTCCCTTATGATGCCTCAACACTCCCTAACACTCCTCATCATGCATTAACATTTTCTGGCATGTGTTAGCACACCTTTTCATTCCCTGGCATGCGCTGATCGTCCCTGGTTATCATGCCTCAGAACTACCTTTATTTAATTTGCAACTTGGGAACCCAACCAAGTCCTCACTTGACTACAAACGCTTGACCAAGTTACAACTACTACAACTAGAATATGTTGTTGAATTGTTGAGCTTGGGAGGTACTCCACAAGCCTAGTGAGATGGGTTTGTGATTTTGGTCACAAAAGGATTTGTAGGCAAAAGAACCCAAGCGAAGGGGTTTTGGTCCCAAGATGGTTTTCAAAATCTAAAAGAAAATTAAAAAGGAAAATTAATATTTCCTAAGGCCTAAGTGGATAAAACTCATAAGTTCTAAAGGGTTCCTGAGAGGCATAGCTAGGAAAATATATTTAAGGAGGTCTTAGTATGAAGGAAACAACATCAAGTCAGAAGGACCTCATTTGATCAAGTAGGCGAGGAGAGATGTAGCTCTAAAGTAGGTCAAGTTAGAGGGTTGCATAAGGGTCGCTAAAGGGAGGTCATGATCATCCACCAATAGCAAGATCATCATGTGAGGGTTCACAAGAATGTCATATACCTTAATGGGTTCGAGCTAGGAAGTAGGATGGCATATTGTTGGTTTCCTTTTGGCAGATCAAGCTCAAAAGAGGAATATCATGAGGATTTTGGCATGTAATTTCAGTGGTGTTTCTGTGTGACGGCCACATAAAATTATGAATTAGCAGAGAGGGTTGAGACTCTGTCTTGTGGTGGTTAGTAGAAATCATGCGATAAATACCAACACATATGGAGGAGGGCCTGCACTCAAATTTAGGGCCATAATAGAAGTAGCCGCATGTGAAATTATATGAAATGTCGTAGAGATCTAAATTTGAGGTCAACATTCAGTCAAAGAAATGCCCAAAATTTATGGATCCATATGAGCTAGGTCGAGTCCCTTATGGAGGCAAGAGTTTTTGTTTTTGCTATGGGTGGATAGTGTTTGTTCTAAAGAAATTAGAACATAATTATAATGCCCTAGTTAGGGTGGTTTCCTATCATAGTTATAGCTCCAAATATCACCCTTGGTATTTGTGATGCTTGGTTTATGGCCAAGGGCAACCCCTCCTTCTAGACTTGGTCCAAATATTTTAAAAACAATGTTTTACTCCTTGTACACAACTTTTCCCTGTGATAAAAGTGTGTACACGCGGGTTAGTCAATACCCATCCCGCGTATATGTGTTAAAACACTTTAAAAAAACTAAATTTCCTTAACTATGGGCGGAGTTCATGGGTTTTACCTATTGATTACCTCCTAGTGCCCATGGCCCAAGTATTCCCAACTATTTCCCAACTAAAAAACTAATTTGGGAGAAGTATAAAAAGAATTCTATGCGAAGGCCTTAAGGAGGAGAGAAGAGATAGAATTACTATACTAAGATTATCCCCTGATCAAGTCTGAAGTATCCCTGTGCTTCAAACACTTTCCCAACTTCAGGAAACCCTTCTTTCCTTAAGTGTTGATATTCTCCCACTTTCTTGAAATATCATGGTATTGGTTATGGAAGGAGGTTGTTGAAGATTGGGATTGGACGAACTTGGAGGACGATTCGGCTTGGAGCCCCAAGAGGAAGACTCAGGTGAACTCTTTCCATATTTATTATAGCTTTCTACAATAAAAATAAACGTTGTCTTGTTCCTGAGATCGACTTTGTTTATGCATAAGATATTATTATTATGGTTCATGTATGAATGATTATTTTGATGTATAACTAACCATTTACTTATATGATATAAAGTTGATTTATTTAAAATTCTTTATCTATATGCTGCTATGTGTATTCGAATTGGTTGATTTGCATATTCAAAAATCATCTTGATATGCAGAGAGTTTGAACGCTGGTTGGAACTACCCAAATGAAGGACATCTGGGTATGTTCATCCTCACATAGTTTGTTTACTTAAGAATGTTGCCTGAGTTGTATGTGTGTTTCTTGTTGTAGATTACTCTTTCTTTGTTGGGGTTTTGACCCAAAGCCCTAGGGGACTTATTCTCATAACAGAATTGGTGACTCCACTGGGGATAATAATCTTGTTATTCCTAGTTTGGGTTGTTTAGTGTCAATCATGGCTCATTTCTTGGTTTTCTTGATGTGTCAGTATTGCCCGCTCCTGTAGGAACTCAGGCCTCAAGTCTAATCTTTTTTATCAAGCTTTGTTTTTTATTTTTCTTCTAAAACTTAGTATATGCACCTTTATCTATTTACAGAAGAGTACACACGCTTGTTTCTATGAACTAAAACCGCATATATGCGAGTTTCTTTTGTCAAAAGCATGTGTACACGCACCTGTGCTAGGACACAGTCGCGTATACCATTTTTTGCACGCTTTTTTCAAATCTTTCTGCCTAGAAGGATTTGTTTCTTGGTCTGCTTGGTTTCTAAGTGGTCAGTTTCTGTCTTCATATTTTAATTATTTAGTGAGCTTACTATTTTGAATTCTCTCCTTCTTTTAAGAGCTTTTGGCCTAGGTTTTGCTTTTGAGTGAGTTTTATGATTTGTGTTTGAACACATGAGGCTTCTTGTCGAGGTTCTTGGTTGTTCTTGTCTTCTAGAATAGTATATTGTTCTCAATCTTTGTGTCAAACTTGATTATTTGTCTATTCACTTTTCTTTCCATCATTTTGTCGCCTTGCACCTTTTCTTGCTTTTTGAAAGTGTATTTTTGATGAATTTGAAATTGTTTCTTTCCTGACTTCTTGGTCAGTTTCTCAAAGCTCTTTTGCTACTTTTGGATCGTCTAGTACAAGTTGAAGCCCCTTCTTGTTCAAGTTTTCATTCATGCTGAATTGGTAACTTACAAAGTTTCCTTGTGCTTTGCTTTCAGTATTTGAGTCTTTAGTGGCATTTTGAGTGCTTTTGAGAAGTTGTTTTCATTGTTCCTTGAAAAAGAAATGTTCTTAAAAAACAATGTTTTTGCTTTCTTTTGCCAAGTTTTCTTTTGGTTTTTTTCTTTGGTTTTTTGAGAGTGATTTGTGATCTTTTTTATTAGTCCTTCTTGTTTGGGAAATATTTTGTATTCAAAATTCATATTCCTTTCAAACACTTGAGTTGCCTTATAAGAAATTGCTTTCATTTCCTTTTAGAGTAATCTAGAATCTTGCATTATCATGTACACCTTGCATTTGGGTAGTTTTGCATTATTAAAGCATCAATAGTCTTTTTTAATTTTTGTGAGTGTGAAGTTTGCCATAAGAAAAGAAAAGGAAAAAAAAATTGCTTTATAGAAGTTTCTTAGAACCCAAGTAAAAGTTGCTTTCATCGAAGAACAAATAGGTACATTTCATATAATTTAGTTTTTCATTAATTTCTTTTGTGCCATACAAACACCATCGATTTCATTTCCATATTGTCCCTTTGACTTAAAAGAACAACCACTTAAAATCAAGCACTTAATAAAATAAACTAGAACTTTTTGTATTGTCATTAGAATACACCAAGAAGTTTTAGGTTTATCTAGGACCTTGGATTAGGAGAGAGGAGAGTAAAATCTCCAAGGCCACTCTAAATTGTAAAACATGGAACTCTGATTAAAGAGTGAAATCCAATAGAGTTAGGGAGATTGAGAAAGCTTCGTGACTAGGAGTTAAGCACGAGGGTTTGTGGAGATAAGGACGAGAGATATCCCCTCTCTTACTTGTCAGATCTTACCTCACAACTGTTCCGCCTGGCTTTTGATACGAGTTGGTGTCTTTAGTTACCAAACCTAGGGATCTACACAGGTGGCTACAGAGGGGAATCTCGTGGCAGCTGAGGTTGACGTTGCATTACATTCAACAATACTTCTAGAGGGCACCCTTGCGAAGCTTGGGGGCTTGCATCGGAAAAGGCTGTTGTTTGGAGGTCACTGCAACTACCTTTGATACCTTCGCTAGTAGACCTGGGGTGTAATTACCCTAGTATATTTTCAGAATGCCCTTATTATTCACTTTCTTTTATTTTGGTGTCTGGTCCTAATCACCCGAAGCGGAAATACTTAAAAATTGTTTGATTGTTGATTTCTTTAGGGACATTTTTAGTGCATGTTCTATGCTCCTATTCGGCCTAGCTTTCAATTTTCTTGAGTCCTTAAGTAGATCTTATAAAAATAAGTCAAAGTGGCTGACTGACCACCTAGACGGTCCCGTAGACTTTGCGGGCTTTCACCTGCGAGTCTAGAGCCTTCTCCTAGAAGGCGTAGGAGCGATTCTGCCAGTGGTTTTCAACCAATGGCAACTGGTGCATCAAAGATTAATCCTCTGCTTGGGAGCATTACTGTACAAGATAGACCTAGTACTACTACAGAGTTAGAGAGGAATACACCAGTTCTTTCTCGAGTACTCTTCCAATCGGAAGATAGTATTGAAGTGGAAGAGCTTTCAGAGTCGGTTGCGGATCTGAATTCTCCTCTCCCTCCTGATCATCCAGATATATTGTTATACGTTGGAACTCTGACTCACAGGCCTTTGAGCCTAGGTCCACACACATCTATCCCTTTGATGACAACTGTTGGAAGCATGGCATCCACCACAAGTGCTACGAGTATGTAGACTCTCATATTAGTGCAAGGGGGAGGAACTATTTCCATCCCTTCTACATCCTTATTTTGGTCTACTGCTAGCACATCCTTATTTGGGTCTACTTCCATTCCATCAATGAGTGGAATTTCCCAAGCTAATGCATCCAGTTTTGGATTCTTCCCTTTTGGAATGCCCTCTCAAGGTATTTCTTCAGCTCCACTGAATGTACCATCAACCGTCTCCACATCCATGATGAGTGGATTGAATTCTTTTCACGATTTACCATTTGGAAGTAGTCATATACCACATTCCAATCCGACAGTAGGATCTATGTCTTTCCCTTTTACAAGTCAAGACAGAAATCCCTTTTAGAGTTGGACAAACCCTGCTGTTAGTGGGATAGGAGCAGGGAATCTGTTTTTCGTCCAACAAGGGAATGTGCCGTACTCCTCGGTCATTTCATTTCAAAGTTTTCCACCCTTAGCTAATGCTTGGAACCCTTACCAGGGGCTGTCATCTCCTTACAATACTTCATTAGGGGGAAACTTTACCGGTTACGAAGGATTTCTGGCTGGAGTTGGTCAAACTCTGAGTTTTGTTGGACCACAAGGGTCACCTTTTGGTCCAGTAGGTTCTAATAGTTACTTCGGGCAACCTGGTGCCTTTCAAAACCTAGGTCATTCTTTTCAGACTTTTGCGAACCCCAGCACATCTAGGTGGAATCCCCAAGGTCCTCCTCGACTTTTGTTTCTAGACATGCTTAATCTGCCAGACTTTACTAAGTTGACAAATGATCCAATTAGATACAATCTGGCTTCGCCTCCCGTCCCAGCCAAACTTCCATCAGATATTCCGAAATTCAAAGGGAAGAATGGTGAAGACCCGGGCGACCATGTAACCACATTCCATTTATGGTGCTCATCAAACTCCCTGATCGATGATTCGATCAGGTTGAGGTTATTTCAGCGCACCTTAACATGAAATGCGGCTAAGTGGTATATAGAGTTTCCAGGGGGGCACTTTTACTTCTTTCACCGATTTGGCTAACATTTTCTTAAACCATTTTTAGTTGCCTGTCCATTACGAAGCTGGAACTGAAGTTTTTGACAATTTTCATCAGGACATGGCCACTTACATTTCGGACCATATCCAGGAATGGAGATGGGGAAAAGGCTTATGGAAGCCGAAATTCCACCTGAATTCCATATCGAATGGTTTTTAAAATCATTACAACCTGAGATCTCCAAGGATGTTTCTATGTCTGGCGTCTATTCAGAAGACCAAGCTATCTTTCATGCCCAGCAGTTAGAACTGATATATTCTCAGTCTGTGACTCTTCAAAAAATCTTGCCTAATGCTCCTAGATCCACAGTTGATGTAACCAAACGGAAGCCAAGCCCTCACGCTAATGGTATAGTTGGATCGTTTGATGCAAATGCAGTGAACCTTTTGAACCAACTGCAACAGTTGTCTCTACAAACTACTTCTTCTAATCAGGCTGTACCGTATACTCCTTCGCCTTTCCAACCTTCTTCCATAAACATCATTTAGGCCTCTAAGCCCAAAGGAAATCAAAAATCCGATGGGAAGAAGAAGGGACGAGCTAAAAGGAGGAATCGGGATGGGAAGGGTAATGAGAACAAGCCTAGCAATGGTGCTGGTGAGGGTGGAAAAGAGTCTAAGAAGAAAGTTAAATTTCCATGCAAGTTATCCAATGGAGGTCATTTGACTCATCTCTGCTTGAAAATTCAAGATGCTTAGTACTTGTTAGTGCAACAAGGGTCTTCTAGCTCCCAAGCTGTCTTAACTAACCCTTTTCCCCAAGGGCAGCGGTTAGTTGCTGGCACGAACTCAAGCCCTGGTACCTCTGTAGGGGGAAACCAGGAAGGGGACAATTCCTTAAATGTTTTCATGATGAGTTCTAATGTCAATGTGGCTACATGGTCACGTGATTATGGTGAAGCAAAAACATCTAGGCATAAATCTATTCCTGAAACTATGGATCCACTTCATATTGAGCGACCCTCTGTCAAGTCTATACCTCAGATACTGAAAAATTCTGCCTAGCACGCGACTATTAACCCTAATGCTAGGTCAGCCCAGAACTACTCCATTATAGAAGATCTGGCTCAAAGTCCTTGCGCTATCTCTACTTTAGAAGTACTCCAGTCATGACCTGCTCAACGAAGTGCTTTTCTTTCAGCGATCAGGGGTAGTTGATCCAAACAATTCTTTAGTGCTCACTTTTGATATGCTCAATGTCAAAAAGAGACTTCCTCAACATATGGCTTTTCAAATAAAGTCTACTTACCAGAAAACTAATATTTTTCGAACAGTTATTGATGAGGGAGCTTCGACATGCATAATGTCTATGTCATGTTGAAAGGCCATTGGATCGCCTTCAGCTATTCCTTCGCCCACTCTCTTGACAGCATTTGATGGACATTCTCATAGGCCACACGAGATTATCCTGGCCTTTCCTATATGTGTTGGAGGAAAGGTTGTTAATATCGAAGTAGAAATCGTTGATGCTAATCTAGATTACAATCTCCTCTTATGAAGGAATTGGATTTATGAAATGGATGCCATAGTTTCAACTCTGTTTCGCGTCCTTTGCTTTCCTCATGAGGGGAGAATTGTTAAAGTTGATCAATTGGATTATTTTCTGGTTGACCCTCATGCAACTTCGGATTCTACTATTCCTTTAGTGGATAACCCCCATCAACCTATCGAGAATCTAGGGGTTGGGATGTACTCTTCATTGATGGGTACATTTGATCTTCCCACTCCTATAGCTAGAATCAATGCCATTTCATCCTCCAAAGAGTCTTCATGGGAAGAGTTCTTGCGGACTCGTTATTTTTTAGACCATTGGCCCTTGCCTTCGCCTACAACCACATTAGATCAAGTGAAAGTTAGTGGAATGGCATTCTCTATGTCTGCAGCAAAGCTTAGATATCAATCTATCATTAACTCTACAGATGACCATCCTACTCCTTTTTTAGAGGAGGAGTTAGATGGTGAGTTGGCTCCAGCTTGGACACTTGACTCTACTTCTGCTATGGATTGCTTAGATATAGTTTTACCATCTGAGGAATCGATTTTAGAAGCGATGACGGGTGTAGATCGACCGTGGGAAGATTTACATCATCATTCATATTTTCTTCCCCCATTGCAGGAAGTCGAATCCAGGTTCTCCAATCTTCTTACTAGCGATGTTTGTAGATTTCAAACCTTTTGGCTCCAGCACACATACGTGACAAAGATAATATGTCAGTGATTTCAAAAATAGTACCAAAAAACATATCTTGGAACGCTAATGTGATAGAAAATGTCTTCATCGGAGCCGATTGTTCCCCTGAAGAGATTCAAATTTACACCAACCTCTTTAAAGACTTTCAGGATGTATTTGCTTGGTCTTATGAAGAAATTCCTGGTATTGATCCATCCATTGTTCAGCATGAGATCAGGAGGTATGAAAACACTAGGCCAATTCATCAGAAGCTTTGGTCGGTCAATCCTAAGAAAGCAACAGCTATTAAAGCTGAGGTAGAAAAGATGCCCAAAGTGGGTTTCATATACCCCATTCCTCCAATGGATTGGGTTTCTAATCCAGTCCCAGTTGATAAAAAATAAGGAACGATTTGTGTGTTCATTGACTTTAGGGATTTGAACAAAGCTTGTCCAAATAGAATTACCCCACACCGTTTATTGATCAGATAGTTGATGAATGTTTGGGTAATGAGATTTTCTCCGTCATGGATGGATTCTTTGGTTATAATCAAATATCTATCTATCCAAAAGACCAACATAAGACAACTTTCATTTGTTGTTGGGGTACCTTTGCATACAAAAAGATGCCTTTTGGTCTTAAAAATGATGGAGCTACGTTTCAGCGAGCCATATCTTATGCTTTCCATGACATCAAGCATGTCATCGAAGCATACTTGGATGATTTATCTGCTCGTTCTCGAAAGATAATCGATCATCCTAGTCACATTTGGTTAGTTTTTGAGAGATGTCGATTTTACAATATCCGGTTGAATTCGAACAAATCTGTTTTCGCGGTTACATCAGGTCGGTTGTTAGGGTTCATTGTATCAACTGAAGGGATTCAAGTTGATCCCTTCAAGGTTGAGGCAACAATTCAATTGCCTCCCCCGTCTTCTATCCAACAACTTCAAAGTCTCCAAGGCAAGGCAAATTTCTTGAGACGGTTTATAGCAAACTATGCTGAGATAACTAAAGGATTTATGCATTTGCTGAAGAAAGGAGTTCCATTTTTATGTGATGAATTTGCGCAACGATCTTTTGATGCCTTGAAACAGGTATTAATCTTTGCCCGCTTTTGAGTCCACTGGATTATGGTAGAGATTTCCTTTTATATCTTGCAGCTACAGAATCAACCATAGGTATGGTCCTGGTTCAGGAAGATGATGCTCTCATGGAGCATGTTATTTACTACATGAGTCGAGGCTTGGTAGGCCCTGAACTACACTATTCTTTGGTTGAGAAATTGGCCCTTGCAGCTGTCCATGCTGTCCAGTGGCTCCGTCATTATATTCTACTATGAAAAACGTTTGTCTTAGCGGTGGTCAATCCTTTCCAATTTTTCCTCAGTAGGAGAGCGATTGGGGGCAAATAGAACCGATGGATTGTTATTTTACAAGAATTTGATCTCAAGTTTTTGTCAGCCAAGTCTAAGAAGTCATTGGTTTTTGTGGAATTAATTTCTGAGCTGCCTTGTGAAAAATATATTGTTTATGAGGAAAGTTTCCCACGCGAGCATCTATTCCTCATCTCTTCAAAATATCCTTGGTATGGAGATATCATCATCTATCTCTATACTTCAAAGTTCCCCCTTGCTTCCTCTAAGGATGAACGTCGAAAGTTACGTCACCTGGCTAAGAACTATGTCATCATTGGTGATACATTATATCCTCAAGGGGTTGATTCAATCCTTAGGTGTTGTTTAACTTTAGAGGAAGCAGAGTCTGTGCTCAATGATTGCCACAATGGAGCTTGTGGTGGTCATCTTTCATGGCTTGCAACAGCCTAGAAAATATTGCGTGCCGGCTACTTTTGGCCTTCGATTTTCAAAGATTGTATTGAAGTGGTCAAATGTTTCCACCCTTATGAAGTCTATACTCAGAAGATGCGCACACATCCAGCTCCTCTTTTCCTTGTTATCACTGTCGATCCTTTTAAAACGTGGGGCATTGACTTTACCACTTGTAATCCGCCTTTCGCATTGAATCACAAGTACATTATAGTGGCTGTAGACTACTTTACGAAGTGGGCTGAGTCCATGCGTACTTATAAAAATGATAGTGAAACAACAGCATTGTTCCTCTTCAATCAGATTATTTCACGTTTCAGTATTCTGAGAGAGATTTTCACTGACCATGGTAGTCATTTCTAGAACCAACTGATGACCGAATTGGCTCTTAAGTTGGGCTTCGAGTAGGAGCATTCATCTTCATATTATCCTCAGGCCAATGGGTGAGTCGAAGCCATGAATAAGTCCCTCAAGATGATCCTACAAAGGAAAATTGACGAAAATCACTCAATTGGCATATCATGTCGTCCCAGGCTCTCTAGGCATATCGAACCTCGGTAAAGACTTCCACCAGTTTTACACCTTTTCAGTTAGTTTACAGGTTGTAATCTATTCTTCCTATTGAATGAAAAATCCCATCCCTTAAACTAGCTATTGAGCTTCTTTCAGAGACCTCTAGTCTCGAAGAGCGCCTCATTCTTTTGGAACATATCGATGAGAAGTGTTGAGATGCCACCATAATAAATGAGGCCCATAAGAAAAGGGTTAAAACTTAGTATGATAAAGTTGTCCGTACTCGAGTCTTTTCTGAAGGCGACCTTGTCTTGGTCTATGACCAAGATAAAGACGCCTTAGAGGTAGGCAAATTCAAGTCTATGTGGTATGGTCCCTTTATAGTGAAATGAGTTTTAGGAAAAGGGGCTTATGAAATAGTTGATTTTGAAGGGAACAAGTTGGCAGAGCCTCGAAATGGGCTCTACCTCAAGAAGTACTTTGCTTGGGTTACGCCCAAGCAATGGATTCTTTGTATATTTTGTATTTTTGTACATATTTTTTCGGGAGTTGTTGTGATATCGACACATTTTTCATCTGCTTTGACAGGTGTTCATGGATGACTTGGTCTATTTCAGATTCGCTAATGGTGCTAGTCAGCACACTCAGAATCTCGCTTCCACAACTTGGGTGACTTATTATCCATCTAATTAGTTGATGGTGTCAAGGGGAGTATGTATTAGTTCTACTTCAAATAATATTTCTAAATATATTGTCATTATTAATTTACTATCCGAAGCTATTTCTCATGGAATTGATTCATTGGTAGTATATCTTCACTCACAACTGGTGGTGTCACAATTAAATAACATTTATCAGGTTCGGGATTCTTCTTTATATCGCCATTTTTTTAGAGTGAGGGTGTTGCAAAGGTCATTTCTTTATATTACTTATTTGCATATTCCACGATCTGAAAATTCGTTAGTGGATTCTATCGATAATTAAGCATTAGATTGGCATATCAATCATTCATCAAGTTAAAAACAAACATAAAAAATTTGGAACTATATATATATATATATATATATATATATATATATATATATATATATATATATATATATATATATATATATATATATATATCATAAAACTACCACGTGTACATAAAGTGTTCAAAAATAATATACAAAATCAAGACTAAATGCCCATAATCATGTCCAGTCTATCTATCGACCCGGCTCAGGATGAGCGGTTAAGAAGTTGACTACTGCATTGGACACATGCCGAAGTACGCAAAACGAGTCTCATGGTACTCCTACCACGCGGCGCTGGATCTCCTCAGGTAGGTCTTCTACGGCCACCATCAGTACCTGGTGATCAATCTCACCAAGTTTCTTTGGACTGCGTACAAGACCCTCTCTATCTGAGCGACTACCTCTTCGGCAACTCTTTCATGACGTCTGTGCTGCAGAAATCTGTTTGGTCTCACCAGACCCACATCTAGAACATTATCATTATGTCAGTATTTTAATCCCATCAAAAATATTTCTAAGTTCATTTTCATATTTAGAAAACATAAAAAATCTTAAAACTTGATAAAAACTTAACAAATGGTTACCTATCTCTCCGCATGTTGCATTTAGTGGCAACACCAAGTCTGGATCTCCTCTGAAATCCATGCCAGCATAGGGATAGTCATCCAAAATGATGATTTGTTGTTCCACCAAGAGAAGAACTCATCATCGAAAGCAGACCTCGACACGTCCTCGCCTACAAGGCATTTCATCAGGTCGGCCCACCTACCCATCCGAGGATCTCGGGGGCTACTGATAGAGACTGATACTCTGGGACATAGCCCAGGCACCTTCTCGAAGAAGGAGCATAAAATGGTCCCATATCTAAAATTTTTGGTCTACCCTTTCTTAATGGAGGACAACTGGCTCTTCATATTGGTAAGAAGAGGTGTACACCAGTCAAAAACAGTGGTGAGGCACTCCACGACCAAGCTCATGGATACTCATGAAGCTTGGTGCAATGAGGCTGATCCATTTATCCTGGCTATGGTGAATAGTAGAATCCTCAAGGATAAGCTCTCCACATGTTTTATTGGAATATGGCTTCCAATTTTTTCCGAATGCCCAAAACAGTAATGGGTACGTAGTCTTCCACTGAAAGACTACCTCGTGTCTGGCCAGTCAAATGTACAACCTCTCCTCTCTGGGAGAGACCATTGATAAAGTAAATATCCTCCACCTCTATCCTCAAAGGCATTTGATCAATCATAAATGAATCATATTCGATACTCCAATAGTGGATTAGCATTTCAAGCAAATGGGTGTTGGACTTCATATTGGGCATTTTGAAAAATTTCAATAACCCACATCCCCTCAATGCATCTAAGGCCTGCTGATCATTCCTAACTTCATTATCAATGGTAGTATGCTCCCTCTTTCTCCATGTGATTGTCATCCTGAAAGAAAATTGAGTTTCAATCGTTAGATTTTTGTGTTCAAAATTTCAAACCACATATATGTGGGTCCCTTTCACACATAGACGCATGTAGGGCCTTCGTATATGCGGGTCTATAATATCCAACCCGCGTATATGCTACGTTGAAATTTTTAACATAAATTCCTACGGTCAAACCTTAATAAAAATTTCTAAAAATAATCATAAAGTAATGCAAGCTTGAATTAGGGGTTACCTGATGATTTTGATCCAATTTGAACGGTCCAATTCTTTGGGGGGCAAGTTTGCTCTTTTTTCTCCACAGCTTTTGCTCTCAACAAAAATGGTACAAATGGTGAGTCAAAAGGTCATTTTATAGCTTTGAAAATGTCAATTTTTTTTCAAAACTTGATTTTTTTATCTCATGAATCTTTTAACTTGTGAGCTTGGATTGTCAAGAATAGGTTATTTTTTTAGGACATTTTGCACACTTCTTTCAGATTTCATTTCAATTCCATGATTGTTGACCCGTCATGGAAGGTATCATTTACTTACTAGCATATAGGTTAGGGAAACCATTTTTTCCATTGCATCTTGCATATTAGCCTCCCTTTGTCGATACACTACCCATAGGGTCGATCCCATCGTGTTATGGTTAGTAAACCATGTTCACTCACCAATTTTTAAATCATGACACGATGGTAGAGCCATATTTTACATGGGAATTGTAGTTAGTACCTCACTGACATTTGTTGCCCATGCTATTATATTGAGTAGGCTCGAGAGTCCTCTTTAGTCCTTCCATGACTTGTGCATTGAAGACTCATTTCTCTTTGCTTCTTTGCTTCGTTCTGGCTTTATACCCTAGAGGCTCCTTTGTGTTGAGTTGTACTGCTGCATTGCATTTTGACTATTTGCACCTTTTGGCCTTGAGTCGGCTTCACTTGGACTCTTGTTTAAGCCACTTATTTAACCATGTCTTCTGCAAACTCAAACCTGCAATCACTTAGCTTTTGCAACTTGACACACCATTCAATCCATGGAAGGAACATCCCTTTGAGTGTCCTTAACCAATTTCGCCTCCCTGCATTGAGCATAGGATTGTTCCCATCCCAGGAACTAGATCATCTATTTCACTGACACTCATTCTTTCCATTGTACTTTAGCATTCTTTTATTCTTTTTCAAGCTTAAAGAAAAATACAAAAAAATTATATATTCCAAAAAAGAGCGGGAATGGGACAACATTTCCATATATTATTGGTAGCTAGAGTAAGTTGTGTTGCCCTTGAGCAAAGCACTCAAAAGAAAGTCTCTCATCCATTTTGGGGCAGGATTTAGTTTGACTTAGGTATGCCTTAACCTTGTCATTGAGTCAATTCTCATCCGATTGGTTATCCCTTCCAATCAGATGGAGAGTTCGTTCGTGCCTCCTGCATGACAAACTTATACAGAGTTTGTTGAAATTTGGTACGGAGGACAGGTGGTTCCCTAAGGCTTTGATCTTTGGCCTAGGGAAAAGTGTTCAAAAGAATTTAATTTTTCTCCTAAAGTGACCTTATAATTTTTATAAAGTCAAATATAATTTAAAAGTGACTTTAAGTGATAAAGTTACTAAAGTCTAATTTTAAAGTGACTTTAATAAAGTCAATGTAAAATTAGAAAGGAAAAGTGACTTTGGAAATAAATGACTAAGTGGGTATTTATTAAAGTGGGGTGAATTAAAAAATAGAAAGTGAGATTTAAATGAGCATTTAATCTCAGCCCTAGATCTCAATCTATTTCAGCCATTGGATTTAGGGATCACCCAAAAGTCACTTAGGGTTAGATTAAAGGAGGAAAATGAGGAAAAGGTCATTCATTCTTTCATGAGCAGATTGAGAGAAGGAGAGCAAGAGAGCAAGGGAGATTTCTGGACAGGGAGGAGAAGGAGACAGCAGCTTGGCACACATTCCAAGGCAGCAGTTTAGAAAATCCATACAACTGAGTTAGCACACAGTGAAAGACAGATTTTGGCATGATTTTCTAGAAATCTGTATAGTTGTTTGCACAGAAATTGAGGAGAAGTTTGCATAGAAATCGAGGAGAAGTTTGTTGGCACATTTTCGAAGGAAATCCGTATAGCATATTGTTGTTTTTCTACATGAAAATCGAGGTCTGTATAGCATATTTATTGTAGGTCGTACAATAGCATTTAAGGCTGAAAGTGGGCACGAAAATTGAGGAGGCCGTACAACATTTATTGCTGTCCTGTTTTGTTGTTTACTAGTATTTTCCAGTTGGATGTGAGGCACAAAAAACGAGATAAGTTGTAAAATTTTCTTGCTGATTTTTGCTAAATATTTCTCACTGTAAAAGCATTTTTCAGAAATAAGAAAGAGCTCTTGAACTGGTTTTCCCCAAGAGTTGTAGGGGGTTTTTCCAGGGTCACATTGACCAAAAATCACTGTGTTCAAATGTGTTAAATGGTTGTTTGTACCTGCTGATTTTTATTTCTGCATTTTCCAGCATTCTGTAAAATTTCCAAAATTTGTGTTTTCAGCAAAAAATTATTTTTTCAGTTGTTGAATGTATGGATATGGGAAAGGGAATTTAAATATATGGGAGAAATAAGGTGAAACTAAAAGCTGGAGTGGGAAATGAGAAATTTTTACATGGTATCAGAGCTTGAGTGTTGAAGTGCAGTTTGGGACAGCAAGGAGGAAAATTACAACTGCTGATTTTTCACTCAGAAAATTCTAGCAAGCTGATTTTTCACAAACAGCAGTTTTATCTTTACTACAGCAGTGCTATTTTTTAGTTTTAGGACAACAGGATGTCATTGGGATTGAGGGTGGAGGATAGGTTGCATGGACATACAAATTACAGCGTTTGGAAGGAGAGAATGCAGAGTATCTTTGAAGAGGCAGAAGTCTGGGACATCATGGTGCATACCACACAGAACCATGTCGTTGTGCCTACTGATGCCACTCAGTTGGCTGAGTATAATAAAAAGAACAACAAGGGTAAGAGACTGATTCTAGACGGAGTCAAAGACCATTGCATTCCTCATGTGAAAGGAAGAGAAAAGCCCATGAGATATGGACAGCATTGTCCAATCTCTACCAGAGTACCAATGAGAACCGGAAAATGGTCCTGAAGGAGAAGCTGAAGACTATTAAAATGGGTAATGATAGTGTAGCTGGATATCTCACAAATATTACTAATGTGAGAGATGAGTTGGCAACAGTTGGAGAGGACATTCCACCCACTGAGTTGGTGCGGATTACAGTGAATGGCCACCCCCGTTCATGGATGAACTTTGTTGATGGGGTTTGTGCACGTGAGACCCTTCCCACATGGGAGAGGTTATGGGATGATTGCATTCAGACAGAGATCAGGAAAGGTCAGCTTGGGGCAGCCAAGCCAGTTGAGCAGGATGAGGATGTAGCACTGTCAGCAGGAGCTAAGAAAGGAAAAGGGAAGAAGCAGGCTTCCACAAGCAATGGTGGGGGTAAAGGCAAAGGTAAAGGTAAACAGGGTGACACACAGAACGACTATTCCAAGGTGAAGTGTTGGAATTGTCAAAAGATGGGACACTATGCAGTTGTGTGTCCGGAGAAGAAGAAGAAGAAGGGGAAGAACCAGAACGTGGTAGCTTTAGCAGAGGTTGAGGAATTTGTAGTTCATTTTGACTGGGAGTTTGGGTTCACTGCATATGAGTCCTATAGTGCAAGATCACCTGCCACACAGGTTCAGAGGGAGCATTCTTTTCCCTCGATTAGCGGAGCATCTTCTGGTATCTGGTATGTGGATAGTGGGGCTTCACGTCACACGACAGGAGTCTGTGAGTACATCTCAGAGCTTTCATAGAGTGGCACTGATATAGAGGTAGTACTCGGTGATGACAGAGTTGTTAGAGCAGTCGGGGTTGGGACACTGACATTTCAGAGGGAGTCCAAACCTCACTTGAAGGTGACAGATGTTCTTTATGTGCCAGGGATGAGGAATAACCTCATATCCGTATCAGCTTTGGAGGACAGAGGATATGAGGTACTGTTTAGGGGAGGACAGGTGTTGATGTGTCCCAGGGGCACTCCAGTTGATTCAGCTAGAGTGATAGGTGTACACCATGCAAAGGTGTACAAGTTTGCATTCCAGTCCCTTGTGGCATTGAGTAGTAGTACCGACAGCAGAGCTAGTAGTTCTGAGCTGTGTGAGATTTGGCACTGCAGGATGGGACATATGTATCATGGAGCCTTGAGGACATTGCAGGAGATCACTACAGGTGTGCCAGATTTCAGCACTGATCACTTTGATACTTGCAGAGGATGTGAGATGGGCAAGTTTGCCAAATCCCCTTTTCCCAGTAGTGACAGCAAAGCGACTGGGATACTTGATTTGATTCATTCCGATGTGAGCGGTCGGATGTCTCATGTTTCCTTGAGTGGATATGAGTACTATGTTTTCTTCATTGATGATCACTCCAGGAGGACCTGGATTTATTTCTTAAAGACCAAGAGTAAGGTCTTCAAGTGGTTTCAGGAGTTCAGAGCTCTTGTGGAGACACAAACAGGTCAGAAGATCAAGTCCCTGAGGTCGGACAATGGGGGAGAGTACACCCTTGGAGAGTTTGTTGACTATTGTGTGGAGGCAGGCATTAGGAGAGAGTTCACTGTTCCTTACAACCCCCAGCAGAACGAGGTTACGGAGAGGAAGAACAGATCCATCGTAGGGGCTGCCAAAGCCATGTTACATGATTAGGGGTTGCCATTGTTCTTGTGGGCAGAGGCTTGCAACACAGTTGTTTATTTGCAGAATAGGAGTTCGCATCGTGCCTTTAGGCACATGACTCTGGAGGAGGCGTTTTCTGGGAAGAAGCCTAATATTGGTCATCTTCGTATCTTTGGATGCATTACATACTCCTACATACCCAAGGAGAAGAGGACCAAACTAGAGCCCACCGCAGAGAAGGGTATCTTTGTGGGCTACAGTGAGACCTCAAAGGCCTTTCGGATTTACATTACTACATAAAGGAGAGTTGTTTTCAGGCGGGATGTGAAGTTTGAGGAGGACAGGGCCTTCAGGAGGTCATGGGAATTAGAATATCTGGATCAACCAAACCCTCAGCAGCAGTTGAGTCAGTCGTAGGGATCCAGTGGGCAGGGAACAGGAGGATCAGGAGGTACATCTATGAGGATGTCAGGTCCGTTAGTGAGCAGTGGCTCGCCGAGCCAGAGGGGTACTGCTCTGGGCAGCATGCAGAGCAGTTCACTAGGGAGTCCACTGATGGACACTTCACACGATACCTCAGCTTCTACAGGTTCAGGTGTAGGAAGGAGGACAACAGACAGACAATCAAGATTTCAGGCTCCTGATGATGATGGGGAGGAGGAGTTTCATTCTCCTATGGGAGAAGTGCACTCAGGGAAGAGGAAGCCCAAGTGGTTTCAGGACACCTTGAGAGATGCCACATCTATTGCTGAGCCTAAGAGGCTGGTCAGAGAGAGTAGACCACCTGAGAGGTTTTGTAGCTATATGCCAATGGTTACCAGCATCCTTGACTCTAAGCCTTCTAGCTATGAGGAGGCAGCTAGCCAGTAGGTCTGGAGAGAGGCCATGCAGGAGGAGTATTCTTCTATCATGAAGAATGATTTCTGGGAGGTAGTGCCGAGGCCTGAGGGCAAATCCGTGGTTACTTCCAGATGGCTTTACAAGGTAAAGCATGCTGCAGATGGCAGCATTGAGAAATTCAAAGCAAGGTTTGTGGCTAGAGGGTTCTCCCAGGCAGAGGGAGTTGATTATGAGGAGACCTTCACTCCCGTGGCTCGATATACTTCGATCCGCTCCATTATATCGATAGCAGTAGAGATGGGTTGAAAGATCCGCCAGATGGATGTGAAGACTGCATTTCTTAATGGCTTCATACAGAAGGAGGTGTACATTGAGCAGCCACAGGGCTTTGAGGTGCATGGGAAGGAGTCCCATGTGTGCAGACTGAAGAAGGCCCTTTATGGCCTAAAGCAAGATCCTAGAGCTTGGTACTCCATGATAGATACATACTTGCAGGGGATAGGTTTCACAAAGAATGAGGCACATCTGAACCTTTACTTTATTGTGATAGGTGAGGAGCCTCTCATTCTGGTGCTGTATGTGGATGACATGGTCATTACAGGTGCAGAGAGACTCATAGAGCACTGCAAGGGAGATCTTGTGGCGGAGTTTGAGATGAAGGACATTGGCTTGATGCATTACTTTTTGGGTTTGGAGGTGTGGCAGGAGGAGGGGCATTTCTTCCTGGGGTGGGGGAAGTATATTGTGGACATCCTTGGTAGACTCCACATGGAGGATTGTAGACCCATGTCGACACCGATGATCACCAACTGGAAGAAGCTTCATGCTTCGGATTCCGAGTTGGTGGATCCCACATTGTACAGGTAGCTGATTGGTTCCTTGATGTATTTGGTCAACACTAGACCATATATTTTTTTTGCAGTGAACACGATGAGTCAGTTTATGTGTGAGCTTAGGAAGGTTCATTGGGTGGCTGCAAAACACATTTTGTAGTACTTGCAGGGGACAGTGGATTATGGTCTAGACTACAGACAGGGGGATGGAGTGAGATTGGCAGGTTATACTGATTCTGATTGGGCAGGTTGTGATTCTGATAGGAAGAGTACTTCAGGGTGTTGTTTTGGGTTGGGTTCGGCAGTAGTGTCATGGTTCAACCGGAAGCAGCAGTCAGTAGAATTGAGTTCAGCAGAAGCAGAGTATATGGCAGCTAGTCTAGCTAGTTGTGAGGCCATCTGGCTTTGCAAGATGTTGTTTGGCTTATTTGGTCAGCCGTTGAGACCTTCAGTGATTTACTATGATAATCAGAGTTGCATTAAACTCACGGAGAATCTAGTATTTCATGATAGGTCAAAGCATATCGGGATCAAATATCATTTCATCAGAGATTATGTTCAGAAGGGCACTGTGAAGCTTGAGTATATTCCCACTGATGAGCAAGCTGCAGATATTCTTACCAAAGCCTTATCACGGCGCAAGCATGACTACTTCAGAGACAAAATGGGTGTGGTGAGGAACACCTTCCTCGGTAAGAGGGAGTTTTGAAATTTGGTACCGGAGGACAGGTGGTTCCCTAAGGCTTTGATCTTTGGCCTAGTGAAAAGTGTCCAAAAGAATTTAATTTTTCTCCTAAAATGACTTTATAATTTTTATAAAGTCAAATCTAATTTAAAAGTGACTTTAAGTGATAAAGTTATTAAAGTCTAATTTTAAAGTGACTTTAGTAAAGTCAATGTAAAATTAGAAAGGAAAAGTGACTTTGGAAATAAATGACTAAGTGGGTCTTTATTAAAGTGGGGTGAATTAAAAAATAGAAAGTGAGATTTAAATGAGCATTTAATCTCAGCCCTAGATCTCAATCTATTTCAGCCATTGGATTTAGGGATCACACAAAAGTCACTTAGGGTTAGATTAAAGGAGGAAAAGGAGGAAAAGGTCATTCATTCTTTCATGAGCAGATTGAGAGAAGGAGAGCAAGAGAGCAAGGGAGATTTCTGGACAGGGAGGAGAAGAAGACAATAGCTTGGCACACATTCCAAGGCAGCAGTTTAGCAAATCCATACAACGAAGTTAGCACACAGTGAAAGGCATATTTTGGCAAGATTTTCTAGAAATCTATATAGTTGTTTGCACAGAAATCGAGTAGAAGTTTGCACAGAAATCGAGGAGCAGTTTGCTGGCACATTTTCCAAGGAAATCCGTATAGCATATTGTTGTTTTTCTGCACGCAAATCGAGGTCCGTACAACATATTTATTGCAGGCCGTACAACAGCATTTAAGGATGAAATAGGGCATGAAAATTGAGGAGGTTGTACAGCATTTATTGTTGTCCTGTTTTGTTGTTTGCTAGTATTTTCCAGTTGGCTGTGAGGCACGGAAAACGAGATAAGTTGTAAACTTTTCTTTCTGATTTTTGCTGAATATTTCTCACTGTAAAAGCATTCTTCAGAAATAAGAAAGAGCTCTCAAACTGGTTTTCCCCAAGAGTTGTAGGGGGTTTTTCCAGGGTCACATTGACCAAAAATCACTGTGTTCAAATGTGCTAAATGGCTGTTTGTACCTGCTGATTTTTATTTTTGTATTTCCCAGCATTCTGTAAAATTTCCAAAATTTGTGTTTTCAGCAAAAAATTATTTTTTCAGTTGTTGAATGTATGGATATGGGAAAGGGCATTTAACTATATGGATGAAATAAGGTGAAACTGAAAACCGGGGTGGGAAATGAGAAATTTTTACACGGTATCAGAGCTTGAGTGCTGAAGTGCAGTTTGGGACAGCGAGGAGGAAAATTACAGCTGCTGATTTTTCACTCAAAAAATTCCAACAAGTTGATTTTTCACAAACAGCAGTTTTATCTTTACTACAGCAGTGGTATTTTTTAGTTTTAGGACAACAGGATGTCGTTGGGATTGAGGGTGGAGGATAGGTTGGATGGGCATACAAATTACAGCATTTGGAAGGAGAGAATGCAGAGTATCATTGAGGAGGCAGAAGTCTGGGACATCATGATGCATACCACACAGAACCCTGTTCAAGGGAAGTAAGCCTGGGTCGACCTCTCTATGGTGTCTCTTGACCTATTTTTCAGTCGGCCATCCCTGGTTGTTAGTATCTTCTTTGTCATCACATCAGTTATATTGGTCCTTTGCTCATGCCAGTTTGAGAAGGTCTCCATTGACGTCTTGCTGGCGGGTCTTGTCCTTGTAACAACGACATATTGATCTGAGGGTAGGCCTAGAGCCACACTGTGGTCCCATTTTCATTATTGATAGGTCACCTTGTGCTCAACATCGATGAGTATCATGGGTCTTTGAATGAGATCATTGATCAATGTGGCTAAAGATCTATCATCGCCATACTTAGTAAGAAACTGTTCTTGGCAAATGTTCCAACTGGTAATGGATCCAGAGGGCAGGGAAAAATACCAAGATCCCGCTGATCCTTGCAATGTATAAGGGAAAAGCCTAACGACAACATCTTCCTCTGTTACTCCTTTCAGATTAACTGATAACATGAAGTTATTAATATGTTCTTCGGCTTGTGTTCCAGCATCTGGATTAAACTTGGGTAGCCATTTTTCAGGTGAATCAGGCAATGCATGTAATGGTGCAGGCATATTGATCGCACGAGGACTATTCCATGGATCTGCCATTGAAACACCAGTAGTGGATGAGATTGTTGATGAAATTCCAGATGTTTGGGAAGGAATTGATATTGAGGATTGAGCAGGTTGGGATGTTGAAGTTCCTGATCCCTGATGAACAACAATATGTAATGAAGGAGCGGATGGTTGACTTTGCACTGGGGAAGATGAGATGGAGGATGTGGATGAAAATGCTTCACTGTCAGATCCTTCAGTGTTCTTCTTTACCCTTTTCCTTTTAGGTAAGGGCAACTCAGTAGGTTCGATACCGAGCTTTCCGCTTTGAAGTCTGGTGAGAGGATGAGGTAGATTGAATTGCGTAGTCTCACTGCCTTGAGATACCTCAGATTTCTATGGTGATATCGAGAAGCCTTGAAGTTTATGGATAAGTAATTGAACTTCAGGAGACTCAGGACTTAATTGTTCTGGAGTATTGTGGGCTTGAGCAGTGGTATTTGATTCCTCTTCTTCTCGTTTGGATGGTGGAGAACCAGCATGCAATTGGGAAGTATGAGGTGATGTGGAGGGGGATTTACTCTCATAATGGATTGTAGGTTTCAGTTTGCTCGCCATTCACAGTTCAGGCCCTCCTTCTAGCGCAAAAATGTTGATGCCTCGAAAATTGTTGCATCAACATTGGGGGATAACCACCCGGTCTGGACCTTAATACAGCGCCTTTTCAGTTTGGGATGGTGGCTCTGACTGGATATAATGGGACCAGTTTCCCAGTAATGAATAAAAATGGATGGATGAGTGACTGGTTTTCTAATAAATGATAATGAATGTATGACTTAATCTAAAAGCAAAAATACAAATGACTATTCTATCCCGGGAAGCTTCTATTCTTAAGTGCAACGTTTGATGATCTATGTTCATCAATAGGCATATAGATGACTCTATTCAATAAACATAGACATTCATTCATATAATAATTGCTTTGTTCAAATAGTTGAACAAAGTAATTAATAAAACATTGTTACACTTATCTTTTTATATTACTAATACATGTATGATTAGAAGAAAAGCACGCTGTAAACATCCAATAGTGGAAAGTATAAAGAATGTTGTTAAAACACATGCATATATTCAATAATAGCAAGAATGATCAGATAACAATTCACATAAAAAGAATGAATTCAGACATAGATAGTAGTACCACATGAGCTGCAAATCATTCCCAACATCAATCGCAATTCGAATTCCTTCTTCTGACTCAGAAATACTTTTAAATAAAGGCAGTAGTGCACATCCACATAAAAGCTTCGTTATCAAAATTGGAATAATTGGCCTAGTCTTTATAAAAAATATATACCAGAAGTACAGTAGTGCAACTTCAGGTTTAAGTCATATACAAAAACTTACGACCCTTTCTAAATACATGAAAGGGTCTATAAATACTTAATTAAACTAACTAACTACAAAATTAAAATGCTACTAAATTGGTACAACTTGATCTTGAATATCTCCCCCAAAGCAATCTGGTAGTCGGCAGCATGATTCATCACTCTGGCTGTTTTCCTTTCGACCTGAGTTGGCATATCGCTAGCATCAGTTCCACTTCTTGAGGGCGGCTGAGATGAGAATTGAGTTGAGCAGAATAGGTGGCATCATGTATATCGAGAATGATACACCTGATTGCATCTGTTAGGCACTTGAGGGCGACTCTCTGGATGTATGGTTTTACTAGGAACAACCAATAGGTGTCCCAAGTTAAACTTTTAATACCTGTGATCAATCTCCCATTCTTTTCCAGCTCTTGATAACATGATTGCTCCAATGTTTTGGCCGATAGTAATTTACCTGGTGTACATTGAGAGATCATATTAGATAAATAGAGAGTATTGTTAATTAATTCAATCAAATTACTTGTGGATAATTTGCATCTAGAAACTGCTCTCTCTGCCTTCATCAATTGGGACTGCCATTCCATAAATAGAATTTCTTTATGGGATTCTAGGATTTTAGGCAAATTTGCTATCTTTCCCTCATTAGTGTCCTGCCAAGTAAGAAAATCTGTTAAGGTCTCATTGGCCTGCTCTAAGTCTTGTCTAGCATCGTCTGATTTATCGATTATTGATGCTGTTATGTCACACAGGGGTTCAAATTGAGCAATTTTATGACACAATAATCTTATTTGTGTTACTAGTGCCTTATTAATCTGTAGTGCTTCTGCTCTGAAATCAGCAGGTTGTGGAAGACTCTTGAACTTCTCTATTTGACCTAATAATTGAGCAATTTGCTCATCTTTTGTCTTTACCATCTGTTCATATAATGTCTTCAATTTTGCTAATGCCTCTGATAGTTCATTCTGCTTTTGAATCGCACTCGAATCTACCCTCTGTTTCTCTTCATGCAACTGCTTGTTCAATTGATTATTTAACTGTTGCTGCGTGGACAATTGTTGTTCTAATTGTTCTACTTTCTGCTGTGCCTCCGATAGCTGTGCTTGTAACGAAGCGATTGCCTGGTCTTTTTCTTTTAACAAATTACTCACTTCTGATGCCTTGTCCATGGTGGCCGCCGAATAGGCTCCAACATATTGGGACAACTTTGTCAGGTCATTAGAAGGATCTAACTCCTCCTTCCAAACTACGTTGTCTGTCACTGTTTGTTCAGGGAATAGGGAAGGTTGATCAATCCTTCTCTTTTTCCGTTGTAGCTTTACTATGACCCTGTGCTTTGGGCTGTAAAAGATATCCAATGGAGGTATATCCTCTACTTGCAAAATGATTTGATCCAAAGGATCTTTGGGAATCATTTCTAAGTCTGTAGTAAGGGGTAGACCGCTGGTTCCTTCGCTTGGAACCTCTTTTGATGTTGTATCCTGTGTATCAGCCACTTTGTATGTATCGGCTTCTCTTGAGCTTTCTAGATTTCTTATGATTGAATCGAATTGCTGCCATTCCTGGAGCAACCTTGGGTCAATCTGGGTATCGACATTCACATCCTTGCTGCTCTGCTCCTGCTGCCTTTTCTGCTCCTCTTCACATATTCTCTCTTGTTTTTTCCTCTGCGCTTCCTCTTGTTCTTTCTTCTGGAGTTCCTCCTGCTCTTTCCTCTAGAGTTCCTCCTTCTCTCTTCTTTGGACTTCTTCAAAAATTTCTAATGTAGTAGGAGGTTCATTGGTAAGTCGTCGTGCAAGCTCACTTGACTGTGTCATCGAGGCAGTGGCTAACAAATCTAGAGGTAGAGTTTGCAAACTCTGCTATCTAAGTTTGTTAAAATCGACTAACCCGTCGTTGTGATATCTCATTTTAGCTAGCGCTTGAACCTAAAATAATGACTCAGCCGAGGAGAATAGGTCATCAAACTCATCTTTTTTATGTTCAAATTTAGTGAGTTTTTCCTATTCTAGTACATTATAGACGACTTTGTTTGGATCAAAACGTATGTTAGGAAGAGTGGCGAGATTCAGTGTATTTATATTTTCTTCTTCTTTCTTTGCATGCTTGTAGTCATGCAGAGTGTAAACGCCACATCTTAGAGGAAAAGGAGACCAGACTTGCTTCTTTGAATTCCTCAGAGTTTTTGTAACTCTTGCGGATGTAAGCTGATATGCTATCTCTCGAGCCAATAGTTTGTCGGGTATATACAAGGGGAGGACATGAGGCCTAGCATGACTGCCGAAAACTCTTACATATGTAAATTTTTCTTCTCCGAACCAGGTTCCTAAGGCTGTCAAGTCAATCTCTGCTTGTGAGGAAATCTTAGGAGCAGGTTTGTCGAAAATTGGATAGTAAATGGGTAACATAAATCCATTGCAAACTTGATATAGGTGGTGTCTATAATGGGCTTTCAACAACTTCTGGTGATAGATATGAATGGGCATGGGGTCCTGTGGAGTCCATCTCCATCCCAGCACAGGAAATTCAGAGTTAAAACAGAGATTATCTAAGATGTAGGCACTAAAGTAAAATGGAGGAATGAACCTTTCAGTAACGCGGGATTTGTTTTTGAACTCAAGAATAGCTGTTGCTAACTTATCAGATAATATATTCCCCCAATCCATTATTTCGCTATTGCATGCTGCTTCCATTAAAGGTACCATCTCTATGGAGAATTTTGTGGAATAATGCAACCCCCAAATCCTACACATCATCACTCCAGCATAACAATAAGGAGAACACAAGGAATCGACAGAGTACTTACCCGAGGACTCATGCTTGTGTTTCGCTGGTTTTTGCCTCCATTCCCATATAGGTGCTGATTCAATTTCATTTTCATCTCTGAACTTCTCCGGAAATTATTTGTTATACTTCTTCTCTGGTTCAGGCAAATGGTACATTTGTCTCAAATCATCGGGCTTAAATGAACTGAATACTCTCCCGTTGATAGTGCAAAATGTTCTGTTTGTAATTGGAATTTCCTCAACTGCCCATCTTACCACATCTGTGTATGGAAGAATTTTCTCTCGAGCCCCTATCCGGTGTAGGTAAGAATCAGCCAAATCCTTTAGAGTTGCCTCGGACTTCTGGTTTGGGTCTGTTGTAGCTTGTACTAATGTTTCCTTAGGCTCTTCGACCTGAACCAGATTATAGATGCTTTGCCAAGTAGTATTACCGAGACCAAGACATGTGGTGTCTGAGATTAATCCTTTTTTACTTGGTCCCGGATCGGCAGTGTGTTGTCCTATTACTGCGGAAGCTGAAGCTGTTCCAGATTTCTTAGACTTCTTCCCCATTTGGCCTAAATTCGTTGCTTCAGAGGAGCTCTGCATAGGAGATAAAATGAACATAATGCGGAGAATAGGTGGCGCAAACCAAGTATGAAAGAGTTATATCAATCAATGAATAATGGAGGATTAACATAAGACTGCCACGGATACAATCTCTGAAGAGATTTTGGCATAACTGCTCCATTAATTGGCCGTTTAAACCTGTCAATCATTTAAATGCTCATCATATCGTTTATCGGCCGAATAATTCATTTAAGCGTGGCTTTGATGTTTTGATGGTTGGGTGCAACTGAATCACTATCGGGAAGAGAAAGGCTTTTAATAATAATTCAACACAATATACCCAAGTCTTATCAATCCTTTTTGAAAGTCGTGCTTAGCTTTATCACAATCAGGGATCGAATGAATGTTTAAGTAGTTATATTGGTGTCATTACGGAATCCCTGATCGCCGATAGCGATATCGCTAATTTGTATCGGGAGCTTTTTAGAAGAGAGCTTTTAGTTGCATGCATGTTACATTCCCCAATCACCGATAGCGATATCGCATCGGAGAAAAGAGAGGAGCCTTTTGTTACGATTGCTTACCTTCCCGATATCCAATAGTTATTTGCACTTGTCACATCGGGGAAAACCAATGGGTCTTTTGTTATTCATCATTTGTTATTGCGATATGCGATCTTGCGATCGTTTTATCGCAATAATAAAGAATTATTCATTTTTTATAATAAGACCGATTATATATTAATAAGACCGATTATATATTGTCTCCAAAGGTTTATAATGTTTTGTTTCTTTTCGGACCTTTTGAGGAATGATAAGTTGATACCAATTTAGTCTAAAAGGGACCCATTTCATATTATAGATTTGAAAGTAAAATTTTATGAAATGGGGGGTTGTTGTACAACACAACACCTAGTTGATTGAATTGTAGAGGATTGAGTTAGTGAGAAGAAGGGAAGCCTCCATCGACCTATATTTGTCATCTTGGAGCAAAAATATGGAAAAATTGGGCATAGTAAAGAGTTGTTCACAAAGTTGTGAACAGTTGATCGAAGACCCTAACTATTGTAGACATTGTGTTGGCTTGAGGGGGCCTAAACCAAGCTCAGTGTTAATTAGCCAAACAAATCCCTACACTACTTGCCCTTACGACATCAGCCAGTGGAGCGTAGACTAAGGTCTCACCCAAAGTAGTATGGAGCGATGTTGGAACCATGTTTCGACCCCCTTGAGATGGTTGTGATGTCGTTGATCTCTTTTATCCCTACCTTCGTGCAGGTGATCTCGCTCTAGGGCTTGTCGAACAAACCCTCTATTCCGGCCTTCAATACCTTCGCGAAAGTATATGATCAATCTCTGCGCAACCCTAATCTAGGGCTTAGGTACTTTCACACTGCTATGATAGAAATTCATGCAGATTCCTTAATTATCCTAAGTGTTTCACTTATCTTATTAACTGATATTAGTTAGCTTCGTGTAAAAAGATGTTCTTACTTGCATTCTCTTAACCAACACATTTACATATATTCGCGCATCATATAAGCAATATAAGTGAAATTCAAACCCAATATAATAAGATTAAACAGGAAGTAAAGGCACAAAAATTGTAGAATGCCTCTCTTTATTGATAATTTTGGAAAATTATAGACTCGACCCACCCTGCGCACTCAGATGCAGGGGTCTGCGCACTCAGTTGTGGACTTCTACTCTAGGCCTCTGCGCACTTAGCTGCAGAGACTCTACCTACACTATGACCCTAGACTTAGACTTCCTGCTCTAGGTTATGAATTTATTATATTTTCGATGTCTCTTTTTTGAACTACTTAGAGCTTCGCTCTATTTATACAATCCCATGGTCCACAGACCATGGGTGAATCTTTTACAGCCGACATTACATTTCAAAATAAGGGCGGACAACCCTATGACTCTTTAACATCTACGCACTCCACGACCACAAATTATAGAGTCTTTACACTTGGATTACAAACGTTAACCAAAATATGGGCTTTTAGCCCTAAAACTACCCTTGGGGGATCCTGCACCCAATAGGCCCCGATCAAAAACATCTTCACTCACCCTCGAGTCACTCTACAGGCATGGAGTTCTTAGCGCAAAGACCTCCTAGCTCGGTTTCGATGTTTGCAACCTCAATAGCACACTGAGTGGCCGCGTGCTCGACTTCCTCCACTCTCTCCTCGGTGACTACTATTGAACTGCCACCTTGAACCTTCTTCTGAGTTGCCTGCAGTGTCATGAGCTTCCCTTCAATGGAGGTTGTGACCATATATGCCTCATCTATCCATGGTTGTAGGCGCACTTTTAAGGCCGCTTCTTTGTACCAAGCAACATCCACCTATTCCTTAAGCAGCTTTGCCTCCTGCATCCATGCGAGCCTCTATGTAAGGGAAATCATCTACGTGTTCCCTTTAACCTCATCATACATTTGTTGTAGCTCGCATGCCTCTGTCTCCAGGTGCTCCACATTTGTGTCCTCCTACAGGGTGGTCAGGACCTCGAATGACTGTTTAAAAAGTCTTGTGCAATCTGCTACTACATTGTCGACCGATGCTATTTCTATTGCAATAGTGGTGGCACAATGTTCCCTGACTTCTGGTGGAGTTGAAGTCTGATCCCTCAACCATAACTCTGTGATCTGTAGGTTCAACCCCAGCTGAATCTTGGCCATCTCTACTCGAGTGTCACGCATCCCTGTGGCTAACTTGCAGACGCACTCCTCAACCAATTCTTCAACCTGAAAATCCAACTCCAGGACCATTCAGCAGGCTTCCTCCACCACCTACATGATTTGCTTGTTTTGCTCCACTGCCTCATTGCGTTGCAAGTCCATCTACTCGATGTTGATGTGCTACTTTCTCATCACCTACAGAGCACGACTCTCTTGGGCCCTAAGTTCCATGGTGACTCCATCCTGGAAGAGGTGGAGTGTCTCTCGAGGGAGTGCGGCCATATTCAATCCCACCCCTTTCAGGCTGCTGACCATGGCCTTGTTGGCCTCATTTTCTATAGTAAGTGCCCCATCTGGTAGCACTATCATGTTGTTCACCTTTGTGAGCAACATCTCCATGGAAACTGAAGTGTCGATTGCGAGGTTGGTGGACATTGTGCCAGCTTGTGGAGTGTGAGCCTGCAACTCCTGCAACTCTATCTGGAGAGCTCCTACTACCAGTTTCTACTGCTCTTCAAACTGTTGGAAGGCCTCTGCGGTGACATCCCTTACCGTTTCTCCAATGTCATACAAATCCCCCTCAGTGAGGGTGATTGGGTTGAAGGATGTCTGTGAGGCTTTGGTTTTCTTCCGTGGCACTATCTTTTCTTGCGGGTGGTGACGCTTGAGTTGGTTGGACGTCGTATATGGGTCTGTGCCACCTTGTTCTGTTGGCTCTGATGTTTCTACTTTAGTCCTGGGTGAAGGTGACTTCTGTCCTTCACTCTCTTCTCCTCCCATTTCCTGTTGTTCTTCCAGTTTCACGACATCATGCACTGCATGGGGCTTAGCCTCTGCTTCCTCTTTTCTGCACTTCTCATCTAGCTACACTATTCCAAGCTTTATTTCTTCCTTATTGCGTTGTGTGACGGACTTTTCCATTTCCACTGCAGAGCCTGTTACAATGCGCCACTCCTGTCTATATCCTTGGGTAGCTTGGCTTTTCCGTTACATGGTGGAACATATTCTGGTAACCTGCTAATATGGTCCGCACCCTGGGTTTCAACTTCCATTTCCACATCCTCCTCATCCACCAGGATTTCTTCATATTCCTCCTCGTCTGCCTCCAGGTTAATGGCCTTCCCCTTCTCCTGTAAGGTGTGCTTGGTCCTCTGTGGGCTTCTTGGTGAGATGTGCATCGGTAGCATAAGATGCTTCTGCTTATCCTTCTTTTGCCTCGGTGTCCTGGGTGATTTAGGGAATTTAACTACTGCTTTGACACTCTCTGGGGCAACTTCTACTATGCCAAAATTTTGCACGACTTCAACTTATGTGTCCATGGCTTCTGCAGGTGTCAACATCATTCTATTTAGGAGGTCACACATCTCCTTCAGCAATCTATCAAATGCTAAACTTGCTCTCAAAGCTTCACAATCCGCACAGTCCATACACACTTGATAGCGTGATAGCTGAATTTTAAAAATGCCAAGTGTTTTTAATTGGACAACCACTTGTAATTTATAGGGCCTTTTGAATTCAAATCTGACTGTTCCCCCCACATTCATCCCATTAATGCTAGATTGGTGGCAGATTTTCAAGAATATAACCCATAAATTTCGCCTTAAACGCCTGTCACCCACTCCATTTGGCCTCAATTCGACCATCAAATCATGCAGTGACTTTAACGATCACTTTCTGGTAGACCTATGTGCTATTTCCACGAGTAGCGCAATTGCCTTTGCACTGTCGCAGACCCTTTGACACTTCCCTGCTTCATGCAGTCCTAAAATCACCTCGCTCCCAAACCCGGGCAGCGTAGGTTATAGTCTCGCACCGCCTTTCAGCTGCCTAGAGCGCTAAGACTTTGCTTCTTTCCTTTATTCAAATGGTCAGGCCACCCATGTATGGCTTCCATCAATTGCCATTCACCTTTCATAGGAAGGGATCTCCATTCAACTTAACCAATTGGACCGTGCCACCGTCGGTAGTCTCCTTAATAACATAGGGCCCCAGCCAATGCATTCTGAATTTCCCTTGAAATTTATCAAGCTTACTATCATATAATGGCACTAAGGCATTCACTTTAAAGGTGTTCAACTTAATAAGTCGGTCATGCCATGCTTTTTCATGCTACTTTAGGACGTGTTAGTGAAATCCAGCCAAAAATATCTCTTCTTCAAGATCATCCAACTGCGTGAGCCTCTCTTCTAGTGCGGCGCAATCTGTCATACCTATGAGCACCGTTATGCGCAGACTAAGCACAATGTACTCCATGGGCGTCACCGCTTCAACACCGTATACCAACCTAAAGGTTGTCTGTCACGTTAAATTCTTGCACGTCATCCGATAAGCCCATATTATTGTAGGTATGCGTAGGTCCCAATCCCTTTGCTAAGCATTGCGAACCTTGGTCAGAGCATTTTCAAGCACGTTGTTGAACTCCTCCACTATCCCATTAGCTTGTGCGTGATAAGGAGTACTCTTCTGGTGATATACTTGAAATTCTTCCGTCAACACGCTAATTGTTTCGTTCAGAAAGTGCATACTGATCACTCATCAAAATATTTGGACATCCAAATCGCGTCAATACATGATCAAATATGAATTTTACAGCCATTGCACCTGTACAATACTTCACAGGTTGTGCCTCCACCCATCGTCTCAAATAATCTATTGCAGTGATGATATACCTCGACCGTAGATTCCCTTGTGGGTAAATGAATCCTAGAAAATCTATTGCGCACTTCTCAAAAGGTTGCAATGTCATTTGTGGATTCAAAGCCATTTCATTCCTCCACATTGGCCTACCTGTTCGGTGACATACATCACATGCCTTGCAATATGCTTTTGAATCTTGATGAAGGGTTTGCCACCACAACCTTGCGCATAAAATCTTCTGCACAATTTATCTCCCAGCATAATGTCCTCCTACGACGCCCCCATGAGTATCCGTGAGGATGCTGCTTCTCTCAAACTCCGTTACATATCTTCGCAATATTTCATCAGTCCCCGTTTTGTATAAATGCGTGCCAATGACAGAGAAATCTGTTACGCGCACCACTAATTCCTTCTTTTATCGGACAGAGTATCCTTTCAGTGTGGTTTGTGTTATTAGGAAGTGTATTATATCCTCAAAATGTCCATCCGCGACATGCACAGTAAAGAGTTGCGCATCAGGTAATCCTTCCTCCAAATTAGCGGGTTCCTCTCCTGTCTCGATACGTGACAGGTGGTTAGGTCCTGCATTCAAGCGTTGAGGCTTCACATCAACTTCAAAATCGTACTCTTGGAACAATAAAAGCAATCTAAAGATTCAACCCCCTAAAACAGGCTTATTGACCAAGTACTTCGACGCAAAGTGATCCGTCTACATTTTAAAATGGCCTCTTAGCAAGTAGTTCTGGTACTTTTGCAGTGGATACACCATAGCTAGCCCCTCACATTCAATGGTAGAATAGTTCTTCTCTACTTTGGATAATCTGCGGCTCGTGAACACGATAGGATGGTCCAAGCCTTCACCTTCATCCTGTGTTAGTACTACCCCCAGTGCTATACATGATGCCTCGACATGTACATGAAACTCTTTCTTCTAGTCTGGGAAGATTAGAATTGGCATGGTAACCATCTTGTATTTTAATATATCTAAGATTTTCTTACAGTCATCATTCTAGCAGAATGTGACATCCTTCTTCAACAATTTTTCCATTGGTGTTGTTATGTGGGCGTAGCCTTTGATAAACTTTCTGTAATATCCCGTATGTCCCAGAGTAGTGCGCAACTATTTCACACTCTTTAGCTCTTCCAAGTTTAGTATCATTGCAATCTTTGTGGGGTATACCATTAGTCCTTCTCTGCAAACCACATGCCCCAATAGGTTCCCAAAAGGAACTCAAAATAGACACTTCTTAAGGTTAAGCGCGATCTAGTATCTTCGACAGATATCCAGCATTAAGCGCAAGCTCACTACATGGCGCTTAACTAACCCAAATACAATCTAGTCATCAAAATATAACTCGAGGAACTTATGAATAAATTCCTTGAATGTCGCAACAACCATGCACGATATGATTGCAGGTGCATTCTTCAATCCAAACAACACTACGATGTATTGAAAACAACCCCACTCAGTTGTGAAGGTTGTCTTGCTCGGATCCTCTGGCGTGATTTTGATTTGGTGGTACCCATAGAACCCATCAGTGAAGGAATATGCTTCCTGGCCACTTACATTGTCCAACACTTCATCCGTGAATGGAGTCGGGAAAGGATCATACACACACACATCATTCAGTTTTCTAAGATCCACGCATATCCTTATATCGTCCTTCTGTTTCTTCTCTTGCACCACCATTGGGCTTACCCAATCGGATTCTTCCATAGGCTCAATAATGCCTACCACTAGCATCTCGTCTAGCTCTAAGCAGACATTTTCCTTGTATTTTGGATTGATGTGGTAAGGCCTCTGCATAACTAGCTTCATGTCGGGCTTCAATGTGATCTTCATGACTCCTAGATTTCCGATTAGTCCTTTCATATCTGTAAACTTGGTCGGGAATAAGTCCTAGTATTCACAGAGTAATTCAGTTACCTCATCCACCATTGCATCGTCCCAGTAGTCTTCAATCTTTGCGAATTTTGGTTCTGCCTCTGTAGTAATGTTCACTTGTCTTTTTCTAACCGACGTGGTTATATCAAGATTCTCAATCTGCAGTCCTCGAACCTCGCGGTGGCCTTTTGTTTCCAGAATGTTAATCTTCCACGGATCCTCATCCTCATCTTTAGAAGTTACATTATAACATTCGAGCACGTGACTCAGCTAAGTAGCCCATTTAGGTTGGACTAGGTCTAAAGGATCCTACGGTATCCTAAAGATGGTTGCTTTCACCTCTTGTAGTGCTTCATCAATACTATCAAACCCATCCTCAAAACTGAATGTCATCATGACTCCTTCACGTAGGATATCTCAGTCGCCTGTCCCATGGCGGAACTTTGTTTCTATGTACCAATTCATTGGGATAACATCCAGGGTATGACAGAACAGGTGCACCCACTGAGGTTGGGGCTTTTCTCCATAAGCCTACGTCCATTTGGCTAGATGCATGCACAGATCATTCTACCCATCATACTTATCTATCAGTAGCATCTTAGGCTTCCCAAATTGTGTTCTCATCATTATCCTACATTCACCCCAATCATCAAAGATTCCCTTGTGCATACCCCACCATCTTGCAGGCGTAGCACGCAGTGCCCAATCTAAGGCCTGGAAGTGCTGCTTTTTGCTACCCCTTTTTCAAATGCGTCCAAAAATATATCTACCTCATCCAGTCCACCATAAGTAGGCAGAGTTCTTACCTATGACAACACACAACGTAGCAACTGGGTCATCATGTTGCAATTCAGCGTAGTTACTTCATGTAAATGATTCTGCCAGTGTTCTATTTCTTCATCAGAATCCGAAGTGCAGGAACTCTCACGATCCCATGTAATCTATCCATCCACAGTGGGATTCACCCAGTCTTGGTCTCGCATTGTTATCTTATAGATGCAGTCCAGATCATCATCACTTTCATAATCATGGATTGGTTCTGTATAGCACGATTCTTCAACAGGATCCAGGGGTATTATTACGCGCAGTGATTTCTTCTCAAAGATCATCTTCCGCTTCTTCAGATTGATTACCCCGTTCATATTAGTAGCTCATTCAATTCCAAAGAGCGCAGGGTAGGGATTTCTATCATCCACTATCTCTATTACTTCAAAATCTACCAGTGTGCTTGCTCCCTCAATGTCAATGGTCACCCCCCGCAGCAGCCCCATGGGGATGATTTTCTGCTAATTCGCCATCCTTAGCGAAATCGGAGACCATTGCAGCATAGGTCTCCCCATTCGCTCCCATGTCTGTTTCAATAGAACATTCACATCTAACCCTAAATCCAGAATGACTTGATCCATTTCATATTATCTAATCTACACGGTGAGTCTCATTTCCCACACCATCCTTGTCTTATGCTTAACGATTTTTTGGACTACGCGGGGTTCACCTTGCGCAGTCTCAACACATCTATTTATGAGTTCTTGTAACCCTTTTATAGCGTTACTATCGTGCAGTAACTTCATACAGGTTTCCAGGAAAGTTGTGAGCATAGAACGGTCCATTTTTGGCTCAGGCTTATCCTTTCTTCCTGAGGTGGAGGCCTCAACGAAGCTCTTGTTAGTTTCCATGAAGGTTTCATGAGCGTGATCTAAATCAAACTCAGCCTCTTTTTTTGGAGCTCTGTGGACCCATGTATTGTCTTCTGGGTGTTTTCCTTTGTCATCCCCTGTCATGATCCCACTCCTCAACACTATATTTATCTTTGGATCTTCCTCACATGGCTTAGACCTCGTCATTTGAAGGTTCTGAGTCGATGGAGGTGGTAGTGCCCCTTTGTCTCATATCCTAGCCATCAGCGTAGGACAATATTTTGTTTCATGACTAAACAACATGCAATACTTGTACGACAGGTGCGTTGGATTAGTGCAATCACGGGCATAATGTCCTGGTCCTTTGCAATTGTAGCAAATCAACTGTTTGTGACCTCTACCAGGTCCTCCTCTGCCTCAGCCTCATCTGCGCCCCTGAAATCCTGTTCACGCCATCCCTGCATTTTGGTCAAGGAGCCACGTTTTGGCCTGAACCCTGTAGGCGGGAGTTCTATCTATCATCAATTCATAGCTCCTACAAGTACGCTCATCATGTCCTACTGACCTACAAAAGCTACAGAACATTTGTTGCCATGATTGCACATACTTCTATAGCAAGTGACTGTTACCAGTGGCATGTTTTCCGGCTTCCTGATAGATAGCACACCATAATGTAGGCCTCATGCTAGGTCCTGCTTGAGCTTCCATCCTTAAAGGCACTGGCCTTCCCCTTGCAAGGTAATTTGCAAAAATTGGGCAATGGTCTTTGTCATGACCCTGAATCTTGCATTTCAAGCACAATACCTCCTCGCGTACCTCTGGTCGAACTGTCCTGTCCTGCTTCAGACTTTGCATCTCTAGGCACAGATTCTGCGGCTGCACGTGGATCTACTAAACTTCTAGATTAGGATCTTGCACCAGAGTCCCATGTAGTCTCATGCAAATGTCCAAGGCCTCGGCCTGATTTCTTATCTTCTACTGTGATAGCATGCTCCTTAAGTGGTGTAGTAACATAGCCACAAACCACTCATGATGTTGTCCATCTGTCAAATTCATATTGGCTTCACCGATTTGACACTTCAATATGAGATCCGGTTCCCAAGGTGTCTCGCCTGGTCACATCGCAATCTCTTTGAATCCCACAATTGACTGCGCCTCAGATTTAGGCCTACTAAATTCCTTATTTAGTGTTGTATAGATGTCTACTACTCCAACATCTTGGTTATCGTTAGAGTACTTAATATACCAGGTTAGCATGCGATCTTGCAAAGCACTAACCAGTGTCATCTTCTTTAGGTGGTCATCTGTAACACCTTGAGCTTCCCATACAGCCCTCACAACAAACCAGAATTGGTCCAGGTCCTCATTTCCCAAGCCTTGGAACAAAGGAAACTTCACTATATTTGCCATACTTAACCACGGTGGAGGTGGAGGTGGTACAGGTGATGTTGGAGGCGATGGTAGTGAAGTCAGAGGTGGTGTGGGTGGAGGTGCTATTCGCAGGAATCCTTGTCTTATCAACTGAATATCACTTCGTGGAGAAACCTTTGCTAATGCTTCTTCATCCCTTCATGGAGGTGAAATCAAGGGGCTAGACTATGGACCCTTACTTCCTTCGTTTCTGTAAAAAAATTTGCTTCGCGTAGTCTCAAACATCAAGGTAGCTGCATAACTCATTTTTTCAACAACAACATTTTGATCCAAGTATTCAAAGATTTTACGTACTTACCTCATGGTCCTTTGAAAAAGCATTGCTCTGCCTTGCTATAGCTGACTAAGGTGTTGACCGCAAATTCAGTAACAAATCCTCCTATGATGCGATCAAGCCAATGATCGACATTATGTACGATTTTATCCTTCGATGCTTCCAACCTTCGCACTAGCTCTGGGGTCCAGACAATAGGATCATCAAGTTTCCACCTCCCTTCGTTATGTGCTAGCTTCATGATCCAATCGTATAGCTCAACTGGAAAGGAGGTGAAAAATATTTCGTGGATCTCTATATACAGGTACCTGTCTAGCCACTGTTCTTTTGTTAGTCGCAAATTTTTGTTTTCTTGTGTCGTGCACTCGTGTATCCTTCTATTCAACTAGCCTTCTATTTATTTCTTAGTTGGATTCCAGTGATACGACATCACACATATATTATGAATATTCTAGTCCTAGCAATGAAACCATTTGTTGGCTTGAGGGGGCTTGACCTAGGTTCAATGTTAATTAGCCAAAAAAATCCCTACACTATTGGCCATTTCGGCATTAGCATGCGAAGCACAGACTAAAGTCTCACCCAAAGTAGTATGCGGGGATGTTGGAACCAAGTTTTCGCACCCTTGAGATGGTTGTGATGTCATTGATCTCTTCTATCCCTACCTTCACGCAGGTGATCTCGCTCTAGGGCTTGTTAGAAAAACCCTTTGTTCCAACCTTCAATACCTTCGCGAAAGTATACAATCAATCTTCATGCAGCCCTAATCTAGGGCTTAGGTACTTTCGCACTGCTATGGTAGTGAGTCACCCAGATTCCTTAATTATCATAAGTGTTTCACTTATCTTATTAACCAATCTTAGTTAGCTTTGTGTAAACAGATGTTCCTACTTGCGTTCACTTAACCAACACATTTGCATATATTCACGCATCATATAAGAATTATAAGTGAAATTCATACTCAATGTAACAAGATTAAATAGGAAGTAAAGGCACAAAAATTGTAGAATACTTCTCTTTATTGATAATTTTGGATAATTACAGACTCGACCTGCCCTATGCACTCAGCTACAGACTTCTACTCTAGGCCTCTGTGCACTCAGTTTCAACGCCTCTACCTATGCTACGATCCAATACTTAGACTTCCTTCTCTAGGCTATGACTTTCTTACATGTTTGATGTCTCTTTTTTAAAGTACTTAAAGCTTCACTCTATTTATACAATCCCATGGTCTGTGGACCATGGGTGGATCTTTTATAGCCAACATTACATTTCAAAATAAGGGTGGACAACCCTATGATGCTTTAACATCTACGCACTCTGTGACCACAAAATGCAGAGTCTTTACACTTGGATTACAAAATTTAACCAAAATATGGACTTTTGGCCCCAAAAATACCCTTGAGGGATCCCGCGCCCAACACATTGAAGGAAAAAGGAGATAGCTAGAGGGCAAAGTTTGTTGAGCTGAGTTCAATAACCTGGAGTTGAGTTCATTGATAGAGTCATATTGAGGAGTTGAAGAATGGGAGACAAAGGAATGTTTCAGATGTGTTCAGTACATGTGGATGGAAAGGGTTGTGTGTGGCCACCATTAACAAGTAGGTCAAGTGTTTTCTTGTTCAAGGTAGATTGGTTCTTAAAGGAGTAACAACAATTCCTAGTTGTATTCCTTGTATTAGTGTGACTGTAAAGGGCCATGATCCCTAGTACGTGAGATATATCCTATTCTATTATAGTTTTTAATATAATGAAGAAGGGTTTGAAAAGGTTAAAAATTGTCATGTGCACTAGTTGATTCTGTGTGTGTAGATTTTGTTTTGAAAAGTAGATGTGTTGTGGCACTCGAGAGTGTTCACGCCAAAGATTCTAAGACCAAATCAAGATTCTCGCGTGTCATGGAAATTCAACATATGCCTTGTTCACCTAAGAACTTCCTGCAACTCATCTTAAACTACTCATGTCCAATCTCAACTCATCCCACTTAACAAGCTACCAAGACAAGGCTCATCACATCCAACCATTGTTGTAAAAGAACTAAGCAACACAATTTACATCTTGACATGCCATAGCACCTAGCATGTCTTAGAATGCCTCGGTATTATGTGGCATGTGTTAACATCCCCTACATTCCTTGGCATGCTTTGACACTCCCTAGCACACCGTAGAACTTCCTAACACACCTTGGTATTTTAGCATACCTTGACACTGCCTAGCATATAACCTTGTCACTCCCTCATTAACACACCTATAACTTGTTGAAACTCCCAGTCACACACTCTTATTTGTTCATTTCCATGCATTTTGACCTAGTGCTTCCTTAGGTTTCCCTGACACTCCCTAACACTCCCTAGCAGGCATTGACACACCCTAGCACCTGGCACATATTGGCCTTCTTCCCTAACACTCTACTATTCCTTGGTACTACCTGTAGATTTTCTTGTAGATTCACAGCTCATGTAATGTACTAAAACACAAGACAAAAATCTACTCTACTCTTTAAAAGTGAAAACCAATGATTGATAAAAAAAAATAATCGACAAGAGGAAGATAATCAAAGCCACATAACACAAGTATTTCTATGGGGAAAGCCACTAATCAAAGCCCCGACTATCTATTTCATTAAGTATAAATCTGAGTGATAATACAAAGATTGTTCTCACAAGAACAATTCCTACACAAGTATGATCAACTTTCTCCCTCACAAGCCCGCACTAACCAATAGTTAGCCAATTTCTGTTGCCTTTTGAGCCACTACTTCCTTTCTAAATTCCTGAGAGGATTAGCTTGTATTTAATTGGGAATTCCTTCTTCCATAACTATGCAATACAAAACTAGGTCCTCTTCTAATTGCATGCATGATCAGTATAACTAAGATCATTCTACAACTGATAGTACATCGTCCCTGCACTCTAGTCTCAACTGGGTCTTTCTCTGAACTGACATGCATGAGTTTCTCATGAGGGAATCTTTAGTTAGCTGAAGTAGCACCTGAGGATGCACTCATGCACAAACACACTGTTAATCCTCTACTAGTTCCACAAACAGTTATAGCTAGTTTAACTGTCTATCACTTAGTCAAACTGAGTTATCTAATTACAACTCAAATAAACTCATCTTGGACCCCTAATTTAGTGAGAACATATACACGACTACAGAAAGACTTCCAACTTGAAATTCCTAAGCTAATTAAGTTAATTAAACTTAATTAGCTATTTACAAGTTTCTATGAGAATAAAATTCGATTTTAATTGACAGTTTAATTCAAGGAAAAATTAAATTGAAATTTCTTGTCGCCATTTCTCAACACTACCTAACATACCTTGTCACTTTCTCATTAGCACACCTAGAGCCCACTAACACTCCCGATCACAAATTATTATTCATTCATTTCGATGCATTTTTACCTAGTGCTCCCTTGTGTTTGCCTGGCACTCCTTAACACTCCTTGGCACATGTCAATACACCATATCACCTATGACATCTTGGCGTGTCACCCTAGACTCTAGCATGCCTTAACACTGCCTAACATATCTTGTCACTCTATCATTAGCACAACTAGAAATCACTGACACTTCTAATCAAAAACTCTTATTTGTTCATTTCCATGCATTTTGACATAGTGTTCCCTTGTGTTTCTCTAACACTCCCAGCTAACACTTCCTTGCACGTGTTGGCATATCTTGGCCGCATGTCACCCTGGCACTCTAACATTCCTTAACATTTCCAATCATTCCTTATCACTCCTCCTTAGCACACTTAGAACTCACTAAAACTCCCTATCACACACTCTTATTCATTCATTTCCTTGCATTATGACCGTGTGCTCCCTTGTGTTTCCTTAGCACTCTCTAATACTCCTTGGCACACATTGGCAGACCCTGGCACTTGGCACATCTTAGCATGCTTTCCTATAACTCTATCATGCCTTGGAAATTCCTAGCATACCTTGTCACTCCCTCCTTAGCACTCCTATAACTTTCTAACACTCCATATCACACACTTTTACTCATTCATTTCCATGCAATTGAAACTAGTCCTCCCTTTGTGTTTCCCTGGCAATCCCTAGTATGCATTGGCACCACATACTAGAACTTAGCACATCTTGGCATGCCTTACCACTTGGCCTGCCTTGGAATTCCTAACATGCCTTGGAACCTTATAGCATGTGTTATCACTTCTTGGCATTCCTTGCACAGCTTGGAACCCCCTAGTTGTCATGCCCTCATAGATAGCCTTACCTTTTTTGCGACTTGGGAACCCAACTAAGTCATTGAAAAAATAGTGTTCTGCCTAGACCAAAATATCCCTTTGTCTAAAAATACTTTTTCCATACCCTTATCACAATTGTAGGATTTCCTCCTGTAATTCCTATTCTAAAATTATCCTAACACACTTCATCCATCGTACACCTGGAATTCACTGACACTCCCTAGCGGAATCTCTTATTCATTCATTTCCATGCACTTTGAACTAGTTCTCCCTTATGATGCCCTGACACTCCCAAACACTCATAGGCATGCATTGACACTATCTGGCATGTGTTATCATTCTTTTTCATTCCTTGGCACACCCTAACACTCATTAACTATCATGCCTTCATAACTATGCTTATTTTCTTTGGACTTGGGAACCTAACCAAGTCCTGCCTTAATTACAACAACTTGACCAATTACTACAAATAGACTATGCCTTGTTCACCTAAGAATGGCCTATAACTCATCTTAGGCTTCTCATGTCCAATATTAACTCATGCCACTTAACAAGTTACCAAGTCAAGGCTCATATCCAACTGTGCCCATAAAACAACTAAGCAATATAGTCTAGATCTTGACATGCCATAACACATGGCATGTCTAACAATCCCTTGGCACTATGTTGCATGTATTAGAATCCTCTTCATTCCTTGGCATGCTTTGGCACTCCCTAGCACACCTTAGCACTCCCTGACATGCCCTAACAATCTAACATGCCTTAGCACTGCCTAATATATAGCCTTGTCACTCCCTTGTTACCACAATTGGAACTCACTGACACTCCCTATCACACACTATTATTCATTGATTTCCTTCCCTTTTGAGCTAGTTATCTCTTATGTTCCTATGGAACTCTCTAATACTCCCTGACACACATTGGCACACCTTGGGATTTTGCACATCTTGGCATGTCACCGTGGAACTCTAGAATTCCTTAGCATTGCCTAACATACTTTGTCACTCCCTCCTTAACACACACGAAACTTGTTGACAATCCCTGTCACACACTCTTATTCATTCATTTCCATGCATTTGAAACTAGTTCTCCCTTGTTTTCCCTGACACCCCATAACTCTCCCTGGCATGCATTGGCACACCCTAGCACCGAACACATCTCGACTTTTTTCCCTAGCCTCTAGCATGTCTTAGCACTACCTAGCATCCCTTGTCACTCCCTCCTTAGCACACATAGAATTCACTGACACTTCTTGTCACAAACTGTTAATCATTCATTTGCATGCATTATTTTCACCTACTGCTCCCTTGTGTTTCCCTAGCACTCCCTAACACTTCCTAGCATGTGTTGGGACACCATGGCACCTGGCACATCTTGGTTTCTTGGTGCTCTGGAACACTAGCATGATTTAGCATTGCTTAGCATACCATGTCACTCCCCCCTTACCACACCTGGAACTCATTGACATTCCCTGTCACACACTCTTATTCATTCATTTCCATGCATTTTTACCTAGTGCTCCCTAGTGTTTTCCTAGCACTTGGTAACACTCAACACACATTGGCACACCTTGGCACTTGACACATCTTGGTATTCTTCCCTATCACTCTATCATACCTTGGAACTATCTAACATACCTTGTCACTCCCTCCTTAGCACAATTGGAACTCATTGACACTTCATTTACATCAATTTGAAACTAGTGCTCTCTTGTGTTTCCCTGACACCTATCCCTAACACGTCCTAGCATGTATTCACGTCACACCCTGGCACTTGGCGCATCTTGGGAGGACATAGCACTTGGAATGTCTTGGCATGCCTAACATGCCATGGAAATATATATCATGTGTTAGTACCTCCTAGAATTCCATGGAACACCTTCGCACTACATAGCTGTCATGCCCTCATAGATAACATTACTTTTTTTGCGACTTGAGAACCCAACCAAAGTATTAGAAAATGAGTGTTGTGCCCAACCTAGAGTCTCCCTTTGTTTGAAACTACTTTCTTTATCCCCTTATCACAACCATAACCTTGCCTCATGAAAGTCCTATTATGAACATCTCCTAGCACACGTTGTCCTTGGGAAACCTATAATTCACTGACACTCCTTGGCACACACTCTTATTCGTTTGATTCCATGCATTTTGACCTAGTTCTCCTCTGTGATTCCTTGACAGTCCATAACACTCCTTAGTATGCATTGACATTTTCTGGCATGTGTTAGCATTCATTTTCATTCCTAGGAATGCCCTGGAACTCCTTAGCTGTCATGCCCTCACAGCTACCCTTGTTTTTTTGGGGACTTGGGAAACCAACCAAGTCCTTCCTTGACTACAAAAACTTGACCAAGTTACAATTACTACAACTATACTATGCCTTGTTCACCTAAGAAATGAATATAAATAATCTTAGGCTACTCACGTACAATTTCAACTCATCCCACTTAACAAGTTACAAATTTCCAAGTCAATGCTCACATCCCACTATGGCCATAAAACAACTAATAAACATAGTTTAAATCTTGACATGCCATAACACCTTGCACATCTAAGAATACCTTGGAACTAAGTGGCTTCTGTTAACACCCCCTGAATTCCTTGTCACACTTTGGAACTCCTTAGCACACCCTACCACTCCTTGGCATGCCTTCGAAATTACAATCCCTCGTCTCCCAAGGTGAAAGAGAAAGGTTTTTTTCGTGACAGTAACGACTCCTCCTGTCCTTTCTGCAACTATCTCGACTTCCCTGACATCTTGCTGACTCTAGCTCTAGAACTCACTATGACTATTCCTATGATTGTTGATGGGGCTTCCATATAGCATAGATCTAATCAACAACAACTCCTCTTAGCCACTTCTTGACGACGCCGCCCTCAGGTACTCTCTCTTCACTTATTTCTTTATCTTTTATTGTTAGCTGCATTTTGGATTTGGGGAAAGATTGGAATACAACAAAACCTGTGCTCCCTATATATATGTTATTGAAACCAATTATAAGTTTGTCTGGGTAGGGTCATGTGGTAGATATAAACTTCTTCAATGAGCCCTAGAAGTCACATCCCTTGGGTAGGTGACTTCAAGAACAAATTGAATCTACTTTCCCTTGAAACTAATAATTTCCCATGGTTAGCTTGATAGGAAAAAGGGTGTTGTAGAAAATTCTTATGCATTTTTTATATCATGATTAGATCCATAGATCAAATTCCATTTGTACATGTTGGTGTAGAACTTTGATGGTGATGATAAAAATGTCTTGAAGTCGAAACTTAAAAATTGGATTGAGCTTAGTTAACCCAATATGGGAGTGCCATAATTTTGCTAAAGTTCATGATTCTAACAAATAAAAGGCAACATATGTTTTTTGTTAATATATATATGAAGTAAATAAAGACAAATTAATCTTACATGAATTTCATTCTATCACATGCATCCACGGGATATTCATCCATCGGTACCTATGCGAACCCATGAAAAGATAACTCTCTAGTTAGGTATATCACGATCCAGACAATTTTCCTCATTACTGCTCAAACAAGCCATGTCAGGAGAAATAAATGAGAAACAATTGGGGCAGGCCCGCAAACCACATGGATCCATATGTTTATCGAGCAAGTTCACTTTAACATATTGATGTCACTTTCATAGATGGTGTACCAATTACCCTCTATATAATAGAGATTAAAAATTTAACCACCCAAAGGTTTTTTATTGTTTTATCTGGATGGTAAAAGAGAAAAATATCATGCATGAACAATAGTATGTAGATATCTCCACTGTGAAGCAAACATGTGTGCACGAAAAGTGCCAAAAAAAAAAGAAGTGCAAGTGATATATGGTTGCTTCTAATAGTGCAAAGGCCAAGAGTAGAGGTGATATATGCATTGTTTTGACCTACAACATCTCCTCCATCTACTCTTATCAGCTTTCCTTTGCACCTTTTGATGCAATTGCTAGTTATAAAAAGTTAAAATATTAGAAAGGTGAGCGCTACAACAACAATTTTGACATTGAATCACATTTGGAGGAAAAAGGTTTATATCCCATTAGGAAGGAAAAACATCCCTTTATCTTTCCTTTTTAATGAACTATCTCACTTTTTGAAACCTTCACATTTTTGGTCCAATTCATGGTGATCGACATTTTTTTCTCTCCTATTACCTACTTTAAAACCCTTCGTTTATGCAGTTATAGTTTTTCTCTACCCCCACTTTTAGTGAAACTCCAAGTTGTGCATTCCTTTTTATCTAAACCCAACAACTGAAAATTGTCGCTCTATATTCACCATACTCAACCTTTCTTGCATTCAATTGGAAAGGAGCCTAGCAGAGAAAGTGTGCCTTCCTTTTGTTCTCAAAAGAAAGATGATGCATGTACTAGGGTTCTGAACACTCACAACAACGGGTAAGAAAAAAGAATCTGATCTCTCTCCTACAAGTCCTTTGACTCCTATAGTTGCGGGTTCAATTGTCTCAGTTAGACAACTGAGGTCGTTGTATTGCAATGAGAAGTGAAATTTTAGAATGGACTTGAGGCCTCGCTACTCTTCAACTAGTCAAAGGTACTATCAATGTCATTTTTGTTTGCAGCCGGGGGCGTCAAGGGAAGAGATTCATTTTTTTTTTTTATTTTTTTTTTGTAACCTAGAAGACCCAGTAGCCCACCTGACATGTAACTATTAGTAAACCTCTAGGAGTCTATGATTTGTCCAACGCCCCATAGGCTCGAGCTTTCTCTTGGGGGATTTCACAAGATTTGAACCCAATACTTCCAGTTTAGTGTGACTTCATTTTCACGGCCATTGCCCATTATGCTATCACAAGAAGATGGGAAGAGCTTCATTTCAAATCAGGTTTGTGGAGAAAATATTTTGTGGAAGATATTTGTTTTCTGTTGGGGAAGACATAGTCACATTTTTTATTAAATTTGAATAACAATAATATTTACTTTGTATCTCATGTAACTCATACTAAAAGTGGGGTAATAGTGGGCATGTAGCATCAAGCTCCACTCCTTTTAATCTAAAGTTTTGCATGCAAACCTTTGTGTCACTTGCACCACAAAGCCTTCATTGTAGAGTGTGGAGTTTTCACATACCTCTGCATGGAAAAAGCTACACATACCTTTTGACTTGGTTTTTTCACCTTTTTTCCATTCTTTGTGTGGAGTCTGGGACAACAAGCTTCACATACTTAGTGGAAGAGGTGGGTGGCCACCAATATCCACCTGGATTAGAGTGCCACATAAGTTTAGGGTGGGAGATAAGGTATGGTTGTATTTGTATAAAGAACACCTCTTAACATCCCATTAGAAGTGCTCCCTCCCGACTCTCCATTCAGATATAGACCTTACACCAACACAAAGTTGTGGGTGAAGATGCTTCTAAATCAAATATTCCCTTTTCTTTGGCTTGAACCTTATATTTAATGTGGAGCTACTTCAACCATATTTTCCACTTCTCATAGGCACCTCATGCTCCTACTTTGGCACACATGTCTCATTAGGAGTCATATTTAACAAAAGTTTCCCCACTTGACGGAGGAACTTGACACAAAATGGACCACTTATTCCTAAGGGGGGGCAATTGATTGAAGAGAATACTAGTGACCACCCACTTGTTCCATTGATTCAATATTATTCCACATCTTGGTAGTTCTATTATAGTGTTTTAGGTCTCAAACTTTCACTACCTTTTTTGGGCATTTCCCTTGCATTTTTGGCATTTGTCATAGGCTAAAGACACATAGTATGGATTTTAATGGTCCAAGTAATGTCCTAAATGGAGTTTTCATGCAAAATTTGTAGCCTTGGGAAGTTGATATATCAATTAGCCTCTTTGGGGCCCACATTCTTTTTGGCACATCATTTCCTAGGGTTAGGGTTTTGGATTTTAGAGTTTTTGCATCTTAGGGCCTCATACTTTATGTTCAAAGGTAGTTTTGGCCTCTTGTAATGTTTTCTTGTGATTAAGAGTAGTTGACAAATCTCTTCATAGATAAGCTACCAACATTCCAATTATTTTGTATCACTTTGCAATTTATAGTTTTTTTTTTTCTATTTCATTCATTAATAGAATTTGAATTTTGTTGTATTATTGTACTCTTTGCAATATATTTTTTATGTTTCCATTTATGTTTTTGCATAATAAAATCCCTTCAAACCTTAGGTCTATCTATGATTTTTTTATTTAGTAGAAGATTCTATTTTTGGATGGTCATGAGTCCTAATATTTGAATATTGGAGCAAATTGCCAACTTTTTTATATCTTTATAATGGTTAAGAACATGTGCTTCCTCAAAACAGGTCATAGGTTCAAATCTAAGGGGGTAGAGTATGTACACCTTTATAGACTTTAACAGTGAAATAGCCATAAACTTAAAAATAAATTATTACTACTATATTATATATATTAACTCTACTTAATCTAAATTAACCTCAATAACTATTTTTCCAATGAACAAAAAATATGGTTAAAAAATCTAGAGTAATGTTCAACATTTTTTTTATATATACTTATTTTAAGTAATAACATTTTACTACTTGTTTACCTTTAATCTCTTTTTTTTTTTAAATATGACAATGTTAAACATTTGAAAAAACATGCTTATAAAAATCTCAAGTGATGTTCAACATTGTTTTTATAACATTTTATAACTACTTGTTTACCCTTACCCTTTTTGTTAATCTGGCAAAACATATGTCAAAAAATCTAGAGACAATGTTAAACATTTGAACTTTGGTGGGTGTGTTAAGAATTTGAACTTTGGTGGCTTATCATTGCTAGGGAAAGCTATTACATAAGCCTAGTGAGACTTGTATAAGAAAAACAACGCAGCCTGCGATTACTGGAGATTTCAGGGTTGAGTAGTTTTGGCCATTAAATTTTTTTAATAAAACAAAGCTTTGACAGATTCTATGCAGTGATAGTTTCTGGGGCCTTTTAAACATAGTAGAATTGAGGGATTCTATGTCACCGTAACTGGGATTTCAGGCTTTCTACCACACTTCCTTGTATTCTATTATAAGATATTTCCTTCAATAGTTACTACTTTCAGCACCATCAATACTGCTAGAATTCCTCACAATCCTAACAAATCAAATCTTTCCAGGTATGCATTTCTTTTCCATTTTCCTCCTGTAAATATGGAGCATGTCACAGCCTCTAGAAATATGCCTAATGTATAATTCATTGGTCTTGAGCCTATTGACTATCCTTATTACATTCAAAGTCTGCACCATGTTTTAGTGTAGTTGAGTTAGGTTGGCTTCGCTTTTTCAAAGTCAATTGGTCCATGCCAGTAAATAATTTACGGCACAAGACTTTAATTAAGATCGCAATTTGGTTGTAAGTCCTTCAATGATGTTTGCTAAGAGACAATTTACTCGCATTTGAAATAGCATATAATTTCTTTTGGTAGTGTGGGGAAAAAAGTCAACTTTATGCCCTGTATGATATATATATATATATATATATATATAGATATATATAACTTTATCAAGGAAGGGGGCTTTGTTTCTGACCTGCAAAGTGTTAGTGTCGGTATCTTCATCCCTCCATCAGTGATCAAATTTCTCTTTTTTCATGCATATTAGGTGTCCCATCTAATCAGCTGCATTCCATTAGGTCATGGATCAAGTGATGGTAGTGGTTCATTGTTAATTTCCCTCATGGCATTTACTTGCTGGCTTTTTTTCACATGTTTAGGTCATTTACTGTCATTTTGTGTCATTTCATTTGCAAAAGCTAGTTTTAGGGTTTTAGGTCTCACTAGGTCTAGGGTTTGCCACCATGGTCATCCAAAACTCAATAAAAGGTCAGCAGGAACATGAGGAGGTTTTATAAGTTCATAAGATCATAAATTCACTGATGATATGCTCAATAAATGGTTTTTGCCTCAAAACTTTGTTTTGAGGTGAAAACAGAGTTTTTTATTTCTATGTACAAAATTTATGTAATTTAAAGTGTTTTCTATATGTAATAAGTTCCAACTGCTACCCTTGGTCACCTTGCCAACTCCAGCCACTGCAAGAAACAAAAACATCAATGCATTAGTTCATCAAGTGATTAAGAAGAGTCAAACTGCAAATGGAAAAAACAGTGCTTTTAAAGAAAAGTGACTAAGACATTAGAAATGTGGGTTTGGTAGATGAAAAAAATTAAAGCAAGGAGATATTAAAGCTCATTTATGCATTTGAAGTCTTCATTTGTTGCAAGAGAGGGAGATAAAGGAAAATTCACGATTTTGGAGGAAAAAGGCAAAAAACTAAGCAAAAGACTAAAAGTTCACCGACACTGTGCAACTGGGCTCTGGCGCTACACACCTATCTGGCGTTGCGCACATAGCACAAGTTTTACACTGCAAATTGTTCGGGCGCTGCGCATAGAAAGTGCACTGTGCACCTGAGAGGTATCACTATGCACCTGTCTGTTGACTTTCAAAATGATTTTCATCAACTCCCTTAGCTTCAAAAATTTGCAATTGATCTCTTAACAAGTAAGTGAAGCTGCACATCCTCTCTAGCAAGGAATTTTTCATCAGTGGTGATGATTTATATGTCAGAAACACTAAACCTTAGCTATCTCCAATTTGTCTTGTAAATTTTTCATAGGGTATTGTATTCTATTGTTTTTATTCCCCTTTTATTATCTTTCCACACCCCATGCCCTTTAACTAAAATTCCCTAAACCCCTTTCCCTTTCCCTCTCCCAACATTATTAGCACTCACTTCCCAAACACCATTTCCATTTACCAAACCCTAATCCTATACTATATTTCCAAAACCTAATTCCCATTTTCTATCCCCTCACTACATCTATTCCATTATCTAAACCCTCCTCTATAGTCATAATATTAGTCATTCCCTCATTTCCCAAAAGAAAAACAACAGTGATTTCCTACATAAATTATTCACCCTTATACTTTTAAAATCTATTAATACTCATCAGTTTTCACTCCAAATTCACAAGCATGGAGACAGACTCAGCATATGAGAGGGATGATGAAACTGCTAGCGATTCTTCTCAAGAAACTCATGTACCAAGAAAACCACATAAAGGAGGGGAAATCACATGGAAGGAGCCCACCACTCTCACGGAATTACTTGCTTGCCCTCTTGCAGTAACATGTTTTAAACATTAATCTTGTTATCAGTTTTGTGAAATGGTAGAAAGGGTGAAGTATCATCATGAGCTGGCTAGGTTGTTTGTTCTTCATCTTCACAATGACCAGGTGAACCTTTCTGGTGTCTTTTTCACCTCGACACCTGAAACCATTGCAGCAACAATAGGCATGACTAAAGTAGGTGAACAATGGAATAAGGGGCAGCATGTGGGAAAAGAGCATCATAAGCCTTACATCAAGGCCAATTATCAAAGGCAAATCAGCAAGGTTTTTCCTTTCAAATACTTGCAGGACACTTATGCTCCTCTCATGAAACTTATCATCAAGTATTTCACCCGTGAAGGGAGGCTTTCTCATCTTTATACCTACCATGTTAGATTGTTGATGCATTTCACAAGAGTGAGGATGATGAACCCCCCATACTTTATCTGCAGGAATATTGATAAGATGGCTATATATGTGCAAAGGAAGCCTTTTCCTCAGCAATTCAATAGCATTTACCACTTCTCACTAATTAAAATTGTTGTCTTGCATCAACTAAGCTTGCTGAACATACCATGGGATACTTTCATTGCACATGAGATTTTCAAAGGCCCTCAGGTGATTCCATCAGTGCTTCAAGAGGAAGGAGGGCCTTCAAGACAACCAGATGTTCATGAGACTGAAACTACAGCTGTGCCAGTGTTTGTCACTTATGAAAAAGGCACCAAGAGACTTTTTGCTGCTGCCAAATGAGTACTATCTTCACCAGGGGTGGAAGGGGTCTCGTTTTCTTCACCGGATCACAGGAAAATGCTATCTTCACCAGGGGTGAAAGGGGCTTTTCCTTCTTCTTCAACTGAACAGGTACAGGACAAAGACAAAGGAAAGCAACAGGTGCATGATGAAGGCCCTACTGAAGGGAAAGACAGAGATTTTGTCTTGGTTGAGGAGGATGACATTGATTTGGGCCCTCAAAGCTCAAGACTCAAAGATATGATCATCAAAGAAAAGGAGGTAGAAATCCAAGCCTTATCACTTGACCATGAGAGGGCCAAACGGATTATTATCTGTCTTGAGCAGCAAAAAAAACAACTAGAGGACAAACAAGCTATTATGGAGTTGCAAACAATTAGAGAAAACATGCAAGTGGCAAAAAGAAGAAAAATCAAAATGACACCCCTTGAGCAAGAAATTGAGGCTGACCAGGAATCATGGTTAGAGAGGACAAACATTCACCTGGAGAAATTTCTTGAGAAAGCCAACAAAGAGAAGAAAATGTTATGCCATATGGCCTATGACTACTTAAAACAGAATAAAATTTGCAAAACAAGGGTGAAGAGGTTAAAGGTGAAACTAAAGAGAGCTTTGAGAAGAAAAAAAGAGCAAGACAAGCTCAAGGTCTTGGCCAAAGCATCATTGGCCTAGCATAGCACATAAAAAGGATCACTCATGTTAAATTTCAAGAAATTTGGTAAAATTTTTGTCATTTTTGAAGCAAAAAATAGGTTTTTCAGCAAGTGTGCAGCGCCACCGGCGCTGCGCTTTTGATGGGGGCCCCCATTTGCAAAAAGGTTTACATTTTTAGAATAAACATGAAAAGTTATTCATGCTCAAAGATGGATGAGATATTTTGACAAGTTTTGGACCTCCAAAGGGGCCAAAAAACCCCAAAAAGTGCCCTCTCTGCCACTTTTTTGAGACACAGGAAGCAGTCTTGGGAGATTTCATTTTTGGAGGGGCAAATGGACTCTAAATCAAAACATTCAAGCTGTCCCAGGAAGTAGTCTCACCAAGCTTTCTAATGAGCTATTCTGCACCTGATTTGGACATCATGAGGCCTTCCAAATGTGGTCTTGAAAAAGTGTTGCGCATAGGGTCAATGACACTGCGCATAGGAGAAAAATTTGCCAGTTTTTCCTGTTTGTTCAGAATTTCACCTAGTTTGCTACCAGTTTGACTTTTTCTTCTATCTTTGGTAAATTGATGATGTAATATGATGTAATTTTATGTACTATGATGTAAATATAATGAAAAATGACTTGATAAGGTAATTACATCAATTAGAGTTGGTTTAAGGATGAATGAATCAGTTTCCATAGTTTTAGAGGCAAGTTGTTCCACTGCCTATTTTTCAGTTCCTAGTTTAGATCTTGTTGAAACAGCTCCTTGACTCATGGATTAGACCCCTGATGGCTAGCATAGGTGGTTTGATGGCTATTTCTTGTACTTTCTTAGTCATTTGTCAAGGTTGGACACTTGTGGATGCTTTGAGCTTTCATTGTAAATCAATTCTACAGTTTGGAAAGGAAATGAACCAGGGTTTTGCAACATTTTGTTGGATTCTTGTGGTAATGTGAATTAGAATTGTTTTCTCCTCTGTTATTTAGTTTATCTTATGTGTATATGTGCCATCATCTATCTTTTTCTGCATAACTAAATGAATCAATATTAAAGGGTGGAATCCATTGGTGTTTCAGTGCTTTGCCTTGGGGTTTATTTAGTTTTTAATGTTTTCTACTATTTGAAGAGGACTCGTGAAACTTACATGCCCTCTCCAACTCCTCACCAGTCTTTAGACTCAGCATCACATTCATTTCAAAGTGCTAAAACAATTGCCTACCTCGCCCCACAGAAATCTCTACAAATCTGAGTTGATTTCCCAGACCCAAATCTGCCTTCCTCATCTGATCCAGAAAACAACCATTAAAATTAATCAAATCCTCTGACCTAATATACCTAGCCTAAAATTAGTATTCATTTTAGTCATCTCAAGCCTTACTTGCCATCTTTTCTTTGAGATTGACAAGGAGAGAACCATCTCCCAACCTGGTAGGGCTAGCTACTAGGTTAAGCATGGTTTGATGTTACCCTAGACCTACCTTCCTTCAGCCTGAGGTAGATTTAGGCACTAACATAGTGGTGACCATACTGGGGAACGTAGCATTATGTTCCTCAGCAAAATGTAATCAAGTTTAGATCCAATTGTTGATGGTGGACAACAATCAGACACCAGAAGGTTGAAATCGTTCACCTAGTGACTCCAGTGTCGAAGAATCCCAAGGTTGAGAATTTTTATGTCAACTCTATTCTTTAAGAACCAGTAGCTTGAAGAAATTTTTTTGGTGAATTCATTGTTATCAAAATGGATTTTTTTTCTCAAAGGTATGCTCCGATGAGCTGAGATCACATTCCAGGTTTCCCAAATAAAATTCCTAAGGTAGATTAGCAAAGGAACCTGCCTATTTTTAAAGATGATGATAGGAAGGATGCTACTTTACATCTGGTTAGGTTTCACATGCATATTCGCAAGTTGAAGGTTGATTTTCCTAAAGACTACTTGATGAAGATATTCATGGCCACTCTGGAAGGTGAAGCCTGATCTTGGTATGAAAGTTTTTCGCCTGCTTGTATTTACTGTATAAAGGATTTTCATACCATGTTCTTTGAACGGTATAAAGAATCTTATCCAGCATTAAATTTAGTTCAGAACTGTTGCAAACATGTTTATATTTTTATTGAAAATCTTGAGAATGATTATGAAGATGATGACTTCATGGACGATGAGATCATGGAAGCCCTGTATGAAAATCCATTTCAGCAGCTTAAAGAGAGCTTGGAGGATACTTGTAAAGATGCTTAGGAAAATTTGCAGCAGGTTCAAGATGTTAGTTCAATTGAAAATGATGGAAGACAAGGTCTTATTTCAGATCTGATCATAGCAAAAGACAGTATGCAGGGAAATCAAGTTTCAATTTTAGATTGTGATAAAGTCAAGTTGGCTAATTCAGATCTAGATTTAGATCATGATGATGAAGAAGATTCAGATCGTGATGCTGAGGAAATCATTGAAACCAATCACTTTGTTACACAAAATCATAGTCAGTGTACCGTAGCTTCTTCTTTGCTTGAAGATGAAGGAATTTTTCATCTTGATAGTCAACAAGAATCACATGAAATAAATCAACAGTCTGAGGAAAATTTATATACTCCTTTGCTTGAAATTAATGAAGATATTCAACAACCTTGTGAATCTTTAGGAGGGAAAGAAGACAATTACTGTTTTAGCAAAAGGGAACAAAAAGTACTTTCTCCTCTGTCTGAAGATGAGATAGATCAACTCCTGAAAGGTCATGTTACAACCCAAGCTAATGCAGGTCTGCAGTGTGCACATGGTCAAGAAGGTGTTGGTGAAGCTTCTACCACTTTTCAAAATAATGATAATCTTGAAATTAGCTTTATAGATCAAAGAATAGATAATGCTTTCCTTCATGAAGATGATATGGTTGCCATGTTTGATAATCTTGAAGAATGTTTTATGTTCAAGAAAGGCTTATATTATGACATTGAGGAGTATGAGCCTGAGAGAGATAGTATGTCAGAATTCAAGTCAGAGTTTCTCATGGTCAAGGAATTTATAGTTAACACTCAGATAGTAGAAGCTAATACCTCTCTATGCCTTCATATCAATCAGCAACCAACTGTTCTTTCAGATCACAATGAAGGGAGTACTTGTATTTTTGTTCCTGGATATCAAGACAAGCTAGTGCTTCGGGATTTGCAAGATCCCTTCGGCATTCTTTTGCAAGCATTAGAGAATATGAATGTTTCCTGGTTAATTAGCATAAGCCTTGGTTTCAGTTGTTATTATGAGTTGCCTACATGTACATTGTTCTACTTGCTCAGGCAAAGTGAGAGCATAATTTCAGTATGTAGCTATCTGCTGGATTGGTTACATTGGAAGGCCCACTTCACATGATTGTACATATTTCATCAGTAGGAAGATGGTTGTCATCATGATTTGAAGCCCTCAAATCTCGATCGACTGCTGCCATTAAAAAGCTTTGTAAGTACTTGTTTCAGCTCAGTGTCTAGTTTCATCTGAGTGTTTAGTTTCAACTTTTGAGAGTCTTGTTTCAATTTTGAGTTAGTCAGTTCTTAGTCATTGTACATACCATTTTATTTCTTTGAAAAGTTTGCATGATCACCATTGATTTAGCTTGGGGCCTGAAGTGAAGGCTATAAAGCTAAATGTTTGGCTTTAGTCTTTCCTTATTTAGTGTCAGTTGTTTGAGTCATAGTTGAGTTAGTTTTGAGTCGAGGTATTTGTTTGGTGTTCTAAAGTTATTGACTCCATATTACCCAATGGATGAAGCCACTTATCTACATTTTCAGAGATCTATGGTTCTTGGCACCTCCCAGGAGCTACCATCCCCATTGGAGCCAATGTTAGTGTCGGTATCTTCATCCCTTAATCAATGATCAAATTTCTCTTTTTGCATGCATATTAGGTGTCCCATTTGACCAACTGCAATCCATTAGGTCATGGATCAACTTATGGTAGTGGTTCATTGTTAATTTCCATCATGGCATTTAATTGTTGGCCTTTTTTCACATGTTTAGGTCATTTACTATCACTTTGTGTCATTTGATTTGTAAAAGCCAGTTTTAGGGTGTTAGGTCTCACTAGGTCTAGGGTTTGCCACCATGGCCATATAAAACTCAGTTAAAGGTCAACAGGCACATGAGGAGGTTTTATAAGTTCATAAGATCATAAACTCACTGATGATATTCTCAATAAATGGTTTTTGCCTCAAAACTTGTTTTGAGGTGAAAATAGAGTTTTTTTATTTCTATGTACAAATTTTATGTAATTTAAAGTGTTTTCTATATGTAATAAGTTCCAGCTGTTGCCCTTGGTCACCTTGCCAACTCTAGCCACTGCAAGAAATGAAAACATCAATGCATTAGTTCATCAAGTGATCAAGAAGAGTCAAACTGCAAATGGAAAAAATAGAGTTTTTAAAGAAAAGTGACTAAGACATTAGAAAAGTGGGTTTGGTAGATGAAAAAATTAAAGCAAGGAGATATTAAAGCTCATTTATGCATTTGAAGTCTTCATTTGTTGCAAGAGAGGGAGCTAAAGGCAAAATCACGATTTTGGAGGAAAGAGGCAAAAAACTGAGCAAAAGCCTGAAAGTTCACCGGTGCTATGCACCTGGGCTCTAGCACTGTGCACTTGGCACAGGTTTTACACTGCAAATCGTTCGGGTGCTGTGCATATAAATTGCATTGCGCACCTGAGAGGTAGCGCTACACACCTGTCTTTTGACTTTCAAAATGATTTTCATCACCTTCCTCAGCTTCAAAACTTCACAATTAATCCCTTAACAAGTAAGTGAAGTTGTACATCCTGCCTAGCAAGGAATTTTTCATCAGTGGTGATGATTTATATGTCAAAAACACTAAACCCTAGATGTCTCCAAATTGTCTTGTAAATTTTACATAGGGTATTGTATTTTGTTGTTTTTATTCCCATTTGATTATCTTTCCACACCCCATGCCCTTTAACTAAAATTCCCTAAACCCCTTTCCCTTTCCCTCTCCCAACATTATTAGCACTTACTTCCCAAACCCCATTTCCATTTACTAAACCCTAATCCTATACTATATTTCTAAACCCTAATTCCCATTTTCTATCCCCTAACTACATTTATTCCATTATCTAAACCCTCCTCTACAGTCATAATATCAGTCATTCCCTCATTTTCCAAAAGAAAAACAGTAGACGTTTCCTACATAAATTATTCACCCTCATACTTTTTAAAATCTCTTCATACTCATCAGTTTTCACTCCAAATTCACAAGCATGGAGACAGACTTAGTTTATGAGAGGGATGATGAAACTGTTATCAATTCTTCCCAAGAAAATCATGTACCAAGGAAACCACATAAAGGAGGGAAAATCACCCGGGAGGAACCCACCACTCTCATAGAATTACTTGCTTGCCCTCTTGCAGTAACCTATTTTAAACATCAATATTGTTATTAGTTTTGTGAAATGGTAGAAAGGGTGAAGTATCATCATGAACTGGCTAGGTTGTCTGTTCTTCATCTTCACAATGATGAGGTGAACCTTGCTGGTGTCTCTTTCACCTTGACACCCGAAACCATTGTAGAAAGAAAAAGCATCCCTAATGTAGGTGAGTAGTGTAATAAGGGGTAGAATGTGGGCACAGAGCATTACGAGCCTTACATCAAGGCTGGTTATCAGAGGCAAATCAGCAGGGTTTTTCCTTTCAAATACTTGCAGGAAACTTATGCTCCTCTCATGAAACTCATCATCAAGTATTTCACCTATGAAGTGATGTTTTCTGATCTCTATACCTACCATGTCATATTATTGATGCATTTCACAAGAGTGGGGATGATGAACCTCCCATACTTTATCTGCAGGAATATTGAGAAGATGGCTCTATATGTGCCAAGGAAACCTTTTCCTCAGCAGTTCAACAACATTTACGACTTCTCACTGATTAAAATTGTTGTCTTGCATCAACTAAGCTTGCTAAACTTACCATGGGATAATTTCATTGCACATGAGATTTTCAAAGGCCCTCAGGTGATTTCGTCGGTGCTTCAAGAGGAAGGAGGGCCTTCAAGACAGCCAGATGTTTATGATACTGAAACTATGTCTGTGCCAGTTTTTGTCACTTATGAAAAAGGCACCAGGAGACATTTTGATGCTTCCAAATGAGTACTATCTTCACCAGGGTTGGAAGGGGTCTCGTTTTCTTCACTAGATGATAGGCAAATGCTATCTTCACCAGGGGTGAAAGGGGCTTTGCCTTCTTCTTCAGCTGAACAGGTACAGGACAAGGATAAAGGAAAGCAACAAGTGCATGATGAAGGCCCTACTGAAGGGAAAGACAGAGAATTTTTCTTGGTTGAGGAGGATGACATTGATTTGGGCCCTCAAAGCTCAAGACTCAAAGATATGATCATCAAAGAAAAGGAGGCAGAAATCCAAGCCTTGTCACTTGACCTTGAGAGGGCCAAATGGATCATTAGCTTTCTTGAGTAGGAGAACAAACAACTAGAGGACAAACAAGCTATTATGGAGTTGCAAACAATTAGAGAAAATAGGCAAGTGGCAAAAAGGAGAAAAATCAAAATGACACCCCTTGAGTAAGAAATTGAGGCTGACCGGGAATCATGGTTAGAGAGGACAAACATTCACCTGGAGAAATTGCTTGAGAAATCCAACAAAGAGAAGAAAATGTTGCGCCATATGGCCTATCACTACTTAACCCGGAATAAAATTTGCAAAACAAGGGTGAAGAGGTTAAAGGCGAAACTAAAGAGAGCTTTGAGAAGAAAAAAAGAGCAAGAAAACATCAAGATCTTGTACGAGGCATCATTGGCCCAACATAGCACCTAAAAAGGATCACTCATGATAAATTCCAAGAAATTTGGTAAAGTTTTTGTCATTTTTGAAATTTTTGAAGCAAAAAACAGCGCGCTTTTGATGGGGGCCTCCATTTGCAAAAAAGTTTACATTTTTAGAATCAGCATGAAAAGTTATGCATGCTCAGAAATGGTTGAGAAATTTTGACAAGTTCTGGAACTCTAAAAGGGCCAAAAACACCCAAAAAATGCCTTCTCTGCCACTTTTTTGCCACATAGGAAGTAGTCTTGGGAGATTCCATTTTTGGAGGGGAAAATGTACTAAAATCAAAAAATTCAAGCTGTCCCGGAAGGTAGGCTCACTATGCTTTCTAATGAGCTATCCTACACCTAATTTGGACATTAGGAGGCCTTCCAAAAGTGGTCTTGAAAAATCGTTGTGCATAGGATCAGCAGCGCTGTGCATAGGAGAAAAATTTGCCAGTTTTGCCTGTAAGTTTAGAATTTCGCCTAGTTTGCTACCAGTTTGACTTTTTCTTCTCTCTTTGGTAAATTGATGATTTAATATGATGTAATTTGATGTAGTATGATGTATATATGATGAAAAATTACTTGAGAAGGTAAATACATCAGTTAGAGTTGGTTTGAGGATGAATGAATCAGTTTCCATAGTTTTAGAGGCAAGCTGTTCCACTGCCTATTTTTCAGTTCCTATTTTGGATCTTGTTGAAACAGCTCCTTGACTCATGGATTTGACCCCTGATGGCTAGCATAGGTGGTTTGATGCCTATATCTTGTACTTTCTTAGTCATTCGTCAAGGTTGGACTCTTGTGGAGGCTTTGAGCTTTCATTGTAAATAACTTCTACAGTTTGGTAAGAAAATGAACCAGGGTTTTGCAGCATTTTGTGGGATTCTTGTGGTAATTTGAATTAGCATTTTTTTCTCGTCTGTTATTTAGTTTATCTTATGTGTGTATGTTCCATAATCTATCTTTTTCTACATAACTAAATGAATCAAGATTAAAGGGTGGAATCCATTGGTGTTTCAGTGCTCTGCCTTGGGGTTTATTTAGTTTTTAATGTTTTCTACTATTTGAAGAGGACTAATGAAACTTACATGCCCTCTCCAACTCCTCACCAGTCTTTAGACTCAACATCACATTCATTTCAAAGTGCTAAAACACTTGCCTACCTCACCCCACAGAAACCTCTACAAATCTGAGTTGATTTCCCAGACCCAAAGCTGCCTTCCTCATCTGATCCAGCAAACAACCGTTAAAACCAATCAAATCCTCTGACCTAATATACTTAGCCTAAAATTAGTATTCATTTCAGTCATCTCAAGTCTTACCTGCCATATTTTCTTTGATATTGACAAGGAGAGAGCCCTCTCCTGACTTGGTAGGGCTAACTACCTGGTTAAGCGTGGCTTGATGTTACCCTAGACCTGCCTTCCTTCAGACTTCTGACTGATGTAGATTTAGGAACTAATACTAAGAACATTGTCTTCAACCGGACAAATATGACATTATAACACAACAAGTGGCTGCCTTAACATGTTTTCTGGGATAGCTAAACTCAGGTAGAATAAAGTGCACTTGATTTACCAATTCATGACAAACCACAACATGGAGGTGGGCTTGAATCTTTAATATAAACATGTAGCATGATATCTAGGTGCCATGAGTTTGTTCCCTACGTCAAGGTGTCATAGGGATACCATAAGGGGTTGGGTAAAGCCCTTGGGAATGGAACCTATGTTGATGGTGTCAAGCTTCCACTCCACAGGCCTTAATGGAAACATTGGAGTGGGCTTGGGTATGTAATATGTGCCCTAAGTTTAACTCCTACCTCCATGTGCCCTCATGATTGTCAGGTAAAGCATTCAGGAATGGAACTTTGGCTAATGGTGCTTAGGTCTTTGCTTCGTGAGATTTAAGGAGAGGTTAGGATTCACGAATGGGCTTGGTCTTGTAATACATGCTCCAGGTACCATAAGTTCAACATCTACCTCCAGGTGCCTCACAAATTCCTGGTAAAACCTTGGGAATGGAACCTTGTTCAATGATTTAAAATCACTACTCTTTGGGCCTTAATAAGAACATGGATTGAGTTTGGTTTGTAAGATCTAGGAGCCACATGTCCAACACCTACTTCCATGTGCCCCATGGTTATTTCAAGATGCTAGGCAAGGGCCATCAACCCCAGTCACATTGGACTAATTAGCATTTGTATTTTATATATCAACCAATTTCATTATGTCCATGTAGATTTATTGTAGGTAAGCACGATAAAATGTCTTTGACCTCCTAAAGTCTAGACATTGTATTTCTTTTTGTTGTTATATGTGGGTATTTTATGTATGGGTCATGTTATACTGTTTTAATGGTCATCTATTACAGAATAATGTTACGTCATATTCATGAATCAGATAACACAATAAGATGATTATCTTCATAATTTGTTTGTTTTTTAGATCATGCAGCCCCCAAATGATAGCATCTCAAGCCTCTTTTTCAGTCCAAAAGCTAACTATTTGGTGGCCACATCCTGGGATAATCAGGTTTGTTCTCAACTGTCTCCATTTACTGAAATGTTGACTCGTTCATATGAGATTTTGGGGATAATGATATTATTGTAATAATTTTGGACTGGTGTTTTGTTTTGATATTTTGTTATATTTTGGAATGTAGATTACCAGGTTAGATGTTGGAAGGTCCTTCAAACTGGGGCTAGCATGCCAAAAGTAGCAATGTCACATGACCAACCAATGAGGTGCTTCAGATTGTGGTTGGAATTCTAGTACCTGTTCTTTTTTCTTGTGAAGTTTATTCAAAAGTTGTAATATGCTTGCAGGAACTAGGGTTGTATCTTACTTATGACAAGAACCATTAATGAAGTTTCAGAGTGTTCTTCTAAGTTTTTATATTATGTAATGATTTGTATGCAGGTTCTCTGCTGGACATGGAAGGATGATGGCACTGTTGTTTTCTCTGTTGATTGTGATAAACAAGCTAAAATGTGGCCATTTTTGACTGGGGTTCAGCTAGTGACCGTGGCCATGCATGATGCACCTATAAAGGAAATTGCATGGATTCTAAAAATGAACTTGTTTGCAACTGGAAGCTAGGACAAGACACTTAAGTAAGTATATGATTTTTTTATTTGATCTTGTCTCTCTTTGATTATTTATGTTATGAGGTTGCTTGTAAATGTTAGTGGAGTTGTGAGCTTATGAATTTTAAACCCATTGGAGCATAGTGCCAAAATTTTAATATCTTTTAGGCTTTGAGTCAAATAGAAACTTCTCATCTGGCCAAAATCTTTATAAAATTATATGAGATTAAAGGGAAAAAAATGTTAGATTGACCCAGGTCCTAGATTAACTACTCAAAATTCTTCTTATATACCCAATACTTGTATGTAACTTACTACCATAGCCTTGTACCTATGAAACCTTGTTAGAAATAGACACACCTGCCTTTTAATTTGCATCAACATTGTATTCTGTAAATCTTCATATAAATTTTTTTGTAGCTGGCGATAACTATTAATGCCTAGATCTCCTACTTGCAGTTGTCTATCACTCTCTCCTTTTATTCTATGCACTGCTCCACAGGTACAGGACCAAAGGTTGACTAGAACATCGGTAACTTGAAGTTATTTAAGACTGCATCAACGTCTCCTTCAAACTTGAAGCAAATTTGAGATATTCCTGAGCCTTTTCCTCTAAGGCTCTAGCCTTATCCAGACATTTCCAAGCTTCGAAAAAATAGATTATTTTCTCCAAGTCATTGAGCTGAGGAATGTATACCCCCTCATCATGATATTGTATTTTCCATTGAATGATGTCATCTAGCATATTTGGAATATTCTCCAATTCTTCCTTGATAGGCTCCATCTTCTTTATGTAATCATCAAACTTAGGAGTTTTATCTTTGATGCCCTGAATGCTCCTCTTGGATCTCAAGTGATTTCCCTTTGAACTCTTTAAGTGAGTCTAGTTCACCTTGCTGCTGGAATTATGGCTCTATAATTATTTTCTTAGCAACACTGACTTCCAACTAAGCATCATAGAGCTTTCTCTTCAACTTTGGAACATTATCATATGTTTCTTAGGCCATGGAAATACTGGCAGCTACTATATCGTGAATGAGAACCTCCTCAATGACAATATCTCTCCTAGTTTAATCCTTTTTGGAAACTCTCCTGTTGACCTTGTTCTTCTCATATTCATAACTCAATGTTTTCAATAGAACTACTGGGTCAACCATGGTCATGGTGAAAATTGTTCCTTCTCCATTTTTTCAATATGGCATGGTTCCATTGGAGAATGAGGAGTTGGAGGCATCTTCGGAGATGGTGGAATGTCAAGGTGTTAAATCATTTTCTCTTTCCACATAGCGTATTCCTTCTTCTTTTGGAGTCCTCATCTCTTTTCCTTTGAAGCTCTTCATCTCTTTTCCTTTGTTTTTCATGCTGCTTGATTCTTTGTTCAGTTTCCAAAGCCAATTGTTTCACCAGGTCATCTTGTTCTACTTTCCTTCTCTGTTATTCTACCTCCTTTGCTACTTTCTCTTCTTCAATCCTCCTCTTGAGTCTGTCTGCTTCTTTCTCCAATGCTTCCTTCATCTCCTTCACCTGTTCTAACGCCCTCTGGAGATTTTCAACTTCTTCCTAGAGGTTGAAAATAGGTGAAGCATGGGTTTGTTTGGCCTTCTTCTGAGGTCCTTGACTTAGATTTTCTTTAACCTCAGATGGATAAATAAGTCTCTTGAAGATTTCCTCATCAATATCCCTCTCATGAGTATAAGATGAAGATCACATCTGGTTGGCAACAACACAATGACTAAGAACCATAACTTAAGGATCATGTCTCCTAAATATTATCTCTCCAAAATGATATGATTCAATTTCATTGGCCTCTTTCATGGCTTGGCTGGTGCTATCAACTCCATAGTATCCGTTCATGATAGGAAACTTAGGCAATATTGACATCTTTTCCCTCTTAAGAGTACCTATCACTCAATGAGAAAATGTGTGATATAATATTTCAAACGGAATCACTCTGTTCGGACCATATAAAGGTAGAGTATGAGGAGCTTTTGATGCACCATAAACTCTGATGTAGACTCCCTGTTCATGAAAATACCAATCTCCAATGCATCCTATGATTGCTTGTGCTTGTTTTGAGAGGCATGGACACTCTTTCTCAAATAACAAAGAGTACACTGGAGCAATAAAATGGTTGCATATTCTTGTCATCTCTGATTTATGCTTGTAATCCCATAAGAGATTGCATTAAACATGTATTGTAGGAAAAGACTTGGAACATTTCCATCCTAGTTCTGGAAATTGATTTTCTGAACAGATGGAGTCCAATAGGTAGCTTGACATAAATAAACTAGTAGGCTTGGCACTCTTCACTGCCCTAATATCTTTATATAATGAAGAGGACATGATTTCACTCCAATTGAATGTTGACCCATGAGTATAAATTTCATTCACCATAGGTACCCATGATTCATGAAACATGGTGCCATCCTTTTCTCCATACAATCTAGCCAATAGCAAAATTATTATTCTAAATGATGCTTCAATATAGCAGTTGGATACACCTTTAAGATTTTTTCATAAAACCACCATTTTTAGTAGAATTCTAGCAGGTACCTCATCCATAGCCCTTTTCAACCATTCCTTATATGGACATACTTAGGCTCTCGGATGAACTTTCTTGACAATATGTTGAAGGTATGGTATCCTCCAATTGGGCTCTAGCGTTGGTTTAGGATCCATCTATTGGAAAAGTCCACCTAGCCTATGAGCTAGGAGATTACCTCCATAGAAGGAAGAATAGGAGATCTGGCAACAATCCTATGGAAGCTTGATTAGTCACATTCTTGTAAATGATGATACTGAGGTCATGTTCAGGATCATTGTGGATGAGTTCTAAGAAATCCCCTGAGCTGAACATTTGATAAACTTTTCCCCACTGGAAAGATTTCTCATTGCTTATCTTGCATTCTATGTCCCCCATGATTAAAGGATGATATTCAAGAATAGCACCTCTAAAAATTTATTTTTTCAAAGTCTATTTTCATATAAGTTCATCCTTTTGACTTTCTTATCAATTCTTACACTAACTCAATACAAGAAGCTTAGTTTTGTACAGGTTGTTCTACTTCTACTCTATTCATAGTAGAGATATAGTAAATGCATAATTACACACAATATACTTGTTCTTGATTGCAAAACACACTTAACTAATAAAACAAATCAGTATTTGACGTGGAATTTAATCTACAGGTTGTGTTGCATTACTCTGTGTAACAAGAAGTTGAATTGATTACGAGATAAACATCATTTTTTATTTCACTGTGTATTGGTTTCACTTACCACCTAATGATAACTTATTGTATAAATGATGCCAGTTATAACTCCATTGCTTACACTATTCACACAATAGAAGTAACCAACTTAGCTTACTCTTGTTTCCATTTTTATAGTAGACTCAACATAAGTAGAATTGTAATCAAACTAGAGTTAAGTTGTTATGAATACTAATGGTAACCATGCTCAAACAGATTGACTTGTATTACATAGATCACAAACCTTGATCATTACTACTAACTTTTTCTAGTTATATTAATGGGTATTATTCTATAATCCATGTATTAGGAAAATGCTTATTATGTGCCCTTAGTGTAATTAGGTTACATGTACTTGTTACATTGGATATTGAATATTTAGGCATATAACGTAACAACAACACCAACACTCTACATGTGTATTCAATGGAAATATGACTGTGCATCTGGTTGGCTTTATAAAATGACCCAATAAACTCAAGCTACCCCCTTGATCTATGCATTTCATATTACTCCTATTGGATAAAACCCAAGTTTTACGTGCCTTCGCAGGGAGGGAATAACAAAGTAACTGGAAAATATGGACTAGCTCTATAATCTTTTGGTCCTTGATCTTTATCTCCTTCATTGTCTGCTTAGCCCATTACTTCAAAAAATGGATCTAAGGATGATCTTGTTAGAGACACAATCAACAATCGCTATCCATAGTTATTTCTACAATGCGGTGCTCTAACTTCTTGATCGACTGATGCTTTCACTTCAGCAACAACCCAATTCTACCATATGAAGCAAGTGTTGATTGAACCAAGTGTAGTAAGGTTGGTAGGTGTAGTTCAATGTGAGTAGCAGTAGAAGTGATAGTGGTAGTGGGTGGGATAGCTTGTTTGAAGGCTATTTTTTGTGAGATTTCTCGAAGAAAGTTCTTATTACCTTGTCTCCCAAGACATTGGTTTCCATGGGGACAAAAAACTTGTCGAAGCTATGTTGTCTAGGACCGTTGTACCCACTAGCTCTGAGAAGGTCCTTAAATAAAGGTGTGTGTTGGGGTGGGGCACCTTCCTATTTATCAGTAAGTGACTCAATCATAGAATAATATCATATACAAGGATATATCTCATTATATATGTAATTACACCTTTATTTTTGGCATCAAATCAAATGGGTTTCAATAGGTTCTTGAGTAGTTTCTTGAGCCCTAATCTTCCCCCCCCACTCTCACAGTCATAACTTCGAAACAATGTTGCTCAATTGACAAAAGGGTTTTAATGCAAAACTCATTCATATGGATGAGGGTTTCTCCCCTAGCACAAGGTTGGGGGGCGAGAAGCTCTTTCGATCAATTATTTGTTCAATTATTCGAGAGCGTAATTACATATATAATAATTTCAAAATTGCATATGTAATAGCAACATTTTCTACTAAAACGTAATTACGTATATAATAAATCATAATTACATAAAAAATATGTAGAAATACATAATTACAAATATTATATATGCAAGGACCAATGGAAAAAGGAAAAAAAGTGTAATTACATATATAATAAAGCATTGTTGAAGAAAAGAATCAGAAAATCATAATTACATATATAGTGAAGCATTGCTCAAACTAAGAACTTCGACACAATGTTCCAAAGAATCCTCCTCTTCAGCCTTGAAATCCATGCGGGGGCATAAGGGAAATAGGAATGCCCCCATCCTAGAACAACGAAGTTACTGTAAGAACTTAATTGTTCCAAAGTCAAACTCTTTTGGTAGAGGAGCAAGAGAGTTTTCCCTCCCAACTAGATTGTTGGGGTGACTCCATGAGAGGGAACCATTAGAGAAATTGATTAGTTGGTTTACTGATCGGTTAGAGCTATCTCTGATTTAAAAGATTCCCCTACTTGTCCCCAAAAAGGGTGCAAGTAAGAGACTTGAGGCTATACAAGGAACACTATCAACTAGGCAATCGCCTTCCTGAAACTAACATCCACCTTACTAATTAATGCACGCCTCTCACCCTCTAACATAAGTAGTAATATCAGCATGGCACAAGAGACAACAGGGGGCCCTCAAATCACCTCTACTAATACCAATCATCATAAATATACAAAGCATCATATTTTCACATACAGATAACATGGCCAAGGCAAATGATATTGGTGACCCAGGCATATCGGTAATAAACCTCGCCAATACCACCCATCCTTAGGACCATAAGACAAAGCTAAATTCCACCAAAGAGTGAAGATAAAGAAACCTTGTATCACAGCTAGGCACCCCCCTAATGACCCCCAAAATGAAGAGAATAAGGACTAAGGATAATGCCTAATGAAGTATGATTCATATGATGCTGAGACCAAACAGGAAGAGGGTACGGCTACATACCTTGAGGGCACTATGTTGCAGAATCCATGCTTTGTGCAGAGTGTATTTCGATGCATTAGTTTTGGCAAAAAAAAAAATTAGTTCAATTGAATAGTGGTAGGTCATGGAACAAGGATGGGGTTAGGGTTCCAACAATTAATCTAGATTATTCACGGATTGAAAGCCATTCAATTAGTAAGTAATGAGGTCAAGTTGTTTGCCTATATTTTAGCTTTGGTATAGAGAGTCTGTCTAAGTGGTTTATACCATCCCTAGGCATGGAAATCAGTCAATGATGAGTTGAAAGCATTGAGTGAGGGGTATACCCCAAAGGAGGCGAAGCACATCTACCTATTAATTTGTAGTTCGGTCCCACACCAAATCTATGTAGCAGGAATGGTATAATTATACAAGGTAGTATCTGTACCAAGATGGTAGCGAGAATGGTATAGTTATCCATAGTAGTTATATATGAGCATATGGTATCGGTACCAGGGTAACTACTTAGCTAGTAAGGATGGTATTAGTACTAAGATGGTACTGGTTAGCAAGTAAGCTAGTAAGATGGAGTTGAGAGAGCCTGAATCTTGCAATTTGAACATTGGTACATTTCTTGGTATATAGATTAGATCCCTACACTTGGCATCAAGCATCCTATTGTATGGGAGACAATCTTACTCAACTAATCAATCCATCTAGGGGATGCTCCATCCTCACCTCCATAGGCTCTTTCTTTATTATTTGGAGCTATCGAGAATTAAACAACTATAATACCCAACAGGACCATCCGGTTATTATCGATGGCCAAGAGAAGGTGGAGGAGATGTGAAGGAATGAATGTTTGTCCAATGGAATTTATGGACTAAGAAAAGGAATGAACTACTTTTCTTGGCCAATGGACAAAGAAGAAAAGAAAGATAATCAGGGGTGCCATCCATTTATACCCTCTAGCCACAGTCTCAGTGAGCATCCCCTGAACATCAATCTAGTTGTCTAGGCCTTTCATCTTATTTCTTGCCTCCGGTCTGAGAATCAATATAAGATAGTTTAGTTGGCTAAATAGAGTTAGGAAATGCCCTCCTTTAGTATCCTAGCCTAAACCCTTGGTTGCATTCTTTGGAAGGAGTTCCATGCTTCCCTGGTTGAGTAGAGCTTCACCCCTACCTAATAGTAACATGTGAAGATTGGTTAGGATGTTTCCGACACCCCCATTTGGGTGAATGAGCATCAGCTGGACGACCCAAAGTTTTCTATTATAGTATCTCTGGAAAGAACTATGTTGTCTGAGGAAATAACTTTGTTTGTTGGGCTATTAGCTAGCCTTCTCCAACCCACGTTGTCCATCCTATTGAACCCCTTATACGAGGCAGGAGTATTTATTCTTTCTTTTCATCTTAAATTTTGATATGCACCATCTAATTTATTTACTACTAGATAATCCCTTTAGCTATCATGATTGAATGGACCAACTTCTAGGAAAGCCATTGAAAGCTGAAATCCCATTAACATTTTTTGTGTTGGTTGATAGTTGCTTATCATAGTCCCATCTAACAAGTTTTTCAAGCTAAGATAAACTAGATAAGAAGTTATGAAATCTAAGCAGACATGGTACTCCTTCAACGTATCATATACATATACCTTATTATCCCAATATAGAACCATGTGTTCCATGGCACTGACTTCGTTTGCACTGTCTCAGCCATTCTCTAATTCTGATGGCATGCATATTTTAATAGTGACTGTCATTCTTTTTCTACTCCAACATAGTTGAAGAATTAACGAAAAGTGACAGCTTTTAGTGTAGGTCAATCATTATTTTTTTGTTGTTGTTGTTGTCAAAAGGTCTTATATTTACAGAAAGAGTATTTACAAACAGAAATAAAGGTGGAAGTGTATATACAATGGATCTTATATCAGTATCCTCTTCTTTAAGACTAGAAATGTAGAAATAAAGCCTTTATAGGTTACCAAATCTAAAGATTGAGCATCTCTTATCAATAATGAACCCTAGGTTAATAGCTCCTGATGTACCTCATTACACCAAATGGAACAAAAGGTAGACAATTACTAACTCCTTTCTCAAAAAACAAAATTACACTTAATCTTCTAAGGGAAGATAGAGCAGAGACTCTCAATCACTACGAAATCCCTATGAAGGAAGAGTGGACTAGATAGCTACAATTTCCAAACAAGGAAACACACTAGTAGCCTTGCATTGAAGGAGAACTAAATACTAGTCTTGATTATCCTTCCAAACAAATTAGAAACTGTGTAATTTGTGTGCTTACCTCTCCTATAGATCAATTAACACCCCGTATTGCATTGAGAGTTGGAGCTAATATATTTTGCTATAGAAACAAGGATTAAATCCTTTGTGGTTGATACTACTACAAGGACTAACCAAACCTCCACCCCACATCCCTGCAAAATATACTCGATGTCACAATGTTATTTTTCAACATGCTGGGTAAGAGACGAGCCCCCCCATCCTTGTGGAAAATTGTTCTTCCCACCATACTTTGGCCACTTGTATGATTGCATTATCTTCTCTAGATGTCGAAAGTGAGTCTTACTAGGAACCTAATAAGATACATAATAAATGTGGAAGACATAGAAGATCTGTCCAACCCTTGTCAACTTCTCATAAAATGGGATGTCATTATGATGCCAAAATCAAGGCTTATTCTAAAATTGTTGAAGACAGGGTACACCAATCCTGGATAGCCACTAATGAAAGCCCCACTTCAAATGCAATGCCTAGATACCTCACAATTACCCTGAGTCGAACATAAGTCTGATCCGTGGGAATCATTTAAGCTGAAATTCTAACTCTAGCAACCAAAAAATTGTCTCGTGGTCACTAATCACAACAATTAATGTAGAGCCAAAGATTTCCAAACATATATGAGCACCATAAAACAAGCTCTGCTTAACACTCATATAAATAAAGGATCCATTAGCAAAATGATTGTTGACCATGTATGACCCATCAGGATGTAAGATGTCCTTCACTTTCCCTTGAATGCCAATAACTTCAAATAGTTGATTCAAGACATCCATTGTCAAAACATATCAATCTGAGTAAAAGGGGCACTCTTAACAAATATATTGATTCAACAAAATTTGACGAGATAATGAGTTATTAACAAGGAGAAATGTTGATGCATTAGAGAGTAGTGTGTTCACCATGGCCACATATCATGGTCCAAAGGCCAAATAAAATAAACATGTCTATGATGAAGCTCCAATCTGCAGAAAATGAGGCTATCAGCCACTATCTTGAGCCCATTCCAAAGCCTTTCAAGTCTAGATTACGTGTCTAGAATAATTGGACCCTGTACTAAGCCTATCTAATCTTGTTGAACTACATTCCATGCAATTGAGTGTATTTTTAGAGCCATTGCTTTAGACATGATCTTGTATGAGACACTGATGAAAGTAATCAGCCTCCAACCTCCAATGGTGACCCTAGCTACATTCTTGGTAATGTGTTTACTAAGGCCTTGATTGAGAGATTTAGGTAGCCTTCTAGAAGAGAATTATTCAACTGTCAAACAATAGAAATCATCTTGTATTGTGTCTAACATGACCTTGTAAAAATCACAACGAAGATCATCCATTCCTAATGAAAAAATCAAAACAAAGGCCATCCATTTATGATGACTTGTTATTCTTCATAGAACTGAGAGCTAAAGAACCCCTCTCTTTCGGGAAGTCACTATCCAATTTAACTGAATCACTACACCAATAGATAAAAACCTTGCATGAAATGACTCTACAATGAGCATTCCTGACATCCACCACATGATCCGTCAAAGCATAAAGAGAAAATATTTTGAAAATGCAATCGGAACTTATGTTTGACCTTTATTTGATCTTATGCAAGAGATCAATATCCTTGATGCAAAATAAGAATCTTGTAACTGCCACTTTTCTTTTCAAGTAGTCAAAGTAGACTTTGGAATTTGGATCCCTCATCCTCTTCAAAAATCCACTATAGTCGAGAATGCACCCTGGTACCCCTTGTAATGCAGTCCCCTTCCATACAAACTGTCATTTCCAACTGTATAGTGTCCCCTTGAAGGACTACATTGTGGAGATCCCTCTCAAGGAAAATGTGTATCTCCTTAAGTGTAAGCAGAGCATCCTGCAACTCTTTTTTCCTATTGTGGGTCATCATTCTGTCTTACCCATTCTATTACAAAGAAGACATTTCTCATACCCATCCTTATTTTTCCTTTGCTTTTCAAGATGTTGTCATATGATTTGAAAAATCACATCCATGCACTGTGGTCATTTGTTTTCTTTGGATTTACCCCATTAAAGCACTGATATCACAGATTGTTAAAATGGACCTATGGTAATGACGAAATTGTAAACCAAAAATAAAGCACAAGCTCTAATATTTTAGAAGATTGAAGGGGTGAATCCACAACTACTATCCTGAGTTGTTTTTTCATCTAACATAAAGATTGCTTGCTTCTTTCTTTTAACTAGGTCAATGCCCAACATTGACATTTATCAAAACACTAAGACACACTGATGATTCTTGTTACCTCACAAACCTGCACTTTAAGTGGTAAAGCCTTAAAACACATGTACAACCTTTAGGGGAACTGAGAGGGTTTGTTCGTTGTCACCACAATAATGTCCTCTCTCGCTTTTGACCATCTATCCCCTGGAACAAGGGGGGTTTCCTTAAGTAAAATATGAGATAGATTTAGAAATAGATTGTGATGGAATACTAGGATTAGTGGGGATTAGTGCCTATCTAATTAGGGAAAATGGAGTCAAGTAGCAACCTTCATAGGGTTTGAAATTGTGAATGTGGATGGCATGATAGTGTTGTTACAACATGCCAAAAAATCAACCTATGAATGTTTTTTTCCAGATTGCAGAAAATTACATAGAGGGCCCTTACAAAGGTGCTCCTTAATACACATGCATGGCAACAAAAGGGGTGATTGTACTACAAACTACAAATATGTCCTACCTTTAACTAAAATGACAGCAGTAAATTTTCTAACTTAATAGTAATCAGCGAAGGAAATTGATAGGAACACCTCAACCAAAGCCCTTCTTCAAATGACAGACTTTGCCCTAATATGAAGCCTAATTTTGTGCGAAATTTTTGATGAATTTCTAGCAATAGACAAACTGCAATATGGATGCAATGATGAACTTCATATTACAAAAGAAATCCTTGAACTTTCTTTCTCAAGTAGATCTTCAACTAGGTTCATAGGGGAATTTCCCTTTAATCCATCCATGCCTTTACGATGGAGAGATCTTATGTGTGATGCCTTTTTTCATCCTCCTAGCCAAAATGTTCCCATGAAATGTGCTCATTTGACCAAATGCTAGGGTTTGTTGTGCCACGTGTATGTCTTCTCATTGGAATGCTTTTCAAGGTAGATTCTTCACATCCACTCCCATTAGAGTAACATTATTTGACAAATCAATGGGGAGCTCTTTAAGATGTGGACTCTATTGATTAGAGTAGAACAAGAAGGATTCTACACTTTCCTAGAATCGACTTATCTATAAAGATGGAATGGGTTTTTCCATTTTTCCTTTCGCTCATTTCATTTACTTCAGTGTTTCAAACAAATTATAAATAGGCTAAACTTGGTTTTTATTTTTGTTGGTACCCACTTCATTTTTACTGATTTCCCTTTCATTTTTCTTGATAACGAATTTTTCTGTATAAGTGGTAGTATTAATGGCAATAAAGAACCAACTTGAACCAAAAAATGTGTTGGAGTAGTGGGATATAAACTCAGTGGACCCTATTGTTTGAGGCTTGGGATATAAACTCAATGGACCCTTGCAATTGGAGCATGGTTGTTCTCCAGATGGATCTGTTACTATAATGTCAATTGGCTTATATCTTAAACTTGGTTTAGTTGAGTGATTATTAAAAAACTTAACATTTTTGTAATAAGGACTAAGGTATTTCACAAAATGTAGGGGAATCATGTTCTCCAGCATATACGTGGGATTAAGCATGTCACTTCAGTGTCTGTTGGTGAAACTCACTTTTCGATTGTTTCTACCAATTATATTCACAAATACACCCCCAAATGTTTTAAAGAAATTCATATGCATAAATATCAAGGCTGATAATTTGCTAGAGAACTAGATCCAATGTTTTGGGAAAAATAGGAAAAATGTATAAAAAATATTTCTAAATCATGTATTGTTATAGTGGGCTTTTCCAGTAAAATATTGCAGAAAAAGTGTCAATCAATTGTTTTCTTCAACAAACACACTACATGTGAATTCATGCAAATATCAAATGTCACTAGTATGCCAAAGTTGTATATCCAATGCATGGATCTCTTATCATGGGAGGTTTTGGGTTTGTACATCAACATATTCATGACCAACTTGATCAATAAATGGTTGGATGTCTCTATTTAAACTTCAATGTTTAAGATAGTAAGTTGTAGTTGGTTGTTTTACAATCCACTTTGAAAGCTTGCAATGGCTGGAAGCTACCATCAATGAGAGTTAAGTAACTTGAAACAAGCTCTGTGGGAAAGCTTCTCCAACAGTGGACTCATAAAGTGTTAAGAGATTCTCAACTATTTAAGACTAAATCTTGTGAAAACTAGGATTGAAACTGCAAATCCCATTACAAAGAATCGTAAACATGTCTTCTCCTTTTCCTTTTGATTATCACATGGTTTCTAGGAGCCACAAGTCATGGGATTGACCCATTCTTCCAAGAAATTTCCCATTTGTGATTCCTCCCAGCATAGTTAAGGTGCCCTAATGGCTCCACATGACCACCAATATCCTTGGAGATTCATCCTTTTCTCCTTCAATACTACCTACAAATTGCATCTAGTGACCACCAACATCCATGGTGGTCCCTACATCTCTACTTTAATCCTTTGTGCCATTTGTCTCTGGAAACTAGTAGAAACCCCATCGTAAGAAAGTGGACCCAAGACTACTTTGTGCCATTTGCCTCTAGCAACTAGTAGAAACCCCAACCCACAAAAGTGGACCCAAGACTAATCCTTTGTATTTTATTGAGAATTTGACATGGTGTTTCTTGGTGAACATGATATGAGAATGTTTTTTGTTTTCACATAAATTGATAAACACTTATTAAGTTTGGATGGTAGTATCGACATCTATTATGACTATAATTTTTTAAAAATAAGTTTAATTAAGTACAACCCATTTCTGCTATGTTGGAAAATTCAAAAACATGTCTTTGCTAACTTTTTTTCTTCTCAGAAAAATTGAGAGATGTCTTGGATTTTAATTGTCAATGCCAACTTTTTCTGTGCCAGACACAACCTTACTGATGTGATATATGCTAATATGGATTTTATATACAACTATGTGATGTATGCTAATTTGGATTTCATATACAACTATCTATTGGAAAGTATTTAACTTGATGGACTTTTATTTCATACATGCAAGTGCAATATTCTGAAACTTGTACCAGATAGTGTGTTGTGGCTTCTAAGATTTTTTGTTTCTTCTTTTGTTCAAGCCATTTTGAAGAATGAGAAGCAAAAGGGTAGCATTCTATTGTCTTTGTTCATGAATGATTATCATATCAACATTTATCATTTGGGCTCACCTGTCAATTGGTTGAATTCTGGTTTGATAGTGGAGATGAGTACTGTGTCTGGAAATCACCCTTGGTTTTAGAGTCATTACCCAATGGCTGCCCTGCATTGGATTCTTCATTTAATCCATAAGTAAGAGTTTTCATGCTCTTCTCAAGCTAGAAACATTGGTCCACTCTTTTCAAAAAGTATCCATACATAAATGATGTTGCATATACTTGCTCTACCCACAACTTACTAATATGGGCAATAGAATTGGTGTCTAACAAGTGATTTCCAAGAACAAGGATCATGTATCATCAATTTTCCCAGTCACAGGATCAGGCATTGAATACATGGTATCGTACCAAAAATTCATGTGCCTCTAATTGTACTAGCATATCCAACCTATCACAACTGGATATTAACATACAATATAGATGTTGGCATCCTTTCTTCCTATGAATTCTATCTTTCACAAATGCAAGAACAAAATATGGAAAACTAACATGTTGTAGTTGCAGGAAAACTAAACAAAGGGCTTGTTCAAATCTCTTCTGGCTATGATATCTATTTCAGTGTTGCAAGCATCGAGAGTTTTGATTTCTATTCAAATCTCTTATGCATATGATATCTAGATTATATTCAGATGTAGTGACTAATATTTGATAGATATGATTCTAATATGACCTTGGATATGATAAACACATTCAGATTCCATACATGCACATCTTATTAACTGTTTGTGTTAACATTGAACATTGTCTTTTTAGATCTACCATGAGCATTGATAGCATTAGCCGTAAGCATAACTTTGTTGAGTACTTTGACTCAACTATCTGCATTAACAACATTTGTTCCTTTCATTGATTTGCATTAACAATATTCTTCCATATCAAGCCTATGAAGGTACAATTAAACATTCAGGTCCATTATATAAAATTCATTAGAGACATACCACTCATATGTGCCACAAGAACTTTTTATAATACATGGAATACTAATAGGCAAGGGTCGCCAGTGTTTCTTGGTAATGTTAATATTACAACCAACCCCCAAGAAAGGCTATAATGACATATACAAGGAAGGTAAGTAAGACAATATGAAGGAAAATGGAAGGAGAAGGAACACATAAAAGTAATCTATTCCCAAGCAAAGGAGGGGACAATTCAGAGGTTCAACTTAAGAGCTATACATTTCAAATTTTGTAAATTATTTGCAAGAATAACTAGAAAAGTTTCAAGCATATGAGACTCTTATTAAAATGATAATTTTATTTTATACATATTGTACATATATTTGTGTAGTTTTCATTTAGTCTCTAGGAAATTAAATCTATCTATAGTATGTTGATAATTTTTTATGGTCATTATTTAGGAAGTGGTTATTTGGTTATTGTATTTGTCTTTCTTCTATAATTTATTCCTGTTGTAGTACTACAACTTTATTTTTCAACGTTTGTTGTTGATTACCTGATCTTTGACATATTGCTTCCAACTATGTAGTGGATGGAAATGAAGGGGAACAAAGTTATGAAATTTTAGAGATATTATTGAGCAAGGTAAGATTTTCCTTAGACTTGTATTGAAACAACGTTATTTTTTTTCTTTACCCTGTAAAGGTGAAGACTATGTTCAATATGCACTGCTATATAGGACATTTAAGGGCTCTGTGGAATAATGTCTTTTTAGGCACATATTATGTTGACTAGGCAAACATGCATTTGATGTTAGTTTGTTGTCTTGTGCTCAGACTTGGATTTGATGCAACTTGTCCTTTTAATCAATGGTTCTTCTATGCATGTTGCCATATAAACCTCTAGGCAAGATAGATTACAATTAACAAGTAAAAAACCACAGATTCTAAGGATGCTCCTAGATTGTATCTGACACCCCTAGGAATATGGTAGCTAAGAGATAACAAGAATGTTGTTACATGTAATTTTCATGAATTTTTTTAATTATATGTTTACCAAATAAAAATAATTGCATGTGTTGATGGAATTTTTCCTATTTTGATTGCTTAAAGATTATAACTTTTATTTGCATATATGATTCTATGGTATGCCACTAGAGACAAAAGCATGTTGAGTGGAACCTTGATATTCTTTGTGCTTCTTGTAACATTTCCCATGAAGATTCTTTGTGCTTCTTGTAATATTGCCCATAATCTTCATGGTCCTACTAGTGGGTGTTGACATTATTTCTAAAAGGGTAGTTTTAATAGTTTCTATCATTTTTGGGAATCATGGTCATTTTCCTTTGGTTTTAGCACTATGCAGGTTTATGTCACATGGCTAGGGTTTAAGAACTCATCTGATCATCATGTCAAGCACCCATCGAATGAACTGAATGCACGGGTTTTTGAAGCTTGCTCTTTGAAACTTTATTTATTGGTATTTTGGGTAGATGTTCTTTACTCTGGTCATCTTTCTTATTTTGGGTGTACTTTAGTTACTTCTCATAGATAATGTTGCATTTTTTTATTGTTTAATTAATGTATTTATTTTTTCTAAATTTGTATATTTAACTGTGTAGAGTCAATATGGAGATCAAGAAAATGTAAAAAATTCTCATCCATACTTTTATGGGTCACCATGTACTCGCTCCAACAATCCTCTTGTTTGAGACACACAATTCATAAGGAAAGGATTTCCATTGTCACCTATCAATTTTTCATAGAATATATCTTGTGGAGCTTCTTATGGAGCAAAGCCTTTAGTGTGGGTGGAAGTTTTTGCTTCAAAATACCAAGATTCACATTGTAATTTGATAGCTCTTGCTTAAACCCCTCTTTATATCCATTTGAGATATAAATATCTGAGTGTAAGCATTCATCACCAAGTTTGTCATCCCTTGCAAACAACTACACAAAGTTGTGTTTTCATAAGATTTGGCAAATGAAATCATGTTCAATAAGCCTTTAGAAATCTTGCTCCATTAGTGTATAGGTGTATATTAAACACACAAGGTTGTCATTTTGTCATTTTCCTCACTTTTGTCAAGGATATATTGCCCAAAGAAGCTTGTAGCAATTATTTAGGAGGGTATTAATTTATCTTCCATTGTATATTTCAGCTAGAAGTATAGGTAGGAAATGACAACCATTTGTAGTCTGAATTTTGTCCATTGATTGGTAACAATTCCTAGCGTAAGTATTTCAAAACTTGCAATATATGGTGATATTGTAGAGTTGCAATACTTGTAATATAGTGCATTTATGTCGTTTAGTGGAATATGTTCCTCTTGTTGGCCTTTGGAACTTGTAAAGCACTTGTTTCTGCTTACATTTAACATACATGAAAGCAAGGAGTCCTTTCATAAAGCACTTGTTAGCATTTTTTTTTAAAGCACTTGTTAGCATGTAGTCCTTCAATATTTCAAAACCAATAGGGACTACACCTACCTACAACTCTTGTTTTAATGTTGGAGAGTAAGCATAGTGCAACACAAAACCCTAATGCCGCACATAGAGGATTTATTCCAGAGGACAATAAAGAAGAGGCTGTGATTTTCTTCCTTTTTACTAAAGAAGTAAATGCCATTTTATCAAGTGCATAATCAATCATGTTGTGTTCTTTTATTTCATCTAATCATTAAGTACACATTCAAATTAGTAGATTTCATTGTTGGTTATTTTTTTGCTTGTCATCTTTATTTTTCCCACTCTAATCCTATTCCCTATGGATATTTTTGTTATTCTCCTAGATCTATCTATAAAGGTAGATGGGGGATGAAGTGTGTTTTTGGATTGTTTATTTCTTTTTTCTTTGAGGTTTTGGTCTTCACGTCCCTTTGCTACTTGAAGTACTTGTGGGAGGACATAGTTATCATTGAGAGGTAGACAGTGCTTTCCTTGTATCCAAGCAATTGAATCTTTGGATACTTGTGTTTGGTGTGGATTTGTAAGTGTTTAAATGCCTTTTGGATATTTTGTCGGTGTAGTGAGTATTAGCCAAAATTTGTGCTTACAATTTTAAAATTTGTTTAGTGGTTACATTTAAGGATCATTGTTTTTTGACATCTTGAATCAATTAATTATGAGGACTCCAAATTAGTTTTCTATACCTCATAGCTAGTACGATTCAAGCATGTAGCTCATTATTCATAATTGCATCATATATACTCATTTTTTTTTACTTTTTGGCATGAAAATTAGTCTTTTAGAGACAAATTTTTATGTTGTCAAAACATATTTACATGATTCACAAGGTGAGAAACCAATCTTTGGTGTAATTGCAGATTTTAGGTTTGATAATTATAGGCCATTTATAGGCTATAAATGTCTTTAATTCAATTGAACATATTAAGTACTTTGTACGTAACATTTTTCCCTCCATTCACTTTTCAAAACTTCCATAACCATTAGGTAGGGGCTTGCAACTTCGATGTTGTTTTGTTTGTTTAGTAAAAGATTTTCCAAGACATTGCAAAGTTTTATAATTTATTGAAAGTTTTTGAATTTAAAATTTATAAAGTTTGAAGATCTAATTTTTTAAAGTTTAATTCTTTAAAGGCTGCTAACTCAATGCAAGAGAACCTGTTTTACAAGCAGGAGGTTGGTGGTTCAGTTCCGTCGTGCCCTGATATTGATACAGAATGACAACGATACATTTTTGGTGATGGAGACTCTTTTGACCATCACGAATGAGCTTATGGTCATATTTTTCGACCCTCACCGAAATATGAAATGGTGACAATCAATGAATGTCACCATATATATGCATCAATAGTGACGGTCATGAATGGTCCATCACCATAAATTGTTGTTCATAAGAAATGGTGATGGTCACTATCTATCATTATAATCATTATTCATGACGGACCTTGAATGTCACTACAATGCCTATACTTTTGGCGATGTGGCCTTTGGGTGACGTGAAATTTTTGGTGACAGAGGCTCTTTTGACTGTCACCAACGAGCTTATGGTGACATTTTTCGACCCTCACCAAAATATGAAATGGTGACGGTCAACAAACATCGCCATATATATGCATCAATAGTGACGACCATGAAAGGTCCATCACAATAAATCATTATTGTTCATATGAAATGGTGATGGTCATTATTTTTCATTATAATAATTATTCATGATGGACTTTGAATGTCACCACAACACTTATAAATTTGGCGACGACACCTTTGGTGATGCTCAGTTATTTGGTGACATAGGCTAAGGTCCATCAATGTTGCTCATATGAAATGGTGATGGTCACTATCTGTCATGATAAATTATTAATGGTGACATACCTTGAATATCACCATAAAACCTATACTTTTGGTGATGCCACTTTTGGTGACGTTCAATTTTTGGTGACGAAAACTCTTTTGACCAACACCAATGAGCTTATAGTGACGTTTTTCAACCCTCACCAATGTAATTTTTTCTTGTAGTGTGGGTACCAGTGTCCCATAATGGCCCTGCTCATAAAGTGCTTTACCATCATACTACTCCCTATTTCAATTCCTTTCACTAACACTACTAATTCTTGTAGTCATATCCAATCACAAAACCAAGAACTTCCATGCTTCTTGTACCAAGCACATGATTCCCATTAGATATAAAATAAATTGAAATTAATTCAAATCATACCTCATTGGTAGCTCATCAATAAGGTAAACTTTCAACTTTGTTTACTTCCTGTCACAACAAGTCAAACTAAATGTTTGATCAAATCATCATGAATAAACATATCACATCCGATTATCTCAAAACACAACCAACATAGATCAAAATCATGAATTGCATGTAAACATCATAAACCATAATCATAGATCACATGCATAATTAAAACTTAAATAAATATCGATACTTATCCTTCAATCAATCCTTACTTTTGTCTTTGTTCTTTCTGTGCACACAATAGTTGCCACACCTATCAAGCATCCAGTGCCTTTGCTTCTCTTCAATCATGTTCGCATACAGACAATGTACATCATGTAGAAATTCCCACTGTAGATCAACAAATTATGCAATATACTAGAACAAAATACAATATCTACTTCTACAACACTTTGTGGAAGCTTAATCGAATTGAGCAAGATCAAGGGAACACATATGATTGAGAATGAGAATTCAATCACACATAACATAGAAGAAATAACTTAGGGAAATCCTCAGCCTAAAACCCCAACTCTGTATTATCATATAAGTGGAAATCTTGTTCAAGTTACAAAAAGAATCAGCTCACAAGCTATCCTGCTCTCTCTGTAATCAAACAATATAGCTCACAGACTGAATAGACATAGTATATGTCATCCTCAAGCCCTCCAAGCCTCCTATTTCCTTGCACTATTTTTCTTGGGGTCTAGTGAAGCCACATGTGTTAATTGGCCTCATCACACTCACAAAACCTGAAGAAGTAACTCTGAAATCCTAAATGAAATAATTCCTTTTGCATGCAAGGAATATTCATAATGGAATATTCTAGCAACTGATAGTACACTGCCCCTCCATCTGATCTCAACTGGGTCTCTGTCTAAACTGACATGCATGAGTTATTTATGAGAGAATACTCAGTTATCTGACGTGCAATAGTTACATGCATGCAAGCATTAAATAACTGAAATTACATTAATTCAACAAACTATTTCAATTAATCTAACTAGACTTGACTCAATTAACTAAGTCAACTAATTACAACTCAATATCACAACTCATCCTTTCTTTTTCCCATGGAAAAATTCGTAATTTCATTAGTGGAAGAAATTAAATTTTGTAGATGCATATGCATATTCCGATATTTCTATCGACATAAAGAGAACCGAAGAAATATCAACAACCTACTACCAATGTCTCATCTGGATAGTAGCCCTAACAGAGTCAGGGAGGAGTCCAAAAAATAATCTAAAGAGCTGTGTAAATATTATCTTGATCCACGCAGGGAGATAATACCAAAATATATGTTTTGCCAATCATATTGGCTGCCAAAAAGTTCATAAATAACATCATAAATATGTACAAAACTAAAATAAAACTGTCCAAAAATTAGACCATAATGTCCATAAATGGTCTGTGATAGTACTGGTAGCTAACTCCATCAATCTGTTCATTGATCAACCAGATGCCCTGCTCCCGGATCCTGCCTTCTTTGGAAAGACGGACATCCTTTGTGTTCTGCTCCCTGTAGATGTGATTAAATGAAAAGAAATAAAAATTGGAGATCAATCTTAATGCATCATATATTATATGTTTCAATGAAAAAGACCAGCAGTAGGAGCGCTTATTCAACCAGTCGCAGACAATCATAGAGTCACCAAACAGTTGTAGAGCATGGCAGTTCTTTTCTTTAGCAAAATGGATGATGTAATAGGCAGCTGAAAGTTCAGCAAAGTTATTTGTGCCCCCTCTCAATCCCATGGATAGCCAAAAGGAGTGCCTCTCAGATAGGTGAAGGATAGCCCTCCCCCCCCCACAACCATCCACCTGTGTAGCCCCATCAAAATATGCCTAGGGACGATTGTGATCGATCAGTTCATGAGAGATGATACGGGCTCTAGCTAAGGGTGGGTCATCAGTGATGAGGTCATAATCTGCTTTGATCAAGGCAGCAATGATAGTCCACCTAGGAGGGGAATTATGAAAGATAAGCTGATTGCGGGCAATCTAGACAGCCCAACAAACCAACACGGGGAGATTCCTCAGTTTGTGGGGTGTGACAGAGGAATACCACTTGTCCCAGGCCTCGTCCAGTGTGCTTGGGAGCCAGCTACTAATAGATGGGATAGCAACTGATACAAGGTTCCATAAGTGGCGAATGACAAGGCAGTTCAAGAAAATGTGGGAAGCAGATTCACCATCCTTATGGCAAAAATGACACCAGTGTGGGCCAAAGAAGGATCGCTTCATCAGGTTATCCCCCGTTGGGATTTTATTCTTCAGAATGCACCACATTAAAAGTCTGGATCTTGGAGGCGCCTTGAGTTTCCAGAGGTGTTTCCACCATTTGTGTAGAATGGGGGGCTTACGAGGATCTGCCAGCACAGTGTATCCCTCCTTTGGAGTGTATCTCCCTGATTTCACCAATGCCCAGATGATCTCGTCATCACCCCTGGTCAATCGGATATGGGCCTTTATGAGGGCTTGCATATAGTTCCTCCAATGCAGCTGCCAAGGTGGAGGAATGTTGAGTTGGAGATCAGATGTCCAAGCCTGTTGAAGAAATGTGGTGTTGTTCTCATCAGCAATGTGAGCGAGGAGGGTGATATGATGCTCCCTTAGGTGTTGTAAGAGTTCTGGAGGTAATCTGTGCATATTCCCACAACCAATCCACGAGTCAATACCAATGCGAACCCTGTTCCCTGAATGTATTCTCCAGGTGATGCCCTCCCGGATGGGATCCAAAGCTTTCAGGACAGCCTTCCAAATAATTGAAATACCTATGTAGATCCTATCTGGTCTTCTAATCCATTCCATTACATGAATAGGGGCAATATATTTCGAGTAGGCTACTCATGTCCACAGACTATCTGAAGCAACCAAATGCCAGCCAAGTTTGGCAGCCAGGGCTGAGGAAAAATCATCAAGCTTTTTGAGTCCCCAGCCACCCCATTTTTTTGGAAGAGTGAGGGCATCCCACTTTGCCCAAGCAAAAATTCTTCCCGGCTGATTGCCCCTCCATAAGAATCTGCAGCAGAGATTTTGTATCCTAGCCAGAATGCCCCGAGGAATCCAGGCTAGAGACATCCAATAGACCGGGGTTACTTCCAGAACACTCTTGATGAGTTTCAACCAGCCTGCACGAGATAAGAATCTTAAGTACCATGTATTAAGCCTTTTTTCCAGCTTAACAATGAGCCAAGTCTAGTCTGCAATCTTATATCCTATCGGCTTTAGCTTGTATCCCAAATATTTCAGCCCCTCCTCCAGAGAAATCAATGTAAAGTTAAATCTATGAAGGGCATAATGAATTTCATGTTGTGTGCAGGTTGCAACCGTCAGTGTAGATTTTCCTTCATTGATGATCATCCCAGTGGCCTTTTGAAATAAGGAGAATATATCTCTGATTGATGTTATATCCCCCACACTTCCATTGAGAAATATCAGCACGTCATCCACGAAAAGAAGGTGTGTGAGCGTGCAGTCATCTGTAATCTTAATACCAGAGAGTCTGCCTCTTCTATGCTCTTCCGTTAATATCTGACCAAGGCCTTCCATTATCAAGAGGAAAAGCAGTGGGGAGAGAGGACACCCCTGTCGCAAACCACGAGCCGAAGAAAAAAAAGGAGATGCACTCCCATTGACCAATACACTGAAAGGAATGTTAGTGATGCATCCCATAATCCATTTAATGAAAATAAAAGGGAAACCAAGGTGGGTAAGAAGCATTCTCAGATATAACCAATTCACCCGGTCAAATGCTTTAGATAAATCCACCTTCATAATCATACCTTTGCCTTTCTTGCTGTGAAGAGTGTGTAATACTTCCTGAGCCGTACCGATCACCTCATGAATTTGCCTATCCTTCAGGAATGCAAATTGTTCAGGTAGGATGTGCTTAGATAAGATAGGCTTCAATCTGTTTGCAATAATTTTGGCAATAATCTTATACAAACAGTTACAAAGTGATATGGGGCAGAATTCATCAAAGGTGGATGGGTTGTCAGCCTTCGGGATCAGAGTAATGAAATTGGATGTAATGGCCACTTCCAAACGTCCCAAAACCCTAGAATCCTCCACCGCTCTGAGGAGATCTGGTCCAATCAACTCAAAAAATGCCAAGTAAAATTCGATGGACCATCCATCAGGTCCAGGGCTTTTGTCCTTGCTGAACCATTTTAAGGTGTCCTCCAACTCCCCCAATGTGACCTCCTATATCAATTCCTCTTCCTCATCTTGTTCCACATATCTAGGGAAGAGCTAAGCGACCCGGATAATTTCTGCTAAGTTAATCTCCCTGGGGTCACTATAGGCCCATTTAAAGTGTGAGGATGCTAGAGAGGGTAGCTAAGGGAAAGTGTGTGCAATCCTTCCCTATTCATCTTGCATTTGCCAAATATTGTTGACAACTTTCCTCCCATTAGCAAATTTATGAAAGAATTTTGTATTTGCATCCCCTTCTTGAATCTAGATGACCCTGCTCCTCAATCTCCATTTGTCTTCCTTATCTTTGAGGATCTTACCATGGGCTGAGTAGAGGGATGTGATGTTATTCTTGCGCTCCTCATAACTGAATAGTCTTCCCAGCTCCTTTTCAAATACCTCTAGTTCATTCTCATTCATTCTCAATGATTGATCATCCTGAAGTCTTTTTTTATGGGCCCTGTTTTTAGACATCTTCTTCAGCTCCATTAAGCTTTTAATAAATCTAGTCGTAGCTATGTCTCCAACCCCTAGTGGGTTTGATTTCCAAAAATCAGTGACCATGCTGATATATGTTGCATCCTTGAGCCAGGTAGAGCTGAACTTGAAAGGACCCTTCGGTCTGTCTCTACCTCGTCCTATTTCCATATAAATAGGCAAGTGATCAGAGAGCCCTCCTGTCCCAACCCATTGTCTAATATTGAGGCCCATGTCCAAAACCTGTTCCTTGACCATAAAACAATCCAACCTCCTAGCTAGGCCATTTTCCCCCACCCTATTATTCCTCCAAGTGGCCTGTAATTTAGCAACAGGGATGTCATCTCTTTAATTGATGGATAAATTCCTCAAGTAATTGAGAAATTGTTGCATGTCCCCACATAGAATTCATGTTTGATTTTCCTTAACTAATTAAATCAAGATGAATTAATTAATTATTTTACAAACAGTTGCTAAGATCAAATTCAAATTTTACTTCACTATTTTAGTTCAGGGACTAACTAAAATAGGAAGGTATCCCGAAATGCTATTTATAGAATGCTATTTTTAGCACTTCCATTTTTCATTCCTTATAGCAATGTTCAACACTGGTTGAACTACTATTTATAGCAGTGTTATTTTTAGCAATTCTATTTTTAGCATTTTGTGTTGCTATTTTCAACACTCCCTCTCAATAAGAAAGGGATGATCAGTAACCCCAATCCTATCGAACTTTCATTTTGACAATGCCTTAGTCAAAATTTATGCATCCTATTCCTCAGTCGAAACACACATCAACAACATGATCCTCTTGATCACACAGTCTCGAAGATGGTGATACTGGATATCAATGTGCTTGGACCTGTCATGAAAAACTAGATTCTTAGAGAGTTTGATACAACTCTGGTTATCGCAGTAGATCACTGTAGGATCCATCCTCTGACCAAACAATCCCACTAGAATCTTCCACATCTAGATGGCCTCACATGTAGCCTGAATAGTAGCCATGTATTCAGCCTCTGCTGAGCTAAGTGCTACTGATCTTTGTTTCTTACTGTACCAGGAAGCCGCAACTGAACCAAGGTTTAAGATTCCTCCAGAAGCGCTCTTGTAGTCTAATGGACTCCTTGCCCAATCCACATTTGTGAAGCCTTGAAGCTTCACTCCCTCTGTCAGTTTGTACCACAATCTGAACATAGATGTGCCTCTGAGGTATCTTAGCAGATGTTGTGCTACCTTCCAAAACAGCTTCGTAGGCTGAACCATAGCTTGACTCAGTCGATTCACTGCAAAGCATAAGTCAGGTCATGTGTTCACCAGATACATAAGTGAACCCACCAGCTACTGATAAACAGTAGCAGCTACTACCTCACCTGAAGTAGCATCCTCCTTCCTCCAGTTCCCAGCTAGAGGAGTCTGCATGGGCTTGCACTTCTCCATGTGAAAGCACTTGAGTATCTCATTGGCATACTTGCCTTGAGACACAAATACTTCCCCATCTTTTTGCCACACCTCCATGCCTAGTAAATAGTGCATAAAACCCATGTCCTTCATCTCGAACTCTCTTGCAAGGTCCTCCTTGCAAGACTGTATCAACTAATCATCACCTGTCAAAATCAGTTCATCGACATAAATAACAATGATCAATGGTTTACCTTTTACCATGATGTGGTAAAGGTCCGCATCTGCTTCACTCTTGGTGAAGCCCAACTTGGTGAAATAGTTGTCGATCCTTGTGTACCAAGCATGGTGTGCTTACTTCAGCCCATACAAAGCCCTCTTGAGTTGGCACACATGCGACACATGATCGAAGGTATTGAAACCCTCTGGCTACTCAATGTACACCTCCTCCTCAATATTCCCATTGAGGAACATTGTCTTCACATCCATTTGGTGGATCTTCCACCCCATCTAAGCTAATAGTGCCAACATCGATTTAATCGATGAGTACCTTGCTATGGAAGCAAAAGTCTCATCGTAGTCGATCCCCTTGACCTGCGAGAAACCCTGGGCAACAAACCTTGCCTTATGTTTCTCAACACTATGATCATCTTCTTGCTTTACCATGTAAAGCCATCTGGAACTCATCGTTGACTTCCCCTAAGGCCTTGGGAGAACATCCCACACACTGTTCCGAATGATAAGAGTTGTACTCCTCTACCATTGCATCAACCCGGACTGGTTGCTGCACTACCTCCTCGAATGAAGAAGGTTTGGTATCTACACACTCCCCAACTAGGGCCATGTATCCAGTGTACTGCTCGGGCGACCTCCTCTGCCTGCGTTGAGAATATGGTTGTCCCACATTCTCCTCCGCATCCAGCATCAACCTGTTAACTTCCCTTGAGCATTTTTGCCCATCTCTGGAAGTATCAACATGAGTGGATGTCTCCACTCCCGGATCCTATGCATGCGGCTGCTCTACATCAATCTAAGGCCCCTCCTACTTAGGAACTAAAAGTTCCTCTTCTGCATGAAACTTGAGCTCCCTCCCAAGTGACACTTGCATGGCTTTCTGCTCTTCAAGCTTCAGATCCTTGTGTAGCACAGTCCTCAGAGTGGAAGGTAGGTACACCCGATAGTTGTGGGGTGTATCCGTGTACTCCACAAGTATTCCCAACTTAGATATTGTGTCTAGCTTCTTCCTGGCATCTTTGGTGACATGAAAATAAACTAATGATCTAAAGATTCGGAAGTGATTTACATCAGGTCGCTTTCTGGAATAGAGCTCCATAGGTGTCAGGCTTCTATTCTACAAGTATACTGCTGTATTGCATGCCTCAGCCCAAAAATGCAGTGGTAGGCTTTGGTCATACAACATCGCTCGAGTTTCTCCCACAACCAATCTGTTCTTGCTTTCAGCCATCCCATTCTGTTGTGGGTTATTGGGTGTCATCAGTTCCCGTTTAATACCTTCTGCAGTGCAAAATTATTTAAACTTTTGGGATACATACTCTCCACCATTGTCGCTATGCAAGGCTTTTATTTTCTTTCCACATTCTTTCTCTACCAAGGTTTTAAACTCACAAAACCTTAAGAAGGTCTCATCCTTCTTTTGCATAAATTATATCCAGCATCTACGGGAAAAATCATCAATAAAAATAACATAGTACCTTTATTTAGCGGTGGAGGCTGTAGAGAAGTGTCCACAAACATCTGAGTGAACTCGCTCTAGGATTGCTCCAGCTCTACTATCTCCATCCAGAAAGGAAGATTTTGCATACTTACCCAAGGTACAACCTTTGCATGTAGTCGTCTACTCAAGTTTTCCCTTGGGTAATTCGTTAGAAATCTGCTACATGATATTTAGGGCTCCATGCTGCAAGTGGCCCGGTCTTCTATGCCATAGCTCACCAAGATCTTAGATCTGCACCATCTTAGCTTTGGAACACAAAGTAGCATAGTCGTCTACCTCCAGCTTGTAGATATTCTTGATGTGAATCCCTATTCACTTTGTCACTCTAGTACCAATATGCCTCAGAAATACCATTCCTTTATTAAAGACTACATCATAGCCTTTATCTTCTATCATAGCGACAGACACAAGATTCTTCTTCAGACCTTGTACATACTTTAGATTAGTCAGGGTGAGGGGAGATCCATGCTCCCTCTGAAACACAACTGTACCTTCACCTAAAAAACGGTACTTTCCATCATCGCCCATCTGGAGATCCTTCTCCTCCAAGGTACTGAAATGGTTCTTATCACCTGACATGTGGAATGAAGCTCCATTGTCTAGGTACCACACACATCCCACCATGGATGAAACCATGCATGTGATAAGCTAGAAATCCAGCTCAAACTGTGAGGCCAATTCCTCACCATCATTCCCTTTGAGGAACCCTTCTTGGATTTCTTCTCTGGACAATTTGTATCATAATGGCACACTTCATGATACTGAAAGCATCGTACTTTCGATTTGTCAATCTTTTTCCCACCATGGGAAGGACCGGATTTGGGATGGGATGCCTTCCCTTTCCCTTTCCTTGCCTTACTCCCTAACGCTAGATTTTCCTCATAATCTTGTTTTGATGAGGATCCATCTCCAATGCTTCTTCTTATTTCCTCCTGCATCAGATCTGACCAAATTCGTTCCCAACTTGGAAGTTTTTCTCTTCCATTAATAGAGTCTCAGTAGCTATGCCTGCTCTTAGGAAGACCGAGGAGTGCAAGACTCACCATTTCATCATTAGCAGTCGTGATCCCTACACTTCCAAGCTCATCCCTGCAGGTGGTGAGATTGTTCAGATATGTAGAGATTGTGTCGCCCTTTTCACACTTGATCTTACAAAGCTTGTGTTTCAGTGCCATCTTCCTCTGATTGTTGTTGTTCTGATATAAATCTTTCAACGTTTTCTACATCAAAAATGGTGTCTCCTTCCCATGGAGGCTCGAGACAATGTGATCTCGAACTCCCTCCAGGAGGATTCGCCTTGCTCTAGCCACACATTTTTTCCATTCTGCCAGTTGAGTAGCATCAGTCGACTTGGGGACTTCTTGATCAATGAACTCATTTAGACCGTTATCCTTTAATACTACCTCCATGCGATCCTTCTAGGCTATATAATTCGAGCTGCCATCAAGGGAATACTCAAGTCTTAAACCACTGAACACCATTGGTGAAATTGAGATGTGATAAGAACTCAATTTCTATATTCAGGAACCACAACCTTAGAACTCCTCCTTCTTGTATACTGTTCTTCGCCTTGATCACCTTTGCTCTGATACCATGTAGAAATTCCCACTGTAGATCAACAGATTATGCAATATACTAAAACACAATACAAGATCTACTTCTACAACACTATGGAAGCTTAATCGAATTGAGCAAGATCAAGAGAACACATATAACTGAGAATCCATCTCCAATGCTTCTTCTTATTTCCTCCTGCATCAGATCTGACCAAATTCGTTCCGAACTTGGAAGTTTTTCTCTTCCATTAACAGAGTCTCAGTAGCTATGCCTGCTCTTAGAAAGACCGAGGAGTGCAAGACTCACCATTTCATCATCAGCAGTCGTGATCCCTACACTTCCAAGCTCATCCCTGCAGGTGGTGAGATTTTTCAGATATGTAGAGATTGCGTCACCCTTTTCACACTTGATCTTACAAAGCTTATGTTTCAGTGCCATCTTCCTCTGATTGTTGTTGTTCTGATATAAATCTTTCAACGTTTTCTACATCAAAAATGGTGTCTCCTTCCCATGGAGGCTCGAGACAATGTGATCTCGAACTCCCTCGAGGAGGATTCTCCTTGCTCTAGCCACACATTTTTTCTATTCTGCCAGTTGAGTAGCATCAGTCGACTTGGGGTCTTCTTGATCAATGAACTCATTTAGACCGTTATCCTTTAATACTGCCTCCATGCGATCCTTCTAGGCTATATAATTCGAGCTTCCATCAAGGGAATACTCAAGTCTTAAACCAGTGAACACCATTGGTGAAATTGAGATGTGATAAGAACTCAATTTCTATATTCAGGAACCACAACCTTAGAACTCCTCCTTCTTGTATATTGTTCTTCGCCTTGATCACCTTTGCTCTGATACCATGTAGAAATTCCCACTGTAGATCAACAGATTATGCAATATACTAAAACACAATACAAGATATACTTCTACAACACTATGGAAGCTTAATCAAATTGAGCAAGATCAAGAGAACACATATAACTGAGAATGAGAATTAAAGCACACATAACATAGAAGAAATAACCCGGGGAAAGCCTCAGCCTAAAACCCCAACTCTGTATTATCATACAAGTGGAAATCTTGTTCAAGTTACAAAAAGAATTAGCTCACAAGCTATCCTGCTCTCTCTGTAATCAAGCAATACAGCTCACAGACTAAATAGACATAGTATATGTCCTACTCAAGCCCTCCAAGCCTCCTATTTCCTTGTGCAGTTTTCCTTGGGGTCTAGTGAAGCCACATGCGTGAATTGGCCTCATCACATTCACAAAACCTAAAGAAGTAAATGTGCAACCCTCAAGGAAATAATTCCTTCTGCATGCAAACAATATTCACAATGGAATATTCTAGCAACTGATAGTACACTGCCCCTCCATCTGATCTCAACTTGGTCTTTGTCTAAACTGACATGCATGAGTTATTTATGAGAGAATAATCAGTTATCTGAAATGCAGTAGTTATATGCATGCAAGCATTAACTAACTAAACTTACATTAATTCAACAAACTTTTTGAATTAATCTAACTGGACTTGACTTAGTTAACTAAGTCAATTAATTACAACTCAATATTACAACTCATCCTTATCTCTTTAACTGATGGATAAATTCCTCAATTAATGGAGAAACTCATTATATGATTTTGCTGAAATTATGTGATTTTGCTGAAATTATTCTCTCAAACATATTATGGATCACAGAAGTCTCAACTCTATAGTGGAGAAATTGTTGCATGTCCCCACATAGACTTCATGTTTGATTTTCCTTAACTAATTAACTCAAGATGAATTAATTAATTATTTTTCAAATAGCTACTAAGATCAAATTCGAATTTTACTTCACTATTTTAGTTCAGGGACTAACTAAAATAGGAAGGTATCCCGAAATGTTATTTATAGAATGCTATTTTTAGCACTTCCATTTTTCATTCCTTATAGCTATGTTCAACACTGATTGAACTGCTATATATAGCAGTGCTATTTTTAGAAATTCTATTTTTAGCATTTGTTGTTGTTATTTTCAACACATCACAACACATACATCCATACATGATGTACAACATAACACAATACATACCCCCACACCTGGTACACAACACACCACATACACCTACGTCCGGTGTACAACACAACACATACACCTACATTCAGTGTATAACACAATGCATACATCTACACCCACTGTACAACACAACACATACACCTACATCTAGTGTACAACACAATACATATACATACACAGAGTACAACACAATGAATACACATGTCACCATACCACAACTACGCAATGCACATACATAATACTGCATGTACACAAAACAACATGTATGACATGCATACAATACCACCTATACACTAGTATGTTGGGTCCCTATAATATTAGTGATTACCCCATTACTATTGTAGTTATACCACTTAATTATATTGTTGTGCCCCTATTACCACCATATTTTTATTTCTGTGCCCCATAGAATCCCTCTATTGTTATTTCTGTGGCTTTATATTATTATTGTTAGGTCGGCTGGATTATATTGTGACTCCTTAGACTCCTATATATAGAAAGGAGGTTTTGTCATTTGAATAATCGAAGAATTGTTCATTTATGTAATGTAAAGGAGGTTTCCCCCTCGAAGAGGCTGAATTCTAAGGCGTTGATCTATCTTTTCTATCTTTTCTTGAGCTGGTTTCATAACATTTGGTATCAAAGCTTTGGATTCTAGGGTTTCGCTGCTCCAAACAGGTCATCGTGGCATTTTCGCTATAACTTTTTTTCTGTGACGTTTCAGAAGTCATAAAAAAATCCATTTGAGAAGAAATCGCGTTGAACCTTGGGTCCAAATTTCATAGCTTTTCGCGTGATATTTGCAGAGATATGATCTAAGGAAGTTGGTCTTTTTGCAGACTCCTGAATTACATTCAAAACAGGTGACCTGAAGAAAATCGTCATAACTTTCTCTCTGGCAATCAGATTGAAATTTCGTCAGAAGGTATAGAAAGAGGACAAGCTATAGTTTCTTGTCTATCTTTTTCAGAACCAAATATTGAAAATTGTACACGTGGAACTTCATACAACTTCGCTCTTCTGGAAAGGTCTATAATCAGGTCATCTTGGGAGATTGTGCATAACTCTTTCTTGGAGAATCCAATTTCGATCAGATTGGTGGCATTGGAAAGAGGACACAGAGAGCTACTACAGGTCACAAATTTAGAGCTAGATGATTGGAAAGTATAGAGATACATCAGAGGCAATATCGAGCTCCTACAAAGTGAAAAAAGGTGTGTATATTTTTTTAAATTTTTGCTTAAGCTTGGTTTGAAAATTTATTTTGAAGGAATTCAAAGGGCACAGTCGAGCATTATTATCGGTAACTAATGCCCTGAGGAAAGAAAATTCAAACACCTAGTAAGGAACCGGAAAGCTCTAGCATGACTCATGAAGAAGAGGAAGAAATGCTACATGATATATCAAAATTACAAGAACAAGTGCAACAAATGTCACGCTCACAAAAGTTAACAGAAGCTAAGATAAATGGCATGGAAGCTAAGATGAATGGCATGGAAGCTAAGATGGACAATTTGAAGATAGATTTGAACACAAATTTGAAGACAGGCATGGCAGATTTGAAGACAGATTTGACAAATTTTCTACAAGAAACACTTACTAATGGTGAAAAGGTAGTAAAGGAAACTCATGATGAGAACAAAAGAAATGTTAATCATGATTACATAGATGCTAATGTTGGATCGAAGAATCACCATATTCCAAAAATCGATATGAGGAAGTTTGATGGCAAGGATCCCGCCACATGGATATTACAGATGGAGCAATACTTCGATCTCAATAATGTGCAAAATGCACAAAAGGTACGTATGGCAACTGTATATTTGGAACCAAATCAGTTTGTATGGTATCAATGGTTTTATTCTCGTAAACAATTTATCACTTGGGCAATTTTTACGAAAGAATTAATAGCACATTATGAGGATACAAAAAGCAACACTTTTTTTAGCCAATTGATAACTCTCAAACAAAAGGGTTCAATAATGGAGCACATCGAGGAGTTCCAAAAATTGAACATAAGGGTAAAAGATATTCCAGAGGAGCATAGGATTGATGTTTTCATAGGGTCTTTAAAGGATAATATCCAACATGATGTTCGCCTTTGGGAACCTGATTCATTAGAGAAGGCATTCAAGTTAGCAAGAAAAATGGAATGCAAAATTATCGCAACTAGGAAGCATACCACTCACAACTATAAAGACGGAAGTGTTGTTGCCCCTAGTCTTCCACAACCTATAAGGTTGACACCACAACAATTGGAAGAAAAAAGAGCAAAATGGATTTGTTACAATTGTGATAGCAAATACACAAAAGGTCATAAGTGTGCTGAGAAGAAATTATTCTACATAGATTGTGAAGAGGAAGAAGAAAAGGAGCAAGAAAGGTCAAAAGAAGAGGATATACTCCAGGAACAAAGCCTAGATGAAGAACAAATAAATCCGACCATATCTTGTAATGCATTGGCGGGAATTACCACTCCTCAAACCATCAAGATAGAAGGACAAATCAAGAAGAAAAAGGTAATAGTGTTGATTGATTCAGGAAGCACCCACAATTTTATTCATTGTAGGGTAGCAGAAGAATTGAAATGCTTCCTATATCCAGCACCAGAGTGTCAAGTGATGATTGCAAATGGAGGAACAATAAATTGCTCTAGAAAGTGCCATAATATCAAGCTATCCATGGGAGAAATTGTATTGACTAGCCCCATGCTTTCCATTCCAATGGGAGGTGCTGATGTTGTACTAGGAGTCCAATGGCTACAATCCTTGGGTACAATAGCTTTTAATTTTCAAGAAATTTTCATCAAATTTTCTATGGAAGGAAAGGAAGTTGAATTAAGGGGTATTGCAGGGAAGCCAGGAAAGATAATCAGCTCTAATGGCATGACTAAGCTTCTAAAAAAGGAGCAAAGAGGTGTAATTGCACAATTATGTTCGCTAGATGTTTCCACATTGGAATCATCTATTTCTCCAGATCTCCAAAAAGTCCTGGACAATCATTCCAAGGTATTTGAGACTCCCAAAGGTCTCCCACCTATGCGTGATCATGATCATGTTATTCATCTAATTGCAGGAAGTGTTCCTCCAAACATCAGGCTGTACAGATATCCATATGTCCGAAAAAGTGAAATCGAACGTATGGTTGCAGAAATGGTAGAGGCTAGTATAATTCAACCGAGTCAAAGTTCTTTCTTAGCTCCAGTAGTATTGGTGCACAAGAAGGATGGATCATGGCGCATGTGTCCGGATTATAGGGAGCTCAACAAGCTCACTATTAAAGATAAGTTCCCCATTCCTGTCATTGATGAATTACTGGATGAATTGCATGGGTCAATTTACTTCACCAAGTTGGATCTTCGTTCGGGATATCATCAAATCAGAATGAAGATTGAAGACATTCCGAAAATGGCATTTAGAACTCATGAGGGTCATTATGAATTTTTGGTCATGCCTTTTGGCCTTACCAATGCACCTTCAACATTTCAAGGTTTGATGAATTCAATTTTCAAACCATTCCTTAGAAAATTTGTGTTAGTATTTTTTGATGATATACTAATCTATAGCATGTCCTGGAAGGATCATGTTGATAGGGTGCTACAACTATTGGAGGAGAAATAATTATATGCAAAAAGATCCAAATGTTTCTTTGGAGTCCAGGAGGTGGAATATTTGGGTCATATTGTATCTCATGAAGGAGTTAAGGTAGACCCTAGCAAAATTAAAGTCATTAAGGAATGGAAAATCCCCACATCCATAAAGCATCTGCAAGGATTTCTTGGGTTGACAGGGTATTATCGCAAGTTTTTTAAGAATTATGGGAGAATAGCAGCACCTCTAACAACATTATTGAAGAAAGATTCATTTTCATGGACTCCGGAAGCAACAAAGGCCTTTGAACATCTTAAAGAGGCAATGTGCCAAGCACCGGTCTTAGCTACACCGGACTTCACAAAAACCTTTATTGTGGAATGTGATGCTTCAGGAAATGGAATTGGTGTTGTTCTAATGCAAGATGAAAGACCCATTGCTTTTGAAAGTCGTCCAATCAAGGGAAAGTTTTTAAGCAAAGCTATTTATGAGAAGGAAATGTTGGCAATACTCCATGCACTTAAGAAATGGCGACCATACCTAATGGGAAGACACTTCAAGGTAAAAACGGATCATGATAGCCTTAAATACCTTTTAGAACAAAGATTATCCTCTGAAGAGCAACAAAAGTGGGTCACAAAGATGTTGGGTTATGACTTTGAAATCATCTACAAAAAAGGGAAGAAAAATGTGGTGGCAGATGCACTCTCAAGAAAGGATGAGGATGTGGAACCATTGTTGTGTTCCATTTCTATTATCCAACCAGATTGGATAAATGAAGCAAGGAAGGAATGGAAGAATGACGAAGAAGTGTGGGCACTTATTCGAACGCTACAACAAGATTCCAGTGCTTCTGATACATTTAGCTGGCAAAATGATTCGTTATGGTACAAAGATCGCTTATACCTCTGTAAGAATTCCCAGCTAAAACAAAAGATTCTTATGGAATTGCACACTTCTCCCTTAGGAGGGCACTGAGGATTTCTAAAAACTTACCACAGGGTTAAGAAGGAATTTTTTTAGGATGGCCTTAAATCAGATATTCAAAAGTTTTTGGCGGAATGTTTGGTTTGCCAACAAAATAAAGTTGAAACAATTAAGACACCGGGTCTATTACAACCTTTATCCATTCCAAGCCAACGTTGGGAGGAGGTTTCAATGGATTTTATCACAGGTTTACCCAAGTCTGAGGGAAAGAGTGTCATCATGGTGGTAGTTGACAGACTTACCAGGTATGCACACTTTTGTGCATTATCACATCCATTTAAAGCTAGTACAGTTTCTACTGCATTTATGGAAATAGTTCAAAAGCTACATGGAAACCCAAAGATTATTGTAAGTGACAGAGATCCCATTTTCACTGGAAATTTTTGGACAGAATTATTTTCTTGTCTTGGTACTCAGTTAGCTCATAGCTCATCTTATCATCCTCAATCTGATGGGCAAACTGAGATAGTAAACAAATGTTTGAAAGGATATCTTCATTGCTTTGTATCTGATAAATAGACACAATGGGTCAAATGGTTGCCTCTGGCTGAATGGTGGTATAACACTTCCTTCCATCACATCATATTTAAGAGAAACTTCTAAGGTTTAGGCAGTGGAACATCACATCGAACATCAACAACAAGTCCTCCAACTCTTAAAGGATAACCTCGTGTTGGCACAAAATAGAATGAAACAATAGGCATATCAACATCGCAGTGAAAGAAGTTTTGATGTAGGTGATTGGGTATTCCTACGGCTACAAAAATATAAACAAATGTCCCTAAAGCAAGCTAAGAAGGATAATAAATTATCACCAAATTATTATGGTCCGTACAAGGTGTTGCAAAAGATTGGTACTATGGCATACAAATTGGAGCTTCCTGCAGCTTCTCAATTGCACCCAGTTTTCCATGTTTCATGTTTAAAGAAGGTTATAGGCGACAAGCTCCCAATTCAAACAATATTGCCAGAACTTGACGAGGAAGGAAAATTTATATTGGAACCAAAAGCAGTCACAGAAACAAGAACTCGATAGCTACGAAATCGATCAATTTCAGAGTATCTTATCGAGTGGAAGAACTTACCCGCTGAAGATTCCACATGGGAGGATGAGAATTTTATGCAGAAGTATCCAGAACTACTCAAGCGTTGAGGACAACACTTTTTTGAAGGAGAGGGGCATGTTGGGTCCCTATAATATTAGTGATTACCCCATTACTATTGTAGTTATACCCCTTATTTATATTGTTGTGCCCCTATTACCCCCATATTGTTATTTCTGTGCCCCATAGAATCCCTCTATTGTTATTTTTGTGGCTTTATATTATTATTGTTAGGTTGAATGGATTATATTGTGACTCCTTAGACTCCTATATATAGAAAGGAGGTTTTGTCATTTGAATCATCGAAGAATTGTTCATTTATGTAATGTAAAGGAGGTTGCCCCCTCGAAGAGGCTGAATTCTAAGGCGTTGATCTATCTTTTCTATCTTTTCTTGAGCTGGTTTCATAACATAGTGCCACATGTATAACATGTACACAGTACCACCTATACACAACACCACCTACACAACGTGTACACAACACCACATAACACATATTTCATTAAATTTGGAATTAAATAGTGGATCTATAATTTAAAATAACCAAAAAGCTCAATTATGTTAATGTCCTTGTAATAAAAAATTTCCAATTTTAACGAAATATGTGTTACATGTACATGGCACCATCTACACAACATGTACACAATTCCACATGTACACCGCACCACCTATACAATGTGTTCACAATACCACATGTACACATCACCACATGCATGACATGTACACGACACCACATGTACACAGCACAACCTGCACGCAGCACCACATGTACAACATGTACATAAAACCACATGCACACAACACCACATGCACACAACACCGCATGTACAATAATGCACACAACACCATATGTACATAGCACCACATGTACAACATGCACACAACACCAAATGTACATAGCACCATATGTACACAACACCACATATCCAACATGTGCATAACACCATATGCACACAACACCACATATCCATCATGCACATAGTACAATATGTACACAACACCACATATCCAACATGTACATAGCATCATCTATACCCAACACTACATATGCAATATACACACAACACCATATATACAGCAGCCACACAACACCACAGGTACAATCATTGAATGTACAATATGCATAACATATACATAATAGTAGCAGTGCACGTACAAAGCCACATTGTCTCTACCAAGCAACTTTTCTTCCAGTGTCTCTCGACCATCCATGCTTATCCTAGCATGTCGCAAATAATGCTACTTCCATTTTGTTGATGTATCCTTCAACGTTCCCCAACATAACATAAACATAGGCATGGTACAAGCACATAATATCAAATCATATCCACATGATACTTACCTCACAGATCATCCAAGGATACTCTTCCCACTTTATTCCTCATAAGACCAAGAACCTCTTTCTACCATTCACCTGCATAAGAAAGCATTCCTCCACAAGAATTATCCCTAACAACCCTGTCAGACATGACATACATACATATAAAAATTAGCATAAAACAATCATGATATCTTATGACCCTGTTAGACAACGATATACATACATACATGTATACCTATAGAGACATCAACATAATCATGATCCCAACATAATTACCAGATATCATAAGGTCAAGGTTAAGAGAAACCCCTTTATCCATGCACAACATGTATAGGATTGAGAACAACAATTCCCTACATAGCCAAGGCATATGATGCCTCAAATCCATTTACTTTACCTTTCTTGATTACCTTTCTCATGACGGTTCTGCCATTGTTCATTTACCCCAATAGACCGAACCAATCTGATCCACTATCATACTCTTGACTTCAACTACCCTAATACATGCACCAATCTTCATCCGGGCCTTACATCACCTATCGAGTACCACACAGCTCTCCTCGAGCTCCATTAATTTCTCTACCCAACCATTTCCCAAGACTCTCAAAACATAAAAGGCAAGAACAAGAAATCTAACAAGAATAAAACCATGAAAACCAATAGCAATATGACATCACAAATAAAGTGGCATGATCATGCACTAGACATATTCAAGACCGCAAATAAAGCGTAAACAAATTACAAAAGACCAAAAGCACAAGACTAGAAACAAACACCATGACTATATCCCCATGGTTCCCAATGCTTCTAAGGGAAAGCTCAACCTGAGCCTTCTTCAAAATTTCATTGCAGTCTCTTTTCCATGCAATTCCCTACATGATGTTTCCGTAAACACATCAATGTCAGTGCATAAATAAACAAAACAACATACTAGTTGACTTACCTTGTTGTGCCAAGCACATTGCCTTGTAGCTGAACACATCCATGCCATCTCTCAAGGGACTCCAATTCCCTTGACAGATCTAGCTATAACTAGACACCAATTTTTATACCTATCAAATACATGTCCATGAATATAGCACATATCCACATAATTTCAGACAAGATTAGGGTTCAGAAGACTTCTTGTATTCAAAGCATTCATTCATTTCGAATTGTAGTTTCCAAACATAGCCAAAATAATTCTCACCCAATTCCTTTCTTTTACATTTTTATCTTGTTCCAATCGAGTCTTACTATGTATTGTCACATCACCCAATTGTTAGTTATATAAACACATCCACTATTACCTTATCTTGCTAATACTAAACACGTTTCCCTACAACTATTCAGACATGTAAGCCACACGTTCCAATGTTAAGGAAACATGTCTATTAATTGAAATCAACCTTTGCCAAGAATAACAACCATGTCATAATCAACTAACATTTATCACTCATACTACTATAGCTAGCACCTATTTACAATTAAACGCATATCAGTTGTCTCAACACATATGTGTTAGTGCAACCATATTACAACAAGATCATTTTTGCATGCAATCTTACAAACACATACTCATATCATGTGATTAATCAAACATTCAAACAAAATATAGATGACCTAATCAAACATTCAAACACCAAATAGATGACATAATCAAACATTCAAGTACCAAGTAGATTACATAATATAATTCATACATTAATATATCTCAGGAGAGGTTATCTTGTTTGCACAATGAAACTAGATTAGCACAATATAACTTCACAACATATAAAATCAATGTAAATAAGGTCATGATGTCCATAATAGTAACTAGCTAACATGTTCACATTATAATCTCATAAAAAATTGTCATTTGTGCATAACAATCGCATATGCACCGTTAATCTAGATTAGTAGAACACAATATCATAAATAGGTCGACTCATACCTGAATGTCATAACCCTAACCATATTCATAGGCCAATCCAATTTAGCATGATATATATAACATTAACATCTTAGTTTCAATGACCGTAACCATCATGCATATGACCACAATGCATATAACAACAAGTTAACTGCCATGCATGACTAACCGACACATGTACATATGATCACGTTGATTAACTAACATCTATCATACACGTAACCACAATAAAATAGAATTACAAGAATATAAGTAACCCTAATGCTTATAACAACCATTAACCACATATCTACATGTCAAACCTACAAACCTATATGACAATCTGCTCCTACGCCAAAGTCTAGTGGCGCAACCTCACTCTGATGATCTGCATCTCGTACTCTATCTCAGCAAAAGAATTAGCATGATAACAACCAACAACATCATGTTGAAAAAGACTAAATGCCATGATCTCACAATGCATGTTTGACCTACTATACATGCATAACCATAACCATGACAATGCATGTAGAACAACATATAGACACTGACATGCATAAAGAATGCATAACCGACATGCACTCATGACAAATGCATCCCAACAACAACATCATCAAGTGTTACATGAAAAAATGACTATAACAACTACCACTACCATGCATACATAACAAGAACATACACAACCTACATACGTGCATGACAAACACATTCCACACATCCAGTCCAAGTGTTGAACCATGCTTTGATACCACTTTGTGGTATCGCATATCACCCAAAGAGAACATAATCCAGAAACCACCTGAAGATAATAAAACCTGCTCTTATAATACTATGTAACACCCTCCTCCGACAATTACCCAAGCTTACCAGTCCCACAAGATAAATATGTGATGAAGAGTTACTATGATATGATTCAACTCCCTAAGTGTAGTTAAGGGAGTGGAATCGACGAACCAACACTTTACAAACCTCCCTCAGGTACTACATGACCCCCAAGAGCTAATCCACCACTTTAGGTGCCCAACCCCTGAGTTAACTTAGACTTTCAATGAATTAAACCCACAGTCTCACTCATGACATGGGCATGCATGCAATTGGGACCCTCTAGTCACTCCCATAATTCTTGCAAGGGAGAGATTGTAGTCTTTTTTAGCTAATTCTGTGCCAAAGACTATGATATTTAAGACACTTTTTCAAGGCTAGTCTCCAACCACTTGCCGAAACTTGATGAGACCTTGTAAGACAATAAATGACACTAGTACAAAGCCCCTAACACAAAACTTGATCAAGGAATTGACCTAACCAAGCCCAACCATGACATGCATTTCATCAAACATGTCACAGATATGCATTCTACAGGTCATAACAACGAATTTGAGCATAGGGTTCTCATACTTATCTAGGAATTTCCTAGAAGAATTGATGCCTTATCACATTAGCTGCATTATCATCTATTAGGTCACATATTCATTTCTCATTCATTTACAAATGAAACATGATGAGATCCATACATCATCATTGTCATAAATCATGCTTATAACCAGCAAATAACTAGAGATATATTAATGAGGAAATAACCATTAAAGCCACATAACATCAAGTACATTTACTCATGAATATAACAAGGGGAGAAACGCTTATTAACATATGCAAAATGCAACTAGGTATGGGACTTCCATGTGTCGCATAACCATAGACTAAGTTGAACCAAATTTCTATTTTTTAGCCAATCAACCCCGTAACATTTTCCAAGCATGAATATGTGATTTCATAAAACAAATCCATCAAAAGCAAACCAGGTCTTCTATAGGCCAAACCACCTCAACCCTCAACTAGTGATTCGACCTCATGGTCGGACATCACTCACCATCACCAGATTGGTCTCTACCCAAGTTGTCCAGGGACTCAGAGCATTTTTTTCCATCCAATGCTCCAAAACTAGTAACTCAACCCACAACTGTTGTCGAGATCTAGAGTGTTTGTCCAACCAAGGCTCCAAGACTAGTAACTCAACCCACCAAGGGCTCTAGAGAAATTTTCCAACTCAAACTCCAAGACTAATAACTCAATCCAAGCTATTACATGGCTCTAGAGAGTTTGTCCAGCCAAGGCTCTAGGAACTAGTAACTCAACCCACAACCAAGGGAACATTAGAATAAACAATAAAACAAAAGGGAAAACTCCCACAACACCATGGCTATCCAGGAAATGGTAATGTGCTGATCGACAAAAATGACCTTTCAACATTTTAAGGGAGACCACCCAGTCTAAAACTTAAAGCAATTCCTTTTCCATTGAAATGGTGGTTTTGACTGGTTCAATTGGGTCCAGTTACCCTCTCTATATCTCTACTAGCCTAAAGTATTACTTTCACCTACCAATAAAGAAGATACATCAGATCAACTTGTAGCACCCTCCTCTCACATCTACCCAAGCAATAAGCCAGCCAGGATAAGCATGCAATGAGAGGCCACTATGATAAGACTCAACCACCTAGGTAACCTTAAGGAAATGGAGTCAACAAAAAAAGAACTTACAAACCTCCCTCGGGTGCTTCAAGACCCCTAAGAACTAATCCACCACTCCAGGTGCCCAACCTCTGAGTTGACCTAGAATTTCAATGAATTAAACCCAAATTCGCTCCCATGACAAAGCATGCATGCGACTGGAACCCTGTAGTGGCTCCCACAATGCCTGCAAGGGAGAGACTGTATTCTTTTTCAGTCAGTTCTGTGTTAGAGACTGCGATATTTAAGCCACCTTTTCAGGGCTAGTCTCCAAACCAATGCCTAGAACTTTATGAGACTTTCCAAGACAATAGATGACACTAAGGTAAAGCCTCTAACACAAAACTTGATCAAGGTATTGATCTAAACAAGCCTAACCATGATAATTTGTTTTATCAAAACACTTACTAAATATGCAACCTACAAGTGCAAATAACATATCTGAGCACATGGGTCTCATACTTATCTAATATTTTCCAGAAAGCATTGTTTCCTTATCACTTTAACTGCGATTCGATCCATTAGTTCATTGATACATTTTTCATTCATTTACTAGTAAAAACATGATGAAAGCGATATATATATACTGTCATAAAATATATACATAACCAACATAATACAAACAGAAATATGAATGAAATCACAACCATATACACCACATATAATCCATCATAATACTCACATAAATATAAGGAGAAATAACCTTCCATTAATGATGTGAAATCCTAACCCAGGATGGGAGTTCCACATTCCACCCAACCATATAATGGCTGAGCCAAATCTCTCTTCAATCATTCACCCCAGTGCCATATTCCAGGCATGAATATGGGATCTCATAGAACACATCAATCAAAACTCGTTTAGGGCTTCTAGAGGCCATCCACCTCAACCTATCAAACAATGATTCTACCTCATGTTCAGACATCATGAAACCCACATCATATTGGTCTCTATCCAAGCCTTCCAGGGCTCTAGAGAATTTGTTCCAACCTGGCTTCCAGGGCAGGTAGGTCAACCCACAACTTACACCGAGCTCCAGAGCATTTGTCCAACCAAGGCTCCAGGACTAGTAACTCAACCCACAACTTTTACTAGGCTCAAGAGTGTTTGTCCAACCAGGGCTCTAGGACTAGTAACTTTACCACCAAGGGCTCCAAAGCATTTGTCAACCAATGCTATGGGACTAGTAAGTCAACCCAAGTTATTACAGGGCTCCAAACCATTTTTCCAACTTGGGTTATGTGACTAGTAACTCAAACTAATTGTTAAAGGGCTCCAGAGTGTTTTTCCAACCAAGGGTCTAGGAACTAATAACTCAACCTAAGCTAAGGAAACATGAGAACCAACCAGAAAACAAATAATAAACCTACAACACCATGATTATACAGGAAATACTAAGGCTATGAAAATCTAGTATAAATCCAGGAAATCCTCCATGCCAGTGACAGATCATGAACAAGAAACCACATGCATGTGCCATGCATTCCAAAACTAGTGAGGAACGATACATGCAACTTAGTACCTGCAAGAAAATATGATGTAGTTGCTGATTCTAGTTCCCTATTGCGCTTTCATACTCTTCCTTTTCCTTCTTGCTCCAAGAATCCAAGTGTGTCACACCCTCCAAGAGTTCTCCAAGAAAACTCTAAGTCTTCAAGAATATGAGAGAGAGAGAGAGACAGAATAATGAGAGAGCTACAAAACGGAACTAACGAAGTCCTTCCCACTAATCCTCAGAAGCCTTTTTATTAATGAGGCCTCTATTTTCTTCATTTTCCATTATTTTCCTTCATTTTCCTCATCACATGCAACTTGTGACTTTTAACCTTCCTTTTCTCCTAATTTCTATTAGTTTCATAAATAAAATTCCAAATAATGCCTCATGCCTTTCCAAATCCTTTGTCATTTCCTTTGCTAATTTCCTCAGCCATTAAACCGAATCAACACCCACCAAGATTTTTTCCACACCATTCAACTTAGAATGCATGTCCTCTCATCCATGGCCATATATATTTTTACATGGAATTTTCACCAAGGCTATTACAGAACCCTCCCCTTGGGGGAACACCATCCTCGGGGTTCAATGACACCTATAACCAACAAGACTGCTACAAACAAATCATATTGCCCATGGAGCTTTATGACACAACTCATTGTAGTATTTAAAATGAACATCTACTAAAATATGATAAACATATAGTTTACTAGAGCTTTATAACATAGATCATTATAGTATTTGCAATAACCACATCTACACATACACATTTTCTTCAACCAACAAATAACCATATTGTCTATGGAGCTTTATTAGTCCACCTCGATACAATATTTACAATAATACACAAATATACACATATGCAAATTTTCTCAAACAACAAATAAAAGTATACGATTCATACATCCACAACAACAGAATATAGAGGCTCACACCTCCACCCTCAAAGTAATACCAGGATTCACCTCCTTCCTAGGAAGTTTAGAATCCACAATAAAAGTCAAATATGCATCCAATGTCTAGTACTATAATCCTGCGCCACTTATTCTCTCAGTGAACATTTACTGACTCACTGTTACAAGTCATTGTTTCCTTATCACTTTAATTGCCATTCCATCCATTACTTCATTGATAAATTTTTCATTCATTTGCTAGTAAAAACATGATGAGAACCATATATATCTACTACAAATATATACATAACCAACATAATACAAAAAAAAATTCAATGAAATCATAGCCATATAAACCGCATATAATCCATCATAATACCAACATAAATACAAGGAGAAATAACCTTCCATTAATGATGTAAAATCCCAACCCGAGATAGGACTTCCACATTCCACCTAACCATAGAATGGCTGAGCCAAATCTCTCTTCAATCATTCACCCTCGTGCCATATTCCAGGCATGAATATGGGATCTCATAGAACACATCAATCAAAACTTGTTTATGGCTTCTAAAGGCCATCCACCTCAACCCATCAAACAATGATTCCACCTCACGATCGGACATCACAAAACCCACATCATATAGGTCTTTATCCAAGCTTCCCAGGGCTCTAAAGAATTTTTTTCAACCTAGCTTCAAGGACTAGTAACTCAACCCACAGCTTACAATGGGCTCCAGAGCATTTTTCCAACCAAGGCTCCAGGAGTAGTAACTCAACCCACAACTTTTACCAGCCTCTACAGTCTTTGTCCAACCAAGGCTCTAGCACAAGTAAATCAACCCACCAAGGGCTCCAGAGCATTTGTCCAACCAAGACTATGGGGCTAGTAACTCAACCCAGGTTGTTATAGGGCTCTAGAGTGTTTGTCCAACCAAGGTTATGGGACTAGTAACTCAAACCGAGTCACTAAAGGGCTCCAGATCGTTTGTCCAACAAAGGGTCTAGGATCTAATAACTCAAGCCAAGCTAAGGAAACATGAGGTCCAACCATAAAACAAATAAATAAACCCACAACACCATGGTTATACAGGAAATAGTAAGGCTAGGAAAATCCACTATTAATCCAAGAAATCCTCCATGCCAGTGATAGATCATAACCAAGTAACCACATGCATGTGCCATGCATTCCAAAACTAGTGAGGAAACCATACATGCAACTCGGTACTTGCAAGAAAATATGATGTAGTTGTTGATTCTAATGCCCTATTGTGCTTTCCTACCCTTCCTTTACCTTCTCTCTCCAAGAATCCAAGTGTTTCACACCCTCCAAGAGCGCACCAAGAAAAATCTAAGTCTCCAAGAGTATGAAAGAGAGAGAGAGAGAATAATGAGAGAGCTCCAAAACTGAATTGACCAAGTCCTACCCACTGATCCTCAGAAGACGTTTTATTAATGAGGCCTCTATTTTCTTCATTTTCCATTATTTTCCCACATTTTCCTCCTCACATGCAACTTTTGTCCTTTCACCTTCCATTTCTCCTAATTTCCATTATTTTCATAAATAAAATGCCAAATAATGCCTCATGCCTTTCCAAATCCTTTGCCAATGTCTTTTCTAAATTACTTAGCCACTAAACCGAATCAACACCCACTAGGATGTTTTCTGCACCATTCAGCTTGGAAACGTGTCCCATCATCCATGGCCTTATATATTTTTACATGGAATTTTCACCAGAGCTATTACAGAACCCTCCCACTTGGTGGAACACCGTCCTCGGTGTTCAATGACACCTATAACCAACAAGACTATTAAAACCAAATCATACTACCCATGGAGCCTTATAACATAGCTCATTGTAGTATTTAAAATGGCCATCTACTAAAATATGATAAACATATCATTTACTAGAGCTTTATAACATGGCTCATTATAGTGTTTGGAATAACCACATCTACACATACACATTTTATTCAACCAAAAAATAACCATATTGTCTATGGAGCTTTATAAATTCAGCTCGATACAATATTTATAATAATACACACATATACACATATGCATATTTTCTCAACCAGCAAATAAAAGTATACAATTCCTACATCCGCAACAAGGGAATCCAGAGGCTCACACCTGCACCCTCAAAGTAATACCATGATTCACCTCCTTCCCAAGAAGTTCAGAATCCACTCTAAAAGTCAAATATGCATCTAATGTCCAGTATTATAATCCTGCGCCCTTTTTGCTCTCAGTGAATAGTTACTGACTCACTGTTCCAAGCCATTGTTGCCTTATCACTTTAACTATCATTCCATCCATTAGCTCATTGATACATTTTTCATTCATTTACTAGTAAAAACATGATGAGATTAATATATATCTACTACCATAAAATATATACATAACGAGCGTAATAAAAATAGAAATATCAATGAAATCACTGCCATATACACCACATATAATCCATCATAATACTCACATAAATACAAGGAGAAATAACATTCCATTAATGATGTAAAATCCTAATCTGGGATGGGACTTCCACATTCCACCCGACCATAGAATGGCTGAGCCAAATCTCTCTTCAACCATTCACCCTCATGCCATATTCCAAGCATGAATGTGGGATCTCATAGAACACATCAATCAAAACTAGTTTAGGGATTCTAGATGCCATCCACCTCAACCCATCAAACAATGATTCCACCTCATAGTCGAACATCAGGAAACCCACATCATATCGGTCTCTATCTAAGCCTTCTAGGGCTCTAGAGAATTTATTCCAACCTGACTTCTAGGAATAGTAACTCAACCCACAACTTGCACCAGGCTCCAAAGTGTTTGTCCAACCAAGGCTCCACGACTAGTAACTCAACCCACAACTTTTACAAGCTCCAAAGCGTTTTTCCAACCAGGGCTCCAGGAATAGTAACTCAACCCACCATGGGCTCCAGAGGATTTTTCCAACCAATGCTATGGGACTAGTAACTCAACCCAAGTTGTTATAGGGCTCTAGATCATTTGTCCAACCAAGGTTATGGGACTAATAACACAAACCAAGTCATTACAAGGCTCCAAAGAATTTGTCCAACCAAGGGTCCAGGAACTAATAACTCAACCTAAGCTAAGGAAACATGAGAACCAACCAGAAAACAAATAAATAAACCCACAACACCATGGTTATATAGGAAATAGTAAGGCTAGGAAAATCTAGTATCAATCCATGAAATCCTCCACGCCAGTGATAGATCATGACCAAGAAACCACGTGCATGTGCCATGCATTCCAAAAATAGTGAGGAAAACATACATGCAACTCAATACCTGCAAGAAAATCTGATGTAGTTGCTGATTCTGATGCCCTATTGTGCTTTCCTACTCTTCCTTTACCTTCTTGCTCCAAGAATCCAAGTGTGACACACCCTCCAAGAGTGCTCCAAGAAAACTCTAAGTCTCCAAGAGTATGAGAGAGAGAGAGAATAATGAGAGAGCTCCAAAACTGAACTGATCAAGTCCTGCCCACTGATCCTTAGAAGCCTTTTTATTAATGAGGCCTCTATTTTCTTCATTTTCCATTATTTTCCTTCATTTTCCTCCTCACATGAAACTTGTGACCTTTCACCTTCCTTTTCTCCTAATTTCCATTATTTTCATAAATAAAATTCCAAATAATGCCTCATGCATTTCCACACCATTTAATTTGGAATATGTGTCCCATCATCGATGGCCTTATATATTTTTACATGGAATTTTCACCAAGGCTATTACAGAACCCTCCCCCTTTGGGGAACACCGTCCTCAGTGTTCAATGACACCTATAATGAACAAGGCTATTGAAAACAAATCATACTACCCATGGAGCTTTATAACACAACTCATTGCAATATTTAAAATGACCATCTACTAAAATTTGATAACCACATCTACACATACACATTTTTGTCAACCAAAAAATAACAATATTGTCTATGGAACTTTATAAATCTAGCTCAATACAATATTTACAATAATACACACATATAAACATATGCAAATTTTCTCAACCAGCAAATAAAATTATATGATTCCTACGTCCACAACAAGGGAATCTAGAGGCTCGTACCTTCACCCTGAAAGTAATACCAGGTTTCACCTCTTTCCCAGGAAGTTCAAAATCCACTCTAAAATTCAAATATGCATCCAATGTCCAGTACTATAATCCTGAGCCACATGTCCTCTCAGTGAACAATTACCGACTCATTGTTCCAGGGTGCACTCCCAATGTGAATCTGATTCCATCTGGCAATGTTAATGACAAAAAAAAATCCATTTGTGGCCTTCCTTTCTCTGCTATATAGTCCCTCGGGCAACCAGTCACCCCCTTCTGTGAAGTCACTCACCTTCCAAGTTCCATTGTCACCCCCATCTCGGGTAGTCCATCCCTTGGGAAGGCTTCTTCGCATTGGAAGATTCAAAATCAAGGCATAGACCTTCCTCAAACCATCATACCAGTAGCATGCTCATGGAAATCAATGGACACTATTGGGTACTAGTGTCCCACAATGCCCCTACTCCTAAAGTTCTTTAGCAACATACTACTGCATTTTCCAGTTCCTTTTGCTGACGCTGCTAATTCTTGCAGTCAGTTTCAACCAACCAATCAGGAATATTCATGCATTCCTATACCAAGCATATAATTTCCATTAGATTCAAAATAAATTTAAATAACTTCAAATCATACCTCATTGGTAGCTCGTCAATAATGTACATTTTCAATTCTATTTGCTTCCTATCACAAAAAGTGAAACTAACATCTTTAACCAAATCAAAATGTATAACATATCACATTAGATTAGCTCGAAACACAATCATCATAGATCAAAATCATAAATCACATGTAACCATCATAAACTAGAATCATAGATCACATGTAATCATCATAGATCAAAATCATAAATCACATGCACAATAAAACTGAAATAAAATATTGATACTTATCCTTTAATAAATCCTTACTTCTACCTTCATCCTTTCTGTCACACACCAGATCCTCTTCTGGTTCCTCAGAGCTGGAAGGTTCTGCATAATTCTCCTAAAAAGGAGGCCTGATGTTTTGGTCAGGGCCATTCTTCCCAGTGTTTGGGTTCTAATTTTTTCTGAAAGTAGGATTTCTCCTTGTGTTAGTTGGCTGGCCTTCCCAAGGAGCTTTCCTTTCAATTGTCTCAACTCTGTCTCCCAGTCTATCCATCCCATTAATTATGGCATCTATATTTTGTTCAAAGGGTAAGGATTCTTCCTTTAATGGTATTCTCCTTTCACTCCTAGCCTTCGCTCTTTTAGACATTCAGTTGGCTTCAACACTGACAGCTATGCTTTGCATATCTTCTAAAGTATGAGGGGCTCGTTCTCTCAGCTGAAAAGCCATATCAGAATCAAATCTGTCTAGGAATTTGATTAAGGCTAAATCAGGTGGGGGTCTAAGATTTTGAGGGATGGCATTATAGACACTGTTGAATCTAGTGCAATAATCTTGTACAGTTTCTTGTGTTCCTCTCTTTAGGTTTTCATATTTAGAGAGAATCTGAAGAGGGTCTTTCTTTTTCTCCCATCGATTCAGGAATTATCTATAGAGAGTTGCTAGACTTTCTATACTATTTGTTGATAAAGCTCTAAACCAAGTTCTAACTTCCCCAGTTAAACTCTAAACAAATATTCTCATCTACACATCATTAGCATCTATTTCATAAATTTCAAAATAATCAGTCATCTTCTTGGTGTGTTGTTGGGTTGTATAGGTACCAGTACCATCAAATTGAGTGATCTTACTTTGGTAATCCTAGGGCATGGCACCCAGGTTTGCTGGTAGTACTAGGGGAGCATATCTATTTTCCATTGCTCTAGGTAATGGTGAAACAACAACTGGGGTTGGAATAACAATGGGGGTTTGAGTTGTGGATGGAGTGTTGGAGGTGATGGATTGTTGCGGAGTGGTTTGAGGTTGTGATGTGTGAGGAAATGATGATGAACTTGCAGAAACAGTAGTAATGACAGAGGGATTAGGTGTTCCTTCAGTGGTAAGATCAGATTGTGGGGAGTTATGCAAATACCTATCAATTAACAAATTGGCAGCTTGAAGCTCTAATTCTCGGATGAACTTTGGGTCTGGGACTAGGTCAATCAATTAAGAATCAGATGAGGTCCTAAACAAAGAGGTCTCAAAGTATTTGTCAAAGGGTTGGTCTTCAAGGTAGATCCACCTAACAAGACAGGATGATGATCTGAAGGTGGGCCAAGGACTAACAGAACTTTCTTGTCTCCTAAGAATTCTGGGGATCAGATTAGGGTTCTCAAACACTTGTGGTGGATTGGGATCAGGATTAGCTCTAGTGTAACGAGTCCTTTCTAAAGCCAAGTTTTGGATTATGTTTTTGATTTTCTTAAATGATATCAAACAAACAACTTCTGTGATTTCTTTAAGATGTTGTAGATTTGGGTTTAAACTTTCTTAAAGACTTATTATGATTGAGGAATTGTCTTCCCCAGTGGAGTCGCCACTATGTTATCACTCATATTTTCCTAGAAGTTGTCAGAAGAAGGAAAGGGGTCCGAGGTAACCACAAACCAACTTTTAAGTACAGAATCTAGCCAATTTGTACTCAGAGAGGGCTCTCTCTTTATGATTTAGCTTTGTTTAGTAAGGTATTAGGCTAGGTATGACAGCTTGGGGGTTTTGATTTTGATTGGTGGTGGAATTCAGGAACAGATGGGTAAAACAGAGTATTTCAAGCCATTGGGCTATGGAGTCAACTAAAGATGGCTTAACTGGATTGGGTTGATTTAGCAAAGGAGGGCTTCAAAGGGCAAGATAGAAAAACAAGAGGCAAATGGTAACTTGAAAGGGTGGAATGGTCTCAAAAGGGGGAAGGGAAATTAAGTATCTTTCAACAAGTTTCAAGGGGAGGGAAAATGGGTGATCACTAACAAAAAGCAGTTAAGAATTTCTTACTAAATGATCACAATGAAAAACTAAGAAACAAGGAGCAACTAAGAATTCCTTGTCTATAATAGTTTTGAAGAAAACATTAAGAAAGATAAACCTTTTAAAACAGATTGCAATAAAGCACTTTCTGAGATATCATTATTTCGTTTATCATTCAGATTTCATGAAAACACATATGATTCTTAATAAATAGAGGAAAAACAATACTAAACAAGAGATATAGAATACTTATTTGACCATTGTTTTGCACGAGAATCCTGTGAAAGTCCTTTGCTTTATTCACTGCTTCTAGCTAGCCATACAAGAGTTGTTCCAATAGCACTTCTTTCCAAAATAATAAGTTTACAGAAATGTCTGAGAATCCACCCTCAGTACTCCGAATGAGGGAGTACTTATACAAAAATTTACAATAAAATATCTCTTAACAAAGAGAGATATAATCTAGGAAGCCTAACTATATGTTACATAAAAGTAGAGACAGATGGTCTCGAATATAGAAGATAAAAGTGAACTGATGGCTTGTTGTCCCTATTTTTGTGAATGAGCTGGAGGCAAGCCCTATGATGGAGCATCTTGCTATCTTCCTCGTAACTCTGTGCTGGCTGTTTTCTTTTCAACTTCTTACTGATATTCTTTGACCTATTCTGATACTCTTTACCTGCTTTATCCTCCTTTACCCTTTTACTAAAATTGACCATGGTAAATACTAAAAATATACTTTTTACCAAGGTAAATTACAAAATCTCTGTCATGTCCATCCACCAATCTTCCTTTGGTATTCTAGTCCTTTGAAGCTTCCTAAAGATTTCATCAGCTTCAGTGTATTTGACAAAATTAGGCTGAACTGGAAACAAATGTTTTATCTCATGTTCAACATAGAAAAGGTTCTCTAGACTGTCATAGAGAACTCTGCCTGTTGGTAGTGCCTTGGGTGCAGATGCACTTGCTGATGAACTAGGCTGATTGTTTGCATACTGAGCCAACTTGTCCACATAGTCTTCATGCCTCATCAATTTATCATTAATCACTAAAGGACTAGGAAGCCCTTTGCTCTGCAAAATACCAAATTTCTCCATAAAATCATTAATTTCTTCTTGCATGTTCTGGCATTTCCTTTCCAAATTCTGCATCAGAGACCTTTTGGTCAATACCTTTTTGATTTCTAGGATAGTCCCAGTTCTATCCTCAATACCCAGCTCTTCTAGCTGGTACTTATTTTTGCTGTTCAAAAAATTTATTAGCCTGATGGCTTCCTCAGGCTTCCTTCCTAACTCTTCCTTGGTTTTCTGAATTTCTTCAAGAGCTACTTTCAACAGGTCAATCTGTTCAAAAATTATTTGTATGGATGACCAAGCATCATTTATTGACTGAGTGATGTTGGTCCAAAGAATCTTCCTAATGTCTGTTAAGGGCTTTTCAAAGGTGAGGTCCTTCTCTAGTGCTTTCACCTACTGTGCTAAGCCTTTATTCTTCCTTACTTCTTCAGGAAAATTAATCTTTAAAACATCATATTTCTACTCTAAAGTGACAAATTTTTCCTTTACCTTATGGATTTCAGAAACTTGTAGTTTCATTTCTTCCATTGATTTGATTAACTCTTCTGTACTTAGACCTGAAGTTCCTGCCTGTGTTATTCCTGTGTTTGTACCTGTAATTGCTTCTGTTGTGACCAAAGGGACATTTGGTGCTAGATCTGTTGCAAGTGTTGAAGGGACTATCGTGGAGACCACTGGTATCACATTTTGAGGCTAAGCGGTCGACTCACTTTGCCTGATCTTTAGTGATTTTTCTAATTCTTGCTCAGTCTCCTTCAACTGTTCATTTAGCTTAAGGACTAAGTCCATAAGCTCTTCTTTAGACTTGTTTTGAATAACTTCAGCAGTTTGTGGATGCCTTGATGGAGGCAAATTTAACTGCTTTCTCAAGGTATGTATGTCTTCACCTTTTTTCTTTATCAAGGCCTCTGCAGCTTTTACATCTTTTGGATTATGACCCAATATAATAACCAACTCCTCCAGTGATTTGATTCTATTGTCTTTAGCCTATGAGGAGGTTCTATCTAGCTTTAGTTGAGTAGTTGTGTTATTTAATGAATTTTCCAATCTTTGGGCCATCATAGCTTTGCTTATCAAGGTGGAATACACCATCTCCCCTATCTGTTTATGTAATTCAATCTGATCTAGGGGGTGAATGTCCTTGGCCATGACCTCAAAATCAGTTTTGAGGTAATATGCAGTTGACTGAGGCTATTGTATTTTGGCCTTGAAGAAGCTCATCTGCATCTTTCCTTCCTTGATGACATATGCTGACATCAACCTATTCTGATTGGTGGGAGCCATCTTCAAATATTGATTGTAGACCTGGACCCTTAGTGGTTGATTTCTGACTTTTATTTCTTTGAAATTTTCTTTAATGTATAAATTCTTATTACCTGAAGGCCTAAAGGATGATACTTCAGCACTTTGTTGTCTCTCCAGCTCTTGTCTTTGTGAGCTAGAAGGTGTCCCACTTGCTGAGAAAGTATGCTGACAATTTTCACCTTGTTTTCTTTGACTCTCTGTAATTTATTCAAAATATTCCTCTTCTGAATAGGGGCTTAGCCGGTGCCTCTTAGCTCCAGGTTGATCTGATGGACCACCGGCAGGGGTAGCTACTTCCCTGTCTCTCTTTAAGCTCTTTTCCTCATTTAGAGAAGTCTGCAAAATTGGGGGGTCTCCCAAGTTGACTTGAGTTGGGTGGGCCTGTGTTTGAGCCTGCTCTTGAGAGGTTTGAGGCTACTTTGACATGGTTGATTATTCTATTTCTGGAGTGCTGGTCTCTTTTTCTCTTCCCTGTAATGTCTCTGCAAGTGGTGCACTGGTCTCTTGTGAGTGCCTTTGTGAGGTATCAGTTGTTGAGGCACTAGTCCCTGATGTTGGCTTTTGAGAAGTCTCAAATTGCATCTGTCCAGAAGAATCCAGGTCAAGTGCCTTTTCCAGATCTTTCATTACATTTTCTACATTAACTTTATCACTATCCACTTCTACTAGGTTCCCTTCCCTCCATTCATCCATGTTAGTATATTGCTCAATCTCTGGAATTATATGATGAAAATATGGTGATAGCCTATTTTTTATTCTTCTATCACAGATGAAACTGTGGGGGTCATATGGAGTCCAACTAAAACTTTTGTTTAATTTCATGTAGTCTTCTAGGATTTGTTCTGCTACTTTCCCTGTTTTCCTGTTGTTGCAGACAAATGGGCTTAAGTGATCCTTGATCCTCAGTTTTACTTTCTTCTTAGCCTTAGTAAAATGAATCAGATCTGAGTTTATCATCTGTCTATAATACTCCAATGCAAACAACCTCATTGGAACATATTTAGGTAGCTTGAATGGGGAAAACTTACACCCATATACCCTGATTTTTGTGAGATTCTGGTACAAGTACCAATCACCTACTCTGTATTATTTTGATAGCTAAAGGATCCCTTTAATTTCATCACTAATCCTAGGAGGAGGATTTCCTGTCAGCAAGGTGGTCACTGGGTGGACAAACTGATCAATGAATTCATTATATGAATAAGGGCAAGCAAAAGATTCATGGAAGATGGAAGTCCAAAAGATTTGAGACCTTGGATTACCCTTTGTATCAAGTTTCTTGATAGAAAATGGGAATTTTTCAAATTGATAGTAGAGGATGCGGTGATATATGAAGGTGGAATACTTAAAGACCTTTTCATTCTCCAACCTCATGAACTAGTCATGGATTTTATCAGCTATAAATGTAGCATAATTGAACTTGACAACAAGGGGCTGAACAAGGGAAAAATTGGCATTAATACTAGGGTCAACTCATCTACATATTCTCTGGTGTTGAATCCCATGACTGCAGCTATCAAATCAACTTTAGTTTTACCTGTGTCTTTGCAGAAAGCTGACACATAAAGAGGGGGATCTTTGGGTTGATGGTTCTTATCCATAAAAATTTGACAAAGGTGATTGAGTTCAGGTTGGGATAATTTAGTTGATTTCTCAAGAAAATCTCCAAGGAAAATGGGGGTGAGGGGTTGACTAGGATGAAATTGCAGCATCTCATTGATTGAGTCTACAGTTATTGTGAAGAGGACTGTTTGATTGGGAGACATCACTGCTCTAAGGTTGGGGTCATAATTTGCATGGCACTGATGGATTATGTCAAGGAAAACATGCACAGAAGGAAGAAAGTACATTGGGAGGTTGGATTCCCATAGTCCTATGGCATCATAGCCATTCAAGTGGTTATCTCGGCATTGGCAAAAAACTTTCAGATGGTGTTTATCAGTGATTAGGTCTTTTATTTGAAAATCCTTATCTGCCAGAGTTAGATAGTCTAAATCCTGATGAGAAGTGGTAATGGGTGCAATATTTAGGGCTATCGGAGTTTCCATACTAGTTCTTGTGGATTCAGAGAGGAAACTAAGGTTTTTTAAGTGAAAATGATGCAATAGCAGGTCTGGGAACTTGAATTTCAAGTATAGTGACTGAATTATGGTGCATTGGGATTCTTTTCAATTAAATTTGTAGTGAAATCAAGTATTCAGAGGGTTTCTTGATAGTAAATTGTTAAATACCTGCTCTTAGGGATAAGCAATAGAATGTAGGTACACTAAGTGTGAATGGACGACTCCGGGCGGCATCGACTCCAAAGTTTGAAGTTGGTTGGTGGCAGGAAGCACAAGGTGGTTGACATTGTCGTTAAGCTTGCATGGATGTACAGGTTCACAGAATAGAACAACAAAATGATTTCTTTTGTTTTTTATACAAAGTCAAGAATTTGGCAGGTTTCGGGTTTTGGATGGCTGGCATCGGCAGGAGGATTTGATGTTTTGTCATTTAGCGGGAGGTGGTAAGCAGTTTTTATCACACCGCTTATGGAGGGGAGGCAGTATTTGGGCTCATTCTCGCGATACCATAGGATGGGTGACACATGGCGAGGCATTGTTCACAAAACTGTTTCATGATCGCATGCTAACGTTCAGTCGCAGAGGGTTGTGCGATATGCACGACAGTCATTGGATCTCAGAGGCTTGATCGGATGGCTATCGGGGAGGTAAGGTGACGGAGGTTTAATGAACGCAGGGCTCGATATAATTAAGAGTTTTTTAATCATATGAGGAGCAGTGGGATTGGCTGAGAAAGTTATTAATTAACCATGGGGGTTAATTAATCCTTTTTTAATGCGGCAGCGGTTAGGGTTCTTAATTAGTTACAAATTAACTAATTAATCCCAATTAATTATGTGTTATGGTTATATTTTAACCAAAGGGCGGGATATGAAAGATTTGGGGATATTGTATAGTTATAGTAATACGGGAATGGGTAGATTTTTATAGGGTAATTACTTAATAACATAAATTAGTAGTTAATATGACATTGAATGGAAAAAGCCCTAAGTCTAAAGCATTTCATATATGTATTTGAAACTTAGGCTAAGTAAAAAATGAGGGTTTTTATGGAAAATATTTTAATTTTCCTAAGTAAAATAGGATTTTACGTAGGAAAAACTTTATCAAAGGAATGAATGATTTTATGAAGGGGTGACTAATGATTTTAAGTACTTAGGCATTATAAATTATTGGGCCGAGGGTCCGGTCCCTCCAAAAGTTAGAGAAATGCTCTGAGCCCCTCTAACTTTGATAAATACCTTGGCACTTAGGGGAAATGAGAAGGGAAGTTAATTATTATTAACTTTGCTTGCTTTATGTGCCTTCCATATGATACATGTTTTTGCCTAGTTATGAAAGTAAAGTATTTATACATTTAGAATCATCATTCACCACATATTATTCTGCAACCATCATCGAATTACCCTACCTACTTTAACCTAACATTTTTACTTCTTTATTTGTGTGCACATAGACTGGCAAAACCTTATCAAACTTTCTTTTCTTCTACATGGTGATTCCTATCTAAGTCTGCACTTATTACATCCAAGGGTTCAAATTAAACTGTTGAGCTCGTTTTTCACTCTACCTATCTACTTATCTACCAAGATTACACTGTTTGTTCAGACCTTTATTCTCTACTTCTAAAACATGAAATTGAAATATGAACTAGCCAAGCTTAAACTGTTTGACTATTCATAGATTGTGGCATGAGTGACAACCGCACACAATTTTTATTATACAAAGTAAAAAGTAGTGGCATTTAGACTTGCACACTTTCCTGGTCTTTTCTTTTTGTCGGGGTTCATTTTCTTTCATTTTTTTTACCTTCTTTTACTCTTTTCACCCTTTGATTTTTCTTTTAGGGTATACCCTCTTTACATTTTTTAAAATTCTTTAATTTTTTACAAATATGGAAAACCTTTGCAACAAGTAAAGGTATGAATATATTACAAAGCTAAATCAAGTCAACCATGAAATATGACACTTATTGGTATAGGGGCATAACATAACCTACAAGTGAAAATAACAGATCTGAGCATAGGGGTCTCATACATAGCTGAGATTCTACATGAATCATTGTTTCCTTATCACTTTAACTTCCATTCCATACATTATTTCATATATATACATTGTTCATTCATTTACTAGTAAAAACATGATGAGATTCATACATAGCTACTGCAATAAAATATATACATAACCATCATAATAGGGACAAAAATATCAATGAAATCACAACCATATACACCACATATAATCCATAATAACACTCATAAAAATACACGGAGAAATAACTTTTCATTAATGATGAAAAATCCAAACCCAGGATGGGACTTCCACATTCCACTCGACCATAGAATGGTTGAGCCAAATCACTCTTTATCCATTCATCCCATGCCATATTCCAGGGATGAATGTGGGATCTCATATAATACATCAATAAAAACTCATCCGAAGCTTGCAGAGGCCATCCACCTCAACCAATCAAACAATGATTCCACTTCATGTTCGAACATCATGAAACCAACATTAGATCGGTCTCTATCCAAGCCTTCAAGGGCTCTAGAGAATTTTTCTAAACATGACTTCCATGACTACTAAATCAACCCACAACTTGCATTGAGCTTGAGAGAGTTTGTCCAACCAAGGCTTTAGGACAAGTAACTCAACCCACTTCTTTTACCAGGCTCCAGAGCATTTGTCCAACCAAGGCTGCACGACTAGTAACTCAAACCACAAAGAACTCTAGAGTGTTTGTCCAGCCAAGGCTACGGGACTAGTAACTCAACCCAATATGTTACAGGTCTGCAAAGTGTTTTTCCAACCAAGGCTATTTGTTTCGGGAATATTTAGTGTTCTTGTACAAACGCCTAACCCTCTAGATCTAGTAGTAGGTCTAGAATCAACAAAAAAAGTAATCTCAATCTTTTTCTATAATCAACAGATAAAACAAGAGAGGAGAGAAACTTACTTGTAGTTTTCGCTAGCTCCTTGTCTCTGTTGACCGATCTTGCTGCTCCTTTTCGTACTTAAACCACTTGGAAAGTACCTGCACAAGTACAGAAACAAAAACCCATCAAGGCAAATGATAATGATCTATTGTTTATAAATAACATGGAATTGAGAACATGATATACATATCAAAGTATTAACATATAACACAAGCATAAGGAAAAATTCTTGAAAACTTTATTGATAAGAGGAAATATTACAACTCATATGAGCTCGATCCAGTAGCACTATTCCAATTCAATCCCTTTTCACCTCATGAAAATAAAGACACTCCAACACTATTACAATACTTGCACTCAATTCTAATCTCATACCACCAGCATCTCCTTACAACTCCATATTTTTCAGCCCCTCATCTCTTAGATGAGTGATCTATTTATAGGTGAGTGGAGGAGGTTATGCCATGAATGGTGGTAATGAATGCCTTTCTAAATTTAGAAATCAGTTCCATGGAAGAAGGGTTAGGGGATTAATGTTTCCTAATTCCCTTCCTCATCCAAAAGTGAACTCAAAGGTGTAGGTTGCATTTGAGAAACTTCTAGAGGCTTCCAATGGATAAGGAATCTTCAAACCCTCATGGAACTTCGCTCAAATTCAGTCAGTACAGGACAAAGGGGGACCAGGTGTGCTGCATAGCACCCGTTCAGTGTATGGTTTGCATTGCAGTGCACCCTAATGAAGAACTACCTACGTTGATCTTCTTAGAGGTAGTTTTTGGATTTTTTCAGTGATGGAATTTCTTGGGAAGTAAGGCATTCTGATGACTAACTTCTTTAGGGCATGTAACAACTGCACTAGGGGTTGATGGGTTGTAATAGTATCAATCTATAATTTGGGGTTGTTGTGCCCAAATGGATCTGTAACAATTGCCCCCTAAAGCATGAAATCGTAAACATATATATGTCGGGTGAAATGCTTTATCATGAGGAGAGGAGGTTTCAAAACGGAAGGTGACCTGCATCAATTACAATACATATATCATGATAATTTGATTTTTCTCATGAACTAGCTGAGGGAGGCATACCCATGCTCAGCTTATAAACTTTCATTACATGTACAAATATAGTCATCTATAGATATAGACCCATGAATGGTTGACCATGAATGTAAGGCCATTGTACATTTGATTTAGTACTCCTGAAAATATCGCAGCCCGGATGGATGAAACTAGATCCGGGGTCTTCAATCTCGTTCAATTTTTTTCTCAAGTACAAGTCTAACCATGTGAATAGATGTTCTAAATTCAAACATGGAAAGACAACGTCTGATTACTAGCCAATGATGTAAGTCGTTAACAGACGCGAGAGGGATCACTGATAATGTTAATGATCCTCAAGGTACTACAGTACATTTTCCATGGTGTGAATAAATGATTTGATGTTGAAAACCATACAAAGTCTTTCGGTCGAAGATCATTGATGTCAACCTATCGCCAGAAGTGAGAGACCTGCCTTTGATGTATGCAAGCTTCAAGGTACTGAAGGGGTGTTTCTAAGTCAACTTCTTGGATGATGTGCTAATGTTGACAAGAAGCAACTTCGTCACAGGAGGACTTTGATGTATCCCACATCTACAACATGAAATGAGGTAAATGATTTTGGATATGAGAATCGACTAATGACACAAGGTTCAGGAATCGTGGTTATGAAAATGAAGGTTTTCGGTATTGCAAAGGATGAAGTTTGAACTAAATGACTTCTCTTGAACATATCAGCGACACTAAGATGAATTGGTAGCATTGACCAAAAACAAAGTAATGGATGGTATGATAGACTAACAGTGTGGTAACCATCAAGCTAAATGACCCAACCCACATAGTCATGGTGATGAGGTGAAAGTGTCATGTTCAAGAGCGACTTGCTACCATAAAGTTTTATCGGCTTTTTCCCATTTTCCCTAGTGATTGCTAACTAGTACCTATTTATTTTTTATCAATCTTGAGTAGGATAACATATGATTGTTGTATAATTTCACCCTTCGGGTGAGTCCATCACTATTTGATGCTTTAATGAGTCTAATGAAGGTGAAACTCGGTCTTGTCTAGATGGAAAAGTTTGTCGCTATTTGACGTTTTTAACGAGTTTAAAGATAAAGATAACTTGGTCCTTTTCATGTCTAGGGAGTTTGAAAAGGGACGAAAATGAAACTCCATGGTTCTTTTTCGTAAAATAATCTATCATGTCCAAAAAAGCATAAAATAATACAAGAGAGATATCATTTCCAATCCGTTAACGCACTGGAAAGGACAAGCACTCAACAATCTTTTCATATTTAGAGAGTCTGAAAAGAGCTTGAAGAGGACTCCATTTTGAGGAACGAGTGGAATCTAGGATAGCAACTGGTTCCGGAAATATTGGAACTTCTCAAAACATGTTGATTTATGTGAAGAGGCTGGCTAATAAGACCACTCATTGCAACTGTTCCTAAGAAAAGGTGAAACAACCAAGTGAAAGTGTATGATCGGCCAAAGGGATGGTGGAGATGGGATGAAAACAACCAAAGCTCATCTGATGAAAAATGTTGATAGAATGGAAATCACAAGGGTAAAAAAAGGAAATGGGTTCATTTTTACACAAGCTTGAACCATAGGGAACTATGCTTGGGTTCAATTTCATGTTTACACAAGCTCAAAACGAAAAACTATGCTTGGATTTAGTTTCATTTTTACACAAGCTCGAAATGAAAAACTATGCTTGGATTCAATTTCATTTTTACACAAGCTTGAAATGAAAATCTATGCTTGAGATTGGTTTACATGCCCCCAGCATGATGAAAGGGAAAGTCTCCTATAACCAGATGGAAGTTGCTGCGGTGAAGCAGAACGGTTATCCAACACCTTTTTGGCTTCGTCTAGATAGGGACAAAGGTGAATGGGGTGATTCCCTTCACATAACCTATAGGGAAACTTAATTTTACCATTAGGTCCATGCCCCCCAAGCTTCATTACACTCACCTAAGTAGACTACTCATGGCTATCAGGTGGATGGAATGAAGGTTCATTTACGAGATCAAGTGAAAGACTCGACTAGGATTTTACGATATCTACTCAAAGAATCGACTTGGAACTTGGGACCTTGTTTCATTTTTTAATGAGCTTGACACAAGACAAGGAACTCTACTCATATTCCTTGGTTTCATTTTTTAATGACGTTGACACAAGACCAGGAACTATCCTCATGGGAGCTGTTTCATTTTTTTAATGAGGTTGACACAGTAAAAGAACTATCCTCATGGACTTGTTTCATTTTTTAACAAGGTTGAAACAATAAAATAACTATCCTAATATCCCTAGTTTCATTTTTTAACGAGGTTGACACAAGACAAGGAACTATCCTCGTAATCCTGTTTCATTTTTTAATGAGGTTGACATAGTAAAAGAACTATCCTCATTTTCTTTGTTTCATTTTTTAATGAACTTGACACAGCAAAAATAAAACTCTCCTCATATTCCTTGTTTCATTTTTTAACGAGGTTGACACAAGACAAGGAACTCTCCTCGTATTCAATCACAACTCATAAGAGGTCATGAAGGAGAGATCTGGCTCCAATGCCCCTAGTACATGATGTACAACATCACTGAATTGATCGTTAGTTGATGTAGGTATGGAATAGGTTGCCACATAATTAACCTCTTGGAAAGTAACTGCACAACTATAGAAACAAAAACCCATCATGGCAAATGATAATGATCTATTGTTTATAAGTAACATGGAATTGAGAACATGATATACATATCAAAGTATTAACATATAACCCAAGCATAAGGAAAAAGTCTTGAAAAATTTATTAATAAGAGGAAATATTACAACTCATATGAGCTTGATCCAGCAGCAATCTTCCAATTCAATACCTTTTCATCTCATGGAAATCAAGACACTTCAACACTATTACAATACTTACACTCAATTCTAAAATCATACCACCAACATCTCCTTACAACTTTATATTTTTCAGCCCCTGATCTCTTAGATGAGCGATCTATTTATAAGTGAGTGAAGGAGGTTATGCCATCAATGGTGGTAATGAATGCCTTTATAAATTTAGAAATTAGTTCCATGGAAGAAGAGATAGGGGATTGATGTTTCCTAATTCCCTTCCTCATCCAAAGGCAAAATCAAAGGTGTAGGTGGAATTTGAGAAACTTCTAGGCTTTCAATGGATAAGGAATCTTCAAACCCTCAAGGAACTTCATTCAAATTCGCTCAGCGCAAGCCAAAGAGGGACCAAGTGCGCTGCATAGCACCCTGTCAGTGTATGGTTTGCATTGCAGTGCACCCTAATGAATGCCTACCTGTGCTGATCTTCTTAGAGGTTGCTTTTGGATGTTTTAGTGATGGAACTTCTTGGTAAGTAAGGCATTCTGATGACTAACTTCCTTAGGGCATGTAACAATTGCACTAGGGGTTGATGTGCCCTAATAGTATCGATCTGTAATTTGGTGTTGATGTGCCCAAATGGATCTGTAACACTATGGGATTACTAACTCAACCCAAGCCATTATAGGGCTCTAGAGCACTTTTCAAACCAAGGCTCCAAGAACTAATAACTCAACCCAAGCTAAGGAGACCTGAGAACCAACAAGAAAAAATAGATAAATGAACCCACAACAACATGGTTATCTAGGAAATGGAAAGGCTAGGTAAATCCACTATCAATCCACAAAATCCTCCATGCCAGTGATAGATCATGACAAAGAAACCACATGCATGTGTCATGCAAGCCAAAACTAGTGAGGAAAAAATACATGTAACTCAGTACCTACAAGAAAATCTGATGTAGTTGTTGATTCTGATGCCCTCATGCACTTTCCAGCTCTTCCTTTTCCTTCTTGCTCCAAGAATCCAAGTGTGTTACACCCTCCAAGGGTGCTCCAAGAAAACTCTAAGTCTGCAAGAGTATGAGAGAGAGAGAGAATAATGAGGGAGCTCCAAAACTGAACTAACCAAGTCCTACCCACTGATCCTCATAAGCCTTTTTATTAATGAGGCCTCTATTTTCTTCATTTTCCATTATTTTCCTTAATTTTCCTCCTCACATGCAACTTGTGACCTTTCACCTTCCTTTTCTCCTAATTTCTATTATTTTCATAAATAAAATGCCAAATAATGCCTCATGCCTTCCATAGGCTTTGCCAATTTCCTTGGCCATTAAACCAAATCAACACCCACTAGGATTTTTTCCCCACAATTCAACTTGGAATGCGTGTCCCATCATTTGTGGCCTTATATATTTTTACATGGAATTTTCACCAGGGTTGTTACACGACTCTTCTTGCTGATCAAGCAAGAAAGTGATCCTTAAGCAGACTTTATGGCCTAGCCAAACCACTCTAAATATTGTCCCTATATGAGGGGACTTCTAAGATACAGAAATTATAACTACCTGAAAATTATAATCTAAGATGCATCTAATACTATACCTATCTTGATTGAAGGGAGGATTAGTCCTTCTCTCAATCAAGAATAAGCTAAAAGGACAAGAAAAGAAACAAAAATACATTGAAATTGGAATAATATAAAGGGAATAGATCAGGGAAATAGTTCCAAGATCTAATCCTTGTTCAAGAAAATGTATACAAATAAATTCCCATTAAATAGTTAATAGACATCCAACTACAAACATCTCCAATTCCTAATAAAACATATGCATAAGGACAAAAAGATTCAGGCCACAATACTAAAATAGTTCAAAGACATGACATGTAGAAAGTAGGACATCTATAACATTAAATTGTTAGATAGCTAGCCTCTCAAGGAGACAAAGGTTTTTCCTTATACAAGTTCCATTTTCGAATCTCATTTCTGATTAACCTTGGAATATAGCTTGACTAGATTCTAAATGAGCATTTCAATAAGTAGTCAATAATAGTGTTGAAAAGCCACATACATACTCATACCCATAAATCAAATTTAAATATGAAGAAATTATTTTCAATAATAGAGAAAAAAATAGTGTTGTACATATTATTATAGAAATAAATCTTATTATAAAAATGAATCAATTTCATAAAACATCAGAGAATTACAATAGTGCAGGTGCTCTATTGTCTCTAAATCAATTCACTGATTGCATAGATGGATCCGATCTCACTACAATAGTGAAAATGAGTCTTAACTCCTTCTATACAAATAGGTTGTCAACTCTAGTATTACTCTCCCTCTTTTCTCTCAGATTCCAATCCCCCTCGACTCAGCCCAGACATGAGTATTTATACATGATTTAGAAATAATAATAATTTCCCCAAATCTCTCAAAAGCAGAGTTATTATAGCATAGATGACTTTAATTGGAATTCTGGCCAAAATATAGATGAGTCAAGGGGAACAAATTACCTAGTTTGGTTTGCACAAATAAGGATGATCCAAATTTTCTCCTACTTTTTCCGAACTGATAGGTGAAATTACATGTGAAGAACAACCGATTCAACAACTTTCTTTTATTAAAATATCCCTTTACCATAAGGAGGAATTTCATTGGCGATAGAATGGATCTGTTTCAATATTGGTTGTAATCGGAAATCTCTGTTATAACAGAAAACATAATTAGCCATGGCATAAAACAATCTTTGTAAACAAACTCTAATTATTCCCAAAACCAATAGAAAAATCAAGTGGTTTTTTCAATTAATATGATAGTGGACCCTAGGAGTGACATGTGGGAAGCGCTGAGTGGTATCAAAGAAATGGATATCGGAACTTTTAATAATGGGTACAAACGAAAATTTTTGATATTGGGAGGCTACAATATGGAGCAGACACAATATCTTATTGAACTCCTGTTAAATAGTGTACCAGGTCCAGATATGGAGGTGGGTGGATTATTGGAAGTCAGAAGTCGAAGGGAGATGATTATCGGAGATTGGAGATTGAAGGTAGATAATTATTGGAGGTTGGAAGGATTGTTTATCGGAAAATTGTTGGAGTTGCATATCGGAATATTAGCGAGATATGAATATCGAAGGTTGGAAGAGGAGGCAGATTGGGAAATCAAAGATCTAAGGAAGTGTTGTATCATAGTTTTTAAAAATGTGTCTCAAAAAGGAAATCTCTGATATGTATTACCTCTCATTTGTGGGAGTAATGATTAGGAAGTGGGTCTTCCCTCCCATAAACTACAACCATTATTAAATGGGTCCAAGACTTATGATATTGGGGAGTTTTAAAGGAATATTCTGATATCGATAAGTTCCAAGATTTAGATATGTTATGGCCACTTTATCAAAAGACCACATACACTTTATAATATAATCCAAAGACACTATTTGGAAAATAAAATAATATAGCCACTATTAATGAAGACCTTGATCTCGGGGGCTTTTTAATTAATTAATAATTAAAATTTAAAACAAAAATAATATATACAAATGAAAAATAAAATAATGTACATTTTATAGGTTTTATAAGGTCAATGTAGTGAAAAATATCCAATCTATAATTAGGAGCCATTTACAAACCAAACAACCAAATGAAATCAAAAAAATTATGATAGGAAGATAGGAGGAGATTGAACTCATTAAATCAATACAAACTCTCAAAATCAGAAAGCGACAAGACCAAGATTCAATCAAAGGGTCTCCATAATGAGAATTAAGTGAAAAATGGGGGGGTTGTGTTTTCACCACAACAATGGAAACCCACGTGGAAGAATCAATTATCTCTGGTTTATTGTTGATGAAATCCTAAAAGGAAAAGGAGAAAGGCTAAATAAAATCAAAATGCTAAGATTCAGATTCTATGAAATCCCTCAAAATAGATTTTAATCATTTTGAACATCTCTTGCAGAAATCATAGGAGTAATATCATGTTTACAATAACCATTTATTAATGACAATATAAACTAAAGTACAAAAGTTTAGCATTGTGTTTAGTAAGAAAGATGAACTCTCATTGTCATAGGTAGAGTCAGTACTACTAGCAGACTTCCAAAGCCTCGACATGATTACCTTTTTAACCCAAAGGAATGTAAGTATCCCATCCACCATTTAGTATTTCAGAGAAGACTTATTTCATTAATAACTATGAAAACCATTGTCCTGGCTTGGTGACTAGTTATAACATTGCTATTCACAAGTGTTGATAGCCATCAACAAGAGGACTAGCAATCAGACCTGTTGTCTTACAGTGAAGTGTTGTGAGCCATTATCCTAGCTTGGTAACCAGATATGATAATGTCATAAACATCAAGAGCCATGATCATGGTAGGTTGGCTCATTTTGGAGACCCCCTATCTTTCAAGTTTTTCACACAAATTTTAATTTATAATCTAATAATTTTTGCTAATATATGGGGAGACAATTCCTCTCCTTAAGAGATGGGGATGACATGGAATAGTTATAGAACACTAAAATGGTGTGTTTCTTTTGTAACCATAGTATCTATTTTAGGATATGGCTTATTGAAAAGTAGTTTTCTTATGTGTATTAAGGTAAGAGAGCATTCAAATACTAATAGAAGATAACGATGTCAGAACTTCAATATGAACCTAAAAAATAACAATTTAATGATTGTCCTTTTATTCTTCCTTTTACTAATGGATTCCATTAGATAAGAATAAAAAGTTCCCAAGTATTAACCAAAGTTGGGTCGAAAAGGCCCTTTAACTAAAAGGTTGGTAATATCACCAGTATTGATCCCAAACAAAGGTGAAATTTTCACACAAGTGGATTGTGAAAAGGAACCAAGAAATATTTTGGAAACAAATCCAACCAAGAGACAAGAGAAAAAAAATCCAAATAAAAACAGAATTAAAATAGAAGCAAACCTACTGCAAGAAAAATCATGAAATAAGAAAAACTCTAATGAAAAAGATAAAAGAAATATCTTGATATAAGCAATAAATATCTTGTTATGTTCTTTGCATTATGTTAAGCTTATGAAATGTTGTCTCTCTTGGTGAGTTTGTTATTCAATAATTTTATTTAAATAAATTCTCTAACTAAAAGGAGAGTTTTGATTAAAGTTTTCATATGAGAATTTAATGGGATTGTTATTTCCTTTATAAAATCTGTCTTCAAAACATGTAAATTTGAATAAACATATATTGAAAGAGAATAAATAGGATGACAAGAATAACTCAAAAGTAAAGGAAATATCCCTGAATGAATTTTAAAAATTGCTCCTTTTAGAATTAAGATTTGTCACAACTACTTTATTTGTAAAAATTGATCTTCTAACTCAAGACAATACCTGGCAAAAGAACAACAGAAAATAAGAAAGAAAAAAAAAATGACTAAAAGAGAAAAGAAATCCTATAAAACTAAGAACGGATGGAAATGAACATGTAAATATGTAACTAGGAGAATTTTATCATAGTTTTACCCGATGAATCTTCATCTTCTCCCATATATTTATCAAAGTTCAGAACCATGTTCTTATTTAATTTAAACTAACTTCTAAACTACACCTAATCCTAATCTAAAAAGTAGACTAAGACTAAGTAAATTCGTGCTTCCAATGTATCCATTCAAGCGTCTTAGTATCTGCGTGAATGTGTAAATCAAACGTCAATAACAAAATCATAAATATACCAACAGAAATAAAACTAAATATAATATGTACGTCTATTGCTAATGTATGTACAAGAAGAAACTTATTTACAAAATCCCTTCCCTAAAGTTCTTCCAAACATCTGTCTATAGGATCATCAAGATAAGGATGGGATTCATATGTTTGAAAAGAATTGAAAGAAAGAGGAAGCAATAATATTAATGTTAAATATTTGCGAATGAAAGGTTGTTGTAAAGAAAAATAAAAATCAAAAATCTTCTTTTCAAAATAATCAAGTGAATAGCAATGAGGAAGATTTCTAAAAGGAATGCATGGCTGGTCGAAATGTATAGATGTACTCTCAAGTGTTAGCATTTATGTAAAATGCATTTGGAAATTTGAAATCAACTGTCTAATCATAAGAGAGAACCTCAACCTAAGAATATATTGAAATAGATTATTGAAATTTTGAAATTGATTATTTCATGTACTAATTAATGCATTTGACAAGAGTGTGGAACTTTGGTGCTCAAGATGGCAGCGTAGTATGTGCAAAAAATAAAATAAAAAATTGAACAAAAAAAGAAACTGAAAAAGAATGAGAGAAAGGTAATTTGTAATATACATCTATGTTACACATTATGTTACAACATAGTGGAATTTTGATTACGGATATTTCTATAATACAAATTATTATGAATTTAAAATAATTATTATCCTCAAGATTAAAACAACAAGAAGGTACATTATCATTGTAGGATTGAGAAATCAGAGTTGATTTATAATCATCGAAAACATTATGACTATGGGAGGAAGTGTTTGAACTGTTATCTTTTTAACTTTCAAAAACATATTCATTTGAGGATTCGAAATCAATTAAAACAGTTTTTGAAGATAAAGAAGAACCAAGTTCAATATTTTCATTGTCATAAATGACTTTATTAGTGTCTTCCTTGGTATGTGATTTTTCATTAGAATTACAAGGAAGATAAATTAAATACTTAAACCAATTCGCTAATTGATTTTCAGGAGTTAAGTCATTGGATTTAATGAGAATTAATGTCAATTTAAATTAACCTAAAATTGATCCAAGGGCTCACCTTTTGTCCTATGTAATTCAAGTAGTTTGCGCACCTTTTTGTAGTTGTATCATTGAAAACACTGAAGGAACATCGATGCAAACACATCCCATCTATGTACCGAGGTAACTAGAAGTGAAAGACAATAGTATTTTGCTTGACCTGTCAGTATATTTGAAGATCCTGCCAAGATCAACCTCATAAATATTAAATTTTTGAGAATTTGAAATGAACTAAAAAAGGTCATTAAAGGCAGAAGACTTACTATTGAACTTTACATTTGCCAATGTTTTAAATCCCTTGATTTGAGTAGTGTTTGAATGTGATACACAAAAGCATCTCTAAAGAGCTTTTTTTGGAGGAACCCATAATTTAAAGTTTAAAATATGCAATAAAAACTTTAGCAAACAATTTAGAGCAAGCCCTCCTTCTAGCTCCAAAAATGTTGATCGGAAAAAATTACCTTTCAACATTTTAAGGGAGATCACCCATTCTGGAACTTAAACCAAATCCTTTTCCATTGAAATGGTGGTTCTGATTGGTTCAATTGGGCCCAGTTACCCTCTCTCTATCTCTACTAGATTAAAATATGACTTTCACCTACCAATAGAGAAGGGAAATCAATTCAACTCTTCTTGATGATCAAGCAAGAAAGTGATCCCTAAGCTAACTTTATGGCCCAACCAAACCACTCTAAAGACTGGCCCTGTATGAGGAGAATTCTAAGAAGCATAAAGTAGAACTTCACGTAAATTATAATCTAAGATTCATCTAATATGAGACCTACCTTGATTGAGGGAAGGATTAGTCCATCTTTCTATCAAGAACAAGCTAAAAGGATAGGAAAAGAAACATAAGTATGTTGAAATTGGAATAAGATAAAGGAAATAGATCAGGGAAATAGTTCCAATATCTAATCCTTGTTTGAGAAAATGTATACAAATAAATTCCCATTAAATATTTAACAGACATCCAACTGCAAACATCTCCAATTCCTAATAAAACATATGCATAAGGACAAAAAGATTCATGTCACAATCCTGAAATAGCTCAAATACATGGCATGTAGAAAGAGGGTCATCTATAATATTAAACCGTTAGATAGCTAGCAGCTCAAGGAGATAAAGGTCTTTCCTTATACAAGTTCCAGTTTGGAAACTCATTTCTTATTAACCTTTAAGATAGCTCGACTAGATCCTAAATGAGCATTTCAGTAAGAAGTCAACAATAGTGCTGAAAATCCACATACATACTCATACTCCAGAAATTAATTTAAAATTTAAAGAATTTATTTTCAATAATATAGCAAGCAATGGTATTGTAAATCTGATTATAGAAACAAATATTATTATAAAAATGAATCAATTACATAAAACATCATAGAATTACAATAGTGCATGTCCTTTGTTGTCTCTAAATCGATTCCATGTTTGCACAGATGGATCCGATCTCACTACAATAGTGTAAATGAGTCTTAACTCCTTCTATACAAATAGGTTGTATGATCTAGTATTACTCTTCCTCTTTTTCTCGGATTCGAATCCCCCTCAACTTAGCCTGGAGATGATTATTTATACATGATTTAGAAATAATAAGAATTTCCCTAAATATCTCAACAACTGAGTTAATTATAACATAAATGGATTTAATTGGAATTCCAGCCAAAATGTAGATGAGCATAGTGGAATGAATTGCCTATTTTGGTTTGCACAAATAAGGATGACCTCACTTGTCTCCTGGTTGTTTCGAACCGATAGGTGAAATTACATGCAAGGACCAACTGATTTAACAACTTTATTTTATTATACTATTCCTTTACCATCAAGAGGAATTTCATTAGTGATAGACTAGATCTATTTCAATATTGGCCTTAATTGGAAATCTCTGTCATAATAGAAAACATAATTGCCCATGGCGTAAATCGAACTTTGTAAGAAAATTCTAATTATGCCCAAAACCAATAGAAAAATCAAGTGGATTTTTCAATTAATATGATAACGGCCCCTAGAAGTGACAAGTGGAAAGAGTTGACTGGTTTCAAAGAAATGGATATCATAACTTTTAACAATGGGCACAAATAAAAAACATCGATATTGGGAGGTTGCGATATGCAGCAGACACGATATCTTATTGAACTCTTGTTAAATAGTGTATCGGGTGCGGATATCAGAGGTGAGTGGATTATCGGAGGTTGGAAGTCGAAGGGAGATGATTATCGGAGATCGGAGGGAGATGATTATCAGAAAATCGGTGGAGTGTCATATTCATAATATCGACGAGATATGAATATCAAAGGTCAGAGTGGGAGGCGCATTGGGATATCAAAGATCAAAGGATGTGTTGTATCAGATTTTTTTAAAATTTGTCTCAAAAAGGAAATATCTGATATCCATTACCTCTAATATGTGGGAATAATGATTAGGAAATGCGTCTTCCCTCCAATAAACTACAACCATTATTAAATGGGCCTAGGACTTATGATATCATGGATTTTGAAAGGAATTTTTTGATATTGATAACTTCCAAGGCTTAGATATGTTATGGACACTTTATAATATAAGCCAAAGCCACTATTTGTAAAATAAAATAATATAGCCACTATTAATGAAGATCTTGGTCTCGGGGGCCATTTAATTAATTATTAATCAAAATTTAAAATAAAATAATATTTAGAAATAAATAATAATAAAAAATGTGCACTTTATAGGTTATATAAGGCCAAGGTAGTCAAAAATATCCAATCTACAATTAGTTTCCATTTACAAACCAAACAACCAAATGAGATCAAAAGAGTTATGATAGGAAGATAGGAACAGATTGAACTCATTTAAGCAATCCCAACTCTCAAAATCAAAAAGTGATAGAAACGAGATTCAATCAAAGGGTCCCCATAATGAGAAAACTAAGTGAAAAATGGGGGGGTTGTTTTTTAGCACAACACAAGGCTAGAGAAAACCATCATCAATGCAAGAAATCCTCCATGCCATGATAGCTCATAACCAAGAAACCACATGCATGTGCTATGCATGTCAAAACTAGTAAGGAAATCATACATGCAACTCGGTACCCACAAGCAAAATCCACTGTAGTTGTTGAACTCGAGGTGCTCTTATGATTTCCTAATCTTCCTTTTCTTTCTCGCTCCAAATCCCAAGTATGCCAAAATCCTCCAAGGGTGCTCCAAGAAAAATGTAAGTATCCAAGAGTATGAGAGAGAAAGAGAGAATAGAACGAGAGCTCCAAAAATGAACCAACAAAAGTCTGAACTGACAAAATCTTGCCAACTAATCCTCAAAATCCTTTTTATTAATGAGGCATATATTTTCTTCATTTTCCATTATTTTCCTTCAATTTTCCTCCTCACATGAAACTTGTGATCTTTCACCTTCCTTTTATCCTAATTTCCATTATTTCATAAATAAAATGACAATTAATGCCACTTTTCCTTTCTAAAGCCTTTTCCATTGCCTTTGCCAATTTTCTTTAGCCATAATAATCGAAATGAACACCCAATAGGATGTTTTTCCCACCATTCAGCTTGGAATACCTGTCCCAAGACCGTGGTCTTATATTTTTTACATGAGTTTTTAACCAAGGCTGTTACAAATTCCATCTGGTTATTAAATATAAGTGTCAAATAAAAAAAATGGTTGATTTGCCCCCGTACTCAAATATTGCACATGCTAGAGGTGCAGTGTGCGACATATGATGCTTGGAAATAAATGTACGCCATAGATCGTGTATTTTCATAAATATGGAAACCTTTTGCACAACCTACTATTATTAATCAAATTACATATCTTGATTATACCACTAGATATGGACGTTATATAAACTCAATCAACATCATGTGCCACAATGTGATGATCGATTCGTGTTGATCCAAGAAATACATGCCTCTTCATGTGGACAACATTTTAGAACCTCAAATACCATTCTTAATCTATAAGGTCACTTCTATTGGCCTTCCATGTACATGCAAGTGGAAAAGTTTATACGAGCATGTGCACTTTATTCCCAAAGCAAGCCTCTAACCATAGACATGGTCTCTACCAACCACTACTGGTTCCATCCTAACACTGGGAATCTATTTCAATGGCTTCTTTGAGTGACCCTCCTACTTATTCCAAAGACGGTATGCTATATGGGTAGTGGTTTTTCGTTTCTCTAAAATGGCTATATTTATTGCTTGGCATAAGACTACTTCTATTGCTCAAACAATGGATCTATTTTTCCAACATTTTTGGCAACACTTCGACTTGCCCTAAAGAAATATTTCTGATTGAGATGCTTGCTTCTTGAGCACTTTATGGCATACTCTATGGTATTTTTTGGGTTTCTAGATTTGATTCTCTATTACCTTCCACCCATAGACCAATGGACATACAAATGTTTTTAATCATACATTGGTGAACTACCTTTGTAGTTATTTTTCTAAGAATAAACAATGGGATTCATATTTGCATATCATCCAACATAGTTACAGAAAAGCTACACATTCTTCCACTAGCTTTTCAGTATTCAAAGTTTGTTTGGGGTTTTAGGAAATCTTTCCCTATGAGATGCTACTTAGTATCACGCCCTCTAACTCTTCACATCAACAACAAGAATAACAACTAACTCAAAAATATATCTTGTCTCTTTCTCAACAAAATCATCAAGTAATTGTTCCATTGCAAGGAGCCCAAGAATGTCAGACAAAGGTATGACAAGCATAGGCAAACACTATTCTTTCAACCAGGAAACCATGTATGGGTGTTGTTGAACATGCAATATTTCAAAGAACAACACCATAAACTGCATCCTTTGAGATATGGGCCATATACAATTATGGAACACATTGAAGAAAATATATACCATTTGGATTTTCCTCCCCAACTAGGCATCCACGATGTTATGAATGTTAACAATTTAAATCGTTTTGAACCTCCTCTCCTTAAAGAAGAGGTCATAGTGTAACATCCGATGGACAATTTAGCAAACTTTCAATCTTATCTACCGAAGGAATCAATTATTAACTATCAGATAACGACCACTCCCAAGAAACAATCCATATCATACCTTGTAGGTCATAAGGGACACACTCCAGCTCACTCTAAATTGATAATTACAGAGAGATTGAAGAATAATTTTCCACATTTGTTGATGGAAGTTGGGATGCTTCCAAATTTAAATAGGGAGGAGTTGGGAAATAACTGTCTGTCTCCAAGAGACAAGGACAAGGAAATCATTGAAGAAGGTAGAGGAAAGATCCAACAATTGAGGTGGGTAAGAAAATTCGAAAGAGGAAAAAGAGAAGGAAAGAGGGAACTCTAGCCTCGACACACAGGATCACTAGACGTATAAATGAAATGGCTAAAATACATTAGACATTCCATTATTTTTAAAATGTAATAGTATGATAAATAAGATAAGCGTATACCTCCTTGGTTATAAAAGGAAATGGGATTTTTAACAAAGAGAAAAAGAAATATTTTCTGCAACTCACTCTACATTTTCCCCTGTTTCAACAACTTCTATCATACTTGTATTGAAGTTTTCATCTACATTTCTCTCCTTTCAGGCTATCTGAATGTCTCTATGTTTTTTTTAGGATCTATTTTGATATCACATACCTTGTTTCAAGTCATGCAAGGTGACACAAGCCATGTGAGAAGTAACAAAGATGAAGATATTTGGTTTGATCCCTTATGATTGGTATTAATCCTCACTTACGATATGATTTGATACCACCTTCTCTATGGTTTACCCTTGTCTTTTCAAGTTATATGCACATCATGTTGAACGTGTCATTTATGCTCTTTCAAAATTTTAACAAACTTTCTAGGAGGTAGAAGCAATGGTTTTCAATAACGTATTTTGTCCCCTTGACCATCATAACTTTGTCATTTCATGGTAGCCTATTTAATAGCAAATCTTTCATCTTTTCAATGGCGATTTGCTGGTATATATTGCAAATGATAACCATCTAAAACTTTAATGATTTATGTTGTTAGAACTGAGTCCAAATGTTTCTATTTGGATTTTCAACAAATTCAAGAAATTTATTCTTCCCATTATTATATACACAATTTATTACATTAATAAAATTATGTTACCACATTTTGTTATCATCCTTTTGTGTATTTATATGAGAATTAATACTTATTTATGTCACTCAACTAGATAAATTGGACAAATCTGCTCGAGGTTGGGCTACACAGATTCCCTATTTTCTAAAATTAGAGATTGTGGCCTCTGAGGATCATGATGGGACACATGGAGCCACCTATAAGTCATCCACTTTCTTATTTTTTCCTCTATTGAACTAAAAAATGGATTTGATAATGGACTAGAATGAGAAGGTGCAAATTGTTGAAAATACAACATGAAAAGTGGCACTTGCTTCAATGCCAATATGTATAGTCCTTGGAGGATCAAAAGAAAGTGGATTGATGGTAAATAAATCAGTCTTTAGGTCTAAATCTAAATTTCCATGATCGATAGGTTCCAAGAAAGAAAGAACCTCCATTAGTGCCAGAGTTGATGGTGTAAAATATTTATATGTATCTACAACACAACATTTAAATGAATTTTATGGCTTGAGGATAGTTTCATGTGGAAATTTCTACTTTTTCCATTCATATTCATATGGTGAACCACACACTTGTACAATTTTTCTACCTCTATTCTTCTTTCCATGATATGTTTGCTAGTAAAAAACTATGCAACTATGGATCATGTTCTCAATAAGTCCATGAAAACTCCATACTCAATAAAACCCAAAAGAATTTTTGGAGATTGATACCAAAGTGTTACAACACAATTTATCAAGGGATTCCTCTGATCGTGGTGAATGAAAGTGTTCATTGTTTACAAATACATTTAATCAAACGCTTGGCATACAACATCTAAAAACCAATATTTGGCATACTGTTATAGTCCATTTTTCTGCATCTGGTCAATATGTCTTCAAACAGGAACAATTCACATCCTTCAAGATATTTTCATCATCACTACACAAATCCCTAACCATGACTTTGCTAAATCCCTGAGTTTCTACTCTTGACTGTTGGGTTTCCAAGCTTTTAAGGCCCAACACACCTTGGACCTTTTGGGACTAGCCTGGACTACCAAGTTAACCCTCCCTGCACCTGTTGTAGGGAAAAGTATCCGATTCGGATGACCCTATCCCACTCTAAGGGTGATAGTACCTCAGCAACAACTGTAAAGAAAACTACTTAAGGTTTACTTCTTTATGAAAGCAAGAGAGAATGAAGAAATGCACTAACCGTTGTCTTGCGCTTAATGTCGAATCCAAACTCTTCTCTTTGCTTGCTTGCTCCCAGCTCCTTGCTCTTTTGCTGGCCCAGCTACAATGAGATCCTGCAAAATAACAAAGAAGGAAACTACAAGAAGCATGCAATCATAACTGATTCAAGGATTAGCATAAATCAAATATACAATTATCACAATACATCATTGAAACAAGTGCATATAGAAGAACCTCAATAGCTTTTATTAATGGAATAAGTAAAGTTCTGAGAGTGTTACAACCATTGAAGGCCCCAATCCAGCAACACCTCCCAGCAGAAAGAATTTCTCCTCTTCACCTCCTTCAAGCAATCACCCAATAGCTCTATAGTGAAACCAACAGCATATCATTACTTTGCACAAAATTCCAGCCTCCTGAGCTCATAGGAGAGAGCTCAATATATAGATGAATTGAGAAAGGATGAGTCAGCTTGCAACTGATGTGTAGCTGCCTTGTGTCCTCTCTCTCTTCAGTTGATCTTCAGTTCTTGAGTCCACTTGGAGAACCTTGCTTCCACTTGGAGAAACAAAGCCTCTGACTCATCACAAGGCGAAATCCCTGATCCAAGTGTCATTTTTGGAAGATTCCAGAGCAATGACTCAGTGTGCCACTTGTCCCATCTCGCTCAGCGCAGGTGGCCTTTGTTCTACCTGCTTTGCAACTCAGGTACACCATGGAGGAGTTGAGTCTCAGCGCAGAAGCCTAGTGGAGCACCTGCTTTGATTTCAGGATTGCTTGTTTTTGAGTGTTTTCAGGTGGAGAACTAATCTGAGAGCTGCTGGTTTGCTGACCTTGTTCCTCTAGGGGTAGGAACATCATGTTTAGGGACTTTGGATCCCTTGGATTATTGACAATTCATGCCTGATGCTGCAAGGCACAAAATTGTCTATAACAGATGCCCCCTAAAGTATGAGGTCATTTATTGGGTGAAATGCTTTATTAGGAGGATCCGAAGTTCATTCAATCTGCTGAGAAGTGTCTTGTAATAAGATACAATACAATACATTATTTTTCATACTTTTTCATGATCTAGCTGAGGCGGGCATTCCCATGCTCAGCTTTATAAATTCATTTTGGTACATAGAACAGACGATCGTCTGATGGTAGACTGATAATTCTCTGCTGAAATTATCATCCTTTGAGAAGGATGATCATCTGCTGCAATGATGTACACATCAAATGTCTTTATATCCTGAATATATATCGCAGCCCGGATGGATGAAACTAGATCCAGGGTCTTCAATCTCTTCCAATCTTCACTCGATGTACAAGTCGATCCATGTGAGAATTTCTTGAAGTCGAACATGGAAAGACATCGCTTGATTACCGGTCAATGATGTAAACCGTTAACAAGCGCGAGAGGAATCACCGATAAGGATGATGACCCTCAAGGTACGGCAGTACAATTCACATGGTGGGAATAAAGGACTTGGCGTCGACCACCATGCAAAATCTTCTGGTCGAAGGTCATTGATGTATACCTGTCGCCGGAAGTGAGAAACTTGCCATTGAGGTATGCAAGCTTCAAAGTATTGAAGGGGTTGTTCCTAGATCAACTCCTTGGATAATGAGCTGATGTCGACAAGGAGCGATCCGTCAAAGGAGGGCCTTAATGAATCCCACATCAGTGACACGGAACGGAGCTAGTGATTGTGATGAGGTGAAAACAAATTGTGATGTATGATTCAGGGTGGCGGTCATGAAATGGATGAAGGACAATGTATGGCAGTGGATGGGACACGGTTGAATCTTTGCATAACAACATCTCTTGAACATATAACGACACTGATGTGATGGATTGGTAGCATTACCCCAAATGTGGATGGTGTGGCGAGGACCATGGTGATGAGACCGGTGAATGAAACAACCCAACCCGATGTGATACGGAGGACAAAGTGTCATGTTCAAGAGCGACTTGCTACCATTAAAGCTGTGAGGTTCTCCCAATTTTTCCCCAGTCATTGCTGACCAGTACCTCTTTATTTTTATCAAGCTTGAGGAGGATAACATATGCTTGTTCTATAACCTGCCCTTCGGGCAAGCCCATCGCTATGTTTTAACGAGCCTAGCGATAGGGAAACTCGTTCTCGTCTAAAGACAAGTTTGTCGCTATTTAATGAATTTAACGAGTCTAACGACAAGGATAACTCGGTCCTTTTCATTTTTAGAGAGTCTGAAAAGGTACATAAAGTCAACTCCAGAATTCCTTTTTCGTCATTTAATCCCTTAAGTCCGAAAAAGTATAAAACAATACAGAAGGGATGAATTTTCGATTGCTTTAACGAGCCGAACAAAACAAGCGCTCGATCTTTTTGTGCAATAATCCCTCAGGTCCAAAAAGATTAAAATCTAGAGGAGGGATAGCTTTCCGGTCGCTTTAACGAGCTGGAAGGCCAAAACTCGGCAAACTTTTCATATTTTACGAGTCAGTGAAAAGAGCTCAAAGAAGACTCGTCTTTTGAGGAACGAGTGATGAACAGGGAAGCAGCAGATTCCAGGTACAGGTTGGAATATTCCAATCATGGCAGTGTCACAAGGATGGCTTAGTGAAATCACTCTTCGCAGCTGTTCCTCAAAATGGGTAAATAAACATATGGAGATGAACGATTGGCCAAGTGAACGGATGGAGGTGATGGCATATAAACACGACCAAGGGCTTTAATATGGCTGTCAAAGGTTACATTTACCAAGGTTATTTACCGGGCTGGGTTCGTTTTTTAACGAGCTTGAACACTGCTGAACCTTATGTTTATTTTTTAACGAGCATGAACTATGTGCTAAAACTGCTCGAATCTTGCGTTTATTTTTTAACGAGCATGAACTGTGTGCTAAAACTGCTCGAGTATACCAGTCATAATACAAGAAACGCCTCAGGTGAGATAGCTATTTTTTAAGGAGCTTTATCTCACGAAGCTATGCTCCTATTTGGCAAGTTTTGACTTTTGCCCCACATCCTTTCTTTATGCAAGCTGGAAACGGCTAATCCTACGAGTTTAACGGGTTAGACCTATAGGTTTAAAGGGAGGACCTAAAAATTTAAAAAATAAATAGTCGTCCCGTGCTTGCATTCCAAAAGGTTTGCATGCCCCCAGGTATAAAGTATAATTTCGAGGCGCTGCCTCTTTCTTATTATCCGAAAAATGGTTTTATTTGTTGCCGCAAACTGAACTCTCTTTTCGGCGATGTCTATCATTAGGTTGCTAAGGATGGTGACTACTTGTTGCAGCAATTTCATCTCTTTCTTTGGAGGCTGCCCCTACTTATCCTTCAAAACATATGTTTTAATGGGTGAGGCTTGCCTTCAAAGATGGTGGCTACTTGCTGCCACAAATGGATCTCCTTCCTCAGGAGAGCCTACTTACCTAGACAAGGGGAGCGAGAAGCTGATTATCTCACTCACATAACTTTGACAAAAGAATCTTATTCTAGAACAACCCTCTCTTCCTTCCTTCGGACGGGGTACGGACTAGTCATATTCTTCTGCGGAAATCAACTTTATACCCAAGGTTTCCTCTGCCCAAGGCAGGCCAGGGTGCATGCCCCCTGGGTCCCAGTTACATCTTTCCGAATCACTCGCATTCATCGGGAAGTAGAACCGGGGGTGGAGGCATTCCTTGAGTGAATAAACCGTTAAGGGATGGTATTTGACTATTTGCGATGCGTGATCCTGGAAATGAAAGTTGGTCTACGAGCTTGACCATTCTTCCTTCGTGCGGAAAACACATGACTCTAAAGAGTGAGGACACTATCGCCTCCATGCAATATATATAGTCTCGTCCAAGGAGTAAGTTATACACCAAGGGTCCTTGGACGACCATGACGTTCATATGAACTGTCTTCCCCTTCAATGTAACGGGAACATTGGGGAGAATCCCTAACGGGCGACTGGTTCCTTTATCAAAACCTGATAGATTTCTCATCTCAGGTAAAAGCGCCGGGGAACCCAGTGCTTTCCAAGCAATAGAGGAAAGGATACTCACAGAAGCCCCTTCATCAATGATGGTTCCAGCCATTACCATTCTATAGATTTGGACCATGATTCTGAATGGTAAACTGGCTGGTAACCGGGGTCTGCCTAGTTGATTCCAATCAAAGGATACAACTAGGTTGCTTGGTGGTGGGACCGAATACACGGCCGGATACGACCCTGACGATGTTCCTTCCTGCGATAAAGGAATGGGCGCATTGCCCTGATGCTCATCAGAGTCTGTGTTGATGAAAAGAATCTGGATGGTGTCATCCTTATTCTCTTCAGTGAGGGTGTCATTCGAAGATGAATCTTCAACGACGGTGTCATTTAAGGATGAAACCTCTGAAGGAAGAACTGGGTCAACTGCCGTTTCGACCTTTAGACTTTCGTCTGGTCTGGATTCAGTAGGTTCATTCTCAATGACGGACACTTCAGCTGACCACTTGAGCGGGCCAGCTGGATTTTCAACTATCGAGGGATTAGGCACGAGTTTTTGGTATCCAGGAGGAAGTCGTAACGGTGATACCGGACGATCTTCCAAAAATCTCTTCGCCTCATCTAAGAATGGACATTGGTGGATGGCGTGATCGCCTTCACACAACATACAGGGTGATCTTGGTCTCCCTTTTCGTCCTTCACTCTCGCTAGTTGATGGACTGCAATCAACATGACTACCAGAGGTTGATGCTACCGGATTGTGCAACCTGGGGGACCAGTCCCTTAGTATCCGGGGAATACAAGGACAATCACGATGGAAGTGGGTCCCTTTGCAAATGACACATGGCGATTTAGGCCCGGTCGGTGCAGTGTGTGGCCCCCAGTCGCCTTCGCCATAGGCCCCTTCTGCTTCTTTTCTCTCTTCTTCTTTTCCTTCTTCTCCATGGGAGGCTGACTTCTGCCGGCTCTACCCTGCGAAGATGAAGGATCAGAGGAAGAATCGTAAGAGGTGGAAGGCTGGCGGGTAGCTCGAGACTGGTCTGACTGTTGATTGGACTGCTCAGGATTAGTGGCGATTTGAACTACATTAGTTGAAAAGAGCCATACCGGTAGGCCAATTGTCAATCCTGGAAGTGACAATGTGGCCATATGAGGCGCACCAACATCTCCCCAAGAGGAGAAGGGATTGGGACTTCCACCAAGGTGACTTCCTTGGTTGGTGGGCTCCATACTTTTCAACTGAAAGATCAACGTGGGAATAACAGGTGATTATGTTCCGATTAAAATAAATTTTATTAATGACGCTTTAGACACAACTTTGCTTTTTCATGTTTTAAGAGTCGAGAAAAAGCTAAAGATGACTCTAGTCTCCTTCGATGTATTAACGAGCCCGAAGTGACAAATGCTCGGATGGACTTTTTCAGTTATAGAGTTTGAAAAAGGCCAAAAGAAACTACTCTGGAGTTCTAGGCAGAGGGTGTGCCAAACTTTTCACGAAACCACAGAATACGTTTTACGGTACGGGTGGTCGATCTTCGTGAATGATGTGTTCACTGCATCGCGATCAGTAGGGCAGCCGACATGGCTTCCTATGGATAAAGGCTTTGTTCCTATAGGGGTCTCCCAATATATACGCGACGGTGCGTGGGAGCACAAGTCCGTATTAGTGCCACCGACTCTCAGGAGGAATCACCCACCTTCGTAGAGATCGACAGTCACTATGTTTAACGACGCCGGAACACGTCTCTACCTAGACCTCTATGTGTTTGCGTTATGTTTCAAAGCGTTGTTATGTAAATTGAATTTATTTTAATGTTGATCTTGCTTAGCAGTTTGCCTTTAAGGATCACCACGAGATGTATATGACAAATTCCTGATGCAGTCTAAGATGAGAAGCAAACTTTTCAATCTTTCAACTTTGAAAATCTTAACTACTGAGGGAGAAGAAAGGCAAATCTTTTCACACAGATCATAGAGCACACACTAATGCAAAATTTCCTAAATCGTCATGCAAGCAGTCAAATGCAAAATGCACAATGCATGTATTTTCTTTTCCCTTTCTTAGTGTTGATGTATTACAAAAAGAAAGTTGTTATATAACTTTGATTTCGGTTTAAAGCGAAAGTAAACAAGTTTGTCCAAAATCAAAAGACACCTTTAAGATTTACTTGTTTAATCACTGGAAATACATGAAATCAAACCATAATGACGAAAGTAAAAAAGACTAATCAGCTATGGACAGCAAACAAGCTAACTCTTTAGACCAGCAAAATGCCTAACACAGGTTCAGATCTAAAAGGCCAAAGCAAGACTAGTTTACTTTCGTTATGGGAAATTCTAAATGATGTAAGAAATACAAAAGAACAAGTACAATTTCATTATATAACAGAGGCGGAATGATGGCAAGTAAGGTTGGTTTCAGAATAGGTGCAAGACTGGTAACTGGCTGTAAAATCTATAGTGAAAACAGGCAAGAAAAAGGGAGGAAACCCCAAATGCACAAGGCAAAATTGGGCCAACGCAGGTGCTGCACAGCCAGTCTGGCTCTCAGCGCAGGTAGCCCCTTCGGGACCTGCGTTGCAAAGCAGGTAGCCTGTGTACTACCTGCTTTGGAAAACGAAAGTTGCGTTTTCTCAGTTTCCGGGTCACAATTTTCTCAAAAATTCACAGTTTTTGCTCAAATCAGAAGCTATCAGTCAAGCACACACTAAGGGATGACAAGGAAGATGAAAAGCTATCACTAAGAGCTTACAAGGATCCTTGTAGATCAGCTCTTCAAATCATGAACATGCTCAGAAATGAGCTAGAGTAGCTGCCCTCTACTTTGCTTTTGATATAGTCAAAAGCTTTTTGATTTGGTACTCTTTTGTTCAGGAAATGAATAGCAAAATACTACAAACAATCAAACAGATACGATCCCCAGCGGAGTCACCAGTTTGTTGTAGGGAAAAGTATCCGATTCGGATGACCCTATCCCACTCTAAGGGTGATAGTACCTCAGCAACAACTGTAAAGAAAACTACTTAAGGTTTACTTCTTTATGAAAGCAAGAGAGAATGAAGAAATGCACTAACCGTTGTCTTGCGCTTAATGTCGAATCCAAACTCTTCTCTTTGCTTGCTTGCTCCCAGCTCCTTGCTCTTTTGCTGGCCCAGCTACAATGAGATCCTGCAAAATAACAAAGAAGGAAACTACAAGAAGCATGCAATCATAACTGATTCAAGGATTAGCATAAATCAAATATACAATTATCACAATACATCATTGAAACAAGTGCGTATAGAAGAACCTCAATAGCTTTTATTAATGGAAGAAGTAAAGTTCTGAGAGTGTTACAACCATTGAAGGCCCCAATCCAGCAACACCTCCCAGCAGAAAGAATTTCTCCTCTTCACCTCCTTCAAGCAATCACCCAATAGCTCTATAGTGAAACCAACAGCATATCATTACTTTGCACAAAATTCCAGCCTCCTGAGCTCATAGGAGAGAGCTCAATATATAGATGAATTGAGAAAGGATGAGTCAGCTTGCAACTGATGTGTAGCTGCCTTGTGTCCTCTCTCTCTTCAGTTGATCTTTAGTTCTTGAGTCCACTTGGAGAACCTTGCTTCCACTTGGAGAAACAGAGCCTCTGACTCATCACAAGGCGAAATCCCTGATCCAAGTGTCATTTTTGGAAGATTCCAGAGCAATGACTCAGTGTGCCACTTGTCCCATCTCGCTCAGCGCAGGTGGCCTTTGTTCTACCTGCTTTGCAACGCAGGTACACCATGGAGGAGTTGAGTCTCAGCGCAGAAGCCTAGTCGAGCACCTGCTTTGATTTCAGGATTGCTTGTTTTTGAGTGTTTTCAGGTGGAGAACTGATCTGAGAGCTGTTGGTTTGCTGACCTTGTTCCTCTAGGGGTAGGAACATCATGTTTAGGGACTTTGGATCCCTTGGATTATTGACAATTCATGCCTGATGCGGCAAGGCACAAAATTGTCTATAACAGCACCTGTGGTGATCACCAGTAGGTTGCTCAATCATGGGGGTTAACTGATTCTAAAAATTTAGGAAAGATAAAAAGAATCTCAAAGCTTCCTCTTCCAGAAGCTTCCTTAGGTTGTTTCCACCATTTACCTTGGGTAAAAGTCTTGAATCCTATCTTGTCCTACCTTGGATTTTTCAGCCCTTATCCCTTGAGGTCATCCTCTCATCTCAAGTGGATGTCAATCCTTGATTATTAAATGGATAGGAATTCATGAACTACCTCCATTGTTTATATATTTACAACCATCCATGGGAAAGGGGTTGGCTTTGGATATTGATGCTACCCTCATGATGTTACTACAAGAGTCATTATTTCATGCATTAGTATAACATAGAGGCATGCTTTGTGGCAAGGAAAGGACAAGTCAACTTTGGGAACTCTTCTACAAGATCAACTGCTATTTTTGTTTGTAACTCTCTCCATTTCTATTAATAGAAAGAGTAGATTGTTTTCCTATATATGATGTTATGACTTCATGTATTGCAATACCAGGTTGATCTATTGAATGAAATGATTGGATTATGCTACATAGATGTTGTAGATATTTGGCTTGTCTTGTTTGATTATGCAGTCTCTAATTATATCAATTCGAGCTAGGATTGGAGCATACAATTTGAGTAAGGAGCGAAGCCCATGAAAAATTCTAGTTAGGCCTCATACCATCATTCACTTACTTTAAGGAAGACATCATTTTCTTTGCTTTTTGTTGTTCTAGGTCAGTCCACAAGGGCTAGGGAAGACACTTATGTTTGGAGTCGTAGATTAGGTATAACAAATTGGTGACTTTGTTGGGGATTGATTCAATCCCTTAGTGGTTTTCTTTGCCCTTAATGTCTATTTCACCTCTTGTCTTGATATTTTTAGTCTCACTCAGTCCTAATTAGACACAGGAATACCTTTCATTGAGATTCCATTGCATTTTTGGGTCAGAACTTGAGATTCCTTTATCAATGCACCCTCTGGTCTAGGGATAGTGTGTGGTAGTGCACCTTAGCCTTTTTGTACCTACTTTATAGTGCACCTGAACCCTCTCTTTTCCCACATTGCAGACCACTAGTGTCCCTTAAGCACCTACGATGATCCTTGTTTCATGCCAAAATTTGCCTTGTTTTGGTTTGCCCTCTGTCCAACCTTCTTCCAATTGCTCTTCCTTCTGTCCCTCAATGTATTAGTGTCTCTTAGAAGCCTCCATGTCATTTTCTTGTGGTTTTGATTTCGTTTGATGTAAATTTGTTTATATTTTCCTTTATTCTTGTCATTAGGTCATTAGAGAACTGATTTGTTTAGTCATTGAGTACTTGAAAGAATTGGTGTTTTGGTCATCATTCTAAAAAGTTTCTTTTATTAGTTATTAGACATACATCTTATTTTTCTCTCATTTTGAAAATTAAGAGGAAATTGAAAAGAATAATCTCTTTGCATTGGCATCTAGGGTTTTCTGAGTAAATTTGAATTGAAATAGTTGCAATTTAGGGAATTGCACTTAGTTATTGCTTGTTGCATATTCTTAGTCTCTTCCCTCCTTTAGATAGATTCTCATTGAAAGTGAAAGTTTCCATTTCTTCATGTTAGATTGCATTTTAGGATATCCAAGTGAAATTTGCAGTGAGCCATGCAATTGAAACCTAATCAAAGATAAACTTTAAAAAAATTAATCAACCTAAAGAGAACTTGTCACATTAACACAATCATTTAGAGGTCTAGGCTAGAGACGTGTTCCAACATCGTTAAATCTAAGAGGTGTCATTGTTTTTCAGTGTTGTATCTCAAGGGTGATATCCCATTCCACGTACATAAGTGTATCTGATCATAATCCATGTACGTTTGGGTATAATCCATGATCCACACATGAAAAGTATATGGGAACGCTGTCATCAAACAATTACACATTAGACAACACTATTACGAACTGCACTTCCACGTACTATCAACTATATTTTGGAAGTCCACCATAGGTTGCTATTCTCACCATATGTAACCAAGTGAGGTGCCTTATATACCGTGATACATTGAGCACAACATTCAGGGAGATTTCCTGCACGTACATTAATTCCTTAGTTCACCAAAGGTGTATATTGCGTTTCATGGTTTCTTGGTAAAAATTTATGCCTAGTTTACCCTCTTTTTGATTTATTTTTTGTGCTAATATTTAAAATTTATTAATCCAACATGGAAGAACACACCCATCCTCTTCGTCATTCACGTAGAATGAAAAATAAGCCTCCTCTTCCACCATCGGTTACTCCTGGCCATTGTCAAAAGCATAAGAAGAGGAAAACAACTAAATCAAGAATTTCGGGAACTACTTATGGTCCTCCTATTGAATTTGATCTACCAAAATCATTATTTCCTTTGAGTACTGAGCTCGATATTACTTCATCACTTGCTGGTGAATCTGACATAGTTGAAATCGAAGCACCTGAGAATTTGTTTCCTAAGGTCATTGAACCTGACTTTATTGAATTAGAGACTTTATTACCTGAGGTTATTCAACATTAGGTACCTTAGCCATCTTCACTTATTACTTTAGGATTTCCCCCTTCTCTTCCTATGTCTCAAACACAACCGAAAACTATATATCTTGGACTTGACAGTGAACCCATTCCACCTGGTCTTATGAGTAGTGAAGAGATCCCATAGGAATAGCCATCTCCCTCTACTCTTGTTCATAAAATTTGAATCCATTTTTATTAAGACCATCCTTTTCCTCCACTTCAAACTCCAACACAAACTCCTTTACCTTATTCTTCCCACTCACCTATGAGTTTCTCGCTACAATATTCTTTGGGACAGTTAACCATCAATGAATTTGTTATGGTTTCATGGACTATGTCCACCACTATGGTTGAGACAACTAGTGTTTCTTCTTCATCCATGTTTGCAACATCACCAAAGGCACATATGTATGGTGTCCCATCTGTTCCACCTGGGTATCAGTCAATATATGGTACCTTATTTGGTGTGGCATCCAGTCCATGGACCTCTCCCCTCTTACCTATTTCTGTAGTTACATCCGGAACTTTGTTAATGAGAACTACACAACCTACTCCTTCTCATCCAACTACACCTACAGTTGGACATTAGGTTGACCCTTATGTTAGTGGACTTGGTTACATTCAACATCCTAACTCTCCTAATGTCGGGTACTCTCCACAAGGGGGGAAGATGCCTCCATCATCCCATCCTCCTTTGGTAGGGGGGAATCTATTGTTGGTATAATTTAAAATGATGCTCAGCCTTATATAAATCCTCCATATTATGGAATGACTACAAATTTTTGGCAACGTAATTTGCCCGTACAACATGGTTCTATTGTGGATCCATTTTTCAATTCTCAATATGTGTCGTCCACATCTCAAATTCCTACTTATAAATATGTACATCTACAATTTCAAATTCATGTAAGGAAACCTTTATAGGATGTAATTGTTACTCAGTCTATCCTGTCAGCATCTGGTACCCCCAAGTTCCACTTACCTAACCTTTACAAGGTACCTTACAGTCTCAACTGCTTGGACAAGGTATTCCTCAAATTCTAGTGGGACAAATTGCTTATAGTATGGTACCATCTCCACCAAATCCACCTTATGTTGGGATGATCCAGAATCCCATGGGGCAATAGTATCAACCTTATCAGGGTATCCCTCAAGTTCCCTATCAAGGCCAACAAGTCTAAACCCAGCCTCTCCAACATTTGCAAGGTTATCCTAGAGCTAGACAACAAGGTTATGCATATGATAGTTATCAAAATTCTCCTTATTCTAGTGCCTAGGTTCCTCTTTATCAAAAACTTCCATATCATGGAGTGTAGATACCTATTTCTCATGTTATTCCCTCTTATCTAGGTTATCCTCCACCAAATTTTAATAAGCAGTTTCCATTTGTGGAAACTCTCAAATTGCCATATTTGACTCAAATCACCAATGATCCTATTACTCATTCACCTTGGTGGTTGATTATTCCTCCCAAATTTCCTTCTGATATCCCAAAATTCAATGGGAATCCTAAAGAAGACCAATCAACACATGTCATGACTTATACTCTGTGGTGTTTGTTGAACACCCTTAATGATGATTCGATTCAATTACATTTTTTCCAACACACTCTTACTAGTACGATAACTAAATGGTATATTGAGTTACTGATAGCTTCCTTTAACAAATTAAGTTCCTTGCCTACCACCTTCCTCACACATTTCCAATTGCCCATTAGATACGAAAATGGAAAGGAACTTCTAACCAACATCAAAAAATCTTATTCCACTCAGATTTATGATCATATTCATGAGTTGCGACATCGCCTTCAATTGGTTAAGACATATGTTCTAAATCAACTGTTAGTGAAATGGTTTACTAAGACTATGTTGGCCCCTATTACAAAAGACATAGCTATCAATGGATTTGTAGCAGAAGAGAAAGTAATTTCTCATGCCCAATACTTGGATCTCATTTATACCCAATTTGGCATGCTTTATCATAAGATACCAAATGCTTCACAATCTTAGAACACTGTTCCTAAAACTCTTGGTAAGGAATCTCATGTTTCTAATGGCATCATTGGTTGTCAGTTCATAGTCGGTGAGTAAACCATTTGGTACTTCTCTTACCACAACTGCCCAAATCCCTACATCCAATTCTCCTACGGCTTCTATCTCTGAGATCAATGTCATTCATTATGATTAAGGTAAATCTCAACAACAACCAGGAAGTAAGAATAAAGGAATAGGTAAGAAGAAGAAACTTTCTCCTCCGCGGAATAAAAAAAGATCAATATTCTGATGAGAAACGAAACCTCGTTACCCATGACTGATTTTTACTGAGGAACTTCACTCGTGACTATCCCCACTGAGCCTAAGTGAGACAATTTCTAAAATCATCTATGTCACCCACTGTGTTTACATATCTGTTTCCAAATTAGAAGACTCATTTGGTTGCTAGGGACCCTACTTCCTCTAACTTTGTTCTAATGCATTCTTCCACTAAATCAAAAATAAATATTATGGTGGCCACCCATAATAAATACTATGGTAATTTGAATCCCCCAAATTCTTAGGATATTGATCAACCTACCAGTTAGGCTGCATCTGCATCAGATTTTTCTCCTCTTACGATTCCTACGGAATTTACTTTTAAGCCTCCAAAGGGCGTTATCCATAAATCTTCTTTCAACCCTCACATGAGAGCTGCTCATAATTACATCTTAGTTGAGGACCTAGCTCAATCTCCAACATCTATGTATACTCTTGAGGTGTTGCAAAATTGTAGCGCATAGAAAAAGTCTTTGGTTTCTGCAATTGGGTGCATCGATCCTTCGAATTCCAAATTAATCGTTTTTAATCATGAGAACCATACACCTCGACTTCCAACTCAATTAGAATTTATGATCCAAGTTGTCATCCACGGTAATAATATCTATCATTCTATTGTCGATGAGGGAACCTCAACCTACATCATGTCCTTGTCTTGTTGAAAGGCCATTGGCTTTCCTCAATTGATTCAATCACCCACCACCTTGAAAGCTTTTAACAGAAGGACATATAAAGCTTGTGGGATTTTGAATTCCTTACAAGTACAATTACGAGGTAAATCCATATCCATAGAAGTCAAAGTTATTGACCAACCACTTCATTATAATCTTCTATTGGATAGACTTATTTTTGAATGATCACCTTTCCTCATAAAGGCAACATAGTAGCCATCGACTAACTCACATTTTCTCATCTAATTATCCAGTTACAGGAAGTGTCCCTCTCGTAGGGGAAACTCTATACCCATACCAACATGTTGGGGTCAAATTTCTTAAGGATTTCTCTCTCATGGGAACCTTTTCATCTCCTCCTCCATCACTTCCTGATAACTCTTCTTTGGTTGCCTATATCAATATGATATCCTCTTCCACTATTCCAACTCATCCTTGGGTAGTACCAAACAAAACTAACATTGATATTTTTGGTGACCTTATGCATCTAAGCCCCATTGCGCTTGATTATGAAGCCATTCATTTAGCATGTGCAACTAATTTTGATTTAGTCTCTTCGATTAATTGGTTTGATGGCTCATTGAATTATGTCACATCTTCTAATCCTCTCTCACAAATTGACTACTGATGAGAGCATCACGGAGATCATGATGCCAGGTGATGCACCATGGGATGATCATCACCATCGTTCCTCCTTGTAATATTCTGTCAAGGATAATCCTAATGACCTTCATCGGCCCAATATCATTGAGCTTTGAACAAATTCTATTTCCATTCATGAAGTCGATTTAGAGAAAAAACTATCGAATACTAAAGAGACTATCCCTCTCAATATCTCGATTAAATTTGGTATTGTCGATAATTTACATATTGGTGCATCTTTCTCTTCGGATGAGATTAAGACTTACAAAGCTTTATTTGAGGAGTTTCGCGATGTATTTTCCGTGACTTATAAATAAATTCCAGGGATTGATCCAAACATTGCGGTTCACAAAATAAAAATGCATCCTGATACTACACTAGTTTGGCGGAGCCTTCGTCTAGTCCATCCTAAGAATTCTGCCACAATTAAATTTGATGTTGAAAAACTTCTATGTGTTGGTTTCATTTCTCTAGTCCCTTTGACTGATTGGGTGTTAAATATTGTTCTCGTCATGAAGAAACAGGGAATAATTCATGTATGTGTCGATCATAGGGACAGAAATTGTGCTTGTCCAACGGATAATTATCCCACCCCTTTCATCGACTAGATTGTTGATGAATGTGTTGGTTGTGAGATCTATTCATTCACGGATGTATTTTCCAACTGTATTCAAATCAACATTCTTGTAACAACCCTGGTGAAAATTTCATGTAATAAAGGTTAATAAAGGAAAAATAAGACCACGGTTAAGGGACACTTATTCCAAGCTGGATGTTGGGCAAATATATCCTAGTGGGCATGAATGGATGTGTTTTTTGGCTAAGAAAATTTGGCAAAGGCTAAGGTAAAGGCATTAGAAAAAAAAATGAATTTTTGGCACATTTATTTATGAAAATAAAGGAAATTAGGAGAAAATTAAGGTGAAAGGTCACAGGTTGCATGTGAGGAGTAAAATGAAGGAAAATAATGGAAAATGACGAAAATAGAGGCCTCATTACTAAAAAGGCTTTTGAGGAGCAGTTCATGGATTTCTTCAAGTTCAAGTTTTGAGCTCTCTCATTACTCTCTCTCTCTCTCACTCTCTTGGTCACTTAGAGTTTTCTTGGAGCACTCTAACTTTGGATCAAGGAAGGAAAAGAAAGAAAAGGGAAAGGAAGGCAAGCAAGGATAAAGGAAAGGAAAGCAAGATCAAGAAATTTCAACAAGAATACTTGGAGGTAACCTTTTGCATGTGTGGTTTCCAAGCTAGTTTGGACATGCATGGCTTTTCATGTTGGTGTATGGTTGTCTTGCTATCGATGGCATGGTTTTGTTGGGTTATGATAGTGGTTCTTAGCCTAGCCTTTCCTTTTTCTGGATGCCATGTTGTCGGGATTATTATTTCAGTTTTTGAGCTTTGGTTTGCCGGATGGATTTTAGAATCTGGGGCAAATGTGGTCTCAAGTTCCATTCCCAAATGTCTCGGAATCGTTTGACTAGTTATGGCGGGATACATAGTAAATATTGAGGGAGATGTCTCGTTTTAGGGCCTAGTGATTTGGGTTTGGATTGTGTAAATCTTGAGAGACAAGGAGATGAAAAATTCCTAAAGGATAGTGATGGATTCCAAATGGGATTCCAAGCTCTGTTTGGTTGTGATCAGAGCACTGGTTTTGGTGTGATCACATGGTTTGATGAGGGTGGAAGTCGTTTAACCTCTAGATTCCCTTGACTTTTTTTGGTTGGTTTTTCTATTATATCCCATGTTCATGCTTGGAATATGACACGGGGTTGCTTGGTTGAAAGAGAGATTTGGTTCAGCCATGTCTATGATAGGGTGGTATGTGGAAGTCCCGAACCTGGTAGGATTTTCCTATGATTAATAAAAGCTAAGTTCTCCACTTTTTCACTAATTTATATGTGGATTTAATGGTGGTGTTTTGTTTGATATTTACATGGATTTATGTTGGTTATAAGCATGGTTAAATGACTCATTCATGTCATGGTTATTTCATGTATTTACTTGTAACTATTAAATGGATCGATTCAAGAACCTAATTGATGATGTAGTAGCTCAATGGATAAGGAGGTGATCCTTCTGGTTATGTTTCATAAGTTGTTTCAGTCATTTATGCTCTTTCTTATACCCTAGACCTACATGTTACATTGATGCTAAGTGTTTGATAGAATTTTAGTCCCAATTGGGGATGCTCAGTCCTAGACTTGAGGTTTATTTTGATTGATCAACATTGTTATCATGTCTTTAATGGATTTTGAAGGTTGTAGAAAGTTATGGGTAGAGGTCGAGATTCTAGGCTAGAAAAGTGGCTTAAATGTTGGGGTCACTAGCAGAGAACTGGTAATTTTGGTCCACAGTTGCTCGTGGGAAAACCTGTGAGAGTGAATTTAGGTTGATGGTTGCTCCCTTTCCTATAGCATGAGAGTGAATATGGACTAAGAGATCTAGAACAACAATGGTACCCAGGGACAGGTTTTTTCAATGGCTGATTTGGCTCTTGAGTGTTCTATTGATGATGTTGGATGACTGTGTGTTATGTTCTATCGATTCCACTTACTTAATCTCACGTAGGAGGAAAAATCAGATCATAGTAGCCTCTCATCTCATGTTTACCCTAGCTGTCATGGCTACTTTGGGTAGACTTGGGAAGGAGTGTTACAAATTGGTATCAGAACATAGTTCACCCCTCGGACTAGATGGGCAGTATGTGTTGGCCATGCATGTGTGTCAGTTTCATGTGTCTCTCTTACACTTGTGTTCCATGTACTTGTTGCATTGCATCATGTTAATCATGCTTTTAGTCAGGTTATCATGAGGAGCTTGATGTGATTTTGTGGAATGTAACATTAGAAGTATATGACTAGTTACTTGATTATATGCAGCTTGATTACATCCTTATATGTGGGGTTGCACTCTTGATTGTTTGATTACATGTATCAGCCTTGTAGGTTGATTACAAGAATTGATTGCTTATTCTTGATTACATTCAGTTATGCATATGTGTAGTTGATTAGGAATTACTTATGCATGTTGATGGTTGCATGTGGAAATGTGTATGATGGAATAATAGTTGTTGTCATGCATAAGTTCATAGCATGCCTTTCTTGATATGGCCTTGTATTGATGACCAGGCCCTACCTAGAAAGATGTTTATATGTTGATGAATTTATTCGATAGATGTATATATGCCATTATGATTAAGTTATATATGTATCACGATGATTTTATGATATTGCAGACAAGGTATCCTCCCCGAGTTATGCTAAGGTATGTTGGTTTATTGTAATTGGTTTAGCTAACATAGTATGCCTTGCAGGAAAGAGATCGACTGGCTAGCAAGGTGGTAGACTACATAGGATCTCCCTATGCATCAGATGAGCAACATGGTGTGGGTCATTCTCCTGATTTGGTAGACACATTGAGAAGCTTGCAGAAATAAATAAGGAGTTCTAAAATGGACAATGATAAAATCATGCAAGCATAAGAGAAAAAAGAAGAGGTGAATGCAATACTACTTTAGAGTTTGTCAGAATTGTGACGGCAAGGGCCACATAAAATCATCCATGGGAAAGAGGAAATAACTAATGGGGCATATGGCAAGAGGTCTCCTAGTAGACACAAGTCTTGTGGTGGGTACAGTTCGAATAGATATGACACGATCAAAATTGATAGGTTGTTGGACACTCTAGATAGGAGAGCTACTTGACATAAGTACTATTCTAGTTCTGGTTCTGATAGACATCATGATCATCATCATTATCATCCTTACAAGAGGAGTGATAGGGGATACTTTTTGGATAAGTTCAAGAAAGCGAAGCCACCTACCTTTGATGGAGAGATGAAGAAATTTTAGGATGTAGAGGCATGGTTTTTCGGTATGAGGAAATTCTTTAGATTGCATGATTATTTAGAAAACATGAAAGCAAGGATAGCCCTTTTCAATCTCAAAGGTAAAGCAGATATTTGGTGGGAAGATGTGAAGAATGTTAAAGGTATTGGTGAAGATGATTTGATTTGGCATGCATTTGAAAGGATCTTCAAGAAGATGTACGCATTAGAGGGGTACTATGATGACAAAGTTAAGGATTGTTATGAGTTGTGGATGGGTTTTATGATAGACAAGGAGTATACTAACATGCTTTTGGAGCTGTTAAGATATGTGCCTTACCTCAAGGAGGTGAAGGCCAAGGATCAAATATTCATCAATGGACTACTAGTAGACCAGATTGAGTTCAATCAACCTAGGTCATTGGAGGAGGCCATCAGAAAGTTGAAGCATTTTTATGAGTAGTTGAAGCACAAATCTGAGAAAAAGTGTGACTTGAAAGGAAATGAGAAGGCTAAAGGAAAATTCCAACCAAAGTGAGGAAGACCTCAAGATGCAAGCAAAAAATAGAATGCAATTCCTTATAAGAGATTCAATACAACTTAGAAAGGACATGGAGAGCAGTAAGCTAGAGGTGATGGTAGAGAACCTTTGCAGTGTTGGATATGTCGTAAGGATCATCGTACGAAGGATTATCTATAATATTAGAGTGGTGGTAGGCCCCAGATATACAGTGCTTAGGAGGTGCATACAGTTGGTGATGTTGGTCATAGCATTTCTCATATTTATGTAGTTCTAGACAATAGTCAGCGGATCATCAGCCATCGATCATTGAGATGGATGGTAAGATTTATGATCAAGTTGTTTCTATTTTTATTGACCCTAGATCTAAATATAGCTATATTAATCCTGACCTAGTGGATAAGTGTGGTTTGAGAAATGAATTGCATGTAGAATCTTGGTTGGTACATATGGCTATAGGTACAAATAAGTGAGTTAACCATTGGGTAAGAGATTTTTCATTTGAGTTAAATGGTATGTCTACAACAACACACTTGAATGTGTTTCCATTGGGATCGTATAGCAGCTTTTGGGTATGGATTGGCTATACCTTCACAAAACCAAAGTGGATTTCTTCGACAAGCCCATTGAGTGTGTGGATGATAGTGGGGAAAGAGGACTTTGTAGGGAAATAAGAAGCTTCCATTAGTGAGTATGGTTACTTCTATGTCGGCTAAGAATAGTTGCAAAAAAAGGTGTGTTATGTTTGTAGTGCACATTTCTAGTGATAAGGGTAACGAGGTTGAGGATGCAGATGTGTTGAGCAGGCACCCAATTTTGTAGCAGTTTCAGGATGTAGTCCTTGAGGACATTACAGAGTTTCCACCTCACAAGGAGGTAGATGTCTCTATTAAGTTAGTTCCGGGGGTAGCTTAAGCATCAAAATCACCTTACAGGATGAGCACACCTGAGCTGGTTGATTTTAAAGTTGCAACTGAAGGAAATGTTGGACAAGGGGTGCATTAGGCCAAGTGTATCACCTTGGGGCACACAAGTGTTGTTCGTGAACAACAAAGATGGTACTCTTCGATTTTGTAATGATTATAGGCATCTGAACAAAGTAACGATCAAGAAAAGATACCCTTTGCCAAGGATTGGTGATTTTTTTGATATTCTAAAGGGAGTACCAGTGTTCTTGAAGATTGATCTAAGATCTGGATACCATCAAGTATGCATCAAGGAAGAGGATCTCTTCAAGATTTCGTTTAGGACCAAGTATGGGAATTACAATCTTATTGTCGTTCTATTAAATTTGAATAATTCTCCAACTACATTTATGTGTTTGATGAATAGTGCGTTGCATCCTTATTTGGACATGTTTGTTATTGTATTCATTGATGACATACTGGTATATTCTAAAACTTAGGAAGAGAATGTCAAACATTTAGTAGCAGTGTTTAGGCTGCTAAGGGAGCATCAATTGTTTGTTAAGTTTAGCAAGTGTAGATTCTTTCAGACTGAGGTATACTACTTTGGATATGTTGTCTCCAAGCGAAGCATTGCAGTAGATCCAGAGAAGATAAGGACCATCATGGAGTGGGTAGATCCTAAGAATGTGGATGAGGTAAGATAATTTATGGGATTGACAGGTTACTAAAGGAGGTTCATCAGGAACTTCTCATGCATTGCATATCCTATCACATACTTGCATAGGAAAGGTAAGAATTTTGAATGGATAGAGGAATGTGAGGCTAGTTTTGAGCAGCTTAAGTAGTTGTTGACACATGCACCAGTGCTGAAGATTGTGGATCCAGAAAAGAATTTTATAGTGTGTACAGATGCTTACAAGAGAGGACTTAGTGGATTTCTCATGCAAGAAGGATAGGTAGTGTGTTATGATTCATGGAAATTGAATGAGAACGAGAAAAACTACCCAACGCACGATCTTGAGTTAGAAGCGATTATACATGCATTGAATATGTGGAGGCACTATCTCCTTGGCAGGAGGTTTACATTGATGAGCAATCATAGTGGGTTGAGATATGTGTTTGATCAGCTGAACCTAAATTCCAAGCAAGCTAGATGGTTGGCTACCCTTAGCGAGTTTGACTTCGAGATCAAATATACCTAAGGAAGGAGAATCAAGTTGCAAATGCTCTTAGCAGGAAGGTACAGGTAAATCATAAAGCGGTTATGAGCTCTTATGGCACAGAGTTACAAGATATGATCTTGCATGCAGCACAGTGTGATGGAAAATACATGAAGTTCATGAAAAGGTTACAACAGAGTGTAGGTATAGGTGCAGGTACATGTACAGTTGATCAAGATGTAGACTATCATCTCACATCAGATGGCTTGGTGAGGTTTTGAGATTGAATCTATGTGCCAAATTGTAGTGAGCTCAAGAAGCTTATCTTGAGAGAGTTTCACATCAAGCCATAATCATGTCATCTAGGATATTAGAAGATGTTGACGGTGGTAAATAAGTTCCACTATTGGACAAATATGAAGAAGGAAGTGGGAGAGTTTGTGGGTACATGTTTAGATTGTCTTCAAGTCAAGGCGGAACTTAAGCATCCAGGTGGTCTACTAGAACCTCTTGTGATTCTGGAATGGAAATGCGAGGTCGTTTCCATGGATTTCATCACAAGTGTTTTGAGGACAGTGAGGCAACATGATTCTATTATGTTCATGGCTGACAGATTGAGCAAGGTAGCTCACTTCATTCTAGTAAAGACTATATATTCAGCTAGTGAGGTAGCGCATGTTTTCATCAAAGAAATAGTGCGACTGCATTGTGCTCCAAAGAAGATTGTGTCGGATATGGATGCAACGTTCACTTCCAAGTTTTGGAAGGAGCTATTTTTGGGCTTAGGTACAGAGTTGGCCTTTAGTACAACTTATCATCCACAGATACATGGACAAATAGATAGGGTCAACAGGATCTTGGAGGATATCTTGAGGATGTATGTGTTGTACCAACAGATGAAATGGGAGGAGTGCCTTCCATTGGTTGATTTCACATACACTAATGGTTATCAGAAGTCATTGAGGATGAGTCCTTTCAAGGCATCATATGGACGGAGTTGTAACACTCCCATAAGTTGGAGTGATCTAGTGAATAGGGTACTTATTAGACTGGATATGCTAGCAGACATGGAGCATGATATGCAAGTTATAAGGAGGAATCTAAAGGCAACATAGGATAGGTAGAATATCTGTGCAGATAGGAACAAGTTGTTCAAGGCATTTCAGGTTGGGGAGCATGTGTATTTGCACATCAAGCCCAAGAAAATATCTTTGAGGATTGGCTCATGTGCCAAGCTGGCACCACGTATTTCGGGCCTTTTGAGATCGTTGAAAGGATTGTACCAGTGGCATATCGACTGGTACTACCTCCAACAGTGAAATTCCATGATGTTTTCCATATTTAATTTCTTAATAAGTATATAAAGGACGTTGACCATGTTATTGATTGGTTTTGTATTGCAGGTGGAGCAAGAAGCAGAGTTCCAGTCAAAGCTTCAGTGCATATTACAACAAAAACATCTCATGCTCAGGAACAAAGCCATAGAACAAGTTAAAGTGCAATGGAAGCACTTTAAAATTGAAGAATCTAAATGGGAGATGGTGGATCAGATGTGGGCCATGTATCCTTTGTTGTTTGCTGGTTGATGCAAAGAAATTTTGGTTTGATGTTGGTATATGTTGGGCATATGTATTGCTGATGTTTTGGTTTTATGTATGTATATATGTATATGGACGCAAATACCACCACAAGCTAAGTTATAAATCTCTAATAAGAGGTATGTGTGTCATATTATTATGGTTGTTATCTTGTCATGTTGTCAAGATGTTTTTATTTTAAGCAAGTCTTTCATTGTAAATACTACAACAAGCTAAGTATAAAGCTCCATAGGCACTATGTTTTCTTTTCAGTTGTTTTGTTGATATCATGGTGTGGTTTAACACCGAGGATGGTGTTCCCCCAAGGGGGAGGGTTCTGTAACAACCCTAGTGAAAGTTTCATGTAATAAATGTTAATAAATGAAAAATAAGACCACGGTTAAGGGACACTTATACCAAGTTAAATGTTGAGAAAATATATCCTAGTGGGCATCACTCGATGTGTGTTTTGGCTAAGGAAAATTAGCAAAGGCGAAGCCAAAGGAATTAAAGGACAAAAAGGAATTTATGGTACATTTGCTTATGAAAATAAAGGAAATTAGGAGACAATTAAGGTGAAAGGCCACAGGTTGCATGTGAGGATGAAAATGAAGGAAAATAATGGAAAATGGCGAAAATAGAGGCCTCATTAATATAAATGCTTTTGAGGACCATTTCATGGCTTTGTCAAGTTCAAGTTTCGAGCTCTCCCATTATTATCTCTCTCTCACTTTCTTGGTCACTTAGATTTTTCTTGGAGCACTCTAACTTTATATCAAGGAAGGAAAAGCAAGCAAAGGGAAAGGAAAAGCAAGAAAAGGGAAAGGAAGGCAAGAAAGGATCAAGGAAAGGAAATCGAGATCAAGAAGCTTCAACAGGAATACTTGTAGGTAACCTTTTGCATGTGCGCTTTCCTAGCTGGTTTGGACATGCATGGATTTGCATGTGACAACCCTAGTTTAAAATTCATGTAAAAATATATAAATACCATGGATGATCCGACACTTATTCCGAGATGGATGTTGGGCAAGACATCCGATGGGGTTTTCATTTGATTTTTTATGGGTAAGGAAATTGGCAAAGGAAATGGATAAGGCTTTGAAGACATGAGGCATTTATTGGCATTTTATTTATGAAAATAATGGAAATTAGGAGAAAACAAAGGTGAAAGATCACAAGTTGCATGTGAGGAGGAAAATGAAGAAAATAGAGGCCTCATTGATAAAAAGGTTGCATTAGTTGTCAAGGCTTGGTTAGTGTAATCTTTTGTCAGTTTAGCTTTGGAGATCTTTCATTATTCTCCCTCTCTCTCACTCTTGGACACTTAGAGTTTTTCTTGGAGGATTTTGGAATTGGATCAAGAAAGGCAAAGAAGGTAAGAGGAAGCAAAGATCATGCAGGGAAAGGTAGGATCAAGCAGCAACAACAGGCTTCATTGTAAGTATTGACTTGCATGTGTATTTTCCTTTATAGAGTTGGAATGCATGGGATTGCATGTGTTTACTTTCTACCATGGCATGGGTTTTTCCAGTTGTGACAGTATTTTTAGCCTAACCTTTCATTTCTTGATAGCTTTAATGAGATGGATTCTCTCATTCAGTTTATGTAGGATGGTCAGACTGGATTTGAAACTTAGTGGGGTGGAACTCCAAATTGACAAACACATGGTGTAGTAGTCCCTGAATCAAATTGAGGATGCACAAAGCCACTAGCCTAGTAACCCGTAACCCAACTGTGGGTTGCAATAAAGCTAGATTGTGTTCTGCGGTGGGCCTAGGAATCCTTGTTGGTGAATGGTGGGATATATGGTAGAGACAAAAGGTGGATATTCTCTCCATTAGGCCTAGTGATTCTGGGATGGAATGCATGGTAAATATAAGAAATTATTTCTCAGTGTAGGGCCTAGTGATCCCTAGATCGGACTATCGATGCACAGTAAATCCTAAGTGAATATGAGGCACTCAAATTCCTCACTTTGTAGGCAAAGAACTCCGGTGGAATCCACATTGATTCGAGTTCTTGATGTGTTCTATGAGTCCCTTACATTCATGCTTGGAATATGGCACTGGGGTGATTGGCTTAAGATATACTTGGCTCAGCCAATCTAAGGTCGGGTGGAATGTGGTAGTCCAGTCACAGGTTGGTTCATGACATTAATTAATGAGAAATTAATTTCATTCATTTTCATCTGTAAATGTAATAATATATATATGGATTTTGATGGTTGATATGTTCATTGTAATTATGTTCCTATTATGCTGGTTAGATGTGTATTTTATGACCATAGCTATGTATGGCCCTCAATGTGATTTTACTTGTATTTGAATGGATATGGTATCTATGACCTAATAAGTGATAAGGAAACCAGTGACATGAGGAAAAATTGCTTCAAGGTGATTCTCAAATAAGTACGAGATCCCTACACTTAATTGTGTTGTTTAAACCTATAGGTTACATGTTAACAATATGTTTGATGAAATGCTTGTCATGGATAATAAGGGTCTAGTTAAGGTCTTGATCAAATATTTACTTTTTCATCACTGTTTCCCTGTACTTTACTTAATTCTGAGCTTTCATTCCATTCTGGGCAATGGCCTCAGCTCTAGGTCTGAAAAAGTGTCTTAAAGCCCAGCATCACTAGCACAGAACTGGAAACTTTAGTCCATAGTTGCTGGCAAGCATGCCTATGAGAGCGACTTTGGGTTTTTTGTCACTCCCTTGCCCATAACATGAGAGCGACTATGACCTAAGAGACCCAAAAAAGTAGTGCGACCAAGGGAAAGGTTTTATGAGTGGATGTATTGTCTCTTGATGGTTCTATTGATGATGTTGGATGATTGTGTGTGATGTTTCATAAATTCCATTTCCTTAAGTTTACCTAGGAGGTCGAATCTAAACATAATAGCCTCTCACCTCATATTTACCCCGGTTGGCATGGTTAGTTTGGTGGATGTGGGAGGAGGGTGTTATAGAGTGGTATCAGAGAATGGTTCAACTCTTGGACTGGATGGGTTGAACTTGTTAGTCATGCGTGCATGTCAATTTCATGTGTATCTCCTACACTTGGATTTCATCTGCTTGTTGCATTTGCTTGATGATTAATTAGGGTTTTAGTATGGTTATCATGGAGAATTTGATATTGGTTTTGCGAAATGTCTTTTTCATTGGTATTTTATTGGTTTCATATGGTTATATGTCACTTACATGTTGATTTTATGATTCTTACTTACATCCTTGTATGTTAGGTTGCATTCTTGTATGTTTGATTACATGTATCAGTCTTGTAGGTTGGTTACAAGAATTGATAACTAATGCTCAGCTACATGTGTTCGCGCATATGTTTAATTGATTAGACATTTCTTATGCATGTTGATGGTTGCATATGGAAATGCGTACAATGGATTAATGGTTTTTTTCATGCATGAGGTCATGGTTTGCGTACTTGATATGGTCGCACATCGATGATTGGACTCTAGCTACAATGATGTGTGCATGATTTGGTACTCATTTTTTATATGTCTATATACAATATTATGCATGTATGGTATTGGTTATAGTTTGAATAGTATGTCAAACATGCCTTGTGAATTCATTGTATGCAATTTAGGTCATCATGGCGCTATTGGTTATTATGATGCTAATGTGTTGGCTGAGATAGAGAAAGAGATGTAAATCATCAAAATGAGGTTGCAACATTAGACTTTGGGGTAAGAGCAGATCGTTGTACAGGTATTATATGTTTGGCATGCAGGTATGTAAGTTAAGGATTGTTATATGAATTAGGTTTATATACATTAGGTATATGTACATGTTTTTCATGTTATGGTTACATACATCATAGATGATAGTTAATTAGTATAGTCATGTGCACATGTGTTAGATAGTCAAGAATGATAGTAACATGTGGTTGTAAGCATTGCTATTGTTGGTTAGGTTAGATAACTTGATGATTATGTTATATGATATGTTTTTTATGGGTATGTTATACATTATGTTGTTGCTATATGACAGTTAGCTTGATGATTTGGTTTTATTCTGTTGATGAGCATGATATATAGCTTACTGTTGTTACATGCTATTAACTTGATGATTAGGGTTATTTCATTGAGATATTGATGTTATAATTTGGATTGGTCATGTGTGTGATCGTTATGTTCATTGCATTGAAGATCTTGATGTTATATGTATTTTGTTAACTTGGTTTGACCTATGTAGATGGTTATGGTTGCAATATTTAGGTATGAGCCGACATATTTTTGATTTGGTGTCGTACTAATCTAGATTGATTGTACATATGTGATTGTTATGCATGAATGAAAAATGTTTATGAGCTTATGATGTGAACATGTTAGTTAGTTACTATTATGGATATTATGGTTTATGTTTGAGTTGATATGTTATGAATTTGTATCGTGCAAACCTAGACTAATTGTGCAGACAAGATAGCCTCCCCTAATATACACTAAGGTATGTATTTGCTTATGTAATATACTGGGTGCTTCATTGTTGATTATGTCGTCTATTTGGTGTTTAACTGTTTGGTGCCTATTATGTTGCCTAGTTGAATTATCTGACATGGTATATTTATAGTTTGTTGAATGATTGATTTACTGCATGGTATGAGTATGATTCTATAGGGTGGCATGAAGGATTGATCTTGTATTAAGACAATTATGCTAACACTTATGTGTTCAAATAGTTGATATGTACTTGAGTGTAGTAGGTGATAGTTGTAGCATTATGTCTAATGACTATGAGTTGGCTATGGATTATGACATTATTGTTAATAAGAGTTGATTTCAAATTGATAGATATGATTGTCTTCATATTTAGAACATGTGGTTGACATGTGTGAGAAGTTGCAGGAAACATCCTTGGTATTAGTGATTTGGATTTAAACAGGAATGCAACAAATTACAAATATAGCCATACATATAGAGATGCAATAGAAATAATACTTCATTTCATTACTGTAAAATACTGAAATATGCTTACAAACAGAAATGGAAATAAACTAAATAGGGCGATGGTAGCTTATCTATGAGAAGAGATGTGGTGGCTACATGCTTCTGAACCATGTTACAATGAGGCTCAAAGGCCTATTTATTGTTGATAAACAATGGAAAACCCAAAACATCCAAAAACCTAACCCTAGAAGATGAAACGCCAAACTGTGGGCCCCATTTGGGTAAATTGGTACATCAACTTTCCAGGGTCATAAATTTGGCATACGATCTCTGTTTGACGCGCACAATATCTCGTTAGAAATATCTATTTGAAAAATACAACTTTGGGAAGAGCAACATCAGTGCATGGACCCATGTTGCTCCCAGTTTTCCCAAAAAATGTCGTTTAGGGTCTCAAAATGGCTCTCGAAGTTCAGGACCCAAAAAACTGCTAAAAGTAGTAAATTTTGCTACAATTAAGGAAACTAAAACGCTGAAAGTAACAATAGTGGTGGTCCAAGTGGAATTGGCAGGTGGCCACCAATATCCACCTAGATCAATTAGCGTGATGAGGTAATAATTGATGTGTTTATATAAATAGAAGTTAGGTGACATGATAGTATATAGTTGGACTCAGTTGCAGCAGGTTAAAGGTAAAAGAAAGGAATCAGGTAAGAATTCCTTTGGCTATGTTTGGAAACCCTAATTCTAAGTGAATGAGTTCTCTGCACACAGGAAGTTTTCTCAACCTTGATTTGACTAAAATTATGTGAATGTGTTATATTCATGGACATGTAATTGACAGGTATATTAGCTAGTCTCTAGTTACGGGTGGCTTTGTCAAGGGGATTGGAGTCCCTTGAGAGATGGCATGGACGTGTCCAGCTACAAGGCAATGTGCTTGGAGCAAGAAGATAAGGTAACTGATCTATTGTTATGTTTATTTATACATTAACAATATGTGTTTATGGAAATATGATGCAGGGGACTGCATGTCAAAGAGAGGTTTCCATGAAATATTTAATAAGGCTCTAGTTGAGTTTCCATGGGAACCATGGTGATTGAGTCATGGTGTTCATTGTTAGTCTTGTGCTTTTGTTCTTTATTTTATTTTTTTGTGCTTGATTTGTAGCTTTATTTATGTCTAGAGTATGGCCATACCACTTCGTTTGTGGAGTTGTGTTGTTATTGGTTTTCATGATTTTCTTCTTGTTGTTGTTTCTATTCTTGCATTTTATGTTTTGAGTCTGGAGAATTTGTTAGGAAAGAGGAAAGTTAATGGAGCTCAATGAGATCTGTGTGGTACTCGACAGGTAATGTGAGATTCAAATGAATCTCCATGCATGAGTAAGCACAATGGAAGGAAAGACTATGACAATCGATTAGATTGGGTCACTTCATTGATGTAAATGGACAGTGGTAGTATAGTCATGAGAAAGGTAACCAGAAAAGGTATTGGTACATGGTCCCCTAGGGTCAATTTTGTAAAGAATTTTGTTATTATTGTAAAGTCTTTGCATTTTGAAGAGCAGAGCACGAAGGTCGATAGGAGTCAAAGGGGCTTTAGGAAGGTCAAAGCCCCTTAGTTTTTTAGGAGTTAAGTTGTTTTGTGACCTACCCATGGTTCGCAGACCATGGTATTGTAATAGAAGATTATATAAAAAGGAGTCATAGAGATTCATAAGAGGTCAGTTAATCCAGCAGAGATTGATCTAAGGAATAAGTCTGTATTTTGTACTTAGGTGAAGGGGAAGGCTCCTACAGCTGTGTGTACGGAGACCTTGGTAAGTCCGCAACTGAGTGAGCAGGCCCCTGGAGCTATGTTTCCAAGGTATTAAGAGTCTGTAATTGAAGATATAAGCATAATAAAGGCTATTTTGGAGTATTTCTTGTGTATCTGTATGTTACACTTTACTTCTGCATTTACCGTCTATTCACTCTGTTTACTGAATTTATCATGAAAAATACTTAAGAGATGTGCGAAAGTGATAGATCTGGTTAATTACATGATGTTATGAATGTTTAGATAATTTAGCAAAGAGTTTAGATCTGTTATGTGTAAGCTACTGTAATTTTTGTGTTTCAAGGGTTAGGGTTCGTGAAGATCAGAATAAAGCCATAGAAGTAACAAAAAAAAATCACATAGTCATTTGGATGAAGAAACCTAGTTCTGGCATCCCCCAATATTGCCTCATTGAGACTGCAGCTTTCACTACATGGATTGTTGTTGAAATGGACGATAGTGTAGGGTTTTGTTAGTTAGCACAACTAACTCTGAACCTAGGTCCAAGCCCCTTCAAGCCAACAAATGGTTACATTTCCAAGACTGGGATCTATCTAAGGATTATGTGATCAGAAATAAGTGGATACCAACAAAGAAAGAGATCGAAAAGTGGATAAATCGGAAGCTACATGAATTTGTAGCCCAGGAAAACAGGAATCCACGCCTATTGAAGGAAGAATGATTGAATAGACAAATGTATACATAAGAACACGCCATTTTCTTCTACTCTTTTCCATGTGAGTTATACGAGTGGTTGTCTAAATTGGCTAACGGTCAAGGTACGTGGAAGTTGGATAACCCTATTTTTTGGACTCCAGAGCTAGTGAGGCATTTGGAAGGGCCAAAAAGCAAGATCATGAGGGTTGTCGATTATTAGATTGATAGTATTTTGGGTCGATTCATTACTGAGTTTGTGATCACTACATATGTTAGTTATAGTGAAGTTGAACGCCAATTTTTCAAAGGACCAAGAGGTAAGTTTTTTAAGTCTCTAAAATTTTGGATTAAAATGTTATTGTTGGAGAAAAGGGTTATGCCATTGAATTGATGTTTATTTGAGATTTGATGGGAGCTACGTGAAGTGGAAATCCATTCAGAAGAAATTTATATTTAGGTGTTGAGTACAATCCTTTGTTGGGAGTGTCTGATAGTTGTTGGGAGTGTCTGATAGTGACGAAGAAATTAATAGTCTGAAAACACCTCAAGGTGCTCCATGAATGATAAATCAGGGCATCGTGGTGATACCACATCCATCCACTCCACCTCTGCAATCACCTCCACCTCACACACCTACAGCTACACCTCCAACCCAACTATTCAATATGGTGAACTTTATGAAAATTCCCATATTCAAGGGTCTGGGGACAGAAGACCCTAAACACTTTTGGTTTGTAGCAGATGTTGTGTGGAAGTCATAGTAGATAACGGATGATGACTTGAAGAAAGAGCAATAGATCACAACATTACAAGATAGAGTGTTGAGCTGGTATATTAAGTATTGTTCGACTCATCTAGCTGTGGCACTGAAAGATACAAAGGATGCACTAAATAATGAATTGAAGAAGCCTAAGTCACAAGCCTAGTTAGTAACAAAGGTCAAAGAGATCCAGCAATAGGTAAATGAGTCTGCATGGGATTTTTAATCAAAGGTTGAAATGTTTGCTACGGAAGGTGAATATGCAGATCACGGATGAACAACACAATGATTGGTATATTTCTTTGCTATTACTGAATTTTAGATTTCCATTGTCACAAAAGAAGATTGGAATGCAGGCTGAGGCCTTGGAGATTACTATGAAGTTGGAAGCCTCACCTATTTAGGATATGAATCTGGGAGTGCAATAAATTCAGTCGTAGTTTGCTAGCCTACATATGGAGTTGCAGAGTCTCAAAAAGGGAAAAGAAGTCTAGAATGAGGTTTGCATGAAAGTATGGTGTTTAAAATATAAAGGGCATGGTCACAACAAGGATCATTGCATGGTGTATCAGAATTATCTAGTGGGGGAAGGTCCTATCCCCTTGAATCCAGAAAATACCACTAGGACAAGGATAGGTGTAGTACCATGGTATGCTATTTGTTAGATCACAGGGAAATATACGACGGAAAATTGCCATTTATTACAAAAGTTTGTGTAGACTCCCCAACAATTATTTTGCAATTTTTGTAAATCTGTCAGTCATGATGAGCACAATTGCCGAAGTTATGAATTGATGATGGAAAAAATTCCATCATATAGAGTACAGATGGAGGCACATACTCAGGAGGATCAAGGCACAATTGCAGTGCATGGAGGATTCCAAGGAAGAGGAAGAGGATGAGGAGGAGGGGATAGAAGAGGGCGAGGCAAGATCATTTGTTACAAATGTGGAGATCTAGGTCACTTTGCATGAGATTATCAGAATCCAACGCATCCCTCATGTCAATATTTTCGACAATTTGATTATTTCATAGAATATTGTCCCATGCTTATCCTAAAGATGCAAGAAAATAAGACCCAGACTCAGCAACCTACTCATAACATCCATACGATGAGATCAAAACCATGTGACGATTGACCTAGTGTTAATATTGTTACATGGAGTGGTATAGCTACCGGGGAGGATAAAGGGAAACATCCTGGGGAAAATGCATGGGTATTAAAAGCTGCTGAAAAAGATGTTAGATTCGATTTGAATAAAGATAAGGAAACATTTATGGAGGCAAAGAGGAGCTTCAGGGATGCAATAGCTTCTACCTCAAGGGCTTAGAATATGCGTAATGAGAAGCATAAAGGAGTCAATTCTACACAAGAAATAGACCCTTCACTATTGACATCTTTCTTATAGACCTGCATGAAGCTCCTAAGAAACCAACAAGCAATAGAGGGACTGCAAGAGTTGATAGATAACTGCACTGGCAAGGGTAGGCCACTACCGAAGCAGCACGTAGTGCACATAGTGGAAAAAGGTAAGAAAAGGATTGGTCAGAAAATGAGATTGTCTGCCCAGATTGGAGAATTTGAAATGGACTAGGTGATCCTTGATTTGGGATCTGATGCAAATGTTTAACCAAAGAAAACCTGGGAAGGAATGGGAAGAATAGCACTAAAGTGGTCCCCTATCCAGCTAAGAATGGTGAATCAACAAAATATTTTACCTATGGGACACCTACATGGACTAATTGTGGATATTGAAGTGGCACGTGCCATAGCCAATTTTGAAGTGATTGAAATAGTGGATGATAGTAACCCACACCTAACACTCCTTGGAATTGAATGGGAATTTGATATGAACGCAATCATCAACCTCAAGAAATGCATCATGACATTTGAAAATAAAGAACTAAGGGTTATTGTTCCACTGGATCTAACCGAGGGTGCACGATATATTGAACCAGTCTGAGATTACTATGAGGAGGACGATATTGAGCAAATCTATAAGCTTACTGTGTGGGATGAGGATTGGATCAACCCTACGATTGATGGGCAGATTACTTGGGAGAAAGAAATCTCTTGCAATTCAGATTCAAATGAGGAGATTGAGCACTGGCAAAACAGATTTCATGAGGCATTGTTGCTATGGTGCAACATGCTTACTAAGTCACTCTGGTGCATATCCACTAAGGTATGCAAATTACCATATTAGGATGGCTTATAAGATGTCAATTTATTTCTGGATAAATTTGAAAGGGATGTACCAAAGGAACATCAGTTCCAGGCATTATACCTCACACTAAGAGCTATTCCACCACATGGTGGGGTACACATAAGAACAACTTTGCAGATTGGAAGGAATATCGATGAATGATGAAGATGTTGTTTGGATATGCCAATGCCCACATTACAGAGAAGTATATAGGAGAGGATGATTCACATGAGCATCTAGCTTGATGGACGAAGGCATGGGGAGAAGAACCACAACCAGAATGGGTTCATATATTCTTCCACACTTTGGATACTATTCCAATGAACTGGTATCTAGAAAAAGAGCTCCAACACGGAAGCATAGAGTGCAATGTTCTGAAGGAAAGTTTTCCATTAAGTTTCAGTTTTGAACATGGATTTGAGTGTATTGACGAAGCGTTACAGGAGATCAAAGCGACAATCCTCTGAATGCATGAAGAACATTTCGTGTAGGTACAACCAGACTAGAGCATGCAGTTGTGCCATGCGTTGGAATGCTACAATGTGACCGCTGAGGAAGGTGAGGAATATCATAGGAACATCAATATTCTTGAGTCAGAGTGACATTGCGGGACCTAAGGTGAAAGTCCCTGATATCTCAAATCCCTTGAAGACTAAGAAGGTGAATATTGGGTTAGAAGCACAACTAAAGTTTGCAAACATAAGTGACTATTGGGACAAGAACACGGTGGACAAGGTCGCAGAGTTATTATGGGAGTATCGAGACTTGTTTCCCACCAATTTCTATGATCTAAAGGGGATAGTAGGTGATCTGGGTGTCATGAAGATCACTCTGAAGCTAAATGGGAATCTAGTGAAGCAACGCCCATACTAGTTGAATCCTAAGTACAAGGAAAAAGTGCACGAAGAAGTTGATAAGATGCTTGCAGCGGGATTATTGATTCTGTCGAGAAGTTAGACTAGGTTAGTCGTATGGTGGTTTAGGAAAAGAAGATGAAGGGGGAAATTCATATCTGTGTAGATTTAACAAATTTGAATGATGCTTGTGTCCATGAACATTTCCTACGCCATTCACAGACAATGTGCTGGATAATGTTGGGGGTAAGGAAGCCTATTGGTTTGCTAATGGGTTCTCAGGTTATCATCAAATCAAAATCATGTCGAAGGAACAGAGTAAGACTACCTTCACTACTGAGTGGGGTTGTTTTCAATATACAGTTATGCCGATTTGGACTTAATAATTCCCCTATAATCTTCTCTAGGGTGGTAGCCACAACTTTCAAAGGATTTATTCATAAGTATTTGGAATCTTAATTTGATGATTGGACAGTGTTTGGGCTAGTAAAGAAGCATGTTGCTAGTCTCTACCTCATGCTAGATACTTGTCAGAAGTATCATATACCCCTTAATCTAAAGAAGTGCATATTCTACGTACCATATGGGATACGTTTGGGCCATGTTGTTTGTAACTAGGGGTTGATGGTAGACCCTACCAAAATTGTAGTAATTACCAATTTGGAGCCTCGAAGACAATTCAAACAGCAACGCACGACATTGGGCCACACAGGATATTATAGTAAGTTCATCAAAGGATATGCCAGAAGAGTCTGGATGTATTGAAGGAAACAATGGTCACAACGTCTATTCTAGTGTTCCCTTACTGGAAGAAGGAATTCCATGTACATGTAGATGCATCCTGCATAGCATTAGGAGTTGTGCTAACCCAACCAAGCACGAGTGATATTGACCATCCGATAGCGTTTGCAAGCAGGAAGTTATCTAATGTGGAAAATAATTATTCAACCACAGAGCATGAAGGATTAGAAATGGTGTATGCACTCCAAAAGTTCAGGTATTATTTGTTGGGTGCACACTTCAAAATGTGCACAAACCATTCCGCTTTGAAGTACCTCGTCAATAAGCCTATGTTGGGGGGGAATTTGTAGATGGTTTCCACTCTTTCATGAATATGATTTTCAAGTAATTGTGAAGCCAAGGTGATTGAATGCTAGAAAAGATCACCTCTCGCGAATTGAGAATTGTGAAGAACCTACAAACCTGGATGAAGGATTGCCTGATGCATCACTCTTTGTTATGCACATCACAAACGCACATTTTGCAGACATAATCCAGTTCTTATCTACAGGTACAGCCCCTGAAGGGCATACGTCACAGCAAAAGAAAGAATTGGTGGTCAGAGCTGTAGATTTTTCTATCATCGTAGGACACTTATATAAAATGGGATTGGATGAAGTGTTGCATAGGTATATCTCAGAGTATGAACAACCAAGTATACGTGATGAAGCGCATGGAGGAGTTGCGGGAGGACATTATGCAGGAAAATAAATTACATAGAAGATACTATGAGTAGGACTACGATGGAAAACTATGAATAAGGATTCCAAGGAGTATTGCATGGCATGCGATGTCCCACACAGCCTGGCCAAAAAGTGAGCTTTGGAAGAACTATAGCTGGTTGGATGGAAATTTTTTCATTAAAAGGAGCAAGGGGGGGAGGGAATTTAAGACACGTATATTTGTAAATCTACTGGAAAAAGTGCATTAATGATAGGGACTTGGAAGGAATGGATGGATTTGATTTCAATTTGGGCTATAAATACTACATCCGAGAAAAGTAGAGGAAGTTTCATGAGATCATATCTACAATGTGGACCTTAGCACCATTGCAAAGGTTTGCCAAACTACAGGAGGGCAAGCTCATCCTGAGTGAGATTAATGAGATTTATTGGAAGGAATCCATCATATCTTCATAGACGTAGCCCTACGTAGATGAGGCCAGCCAGCTGACACAGACAATGTAGAGCAAGCTGAAGGCTACGCAAAAAACACAGAGAAACATAGGCCTTGTAGTTGAAGGTCAAACTACAGAGAAGTTGGTTTAGGAATTTCGTTAGGTTGTTGCATAGGGAGTGACAAAGCTTTAAGAATTGAAGACAGAGTTCAGTGGAATGCAAGAAAAAATTGAGGCAACACCAGTATAGTGACTCGGGACAAGTGACGATGTTGTGTTGTGGGCCTATTGGGACAGGGTCCCCTAGGGTCAATTTTGTAAACAATTTTCTTATTATTGTAATGTCTCCGCATTTTTATGAGCGAAGCGCAAAGGTTGATTGGGGTCAAAGGGGCTTTAGGAAGGTCAAAGCCCCTTAGTTTGTTAAGATTTACGTTGTTTTGTGACCTACCCATGGTTTGCGGACCATGGTATTGTAATAGAATATAGTATAAAAAGGATTCATAGAGAGTAATAAGAAGTCAATTAATCCAAAAGAGAATGATCTAAGGAAGAAGTTTGTATTTTGTACTTAGGTGAAGGGGAAGGCTCCTGCATATGTGTGCACGGAGACCTTCGTAAGTCTGCAACTAAGTGTGTGGGCCCCTGCAGCTATGTGCACAGGGTAGTAAGAATCTGTAATTGAATATCTGAGCATAATAAAGGCTATTTTGGAGAATTACTTGTGTATCTGTGTGTTACTCTTTAATTCAAAATTACTATCTATTCGCTCTATTTACTGAATTTATCATGAAAAGTACTTAAGATATGTGTCAAAATGATAGATCTAGTTAATTACATGATGTTATGGATGTTTAGAGCAATTAGTGAAGAGTTTAGATCTGTTATCTGTAAGTTACTGTAATTTCTGAGTTTCAAGGGTTAGGGTTCGCGAAGGTCAGAATAAAGCCCTAGAAGTAATAGAAACACATCACATAGTCCTTTAGATGCAGAAACCTAGTTCTGGAATCCACTAATACTGCCTCAGGTGAGACTGCAGCTTGCGCTACATGGGTTTTTACCAAAAGCGCCAGTAGTTTACTGTTTTGTTGGATAGCGCACATAACTTTGAACCTAGGTCGAAGCCCCCTCAAGCCGACAAAATGTAAAGTAAATGGATCTAAGTTGTTGGATTCTTTGGCTAAGTTGGGAACGATTGTTCTTATTGTTGTGCATGATGTGAATGGATAAAGGGAGTCCTCTTAATCTTGACCTTCATATCTAGTAATTATGTTATGATTATGATTATGATTATGTTCATATATGTACACATGAAAGTATGTATGTATATCGTGTCTGATAGGGTCGTCATGGATCATGATTATTAATGCTAACATTTATGTATATATATATGTGTGTGTGTGTGTGTGTTTTTTTATGTGTGTGTGCATATCGCTATCTAATACGATCATGATTTTTTATGCTAATTTTTACGTATATGTATGTGTGTATCCATGTATCTATGTCATTGTTCGATAGATAATCAAGAATAGCTCTTGTGGCAGAATGATTGCCTATGCTGGCGAATGGCATGGAGAGGTTCCTAGTCTTACGAGGAATTAATTGGGAAGAGTAATCATGAAAAATATATGAGGTCAGCATCATGTGGTTATGATTTGATATTATGTGATTATATCATGTCTATGTTATGGACATGATATATCGAGGGATACATCAGCAAAGTGAAAATAGTGTGGTATGCAGCATGCTAGGATAAGCATGGATAAGACACTGGAAGTAAGGTTTCTTGGTAAGGACAATGTGGTTTGGGATGTGTGGTACTACTATTGTGCATATGTTGTATATGTTGTACATGTTACTTCTATGATGTTGTGTGCATGCAATGTTGTGTATACATAGTATGTGTAGATGTTGTTTATGCAACATTATGTACAAGATGGTACAAATAGTGTTGTGGGAATATTTCATATGCAGTTCTGGGTATGGATGGTCCTATGTAGATTATGGATATGTAGTGTTGTGTGCATATGGTGTTGTGCACATGTTGGATATGCAATGTTGTGTACAAATGATGCTATGTACATGTTGGATATGCAGTGATATGAACATATGGTGTTATATGCATATTTTACATATGATACTATGTACATATTGTGTTGTGTGCATGATCATACAAGTGGTGTTGTGAGCATGTGGTGTCGTGTACATGTTGTACATGTGGTGTTGTGTGCATCTAGTACTATGTACATGTTGAGCATTTGATGCTATGTAAATGTGGTGTTGTGTACATTTCATGCATGTGGTACTGTGTAAATGAGGTATTGCGTACACATTGTATATGTGGTGCAATTTACATATGGCGTTGTTTAGGTGGTCCCATGTACATGTGATGTTGTGCACACTTTGTGTAGGTGGTTGTAGTGTACAAGTGGTACTATGTACATGTGGTACATATGGTACTAGTGTACATGTGGTATTGTGTTCATATCATACATGTTGTGTTGTGTACATGCAGTACTATGTATATGAATTGTGTAGTTGTGGTATCGTGACATTTGTATTAATTGTGTTGTACTTTGTGTGCATAAATGTATTGTGTGGTATTGTACATCAGGTATAGATGTATGAGTTGTGTTGTATATTAGGTGTATGCATTTTTTTGTGTCTCACGCTATGTCTAGATGTATTTCTTTTGATGTACATTGGACACATATACATGTTGTGTTTTGTCATACACCGGGTGTAGGTGCATCTATTATGTTTTTTTGTGCATTAGGTGTAGGTGTATGCATTGTATGTCAGGTGTGATACACATATTGCATGGTGTGGTATGTCATGTGTGGTTGTATGAAGGGGATGTACACTATTTGTGTGTGCACACAGTTGAGGAGAAGGCACTGAGTGTTGTCAGGTGTGGTAATCGATTTGGTGTGTGTACAAAGATAATAAAGGCATAAGTAAGGATCGATCAAGGACAAGTATCAATATCTTAGTTTAGTTTAATTATGCATGTTATTTATGATTTTTTTCTATGATGATTACATATGAGCTACGATTATGGTTTATGATGGTTACATGTGATTTATGATTTTGATCTATGATGGTTATGTTTTGAGCTAACTTGATGTGATGTTTTATGCATGATGATAGTTTGACTTGTCATGACAGGAAGTAAATAGGATTGCAATTGTACCTTATTGATGAGCTACCAATTAGGTATGATTTGAAGTTATTTCAATTTTTTTTTAATCTAATGTAATCTATGTGCTTGGTACAGGAAGCACAGAAATGCCTGGTTGGGTGGTTAAAACCAACTGCAAGAATCAGTAGTAGCAGTGAAAATAATCGAAATATGCAGCAATATGTTGGTAAAGAACTTTAGGAGCGGGGCCATTATGGGACATTAGTACTTAATAATGTCCATTGACTACCATGATCATTCTATGACTGGTACGATGGTCTTGAGGTAGGTATATTCCTTGGGTTTTGTATCTTCCGATGCAAGGAAGCCTTGCCAAGGGATGGAATGCCCGAGATGGGGGTGCCAGCAGAACTTGGAAGGTTAGTGACAACATGGAAAGAATTGGCCGGATTTCCCCAGGGACTGTGTTGTAGAGAAGGGAAGGATAAGGAATGCATTTGTTTCATTCATTAGCATTTCTAGATGGAATCAGATGTACATTGGGAGTGCACCCTAGAACAATGAGTCGGTAATTGTTCACTAAGAGGACAAGTGGCATGGGATTATAGTGCTAGACATTAGATGCATATTTGACTTTGTAGTGGATTTTGGACTTCCTAGGAAGGAGGTGAATCCTAGTACTACTTTTAGGATAGAGGTGTGAGCCTCTGAATTCCCTTATTATGGATGTGGACATCGTATCTTTTATTTTCTGGTTTAGCAAATGTGCATATGTGGTTATGGTAAATATCATAATGAGTTGTGTTATAAATCTGTACTATGCAGTATGTTCTCATGTTGTCATGATGTTATGCCCTGAGTAGATATTTCATTGTAAATATTACATCGATCCGTGTTATAAATATCGATGAAAGGTATGTCATTTTTCAGTAAGTTGCTAAGGTATATGTGTGATTGAACACCAAGGATGGCGTTCCCCCAAGGAGGAGGGTTATGTGATACCCCTGGTTAAAAACTCATGCAAAAATATATAAATACCATGGATGATGGGACACTTATTCCAAGTTGAATTTTGGGCAAGACATCCTACAGGGTGTTCATTTGATTGTTTATGGCTAAGGAAATGGCTAAGGCTTTAGAAAGGCATGAGACATTTATTGGAATTTTATTTATGAAAATAATGGAAATTAGGAGAAAAGGAAGGTGAAAGGTCACAAGTTTCATGTGAGGAGGAAAATGAAGGAAAATAATGGAAAATGAAGAAAATAGAGGCCTCATTGATAAAAAGGCTTCTAAGGATCAGTTGGCAGGGCTTGGTCAGTGTAACCTTTTGCCAGTTTAGCTTTGGAGCTCTTTCATTATTCTCCCTCTCTCTCACTCTTGGACACTTGGAGCTTTTCTTGGAGCATTTTGGCATTGGATCAAGAAAGGGAAAGAAGGTAAGAGGAAGAATGTTGGGTCCCTATAATACTAGTGATTACGCCATTACTATTGTAGTTATACCCCTTATTAACATTGTTGTGCCCCTATTGCCCCCATATTGTTATTACTGTGCCCCATAGAATCCCTCTATTGTTATTTTTGTGGCTTTATATTATTATTGTTAGGTCGGCTAGATTATATTGTGACTCCTTAGACTCCTATATATAGAAAGGAGGTTTTGTCATTTGTATCATCCAAGAATTGTTCATTTATGTAATGTAAAGGAGGTTGCCCCGTCGAAGAGGCTGAATTCTAAGGCGTTGATCTATCTTTTCTATCTTTTCTTGAGCTGGTTTCATAACATTTGGTATCAGAGATTTGGATTCTAGGGTTTCGCTGCTCCAAACAGGTCATCGTGGCATTTTCGCTATAACTTTTTGTCTGTGACGTTTCAGAAGCCGCAAAAAAACCCATTTGAGAAGAAATCACGCTGAACCCTGGGTCTGAATTTCAGAGCTTTTCGCGTGATATTTGCGGAGATATGATCTGAGGAAGTTGGTATTTTTGCAGACTCCTGAATTACATTCAAAACAGGTGACCTGGGGAAAATCGTCATAACTTTCTCTCTGGGGATCGGATTGAAGTTTCGTAAGAAGGTACAGAAAGAGGACGGACTGTAGTTTCTTTTGGGTGTTTTTTAGATCCAAAGGTTGAAACAGTGACTCGTGGCACGTCATAAAAGTTTTCTCTACTGAACTAGTCTATAATCAAGTCACTGTGGGAGATTTCGCATAACTCTTCCTTGGAGAATCCAAATTGGGTCATACTTGTGGCATTGGAAAGAGGACACAGAGGGCTACTATAGGTCACAAATTTAGAACTAGATAATCAGAAAGTACAGAGATACATCAGAGGCAATATCGAGCTCCTACAAAGTGAAAAAAGGTGTGTATACTTTCTTTAATTTTTGCTTAAGCTTGGTTTGAAAATTTATTTTGAAGGAATTCAAAGGGCATATTACAGAATTATTATCGGTAACTGATGCCCCGAGGAAAGAAAATGTAAACACCTAGTAAGGAACCTAAAAGCTCTAGCATGACTCATGAAGAAGAAGAAGAAATGCTATATGATATATCAAAATTACAAGAACAAGTGCAACAAGTGTCACTTGCACAAAAAGCAACAGAATCTAAGATGGATGGTTTAAGGAAATATGTAGAAGCTAAGATGGATGGTTTAAGGAAGGGTGTAGAAGCTAAGATGGATTTTTTAAAGAAAGGCGTAGAAGCTAAGATGGATGGCATGGAAGCTAAGGTGAATGGCATGGACGCTAAAATTGATGGCGTGGATGATAAGATGAAAGAATTGAAGATAAATATGAATAAGTTGCTACAAGAAATGGTCACTAAGGGTGAAAGGGTACTAAAGGAAACTCATGATGAGAACAAAAGAAATGTTAATCATGATTCCATAGACTCTAATGTTGGATTGAAGACTCACCATATTCCAAAAATCGATATGAGGAAGTTTGATGGCAAGGATCCCGCCACATGGATATTATAGATGGAGCAATTCTTCGATCTCAATAATGTGAAAAACACACAAAAGGTACATATGGCAACTTTATATTTGGAACCAAATCAGTTTGTATGGTATCAATGGCTTTGCTCTCGTAAACAATTTATCACTTGGGCAATTTTTACGGAAGAATTGATAGCACATTATGAGGATACAAAAAGCAACACTTTTTTTAGCCAATTGATAAGTCTCAAACAAAAGGGTTCAATAATGGAGCACATTGAGGAGTTCCAAAAATTGAGCATAAGGGTAAAAGATATTCCAGAGGAGCATAGGATTGATGTGTTCATAGGGTCTTTAAAGGATAATATCCAACATGATGTTCGCTTTGGGAACCTGATTCATTAGAGAAGGCATTCAGGTTAGCAAGAAAAATGGAAAGCAAAATTATGGCAACGAGGAAGCATACCACTCACAACTATAAAGACGGAAGTGTTGTTGCCACTAGTCTTCCACAACCTATAAGGTTGACACCACAACAATTGGAAGAAAAAAGAGCAAAAGGGCTTTGTTACAGTTGTGATAGTAAATACACTAAAGGTCATAAGTGTGCTGAGAAGAAATTATTCTACATAGATTGTGAAGAGGAAGAAGAAAAGGAGCAAGAAAGGTCAAAAGAAGAGGATATACTCCAGGAACAAAGCCTAGATAAAGAAGAAATGAATCCGACCATATCTTGTAATGCATTGGCGGGAATTACCACTCCTCAAACCATCACGATAGAAGTACAAATCAAGAAGAAAAAGGTAATAGTGTTGATTGATTCAGGAAGTACCCACAATTTTATTCATTGTAAGGTAGCAAGAGAATTGAATTGCTTCTTATATCCAGCACCAGAGTGTCAAGTGATGGTTGCAAATGGAGGAACAATAAATTGCTCGGGAAAGTGCCATAATATCAAGCTATCCATGGGAGAATATGTATTGACTAGCCCAATGCTTTCCATTCCAATGGGAGGTGCTGATGTTGTACTAGGAGTCCAATGGCTACAATCCTTGGGTACAATAGCTTTTAATTTTCAAGAACTTTTCATGAAATTTTATGTGGAAGGAAAGGAAGTTGAATTAAGGGGTATTGCAGGCAAACCGGGAAAGATAATCAGCTCTAACTGTATGACAAAGCTTCTAAAAAAGGAACAAAGAGGTGTAATTGCACAATTATGTTCGCTAGATGTGTCCACAATGGAATCATCTATTTCTCCAAATCTCCAAAAAGTCTTAGAAAATCATTCCAAGGTATTTGAGACTCCCAAATGTCTCCCACCTATTCGTGATCATGATCATGCTATTCATCTAATTCTAGGAAGTGTTCCTCCAAACATCAGGCCGTACAGATATCCCTATGCCCAAAAGAGTGAAATTGAATGTATGGTTGCAGAAATGCTAGAGGCTGGTATAATTCAACCAAGTCAAAGTTCTTTCTCTGCTCCAGTCGTATTGGTGCACAAGAAGGATGGGTCATGGTGCATGTGTCCAGATTATAAGGAGCTCAACAAGCTCACTATTAAAGATAAGTTTCCCATTCCTGTCATTGATGAATTACTGGATGAATTGCATGGATCAATTTACTTCACCAAGTTGGATCTTCGTTCGGGATATCATCAAATTAGAATGAAGATTGAAGACATTCCGAAAACAGCATTTATAACTCATGAGGGTCATTATGAATTTTTGGTCATGCCTTTTGGCCTTACCAATGCACCTTCAACATTTCAAGGTTTGATGAATTCAATTTTCAAACCATTCCTTAGAAAATTTGTGTTAGTATTTTTTGATGATATACTAATCTACAGCAAGTTTTGGACAGAATTATTTTCTTATCTCGGTACTCAGTTAGCTCATAGCTCATATTATCATCCTCAATCTGATGGACAAACTGAGATAGTAAACAAATGTTTGGAAGGATATCTTCGTTGCTTTGTATCTGATAAACAGACACAATGGGTCAAATGGTTGCCTTTGGCTGAATGGTGGTATAACACTTCCTTCCATACAGCAACAAAAATGACCCCATTTATGGCACTTTATGGGTATCAACCACCATCCATCACATCATATTTAAGAGAAAATTCTAAGGTTCAGGTAGTGGAACATCACATCGAACATCAACAACAAGTCCTCCAACTCTTAAAGGATAACCTCATGTTGGCACAGAATAGAATGAAACAACAGGCAGATCAACATCGCAGTGAAAGAAGTTTTGATGTAGGTGATTGGGTATTCCTACGGCTACAACCATATAAGCAAATGTCCCTCAAGCAAGCTAAGAAGGATAATAAATTATCACCAAAGTATTATGGTTCGTACAAGGTATTGCAAAAGATTGGTACTATGGCATACAAATTGGAGCTTACTACAGCTTCTCGATTGCACCCAGTTTTCCATGTTTCATGTTTAAAGAAGGTTATAGGTGACAAGATCCCAGTTCAAACAATATTTACAGAACTTGACGAGGAAGGAAAAATTATATTGGAACCGGAAGCAGTCACAGAAACAAGAACTCGACAGCTACGAAATCGATCAATTTCAGAGTATCTTATCAAGTGGAAGAACTTATCCGCTAAAGATTCCACATGGGAGGATGAGAATTTTATCCAGAAGTATCCAGAACTACTCAAGCGTTGAGGACAACACTTTTTTGAAGGAGAGGGGCATGTTGGGTCCCTATAATACTAGTGATTACCCCATTACTATTGTAGTTATACCCCTTATTAATATTGTTGTGCCCCTATTGCCCCCATATTGTTATTACTATGCCCCATAGAATCCCTCTATTGTTATTTTTGTGGCTTTATATTATTATTGTTAGGTCAGGTGGATTATATTGTGACTCCTTACACTCCTATATATAGAAAGGAGGTTTTGTCATTTGTATCATCCACGAATTGTTCATTTATGTAATGTAAATGAGGTTTCCGCCTCGAAGAGGCTGAATTCTAAGGCGTTGATCTATCTTTTCTATCTTTTCTTGAGCTGGTTTCATAACAAGGAAAATATCAAGTAGGGAAAGGTAGGATCAAGCAGCTACAACAAGCTTCATTATAGGTATCGACTTGCATGTGTATTTTCCTTTCTATATTTGGAATGCATGGGATTGCATGTGTTTCCTTTCTACCGTGGCATGGGATTTTCTAGGTGTGATAATATTTTCAGCCTAACCTTGCCATTTCCTGATAGCTTTGATGAGATGGGTTTTCTCATTCAGTTTATGTGGGATGGTCGGATTGGATTCAAAGCTTAGTAGGGTGGAACTCCGAATTGACAAACACATGTTGTAGTAGTCCCTGAACCAGACTGAGGATGCATGAAGCCACTAACCTAGTAACCACTAAATCAGACCATGGGTTGTGGTAAAGCCAGATTGTGTGCCTCGGTGGGCCTAGGAATCCTTGCCGATGAATGGTGGGATATATGGTAAAGCCAAGAGGTGGATTTTCTCTTCGTTGGGCCTAGTGATTCCAGGATGGAATGCATGGTAAAGCCTAGAGAATATGTCTCATTGTAGGGCCTAGTGATCCCTCGATCTGACTAGGGATGCATGATAAAGCCGAAGAGGCTAGGAGGCACTAAAATTGCTCATGGTGTAGGCGGAGAACTCTGGTGGAATCCACATTGATTGGTGTTTTTATGTGTTCTATGAGTCCCAAATTCGTTCTCGAAATATGGCACGGGGGTGTTTGGATGAAGAGAGACTTGGCTCAGCTAATCTATGGTCGAGTGGAACGTGGTTGTTGCATCACCAGTTGGTTCATTGCATTGATTAATGAGAAACTCATTCCATTGATTTTCATGTGTAAATGTACTAATATATAAATGGATTTTGATGGTTGATATGTTCATTGTAATTATGTTCCTATTGTTGGGCGATTTAATTGTCTATTAAATTCCTATCATTTAATTTGTCAACCCAGGGTTTCGTAAACTTAGAAGCAAACCAAAATATATGGGACCTCAGATAAAACTTGTGTAGGAAGTTTGTTTAGAATGGAAATGCATATTACAAATCTAAACTATCAGATCCGCTTTATGAAAGCATAAAAACGTTTGATCAATGGAATTATTTTTCTTTAGAAGATAGAAAAGAGTCTCTTGTTCAAGAGTCTTGATTGTCCTTCTACAATCTTTCTATAATAACATTGCCAAACATCTAAGAAAGCAGGAAAGAAATGAAAGCAAGTAAATATTATTTTCCGTTCAGTTCTTAGCTCATGGCAAAGACTCTCCTAACTTAGGAGGACTTGATTGCCCTTCTCACATAAAAATTAGACACTAAAAGGAAATCAATATTCACATAAATGTAATCTAGGAAAGCATATGAGAAATTAAATCTTGTTTTAGTTCAGTCTAGCTCATGGCGAAGAGACTCCTAACTTAGGAGATCTTGGTTGTCCTTCTCACATAAAAACTAGCTACTGAAAGGAGATCAACCTTCACACAACAAAACATGGCCATAACATGAATTCATACTGAAATTATCTACAAGTATTTACAACAAAGAAATAAGATGAACATCAGAATTAAAATTAGTATATTCACAACATTACTCTACAACAAAGTGTACTTATCTCAGTATGGGGATCCTTCCATTCCTTAGTGAGAGCAGATGAATAACTATCACACCTTAAGAATCAAACAACACTCATAACTCATGATTTGGAGAAAATGATATTATTCATGTTGAATGAACATAAATTTGATGCTAACGAATAAGTAATAATTGTTCCCCTCCTTTTCCTTTGAAGGATGCTCCTCTTATTTATAGATGAATTAGGGATATCTACTCAATAAATGTAGACCCCTTAAATATCTACTAGATCCATACTTGTCTCAACTTATCCCTAAATACTAGATACAAATCCCATAACATATCAAAATCTCCATGAAATATGGTTCACCTATTGAATTGAAATTCGAATTTGATCTCGGAAGGCCACATAAGGGTGCCTTGGAAGCTTCCAAATGATCTACACATGTCATCAAACTCAAGCCACTTTTAGGTATAAGAAAATACATGTTATTTTTCTAACTTTTTTTAATCATAAATTCAATCTAAATACATAAAATTAATAAATTTGGAAAATGAAGATATCAACCCATATGGTATTGGAAATATAGAGTTATATAATGATAATGTGATGAAATGAGGTGACAAAATGAGGGTAAAGGTGAAAATGGAGTGAAAATGTATGTTAATTTGGCAACCCAACATAGCCCCCAACTTAAGTTATTGTGCGTCCTCATGCAATCTTTTGCATTGATTCACTTAATCATGATTTAATCTTTTTTCATTATCTTGCTTTTATATCTACTTTGATTGATATCGATTTTTTTACCTTCGCATAATTTTCTTTTTGACAACTTTGTTCCTTTTTGCAAAGTCTTCTTTCTTAAAAACATTTGATTGCAACATATTATTTTGGTTGGTTCTTGTGTGACAACCAAAATTTGATTAGTATTGGTTCTTGTGTAACAATACTTTTGTTGTTTTTGTGTTGCGTCAAAAGACTTTGAAAACATTTAATCAACCATTCATTCTTTGATCATTATTTGCAAAGCATGTAACATTTGAATCATAATGCAATAGTAGTTGTTTGGAAAAAGTATGTTGGTTAGGATGACATGTGCATGAAGGACATATATGACATATAAAAGGTGATAATGGAGTGTGTATGTGAATATGAGGTATGAAAATGAACATGGTGTAACATTTTCCAAAAATCATAATTTTAGTATTAAAGGAATTGTATGATAAAAAGATAGAAAATAACATACCTTTACTTACCTGAGTGGACAAACTATGTATATGTAGAAAAGTGTAGCTTTTGCTGCTGAATCATGGAATGAAGAATACAAGAATGTGATCTATGTCTTGGTTGCATACATGATGGATGAAGTCGTGAATGTGGATCCTTTATTGCTGCTATTGAATCTATTCCAAAGTATAAAATATTGTTGAATCTGCTATTGAATCATATAGTCTTCATGTTGTCCCATATCGTGGCACAATTCTTTCCATGCGAATAAATGTGTTGATGTCAAACATGGAAAGAAGTCATTGGATTACCAACCATTGATGAATGACATTAACCAATGTGACGCAAACTCACCGTTAATGTCAATGAGTGCCAAGGTACCCAAATACATCTTGCGAAGTGTGAATAAATGAGTTAACGTCGAGCCACTTGCAAGCTCCAACAAACATGGGACATTAATGTATTCCCATTGTTCGTTGGTGAGAAGACTTGCCATTAGGGCATGCAAGCCTCAAGGTACTAATAATGACTCTAGTCTTTCTCCTAGATAAGGTGCTGAAGCCGATGGGTCAAGACTTGTTGAAAGGTGAGCCTTAAGGGATCCCACATTAGTCAACGCGAGTTCGTACAAAATGATTGGTAGGACTATAGATACAAGATGTTATGGTCAAATAGTTTTTATGGCAAGGAAAACAAGGCAATGTAGAGAGATGGTTGGTTTATTTGTGAGGGAAATAGATGAACTGAAAAGAAGGCAAAAATGTATGCGACTCATAAAAGTAGACATGTATGAAGTCATAATAGATAAGGCAATGAATCAATGGAATTTAACATGGATGATTGGTGACGCTTTCAAGGAGAAGTGTGGGTAAACATATCATGACGGAAAAGATTTTTGTGTAGTGAGAAATGTCATGACATATGTAATTAACTCCTTCAAGCTTTCAATGATGAATGTGATTTCTGGAGATCACATCTGCAAGGACTTGGATCGTAACGCACTTGTAAAAGCTTAGTACAAATCCTGCATGAAAATTGTAAGAGCTTTTTAAAAGACGTAAAATGCAAATATGAATGTTAGCGATGAAAAAAATGAAATTTTTTTACCTGTTGTCTTTGCCCGCAAGTTCCTTTGAAGTAACTCCAAAAAAGCAAATTAGCATAAATTATTTTCAAGAGTTATAAAAAGTCCATTTGAAAAAATTTAAATAGTATTTATTTGTTTTTTTAATTATTTTGTTGTTGTTTTTTTTTTTTAATTGTTTTGATTTTGATTATTTTTAATTGTTTTGATTTTTTTAATTGTTTTTAATTGTTTTGATGTTTATTATTTTTTTAATTGATTTGAATTTTTTATTTGTTTTTTTTTGTAAATACTATATTCCTTTTAACATTTAAAAAAACAATAATCACAGTCATAACCTTTTAAATGGGCATTTCCTCTAAAATCCTTAAAAAAAAATGAAAGGGAAAATTGTAGAAACAGGGAAAAATGACAGATCTCACCGTACCTGAAAAAAAAAAAGTGAAAACCCCAATATCCTTAGAAGCTCAGACTAAACTATGGTCAAAAGGTAAAGAGGTGTAGCCAACAGAGGAGACAATGCCCCCGCGGACGACTTCTTCTTCATCCATAAACAAGTCGTCGGAGCCACACAGCACCGCGTGGATGACAACGATCACAAACCCGACTGCAGCCGCTGTCAAGATTTTCCCCGTAACCTTAGTCAGCAGGGACCCCCAGGGCTGCGACCACGGTCAGCCCGGCCAGCACCATCCCATCGCTGAAGCCCCGGTTGAAGACCATGAATGGCTCGCTCTGGAAGAAGTACAATGTGCACCAGGCGACGGCCACAGTGAAAACCATGAGCAATGAGATGGGATTTCCCAGGAGATGGCATAGCAGAATGGCAACTAGGACGATGGCTAGTTGATGTGGAGGTAGATGAGGTGCCTGTGCACGCGGGCCATGGCCTTGACGAAGCATCGTGGCCTGGAGAAGGAAGAGGTGTTGCAGAGTTCTGACCATGGGCAGTGCTGGGCCTAAATAGTACTTGTATATTCTTTCATTTGGAGTCAATATGAATACTAGATCTCTAGTCAGAAATGGGGTTGCGGATTCTCCTTCCTCCATGTAGAAATCTGCGGAGGCCTTAAGATCATATTCACATTCTCTCCTCTCCAGATACTCCATAGCCAATCTTCCCTTCTCTGGCCCTCCTCTCACACAGTAAGCTCTACCCTAAGAAATCGCTCTTTCTTGTGCTTCCAATGTACAAGTCCGAGCTGGAGATTGTGGAGTCCCATAGTGATCAGTACAAGCTAAATAAAAAACTCTTCGGTAGCCCTTGATGTATCCAACAAATTCTTCATCAGCCTTAAAGCCTGGGATTTGGGAATACTCGAAATTGCATGAAATCGATAGGAGATCACAGGAAATCCGAGAGGCCGATTTTATATTGAAAATGAGGATTTTTCTCTGATTAAGTTGAGCGGATGCTTGAAAAATTGTGGGCAGTTGAAATAGCCATAAAATAATTTGCAATAGACAGGTTGTGATCAACGCGGTCGTGTGGGTTCTTGGTGTGAGGAAGGCCACTCCAATAGCATGGATGGTTTGGTGGACATTCTTGCTTTCGAATCTTCTTGACTTTGACAAACTAGCAACCACCTAATTCTGTACAAGCTTGTACAAAGCGAAGCATTCATGGCTCCAAAGGAGGCAGCAGACGAAAATCCGAATGGGCGAAGCCCTGTGCCAAGCTTTGGCGATCCAGAGGCAGATTGCTGAGATCCTGACGCGGATCCAAGCCCATCGTCAACCATAGATTATTATTTCTTGCAGGTTGAAAGAAGCTAAACCCAAACAAAAATTCAAAATTGAATTCCAGTCTTGCAATTTCGCATTTTTTTCAGTGGGTTTTCTCCAGCGCTATGCCATTCTTTGTGCAACACTTGTTTTCGATCCTCGTTCAATTTTTATGTAATGGATTTTTACATCAGGTTGGGTTGCATATGTCGTATTTTGTTGTTTTATTTGTTTGATGTTTTGTTTTGTGTTTTTTTAATTATTTTTTTATTTTGTTAAATCAAATTGTTTTATTTTGTATGGTATACAAAAAATTAAATCTTATTCTTAATTAATTTTTATTTTATGTTGTTGTTTTTTTAAACAATTTTTTTTAAATTGATTTTTTTTCTATTGTGTTTTTTTTTAAACTAAATTAAAATTGATATTTTTTTGTTGTCATCCTTTTTTAAACTAAAATGGTTTTATTTTGTAAAAAAAACTAAGAAATTAAACCTTATATTTATTTTTTTTATTTTTTTTATGTTGTTTTTTTTTAATTAACTTTTTTATTGATTTATTTTGTATTGTTATTAAAAACTAAAAATTAAAAAAAAAATGAAATATATATTATAGATGGTTTTTTTTAACTAAAATTTAAATTTTATTCCTAATTTTTTTATGTTTGCAACAATTAAGAAATTAAATTTATTTCTAATGATTTTATTTTTACAAATTGAATTTCATTCGTTTTTTTTTAAATTGAATTTTATTCTATTTTTTTAATTTTTAATTTTATATTGTTTTAAAATTGAAATTTTTTAAAAAGAATTTAAATTTTATTGTAAACCTAAAACAATTTAGGATTTTTTTATTGATTTATGATGATTTTTTTAGCAAATGGAGACAAGAATATTGCAACCCTGAAAACATTTATAAACATTCTACTTTTTGATCCTCGAAATCGTGTAAAGATGCAGGAGGAGATCATGCTTATTTGAACTGAAAATATCGTCCTACCTATTCTATGCTAATTGAAAATTACAAACTATTACGTGTAATTAATTTCTAATGTAACCATTCATGCAACAGTGGTAAAAATATATTCATTTTCAATGTTGCAAATTTGAAATGAAAATATACAAGCATGATCGAATCTAGTTTTTGTGAGTATGATTTAATGAAAGAAAAATAAAATTGATCTAACCTCGTACTTGTTTGAAACCATCGAAACCACTTGTCGATAAGGCTTTCATAGGCGTGATTTCCACTCTGATTTAGATCATGCTGCAACTTCTCTTCGTCCTCCTCAATCTCCTGTTCAAATAATTGTTCATCATCAGATATATAGGATTCTTCGAATGTTAATTCATTATTTTCTTCTAGAGGAGTAGTTAAATTTTTGGTTGCTGTCAAGATCTCTTCTTCGCAAGAAGAGGAGATCCTGACACTTGCTAGGATCTGAGCGAGTTGTTCCAAACTTATACTCATTGTTCTTCCATATATACATATGGATTTTTATTGTGTTTTTGTTTTTTCTTTTAGTGAATGGGGGTTTTTGATTTGTGTTCTATTTCTATGTTTTTTTATATGAGAATAAACTTAAATGAAAATTCCTAAATGCAATTAACCTTAAATGATCCTAAATAAAAATTCTTCCTAAACAATCTTCCTAACTAGCTTACATTTAAGATTGCTTCCCTGGCAACAACGCCAAAATGTTGGGCGATTTAATTTTTTGTTAAATCCCTGTCATTTAATTTGTCAACCTAGGGTTTTGTAAACTTAGAAGCAAACCAAAATATATGGGACCTCAAATAAAACTTATGTAGGAAGTTTGTTTAGAATGGAAATGCATATTACAAATCTAAACTATCAGATCCATTTTATGAAAGCATAAAAATGTTTGATCAATGGAATTATTTTACTTTAGAAGATAGAGAAGAGTCTCTTGTTCAAGAGTCCTGATCTTCCTTCTACAATCTTTTTATAATAACATTGCCAAACATCTAAGAAAGCAGGAAAGAAATGAAGAAAGTAAATATTGTTTATAGTTCAGTTCTCAGCTCATGGAAAAGAGTCTCCTAACATAGGAGGACTTGATTGCCCTTCTCACATAAAAACTAGATACTGAAAGGAAATCAATACTCACATAAATATAATCTAGGAAAGCATATGAGAAAGTAAATCTTGTTTCAGTTCAGTCTAGCTCATGGAGAAGAGACTCCTAACTTAGGAGATCTTGGTTGTCCTTCTCACATAAAAACTAGCTACTGAAAGGAGATCAACCTTCACACAACAAAACATGGCCATAACATGAATTCATACTGAAATTATCTACAAGTATTTACAACAAAGAAATAAGATGAACATCAGAATTAAAATTAGTATATTCACAACATTACTCTACAACAAAGTGTACTTATCTCAGTATGGGGATCCTTCCATTCCTCAATGAGCACACATGAACAACTATCACACCTTAAGAATCAAACAACACTCATAACTCATGATTTGGAGAAAATGATATTATTCATGTTGAATGAACATAAATTTGATGCTAATGAATAACTGATAATTGTTCTTCTCCTTTTCCTTTGAAGGATGCTCCTCTTATTTATACATGAATTAGGGATATCTACTCAATAAATGTAGATCCCTTAAATATCTAATAGATCCATACTTGTCGCAACTTATCCCTAAATACTAGATACAAATCCCATGACATATCAAAATCTCCATGATCTTTCTCCTTGGAATATGGTCCACCTCTTGAATTGAAATTCGAATTTGATCTTGGGAGGCCACATAAGGGTGCCTTGGAAGCTTCCAAATGATCTACACATGTCATCAAACTCAAGCCACTTTTAGGTATAAGCGAATACATGTTATTTCTCTAAATTTTAATCATAAATTCACTCTAAATACATAAAATTAATAACTTTGGAAAATGAAGATATGAACCCATATAGATAGAGTTATGTAATGATAATGTGATGAAATGAGGTGACAAAATGAGGATAAAGGTGAAAATGGAGTGAAAATGTATGTTAATTTGGCAGCCCAACACCTATTATGCTAGTTAGATGTATATTTTATGACAATACCTATGTATGGCTCTTAGCATGATTTTACTTGTATTTGAATGGATATGGTATCTATGAGCTAATAAGTGATAAGGAAACAAATGACATGAGGAAACAATGGTTCATGATGATTCTAAGATAAGTATGATATCCCTACACTTAATTATGTTGTTTACACCTGTAGGTTATGTGTTGACTATATGTTTGATGAAATTCCTATCATGGCTAGTAGGGGTCTGGTTAAGGTCTTGATCAACTATTTAATTTTGCGTCATTGTTTCCATATACTTTACTTGATTGTGAGCTTTCATTTAATTCTGGGTAGTGGCGTAGGCTCTAGGTCTAAAAAAGTGACTTAAAGCCTAGGGTCGCTGGAACATAATTGGAAACTTTAATCCACACTCGCTAAAAAGAAAGCCTATGAGAGTGACTTTGGGTTTGTGGTCACTTCCTTTCCCATAGAATGAGAGAGACTATGACCTTAAAGGCCTAAAATAGCAGTGGGACCTAGAGCAAGATATCTGAGTGGTTGACTTCTCTCCCAAGGATTCTGTTAATGATGTTGGATGACTGTGTTCGATGTTTTATTGATCCCACTTTCTTAAGGTTACCTAGGAGGTCAAATCTAACAATAGTATCCTCTCACCTCATATTCACCATGGTTGGCATGGTTACCTAAGTGGATGTTGGAGGAGGGTGTTACATTTCATCTTGGTGTATGGTTCTCTTGCTATTGGTGGCATGGTTTTTCCAGGTTATGACAATGGTTTTCAGCCTAACCTTTCCTTTTTCCAGATGTTGTGGTGTTGGCATGTTTATTTTGGTTTTTGAGCTTTGGTTTTTTGGATGGATTTCAGAATCTAGCCCAGAGGTGGTCTGAAGTTCCATTCCCAAAGGCCTAGGAATCCCTTGACTAGTTTTGGAAGGATACATGGTAAATCCTAAGAGAGATGTCTTGTTTTAGGGCCTAGTGATCTAGATTTGTATTGGAGTAAAGCTTGAGAGATAAGGAGATGGAAAATTCCTCAAGGATAGTGATGGATTCCAGGTGGCATTCCAAGTTTTTTTTATGATTGGAGCAGCGATTTTTGTGTGATCACAGTTTGATGAGAGTGGAGGTTGTTTAACCTCTGGATTCCCTTGGTTTTTTTTGGATTGGTTGTTCTACGATATCCCACATTCATTCTTGGAATATGGCATGGGGGTGACTAGCTGGAAGAGAGATTTGTTTCAGCCATGTCTATGGTCAGATGGTATGTGGAAGTCCCAAACCTAGTCAGATTTTCCTATGATTAATAAAATCTAAGTTCTCTTACTTTTGCACTGGTTTATTATGGATTTTATGGTTGTCCTATCTCTAATATTTACATGGATTTATATTAGCTATAAGAATGTTTAAATTATGGTTCATGTCATGGTTATTTAACGTATTTAATTGTAACTATTAAATAGATGGATGAAAGACCTAATTGATGATGCAGTGGCTCAATGGAGAAGGAGTTGATCCTTTTGGTTATGTTTCATAAGTTGTTTTAGTCATTTATGCTATTCCCTGTATCCCAGACCTGTAGGTTCCATTGATGCCAAGTGTTTGACAGAATGTTAGTTACGATTGGGGATGCTTAGGCCTAGCCCTGAGGTCGATTTTGATTGATCACCATTTTTATCATGTACATAATGCATTTTGAAGGTTGCAGCAAGTTTTGGGTAGAGGTCGGTATTCTAGGATAGAAAAGTGGCTTAAATCCCGTGGCCGTTGGCGCAGAACTGGTAATTTTGGTCCACAGTCACTGGCAGGAAGGCTTGTGAGAGCAACTTCAGGTTGTTGGTCTATCCCTTGCCCATATCCTGAGAGAGACTATGGCCTAAGAGATTTAGAACAACAATGGGACCCAAGGATAGGTTTTCAGAGTGGTTGACTTATCTCTTGAGGTTTCTCTTGATGATGTTGGATGACTGTGTGTGATGTTCCATTGATTCCACTTCCTTAAGGTCACATAGGAGGTTAAATATAATCATAGTATCCTATCATCTTATTTGTGCCCTGGTTTTCATCACTACTTTGGGTAGAACTAGGAGGGGGTGTTACAATTCCCCCAGTGGATCAACCTAGACTTGCATTTATTTTTCCCTAGGGAACCTTTGCATATTGGAAATTCCCTTTTAGGCTGAAGAATATTGGGGATATGTTTCATAAGGTAATTAATTATGCCTTCCATGATATCAAACACGTTGTGCAACCTTATCTGGATGATCTCCCTGCTCACTCGAAACATCGGCTTGATCACCTGATGCACTTTAGGGAACTTTTCTTATGATGTAGGCATTACAATATTTGACTAAAACCTCACAAATGTGTGTTTTTCATTAGCTCTGGACAACTTCTCAGTTTTTTAGTTTCGAAAAACATAGTTTGTATCGATCCTATGAAATTTTAGGAGATCATAAATCTTCCTATTCCTTCTTTCCTCTTTCAGATCTAAAGACTCCAAGGGAAGGCTAACTTTCTACGAAGGTTTGTCCCTAATTTCATTGAGTTGACCAAAGGATTCACTCACCTGTTAAAGAAATGGGTTCCCTTCCATTGGGATGATGCTACTCAAACAATGTTTGATGCCTCAAAAGATGTATTGATTCATGAATCTTTATTATATCCCCCCAATTACTAATGCGATTATTTCTTGTATCTCGTCACTGAAGTTTCTACCATCGCAGTGGTATTGGTCCAAGAGGATGATGTAGGGAATGAACATACCATTACTACTTGAGTCATAATCTTAATGATAGTGAATTAAAGTAGATTTACATTGAGAAGTTAGGTTTGGCGATAGTTCAACTTGTCCAGAGATTCTACCACTATATACTTCTCTAGCAAACTATGGTCATTTTGGATTGCAACCCTATGACATACATTTCGTCACATCAATTCCTAAGGGGAAAGTACTCCAAATAGATTGTCATCCTACAGGAGTTGGACCTGGATTTCATCAAATCCAAGGCAAAGAAATCCTTAGGTTTCACTGAGCTTATCTGCGACCTTCCCACTGGTGGTTTTAAATCCATGTCTGAAAATTCAATCCCAGAAGAGTCATTGTTTTTGATTTCATAATCTAACACCTGGTATGGAGAAATCCTTGTATATCTATAGACCTAGACTTTTCAATCTAAAAGCTCCCACTCTGAGAAGCAGCGTATTCGATATCAAGCCAAATGTTTTATAATCATTGGCAACACCCTCTATCATCATGGTGTTGATAAAAATTTCTTAAGGTGCCTCACTCATGAGGAGGCCAAGAAATTCCTTAATGAATGCTACTCAGGGGCATGTGGAAGTCATTTATTTGGTTATGCCACCGCACATAAGATCGTACCTTCTAGTTACTTTTGGCCCACTATTTTTCGTGATTGTATTCTTGTTATACAAAAGTGGCATTCATACCATATTTTTTTATCGTAAGACCCATCCTCCACCCACATCTATGCATCCTGTTGTTGCTATAGGTTCTTTTACGAAATGGGGTATCGATTTCATGACATTTAATCATCACTCGACTGGAGGGCATGTCTATATCATTGTAACAGTTGATTACTTTACCAAGTGGGCTGTGGCAATGCCTACATTCAATAATACCAGTGAAATAGCTACATATTTCTATTTCAACCATGTCATCGCATGGTTTGGTGTTCCAAAATCCATAGTTATTAACCAGATAAAAAAAATTTGAATCATATGATGTCAAAACTGACTGCCAAGCTCGGAATTTCCCATGAAAGTTCCACTCACTACTATCCATATGAAAATGGACAAGTAGAGGTTATCAATGATGTTCTTAAAGCTATGCTTCAATGTAAGATAGGGGTCCATAAATCGGACTGGGATTTTCTTCTTTTTTCTTCCTTGTGGGCATATTGAACCTCCGCTAGAACTGCTACCAAATTTACACTATTTCAGTTAGTTTATGGTCTAGAAGTTATCCTTATGATAGAATGTGAGGTTTTGTCATTGAAACTGACTATAGAAATTCTTCCTACCACTTCTACAAAAGATGAACATCTTTTACATCTAACGCACTTAGATGAGACACGATGTGATGTCACTTTAGTTAATGAAGCTCATAAGAGATGTATCAAGGCATAGTATGACAAGAGTGTCAAGCCTCACATCTTCTCAGAAGGATATCTTTTTTTCTTTACAATGAAGTGTCTAATAAATTAGGTTCAACAAAGTTCGAGCCAAAGTGGCTAGGTCCATATATTGTCAAACATGTTCTTAAAGGGGGCTATGGGCTAGTAAATTTTGATGGAATTCCACTGGCGCAACCTAGAAATGGGTTGTAGCTTAAAAAATACTATGCTTTATTTTGCGTAGTACACTATGTACATGCTATATATAGGTGTGTTGAGCGTGTTTGCAGTGTTTCCCTTTAGAATTTCCTTTGGTTTCTGTTAATCCCATTTACATTTGGTTTGCATATTTCGGCATCCTTGGAACCATTATTGGTTATGGTTATGGTGCTAGTTGTATTACTTAGAACCTATCTTCCGCAGCATGGCATATTCACTCCAGATGGTAATTTGGTGAGTCTACAAGGCATTTGTATCGGTCACTCTACCAATAACATCATTGAGGATAGCGCGGTGATCGAACTATTATCTGATGTTATTTCACATGGTATTTGTCATATAATCATCAGATTGGAATCACATATTATATTACTATAGTTGACTAATGTCTACTCAGTTAGAAGTTCAACTATGCTTCGCATGTTCTTAAGGGTTCACCTTCTAGAAAGACACTATGATTACATCCAATATCAACACATTTCTAGAATCCTAAATACATTGACATATGCATTGGCTAATCCTGTTTTATATAGACATTTGCGACACATGAAAATAATTTCAATACACATCACATCAATTGAAAGTGATAATAGAAACGTAGGAAATTATGAAGATAGTTAAACAGAAATGTTTCATTTTACAAACTTTATGCCTGAGACACATATGGCCACATAGTCTGTCATATACAAGAATATACATGAAAATATGGCAGTATGCCTCCTAGTAGACTAATCATAGTGCTCATGATAACATTACACTGCACAAGCTATCTTGTGTAGTAGTTTATCGATACGCTCCCACATTCCAATAGTATGTCGATGTAATCGCATAGGAAGTTGGTTGACCGTTGTCTCAGCTATGCCATGTGTCAGTCCGCCCATATGACACTCTACCTCTATGAGGGTCCTTTTTATGTTGAGATCCTGTAGTAATTCCCATCCTACTGTTGCAAGTTGTATTGGTGTTGGTGTTGATTGTGGGTCTCCTACTCATTGGAGATCTGAGACACCCAAAGGTCAAACAGGTCCAATATCTGCATGTATAAATTGACAATTTCGTCTCAGAAACATAATGTATATATATTGTAAAACTTAAAATAAAAAATGGTCAAAATATCATACCTATAGCACCCCATTGCTTTCCCTCGGGAAGCCCAAGCTCAGGGTCTCTGTGAAAATCTACTTGTACATATGGATAATCATCTACCATAATAAACTGCATGTGCATCCATCTGAAGAAAATAAGTGTGAAGCTCATGGACGATGGACTTGCATGGCGTGACATGAGATCTATCCACCCCCTTATCTGTGGAACTATCGCATCAATGGGCTTGAGTGAGATATTTTGAGGCCACAACAATGGAATCCTCTCTAGGAAAAAGAGACCAAGATTTCTCCATAGCCAAAGTTCTTTAGTCTCCCTTTCTTTGCTTTAGTCATTTTTTCTTTCATGTTGACCAACACTCCCTCACAACATTTGAAAATAGTTGGCTCTATGTATTCTTGAGCATACTGCATATATGACCTATTGGCCACATGTAGTGTAGATATGCCTTCCAATATGGTGATAATGAATAATATCATTCTTAGAGGAAATCAGACCACGTCTTTTATGTTTATTTTCCCATCCTTGGTCGGTTGGGCTCGAGGTCTCCAATGAGTGGCGACATAATCCTTGATTGTTTCTACTCCCCTTCTCATGCATGTGAAAGAGATGGGGGCACTTCCTATAGATAGACCGATCACCAAATACATGTCTTCTTCCTTTATCTTGAGAATATGTGATCCTAGTTTGAATACTTGTGCTTGAACATCCCATGCACATAGAATATATTCAAGTAATTCCATCTATTACCTCATTCCAGGAATCCAGAAGAGTTTTTAGCAATCCACAATTTCTTAGTGCCTGGATGGTAGTAGGATCATTTGATGCATTCATGTGTCATTCTCCATGTTCTCTTTCCCACCATATTAGATACATTTTATAGCAATGAACTCCTTAAACATCACAAAGAAACTCATAAGGTTTCAATTTCATGCAAAAAACTTGATAATGTTTTAGAGAAGCTAGTGTAACAAATTTTTGTTTTGTGCCTAACGCATCCCCCTAAGGGAGGACAGTGCATTGTAGTGCTCCCTCCAGTGTTAAGTCTCTAGGATCAATGCACCTTTCGACCTTCTGGGGGTGCGTTGATCCAAGGGCACAACATTTGTGACCTAAGGCCTCCAAAAACTCAAAAAATGTGCATGAAACTACAAAAAGTAACCATGAAAAGAAAGAGAGATATTATCTCCTACCTAGAAGTGACGATGACTAAAATGCTCCTATAAATTGACCACAATCAGTTGTCAAATATCAAGGCTAAAAAGCACTCAGATCTCTAATGTCAAATGTTAAAAATGAATTGTCATTTTAAATATTTATGGTCATTTCTCCATTATTTTATTTGTATTTAATGTTTTGACCTTGTTACAATTCAATTTTATCATGAAATTGGTATTTTTAATCCTTTTGATGGTGTTTTGAGCAATTTGACAGTTGTCTAATGATTACAGACTCTCTAAAATTATGAAAAAGGAACCCCCCAGGAGTTCTCTTTCAACTCTTTTTGGACACCCAAAATATGAAAAGATTATTGAGCACTTGTATTATCGAACTCGTTAAAGTAAATGAAAAGGAAAATACTCAGTATAATTTTAACCCTTTTCTAAAATGAGATTGACTACTTAGAAAAAAGAAATGCCTTAGTCAAACATGGCTAAGAGGTTCTCCTAAGTATTATTTTCTACCTTTTCAGACTCAAGATTTTATCTACGAAAAGGAACATTTGGAGTTTTCTTTTTCACCTCTTTTTAAAACTCTTTAAATATGAAAGAGATGTTGAGTTTTTACCTTCCATGGACTCATAAAAATATCAAATAGAAATGGACTCATCGATCATGATGAGACTGAACCACTCCTTCTCTGGGTTCATTAAATATTCTCAGAGGGATTCATCCGAAGGATGAACTTACAAATTAAGCATATGCTATCCTCCTCAACCTTCTCAAATATAAAGAGGTACTAACTATTAATGGTTAGGGAAATTAGGAATATGGGATACTCCACATTTTAATGGAAGTGAGTCGCTCTTCAATGTGACACTCTTCCACTTCATCTCCATGGTTGTTGGGTTGGGAAATCTACTTGTCTTTTGGTTTATCATACCTTTACAAAGCCTTCATTTTGGTTTTGGGTCAATGCTTCCAACTCCATTTTAGTGTCATTGTTGTGTTCAAGAGAAGTCATTCAGTCAATATTTGCTACAATACTCTTAAGCATTCATTCCATGTCTGGTGTTCCTAATCTAGTTTTGTATCATCATTGTTCTGATCATTCTATCTCAAATCGTCATAGTCATTTTGTGTCGTTGATGGGGGATACATCAAGGCCCTCCTACTACAGGTCTCTTCCTATCAACATGACCTCATTATTCAAGAATTTGACTTAGAAATGCCCCTTCGGTACCTTGGTGCTTGCATACATCAATGGAAAGTTTCCTCTCTCTCAGCGACAGGACATCATTGGCCTTTGAGTGAAAGATTCAGTGTGGTGTTTGACATCAACTCATTCATTCACACCATACGAATTATACTAGAGTACCTTGAGAGCCATTAACATCATCGATGTTTTCTCTCGCATCCATTAATGACTTACATCATTGTTCAGTAATCAGATGGTTTCTACCATGTATGACTTCAACTCACTAATTCGCATGGTTATAATTATACACGGGTTTGTCGTGTGAATGAGATACAGGACCCCATATCTAGTTTCATTCATTTGGGCTGTGTTTTCAAGAGTAATACAAGATCACAATGTATGATGGTTATCATCATAAAAATAATCATCCATTCATGGGTCGACCATCAGTCATCTATTGACATGTCTTTTTCTCATTGTACATGTAATGTTAGCTTATGTTTTGAGCATGGGTATGCCTCCCTCAACAAATATATCATGATGAAAATGTATTGTAATAGATGATGATCTCGTTGGTTGTTCTTGATCCTGAATTGTCACAAGGTAAATCACTTCAGCCATCAGTTGTCATTTCTAACTTTTCACTTTAGGGGGCAATATGTTATAGGCCATTTTGTAACATCTGATTGATAAGCATTCAAACGATACCAATTTACATCCTTCAACATATTTTCATCATCCCTACACAAATCCCTAAGAATGACTCAAATAAATCCTTGAGTTTCTTCTCTTGACTGCTGAGTTTCCAAGATTTTAAGCCCCAACGCACCCTGGCCCTTTAGGGACCAACCTTTACTACTAGGTTGGCCCTCTTTACACCTATGTTGATTCCCAGTAGGTTGCTCAATCTTAGGGATGCACTGATTCTATAAATTTGGAAAATAAAAGGATCTTGAAGCTTCCTCTTCCAAAAGCTTCCTGAGGTTGTTTCAACCCTTTATCTTGGATAAGAGTCTTGAATCCTATTGTTTCCTACCTTGAAGTTTTCATCCCTTATCCCTTAAGATCATCCTCCTATCTCAAGTGGATCTCAAGCCTATATTGGTAAATGGATAAGAATTCATGAAACATCTCCCTCATCTATATATTTACAACCATCCATGGGCAAGGGATTGGCTTTTGTAGATTGGTTCTACCCTAATGATGTTACTTTTAGAGTCATTATTCCATGCATTAGGGTGACATAAAGGCATACTTTGTGGCAAGGAAAGCACAACTCAACTTGGGGAGATCTTCTACAAGATCAACTCCTATTTTTGGTTGTAACTCACTCCATTTCTATTAATACAAAGAGTAGATTTTTTTCATATATATGATGTTATGATTTCATGTATTTCAATACCAAGTTTATTTATTGAATGAAGTGATTGGATTATGCCACATAGATGTCATATATCTTTAGCTTTTCTTGTTTGATTGTGTAGGTTATAATTATAGAATTCAGAACTAGGATTGGAGTGTACAAGCTTAGGAAGGAGCGAAGCCTGTGACATATTCCAAGGTAGGCCTCATCCCATCATTCAATTACTTTAAGGAAGACATTGTGCCCTTTTCTTTCTGTTGTTCTAAGTTAGTCCACTAGGCCTAGAGAAGACACTTCTGTCCACATTCATATATTTTATATAACACATACATATCTATGATCATAGTTCATGGAAGTTGGAAACCTATAAACTCTGTTGAGGGGATTTCTAAAATAGAAGAAGCCATATCTAAACATGCCCTTTGTGTCCTATATTTTGCCCATGCAAACCCAAGGTTGTAACCTATGCTCGGTTACCACCTATAACATTGATATATTTCTTAGCTGGGGTCATGTGACTCACAACGCTATTGATACCAAAAAGAACACAACAATACCCACACATAACTTAACCTGAAACATGTTAACGGGCAAGAGGAACATAAACAACATAACATGAAAAAACAATAAAATACATGGTAGATAATACATAAAACATGCATATAATAGGTTGGAGACACTTCTCTAATAAAATTTTGAAGTAGTTGTAGACCTCAAATGTGCCACCTAGCTATAAACCATATAACTTGCTCCAATTCTCTCAGTGGCTAGTAATCCCTGAGTTGGGGTTGTGACTCCAATTGGAATTGACTTCTTAATCTAGGCATGTATATTGTACTAAACATAATAAAGCTAAGTTATCAAACTTGATAGCCTATAACCAACATATTCACACCCGGCATGAACCCCACACCCAAGTATTGCACCCCTTTCTATGCACCTATATTCCCTCGAGCTATGCAACTACCTGCATGATGTTTATATTGACTAGTCAAGGATGTCTAGATTCCAACAACTATAGGAGTTCATGCTTCCCTCATAGGTCTAAAAGTACCCTCGAGGCCCATACATATCCAAGACTATACAAACCCCAACAACCTCCGAGTAATAGTATCACACCCCCCTTCAGCCCCTATCTTGGCTAGCTCTCAGTCATCTCTCAGCTGGCTAGGAATGTCTAGATTCCTACAACTTGAGGAGTTCCTGCTACACTCATAGGTCTCTAGGTACCCTCTAGTACATCACATAGGGACACTTGTCCCTACTAATCCATGATCCATTTAATATGGGCACCACCGTTTTATAGGCATGCTTCCCCCCTTTACTTATCCTTAAACGATTTATTATATTATTATAATATATTTAGGAAATTTTTTCCTATGGTGGAGTCCTAGCCCCTTGTACCTGTTTTTCTTCTCAATCCATAACAAACGATATCTTTTTTATACTCACTACATTTTACCACACAGTCTCTCTAGCATGATCACCAAGGAACATTTGTGTTAAAGCTTATAAGTAATTTGTCCCATTGGGTTAGCACATGATACATACAAATGTATGTATGCATTATGGAACTCGGCTCACCAACCTAATAATACAGGTCCTCTAACCCAATTGCATAGGCACACCTTCCTTAAAACATATATGTAGAAATAGGGGCATGCAAAGCACAATTAGACCTAACTCACTATCCTAAGTAACATTTCATGGATCTCTAGCCTAAGCATCATGTATACAAGTACATTACAATTCAGGGGTTACTCTAAGGGTATTATAGTTGGATGTAGGATGCCTACTCAAGATGTTGTTATTCTTGTAGCTTATATTTAGAGTGTAAATTAACATGATGATGATTAGTGTGAAGGATGGTTTACTTACTAAGAAACATAATGGTGTGACTATTTTAAAATATGTGTGAATGAATATAATTAATTTATCATATGAGATGTAATCGATGTCTTCCATAGAGAGAATTTTAAAATTATAGGGAGTAGGATGTGATTCATATTTATGTATGACACCAATCGAAAACTATGATGCATACATTTTGATCTCAAAATAGCTTTGGAGATTTAAGGAATGATATGAGTTGGGTGATGGTCGATTGTGCCTTGGGGCTCCAATTAGAATACTTGTGGTTGGAAAAATAATGTAATAGTCAAGTGATGTTAGAAAAATGTTGTATTATTTTCCTATAATAATTTAGAATAATCATATACATATTTTATTTTATAATAGAAGTAGGTTTGGGAAGTTAAATAAGAAAAATTACCTAGGTTGAATAAGGATAAAGAAAACTTAGGTACGCACATGTTCCTCCTATTTATGGTTTCATATGAGTATTCCATCTAGTTAGACCTAAATAAACTTACCTAGATTGGTGGGGGGAGTGGAGTTAATATCATTAATTATCCATGTAAGAAATATAGGGGCATTAGGATATATTTTTCCTACTTTGGTAAATCCTAGGAATCTCCTCTCTCACTTGATAGCCTTGTACATATTGACCATAACAAGCACAATGGCATTCCAAGCATTCAAACCAAGTGATCAAAAGATATGTGAGGAAACTCCTACATTTGTTGAATGATTGACAGATATTTGAAAAACTGACTCCAATCTTATGAGTATATGCCATTTCTTGCTAGATTAGTCATTTTCCTATAGTGAAGAGAGAACGACTTCCAAGGTTGTATCCTTCAATAAGATTCTCTAATATTGAGTGTATGTTTTTATAGTGAAATTTCCATCCATAAGCTTGTGTGAAGAAAAGATGAAAACTTAGGAGTCTAATGATAGAATTTTGAATTTTCCCATAATACTTACTTGTTTATTCCACCATATTTAGATTTGTTGGCATAAGTTTGTGTTGTATATTGAATATATGTAACACCAAATGTATCTCTATACTTTTTTATCCACTCTGTAGAAAAAAACCAATAAGGTTGTACTATATTGTGGAATACACATTTATACAATTAGATTACTTAAAAACCACCAAGTTTCCTAGTTATAGGATAGCTCCCACTATATGTTTGATTATAGGCCCAAATATTTTGAATAGAACTATATAAGCATTTCTAATTTGAATTATTTGGGATCATTGTTTGGCTCATTTCAGTAATACGGCATTAAACATATGTGCAACTTAGTAAGATAAAATAAGTGATGCACCTTGAATAACATCATCAAGTGAATGTGTGCATAAATATGAGTGCATGCATTACACATAATTTAAGAAATAGTTTTCTACATCCTCTAAATGAACATTTTTTTCAAATACATCAATATTTCTGCATTGAAATATCACATAAATATTTTGATTATTTAAATAAAGGTATATATAATACAAACACGATTATATTGACCGTATGAGTTAATACTTATTGTTATTTTAGACTTATAAGGGTAAATAATAATAAATGTCTTATAACAATTCATTGAGATCAAATAAACAAATATTGCAATGAATAATAGAACATGTACATGAAATGTGTGTGTGTGTGTGTGTGTTTGTGTGTTTTATGCAACCACCTCACAAAATAGAAGAGGAGATAGATAAACAACTTCAAAATTAGGCTCTTCGAGGGGGAAACCTCCTTTACATTACACAAATGAACAATTCTTGGATGATTCAAATGGAAAAACCTCCTTTCTATGTATAGGAGTCTAAGGGGTCACAATATAATCAAATTTGTCATAAAAATAGTAATGCAAGGGAACGACAATAAAAATAGTGGGATTCTATGGGGCACAATAATAATAATATGGGAACTACATGGGCACAACAATAAAAATAAGGGGGCTACATAAACAATGAGAATGAGGGAATACATTAGTATTATAGGGACCTAACGTTCCCCTCTCCTTCAAAGAAGTGTTGTCTTCAATGCTTGAGTATTTTTTGATGCTTCTGTATAAAATTCTCATCCTCCCCTGTGGAAACTTCAGTGTTTAAGTTCTTCCATTTGATGGGATACTCTGAAATTGATTCATTCCATAGCTGTCAATTTCATGTTTTTGTGACTGTTTGAGGTTCCAATATGATTTTTCCTTCCTCGTCAAGTTCCGGCAATATTCTTTGAATAGGGAGGTTGTCGCCAATAACCTTCTTTAAGCATGAAACATGGAAAACTGGATGCACTAGAGAAGATGCAAGAAGCTCCAATTTATATGCCATAGTACTAATCTTTTGCAACACCTTGTAAGGACCATAATATTTTGGTGATAATTTATTATCCTTCTTAGATTGCTTGAGGGACATTTATTTTTATGGTGTAGACGTAAAAATACTCAATCGCCTAAAAAAATTATTTCGATGCAATGTTCATTTGCCTGTTGTTTCATTATATTATGCGCCAAATTGAGGTTATCCCTTAAGAGTTGGAGAAATTGTTGCTGATGCTCATTGTGATCTTCCACTACTTGAAACTTAGATTTTTCTCTTAAATATGATGTTATGGACAATGGATGATATCCATAAAGTGCTATAAATGGGGTCATTTTTGTTGTAGTATGGAAGGAAGTGTTATACCACCATTCAGCTAGAGGTAACCACTTAACCCATTATGTATGTTTATCAAATACAAAGAAACAAAGATATCCTTCCAAACATTTGTTCAATATCTCAATTTACCCATCAGATTGAGGATGATAAGATGAGCTATGAGCTAATTGAGTACCGAGAGAACAAAATAATTTCTTCCAAAATTTTCCAATGAAAATGGAATCTTTGTGCTTAGAATAATCTTTGGGTTTCCATGTAGCTTTTGAATTGTTTCCATAAATGCAGTATAAATTGTATTGGATTTCAATTAATGAGAAAATGCACAAAAGTGTGCAGACTTGGTAATTCTATCAACTACCACCATGATGACACTCTTTACTTTGGACTTGGGTAAACCTGTGATAAAATCTATTGGAAGATCCTCCCAATGTTGACCTCGAATGGATAGAGGTTGTAATAGACCTAAGCTCTTAATTGTATGAACTTTATTTTGTTTGCAAACCAAACATTTTGCCACAAACTTTTGAATATTAGATTGAAGGCCATCCCAAAAAAAACCTTCTTAACCCTGTGGTAATTATTTAAAAATCCTGAGTGCCCTCCTGAGGGATAGGTGTGTAATTCCAAAAGAATATTTTGTTTGAGTTGGGAATTCTTACAAAGGTATACGCGGTCTTTGTACCACAATGAGTCATTTTTCCAGCTAAATGTATCAAATGTACTGGGATCTTTTTGCAACTTTTGAACGAGTGCCCACACTTATTTGTCATTCTTCCATTCATCCCTTGCTTCAGTTATCCAATATGGTTTGATAATAGAAATGGCACAAATAAATGCTTCCACATCCTCATCCTTTCTTGAGAGTGCATCTGCAACAACATTTTTCTTCCCCTTTTTGTAGATGATTTCAAAGTCATAGCCCAATATATTTGTGACCCATTTTTGTTGCTTTCTAAATATTATCCTTGTTATAAAAAGTATTTAATACTATCATGATTTGTTTTTACCTTGAAGTGCCTTCCCATTAGGTAAGGTTTCCATTTCTTAAGTGCATGTAGTATTGCCAACATTTACTTCTCATAAATAGATTTGTGTAAATACTTTTCTTTAATTGGACAACTTTCAAAAGTAATGGGTCTTCCCTATTTCATCAAAACAACACCAATTCCGTTTCTTGAGGCATCACATTCCACAATAAAGGTTTTCATGAATTTTGGAGTAGATAACATCAGTGCTTGGCACATTGCCTCTTTAAGATGTCCAAAGGCCTTAGTTGCTTCTGGAGTCCAAGAAAATTCATCTTTCTTCAATAATGTTGTTAGAGGTGCTATTATTCTCCCATAATTATGAACAAAATTGTGATAATAACCCTGTCAACTTGAGAAATCCTTGTAGATGCTTTATGGATGTAGGGATTTTCCATTCTTTAATGGATTTAATTTTAATAGGGTCTACCTTAACACCCTCATGAGATCCAATATGACCCAGATATTCCACCTCTTATACTCCAAAGAAACATCTGGAGGTTTTTGCATATATTTGTTTCTCCTCCAATATTTTGAGCACTCTATCAACATGTTGAACATGATCCTTCCAAGACTTGCTCTAGATTACATCACAAAATACTAACAAAATTTTTCTAAGGAAGCCTTTGAAAATGGAATTCATCAAACCTTGAAATGTAGAAGGTGCATTGATAAGGCCAAAAGGCATGACCAAAAATTCATAATGACCCTCATGAGTTATAAAGGATGTTTTCAGAATGTCTTTAGTCTTCATTCATATTTGATGGTATCCTTAACGAATATCCAACTTGGTGAAGTAAATTACTCCATGTAATTCATCCAATAATTCATCAATGAGAGGAATGGGAAATTTATCTTTAATAGTAAGCTTGTTGAACTCCCTATAATCCAGACACATGAACCATGATCCATCCTTCTTGTGCACCAATACTATTAGAGCAGAGAAATAGATTTGACTAGGTTGAATTATAACAACCTCTAACATTTCTGCAACGATAAGTTCAATTTCACTCTTTTGGGTATAGGGATATCTGTAATGCTTGATGTTTGGAGGAACACTTCCTAGAATCAAATGAATAGCATGATCATGATCACGAATAGTTGGGAGGCATTTGGGAGTCTCAAATAACTTGTAATGATTATCCAAGGCTTTTTGGAGATCTGGAGAAATAAATGATTTCGATGTTTGAACCTCTAAGGGACATAATTGTGTAATTATGCCCCATTTTTATTTATTTAGAATATCTATCATGCCATTACAGTTGATTATCTTTCCTGGTTTCCTTGTGATACCCTTAATTCTACTTTCTTTCCTTCCCAAAAAAATTCAATAAAAGTTCTTCAAAATTAAAAGATATCATACACAAAGATTATAACCATTGGACTCCTAATACAACATCATCACTTTTCAGAGCAATTTATGGTTCCTCCATTTGCAACCATCACTTGAACCTCTAGTGCTAGATATAGGAAGCAATTCAATTCCTTGGTGATCTTACAATGAATAATATTATGGGTACTACTAGAATCAATCAACACTATTACCTTTTTTATTTTTTATATGTCCTTCTATCTTGAGAGTTTGAGGAGTGATAATTCCTGCCAATGCATTACAAGTTATGGTCAGATTCATTTCTTCTTTCTCTGGGGTTGGTTCTTGGTGTATATCCTCTTCTTTTGACATTTCTTATTCTTTTTCTTCCTCCTCTTCACAACCTATGTAAAATAATTTCTTCTCAACACACTTATGACCTTTAGTGTATTTTCTATCACAACTGTAACAAAGCCCTTTTTCTCTTTTTTCTTCCAATTGTTTTGGTGTCAACCTTGTAGGTAGTGGAAGGCTAGAAGCAACGACACTTCCATATTTATAGTTCTGAGCGGTAGGCTTCCTTGTTGCCATAATTTTTCTTTTAATTTTTCTTGCCAACCTAAACGCCTTCTCCAATGAATTAGTTTCCCAAAGGAAAACCTCATGTTGGATGTTATCCTTTAAAGTCCCTATGAAGACATCAACCCTATGCACCTATGCAATATCATTTGCCCTTATATTCAATTTTTGGAAGTTGTAAATGTGCTCCCTATTGAACCTTTTGTTTAAGATTTGTCAATTGGTTAAAGAAGGTGCTTCTCTTTGTATCCTAATAATGTGCTATCATTTCCTCTGTAAAAATTAACCAAGCGAAAATTTGTTTACGAGAGAAAAGCCATTGATACCATGAAAATTAATTGGGTTCTAAATATAAAGTCACAATGCATAACTTTTGTGTCTTTTTCACATTATGGATATCAAAATATTACTCCATATATAGTATCCATGTTACAGGATCCTTGCTATCAAACCTCCTCATATCGATATTTTGAATATTATGAGTCTTGAATCCAACGTTAGAGTCCATGAAATCATGATTAACATTTATTTTGTTCTATGAAATCGTGATTAACATTTATTTTGTTCTCATCATAAGTTTCTTTTACTACCTTTTCGCCATTAGGAAGAATTTCTTGTAGCAACTTTGTCAAGTATTTCTTCAAATCTTCCATGTTTCCTTTTAGTTTTGCTTCTATACCATTGATAGTAGCTTCTCTTACTTTTTGCGAGAGAAAAATTTGTTGCACTTGGTCTCGTAATTTTCATATATCATGTTGCATTTCATCCTCTTATTCATGTGTCATAGTAGAGATTTTAGGTTTCTTACTAGGTGTTTCCATTTTCTTTCTTTGGGGCATCAATTTATGATAATTATGCTTCACTATGCCCTTTGAATCACTTCAAACTAATTTTTCAAACAAAACTTATGCAAATTTTAAAAACTACACACCTTTTTTTCATTTTGTAGGAGCTTGATATTGAATATGTTGTATCTCTGTAATTTCAGATCTCCAAGGTCTAAAATTTGGTCTTGTGGTATCCCTCAGATTCCTTTTTCCAACCCCACAATGCTTATTGAGATTGTGTTCTTCAAGAAATAGTTATGCCCAATCTCCCATAATGCCCTGATTATAGACTAGTTTAGTATAGCGAACATGTATGGAGTGCCACGTCTCACTTTTTCGACCTTTGGTCGTGAAAATGATACCAAACAAACTACATTATATCCTATTTATTTCACTATTTACAAACTTTAAATCTGATGATCAGAGAGAAATTTATGATGATTTTCCCAAGGTCACCTGGTTGAGATGAAATTCTGGAGCCTACAAAAATCCTAACTTGCTCGAATCATATCTTCAAAAGTATAGAAAGAGAAGATCTAAAATTCGTACATGAGGTTATAGGATTTTATCTCCACGTGATTTCAATTTCAGCTTTTGAAGTTTCATAGAAAAAACCTTATATCAAAAATTCCACGATAACCTGTTTGGAGTAGTGAAACCCTAGAATCCAAAGCTCTGATACCAAATGTTATGCAACTAGCTCACAAAATAGAATAAGGGATAGATCAATGACTTCAAAATTAGCCTCTTCGAGGGGGAAACCTCCTTTACATTACACAAATGAATAATTCTTGGATGATTCAACTGACAAAACCTCCTTTCTATATATTGGACTCTAAGGGGTCACAATATAACAATAGTAATGTAAGCGCACAATGATAACAATAGTGGGCTTCTATGGGGCATAATAATAACAATATGGGGATTACATATTGGGCACAAAAATAACAATAAGGGGGCTCCATTGACAATAACAATAAGGGAATACACTAGTATTATAGGGATCCGTTGTGCCCTACAACAACCCCCCATTTCATAACATTTTTATCACAAACAATTTACATATGAAATGGGTCCCTTTTAAAATTTTTAATTGGCATTAATAAACTTGTTCAAATAAGGTATGATAATCAAATGAATTTATGCAAAAAACCCTTGTTGAACAAATGATAAGCAATTTTTGGTTAAGTCCAAAAAAGTAATCACAAGTTCGGTTGCCATCTTGGTTTTTCCCGATGCGATATCGCTATCGGCCATCGGCAATAGCCAATGCACACACAAAAGGGCACATACCTTTTCCCCGATGCGACGCGATATCAGCGATCGGCTATCGGCACGGCACTATGTCTTGTGGAAAATATTTTAACACTCCGGCCCGATGCGATATCGCATATCGGCAATCGGTACAATCCTACGCATTTTCATAAGACGTTTATATCCTTTCCCCGATGCGATATCGCTATCGGCATTCGCTAAAAGCAATTGATACACATTCAGGGGATATGTTTGCGCGCCGAATGCGATATCGCAATCGGCGTTCGCTAAAGAACTTTCCCAAGTGATAACGCCACACACACAGTTCCGATGCGATATGATGACGCTTAATGATGACCTCAGTTCCAAAAGGTGATTATTTCAAAGCATTAAAGTTATATTTAAAATCGATTTGACAAAACCACAGATTTCAAAATGCCGTTAAGTAAAGGGATAAGGTAATGCATGCGTATTTAAAGCTTTGCCCCTTCGAATTAACGAGCAATTACGATTAGACTTTTGAAAAAATCTATTACACGCTTTAAGGGGTCATTCGGTTTAATAACTTAAGTAATGGTCATTTATGAAGCTGCAGGCCGTAAAATCATCATCATTGCATCTACGGTGCCTTCTCAAATCATTAGATCCGCAGCCTCTTTTAGGAATAATCTCGCCACGCTTCAAATCATATATTTATCCCGTTATGGATTGTCATTGTTATTTCTTTGTTACGATTTCTCTTGCACTTGTGTAGAATTCGACTACCGAGATAAGTCTGAATATGATGGGAAAGAAGTTCAAGAAGGTGGCAGGTTCTACTGCGATACCTGCCTCAGGCCAAGCTGCTACACCTTCAAGGAAAGGCTTAATCTCAGATACTACATGCACTGGTCTTACTGGTACTACATGGCAAGGGACATACAATTTGCTAGAAGGAGAACAACCAGAAGTGACAGTAACGGAGGCAAGTGTGGATGAATTGAGAAAGTCTGAGGCAACTCTTAAAGATTTGGCTGACTCTTTTTTGCACAGAATAGCAGCCAGGGAACAAGTCTTGCCTTATACTGATGTGGTACGTTGGGCAATTGAAGAAATTCCTCTCACTAATAGAACCTTCGTTTCTAAGGATGGAAGGATTTTCGGCTCCTTCAAGCCTGACGACTTGAGACGAATGTATCATTTGCCCAATCCCGAGCAAGTCTATAACAGAGCATTTGTGGAGAAATTCGCCAGAGAGAATGATTCACCAGCCGAACCTCTCCGAGATTGGAGGCAAAATCCAGCAAAACACAAGCAGGATATGTCGGGTAAGTACTCCAATGCCTCTTTGGCTTCACCTTACTGCTATGCTGGAATTATGATGTGTAGATTGTGGGGATTTCATGATTCTGCAAATATCCATGTTGATATGGTTCCCTTAATGGAAGCGGCCGTTAATAGTATAATTATGGATTGGGCCACTATCCTGTCTGATAAGTTGGTCTTAGCTATTCGTGAGTTTAGGGCCAAAACCAGAGTCACTGAGAGAAAAATCCCACCTTTTTATTACTCTACATACATTATGGATGCCCTTTGTTTTAATTCTGAGTTTCCTGTCCTTGGTTGGAGATGGACAACCCATGACCCAACACCTATTCATTTGTATCATCGTAAATTGTGGAAACCCTCTCACAAAGACCATTTGTACCAAATTTGCAATGGTTTTATGGTTCCCGTTCACTATTCTATTTTTGACAGACCTATCCCTAGGATTTCCTATGAAGCCTCTTTTGACCTGCCAGCCGTAGCCCATTGGTTCGGCGAAGAATGTTTTTCTTATATCAGAGTTTTTGGAAGCAAGGCCAGGCCACATGTTCTTCCCGTATACATGCCAGACAAACTGTTAGCCCGAGAAATCTCTTATCAGATAATGTCTGAAGGTGTTACCCAAACTCTCAAAGAGGAGAAGAAGAGAGGATGGCCATCTTTTCCTTTAAGAATTGGAGTTTATACGCTGCTAAATTATAAGCATGCAGAAAAGGAAGCAGCAAAACTCCAAATGCTATCTCTAGTTTCTATTCCCAACAGACTCTATGACCCGAAAAAGACTGCTTTCATTGCCTTGGAACAGGCTAAGCTGACAAAGGTTATTCACCAAGAAGACCAGTTTGACGACCTGTTCATGGGTGCTGATTCAATAAGCCAAGTCAAACAACTTGCTGCGATGAGATATGAAGATATGGAATTAACTGAATTTAATAAACTTAGAAAGCAAAGGTTGCAAACTTTGCCTCTAAAGTTATTATCTACAACCCCAACTTCATCCTCAAGCGAGCCTGATCAGACAGAAATAAATTCACCTCCCGTTACAATTAGAGAACAGGAGGAAAGTCAAAGAAAGCTGCAGGCAGAAAGTCATAGAAGAGAACAAATAGAAAGGCAGCAAAAAGCACAAATTGAACAAGAGCAAAGAAGGCAAAGGGAGCAAGAAGAGCAAAGAAGACAAAGGGAGATAGAAGAACAGAGACAAAGGGAGATAGAAGAACAGAGGAAAAGAGAGGAAGAAGAAAAAATAAGGAAAGAACTGGAAGATAGGCAGAAAAAGGAATTGGAGGAACAGCAACGGAGAGTACAAGAGGAGCAACAGCGGAAGGCATTCGAAGAACAGCAGAGAATTGAAAAAGAAAAAGAACAGAGTAAGCAAATCTCTGTTGATACTGAATTGATTAAGGAATGGAATCAATTTGATTCCATTATAAGTGGTAAAGAAGCCTCCAAAGACTCAGATGCCTTAAAGACTCCCGATACTACTGTTTCTCCGGTTCTTGAAGGAACCAGCGGCCCACCCACAGTACAGAACGTTGAAGAAGTTACTCAGAATCCATCTGATCAAGTTGATCTTCAGGTAGAGGAAATTCCTCCTCTAGACATTTTCTACAGCCCTAAGCATAGAGCCGTTGTAAGACGCTCAAGGAAGAGGCGAAGGCTTGATCAACCTTCTGTTTCAAATGAGCAAACAGTCACGGGCAATGTCGTCTGGAAGGGAGAATTAAGTCCCTCTGAAGATTTAACAAAGCTGTCGCAATTTGCGGGAGCTTATTCAGCAGCAACCATTGACAAAGCATCCGAAGTGAGTCTTCTTTTGAAGACTAAAGAGCATGAGGTATATGCATTGCAAGCAGAAGTGATAGAGGCAAAGAATAAGGCGACACAGGCAGAAGAACAATTGCTGGCTCAACAACAAGAGAATCATTTGTTAACCCAGCAAATTGAAAAACTAAGGATAGACCAAAGTGACATTAAAGCACATGAATTGGCAGAGGCATTATCACAGTTGGAGGCATCAAATGAGCTGTTAATGAAATCTAAAGAGGATCAAATAGTTCAACTCTCAGCACAGCTTGAAGGTATTAAAGGTGCCAAGAGTATTGAAGATTTCAGAACAGAGGCAACTCTGATAAACAGCGCTTTGATATCTCAGATCAGACTTTTGTGCCAACAGCTAGTTGAAGCTGAGTCACTTTGTGATATATCTACAGCAGTATGTGAGCAAATCAAGAAAGCCAGGACTAACTTGGATCAGGCCGAAGATGAAATAATAGAATATATTGAATGGCAAGATACTCCAGAAGGGCAAGCTGCTAATTTAGCCCGAATCAGTGTAACATACAAGAACATACTTTTCATGGAATGGGAAACATAGGTAATGAAGGCAGAGAGGGCAGCATCCAGGTGCAAAACAATTTCCAAAAACATGATCAATATAGTCAATGATACATTGTATCTGGCTAACATGATTTCACAGTGCACACCTGGAAACATAACAACCGCGAATATGCTGGAGCACAAGAATTATCCTAAGCTGGAAGAACAAGGGCGGTTAATTACTGGAGTGAATACCTTGACCTCCGATGCATACTGGCTTTTCCTGATTAAACCGCATTCTCAAAGGTCGGCTCTTAACTGCCTAACCGACGCTCTCACATACCTGATCGCCGATTTCCAAGATGCCACATATGATGCACAGCTGACTTCTCGCCTCAATACTCCACCAGAAGTAGAGCCAATGCTGGCGATATGTCAGCGAAAGAGTAAAGGCAAAGAGACAGCTGACTGAAGCATCGCCGCCGACTGCCGAATCACCCAAATGCAAAATGATATTTGTTGATGCCGATTTCTTAGTTTTCAGTTTTTAGATATTTAGAAGTTAGATTAGCATAGTATTTATAGACCCTTTCATTGTTTTGGAAAGGGTCGTAAAATTTTGTAAAAGACTAAAAGGCTGAAGTTTGCACTATTGTGCTTCAGTCTATATTCTTTTTGAAACTCGACCACTGGTCCTTAATTTTACTTGGAATGCTGTTTAAGTAAATTGTGCACTATTGTCGTTTGCTTGGAATGCTTTCTGGTTGGAAGGAAGGACTGCGACATAGCGATTAATATATTGGATTGATCAAACAGCTTGCATGGTACTATTATCTGTATCTGTTCTCTTTTCAGTTATATGAATTGCTGTGTTATTACTTTGCTATTATTGAATACATGTATGTAAAACAACAACAAGTCTTCATTTCATATCACTATTGAATGTTTTGTGATTTGTTATCTTTCACTCATATATGTATCAATGATATAAATGACTGAGTGCAGTAATTCGCTATTATAGCTCTGCGTAACTACTTACGCAGAGCAATCTCAAATGATTAAACATCTATGCTTGTTGTTAGTGTCATCTATATGCCTGTCATTAAGCATAGTTTATCAAACGCTGTACTGTCTGAATTGATAAGTCCCGGGATTAGCTTATAGTTTTTTGTATTTCTTTTATAGTTTAGTTGTTTGTTTATTATCATTTCATATCTTAAATCATCCATCCATCCCGTTTACTTATAATCTTTGGGAAACTGGTCCCGTTATCCCCAGTCGGAGCCACTATTCCAAACGGAAAAGGAGTTGCACTAAGTTCCGGACCGGGTGGTTTCCCCGATGTTGTTGCAACGAATTTCGGGGCATCAACATTTTTGGCGCTAGAAGGAGGGCCATCAACTGTGAATGGCAAGTAGGTCCAAGTCCACAAACCATTCTAAGAGTAATTCCCCCTCCAAACCATCTTCTCCTTCTCAATCACATGCTGGTTTTCCAGCACATGATCAAAGAAAAGAAGAATCAACCACCACTGCTCACACCCATAATATTTCAGAACATTTAAGTCTTGAATCCCCTGAAGTTCAGTCTCTTATCCATAAACTTCAGAGCTTCTCAATTTCACCTCAGAAATCTGAAGTATCACAAAGCAGTGTGACCTCGCAGTTAAACTTATCTCATCCACTTACCAGACTTCAGAGCGAAAAACTTGGTATTGAACCTACTGAGTTCCCTTTACCCAAAAAGAAAAGGGCTAAGAAGATCACTGAAGTATCTGATAGTGAAGATCTTTCTTCCATATCTTCCATCTCAACTCCTCCTCTGCGAAGTCAATCATCCACTCCCCCATTACACATTGTTGTCCATCAAGGAATAAGTACTACAGCATCTCAAGCTACTCTCTCTCTAACAACTTCTTCTCCTCAGTCATCTGGAATACCAATAGTAGTAACAACTAATATCACCAGCATAATGGCAGATCCATGGACTCAGCCAGGTGCAGTCAATATGCCCGGACCATTACATGATCTACCTGATGCTCCAGAAAAATGGTTGCCTAAATTTAATCCAGATAACGGAACACAAGCTGAAGAACATATTAACAACTTCATGTTAGCTGTTAATCTAAAGGGAGTGACAGAACAAGACGTTGTTGTAAGGCTTTTCCCTTATACTCTGCAAGGATCGGTGGGATCCTGGTACTTCTCATTACCTTCTGGTTCTATTACCAGCTGGGCTATGTGCCAAGAGCAATTTCTTATCAAATATGGAGATGACAGGTCTCTGGCGACTCTAATAAACGACCTCTCCAATTTGAGAATAGAACATAGAGAACCAGTAAAAGAGTTTAATGCCCGATTCAATAAACTTTTAAATAAAATCCCCACTGCTTCTAAGCCAAGTGAACAAATCAGAAGCGAATGGTACATTACTGCTCTCCCTTCCAACATAGCTATTTTTGTTGACAGGGCTGGCAAACCTACCTTAGCCGAGAATATGAAAGAAGCACTTGCCGTCGAAAAACGGATAAATGCCCTAGAAAAGAAAGCAGTTTTGGAGGATAGAAAATCTAAAAAAGTTTCATTTAAAGAAGATTCCAAGAAGAAAACCCCAAAAGACCCATATGACATGGAGGGTTTACAAAAGGTCCTTAAAACATTGTCTAATGAAATGGTTGAAATTAAAAAACAGGTGGCTGAAACTTCAACCAAAAAACCATTTAGAACTTTTAAGAAAACAGAAACAAAGCCACCCAATGTTATATCTAATGCAGATTCTGAACAGGAAGATGAAGAAGAGGAATCATCCTCACAGACAGATGATGAAGAAGAAGTAGTTGAGTGCCATGGTATGTGGGACTTCATACTCCCAAATTCTGACACTGAGAATCAAGAAGAAGCTTTTCCTATTACTATAAGAAGTAAAATCGCTTCTGAACCTACTCAAACAACTACAAAAAAGAGGAGTGCAGGTGCTGCCACACCAAAAGAAAAAGTTCTTCCGAAGAAATCTCCGGTAGCAGCCCCTCAAAACCAGCCTCCAATTTCTAATTCTCCTTCAACATCCAAAACACTAGTGGTATCTGAACATATGGAGTATAATATTGTCGATGACATGAAAAAGACCAAGGCAAACATAACCATGTTTGAACTAGGTAAATTAAAACATCAGCAAAAATTGCTCCTAAGGGAATTTAACGCTATTCCCTCTTCCCCTCTTCCCAGTTCAAAAGCCGCTAATGATTCAGGACAACCCCCTCCAGATATGGTCGAGGCTACCGATTCGGTTATGATTGGAGATAGATCCAATTCTCATACCCCACCTTTCTTGCTCACCTATGAAATCTATAATCGAAATCTGCATAACTGTTTAATTGATTCAGGGGCTTCATCCAATATTATGCCAGCTTCAGTTTGTTCTAAGCTGAACATAGAACCCCAGAAGTCAGCCATCCACATTGTACAGTTAGACAGAACCAAAGTACAAGTCATAGGAGAGATTAATTCTGTGACTATCAGGTTGTCTGCTGATCCCAGAATAGTACAGAGAATAGACATTTTGATAGCCGACATACCTGAATTCTACGGTTTAATTTGAGCAGAGACTGGTCTGAGAAACTACATGGATACATTTCCACGGATTGGTCACATATGTGGCTCCCCTACAAGGGTAAGCCAAATCAAATAAGGATCGACCGTGAGAAGCATATGACTCATACAGTAACCGATTTCGAACAAGAAAACCAGCCGGTGGCTTTCAACAATAATATTTTGGGAAATTATTCTTCACAATCATTCTTTGGCAATTTTGTTGCCCAATCTTCCCCTTTCCAAGTTAATCATTGTACATCTCAAGTAGAAAATTTTTCACAATCAAATTTATCCAAATGCTTTAATGTAGATCAAAAGGATGTAAATATTTCCGATTCTCCTTTATTTTGGTCTTTGTATTTTGATGGCTCTAAGTCCAGCGAGGGCTCAGGAGCAGGTTGCATTTTGGTTAGTCCAAAAGGCGAAAAGACAATGCTTTCTTGTAGATTAGAATTTGAATGCACCAATAATACAGCCGAATACGAAGCACTATTGCAGGGATTATATAAGGCAATTGACCTTAAAGTCCAATATTTAAAAGTATTCGGCGATAGTGAGATCATTGTTAAACAGGCAAAGGAATACAATTCATTGCCTCTCAAGCCACCTTAAGCATTATCAAACGCTAGTGCAAGATCTCACTTCGCATTTCTCAGCATTCAATATTTTTTCAATCCCAAGATCGCAAAATTCAGCAGCTGATTTGCTAGCCAACGTAGCTTCCAAACTCCTCCCTTCCGAAGACTATAGTCTTGATAGATTTTCAGTAGAGTTAATATTTAGACCTTCAGTTCCTGATAACATCATTAACTGGAGGGTTTTCAACCATGACGAGGATATTTTGCAATTTTTAACCTCTGAAAAGTCCTATGACAATCAAGTCATTGAAGAGGATGAGCATGATTCTCAAATGAAGCAAACATCTCAAGATAACGTTATTCCTAAACCTGTGGTAAAGCTTGAAGACCTTTATGACATCAAAGATAGGTTTAAACCTGTAATTAATGCTAAACTCCAGAGCTCTACTCTTAGGTTTGAATTGATTAATTTAGGAACGGCTCAAACTCCTCAAAATATAAATTTAGGATTAGGACTTTCTACAATAGAAAAGGAAGCATTTATCAAACTTTTAAGAAAAAACAAACAAGTTTTTGCTTGGAAGTATGATGACCTTAAAACATATGATACATCTATCATACAACACACTATTCCTATGCTTCCCGATTAAAAACCAATCCAGCAGAAGTTAAGAAAAATCCATCCAAATTTGGAGAGCCAGATAAAGTCGGAACTTAATAAGCTTTTAAAAGCTAAGATTATCTTCCCTGTCCGACACTCAAACTGGGTCTCCAATATGGTACCCGTCAAGAAGAAAAACGACGACATCAGAATCTGTATTGATTTCAGAAATTTAAATAAGGCAAGCTTAAAAGATAACTTCCCTCTGCCTACCATGGAGCAAATCCTTCAATCGGTAGCAGGATCTGAATTGATGTCTTTTCTTGATGGTTTCTCAGGATACAATCAAGTGCTGGTCCACCCTGATGACCAATTAAAAACTACATTCAGAACAAAATGGGGAACTTACGCATACCAAAAGATGCCTTTCGGACTCATAAATGCAGGAGCGACATTTCAAAGAGCTATGGATACAGCCTTTAGAGGGTTAATTAACCGAACAGTAGTTGTCTACCTCGATGACATTACTGTATATTCTAAAAAGAGATATAATCACTTGCATGATTTAAATCAGATTTTCCAACGATGCAAAACATATGGTATCTCTCTTAACCCGAAAAAGTCTTTCTTCGCTCTCAACCAAGGCAAGATCTTAGGGTTTATTGTATCTAAGGATGGCATTTATGTAGATCCTGAGCGAATTAAAGAAATTTCTGAAATTCCTTTTCCACACAATAAAAAATCGATGCAGTCGTTTTTAGGACAAATTAATTTCGTTAAGCGATTTGTTCCAGATTTTTCACAGATTGTACTACCACTGCAAAAGATGATTAAAAAGAATTCAATCTTCAGATGGGGACTAGAAGAAAAGCAAGCTTTTCATGATATTAAGCAATCCATAATCAATGTCCCAGCCCTGAATACTCCAAATCTTTCTAATCATTTTACATTATATACTATTGCATCCGACTTATCTTACGCAGCAGTACTAACTCAGTTGAATGATGACAATTTGGAAGCGCCCATTTCGTTCTTCAGTTCTAACTTTCAAGGCGCCGAATTGAATTATTCCGAAATTGAGAAACAAGCTTTTGCTGTCTTTAAAGTAGTCAAACATTATCGACCCTTTCTTCTTAAAACCCATACTAAAGTAATAGTTCCTTTCTCCGCAGTTAGGCAACTATTAATTCAAAAGGAATTGGGAGAAAAGAGGGCAAATTGGGTCGCAGCCCTCCAAGAATATGATCTAGAAATAAAGCCAGCAAAATTTGTTAAAGGTCAAGGTTTTTGCAGGATCTTAGCAGGAGCATCAAACATTCCTGAATCAAGTGATACGGAGCAAACTCAAGAAGTTAATCAGCTAAGTATACCGGATTCCGAATCTCAATATTCAGATCTAATCTTTTATTTAAAGAATGGTTATGCACCTACCAATTTGTCCTACAAGAATAAAAGAGCCATTAGATTGAAAGCTAAGAGTTTTTCTCTTATTAATGATGTGCTCTTCAGGAGAAACTATGATTCTGTATTACTAAGATGCCTTGAGAAACCTGAAGCTCAAAAGGTTTTGCAGGAGCTACACGATGGACCGGCAGGAGGACATTTTGCAGCTGATACAACAGCTCATAAAGTAATTCATGCCGAATATTACTGGCCTACTTTGTTTAAGGATGCTCATGAATATGTAAGGAAATGCATTAAGTGCCAAACTGCCAGTGGAAGACAACAAAAGCCAGCTTTCCCTTTACAACCAATCAACATTGAACAACCTTTTGAACAATGGGGATTGGACATCATTGGAGAAATAAATCCTTCATCTTCCAAGCAACACAAGTATATCCTTACAGCAACTGATTACTTTACAAAGTGGGTAGAAGCAGTTCCATTAAAGACAACAAACTCGGAAGCAATCATCGAATTTATAGATCAGTTCATCGTAACCAGGTTTGGTGTCCCAAACGCTCTTGTCTTTGATAATGCTTCTTACTTCTCAGGCAATGCAATGATTGATTTCGCTATCAAAAGAGGATTCAAATTAAAGTATTCTGCCAACTATTACCCCCAGGGTAACGGCCTAGCAGAATCAACTAATAAAAATCTAATCAAAATCATTAAGCGAACAATCGAAGAGAATCATAAGAACTGGCATAAATCCTTGGTATTTGCATTATGGGCCGATAAGATTACACAGAAAGCTTCCATAGGGACCTCTCCGTTTAATCTTGTTTATGGAAAAGAAGCAGTCGTACCAACCAATCTTCTTCTCCCATCTTTAGCCCTAGTGCAATTTATAGACGAAACTCCTTCTTCTTCTATACAGTTTAGACATGATCAAATACTCAAACTTGAAGAAGAAAGGGATAAAGCCAAGGTTACACATGCAAGACATCAGCAAGTCATTAAAGCAGCTTTCGATCTAGCCTCATCCAGCCCTAGACAATTTGAAGTCGGAGATCTAGTCCTGAAATGGGACAAAGCCCATGAAGACAAAGGTAAACATTTCAAATTCCAAAAACTGTGGCTAGGACCATTTCAGATCTGTGAAAAAGTAGGCCATTCCACATTCATACTTCAAAATCTATCAGGGGTGAGAGATTCTCTCCCTGTCAATGGTCTAATTCTGAAGAAATTCTTTAACTGAGGAGGTAACCCCTTCTCTTTGTAGCTTATTAGTTTTTCATAGTTTGTAGGATTTGTAGGAATAAAAATGTGGGACATTCCCATTGACCTTTCGCTGTAAACAAAAGCTGTCTCGCCATAGTAATATTAATATTTACTTTTTAAAAATAGCATCCTGAACCGAGAGAGATCATTTCTAGGAAATTAGATATCTTTTTATTCTGAGCATTACAGACTCACCTTTGTAAATTTCACTCTGAACGAAGTTCTATGAATCATCTTGAGTGGTTGAAATCAGTCCCCAAAGGTTATCTATACGAAAATAGGAGCTAATTCATCTTCAGCATCTTCAACTCTTAAAACCTGTCATCCATTTATTCTTAATAAGATAATTGTTCATCCCATTCACCAACAGTTTTTGATTACTCAGAGTGTAATTCTAAAATATAAAAGATTAAAGATAAGAGGTCTTATCACAAGCCTGCTTACCATGTTCATAGGAAAATAATTTAACTGACATTACCAAAACTGCATACCAAACAGGGTAATGGCTTGAAATTTCAAGACAAGGGGTCTCATCACGAGCCAGCTTGTTCAGTTTAATTACTACCCGTGAATGGCATTGTCATCTATCTGGCCACCAAACCAGGACAATGGCTTTTATCTTAAGAAAAAAGAAATTGAAATTCAAAAAATACGAGAATATCTTTTGAATTCATTCTGTTTAGTCACACTCTAAGGTGAATGGAACAATGGACAACAACATGGTTAAAAGGTAATCCTGCCGAGACTATGAATGTTTGCTGGCAGCAGAGGCTCTACCTGTGACAGAGGAGTTTATTTTAAAAGCTGATATGGAAAAGTTTTCTATTTTTACTTTTACAAACCAATAAGGACTTATTTTAATACTCGAAATGCATTTATAAAAAGAGGAAGTTAAATGAAGAAACCTGTTTTATTTACAATCAATAGATATCTAGTTATATTAGAAATTTCCTTTCTTTTATAAAGATTCTATTTGAGAAAGTGTAAGTATAATTGTTAGTTCAGAGATAACTGGTTCTGCCAGCGAATCGCCAATTGTTGTGCCCTACAACAACCCCCCATTTCATAACATTTTTATCACAAACAATTTACATATGAAATGGGTCCCTTTTAAAATTTTTAATTGGCATTAATAAACTTGTTCAAATAAGGTATGATAATCAAATGAATTTATGCAAAAAACCCTTGTTGAACAAATGATAAGCAATTTTTGGTTAAGTCCAAAAAAGTAATCACAAGTTCGGTTGCCATCTTGGTTTTTCCCGATGCGATATCGCTATCGGCCATCGGCAATAGCCAATGCACACACAAAAGGGCACATACCTTTTCCCCGATGCGACGCGATATCGGCGATCGGCTATCGGCACGGCACTATGTCTTGTGGAAAATATTTTAACACTCCGGCCCGATGCGATATCGCATATCGGCAATCGGTACAATCCTACGCATTTTCATAAGACGTTTATATCCTTTCCCCGATGCGATATCGCTATCGGCATTCGCTAAAAGCAATTGATACACATTCAGGGGATATGTTCGCGCGCCGAATGCGATATCGCAATCGGCGTTCGCTAAAGAACTTTCCCAAGTGATAACGCCACACACACACTTCCGATGCGATATGATGACGCTTAATGATGACCTCAGTTCCAAAAGGTGATTATTTCAAAGCATTAAAGTTATATTTAAAATCGATTTGACAAAACCACAGATTTCAAAATGCCGTTAAGTAAAGGGATAAGGTAATGCATGCGTATTTAAAGCTTTGCCCCTTCGAATTAACGAGCAATTACGATTAGACTTTTGAAAAAATCTATTACACGCTTTAAGGGGTCATTCGGTTTAATAACTTAAGTAATGGTCATTTATGAAGCTGCAGGCCGTAAAATCATCATCATTGCATCTACGGTGCCTTCTCAAATCATTAGATCCGCAGCCTCTTTTAGGAATAATCTCGCCACGCTTCAAATCATATATTTATCCCGTTATGGATTGTCATTGTTATTTCTTTGTTACGATTTCTCTTACACTTGTGTAGAATTCGACTACCGAGAGAAGTCTGAATATGATGGGAAAGAAGTTCAAGAAGGTGGCAGGTTCTACTGCGATACCTGCCTCAGGCCAAGCTGCTACACCTTCAAGGAAAGGCTTAATCTCAGATACTACATGCACTGGTCTTACTGGTACTACATGGCAAGGGACATACAATTTGCTAGAAGGAGAACAACCAGAAGTGACAGTAACGGAGGCAAGTGTGGATGAATTGAGAAAGTCTGAGGCAACTCTTAAAGATTTGGCTGACTCTTTTCTGCACAGAATAGCAGCCAGGGAACAAGTCTTGCCTTATACTGATGTGGTACGTTGGGCAATTGAAGAAATTCCTCTCACTAATAGAACCTTCGTTTCTAAGGATGGAAGGATTTTCGGCTCCTTCAAGCCTGACGACTTGAGACGAATGTATCATTTGCCCAATCCCGAGCAAGTCTATAACAAAGCATTTGTGGAGAAATTCGCCAGAGAGAATGAATCACCAGCCGAACCTCTCCGAGATTGGAGGCAAAATCCAGCAAAACACAAGCAGGATATGTCGGGTAAGTACTCCAATGCCTCTTTGGCTTCACCTTACTGCTATGCTGGAATTATGATGTGTAGATTGTGGGGATTTCATGATTCTGCAAATATCCATGTTGATATGGTTCCCTTAATGGAAGCGGCCGTTAATAGTATAATTATGGATTGGGCCACTATCCTGTCTGATAAGTTGGTCTTAGCTATTCGTGAGTTTAGGGCCAAAACCAGAGTCACTGAGAGAAAAATCCCACCTTTTTATTACTCTACATACATTATGGATGCCCTTTGTTTTAATTCTGAGTTTCCTGTCCTTGGTTGGAGATGGACAACCCATGACCCAACACCTATTCATTTGTATCATCGTAAATTGTGGAAACCCTCTCACAAAGACCATTTGTACCAAATTTGCAATGGTTTTATGGTTCCCGTTCACTATTCTATTTTTGACAGACCTATCCCTAGGATTTCCTATGAAGCCTCTTTTGACCTGCCAGCCGTAGCCCATTGGTTCGGCGAAGAATGTTTTTCTTATATCAGAGTTTTTGGAAGCAAGGCCAGGCCACATGTTCTTCCCGTATACATGCCAGACAAACTGTTAGCCCGAGAAATCTCTTATCAGATAATGTCTGAAGGTGTTACCCAAACTCTCAAAGAGGAGAAGAAGAGAGGATGGCCATCTTTTCCTTTAAGAATTGGAGTTTATACGCTGCTAAATTATAAGCATGCAGAAAAGGAAGCAGCAAAACTCCAAATGCTATCTCTAGTTTCTATTCCCAACAGACTCTATGACCCGAAAAAGACTGCTTTCATTGCCTTGGAACAGGCTAAGCTGACAAAGGTTATTCACCAAGAAGACCAGTTTGACGACCTGTTCATGGGTGCTGATTCAATAAGCCAAGTCAAACAACTTGCTGCGATGAGATATGAAGATATGGAATTAACTGAATTTAATAAACTTAGAAAGCAAAGGTTGCAAACTTTGCCTCTAAAGTTATTATCTACAACCCCAACTTCATCCTCAAGCGAGCCTGATCAGACAGAAATAAATTCACCTCCCGTTACAATTAGAGAACAGGAGGAAAGTCAAAGAAAGCTGCAGGCAGAAAGTCATAGAAGAGAACAAATAGAAAGGCAGCAAAAAGCACAAATTGAACAAGAGCAAAGAAGGCAAAGGGAGCAAGAAGAGCAAAGAAGACAAAGGGAGATAGAAGAACAGAGGAAAAGAGAGGAAGAAGAAAAAATAAGGAAAGAACTGGAAGATAGGCAGAAAAAGGAATTGGAGGAACAGCAACGGAGAGTACAAGAGGAGCAACAGCGGGAGGCATTCGAAGAACAGCAGAGAATTGAAAAAGAAAAAGAACAGAGTAAGCAAATCTCTGTTGATACTGAATTGATTAAGGAATGGAATCAATTTGATTCCATTATAAGTGGTAAAGAAGCCTCCAAAGACTCAGATGCCTTAAAGACTCCCGATACTACTGTTTCTCCGGTTCTTGAAGGAACCAGCGGCCCACCCACAGTACAGAACGTTGAAGAAGTTACTCAGAATCCATCTGATCAAGTTGATCTTCAGGTAGAGGAAATTCCTCCTCTAGACATTTTCTACAGCCCTAAGCATAGAGCCGTTGTAAGACGCTCAAGGAAGAGGCGAAGGCTTGATCAACCTTCTGTTTCAAATGAGCAAACAGTCACGGGCAATGTCGTCTGGAAGGGAGAATTAAGTCCCTCTGAAGATTTAACAAAGCTGTCGCAATTTGCGGGAGCTTATTCAGCAACAACCATTGACAAAGCATCCGAAGTGAGTCTTCTTTTGAAGACTAAAGAGTATGAGGTATATGCATTGCAAGCAGAAGTGATAGAGGCAAAGAATAAGGCGACACAGGCAGAAGAACAATTGCTGGCTCAACAACAAGAGAATCATTTGTTAACCCAGCAAATTGAAAAACTAAGGATAGACCAAAGTGACATTAAAGCACATGAATTGGCAGAGGCATTATCACAGTTGGAGGCATCAAATGAGCTGTTAATGAAATCTAAAGAGGATCAAATAGTTCAGCTCTCAGCACAGCTTGAAGGTATTAAAGGTGCCAAGAGTATTGAAGATTTCAGAACAGAGGCAACTCTGATAAACGGCGCTTTGATATCTCAGATCAGACTTTTGTGCCAACAGCTAGTTGAAGCTGAGTCACTTTGTGATATATCTACAGCAGTATGTGAGCAAATCGAGAAAGCCAGGACTAACTTGGATCAGGCCGAAGATGAAATAATAGAATATATTGAATGGCAAGATACTCCAGAAGGGCAAGCTGCTAATTTAGCCCGAATCAGTGTAACATACAAGAACATACTTTTCATGGAATGGGAAACACAGGTAATGAAGGCAGAGAGGGTAGCATCCAGGTGCAAAACAATTTCCAAAAACATGATCAATATAGTCAATGATACATTGTATCTGGCTAACATGATTTCACAGTGCACACCTGGAAACATAACAACCGCGAATATGCTGGAGCACAAGAATTATCCTAAGCTGGAAGAACAAGGGCGGTTAATTACTGGAGTGAATACCTTGACCTCCGATGCATACTGGCTTTTCCTGATTAAACCGCATTCTCAAAGGTCGGCTCTTAACTGCCTAACCGATGCTCTCACATACCTAATCGCCGATTTCCAAGATGCCACATATGATGCACAGCTGACTTCTCGCCTCAATACTCCACCAGAAGTAGAGCCAATGCTGGCGATATGTCAGCGAAAGAGTAAAGGCAAAGAGACAGCTGACTGAAGCATCGCCGCCGACTGCCGAATCACCCAAATGCAAAATGATATTTGTTGATGCCGATTTCTTAGTTTTCAGTTTTTAGATATTTAGTAGTTAGATTAGCATAGTATTTATAGACCCTTTCATTGTTTTGGAAAGGGTCGTAAAATTTTGTAAAAGACTAAAAGGCTAAAGTTTGCACTATTGTGCTTCAGTCTATATTCTTTTTGAAACTCGACCACTGGTCCTTAATTTTACTTGGAATGCTGTTTAAGTAAATTGTGCACTATTGTCGTTTGCTTGGAATGCTTTCTGGTTGGAAGGAAGGACTGCGACATAGCGATTAATATATTGGATTGATCAAACAGCTTGCATGGTAGTATTATCTGTATCTGTTCTCTTTTCAGTTATATGAATTGTTGTGTTATTACTTTGCTATTATTGAATACATGTATGTAATACAACAACAAGTCTTCATTTCATATCACTATTGAATGTTTTGTGATTTGTTATCTTTCACTCATATATGTATCAATGATATAAATGACTGAGTGCAGTAATTCGCTATTATAGCTCTGCGTAACTACTTACGCAGAGCAATCTCAAATGATTAAACATCTATGCTTGTTGTTAGTGTCATCTATATGCCTGTCATTAAGCATAGTTTATCAAACGCTGTACTGTCTGAATTGATAAGTCCCAGGATTAGCTTATAGTTTTTTGTATTTCTTTTATAGTTTAGTTATTTGTTTATTATCATTTCATATCTTAAATCATCCATCCATCCCGTTTACTTATAATCTTTGGGAAACTGGTCCCGTTATCCCCAGTCGGAGCCACTATTCCAAACGGAAAAGGAGCTGCACTAAGTTCCGGACCGGGTGGTTTCCCCGATGTTGTTGCAACGAATTTCGGGGCATCAACAGGATCTAACAGTGTGTATGTGTTAAAAATTTACTCAAATGCAATATTTTTACAAAATGTCAAATCATGCCCAATGTACAAAATGACACCTCATATCCAAATAGTGAAGAATGACATATGGTTTCCTAGACACAAAATGGCACTCATTGATCACACATTAACCACTATCACCTTGGCCACTATTAAGTGCATCCAAAAAATCAGTCTTTCTCCTTTTAGTTGAAGTAAAAGCTTAATCCATTTAGTTTATAGGTGCATTTAATCTCTTCAAAGAGTAGAAAAAGAAATAACATTCTAATAAAGTTTTTCTCACAGTGAGTTAACATACTTATAAAATGATACTCTGTAATCTAAGACATAAAGATTCATTGAAAATGATACTATTAATTCTGAGGATGTTTCCCTCATCCAAGGACCTAATCTCTCATCTATGCTACCTTGTAGTAGATACAATATTCAAAGCATAAAATTTAAACGAAAGATCTTAAATCAATTTTATTCATGATACATAGCAAAAATAGTAAAAAAAATATCTAACCCATGAATAACTCAAATAATGGTAGAGTGAAACTAATAGGTGGATCGGTTAATTGTATGTGATAATCCATGGAAAATTCTACTATCGCATTGAATGTGGAATCTAGATTATATGATGGATCATGGTACACAAGAGAGCGAAGTGGTGCAACCATAATGCATGAAATAATTTGGGCTGCAATATGGTGGATTGGTGGGTGGTGTAAGGGTGTAGACACTATTGATTAATGGAATGGAAAAGGTGGTGAGAGTGAGAAATGATAAACCTCCATAGGTTGTATGATGGATGGAAGTACCCTAAGAATGGATACTAGTATCCCAAGAGTTTAGGAAGGGTGGTGAAGGACCAAACATTCTCTATAGCATGGGACAAACAATAAGGGGGATGTTGCTAGGGGAGAATGGTATGATGGTGGTATGGAGAACTTGGTGATAAATGAACCAACCTTCATACACAGTTATAATATTTTTATTAGTAAAAAAAAAATCCAATTAAACCAAAATGTGATGACCGATTTCACATTTAGATCATTTTTAACTCAAAAAATAATACCTAGGAAGGGGTTGATCTATCCATACTTGGTGGACATGGTTCATCTATATGATATTGCAACTCACAGAAACAAAAAAAAAATTATATTTGATTTCTCATAAATAACATGTCGAAACAAATCATGTATTTCACAAATGTAGTAGAACATTAGGAAATAAATGATATTGTTAGAGAATAAGCAAATCACCATGGTTAATTTATATAAAAGGTCATTTGGAACAAACAAGCATAGAGTATTTTAGTGAAAAGGTTGATTATATTGGTAGTTCTAAAGATGATATTTATGAAAGAGTTGGTGTGAAATATTTAATCTTCTCTTATATCCAAAGAATAAAGGGTGTTAAAGAGATTAGGCATGAATCCATGTTAGTGCTCTTTCGACCATGCCTAAGCCTATGTTACATTGAATGAGCAGGTTTTTACTATTCTTGTGTAAGTCACAATACTAACATTCATGAATTTTTTAGCATCAAGAGCTTACCAGTTGAGCGTAGAAATTGAAAACATCATATAATTAGATATATAAAAACATAAATTATGGACTCTCTCTCTCTCTCTCTCTCTCTCTCTATGTGTGTGTGTGTGTGTGGGTGCACCCACATGGTCAAAATACTAGCATCTACTATAAAACTCGTATATTGAGTGGATTCCATTAACCCATTAGAAGTCCCCCCATAGCTCATGAATTTGTGAGGGTCACATGAGCACCTAATCTATCCATGTGTCCTCTCATGGTTAGACTCTACTATAGTTCCTAAAGGTCCAACCCCTCCCCAAACATTAGCTATAGGTTTCTCCTCGCAAGATAATGCTATAAAAGTGTTATGCTACACCACATTATAGGTCAAGGTGGATATAGATGTTTACATTTGGTGAATGTTGTTTGTGATCAAAGGTTGTTGGAAAATAGGCTTAGACCTTTGGATGGGGGGATAAGAACCTAGTAATGGGTCATTCTTGACATTATATATATCTTTCATAAACCCACAACCTGCTCTCTACAATTTTTCAACGTTAAAATAGTTGACATGGTGACCTAAAATCAGTTTTTCCCATAATTATCTAAGGAAACATAGAGGCACATCTCTATTATGGTAGGGAAGTTTGTCAAATACAATAAAGAACTTATCCATCCAATTGTCTCAGTGGTTCGCAAGTGCACCAGTCTTGAAAAAATATTTTCTTTGTGATTGTTGTCTCTAATATGGTTCTCGATTCAATAAACAATGACATTAATTGTTGTTTTGAAACATTTAGGTCTATAAATTAATTTTTATCTAACCCTATCCCTATAATATTCATAAATTATTCCATTGTAGTCATAAATGTGAGTTGGTTGTGGACATTTGTAATGGAAGATACAATTGTGTATAGGGAAGTAGCTAGTGACGACCATGAATGTTATCTTTTATTTTGTAATTTTTGTAAGTTTTGTTTAAGGATTCTAGGAGACATCAGTCAGATATCAATTTTCACGCTTATATTCTCTAATTATGGGTTGGGTTTGATATATCTTAGTGATGTTGGGTTTGATTTATCTAGAGGTCTCTATTAATTGAATGTGCTATAATTTATTAATAAATAATTAAATGTGAGTATACGTTTTATTATTGTGTAAAATTTAAAATTTTGGCTCAGTTAAAATAAAACAAAATAAAACTAAATAAATAAAATAAAAAACACAAAATTCTTGCCATGTGGTTATTTCCATGTTATTCTTAACCCAACGTTTTTCCCATGGTATTCTTCTTTAATGTGGCCTATTTAAAGGCTAATAATTAATCCATCTTAGATCCATCTTAACCCTTGGGAATCAAATATCTTATTATCTTTCCACTCTAAAAGAGGCTTGCACCTCAAGGGAGAGATTGGATGCATCTCGTCACTTGGTAGATTGAAAATTAAAATAATTATGTTTAACATTTATAAATAAAAACAAAATAAAATTCCATCAAAATAGTTACATTATAAAAATATGTATATCTTTATATTTCATATGAAAAATACTCAAAATATGTATATCTTTATATTTCATATGAAAAATACTCATTATTAAGTCAAACATATCACATGACTAAAATACATGAATAATATAAATCTATTTCTCCCTACATATACAACTAAATCATAATAATAATTTACTTACTAAAACAAAATTTTAATTTAAAAAATGACTCATTATTTTGATGTAATAATTAGTTAAAATATTTTTAATATTAAAATAATTTAATAATATTTTAAAATTTATATTTAAATAAAATAACATATATATATGAAAAATTATAATTTAAGGTTTTTAAAGGTATATATATATATTTATTTTAAAATGCCAATAATTAACATCCAATTACTTAATTTTAATAAAATACATTGTAAAAACCAAAAATAAAAGCGCATGTTGAAGATTAATTGATCACATCCATTCATCTCGGTAGGATATAATACACTGAAAATAGCATCGAGGATGTAATGCAGTGAAATTCATTTTTCAGCATATAATCATGCAGTGAAATTCATTCAATCCGTGAACATGAAATAAACGATGACAATGATTCTTAAACTTTTTCGATGACTCCATCTGCACACATCCAAATATCATTGAGGATTACAGACATAATCGTTAATACTATTTAAAATAGGTCGAGGAATTTTCTGGATGGTTAAAAGTGGTTGAAATTGGGGTAAGAAAATTTAAAAAAAAATTATAAAGGTAGTGTTTGAATTATATTTTTGATAGTAGGAATGATTCAGCACCATCAAAAACTTTTAAGACATCTAAAATTATGAAATTTAACAATTTTTACTTGGATTTACAAAAATTCTTGCCAAAATATTTTCAAAATATGACCAAAATTTCTATAATTTTCAAAAAAAAACATAATCATTAAACACATCCTTCAAATATCATTCCATTTTTATACTTTTATTCCTATAAATTTATGTAACCAGAGAACAAGTTTTAGCGCTAACATGGCCACCATGCAGCCATTGGACCATCGCCCAATGTTGTAGCATACGTCGCAGTTATTTAATATAATAATTTTAATTTTTAATACCATTAAAATCATATTATAATAAAAAAATTACAAACACTATAATAAAAAAATGGAAATCATTATGTTTGTGACCATCGCCCAATGTTGTAGCATCCGTCGCAGTTATTTAATATAATAATTTTAATTTTTAATACCATTAAAATCATATTATAATAAAAAGATTACAAACACTATAATAAAAATGGATCATTATGTTTGTGGTTTTTTTTGGATTTAAAGAAACAGGTCTCAGACTTAGTGGCATCTTGCAAGAGTGAGAATTTGCCTCCTTACAGATTACGAGCAGATTATTTTAAGTGACATGATTTTTCTTGAATAAAGATGAGTCAACTTGCATTCCTAATAACAATAAAAAATATAAATCCTCACTACTAGATTGACAACTAAATTATAGTAAGTTTTTCCACCCTACACGAAAAAAAAAAATCAAAATTCATATACATCTAATTATTCATTTAAAAATAACTACATAACATACATGTGTACTGTCAAATTAATTTGTTTATATGGTAAACTTTAACACACACCTTCCACGCTTACCATGTATCTCTTTGGATTCTCAATGGAATTACAATGTCAAATTCTGTTACAATTCTCATGTACACTAAATTACTCATTATTTTTTAAAGAAAGAGAGAAAAGGGTTCATAATATTACTCATAAACTTTTATAGATGGTATTAATAGACGATTATTTATTTGTATATTTTTTCTAGATATTAAAATGTCAGTCTATATATATAGACTTATAAAAATAAAAAATTATTAGTTTTACATTCAACTCCAACTCTTATAGGGTTTGTTTTTGTTTGCATGTAAATTTTCGTAATGTAAAAATGTTAATATATTTATTTATATTACATTTAATTATTATTTTAGAAGGTATATAATTTTATTATTTATTTTTATAAAATTTAAAATTAATTAATTATATTAAAAAAATAAAAAATATATATATATATATATAAAAGTTATTTTTTTAATATTAGATTATAACATTTAACTAATATTATATTATAACATTTATGTAGGGAGAGTATCCTAGATGGAATGAATTTTAAATATGCAATAGTATCAATAGATTCTTTATACATTATCACAAATAACACGTTATTGTTTTAGAATTTTTGGGGAAAAAACATAATTTATATATAAACAAACTTTTAATCTAAATGTGTTTATATGAATATATTGCATTAATTTTTGAATTGAACATGTAACCTAAGTACAAAGTGGTTTGATCTAAATGGTGAAAAGTAACGAGCTTTTTATCTTTGGGCAAGGTTTAATTCCTACGAGGTCTTAGCCTAGAGTCATTGGGACACCTTGAGGTAGTGGTCGAACATGTAGTTGAGCCCAAGGAGAGATTATTAATTGGTCTTGTGACTTGTGTTCACATAAGTGGATTAAAGTTGACTGCCATGTCCTCCTTTCAAAATAGCTTTCCCCACTGTGTGTCATTCAAACAGATCTGTGTCACTGTCTCAGGATGTGGGAAATTAGATTTATGAGATGGCTTGGTACTACCAATAGGACGGTTCCACAAAATAAAAAGAGTAGCATGGGAGATCTGCACCATGGTTCAATTTTGGGATGTGGGTTGTGTTTGCAATACAACCCATTTTGCTAATAATTTCCGTCATCATTATGGTTGGCAGTTTGAAGGGCCATGGTCATTATGGGTTGGGGTTTTGGTTATTGATATCCATACTCATAGCTTCGTTAAAGCCACACCTTTCTAGATGGTTTCCTTGGTATGGATTTTCATATGTTATTTTCATGCTACATTTTCAACTGGTAGTGTATTTATTATGATTGTTTCATTAATATGTTTTATACATTTTCTATTTTGGAGGGTTATATCCATACATTGAATAGTTAGTATGACTCTTCTTCCATTGTGCGGGTCAAAATTACTTATGTAATATTGTTATCTTTTTTCTTTTGTCTACAAGTCGCATACTTCTTCTACCAAGTTCATGATCTTCGTTATAGGCACCAACCTAATGGAGACACCAATCCAGACTGCTACATATATTTCTAGGCACCAATAAACTGGACACACTAATCCTCTAGTGCATATTTCTCCAGTGCATCTTAATGCTCGCATCAAGAACATATGAGCTCATGCTCTCACATGAAAAATTGTCAACATATGGCCTACGAAAAAGGCCCTTATCCACTAGATTGCCTTGTGTTGGAAATTCAAGGACCATTCCAAGGTGAAAGTTGGATCCAAGGGCTTATTCACTATCATTTTCTCATCGGCAGAAGATCTCTTCTCAGTGATAGAGCATAACCCCTACTTATTCCACTTCATTACTCTCCACATGAGACAATGGGTAGAGTGCTTCAACCTTGATAAAGAGGATTTCTCTTAGGAGTTGGTTTGGGTTTTCCTATACTTGCTTCCATAAGAGTATTAAGACTTGGAAACCCTAGTTGAGATAAGCATCAATATGGGAAATTATTTCTATCTTTCAGATCAGATGAATCAAGGATGACATACCTCTTTTTCAAGGAGTTGTGTCTACATGAACATTTTAGATCCCTCCAAGAATCCATCAACCTTGAATCCAAATACGTTGACTAGATCCAAATTCTCAACTATGAGCTTGTCCCTTTCAAATGTTGGAAATGCCACAAACACAAGCATATATTTATATATTGTACTCTTAATGCACCCAAGAAGGATCCATCAGAATTGATAGCCAAGGAAGGACAAGGATTCATTAAAATACCCTCTAAATTTTGTTATAACAAGAAATACAATGCACCCTCAAACCCCAAGATGTAAGCTACCAGTAGTAGCTTTGAGGCTATAGATAATCTAGTGGAAGGCCAAGAACTCCCAAGCTCAATTGCAACCCATAAAAATAATTTAGAAACTGAAAAATCCCAACACATCGAAGGACGAATGATGCCCCTAATGACTCAATATTTTGAAAAGAACATGGATAAAGATGCCCCAAGCCATATTGAAGACTCCAGCATGATGGATGATGATGACTTACTAGAAATAAAGGGTTTAGACCTAATTGTCATGGAAGATTCTTCCAAGAGAAATGACCTGCAAGTAATCCCTCATAAACAAATTAATCTCATAGCAGTTGCACTCCAAAAGAAAAAAGCATCTTGCAAGTTGGGCATCCAAAGCGCCATTGCCAAGGACAATGAAAAATTCTCCAATGAATCAAAGAAGAAAGGCTGCAAAATTTATATACAAAGAATTGAATTGCTTTGTAGGAAACTCACTTGTTCAAGGAAATATAAGAAGATCCAAGAGATCTTCTTCTCCTCCCCCTCCATTTCCTTATGAAGATAATTTAATGGAACATAAAGGGTATGAACAACCCCTATGAGTAAGAAACACTCAGGTGGGGGATCCAATAGGAAACTTTATTCATACTTCACATCTAAGAATCAAAATGTTCTAGTTTAGATTTCGACAAGATATTTTCTTGAGCCCGAAGGAATGCCAATACCATCGCCTTGGATGTTGACAGAGTTGCAAGAGGTCTAGGCATAGACTAGAATCTTTCCCAATTAAACGCAAGCGAGATCAATTTACACCCTTAGTGAGTTTTATATATTTTTATTTCTTAGGGACAACCCTACATGGTTTTCTTTTCAATCTATATGGCCCTCAAATTCAACCATGCAAGCTAACAATAATGTACCACCTAAACTCCCTCCAATCAATGAGGGATCCACAAAAAAGGACAATATGCAAATATTTCAACGTGATCACCAATCTCAAAGAGAAAAAACGAAGTAGGGGAACTCTAGAAATAGAGTCAGAAAACATCAAAAGAATTCATTGAGGAGAATGATATAATATATCTTCAAACTATGGATGGACTATACACATGGAACAACAAACGAGGAGGAAAGGCCAAAATTTCTTCACACCTTGATCATTTTCTTGACTTAGAAACTATCATCACAATTGGAAAAATAAACAAAGTTGATATCCTCCCATCTATAGGGTCAAGACATTGGCCCATCTACAGGGTCTAACACAATATAGGAAAATCCCTCAAGAAGCCATTTAGATTCGAGCAATTATGGCTCACCTATTTGTCCATCATCTCTAAGCTTCAATCCTAGTGGGAATTTGTTAGAGCCAAAGAGGGATCTAAGGTGTACATCTTCCAACAAAATCTCAAACAAATAAAAATTCATCTTAAAAAATGGAAAAAAGAGGAGTTCCACAATATATTCCAAGAGAAGCACAGACTTGAGAAGGAAATGGAATCTCTAGAATAGGAAATGATCACCAATGGTTGGACCATAGACTTAGAGTACCAGGAAGCTTCCCTGATATCCAAACTAGAAAAAACACTACAAACAAGAAGAATTTTATTGGAAGAAGAAGTCCAAAATCAACTAGCTCAAAGAAGGCAAGTGAAAGCCTCCTTATTCCACTGCTCGACCATCCAACATAGGTATAATAATTGAATCACCTCTCTTTAACTAGAAAAAGGTGACTACATCGAAACCAAGATGCCTTAGTGCACTTCCACTCAAATCTTCTCACTGATCCTTCATCATGCCAACCGGATGCAATCAACGATATCACAACCAACATTCGCAAGCTAGTAATAGAGGTACATGATAAAGCTCTAACAAGGCTGATCTTAGGTGCTGAAGTCGAATATGCACTGAATCAAATGGTGGAAAGTAAATCTCCTAGCGTTAATGTATTCACAATTTCCTTCTTGAATAACTATTGGCATTTCCTTTAGGATGAAGTCCTTCAGATCATTGATGAATCTCGTTGCACCCACAACATTATCCCTACTCTCAATGCCACATTATTAACTCTTATTCCCAAGGAAGATAATGCCAACTCCCTTGGTAAATTTCGTCCCATATCCTTAAGCAATACTGTTTACAAACTAATCACTAAAGTCATAGCCAATCACCTCAAACACATTCTTCCCCTCCTCATTTTTCCTAAGAAAACCAACTATATCGAAGGACATTAAATCCTTGATGGAATCATTCTTTCCCATGAAATTATGCATTCAATAAAAAATATTAAGAAGCATGACATATAACTCAAGCTAGACTTCTCTAAAGACTTTGATAAGCTAAATTTCTGTTGCATGGAATGCATCCTTAAATCTTTCATATTCTGTGAAGAATGGATCAATTAGACATTATCCCTAATATTCTTGGATTTATTTTCTATTTTTGTCAATAGAACCCCATCTATCGCCTTCTTGTCATCTATAGGAATCCAGCAGGAGGACCCACTCTCACTCTTCCTATTCATTCTCATTGTTGAAGATTTAGGGAGAATCTTGAAAGTAGCCTATATCGATGGATCTTTAAAGGGCCTATACCTCCATGAAAACTCCCCTCAAACTTATCAACAATTTTTGGATGATACTCATCTAATGAACCATCCCTCAGTGCAAGAATCCATATCCATCAAGGAAATCCTCAACGTCTTTTCTAAAGCCTCCAACATGGACATGAATAACGAAAAATCCTTGATCTTATTTTTCGACATTCCTCCCATCACCCAAAGAAACATCCTAAGAATTCTTGGCTTGCATGCTTCCTCTCTTTCATTTAAATATTTTGGAGATCTCGTCACTGACTTAGCCATCCAGTATTCCTCCTAACGAGATCTCCTGGACAAATTGAACCGTTGCCTATCCAACTAGAACCTCCACTCCTTAAACTTAACCTGAATATTGGTCCTCATTAAAGTGGTGTTTCAATCCCTACCCCTATAAATATTATTTTTCCTATCTATTCCTAAATGGGTCTTAAACAACATCATATTCCTCCGGAAAAAATTTTTATGGGGAGACACCAAATACAAGAAAAAATGGCCCTTGGTCAAATGGGACATATTATGTGTAGCAAATTCCAAAGGAGGATTAGGCTTGCAAGATCCTGATATCATTAATAAAGTCCTTGGTTCCAAATTTTGGTGGGAATATGTCAACTACTCCATGGAACCATGGGCCCTACTTTGGAACTAAAAATATTCCAGCAAAAAAGAAAAGAAATATATGATTCCCTTCTCACTCATTCTGAGGGGCACTCTAATTTGGAACATGGCTACTGACATTGAAGAAAATGTGCAGGCGCAATAATTTTGGGAACTAAAAAATGGCAGAATAGCCATTTCTTGGGAGGATTCTTGGTAGCACCTTCCAAGCCAAGAGTCAAATCTCTATATCCCCTTTACAAAGGATTAAACTCTCCTTGAAGAAAAGACTCAAGTATTTAATTATTGGAATCACGAGAGTTATGGTCCCTTTAAACAGTGGGTCAACCCAACCAAATTGACATTAGATAATCACCAGGAGGACCCTCACCCCTATGGGGGGAGCTCTCCAGAAGGAGACTCAAGAGATCAGACCAGCAAGATACTCCTAGATTGGAGTACAAATTTATTGGATCTTTCTCTATTGAGAACGCCCACTCTCTAGTCCAAAAAGCTCCTCCCATGGATCTTGACCCTGCTTGGAAAGACTTGTGGAAGGTGAATCTTTGGCCCAAACTCATCACCTTCTTATGTTTGGTTCCTTAGAGACATATTCTCACATGGGAGAACCCCTTAAAAAGAGGATATGTAGTCTCATCATGGTGTTACATCTGTAAACAACACCTAGAATCCATCAACCACCTTTTGGGTTCATGCGAGCTAGGTAACACTTTATGGACCGAGATCGCTTTATTTTTTCATAAATTGATTATTGATATTGCTGAATAATATGGTCTCTTCGATATTGATCCAAATACCCCTTTCAAATCCCCATCCTTAATAAGTTATGGACCTTAACCCTTGAGCTCCTAGTTTGGGCATTTTGGAAAGAACGCAATCAAGCAACCTATTCATTGGAAAATACAAATACCTTCATGGCATTTTTCTCTAAATACACAAGAAATTGTAAAAAAATAGCGTTTATCCACAATTGGGATGTGAAATATTACCCCACTCGTCCCCTAGAAATTTCAATCCTATGTTGGTTCAACTTCTCTCATCCTCCCACCCTTCCTGCCCCTCCTTACCCACAACCCTTCTCTCAAAATCCTAACTCCTAGGCCTCTCTCCCTAATATTCACTTCAAACTAAATTTTGATGGAGCCTCGAAATGAAATATGGGTCAGGCTGGTATTGGTGGAGAAATTTGTGACAATAAAGGGGAAATCATAAGCATGTACTATGGCTATATACGACATGAAAGAAATAATGCAACATAATTGGATTAATTCAGGGACTCCTAACAACCCAAGATTGCAAGTTACTTCCCCTCATTTTTGAAGGGGATTATCAAGTGATAATTCAAATTTTCAAAGAGTTTCAAGTTGATTATCCTCCCTCCAAATGCTCAATTGGTTGGAGGATTGATCTTAGATCATAACAACTAGCCCAAATCCAATCCCTTTAGGAATCTATTATCTTCTCCCATGTTAGGTAGAAATCCAACTCATTTGAATACTTTCTATCCAACAAAGGGATCAAGGTTTGACTTCCAATCAGGGAAGTGCCCCTCAGCCCCCCCCCCCCCCCCTTCAAACTATGCCTCCCAATATCAAGCATTAGCCTCTCAAGATCTCAAGCCCCTAGATTCCGGTGGAAATCCAAATTATTGAGACCCCCATGGACTTAATGATGGTAGTACATCCATCATGGAAAGGGATTTTGATGGAACTCCAAGCCCATTTCTCACGGTTCCTCGAGAAGGGAGGAAGGGGGTGGTGTCAAGTCCAACCCTCTAAGTAATTTAAAGAACATTTAGCACATGTCTTCTCCACTTTTCCTTCATAGATATCATCCACCAATAAAACAATGGAAGCTGACACCATGAAATCCAATTATGGTTCCTGAGAAAAGGTATTCTCTCATTTTTATCTCATACCATTGTATTATGTTTCTTTACAACTATGGTATGAGAGAAAGGAAGGCCAGGTAGAGGAGGGTGTGGGCTGTAGAATTCCTGCAGAAACTCCGATAGATCTAGAATTCTAGTTAAATTAAACACAAGTAATTTTTTCATATTCAAGAGAGGAGAGAAAGAATTTGATCCATAAAATTAATGAACAATAGTAATACATGAGCAACCAAACCTCTAATCCCAAAGGGAGGTGGTTATATAGAAATTGTCGAAACTAGAAAACTAGGAAAAAATTAGTAAAAAACTAGAAAAGGCTAAGAAAAGCTAAAGGGATGCCTAAAATAGCAACAATGACTCAAGAAAACCTATGTCAACTATCAGCCACGAGGAAAGCATGAGAAGGGGTGCACTTCCCAAGGAAAGCAACTTTAAAACATGCTAAAATGGTTTGGGGGACCAAATCCCTTGATTTAAGGGGGAATCTTCATGTGGGGCGCCAATCCTCAAATAACTCAAGTGGATGAGGTGTGGTTAGGTGTGAACATGAAATTAGATGTCTAAATGGTTTAGGAAAGTGGTTGGACCAATATTTCCATAATATTAAGCCTTTAAAGGCAAAAAACAAGGAAAAGTTGGTCCACCGAGCTAGTTTACCAAAAACCAAGTGTGGACATGATTTTTAGTGCATGTGGCTAAGTCAAGGATACTTAGGCTAAAAAATAAATGTAGATGTTAGGATTATATTCCAGTACCCCCCTTTCATCCTAACTCACTTATCTAAATTGAGTCCTGGCTAAGATGCCATATTAGGTGCTCAAGTACAATAAATAAAAGATCCTCGTAAAATGAAGAAAGATGGAAAACCTCGTGGGAACCCACCCCCCCACCAAAAAAAAAAAAAAGGAGGAAAAAAGGGCTAAGTGGCCAGAAGGGCCTACTCAGCTGTCTCCACCACTCCAAGCACAACTCTCAGTTCTAATTTTTTTTTTTTAGTGAAAGACTTGGTGAAGATGTCTGCAACCTGCTACTCAGTGGGGTAGTACTGCAGTGATATGACTCGGTCACAGATCAGCTCGCGAATGTAATGCATGTGAATATCGATGTCTTGGTCCTCTACCTCTGAACTAGATCAATTGATATCTGAATGGACCCCTGATTGTAACAAAATATGACAGTCAGAAGTGGATATTGAATACCAAACTCGGAGAGAAGCCCCTGCAACCAAACAGCCTGTGTACCTACATTCACTACACCTTTATACCCTACCTCGACTATAGATAAAGCAATCGTGGATTGCTTCTTGCTAGACTAGCAAAAAGGCCCTGAACCAAAGCTAAAAACATAACCAGAGGTTGACTTGAGGTATGTACCATCACCAGCCCAATCAAAACCTATGTACCCAATCAGTGAAAGTGGGCAATCTGTAGCATAAAAGATACCAAAACTGGAAGTACCTTTCAAATATCTAAGGATTCTCTTTGCAGCTTTCTAGTTAAGCTCATGGGGCCCCTGCATATATCTAGAACAAACTACTACTACAAAAGATATATTAGTTCATGTGTGAGTAAGATACAACAAACTCCCAACCAATTGTCGATATAGTGTACCATCCACCAAAGATGTAGTACCCGCATTCTCAAATCTGATCCCCGAAAGAAAGGGAGATGATGCCGACTTGCATTCTGTCATCTGAAAGTAGACAAGTAGATCTGATGCATACTTAGATTGTGCCATCTTGATCCCTGAAGTAGACTGAGAAACTTCAAGACCAAGAAAGTAGTGCAACAGTCCCAAATCTGTCATGGAAAATTGATCGTGTAATGCTAATTTTTCCAAATCAATAGCTGAGGTAAGGTTCCCTGTCATCAGTAAATCATCTACATAAAGTACTATAAAAAAAAGGAATCATCATGTTGCAACAAATAAACATTCAGATTAGATTTTCATAGAATGAATCCAATGAAAAGCACGAAAGAATCCATCTTTGTATACTAGGCTCTAGGAGCCTGTTTTAGGCCATACAAATATTTCTTTAATCTGCAAATGAGGGAAGAGCTTTGAATGTATCCCTATGGCTGCTCCATATATATCTCCTCCTTGAGATCTCCATGAATAAATGCACTCTTCACATCCATGTGATGAACTTCCCATCTGCGAGAAGCAACAATGGCCAAAACTAATTGAATGGAGTCCATTTTTGCAACAGGTGCAAATGTCTTTCTGTAATCTATGCCATGTACCTGTGAGTATCCTTTTCAAACAAGTAGAGCTTTGTACTTTCTGATCTCACCATCTGTAGCAATATTTTTTCATTAGATCCATCGGCATTGAACAAGCTTTCTTCCTTTCAGAAGTGGAACCAAGTCCCATGTGTTGTTTTCCATGAGAGCATAGTACTCTTCATCCATAGCAACCTCCCAAAGCGGATTTCCAGCAGCCTCAAAGTGTGATTGTGGATCTAAACCAAGGGTCATATAGCAATTTATGGGAAGAAATGGTTCGGTGGCAGCCAGGGCTTGAGGAACCCCAAAAAACTGTGATCTAGTCCTTCTCACATCTACAGGATCACCGACTAGTTCACCCACATCTTGCAGGGTTTTCTCTGCCCAAGTTGGCAACTGAGTTGGAGCATCCATGACCTGCTCCTCATCCTCTGAATCATGCCCAAAATTCTTCTTTGATGGCTACTATAAAGTGCTCGAAGAAGTTTCGGACTCCTCATCAGTGGCAACAAACAGTTCCTCGGCAGGGTCTGCTGAAAAATCATGCAGTGATTCTTCTTCAAACTTCACACTTCAAGCTACAAGGAAATTTTTACTGTGAGAGTCTAGCAATATATATCCTTTGACACTGTTAGGATATCCAACAAAGATACATTCAAAACTTTGAGGCTCCAAAGCCTTCCTCTTATCTGTCAAAATGTGAGCCCATGCTCGTGAACCAAAAATGTGAAAGTGCGACACTTTCGGTTTCTTACCGGTCCAACATTCAAATGGAGTGGTGCCTTTGAGTGATTTGTGAGGAATGTGGTTCTAAATGTATGTTGCACAATTAATAGCTTCATCCCATAGCTTAGGAGCTAATGATTTGGACTGTAGCATACAATTGGCCATCTCTTTTAAGGGCCGGTTTTTCCTCTCCACAACACCATTCTACTGTGGTGTATATGGCACTGTGTGCTATAGCTGTATACTTGCATCAATATAAAGTTGCTGCACATATTTGTTGACATACTCCCCACCATTATCATTATGGAGTATCTTAATCTTACACCCAGACTCATTCTTAGCAAGTGCTTTAAATTCTATAAGGCATTCAAATACTTCCGATTTTAATTTCAGAAAAAATACCCAAGTAAAGCGAGAGATATCATCTATGAAGGTGAGTATATATTGAGCCTTAATGATTGAAGGCTGTGAGAATGGGCCCATGATGTCACTTTGAATTAGCATTAGAGGTGAAGAAGCTCTATGTGCCTTCCCTTTGTCAAACGTTTGCTCCAGATGCTTGCCAAGAATGCATCCTTGACATACACCGCTTGTGAATTTAATAGCGGGAAATCCTTCTACCATGTTTTCCTTGCTGAGTTGATGCAAGTACTTATAGTTTAGATGGTCAAATCTTTCATGTCATAACCTACTAATATCATTAGATTGTGACATAAATATAGTGCTAATAGATTTAGGAACAAAGTGGGAGAAGAAATGCAAACAAGAACCATGATCTGCAATTCCATGTGCAAGCTGTGAGCCCGTGGAAATGTTAGTAACCACTGCGGAGTTCAGAGTGAATTCCACCTTCCTTCCAAATCCGGAATGAGTGATATGATATATCGAGAGAAGATTTGCAGATAGCAATGGAACATGAAGCACATTTGTGAAGTAGCCCCCTTCAAGGTCTACAATTTCTTCTCTGCACACCTTTGCAGGTGTGACATCTCCCAAGTAAATTGGGGATCTAGTGCTTTCTTTGATGGAGGAAAATTCATATTTTGATGTAGCCATATGGTTCGATGCACTTGAATCAAGGATTCATGCTAATGGAGTGGATGTGACAGCCATTAAAGCATGACCATCTCGTTCTCTCCCTCTCCCATCTCACATTCTGTTATCATCCTTCTTCTTCGCATTCTCGGGCACGATGAGATTATGCTGCTGCAATTGCTTAGCCATCTCATCGATTCCTTTCCTCATGCAATTTTCTTCGAGATGAAAACCTTTGGAACAGTAGCTAAAAATTTTTCTTTCCTTATTCTTCTTACCCTTAAGAAAAGAAGAGCTCTCTGAAGATTGTACGGGTTTCTCCTTCTTCGATTCATTAAATTTACCCTTCCATTTTTGCTTGTCTCATCCATTGCTCTTTGGAGCATTAGTAGCCGCAAGTGCTTGGTTCTTTGAATGCTTGATGGCACCCATTTGGACTAACTTAGATTTATCTTGAGTCAATGCTACAATGAAGTCATTCAATGGAGGCATTTTCCATTTTTCCTGAGTCAATTTAGATTCTTGAGAAGACGATACAAATACGGAATAATCTAGGCCTAATTTCGAGAGAATCAAAAGGATGAGTTGATCTTCCTCTTTCTTGACTCCACATGCATCAAGCTCAACGAGGAGGGATTTAAACTTGGTGAAGTATTCTTGTAGGTTGATGAGATTATTTGGACTAAGGGATATGAGTTCATTCTCCAGTTGATGCACTGTCATTTCATCCTTCTTACCGAATAGTCCTTCCAATGTGGTCTAGACCGCATCGGGTGTAGTGGCTCCGCTGACATGAAAGAGGAGTTCTCTAGAAATTTATAGGCATATCAGCCCAATTTCTTCATATAATTTATTTAAATACTTGATCTTCTCCACTACAGAATTCGGTTCAGTCTCCATTCCCATTGTTACCCTGTAAAGCCCTTTGCTTCGGAGGAGTAGAGTGATCTTTGTCTTCCATTCAAAGTAATTGAAAGGATTTAGAACAAATTTTGTGGTTTGAGAGAGATGATACATTGCTGCTTTCTACACCTCCTGATGATCTATACCTGTAAATAAAACCATGTATAATCCACTAGATTCAAACTAGCTCTAATACCATGTAGAATTCCTGCAGAAACTCCGATAGATCTAGAATTCTAGTTAAATTAAACAAAAGTAATTTGTTGATATTGAAGAGAGGAGAGAAAGAATTTTATCCATAAAATAAATGTATTAAATTAATTAACAATGGTAATACATGAGTAACCAAACCTCTAATCCCAAAGGGAGGTGGTTATATAGAAATTGCCGAATCTAGAAAACTAGGAAAAAACTAGTAAAAAACTAGAAAAGGCTAAGAAAAGCTAAAGGGAGGCCTAAAATAGCAACAATGACTCAATACAACCTATGAAAACTATCAGCCATGAGGAAAGCATGAGGAGGGGTGCATTTCCCGAGGAAGGCGACTTTAAGACATGCTAAAATGGTCCCAGGGACCAAATCCCTTGATTTAACGGGTAATCTTCATGTGGGGCTCCAATACTCAAATAACTCAAGTGGATGAGGTGTGGTTAGGTGTGAACATGCACTTAGATAAATAAATGGTTTAGAAGTGGTTGGACCAATATTTCCATAATATTAAGCCTTTAAAGGCAAAAAAACAAGGGAAATTTGGTCCACCGAGCTAGTTTACCAAAAACCAAGTGTGAACATGATTTTTAGTGCATGTGGCTAAGTCAAGGATACTTAGGCTAAAAAATAAATTTAGATGTTAGGATTATATTCCAACATGGGCGAGATCAACCTGTCCACCCTCCCTAGCATGGGAATGGAGATGATAACTTCGAAAGTGAAATCCCCCACTACTTCAGACACATGGTGGCTTATGCTGAAGCTCATGTGTTTCAAACCTCAGGAGACCACCAATGGGCCTTATGTAATTTATGAGGTCAAAAATATGAAGGTCAATAAGACACCAATGTCCTACTTGAGGATTATGTGGCGAATATGGAGTATCACTTTACTAAGCAAAGTCGGCATATAAAAAAATTGGCCATTTTATGGGCATGGAACTATAAGAGTATGACTCCCCATTGACCAATATGGTACATGATTCTTCTTTCTCTCCAGAAATTGCAGATGCTTGTCATTCTAGGTTGTGAAATCCCTCTCCCCATCATCATCATGCCCACTGCAATGTGAAGTTGAGTCCATAGGATGTGGGTGCTTCCCACAGCCCAAGTTGTCAAACCAATAGACCAAGGATCCAAGTCAACAAATCCTCTCAAGGGCCTACTACATTTCATGCTACTACATCCAAATATTTAGAGATTCCTCTACTTGATGACCTAGAATTCTATAATCCATGCCTCATGGTCGAGTAGGATCTATTGGAGCATTAAGAAGGAAAGCACAATCACTCAAGGTATCATTCCCACTCATTTCTTGTTACTTATTCCTCATGTAATCGTTTTCAGTTCCTCTCAGTGGTGTGGCCACCTCTCATATTCTCGTGGCACTTGTTTTTAGTGGCAAAAATTTTAAGGTGGTGTAGCCTATTTACCATATTATTCCTTAATTTGTGATCTGTAAATGTAGGGAGGTTTTCTAGTTTCTCAACTAGGAGTGGAAACCCCCCAATTTTGATTGATCCTTATGTTATCTTGCTCCAAAGTCCATAATCAAGCCAAACATATGTTGAGATCTAACTTCCAATCTAACTTGTTTGGAATTGATTTCAGGAACATTTAGGAATCCTAAATTACATAGGTCATATCTTAGAAAATATAGAAAAACATTATCTTGAATTTCTATCACATGTACCTACAGATATCACATGTCTCCTTAAAATTCCATGTTCCGAAACATCCTAGAAAATAAACTATAGTAAGAATACTGAGATGACCCATTTGAAGAAAATTTTAGGACCAATCAAAAATCTTAACTTCCACTATGTATATCTCCAAAATTATAGTGAACCAATATTTGAATTTTTAGCTATATGTTTGATTAGATCTCTCCTTAATATGCTCAAAATTCGACCATTTGATCCAACCCATAAAAATCATATAGTGAAAATTCCAAGATGGATTGTTCGCTCCACAAAGTATATTTTTTATCACATACTTTCCTTCGAATATTGTCTTATTTTATACATCATCATAGCCATTTATGAAAAAAGAAAATAATTTAAAAATCCATGTCAATTCATTAATTTAATAATTAATTTATCTTAGCATTTCACTATTCCAAATACTATGGAAAAATATCATGGGATTCCTCATCCATGGGTTTGAAACAACCATTTCATTTTTGAATTCTCATTTTCATGAGAAACCCATTTCTAATATATTTGGATAATTATATATAATATCAATGATATAAGCCATTTGACATCAATGACAATAATTTATTCAATAATCCCCTCCTTTTTCATTGATTAAAATGTTTCAATGAAACACACTCTGCCCAAGAATGTAATATCAGTGATATAATATCTTTGACATCAATGACAAGAAAATTTTCAACACATATTGAAATAGGGAAGAATGGCATATGGTTTCTTAGATACAAAATCACACTCAATGGTCCCTCATTAACCAATACCACCCTAACCACTCTCAAGTGCATCCCATCAATTTTTCTTTCTCCTTTTACTTGAAGTATGAGCTTAAGCCATTTTCCATATAATTGTCATTCATTTCTATGAAGGTTAGTCAAGGAAATAATATTCTTGTATTATTTATCCCAAACTGAATTAACACACTTAGAAAATTATACATTATAATTCAAACCCAAAAGGGACCCTACATATGATACTATTAGTCATGAGGGGATTTGTATCATCCATGACCCTAATTTTTCAACTACGCCACCTTGTAATACGTATAAGAGTCAAAACATGAAATTTAAAAAAAAATTCCTAAAATCAATTTCATCGATGGTACATAAAAAAATCATCAACAAATGATCTCATCATGAATAACTCATGCAATGGTAAGGAGACACTAATAGGTGGAGAACTAATTGTACATGATACTCTAGGGAAACATTTGTTGTCACATTAATTATGGTATCCACATCATATGATGGATGGATGGAAACATGAGAGTGAAGTGGTGTGACCACATTGGATGTAATAGTTTGGGTTGGAACAAAGTAAATTGGGGGATGGTATATGGGTGTAGCCCCTATTGGTGGATGGAATAGAAAAAGAGGCCAGAAGGGTGATAATAAACCATAATAGATTATACAACTGATGGATGTACCCTAGGCATGGAAAATTGTACCATAAGGGTCGCGGTAGGGTGGCCAAGGAACAAAATTTCCCTATAGCCTGGGACAAAAACTTGGGTGAATGTTTTTAAGGGTGAAAGGTATGTGAGTTCTATGGATAACCTACCAACCAATGAACCAACCTACACACACGTATTTATATTTTTATATATAAAATTGCATGAAATTCAACTAAAATATGGCAACAAATTTCACATTTACACAATATTTAACTCAACACATAATACCTCAAAAGGTTGTGATCTATCACTCCTAGGTGGACATGTTGCATCACAATATTAGTCACAACCTATATAAAGACAACAACGTTATATTTGATATCTCATAAATAACACGTAGAAACATAAAAACTATTTATCACATGTAGTAGAATAGTAGAAAATCAATGAGATTGCTAAAGAATAAGAAAATAACTAGATACTAAATTTATGGCTATATGTTGAATACGTTAGTACTCAATGTTTTAGTGGAAGGGTTGATTATTGTGGTATTTGTCAGCATGATACTTGTGGAAAAATGGTATCAAACATTGAATCTTCTCTTAAATCCAAAAAATTGAAAATGTTAAAGACATTAAATAGGAATCCGTCGTACTTCTCACTCCACCATACCTAATTCCATGGTACATTAAATGGCAAAGCTACTACTACTCTTGTATAAGTAGTCGAAATTCATATTCATGCATCTTCCATCATCAAGGATATACTTCCAAGCATAACAACTTCAAATATAATATAATTAGATATAGAAACACACACACACACACACACACACACACACATATATATATCAAGAACATAGAGATCATCAATATACTAACATTTTTTATGATGCTCACATGTCTACTAGCCTCGATTGACCCATTACATGTCTACTCATAGAGCGAGCATTTGTGAGGGTCACATGAACATTAGAGGAAATTTCAGCCTAAAAGTGCCCATGAAATTTTCATGTACATAATACATCAACCAATCAAAATCCTTTAAATTTAAAAATAGGTACATGTAAATATGTTGGAGTGGAAATAAATAAAAAAAAACTATTTTTTTTAATTGTATCTTTGGCTTATCTCCTTATAGTTTTACTCAAATTTCAAGTGTAGACACTCATTGAATGCAGAATTAAATCCTACATCCAACAAGTATCCAATATGCATACTTCTAAGAAGACATGCATTGATAAAAGTTGAATATACATTAAAAAATCATGTTGAACATGTTTTTCTAATGTATCTTCAATTTGTATCAAATTGAGTCTTCTTAGAAGTATGAATAATGGGTACCCGTTGGATGTGGAATTTAATTCCACATCAAATGAGTGCTTACACTTGAAATTTGAGTAAAACTGTAAGGAGGTAAACCAAAAATACAATAAAAAATTAGTTTTCTTCTTTTCGCTCTAAAATTCATAGCTCTTACTTTATTATTTTAACTATTATTTTATTATTTTTCCTTAGGAAGCCAGTTTTAGGCTGAAATTTCAACTATTACACCTATTTTGTCTATGTCCTTTCTTGGTTGAGCTTTTTCTAGTGCTTGAAGATCAAAACCCTTCTGAAAAATCACCTATAGTTCATTGTTTGGACAATAATGCTATAAAAGTGTTGTTTTACACTAGGATACAGTTAAGGGTGGATATGGATGTTTTCATTTGGCTAATTCTTTATGTGATGAGAAGTTATCTAAAAGGGGTTAAAGCCTTCTGCTATGAGGATGAGGACCTATCGACAGGTCATTCATAGCATTTTATTTATCTTGCATAAACCCATGACTCACCCACTAGAATTCACCAATGTCAAAGTACTTGAAATGGTGACATAAAATAAATCATTTCCATAACTTTCTAAGAAAACATAGTGGTGGCTGCATACTATTTTAGGGAGGCTTTTCAAATATCGTAAACCATTTATCCATCCAATCTCCTGAAAATGGTTGGTAGGTTCACCAATCATTACAAATGAAGCATTTGTGATTGGTGTCTATAATTTGGTTCTCAAGTTAATAAACAATGTCACCAACTATTGTTTTGAAAGGTGTAGTTCTCTAAATTAGTTTTTATCTAACCCTATATATATAACATTTATAAAAAGAATTGTTATAATAACAAATGTGAGTTAATTAGATATGGACATTTGCAATGGAAGATGCAACAATGTGTAGAGAAGTGGCTATTCATAATCGTAAGGAGTATATTGTATTTCCTAATTTTTTAATAAGGGTTCTAAGATCAACTTGCATGCCTATATTTTATAATTATGGATAGAGTTTTGGTGTTTCTTCCCTAGATGATGTTCATTTTGAATTTTCTTAGGACCCAAAATAATTAAGTGTAATAAAATTTAACCATCTTAGACCCATCTTACTCTGGAGCTATCTAGCATCAAGAGGGATCAAATCTCTCAAGTTGAAAACCTCCTTTTTAGTGAAAAAAATGAGAGATTTGGTCCCTCTCAATACTTGATATATTCGTAGTTAAGATGGAGGTATATATGTTTGTTTACACACACACACATAATATTTCTTCCTCACATATTTAAATAGGCTATATTACATAAAAATACCTTTCAAACAACTATGCTTATCAAAACCTAGAGCCCAAAAAACACCAATGATAAATATTATTCTTAATTTATTTTAATAATGATTATTATTAGTTTTTTTTGCAAGAGGAATCAACAACTATGCTAGTCTTGTACTCACGTGACATCTGGTTGATTCTAGTCTATACCACTATAACCCCTATATGAACCATGTTGTCCCTGCCATGTGGCGCATGGGTGAAATCAATGGATTTGAACTTGCAATCAGTTGGAACATAATAATTCATTTTCATGGCCATCGCCAATTGAGCTTCCCTTATGGGGCTTCTTTAATAATTATTAATTGTTATTATTAATTGTTATTTTTAAATTTAAATTTATTTTTATTCTTATTTTTATGTAATATGACTGACTCAAAATGTTTACATAATAGGACAATACAATATATCTTCCATACTAGGTTGAATAGTACCTTTTCATACAATAAGGAAAATTTGAATTTAGCTATTTTGTTTTTGCGTACAACATTTTATGTATAAAAAATAAAATGAAATTTCATCAAAATAGTTAAGATATAGGATTATGCATATTTTTGATATGGGATTTTTGGATATAGTCGTCTTGGAGGGTTGAGATTTATCTAAAGGCTATTTATTTCCTTTTTATTTTTCAATTGAATTAAAACTAGTCTAGCCATATAAATTAAATGGTTGGTAAATGCAGACAGGCATCAATTCATAGTAAAGCATCAAAACACTTACTGCATGATACATCTCACACCTCGGATTGCTAAAACAAAAAATATTATAAAAACTAACTAAATTATAACTTTATTTTAAACTATTATTATTATTAAATAAAAATAGTAATAATTAATATATAAGTTAAATATATATTCCTAATCATTTAGATTTATCCTCACCTTACCATGGAGATTATAAATATGTAAAAAGGCTTTGTTACAATAGCATGGGCTAATACCACGAGTTTTTAATACCATATGCAAAAAAAATCATAGCTCACTTCATATGATACTTTTTCATATCATGTTTTTTTCAATTAATCAATCTACTTTGGACATAAACCTCAACCTATGAGTTTTGTATTCTAGAATTAATAAATATTTACCACTCACTTAATAATCATTGATAATTAATTTAACTTCTTGAAGTCCTATTCCAAAATAAACATGGTTATTACCCTAAAAATTTCATGCTCACAACTATCATTAAAATCTTAGTTCTTATTGTTGCTTTACTATGTAATTTTTGTTATATGATTTTTAAAATATATATATGTTTGAGTCATATAATAATTGTTTTTATAATTAATAATAATTATTGTAATAATTTAAAATAAAATTATAATTTAGTTTGCTTTTATGATCTTTTATTTCTTTATTTTGGAAATATGAGATGTATCATGGGGTAAATGTCTTAATACCTAATTTGAATTTATGCTTATAGTTGTTTACCAGTTGCACTAGTTATATTACATATGAGGAATATATATGTTATATACAGATTATGAAGTCAAACATGTCATATGTTGGAATTGAATAACTATGAAGAATAACAATATTAATCCCAACTATTTAAACTACATCCAACTGTGATAATAATAATAATAATAAATATTATCCAATGGAAAAGAGATCTCACCAAATTTCATTTATTTTGGGAAGTGAAAGTGGCCAAAGTACTCAATTCTAGGAGGATTCTTGGAAACAGTGGCCAAAACTCTCCTAGCAAGGGCACCTCCCTCCTATTAAATATGTTGTTCAAGCTAAAGGTCTGTTCACAATTGCTCAAAATTAGTAAGCTTAAATGCAACCAAACTATACATGGAAAACCTAGAAAGAATGGGATAATATTCTTCAACCACACCCTCCTCCTAACTTACTAGATCTCCATAATCTCCTCTTTGATCACAAAATTCCTATTCGGGATGGTGCTCACATTATTCACTAGGGATATCAACCTCAAGGAAACTTCAACTTACATAAGGCCTACAGCTTCCTGTCCTTGACTAATGCTAATGAAATAGTAGCAAGTGGAAAAAAAACATTGGCACCTCAAACACTAACCAAAATTCACTTTCTTCCTAATGCTACTAACTTGTAACTAAATAATGACATGGGATAAACTTCATAATCGATGATTTAGTGGCCCCTATATTTTCCTTCTGTGCCACTCCAACTCTAAACTAGTAATCACATCTTCAATAACTGCTACAGCACCACCACTCTTTGAAATAATCTCATTGTTTTCTTTCGTCAAACCAACCAAGCTGTCAATTGCAACCTCCATACACTCAACTCATGGCCACCCACCCCTTTATCCAATCCTCTTATCAACCTAGCTTGTATCTAGATATCAAGATTCCTCCTTTGGAAAAATAGGAAGGAATGGCATCGACAAAGATTTAAATAAAAATGCTCCCACTCTTGTGATCTCTGGAAAATTTTTCTCCTCATTTTAAGAGCTTCAATCCTCTCACTACCCCAGAATAAAAGATATTGGAAATGAAACTCTATTGAATATTGAATTTTCACTTTCTTTAGCCTACCTCCCCTCCTACTCTAGCACTCCCCTTTTGTCGCCCCTCCTCACTCCTCTAGTCCATTGTATTGGTCTTCTTCCCCCACAGCTTCATCAAGCTCAACTTCGATGGTGCCTGTAAAAGAAATCCTATGCCTACCAACTATGGAGTAGTTTTTCATAACATGAAATGTGAAATATTGCAAATCTCTAATGGGTTGATTGGCCATACTACAAATCATGAGGCTGAAATAAGGGCATTGGAACAAGGGCTCCTCATAGCCAACTATAAAAATTATAGCCAAATCATCATTGAGGGAGATTCAAAGAAAATCATCACCATATTCAACAGAATACAATGTGGATCTGGTCCAAAAAAATTAACACAAGTTGGAGAGTTAGAGGTTTGAGTCCCTCACACTGCTAAACTTCTAGCCAAATCCTAGTCCCACGCCTCTCCCACATCTACCAAGAAGGCAGTAGATTAGCGGGACAACTTTCTAATTATGGCTTAAATCTATCAAATGTCATTTTGGACATGAGTTGGAATAAAACTATTTCACATTTTATCTACTTCTAGTGCCAAACGTAAGCTACAATAAATCTTAGTTGCACCATAGCCCCAAGCTAATGAACATGTCATGTAATATGTTGACAAATCGCTATCAAGTGTTAGGAATCAAGCTATCAAACCTTCATCAATTTACAACAACAACTTCATAAAACCACTTGCAAATGGCATCGACACTGTAACATACCCCTTAAGGCTACCCTGAAAATTAGCTGCTAGGCTCCCATTCTGGTAAAATTTTCTTCATTTACAGTTAAGATTCAACCGTTGCCAACAATATATTTAGTCTTTCCTTATATAAACACTATTATTCATACAACAATACCCGCAGTCTTATCAATTGAACGACAATAGAAGTGGATCCATGATGTGTACTTTTAGGTCCATCTATAAGACATGTATGTTGGATCAATCATTAGTCATAATTCAAAATTTGGAGAGAGAAATTAATCATAGCATGAAATCATAAAAACTCTTTGACAACCCCACACAAGCATTAATGGAATATTGATCTGAGTCTATTGTCACTAGCATGGCTATGAATCATGATTATAGTCCTACAAACACAATCAAAGTGCTACTGATCATCTTATTTCAACATGCATAACTAGATAGACTAGCCTCGTTTGATGCAATTCTTATGACATGCATGGAGTAGATAACCTAAACCATTGACTATACATTTAGAAGCATTATCCCCTAACTATTCCACATGCACCAATATCTCATGGCAATATATATATATATATATATATATATATATATATATATATATATATATATATATAGATATATGACCATCTCATAAATACACTGCAATTATCTTTGTCCAAATCCTACAGTATAGTCAAATGGAATAATGGCATTTATCTTCAGCACAACAAGCCTTAATAGATGCCATCATTGTATTTTGCATAGCATAGATAATCTGCACCTTAGTTAATATCATTGAGTCTTAACCATAGTTAAAAGAATTTCACAGTGACTCGAGCATGACTATTTACTACCCTAATAAAGTATAGGCCCTAATAAAGGATAGGATAATGCAAATACTACATAAGATCTACATATTATGTTTCTTTAATAACCTTGACTACATTTACTTTGATGTACCTTAATCGCCACATGCATGCATCTAAAATCATCTCATAAAAACCATTAATATAGGTAAATCTACTCATGTATAATGGCCACATGCAATTCATTCAAAAATTCTCATAGCAAGGAAAATCAAGCACATTCTCTCAGATGCTAAATAAATTTACAATAGAGAGGGTAATATGAGGGTGGGGGGAGATATTGTGCATTTACAATATCTCCACCCACCCCCACCCTCATATATGAGGGTGGGGGTGGGGGGAGATATTGTGCATTTACAATATCTCCCCCCACCCCCACCCTATATGAGGGTGGGGGTGGGGGGAGATATTGTAAATGCACAATATCTCCCCCCACCCCCACCCTATATGAGGGTGGGGGTGGGGGGAGATATTGTAAATGCACAATATCTCCCCCCACCCCCACCCTATATGAGGGTGGGGGTGGGTGGAGATATTGTAAATGCACAATATCTCCCCCCACCCCCACCCTCGTGGGGGGAGATATTGTAAATGCACAATATCTCCCCCCACCCCCACCCTCAAATAAACTAACATACAAAACATCCCATGCAAGTGAATCCAACTAGGTCAGAAAAGAGAGAGAACATCACTTGGAGAATGGAGCACCACCACCCAACCATGAACCACCTCTTATTCCCCCCGAGCTAAGGTTCTTGCCATGGATCAACTGCCTCCAATTGATCTATCCAATGGGTATTTGATACCCTCTTTCATGATATATCTTTTAGCAGCGTCCTGCTTTTAGCACGGGGGCTTCACTGGGGGAGAAATACCATACCACGTGGATTCATATTGGGAGATATATATTGAGTAAAAAATGGCATAATATATTGGGGGATATATAGGGGGCAAAGGGTTTTTATATTGACCGGTGTAAAAAATGGAGCCGAAAGTTAATGAAAAATTATAAAGGGTTATAGAATATGTTAACGAAAAAATGGATACCTACAATATCTAGTGGAAGTAGGGGTTTTTAAAATTGGAAAGGTGTATTGGGTTTGTATTGGTAGGGGGTTAAATAATGTGTTTTTTAGGGGTGTTTTCCAATATGTAGTCAAATTAAGGGTATTTTTTAATATGCCATGAACGCATGTGATAGGTCATAGGTTCATTGAGTGAAGCCCCCGTGGCTTTTAGGTGGATGTTTTATCCAATTGCCTAGGTTTTTCTCAAAAAAGCTTGCCTCTCTCTCTCTCGCGAGGCTTTTCCTCATAAAATCTTGCCTTTCTATCCCTCATATCTTTTATTTTTTTCTTGATGGATATTTATCTCCAATCCATCCAGCTTATCTAGAATCAAATCTAGAAGCTTTATCATGAAATATTTATCCTATCCCATTCCCCAATGGGATTTGGCAAGAATCTCATCTCTTGGTGTCTCGCTTTTCCAAGTGATTAATTTATTAATTTATTTAATAATGTATTTACTTTTCATATTACATATCATATCTAGCTTTCCTCAGCTTAGGTTTGCAATAATTTGACACACAAGGGAAGGGTGTTACATACTTCCCCCCTTAAATTTACACTGTCCTCGGTGTATTACTGCATCTTACAATATTATTTCCTCATTCACAGGTAGTTGTCTTTGAATTCCTAGACTCCCTTGGCCTAGCCATCTGATGCAAATATTCTGATAGAATATATTGGTTACAAAGGAGTTCTCCCACACATCTCCTTCCATCGCTACATGTATTATTGATTTCAATCAACTTGGTGAGAATTTTTAGATGCAAAAATTGAACTATGTTTACCATAATTAACATCATAATTTAATATATATTACTAATATCTGAGTATCTACGATGTATATTGCTCATTATTGATTTTATTTGAAGAGTGCATGTTCTCCCCCTACATTCTTCCAAGCCTTTGTGTTATTTTCTAAACACTTTCTTCCTGCACTTTTTGTGCATACAACAAGCCAAATAGTACATTTTCCAAATCAATATGTACACAATATCATAATAGGTTAGTTCCCGCATAACCATCATAATCATATGTACTCATCAAAATCATCATCACATGCATACAAACTGAAAGTAAACCATTGTTCCTTATCCTTGAATTACTTCTTAGCTTCCTTCTTATGTGCACACTCCAGGTTAGTTTCCATGCCATATAACAACTTAGTGCCTTCGTGCATACCTGTGCATATTCTGTATTACACACACAAAACTAGATATGTCATATACTATCATGCAATACATGCATTCATATTGGTATCATATATACCACTGGTATACCATACCCACGTCCATAGTATCACCTGCATGACATACACTTCATCCACATGTTTTCTAACCATGTTAGTATTATGCCAAAAATTTGTTCATCTATTTCTATTACCTTTAGGTAAGTAGAACAAACGATGCTCAGTTTATAAGGAATTTCATGGAAATATTCCAATTTTGCAGCCAATGAAAGTTTTATGTCATACTATTCAAGTGCTTTTATTTAGCAAACAACATAATAGTATCATAAAAGTCATCATGCATACTACAACTCAATCATACCCACAACTTTTAGTTTTGGGATTAAATATATCATCTAGACAAGGTTTTAACAACAACATAATATTCCTTCTGCTTAGTCATAAAATAGATTATTGACTATGATACTTACTTTATCTTTAATCATGAAATTGATCGTTTAGTACTTAAAAATACTCCACACTTAACTAGTCATGTGGTCATGAATAATTTTAGGTATAAACTCATTTTCCCTTCATGAGTTCTAAATGGAAGTTTCATTTTTTTCCATTCCACAACCTTTAGTTTTTATGTACTATGTGTACGAGTGTGTGATTCCAGGGTATTTACATGTTAACACATTAAATCACCCTTAAAACAAAGAGATCAGTTATCAATTTTATTAACATGAATTCCTGCGTGGTTTATGCAACAATCATTAGGCTACCTTGAATTGTTCTAATGCATCAAACCCCATCATGTCCAATTTTCAAGTATACTTTACTCAGCTAAGTAGAAACCTACTAACCATTATTCCCTTATTACTTTCTTCAAAAGGTATAACTGTAAGATTTTCAATCACCCTACTTAGAGCACCTTTCTGAAAGGTTCTCTTCTAGGAGATATTAAAATAATTCCATCTGTATCTAGATAGCTATGTTCATTCAAGTGCACCTTAAGTTTCAATGCTTCACACATCAAAATTTGAGTGAGCTATGGAAAATGTACTCTTAATCTTATTACAGTCTTCCTACTAGCCACCAAGAAGCACCAGGAGTTGATTTTACGCTAGAGGCACTTTTGGTATCAGTCCATTGACCTTCTTATCATATCATTATTAATGTATGATGTCCTTTTTAACATGTACACGCTGTGTTGTATTACATTTATGCATAGACTTCACAATCTAATCCTTAGTTTAGGTTAGGTTGACATGTACTTTATGCCTCTTGCATATCAAAGTTATTGCTTTATTCAACCAAAATCCCATAGGTTCCAACCTATGCATGTTAAATTATCTATGCATAATTTCCTGATAAGGTTTTATTCCCTCCATTAAAGTGTATTTGGAACATTTTCTTATTAAAATGATTCATCCTTTGGAAAACCATATCCAAAGTGCATTACATCATTACCTGCATGTGCACTGATCAACACAACAACATTAACTTGGAAGACAACTTTAAGGTACTTAGTCTCATATTATGTACAAGACTTGTCTTTCACATCTCCCATCCCTTCTTAGGATCTTTTAAGCATAACTTAATTTCCTTAAGTTATGTCCTTAATTATAAAGCATACAACTCATAGTTTGATTTGGATATGGGTAGAATAAGGTGATGATTTATTATTGATTTACCTCATTGAGTTTGCACTTTATTAAACTTTTCCCTTGTATAGAAAACATGCAATTTCAGATTATGATATGATGGCCATATCATTAAATCCACCAATCACTATTACTTATTGAATTAATCAATTTTGTCTCATTCCAATATAGTTTTCCAGGGAGTCTCTCTTCCCCCCTGCACTATAATTATCCAAAAAATTGAATATTTAACATAGGTACAATGATTAATTTCGCTTTTCATATATATATATATATATATATATATATATATATATATATATATATGTATATATGTATATATGTATATGTATATATATATATATGTATATGTATATGTATGTATATATATATATATATATATATATATATATATATATATATATATATATATATATATATATATATATATATATATATATATGGATACTCACTTAAAAATTCATTTAATGATTTTTAGGATAAACATAGTTTAATATTTGACCTCTCTGGTACCTAACCAGAGTCAAACACAATCACATATTCTTCGACATACATGGTAACTTTCTCTTTTGGCTTTTATCATAACTTAGTTTGTGAGAATTGTGATTCCTTCATGCATGAAAGCATATCCATGCAACTCATTACAGCCCCAGAATGAGTCCTACACACAATTCGTACATGCACTTGTGCAACTCAAGTGCTCATATTATAGATGCATTATTTGTTATCAAGATTGCATTAATATGATGACCATGATTTATCATGATTACCAATTGTGTAGCTATCCCACTCTTCTATGCATATTTGCAATTATTACTTTTCAATCATGATATAAAGTCATTGTGTCCTCATAAGAGCATTTAACTATAGCTTAAATTTTGAAACTTCCACAATATATAATAAAAATTTTAAGCTCCTTATTTATGAGGGAATACAATACAAGTAACTTATTAACATTAATAAACATGTTAATTCTCTAATTTAGCAATGATCTATGCATTCAACATACCAGAGCAACTCCTGGTAACCATACACCAGATATGCTCCCCATGAGCATCATCTCATCATCAATCTATAATCAAAGCCTATTTGTTGAAGGGTCTATATGATAACAGCAATAAGTGAAACATCAACAATAATTATGTTCACATTACATGTGAGACTCCTCAATGTCTCAAATCAACATCACTCTTGAATCAAGGCAAAAATATCATTCTAAATCAAAAAATCATGAACAAATCCTCATAGCAATATGCAATGCTTAGCAACATATCACACCATCAATTCTTTATTCAATCATTGAATACCATAATCATACTTATTTAAAACAAGGTCTATTATTTTAAACCACTTGTACATCATGGTATATAGTTTTTGTGTGTTCCCAAAGCATTCAATAATAACTTAGTTATAAGAATTTTCATATAAATGTAAGGATTAATACCTTCTTGTTTCCTCATCAAGCCCGACTATACCTCTTATCAAAATATTTTAAATCTATTTCTAATCATGAGAGATGTTAATTAATGGATGAACATAATCTTCTCATGCATACCTTTGTTGCTCATAGTAAGCACATTATATGCCATACATATATGTACGAAGAGGCTAAGATCTAACTTCAAGGATTAATGTAAATCAAGCAACTCAAAGTAATTGTACATTCTCTTTTGTGTAGTTCATTTATCCCCCACATATTCTACTCTTGTTTTTACTTCTTAACTAAGTTTGCGGACTAATTAAAAAAACAATGTCTGTATCCTTGCGAAGATCATGGCATATTTATTGACATGTTTTGGTGCTTGCACACATTAAGGTGTAAAATACAATACCTACTGTTACGGTTAGGTATTTTCCATTTCTAATTGACACGGCCTTCCAATGTATCAATCATGGAATTACAAGGTTTTGGACTCATACGAATTTTTTAATTTCTTTATTCCAAAGCTAGTTGTAGTAAAAATAATTTTCCCCTTTAATTGCTTTCACCTGCCGAAAACAAAAATGATGAAATTTGTAACTAGCATGAGAATACATTTATTCGTTAGATCTTTCATTTCTTTTACCAAGTTTGAAATCCAACTAAAAATAAATTGATCTGAACCATAATAAAAGAAGTTCCATATTCTCGTCGAATACTAATATCTACATAATCCAACTAAAATGGATCTTACATTTGAATGAATTGTTCAAGTATACCTTCCTAATTGAGAGGTGGGCATGTGAATCTAGGTGGATGGGTCAGTCCGTACTGTGCCAAAGCTCCAGAGCTAGTTGAGGTTGAGCAGCTTAAGGTGGATAGTTGTTCGTAATCACTGCGTTGCCTCCATCTCCAGGCTGCCAGCCAATATTGGACAACTCTGGTTGACAACAGGGTCTCTAATGCCTACGTGAACCAAACTCATCCCCTCAACCAATCCTCTCAGTCTTCTAGCTTTAAGCATCTATTGGACATGACGAACTCTACCCTGCCTGATCTACCGCTTGCAGGGCTACTTCCACCCCTTCAAACACTACGAGTCCCTTCGCGAGGAGGACAAGAGTAGGCATGGTGGTAGATGTAAAAATAACAATGATACACCCTTTTCCATCATCCATCGAGTATGATACTCTTCCTCCTTGGATTAAATGGATTTTAAATTCAACTATGAGAAGTGAAAGAACCACACAAAGGCCAACGGGGGGAGTTGAATATTCAAGCTCGCAGGGAATGAATTTTATAGGAACTAGGTTACTTTCACCGTAGCTTTCACTGTAGCATTTTCTTAATTTAGTTTTTATCATGACTAGAAATCTTGCGACTTGGCCATACTTTTCTCCCAAAAATCAAAATAAAGGCCACCGCCCCCACGTCAGCAAGGCTTATACATCCATGGCGGTTAGAGGATGATTATCAATAAGTCTTATCTCATTCATCTAGATCCTCATTCCATTTAAGATCATCCATATCTTTATTATAGAAACAACATGGTGATACATTACTTCTCCACTGACTTCTTTTACCAGCATGTCACGCATGACCCTCTACACGTTTTCAGGGTAATTCTATTCGCCTGCAACCTCTTGTAGTGCAGTGATCAACACGATCAGAGAGGGTGACAATAGAAAGGGAACCAATTAATTTCCTCTATTTTGTGCTTTAAGGTTGTTGTTGATTGGATTCACCAATCCACAAGCTTTTAAATCATTCCTTGAAGCCTAAAAGTGTTATTTCAAACTGATACTATGTTGGTGAAATTTCTAGATCATTCAGAGCAGGATTCCCAGACAAGTCTCCATTAACCCTAAAACTATTATTGGTACGAAAAGCCTCTTCCTTCATTCAACCCTTATGGTTGACTTAGAGAGGAATTCATTCACCTCTGGAGTAATAGTATGTTAATTTATGCATCGACAACTTTGATGCAAGAGACAGTCACTCAGAACTACGCACACCATATCGGTGGCTATGTGAATTTCTGAAGTTTCAAACTAGGTGATATAGTCATAGTAAAATCCAGATTTTCCCAACTTTCAATCTCTGCAAAATGCACGAGGAAAATACTGCATTTGATAATTTGGATTGGGTAATAAATGATCCAAACCCTTCACTATCTACATGAGGGTAGAGACAACGGTTTACATCTATGGTGTTAGGCAAATTAAGCAATCTATTAAATGCCACTGCAATTGACAATCTGATCTAGCTTTAAATTAATAGAATTATACAGCTTAAGATCATGACATTCACTCATTAGATGGGACATCCTTGTTCGCGATATTCATTCCATTAATTAGGTTCATAGATCATTAAATCCCCACAAAAACATGACTTGTGATTTAGATATACAGAAAACCGTTGAACGTCAATATGGAAGAGAAATGTGCAGCCCGGTTTTTTTCCCACAAAGTCTCCAATCGACAACTATATAACATCTCTGCTTCTACCCAACAGTTCGTTATTCTATGAGGCTATAGTCAATAATTTTGTTGCTCACACATACACTAATTAGGAACAGAATTAAATAATATCCCCTACAACGAGGAACAGAATTAAATAATATCCCCTACAACGAATTCGTACTCTGACAAACAATTCAAGTGTCAACATAGATACCTGTTCTTCATGATGCACGCAACAAGAACTATGCATATGACCCATTTCAAATGCATAGAAAACACCTATTTTTTTGACAATGAGACTTAACAATTTAATATAATAATATTCTATATGGAGTGAAATAACATATGCATATGTTATTACTTCCACATTCCTTTAATTATTATTTTTTTAATATTTAGATTCAACCGTGAAGAATCCTCCCATATTTGGCACACATACCCAGACCCTCTAGAAAAATTCTTAGTAGTGTAAGGCCAAATTTAAGACCTAAAAGTTGTTCATATCCTACAGAGGTGGATTGGCCCATAGGCTAAAAGGTTTGAACTTGAGCTCCGATACCATTTGTAACATACCCCCTGAGCCTACCCTGAAAATTAGCTACTAGGCTCCCATTCTAGTAAATTTTTCTTCCTTTATAGTTAAGATTCAACCGTTTCCAACAATATATTTAGTCCATCCTTATATAAATACTATTATTCATAAAACATTACCCATTGTAGAAATTCCCACTGTAGATCACCTGGTAATGCAATCTACGAAAGCAAAACACTTGATCTACTTCTACAAACAATTTAGTGGAAGCTTAATCGAACATGAGCAACATCAAGCATGAATAGATATAACTGAGAATGACAAGTAATCAACCATAACACAGAAGATATATCACTGGGGAAAGCACCAGCCTAAAACCCCAACTCTGTATTATCATACAAGTGGAAATCTTGTTCATGTTACAAAAGAATCAGCTCTCAAGCTATCCTACTCTCTCTACAATCAAACAATACCACTCACAGACTGAATAGACATAGTATATGTCTTCCTCAAGCCCTCCAAGCCTCCTATTTCCTTGCGCAATTTTGATTGGGGTCCAATGATGTCACATGTGTGAATTGGCCTCATCACACTCATTGTAACCCTAGGTCCAACTGCACAATCCTCAAGGAATAATATTCCTTCTGCATGCAAAGAATATTCACCAAGGAATATCCTAGCAACTGGTAGTACATTGTCCCTCCATCTGATCTCAACTGGGTCTCTGACTGAACTGACATGCATGAGTTATCCATGAGTGAATCTTCAATTATCTAAAATACAGTAGTTACATGCATGCAAGCATTAACTAACTAAACTCTCATTAATTTAAGAAACTATTAAATTAATCTAACTGGACTTGACTCAGTTAACTAAGCCAACTAATTACAACTCATCTTTATCTCTTTAACTAATGGATAAATCCTCAAAGGAGAAACTGTTGCATGTCCTCACATAGACTTCAATTTTGATTTTCCTTAACTAATTAACTCAAGATGAATTAATTAATTAATTTTCAAACTGCTGTTAATATAAAATTCGAATTTTACTTCCTATGTTTAGTCTAGGGACTGACTAAAATAAGAAGGGATACCGAAATGCTATTTTTAGAAAAGCTAGTTTTAGCACTTTCACTTTTCACCCATTGTAGCTAAGATCTCCAATGGCTGAACTACTATTTATAGCCTGGCTATTTATAGCAGTGTTATTTTTAGCATCTTCTATTTTTAGCATTTCTTGTTAGAAATCTCAACACTCCCTCTCAACAAGAAATGGATTATCAGTAACCCTGATCCTATCTCTGTGGAACTTGAACTTGCATTTTGACAATGCTTAGTCAAAATATCTGCATCCTGCTCCTCGGTCAAAACATACTGCAACATCATGATCCTCTTGACCACACAGTCCCATAGATGATGGTAACGGATATCTATATGCTTTGACCTGACATGAAACACTGGATTCTCAGAGAGTTTTATGCATCTCTGATTATCACAGTATATCACTGTAGGATCCATCATCTGACCAAACAATCCCACTAGAATCTTCCGCATCCAAATGGCCTCGCATGCTACTTGACTGGCAGCAATGTATTTAGCCTTTGCTGAGCTAAGCGCAACTGACCTCTGTTTCCTGCTATACCAAGAAACTACAACTGAACCAAGGTTGAAGATTCCCCCAGAAGTTCTCTTCCAATCTGATGGACTACCAGCCCAATCCGCATCTGTGAAGCCTTGCAGCTTCACTCCCTCTATCTGTCTGTACCATAATCCGTATTGTGTAATGCCTTTGAGATATCTCAGCACATGCTTCGCTGCCTTCCAAAACAGCTTGGTAGGTTGAACCATATCTTGACTCAGTTGGTTCACCGCAAAGCATAAGTCAGGTCATGTGTTCACCAAATACATAAGTGAACCCACCAGCTACTGATAAATAGTAGTAGCTACTACCTCACCTGAATTAGTATCCTCCTTCCTCCAGTTCCCAACTAGAGGAGTCTGGATGGGTTTGCACTTCTCTATGTGAAAGTGCCCGAGTATCTCATTGGCATACTTGCGTTGAGAAACAAATACTTCCCCATCTTTTTGCCACACTTCCATGCCTAGAAAGTAGTGCATGAGGCCCATGTCCTTCATCTCAAACTCTCTTGCAAGGTCCTCCTTGCAAGATTTGATCAGCTGATCATCACCTGTCAAAATCAGATCATCGACATAAAGTACAATAATCAATGGCTTACCTTCTACCATGATGTGGTAAAGGTTCGCATCTGCTTCACTCTTGGTGAAGCCCAACCTGGTGAAATAGCTGTCGATCCTAGTATACCAAGCACGGGGTGCTTGCTTCAACCCATATAGTGCTCGCTTGAGTTGGCAAACATGTGACTCACAATCAAAGGTCTCAAATCCTTCGGGCTGCTCAATGTATACCTCTTCCTCAATCTTCCCATTGAGGAACGTCGTCTTCACATCCATCTGATGGATCTTCCAACCCATCTGAGTTGATAGAGCTAGCATCGATTTGATAGATGAGTACCTTGCTACGGGAGCAAAGGTCTCATCGTAGTCGATCCCCTCAACCTATGAGAAACCTCGAGCAATAAACCTTGCCTTGTGTTTCTCAACACTACCATTAGCTGCCTACTTTACCTTGTAAAGCCATCGGGAACTAACCACTGACTTGTCCCCAGGTCTAGGGACAACATCCCACACACTGTTCCATATGATAGAATCATACTCTTCTACCATTGCATCAACCCAGACTGATTGCTACACTGCCTCCTGAAAAGAAGAAGGTTCAGTCACTACACACTCCCCAACCAGGGCCATGTAGCCAGTGTATCTCTCAGGAGATCTCCTATGTCTACGCTGAGAGGATGGTTTCCCCACATTCTCTCTCGCATCTACCATTAATTTTTCAGCATCCCACGAGCATTTCCACCCATCTCTGGAAGACTCTCCAGGAGTGGTGGTCTCCACTACTGGATCCTCTACATGTTGCTGATCCACATCATCAGGAGGCTCCTCCTCGTTTGGAACTAAAAGTTCCTCATCACCATGCAACTTGAGATCCCTCTCAAGTGACACTCGCATGGCTTTCTGCTCGTCGAACTTCAAATCCCTATGCACTATGGTCCTCTAACTGACAGGCAGAAACACACGATCGTTGTGGGGTGTATCTGTGTACCCCACAAGTATCCCCAACTCAGCTATTGGGTCTAGCTTCTTCTGAGCATCTTTGGTCACATGACAGAAAACTAGTGATCCAAATATGCAGAAGTGACTCACATCTGGTCGCTTCCTCGAAAAAGCCTCCATAGGTGTCTTCATCCCAAAAATACGATGAGGACTTTTGTTCTGAAGGTACACTGCTCTATTGCATGCCTCAGCCCACATATGAAGTGGTAGGCCTTGTTCATGCAACATCACTCGAGCTGCTCCCAAAATAGATCCGTTCTTCCTCTCAGCCACCCCATTCTGTTGTGGGTTATGAGGTGCCGTCAGTTCCCATTTAATTCCTTCTGCAGCACAGAAGCTTTTAAACTGCTGGGAAACATACTCTCCACCATTGTCACTATGCAAGCCTTTTACTTCCAGATTCTTTCTCTGCCAAGGCTTTAAAATCACAAAACCTCAAGAAGGTCTGATCCTTATTTTGCATAAAGTAGATCCAAAATCTACGAGAAAAATCATCAATAAAAATAAAATAGTACCTTTGCTTAGCGGTGGAGGCTATAGAGAATGGTCCACATACATCTGAGTGAACTCACTCCAGGATTTCTCCAGCTCTACTATCCCAATCCTGAAAGGAATATTTTGCATACTTACCCAAGGTGCATCCTTTGCATGTGTCTGTTTGCTCCATTTTTCCCTTGGGTAAGCCGGCAGAAATTTGTTGCATGATATTCAAGGCCCTGTGATGCATGTGGCCCTGTCTACTATGCCACAACTCACCAAAATCTTGGCTTTGCACCACCTCTGCTTTTGAACTCAGTGCAACACAGCCATCTACCTCTAGCTTGTAGAGATTCTTTACTCGAACCCCTATTCGCTTGGTCTTTCCAGTGCCGATATGCCTCAGGAAAACTTTTCCTTTACTAAAGACCACATAATAGCCTTTATCTTCTAGCATAGCAACAAACACAATATTATTTTTCAAACCTGGTACATACTTAACGGTAGATAGGGTGAGAGGAACACCATGCTCCCTCTGAAACACAACTATACCTCACCTGAGACACAGTACTTTCCATCATCGCCCATCTCAATCCACATCTAGAGATCCTTCTCCTCCAATGTACTGAAAAGATTCTTGTCACCCAACATGTGGAAAGAAGCTCCACTATCCAAGTACCAAACACATCCCACCATGGATGAAACCATGCATACAATAAGCAAGAAATCCAGCTCAAACTGTGAAGCTAGTGCATCACCATCAGATCCCTTTGAGGAACCCTTCTTGGATTTCTTCTATGGACAATGCATAGCATAATGGCCCACTTCATGACAGTGAAAGCATCGCACCTTCAACTTGTCAAACTTCTTCCTACCATGAGAAGATTTGGATTGGGACACCTTCCCTTTCCCTTTCTTAGCTTTACTTGCTAAAGCTAGATTTTCTTCATCATCTTGTTTTAATGAAGATCCATCCCTAGTGCTTTGCCTTATCTCTTCCTGCATTAGATAAGACCAAAGGCGTTCCCAATCTGGTAGTTTCTCTCTTCCATTAACCAAGTCCTTGTATCTATGCCAGCTCTTAGAATGACCGAGGAGTGCAAGACTCACCATGCCGTCATCAGTTGTCACGACCCCTACGGTTGCAAGCTCATCCCTATAGGTGGTGAGCTTGTTTAGGAATGTAGAGATTATGTCACCCTTTTCACACTTTATCTTTCAAATTTTATCCTTCAGCACCAGCCTCCTCTGATCGCTGCTATTCTGATAAATATCTTTCAATGTTTTCGACATCGAAAATGGAGTCTCCTTCCCATGGAGGCTCGAGACAATGTGATCTCGAACTCCCTCCAGGATGATTCTCCTTGCTCTAGCCACACACCTTTTCCATTCCGCCAGTTGAGTAGCATTAGTCGACTTTTGTTCTTCTTGATCAATGAAGTCCTTGAGGCCGTTATCTTCTAATACTGCCTCCATGTCATCCTTCTAGGCTATATAATTCGAACTGCCATCAAGGGAATATTCGAGTCTCAAACCACTAAACACCATTAGTGAAATAGATGTGATAAGAACTCAAATCAATATTCAGAAACCAAACTTAGAACTTCTCCCACTTGTATAATTTTCTTCCTTGATCACCTTTGCTCCGATACCATGTAGAAATTCCCACTGTAAATCACTTGGTAATGCAATGTACTAAATCAAAACACTTGATCTACTTCTACAAACAATTTAGCGGAAGCTTAATCGAACATGAGCAATATCAAGCATGAACAAATATAACTGAGAATGAGAAGTAATCAACCATAACACAGAAGATATATCACTGGGAAAAGCACTAGCCTAAAACCCCAACTCTATATTATCATACAAGTGGAAATATTGTTCAAGTTACAAAAAGAATCAGCTCTCAAGCTATCCTGCTCTCTCTGTAATCAAACAATATAGCTCACAGACTGAATAGACATAGTATACATCTTCCTCAAGTCCTCCAAGCCTCCTATTTCCTTGTGCAGTTTTCATTGGGGTCCAATGATGTCACATGTGTGAATTGGCCTCATCACTTTCAATGTAACCTCAGGTCCAACAGCACAATCCTTAAGGAATAATATTCCTTCTGCATGCAAGGAATATTCACCAAGGAATATCATAGCAACTGATAGTACACTATCCCTCCATCTGATCTCAACTCGGTCTCTGACTGAACTGACATGAGTGAGTTATCCATGAGTGAATCTTCAGTTATCTGAAATACAATAGTTACATGCATGCAAGCATTAACTAACTCAACTCTCATTAATTTGACAAACGGTTAAATTAATCTAACTGGACTTGACTCAGTTAACTGAGCCAACTAATTACAACTCATCCTTATCTCTTTAACTGATGGATAGATCCCTCAATCAAAGGAGAAATCGTTGCATGTCCTCACATAGACTTCAAGTTTGATTTTCCTTAACTAATTAACTCAAGATGAATTAATTAATTAATTTTCAAACTGCTGTTAATATCAAATTCGAATTTTACTTCCTATGTTTAGTCCAGGGACTGACTAAAATAAGAAGCGATACCGAAATTCTATTTTTAGAAAATCTATTTTTAGCACTTTCACTTTTCACCCATTGTAGCTAAGATCTCCAATGGCTGAACTGCTATTTATAGCAGTGCTATTTTTAGCATTTCTTGTTGCAAATCTCAACACCCATAGTCTTATCAATTAAATGACAACAAAAGTGGATCCATGATGTGGACTTTTAGGTCCATCTATAAGACTTGTATGTTGGATCAACCATTAGTCATAATTCACAATTTGGAGAGAGAAATTAATCATAGCATGAAATCATCAAAACTCTTTGACAACCCCACACAAGCATTAATGGAATATTGACTGTGACTAGCATGGCTATGAATCATGATCATAGTCCTACAGACACAGTCAAAGTGCTACTAACCATCTTATTTCAACATGAATAACTAGCTAGACTAGCCTTGTTGGATGCAATTCTTATGACATGCATGGCATAGATAACCTAAACCATTGACTATACAGTTAGAAGCATTATCCCCTAACTGTTCTGCATGCACCAATATCTCATGCCAATATCTATCTCAAACATTAATATATATATGACCATCTCATAAATACACTACAGTTATCTTTTTCCAAATCCTATAGTATAGTCAAATGGAATACTGACATTTATCTTAAGCACAACAAGCCTTAATAGATGTTATCACTACAAATTGCATAGCATAGATGATCTTCACCTTAGTTTATACCATTGAATGTTAACCATAGTTAACAAATTTTCATAGCGGTTCAAGCATGACTATTTACTACCCTAATATAGGATAGGATAACACCAATACTACATAAGATCCACATATTATGTTTCTATAATAACCTTGACTAGATTTACTTTGATGTGCCTTAATTTCCACATGCAGCCATCTAAAATCATCTCAAAAAAACCATTAATATAGGTAAATCTACTCATGTATAATGGCCACATGCAATTCATTCAAACATTCTCGTAGTGAGGAAAATCAGGCACATTCTCTTAGATGCTAAAGAAATTTACAACAAAGAGGTAAGAAACCAACATACAGAACATCCCATGCAAGTGAATCCAACTAGGTCAGAAAAGAGAGAGAACATCACTTCGAGAATGAAGCACCACCACCCAACCATGAACCACCTATGATTCCCCCCAAGCTAAGGTTCTTGCCATGGATCAACTGCCTCCAATTAATCTATGCAATGGGTATTTAATACCCTCTTTCATGATATAGTTTCCATTAGCGGTGTCCCACTTTTAGGTGGATGTTTTATCCAATTGCCTAGGCTTTTCTCAGAAAAGCTCGCCTTTCTCTCCCGCGAGGATTTTCCTCATAAAAGCTTTCCTTTCTCTCCCGCAAAGCTTTTATGTTTTTCTTGATGGATATTTATCTCCAATCCATATAGCTTATCTAGAATCAAATCTAGAAGCTTTATCATGAAAGATTTATCCTATCCCATTCCCCAATGGGATTTGGCAAGAATCTCATCCCTTGGTGTCTCACTTTTCCAAGTGATTAATTTATTAATTTATTTAATAAGGTATTTAAGTTTCATATTACAAATCATACCTATTTTTCCTCTGCTTAGGTTTTTAATAGTTAGACACACAAGGGAGATGCGTTACATACATTGACCACACTAACGAGCATGCCAACTAATGCCAAGGTTTTAGGAAGGAAAAAAATTTCAAGTGTTGGTCCCCAAACCTAATTGATGTCATAACCCCTCCCCCCGTGCTTGTCGTAGATCTCCTACATAAAATAACAATCATCTATTAGATTTTGTGGAATTTTAAATTGGATCCGTAAGTGCAAACTCCCCCTTTTGACATCATAGGGGGGTTTCGCACTACACCCTCATTGTCAATAATCTACATCAAATCACAATTTCTCATCATTCTTAGTGGAACCTTGAGGTGGATTCATGAGTGTGGATCCCCCCTCCATTGACGTCTTAGGGAAGGGGGTCATCCACGGTTAACTCTTTATCCAGGTGTATATTTCTGGCCACCTGCCTATTCCACCTAGACCTTCAGTCAATTTCATCAATTTCCTTGATTATAGCACATTTTACTATTTTTAGCATTTTTGTAGGTCCTAAAATTTTGAAGTTGTTTTGACATCCTAAACAACATCTTTTTAGGTTCGTAGCGAGATTGTAGCCATAATTATGGGTATGCCACAAATATTGCAATACTCAGATATACCTTTCTAACAATGTATCGTACATGCCAAACATAGATCATATGACCAAGTTACGACCCTCGGAAGTTGGTTTCCCAACTAACCCCAACAGGGCCCACAAACTCTTGTTGTTCCATATCCTATGGCTAGGGTTATAGTTGTTTAGGGTTTCCATTTATTGTTCAATAATAAAAATTCCCTTGAGTCTCATTGTAACATAGTTTAGAGGAATGTATCTCCCACATCTCTTCTCAGAGATAAGATAGCATCATCTGAGATACTTTATTTCCATTCTATATGTAAGTTGTAACAACCTTGGTCAAAATTCCATGTAAATAAAGTTAATAAAGGAAAAATAATAACCAAGGTCATGAGACATGTATTCCAAGCTGAGTGTTGGGAAAAATATCCTAGTGTGGTTGTTCATTTGGTTTATTATGGCTTAAGGAAATTGGAAAAGGCAATGGCAAAGGCTTTGGAAAGGTGTGTGGCATTAATTGGCATTTTATTTATGAAAATAGTCAAAATTAGGAGAAAAGGAAGGTGAAATGTCACAAGTTTCATGGGAGGAGGAAAATGAAGGAAAATAATGGAAAATTTAAGAAAATAGAGGCTCATTAATAAAAAGGCTTTTGAGGATCAGTTGGTACCTTTTGTCAGTTTAGTTTTGGAGCTCTCTCTCTATTCCCTCTCTCTCACACTCTTGGAGACTTAGATTTTTCTTGGAGCACTTTAGCATTGGATCAAGAAAGAAAAGGAATGACTAAGAAGGAAAACATCAAGCAAGGAAGAGCAGCATATGACAGCTATAACAATATTATTTGCAAGTATTGATTTGCATGTGTGATTTCCTTCCTAGATTTGGCATGCATGGTACATGCATGTGTGTATTTGGTTCTCTTGCTATCATTTGGCCAGGTGTGATAGTGTTCTTCAGCCTTGCCTTTCCATTTCCAGATAGTTATGGTGTGATGGGTTCTCTTATATTTGGTTAAGCTAGATTGTCAAATGGTTTTGAAACTGAGTGAGGTGGTCTCTGAAAGAAAGAACACAAGACCTAGGAATCCATGGACTGGACTATGGTAAAGCCATATTTTTGTGCCTTGGTGGGCCTAGGAATCCTTGACCAGTGAATGTGAGATATACAATAAATATGAGAGTTGTGTACCCTCGATCAGGCCTAGGAATCCTTAACCAATGAATGGTGATATATATTGTAAATCCTTGAGGGTGGAGTCTTGATTAGGCCTAATAATCCTAGACCATTGTATGATGGGATATACAATAAATCCTAGAGACTAGGAGACAGGAAAATTCTTCATGATGTAGGTTGAGAAATCTGTTGGCATCCATGCTCTTTTAGGGCCTTGTGATTTGGTGGTGATTGCGGTAAATCTTGAGGAAACTTGGTTTGGTTCGGTTTTGAGTCCCACATTCATGCTTTGAATATGGCATGGGGGTGACTAAATGAAACAAATATTTGGTTAATCCAATCTATGATTGGTTGGTTCATGGAAGTCGCATGACTGGTTGGATTTTACATTCATTAATAAGAGCTCTTTCTCCTTGGCATTTCATATGTAAATGTATCAGTTTACATGTGATACATATGATTGTTATATCCTTGTTATTTATATTGGTTATATGCTCTTTATGAGTATTTTTTATTACAGACTTAATTTATGGCTCTCAGCATGTTTTTATTTGTAAATGAATGTATAATGAATACATGACCTAATGAATGTACAATGAATACATGACCTAATAGATGATAATTTAGCTATTTTGATATGGCAACAATCCTTCTTTACGAGTCTTAGATAAGTATGAGACCCCTATGCTCATATCTATTGTTATGGACTATAGATTGCATATATGTGACATGTTTGACGAAATGTCTGTTGTTGGGAAAAGTATCCAATACGGAATGACCCTATCCCACTCTAAGGGTGATAGTACCTCAGCAACAATCAAAGAAAAGCTATTCAAGATTACTTCTTTATGAGATGTAAGAGAGAGGAGAAAGAGATCCACTAACCGTTATCTTCCGCTAATGATTGATCCAATCTTCCCTCTTTGCTGCTTGCTCCCAGCTCCTTGCTCTTTCACTGGCCCAGCTACACAAAGATCCTGCAAAAGCACAAGAAAGGGAAACTACAAGAAGCATACATCCATAATTGATTCAAGGATTAGAATAAATCAAATATACAAGCATCAATATGCCACAGAGACACATGCATATAGAAGAACCTCAAATGCTTTATTAATGGAAGAAGTAAAGTTCTGAGAGTGTTACAACCATAAGAGGCCCAATCCAGCAACACCTCCCAGCAGAAAGAAATCTCCTCTTCACCTCCTTCAAAGCAATCACCCAATAGTTCTATACTCAAACCAACAGCACTTCCTTACATTCACAAGATTCCAGCCTCCCTAGACCTCATGAGAGAGCTCTATATATAGGAGTTTTGGAGAAAGGATGAGTCAGCTTGAGGCTGGCATGAAGCTGAATAGTGTCCTCTCCCACTTCAGTTATTCTTCAGTTCTTGAGTCCACTTGGAGTTTCTTGCTTCCACTTGGAGATCTAGATCCTCTTACTCATCACAAGGCAAATTCCCTGATCCAAGTGTCATTTTGGAAGCTTCCTGGGCATTTGACACCTTGCAGAATGACTGTGCCACTTGGCCAATCTCGCCCAGCGCAAGTAGCCTTCATTAGATTTGACATTTAGCGCAGGTACAGAGTGGAGCAGTTGACATTCAGCGCAGATGCTCAGTGGAGTAGTTGACATGATCCAAAATTAGCTTGTTTTTTAGTGTTTTCAGGTGGAGAACTGATTTTCAGTGCTGTGGTTTGCTGACCTTGTTCCTCTAGGGGTAGGAACAACATGTTTAGGGACTTTGGATCCCTTAGATTATCGACATTTCATGCTTCATGCTGTAAGGCACAAAAATGTCTATAACAGTTGCCCCCTAAAGTATGAGGTCGTTTATCGGGTGAAATGCTTTATCAGGAGGATCTGAAGTTCATTCAATCGCTGAGAGGCGCCCTGTAATAAAATACAATACAATACATTATTTTTCATTCTGCTTTCATGATCTAACTGAGGCGGGCATTCCCATGCTCAGCTTTATAAATTCATTTTGGTACATAGAACAGACGATCGTCTGATGGTCGACTGATAATTCTCTGCTGAAATTATCATCCTTTGAGTAGGATGATCATCTGCTGCAATGATGTACATATCAAATGTCTTTATATTTCCTGAATATATATCGCAGCTCGGATGGATGAAACTAGATCCGGGGTCTTCAAAACTCGTTCGATCTTCACTCTAAGTACAAGTCGATCCATGTGAGAATTGCGCTGAAGTCGAACATGGAAAGACATCGCTTGATTACCGGTCAATAATGTAAACCGTTAACAAGCGCGAGAGGAATCACCACTAATGACAATGACCCTCAAGGTACTGCAGTACAATTCGCGTGGTGTGAATAAAGGACTTGGCGTCGAACACCACGCAAAATCTTCTGGTCGAAGGTCATTAATGTATACCTGTCGCCGGAAGTGAGAAACTTGCTATTGAGGCATGCAAGCTTCAAAGTACTGGTGGGTTTGTCCCTAGATCAACTTCTTGGATAATGAGCTGAAGTCGACAAGAAGCGATCCGTCAAAGGAGGGCCTTAATGAATCCCACATCAGTGACACGGAACGGAGCTAATGATTTTAGTGGAGGTGAAAACAATCTGTGAAATATGATTCAGGGTGGCGATCATGGGTGGATGAAGGATAATGTATGGCAGTGGATGGGACACGGTTGACTCTTTTTGAACAACATCTCTTGAACATATAATGACACTGATGTGATGGATCGGTAGCATTACCCCAAATGTGGATGGTTTGGCGAGGACCATGGTGATGAGACCGGTGAATGAAACAACCCAACCCGATGTGATACGGAGGACAAAGTGTCATGTTCAAGAGCGACTTGCTACCATTAAAGCTTTGAGGTTCTCCCAATTTTTCCCCAGTCATTTCTGACCAGTACCTCTTTATTTTTTTCAAGCTTGAGGAGGATAACATATGCTTGTTCTATAACCTGCCCTTCGGGCAAGCCCATCGCTATGTTTTAACGAGCCTAGCGATAGGGAAACTCGTTCTCGTCTAAAGACAAGTTTGTCACTATTTAATCATTTTAACGAGTCTAACGACAAGAAAAACTCGGTCCTTTTCATTTTTAGAGAGTTTGAAAAGGTACAGAAAGTTAACTCCAAAATTCCTTTTTCGTCATCTAATCCCTTAAGTCCGAAAAAGTATAAAACAATACAGAAGGGATGAGTTTTCGATTACTTTAACGAGCCGAATAAAACAAGCGCTCGACCTTTTTGTGTAATAATCCCTCATGTCCAATAAGATTAAAATCTAGAGGAGGGATAGCTCTTCCGGTCACTTTAACGAGCTGGAAGGCCAAAGCTCAGCAAACTTTTCATATTTTACGAGTCAGGAAAAAAGAGCTCAAAGAAGACTCGTCTTTTGAGGAACGAGTGATAAACAGGGATAGCAGCAGATTCCAGGTACAGGTTGGAATTTTCCAATCACGGCAGTGTCACAAGGATGGCTAAGTGAAATCACTCTTCGCAGCTGTTCCTCAAAATGGGTAAACAATCATATGGGGGTGAACGATCGGCCAAATGGAATGGAGGTGGCAGGTGCAAACACGACCAAGGCTTTTTATGGCTAATAAATTTACGATCACAATGGTTATTTACCGGAATAGGTTCATTTTTTAATGAGCTTGAACTCTGGAGGAAACTCATGCTCAATCTTATGTTTATTTTTTAACGAGCATGAACTATGTGCTAAAACTGCTCGGATCTTTGCGTTTATTTTTTAACGAGCATGAACTTTATGCTAAAACTGCTCGATGATAAGTTTGCATGCCCCCATCATAATAATGTAAATCGAGGTGCACGCCTCCCAAGCTTCATTGCATTCAACACGGTGGTTGGAATGAAGGTTTAATTCGGGGATTTGTTTCATTTTTTTAATGAGGTCGACACAAGATAGGAATTATCCTCGACTCTTCATTTTTTAACGAGGTTGACATGAGATAGGGACTATCCTCGACTCTTCATTTTTTAACGAGGTTGACCTGAGATAGGGACTATCCTCGTAGCTTTAGATCCATTAGAAATAGAAGGTTTCATATTCCACTGTGGCCATTTCCGCTAGATTACTTGGAGGCGGTAAGGCAAAAGTACCCATTAAAGTAGGGTCTTTTAAGAAAATGACTCCGATATTTTGGAGAGGATGATTGCTTCTATGGATCTTTGGAATGCTTCCTGTTATGAGAGGTGGCGCAGCTTCTGCCGAAGTTATCGTCGAACTGCTTGGTTGATCTTTTCCTTTGCCGTTCGACAACTGCGGATTCCCACAATCTTTGCCTCTTGTCGAAATCAAAGCATCATCCTGTTGCTCAGAGGTCGACAACATTAGCACCTGACACCGGGAAGCATTTTCACTATCAACCAGATTTTGACCTGGATTGGGAAACGGATCAGTCAACACAACTGGATTTTTCGGACTCTTAAAGAATCTTTTTATCTCAGCTTTGTATGGACAGTCTACTATCCAATGATCCTCGTCACATATGAAACATGGACTTCTTGGTTTTCCTTTCCTGGGAGAGTTCGAAGAATTTTTTCCAGGAGATGACTCACCCTGTTTCTTCTTTTTCTCTCTGTTTTGCTTTTTCTTGCTTCCTGGTTGATTGGTTTCTTTGCCTTTATCTTCCGATACGGCATTTACTTCCGAAGCAAGAATTTCTTCTTTTGCATTTTGATCTGAATTCTTACGGGCTTTCTTTGACGAAGCATTTATCGATTTCGCGTTTGCCGTGCCAATCACACCGTCACCGGCATGAGAGTCACTATTTGATTTAGGAGGTGGAGGAATTGAAAATTCCGGTCTAGGGGCGTCAGGTATTTTGTCGTAGAGCGTGCCGGACTGAGTATAAACTAAGTCCAAATATTGTGCACGAGCAATAACTTGCTCCTCTGTTACGACTCCACCCTTGGCCACATCTTCCGTAATAGCAGGAAGTAACGACTTTATAAACCATTCAGCTAATAGCTGGTCAGGAACATATGTTTTCACCATCCTACAACGACGACGCCATTCATGTATATGATCAGATATATGGGTGGCAGTTGTTTGTTTGAAGTTGTTTAATATTTCTGTTCCCGTTTCATACCTTATCGGTAATTGAAAATGGGTTAAGAAAGTCGTGGCTAGGGAACTAAAATTGTCGAAAGAGGCTCTTGGCAATTCAATATACCATTTAGCCGCTGGACCTGTCAATGTCCTCTGAAAAAGGCAAAGCCTTATCGAATCGTCGTTAAGGGTGTTCGACGAACACCACAGATGAAAAGTCATCACGTGATTTGACGGGTCTTCACCTGGATTTCCATTGAATTTAGGAATGTCAAATGGAAGTTTATGAGGAATCGCTGGCCACCAAGGGGCATAAGAAATCGGATCGTTGGTCAACCGGTGTAGATCTGGTAACTCTAAAGTTGCCACGAATGGTAACTGTTGATTCAGGTTAGGCGAAGCGTAACCAGGGTACGATGGAATCGCTTGAGCAGTGAGTCTTTGCATACCAGCATAATGTAATTGATGTTGGTATGACTGATACGGTTGGTGGAATTGACCACTGTAAAGTGGTTGGTTTTTCCCATTTTGGATATACGGTTGTCCACTGTTCACAAAGATCTGCTGCTCAGAACCTTGGGACACTTGCTGGAATTGCGGTTGTTGGTATTGTACAAGCCATGGTTGTGACGCCATGTTCTGTTGTGCCATGCTAACCATTGGACCAAGGTGTGGGGTAATTGTACCCGTTTGGACCTGTGTCGCCCCACCAGTTGGTGATTGTGGTTGTGACCCATGATCAAGTGGCTGTTGCATTACAACCTGAGAAATCTGAGGTTGACATGCAACAGGTATCGCTTGAACTTGTGACACGGTTACAATAGCCGGTGTGGTTGGGATGTTCGTCATAGGTACACACTGTTGCATAGAATATACAACCCTTGGTTGTTGAGGTAGCATTGGTACCCAACTACTTGACGCAATTCCAGTATAACCTGAACATTGTTGTGAACTCACGTATGGGTACCCTCCCGGAGGGGGTAATGAAAGAGCATACTGCCCCCCATACGGTACCAATCCTGAACTAAAGGGGATTGATTGCCCAGATTGACCTCCAAATGGATCAATTTGGCGAGTTTCAACATAAGAATTACCAGGTATTACTCCGGATGAACAAACTGGAACAGACCATACTGTCGAAATAGTCCCTTGGTGGACTCCTTCTAGCTGTTGAGAGCTAGTTGGGACAGCTGGTATGCCGGCAAACATCGTCGGAGTGACGGCAGGGACTTCTGTTGTCGCTGTGTCATTTGACACAGTCCTAGATGATGACGGTTGTTCAGACATCTTAAGTCTATCCAATAGATTTCCTAGCGATTCTACAGGGACTTCCACTTGTGGTGGATTAACTTCTGATGAAGGAAATAGAGTGACCCCAACTCCAAAATGAGTTGGAGTACTTGCTTGCGGATCCTCTGCGATTTCCTCTATCACAATCAAACCCGGTGGAAGAGGAAGACCGTCAGGTCCGTAAAATATTTCTGGTGCCGAAGAAGTGGTTGTTTCGACATCGACAGTTGTTTGAGGAACAAAACTCTTTGGACCGGTTACAGATGGAATTGGTTCAGTTAAACAAGTATTTGCCCCCAGACTAGGATCAGTATTACTGTCCTTCTGTGGCTGTTGAACTTCTTCTATAGAGGCAGGGTTTCCAGAAATGTTAGGAGTAACCGGAACCTCAGATGCAGTTGGAACACTTGTTCTAACTTTCAAAGGAGATTTTGAACCGGTTAAACGAGTTCGCTTTGCCCGTATTGTTTTCGATTCCGGAGACAAAGACGGTTGACTCGTAAGCCTCCGCGAACGACGGGGTTTCAATTGACTTTCTTCCACGATTGCGGATTACTCGATCAACTAAAATATTAAAAGGGGAAATTTGTGTTTCCGAATTGAATGAATTTTATTAGACGCTTTTAGACACAACTTGCTTTTTCACTTTTTAAGAGTCGAGAAAAAGCTAAAGATGACTCTAGTCTCCTTCGATGTATTAACGAGCCCGAAGTGACAAATGCTCGGTTGGACTTTTTCAGTTATAGAGTTTGAAAAAGGCCAAAAGAAACTTCTCTGGAGATCTAGGCAGAGGGTGTGCCAAACCTTTCGCAAAACCACAGAATACGTTTTACGGTATGGGTGGTCGATCTTCGTGAATGCTGTGTTCACTGCATTGCGATCAGTAGGGCGGCCGACACAACTTCTTAAGGATAAAAGATATATGCCTATAGGGGTCTCCCAATATATACGTGACGGTACGTGGGAGCACAAGTCCGTATTAGTGCCACCGACTCTCAGGAGGAATCACCCACCTTCGTCGAGATCGACAGTCACTACGTTTAACGACGTCGGAACACGTCTCTAGCTTAGACCTCTATGTGTTTGTGTTATGTTTCAAAGCGTTGTTAGGTTCATTCAATATATTTTAAGTTGATCTTTTTAAAGTTTTCCTTTCAAGGTTCACCACGAGATGTTTTGATACAAATTCCTAAATGCAGTCTAAGATGAGAAGCAAGCTTTTTCAATCTTTTCGACTTATGAAAATCTTAACTACTGAGGGAAAAGAGAGATAAAATATTTTCACACAGATCAAAGAGCACTCACTAATGCACTTTTTCCCTAAATCAACACACAAACTTATATGCAAAATGCAAAAATGCAGGTATTTCTTTTCTCTTTCTTAATGTTGACGTATTACAAAAAGAAAGCTGTTGTATAATTTCGAATTCAATTTCAAGCGAAAGCAAACAAGCTTGTCCAAAATCAAAAGACACCTTAAGATTTACTTGTTTCGACACTAGAAATATATAAATTCAAACCATATGACGAAAGCAAAAGCTCAATCAGCTATGAACAGCAAACAAACTAACTCTTAAGATCAAAACGACACTTTATCACACGTCTAGATCTAAGAGGTCACAGCAAGACTAGTTCACTTTCGTTATGGGAAACTGTAAATGATACAAGAAATACACAAAGAACAAACACAGTTTCTTTATACAACCGAGGCGGAATAGTGGCAAGGAAAGTTGGTTCCAGATAGGCACATTGACTGGTAACAGGCAGCAAAAAACAAGAGTGAAAACAGGGCAAGAAACAGCAGGAAACCCCAGTAGCACAAGGCAAGACTGGCCCAGCGCAGGTGGTACACAGGCAGTTTGACCTTCAGCGCAGGTAGCCCCTTCGGGAACTGCGCTGAAATGCAGACAACCTGCACTGAAGAACGAAACTTTCGTTTCTCTTGGTTTCCGGGTCACAGATTGCTCAAAAATTCACAGTTTTTGGCCAAATCAGAAGCTATCAGTCAAGGACACACTAAGGGATGACAAGGAGGATGAAAAGCTATCACTAAGAGCTTATCAGAGTCCTTGTGAATCAGCTCTTCAAATCATAAACTTGCCCAGAAACTGAGCTAGAGTAGCTGCCCTCTACTTTGCATTTGAAAGATCCAAATGCAGTTCGATTCGGTACTCCCTTCGTTTATGAAATGAATAGCAAAAACACAAACAACCAACAAGATACGATCCCCAGAGGAGTCGCCAATTTGTTGTTGGGAAAAGTATCCAATACGGAATGACCCTATCCCACTCTAAGGGTGATAGTACCTCAGCAACAATCAAAGCAAAGCTATTCAAGATTACTTCTTTATGAGATGTAAGAGAGAGGAGAAAGAGATCCACTAACCGTTATCTTCCGCTAATGATTGATCCAATCTTCCCTCTTTGCTGCTTGCTCCCAGCTCCTTGCTCTTTCACTGGCCCAGCTACACAAAGATCCTGCAAAAGCACAAGAAAGGGAAACTACAAGAAGCATACATCCATAATTGATTCAAGGATTAGAATAAATCAAATATACAAGCATCAATACGCCACAGAGACACATGCATATAGAAGAACCTCAAATGCTTTATTAATGGAAGAAGTAAAGTTCTGAGAGTGTTACAACCATAAGAGGCCCAATCCAGCAACACCTCCCAACAGAAAGAAATCTCCTCTTCACCTCCTTCAAAGCAATCACCCAATAGTTCTATACTCAAACCAACAGCACTTCCTTACATTCACAAGATTCCAGCCTCCCTAGACCTCATGAGAGAGCTCTATATATAGGAGTTTTGGAGAAAGGATGAGTCAGCTTGAGGCTGGCATGAAGCTGACTAGTGTCCTCTCCCACTTCAGTTATTCTTCAGTTCTTGAGTCCACTTGGAGTTTCTTGCTTCCACTTGGAGATCTAGATCCTCTTACTCATCACAAGGCGAATTCCCTGATCCAAGTGTCATTTTGGAAGCTTCCTGGGCATTTGACACCTTGCAGAATGACTGTGCCACTTGGCCAATCTCGCCCAGCGCAGGTAGCCTTCATTAGATTTGACATTCAGCACAGGTACAGAGTGGAGCAGTTGACATTCAGCGCAGATGCTCAGTGGAGCAGTTGACATGATCCAGAATTAGCTTGTTTTTGAGTGTTTTCAGGTGGAGAACTGATTTTCAGTGCTGTGGTTTGCTGACCTTGTTCCTCTAGGGGTAGGAACAACATGTTTAGGGACTTTGGATCCCTTAGATTATCGACATTTCATGCTTCATGCTGTAAGGCACAAAAATGTCTATAACAATGTCTGTCATGGCTAATAGGGGTCCAGTCAAGTCATTGATAAAGTGTTTTCATTAGTACCTTTGTTTCAATGCTATTTATCACTTATGAAGGTTTGATGAAGTTATGGGTAGTGGCTTTAGTCCTGGCCCTGAAAAAGTGGAACAAAATTTGGGGTCACTAGCTCAGAACTAGCTGAAAAAGTCCACAGTTGCTAGCATGCCCTTGTTGTGGGAGTGACTGGAAGTTCTCAGTCACATGCATGTCTTTTCATGGGAGCGGTTGGGGGTCCAAATCAGTGAAATGTCAATTTTTCTCAGGGGATGGTCACCTGGAAGGGTTGGTTGGATCTTAAATGGTTTGTATCATGTTTGAAAGGTCAGATTGGTTTGGTTTTTTTAGTTCCACTTCTTTAAATGCACATGGGGAGTTGAATCACATCATAGTAGCCTCTCGCCACATGTTGACCGCAACGAACCAGTTAACTTAAATGTGGGAGGAGGGTGTTACATACTGGTATTAGAGCATGGTTCACCACTTGGACTAGATGGACGGTGTGTTGGTCATGCATTCATGTCAGTCGCAGATATGTGATCTCTATGCTTTTGGTCTATGTACTTGATGTGGATGCATGATGGTGGTCATGGTTGCAGTGATGTTGCCATGTGAATGTGGATGGTGTGTTGTTGGATGTGTTCGTCACAAGTGTGTGTTGGTTATGCATTGGTTATGCTTATATATTGTTATGCATACATTTATATGTTTGTAGTTGTCATGCATGAATTCATGGTATGTGGTTGGTATGATCAAGCATTGATAACTAGATAGTGGTTAAACTAGTGTTATATGCTGATGTGATTACAATTATACATGTATTATGTTAATCTGGGGGATCCTGCAAATGAGATATCCTCCCTTGAACTATACTGAGGTATGTTTATTATGTTATGTTTTCGTTTTAGTTGACATGGTGTACTTGCGGGAAAGAGATCAAATACGACTAACAAGATGGTAGAATACAGTTTCTTCCTATGGGTCAGATGAGCAGCGTGGTGTTGGTAATTCTTCTGACTTAGCATACACATTGAGAAGATTGAATGCATAAATAAGAAGTTGCAAAGCAGATAATGAAAAGATCATTCCAACAAAGGAGAAACAAGCATAAGTCAATGCAATAATCCTTCAGAGTTTGTCAGAAATGCAGAGACAGGTACCACTTCAAATCAGCCATGGTTAGGATGATAGGAAAAATGAGGCATATGGTAGTATATCTCATGGTGGGCACAAGTCCGATAGAGAGTACATAATCAAAGATTTCAAGCTCATGGATACTCTGGATAAGAGAGGTCATGTACACAGGTTATGTTATATTTCTGGTTCTGATCGGAACTACGATCATCATCATTATCATCCTTACAAGAGGAGTGATAGGGGATATTTTCCATATGATTTCAAGAAAGCAAAGCCACTTACCTTTGATGGGGATCTGAAGAAGCCAGCTTATGCATAAGCTTTTCAACTTGGGATGAAAAAAAAAATTGAGTTGCATAAATACACAAAGCATACGAAGGCCAAAATAGTTATCTTTAGCCTCAAAGGGAAACCAGACATTTGGTGGAAAGATGTGAAGCGATTTAGGGACATCAGGATAGAGGAGTTGAGTTGGAATGAATTCAAAAGACTTTTGAGTAAGAATTATTTTTCGAAGTGGTACTAGGACATCAAAGCCAAGACGTTTTATGAGCTAACGATGAGAATAATGACAAATGAGGAGTATGTGACTAAGTTCTTTTATTTATTGAGGTATGTACCATATCCTAAGGATGAGAAGGCCAAAGTTCATAAATTTATTATTGGATTTCCATTATCAGTTAGAGATTGAATTGATTATGATGAGCCTCGATTGCTTGAGGAATTTATTGGAAAATTGAAGCATTATTATGAGTAGTCAAAGCACAAGATAAAGTCCCAGTAAAGTTGGAAAGGGAAAGAAAAATATAATGTTAAATGGTAGCAGAAAGGAACAAGACCTCAGGATGCAAGTGAGAAAGAAAATGTTGTACCTCACAAGAATTTTAAAGGGTCACAACATGGAGGGAAGTAGAATAAAGGTGATGGTACAGGACAATTGCAATGTTGTACATGTGGTAAGGATCATATTAAGAGGGATTGTTCTCATAATCAAGGTGGTAGGCCTCAGATTTACAGTGCATAGGAAGCGCAAAAAGTTGGGGATGTTGGGAAGAGCATTCCACAAATCTATGTAGCACTAGATAACAAGAAGGAATATCACCAGGAAACTATTATCGAGATGGATGGTAAGATTTGTGATCAAGTTGTTTCCATTTTGATTGACCCTGTATCTAATTTTAGTTATGTTAGTCCTGACCTGGTGGATAAGTGTGGTTTGAATAAGAACTGCATGAAAAATCCTAGTTAGTGCAGTCGGCTACTTGTACAAAGAAGAGAGTGTATCATTGCGTAAGAGCTTGTGCATTCTAGTTGAATGGTATGCCTACTTCAGCATATTTGAATGTATTATCATCAAGACCATATAGTATGGTTTTTGGTATGGATTGGTTGTATCTTCATAGGAACAAAGTGGATTGTTATGAAATGGCCACTGAGTGTTTGGACGACAATGGAGAACAAAGAATCTTGTATGGTAAGAAGGAGGAAATATCAATTAGAATGGTGACAATTGTGCAGGCAAAGCACAATCACAGAAAAGGGTGTGTGTTACTTGTAGTGCATATTTCTAGTGATAAAGGTAAGGATGTTGAGGATGTAGAGGTATTGAGCAGGTACCCAATCTTGCAGCAGTTTCAGGATGTGTTTCCAACAGATATTTTAGAGTTTTTTCCTCACAGAAAAGTGGACTTTTCCATTGAGTCGGTACCAAGGGAAGCACCAGCATCGAAGGCATCGTACAGGATGAGCACACCAGAGTTAGTAGAGCTAAAGTTACAATTGAAGGAAATGATTGACAAGAGATACATTAGGCCAAGTGCTTCACCTTGGGGTGCACTGATATTGTTTGTGAAGAAGAAGGATGGTACTCTTCGGTTATGCATTGATTACATGAATTTTAATAAGGCGACAATAAAGAATAGGTATTCATTGTTGAGGATTGATGACTTGTTCGATCAGTTGAAGAGATCAATAGTGTTCTCGAAGATTGGTTTGAGATGAGGATTCATCAGGTACACATCAAGGAAGATGACATATACAAGACTGCTTTCCAAACCAAGTATGAGCATTATGAGTTTGTTGTAGCTTGATTTGGTTTAACTAATGCTCCAACTACCTTTATGTACTTGATGAATAGTGTATTACATCCTTATCTCGACAATTTTGTTATTGTTTTCATTCATGACATCTTGAAATATTCTAAAAATGAGGAAGCACATGTCAAGCACTTAACAATAGTGTTGAGATTATTAAGGGAGCATCAGTTGTATGCTAAGCTCAGTAAATGCAATTTCTTTCAGACAGAGGTACATTACTTGGGAGATGTTGTTTGCAAGGAAGGGATAGTGGTAGATCCAGAGAGGATAAGAGCTCTCATGGAGTGGGAAACTCTTAGAAATATGGATGAGGTATGATCATTGATGGGGCTAGAAAGTTATTATAGGAGGTTCATCAGGAACTTCTCTCACATTGCATATCTTATTGTGTCACTATAGAGGCAAGGTAATAAATTTGAATGGAAAAAGGAATGTGAAACAATTTAGGAATATTTGAAACAATTTTTTAAAAATGCTCTAGTGTTAAAGATTACAGATTCAAATAAGGAGTTTTTGGTGTGTACAGATGCTTGCAAGAGAGGACTTGGTGGAGTCCTTATGCAAGAAGGATGGGTAGTATGCTATGAATCATGGAATCTAAATGAGCATGAGTATAATTATCTGACACGCGATCTTGAGTTGGCAGCAATCATCCATGCATTAAATATGTGGAGGCACTATATTCTTTGTAGGAGGATTGTATTGATGAGAAATCACAATGCATCAAGGTATCCTTTTGACCAATTGAATCCGAATTCCAGGAAAGGTAGATGGTTGGCCATGATCAGTGTGTTCAACTTTGAGATCAGGTACATCAAAGGTAAGGAGAATAGGGTTGTAGATGCTCTTAGTAGGAAGATACAAGTGAATCATATAGAAGCTATGATTTCTTATGGGATAGACTTATAGGATCGTATTTTATAGGCAGGACAACAGAATAGCAGATACATGGATCTTATGCATGGGTTACAACAAGGTACAAGTGGCTAGGATGTGGACTATCATCTTACAGCAGATGGTTTGGTCAAATTTAGGGATAGTATACGTGTCAAATGACAGTGAGCTCAAGTAGACTATCTTGTGAGAGTTTCATGAAAAATTGTATTTAGGTCACCCAAGATATCAGAACACATTGAAAATAGTGAATAAGTTTTATTATTGGCCAAATCTGAAGAAGGAAGTGGTGGATTTTATGGCTAGATGTTTGGACTATTAGCGGGTGAAGGTGGAGTGTAAGCATCCAAGTGGAATACTACAACCGATTCTGATTCTAGAGTGGAAGTGGGAGGTCATTTCCATGGATTTCATCATAGGTTTACTGAGGACATCTAGACAACATGATTCCATCATGGTTGTGGTAGATAGGTTGACAAATGTAGCACACTTTATTTTAGTGAAATATACATATTCAACTAGTGATGTGGCATAGGTATTCATCAAAGATGTAGTGAGGTTGCATGGTGTTCCAAGGAAGATTGTGTCAGACAATGATGCTAAGCTCACTTCCAAGTTTTGGAAGAATTTTTTTATAGGTTTGGGGACATATTTGGCCTTCAACACAGCCTATCATCTATAGACAGATGGAAAAATGAAGAGGGTCAGCAGGATATTGGAGGACATGTTGAGGATGTATGTGATGCATCAACAGAGGAGGTGCGAGTAATACCTTCCATTGGTTGAGTTTTCTTATAATAATGGTTATTAGGAGTCACTGAGGATGAGTCCATTTGAGGCACTGTATGGGCAGAGTTGTAATACACCCGTCAGTTGGAGTGATCTAGTGAATAGGGTATTGATTGGACTAGATATATTGGCAGAGATGGAACAGGAAATGTAGGATATCAAGAACAATCTAAAGGAAACATAGGACATGAAAAAATATATGCAGATTGAAACAACTTGTTTAAGGAGTTTTAGTTTGGGGAACAAGTGTATTTTCACATCAAACCCAAGAAGATCTCCTTGAGGATTGGATCGTGTGCCAAGATGGCACCCCAATTTTGTGGACCTTTCAAGATTCTTGAAAGGATTGGACCAATATCCTATCGACTTGCATTGCCTCCAACAGTAAAATTCCATGATGTTTCCCATCTGTCATTACTTAAGAAGTATGTTAAAGATGTTGATCATGTGATTAACTGGTCTGTATTGCAAGTAGAGCGAGATGGAGAAATCCAGCTACAACCTCAGTGTATATTGTAGAGAAATATGCTCATGCTTTGCAGCCGAGAAATTGAGCAGGTTAAAGTGTAGTGGAATCACATTGGGTTCGATGACGCTACATTGGAGATGGCAGATGATATGCGGGTTATGCATGCTTCTCTATTCGTTGGTTGAGCGAATGTTTTTGGCATATGTTTTGGCGTGGTGTTTTGGTATATGCATATATGTATATGGATGTAAATACCGCCACGAGTTGTGCTATAAAGATCCAAAACGTAGTATGGGTGGCATGTTGTTATGTTTGTTATGTTTTATGTTGTTATGTTGGTTTGCTTCTTCGTAGGTTGATCAGTGTAAATACTTCATCAAGCTAAGTTATAAAGCTCCATGGTAAATATGTTTTTCTTTCAATAGCCTTGTTGTTTGTAGCTTTCATGGAACACCGAGGACAATTTTCACCCATGGGAGAGGGTTTTGTAGCAACCTTGGTCAAAATTCAATGTAAATAAAGTTAATAAAGGCTAAATAATAACCAAGGTCATGAGACGTGTATTCCAAGATAAGTGTTGGGGAAAACTTCCTAGTGTGGGTGTTCATTTTGTTTATTATGGAAAAAGGAAATTGGCAAAGGAAATTGCAAAGGCTTTGGAAAGGCATGCGACATTAATTGGCATGTTTTTATGAAAATAATGGAAATTAGGAAAAAAGGAAGGTGAAAGGTCACATGATTCATGTGAGGAAGAAAATAAAGGAAAATAATGGAAAAATGAAGAAAATAGACACCTCATTAATAAAAAGGCTTTTGAGGATCAGTTGGTACCTTTTGTTAGTTAAGTTTTGGAGCTCTCTCTCTATTCTCTCTCTCTCTCACTCTTGGACACTTAGAGTTTTCTTGGAGCACTCTGACATTAGATCAAGAAAACAAAGGATGGACCAAGAAGACAAAGATAATGCAAGGAAGAGCAACATATAACAGCTACAGTGGGATTATTTTCATGTGTGATTTCCTTGCTAGATTTGGCATGCATGGTACATGTATGTGTGTATTTGGTTCTCTTCCTATCATTGGCATGGGTTTTGCCAGGTGTGATAATGTTCTTCAGCCTTGCCTTTCCATTTCCAGATAACCATGATCTAATGGGTTCTCTTGTATTTGGTTGAGTTGGATTGTCAGATGGTTTAGACACTGAGTGAGGTGGTCTCCAAGAGAAAAACATAAGGCTTAAGAATCGCTGGACCGGATTGTGACTGAGGTAAATCCAGATTTTGTGTGCCTTGGTGGGGCTAGGAATCCTCGACCGGTGAATGGCGGGATATACGGTAAAGCCTAGAGGTGTGTGCCCTCGATTAGGCCTAGGAATCCTTGACTGGTGAATGGCAGGATATACAGTAAAATCCTAGAGGGTGGGGTCTTTATTAGGCCTAGGAATCCTCAGCTGTTGTATTGCACGATATGTAGTAAAGCATAGAGAGTAGGAGACATGAAAATTCCTCATGGTGTAGCTGGAGAAATCCAGTGGCACCCATGCTTGTTTATGGCTTAGTGATCTGGTGGGGATTGTTGTAAAACCTGAGGGAACCTAGTTTGGTTTGGTTTTCAGTCCCACTTTCATGCTTGGAATATGAAATGGTGGTGATTGGCTGAAAGAATTATTTTGTTCAACGAATCTATGGCCAGTTGGTTCGTGGAAGTCCCATTCCTAGTTGGCTTTTGCATTCATTAATAAGAGCTCCTTCTCCTTGGTATTTCATGTGTAAATGTATTGGTTTATTTGTGATTATTATGGTTGTTATATCATTGTTATTTCTACTGGTTATATGTTGGTTATGAGTATGTTTTATGACAGACTTGATGTATGGCTCTCATCATGTTTTAATTTGTAAATGAATGTACAATCAATACATGACCGAATGGATGATAATGTAGCAATTTTGATAAGAAAAAAATGTTTCCTTACAAATCTCAGATAAGTATGAGATCCCTATGCTTAGATTTGTTGTTATGAGTTGTAGATTGCATATTTATGACATGTTTGAAAAAATTTCTGTCATGGGTAATAGGGCTCCAGTAAAGTCATTAATCGAGTGTTTGCATTAGTACCTTTTCTTCAATGCTATTTATAATTTCTGAATGTTTCATGAAGTTCTAAGCAGTGACCTAAGTCTTGGCCCTCAAAAGGTGGCACAAAATCTAGGGTCGTTGACTCAGAACTAGCTGAAAAAATACATAATCGCTGGAATGTCCTTGTTGTGGGACTGAATATAATGCCTCAGTCGCATGCATGGCTTGTCATGGAAGTGTCTAGGGGTCCAGATCAGTGAAATGTCAATTTGCCTCAGGGGTTGGTCACCTAGAAATGTTGGTTAGCTCCTGAAGATTCTGTAGCATGGGTGGAAGGTCAACATGGTTTGGTTTTTTCAATTCCACTTCCTTAACTGCACATGGGGAGTTGAATCACATCATAGTAGCCTCTCCTCACATGTTTACCACAGCGGATTGATTAACTTGGGTAAATGTGGGAGGAGGGTGTTACAGAAGCATCTTTCAGTTCTGTATCAACTCTAGTTGTTGATAATCCACATCAAATCATGTTCGTCAATGAGGTCAAGTGCCTTGAAAAACCACTTAGAATCGAGTACTCTGAGCAATTTTGTGCAATTGCTTGTAACTCAATGCTTCGGAGAGGACCTCTCCACATCTGCACTGCCACTCTAGGCATATGCTGGGGCATTCTATCAATGACAATCAACAAGCTCATTAAGATCATGGTTGTGTTATAAATTGAAAAATTATTTTATATATCTATAAATGAATATATTTTTGTAACAATCATGATGTTAACACCTGGTGTCTATGCGATTTTGGATGGAGGATATGTGAATACGTATCGTTAAGTCACTCCTTATAATATTATAAGTCAATGATTCAAACTTCCGATAAACATTTACTTAAAAACATATGCTTAATAATATCGTAAATCAGTAATTCAAATTTCCTATAAACATTTACTTAAAAAAAATATGATTAATATCTATTAAATCATTTTTAATAAATATTAAAAAAACAAACAGACAGCGTATTTAAAATTAATTTATCAACGACCAAATCACATCAAATGGACATAATCTCGTTAGGATATAATCCATTGAAATAGGATGGAATACGTCATGCAGTTAAATTCATGCAATTCATCAACTTGGACAAAAAACGATGACAATGATTCTAAAAAGTTAAATTCATGCAATCCATGAACTTGGACAAAAAACGATGACAATGGTTCTAAAACGTTGAAGTAGGCTAACCTGCATACATTTAAATGTCAATGTCATAGAAGATTACGCACACGTTCATTGTTAAAAATATCATTCCACTTTTATAAATTCATGTAACGATACAACAAAATGCGCTAGCATGGCCACCATGTCGCCACTGGGCCACCACCCAATGTTGTCAAACCCGTTGCAGTTATTGAAGTGAATACGCATGAATTGTGGCCTCGTTAATGTTACCTACCTTCTCCTGCAATGTGAACGTTGGACTGTTTCCGCAGGAGTCGTCCAACGAGATGGAGGAATTGTGTTGATATTTAAAAGTGGAATTGAGATAAAAAATTTCAAAAAATCTTGTAAAGGCAGTGTTTGAATTATATTTTTGATAGCTGAAATGGATTCAGCACGATCAAAAATATATAGGACACCTAAAATTTTGATGTTTAAAAACTATAATTTGAATTTACAAAAATTCTTGCCCAACTTTTTCTAAATATAACCAGAATTTCCATATGAGTCGTCTATCTATGCGGAGGAATTGCCCGAATAGTCAAAAGTAGCCGGAATCTGGGGAAAAAATTTAAAAACATCTTGTAGAGGCAGTGTTTGAATCGGGTTTTTGATGTTGGAAATGGATTCAGCACCATCAAAAACATCTAAGACACCTAAAATTTTGAAGTTTAACAATTATAAATTGGATTTACAAAAATCTTTACAGGATTTTCTCTAAATATAATTGGAATTTCCATAACTTTCCCTCCGGCTAATTAGACTACTCTATTTCCATAACTTTCCAGACAACTCCTCAAGGCATTAACTTTCTGTAGCGACTGTTCAGAATATGACGCCGTCATCTCACTCGATTTCTTCGCCATTTCTCACTCCTCTGTGCAACAAATGATTCACAACGGCAAAGGGGTCAATTGATATATTTTATGCGTATATCCATGAACAAGTAATCGATTCTCAACGATTCGTTGCTATTATGGCATTTTAATAAAGGGCCAAACGTTAACCATGAAACCCTAAAATCTAAGAAATGTACGATGTTGCTCCCTTCAATTGATAGACTCAGAGTTGTTTGATTCCACAAAAAAAAAAAAACCGTCCCTGAAGTTCCCTCTGATGGTCATTCAACGAGTTATAAGGCGCTTGAGCAGCCAATCACTTCTGAGGAAAATGAATCGTTTTTTACGTTGAGAATCTGAGAATTCCGGTCATAGTTGGTGAAACGTTGCTCTCCGACTCGTCTTATTTTTCACTTTCTCCCACTAGCTAGACTAGGTTATCTAACGACGCCGATGAATCTCCTTAAAATAATGAACATAGGGTTATAAATATAGAAAGCAGAGTACCACTAAAATTTTGTCAGTGGGCACGAGATTGAATGTAATGTAAAATTATTGCACGTGAATTAAGAAATGAGTCAGGTGAACTAAGAAATGAGCCAGGGTAGGTATGAAGTTTTTCAGTTTCTCTTTTACAAACATTTATCCTCTATCCCACTCAAACCTCTGAATTATATGGATTTTATATTTCTAAAACTTACCCCCTATCTCACTAGTACCTCTCTAAAGGTGCGTGCTATGCAGGGGCATAGAATATGGCAATGGAACACACGATGAACACACGATGTTCCCGGTGAAGAAAATAGTTAGAAAATTGGTCCAAGTTAAAAGGGGAATAAATGACTTTCAAAACATATGTGTTGTGTTTTTTCTTTTTCTTTTTTTAAATCCCATTAAATTACATAAAATTGTGAAATTTTCATTTTAAAATCAACCTTGCTTTAAACTAGTTCTGAATCTTAAATACTAATAAAAATTTCTTTCATATATAATTTTTTTAATAATTTAATTTCAAAATATATATTTATTTAGTTTGTATCAATAATTACAAGAATTAAGCATAATTACAAGAATTAAGCATAAATAAATATTGTTTCTTTAAATATTTATAATAATAAAAAAAAATACTTATTTTATTACATCATAAATTATATTTATAATTTTTTTTTTAAATTCTTTTTTTTTCATTAGATCATAAATCAATCATACATAACATATTAAACATGTTTCTCATTATTAATGACATTGGAAGGGTTGTATCAATCTTTTGTATCTTAACATGAGGAGAAATAAACTTATATTAAGATAGATATCTAGCATCATTGACAAAATCATTACATATTGTTTGTTGAATAATACTGACATACCATAGGTATAGACTTTATAGGAAAATAAAATAAAGTTGCATGATCATAAACAAAATAGAAAACTTGCACATGCATCAATCACTAGAGGTCATTGCAGCGACTAGATTCTCCACAATTAGGTATGTCGTCATTGCAGCGACTAGATTCTCCACAATTAGGTACGTCATTAGTGACGCTCACACTGAAGATGTCTCTCAATGTGGGTCAACCGAACATCCACGCTAACCAAACAAGAGCACTAGTTTCTTTCAATGGTTACCGTAGGCAGACAATAATTTCATTGTGATCCTCATGTTTCTCTTTGAAGATGTGGCCTAAAAGAGTTTTATGAAGTCAAACTTGTTATATACCATAATTGAATTCAAAAAATATGGACAATAGCAATATTTATCCCGATCATTAAAATTACATCCTAGTATGATGATGATGATAACAATAATAAAGTTGATTATTATTTTTCTTTATTAAAAATAATTATTATTTATAAATTAAAAAATCGATATTTTATATATCAATTTCCTTTCTAGACATGAGTTGGAAGTAAACTATTTTAGATTCCCTCTGCTTGCAGTGCCAAAAGAAAGTTATAGTAAATATTACTCCCACCATAACCCCTAGTTGATGAACATGTCAAGCCATCTGTTGCCATATCTCCATTATTACAAGTCTATATGCCGAAAAATATATATCAAGTGCCAAGAATCATGGCATCAAACCTCTATCAATTACCAGCAACAAGTCCATCACAACACTATCATAAGGCATCGATAGTGACCACACCAGCGAGCACGCCAACAAAGGTAAATGTTTTAGGGAGGGATGAAACTACAAGTGAAGACCCTCCCACCTAACTGGAGTTGCAACCCCTTCCCCTCACTTCCCGTAGATCTCCTACAAAAAATCAAAGACATCCATCACATTTGGTGGAATATTGAAATAGTATGTGAGTGCGGAGTCCTCGACCTCCCCCACACTAGCATCACAGTGGGGGTTCACACTCCACCTTGGCTGGCGCTAATCTACATCAAATCATAGTTTCTTGTCATTCTTGGTGGAACGTCTAGGTGGATCCATTAGTGTGGATCCCCCTCTTCGGGAAGGGGGCTCCACACTCTACTCTAATTATTCATAAACCACATCAAATCATGTGTATCCATGAGGTCAAGCACCTACTTTGAGCAATTACATGCAATTACTTGTATCTAAATGCTTGAGACAAGAGCTCTCCCATTGAACTCCTTTCCCTACCTACACCACCACTATGGCCATAAGTTGTACTGTTCCATCAATAAGAACCAACAAGCTCAGCAAAGTCATAGTTATATTATGAAAGAACCTGCTCTCATGATGTTTCAAAGATTTACTTTCATTCTTTTAGATGCTTGAGTTAGAAATAATGTTTTTAATCTTAAAATTTAGTAGGTTTTAATAGATAAACCAAAAACCAAAGCATAATTTTTAATCTTATTAATTTGAGAAGTTTTAATAATAATAATAAAAATAAAAATAAATATTATTAATTTTCTAAATTAAAAATTATGGCAAAAAACTTCTTTAATATTCATTTTTCAACTTTATTTTAAATATCTTTTTTATCTAATTAATATTGCTTTTTGTCATTTTCAATATTATAAAACAGAAAAATTGTTACAGATTTATATAAATTAATTTATTTTATAATATTCATAATGTTAACATCCAGTATCTATGGGATTTTGGACGGAGGATAAATGAATGCGTTGTCAAGTTATTCTTTATAATAAGAAATTTGCCATTAACATTCAATTAAAAAATTATGATTAATATTTATTAAATAATATTCTATAAATATAAAAAAACAATGGTTAATATCCATTAAACATTCAATTAAAAAATTATGATTAATATTTATTAAATTATATTCTATAAATATAAAAAACAATGGTTAATATCCATTAAATTGTTTTTATAGATATTAAAAAAACAAACAACTTATTCAAAATTAATTATCAACGACTAAATCACATAGAGTGGGCATAATCTCGTTAGGATATAATCCATTGAAATAGCATGGAAGACGTCATGCAAGTAAATTTATGCAATCCATCAACTTGCAAAAAAAACTATGACAATTATTCTAAGACGTTGAAGTAGACTCCACCTGGATACATTTAAATGTCAATGTCATATAGGATTACGCACATATTCGTTATTAAAATTTATAATATCATCTCTATTTTTATATTTTATTATTATTATAAATTTATGTAACACTAAACAAATTTTAGCTTTAACATAGCCACCCTATCACATCTAATGGTCATAATCTCGTTATTAGGATATAATACATTGAAATAGAATCGAAGACGTCATGCAGTTAAATTCATGCAATCCATGAACCTGGGAAAGAAACGATGATCTTGATTCTAAAACGTTGAAGGAGACTAAGCTGCATCCATCTAAATGTTAATATGGAGTTGTTTTTAGGGTGTTTTTTAGAAGTTTTTTTGGTGGGTTTTTCTGGTTTAATTTGTTTAAAATTTGGCAGGAATTTATTGAAATCATAAGTTTAATAAGTAATTTTGCACAAATGCCCTAAAATATTTTCAGGATGCTGAATTCATATATACAGTTACAAAACTTGTTTAAATAATATAAATCAAAATTCCACTTCAAAACTTTTCACAAATTCAAACACCTAAAAAAACTTTTATTATTATTATTATAAATTTATTTAACGAAGCATTATTGAGAGCATTTGAGGCTTATAGAGTACAATTTGATGTCTAATACCCTCACATTCATTTCAAACCATGGTATATCACCCTATATTGATCACTACAACCTAAACTAATTCATGGTAACCATATCTCACGTAAAAATTTAGTATAGTGTTTGATTACATCTTTCTTGATAGTTGAGTTTGATAATCTTTGTTAAAAGCTCTGTTGTTTTCCTTCCCTAAACATTTTCAATATCTAATAGCCCATTAATCTTCACACGAACATTAAAATGTCCCATACCAAACAACCTATAGTCAAAGGACCCTATAAAAAGACATAATTTATGGAATCTATGTGATTTTCATAATAATTGAGCCTAAAAACGCATCATTTAAGACCAAGTCTCTTATTGTCCACTTATAAAATTATTTATAAATTTCAAACCCATTCTTGGTGCATAACTAACATAGGCATGGCAGCCATAGCATCCATAGGCATGCCACCCATAGCATCCTTAGAGGAGATCAAAGATCAATAGGGTTTACATGTGGTAACACGGCCACCATATCACATCGAATGGTCATAATCTCGTTATCATTATTATAAATTTATTTAACGACACTGCAAATTTTAACGCTAACATGGCAACCGCCCAATGTTGTCACACCCGTCGCAGTTACTGAAGTCAATGCCCGTGATTTTTGGCCTCGTTAATGACCTGCACATCTTCCCAACCTTCCCCTCCAACGTGAAAATTGGATTGTTTGCGTATGGCATTAACTTTGTGTCGCGACAGTTCAGCATATAACGTCATCATCTCACCCGATTTCATCGCCGTTACGCACTCCTCTCTCCTGACAAATGATTCACGACATCACTGGGGTGAATTGATACATATTATCCTGTTTTACATCACAAACAATGGATTCTCAACAATTGGTCACTATTAAAACCATTATGAGGTTTTAATAAAGGACCATAGAATATACATGAAACTCTAAATTCTATGAAATTTAAGATGTTGTCCACTTCAATGGAATGGATAGAGTGAGAGTTTGATTCCACAGAAAATCCTTATTGAGATTCTCTAAGGCCCTAGAGTAGAGCGCTAGAGATCACGACCAATCACTAGTTGAGGCAAATCAAGGGCCTTTGACTTTTATATAACTATTTTATATATGTAACTATTTTATTTGAAAAACGATAACAAATATGTTATAAAATACATTTTTGTCTTTTCCAAATATTTAGGCCTATAGGCCTTCCTTTGGAACAGACTTTCGTCGTCCTTTTGTCCCTGTGATTGACACGTGTTTTCCATATTCAGCGAGCATCTGTACAGAGAGAGAGTGCGCACCGCCGGACTTCGAGAAGAGTCAGTTTGAATTAGGTATAGAATTTATTGCTGGATAATGCGCTGTGCTCCAGCTGTGATGCAAAACGTTTCATTTCCGAGAATCGCGAAATCAGATGGATGGTTTTGAAGGCAGGGAAAGAATGGCTGCTAAATCCGAAGAATGGCTCGATGCGCATGGGATGCCCGCTCCATATGAAAAAGCTACCAGAGCGCTTATTGACCCTTTGAAAGGGAGGATCTCAGAACATGCTCTTATTTACGCTGATCTTCTTCTCTACTCTGTATTGTATTTGCTTCGCTACTTTCTTGCACATATTTTTTTGGTTCGGTGCCTTGGCTTGGTTTATTTCATGTCCATATATTTTTTTTATCACTGCATGGCCATGCGTTTCGTATTTCTTGGTTTTCCCATTTGTTTGGATTGGATTATAATGGTTGGTGATTTTAGTTGGTTTATTTTTTCCATTGTGTTTTTTTGCCCCTTTTGTTTGCATTGTTTGCTCAGGATTTTATTTAGTTGCAGTTTGTACAGCAGAAGATACATGAATGTACATGGAACCTATTATCTTGATTTTGGTGAATTTCCAACAAGGTATGTATTTAATGGGACACTGCCTTGTGGCCATGCATAGAGGTCTAAGCCATTAGGTAAAGCTAAGCTGGTTTTGATCTAATTTAAATGAACTTTGATGTGCAACAGGGACAGATGAGGGCTTGCCATTGAGGAAGAAAATGACACATGAACACTGGTTTGTTTCTATATATGGTTTTCTGTCTGTCAGAAGTGGTTTCATAAATGGTTAATGGTTTGGTTTGCAGTGAATTTCGGGAGTTGAGATGAAGAATTAGAGATGGGGAATATGATAAGTCCTTTCTTATCATTGTATGTCATTCATATAGCCATGTTCTTCATTCTTGGCGTTCAATCGAATCAACTAGATGCACACATTTCGTCTATCTCTTTCATTCTCAGTTTAGGTTAAAAGCTAACCTCCGCGGCTTGTTGGCATTGTTTTGTTGCAGGATGTTGCACGATTTTGGATTTCTGTAAAGTGGAGGACCAAGTATGCGTTTATGGATTAGGTATAGAATTTATTGTTGGATAATGCGCTGTGCTCCAGCTGTGATGCAAAACATTTCATTTCCGAGAACCGCGAAATCAGATGGATGGTTTTGAAGGCAGGGAAAGAATGGCTGCTAAATCCGAAGAATTTGAAGCCAGAAGCAGGGAATGAACCTCCTGGAACTACGTAAGAGCTTGATTCTTGAGATTAGAAAGGGGAGAGCTTATAGAACTTGGAGTCAGCAATATGTTGCTTTTCCAGTGTGTCAATGAGCATAGTGACTTTTAATAGTAGTTATATGCATTTATGCCCCCTCTGGTTAATAGTAAAAGTTGTTCCAATAAATGACTGTTCTGGCTTGGAAAATTGCCACTCAATTTGTATTAATTTGTTTGATGTATATTATATACACAACCATATGATCAAATGGCATCCTCTACTTCTTAAATTCAACTGTCATGGACCAGTGAATGGTAAGTTGTTCCATTAATCGACTGTTGTTGCCTAGTAAATCACCATTAATTCTGTATTATTTGTTTGACGTATATTATATAGACAAGCATGTGATCAAATGGCATGACGAGCTGTTTAATATTTGTATGTCTCTTTATCAAATTTTAGGGCTCAATGTTTAGTAGTAAAAATGATGGTGCATTGATGGGTTTGTATTTCATTCGTAAAGAAATGAAAATGAAATGAAAAGAATTGTGTGATTCACTTCTCAGGCGTTGTTTCCCGTGAAAACAGGGTAACTTGTTGCGCTAGCCTTTTCAGGGACGTACTAATGCTTCGGTTAAACGTGTGACGAGCTCGTAGCCTCGTAGAAGCTTCCTCTTAACATGAAAATCTTCTATATTCCCAAGCATTGAATGTCTTGGCTTCTCCACTAGATTCTGATATAGTGAAATACAATCCCATATATTATTTTTTGTCATTGGATGGATTAATAGATTTCGTGAATTCTACTTTGTTCTTTAACATTAATTCATTGATGTATTATAGAAATGTATAGAATATGCAGGGTTAACAGATACAGTCTCAGTAGAACCTAATTATGAAGTGTCCCAGAAACAGCAGAACTCTGAGAGGTAACAATACTAGTACTAGCACAGGGCATTCTTCTCGAATATCTCTTATTAGTACTGATTCAACTCAAATGTTGACCCAAGGGCTTGTTAGGGTATTTTAAATTGTATTTTTCAGAAGTAAATCATTGTGTTTTGCTGATAGTTGATTTTTTAGTACTTCATCATTCAAATATTTATGTTCAGCCCTTACTGAGAGTCTGGGAAGAGTTTCTTCTTATGTTCTTGGAACGGATTCAATGTTCTTATGCCTTTAGCATCCTGAGTTCCTTAGACTTCTCATTGTTTATGCTCTGACTCGCTTAAACTTCTACTGTTCATGCCTGCAACTTCCTGAGATATGTTAGGCACTTCTGCATTGACGGTATTGTTTAATGTGCTTTTGAGTGTAGTCATTTGTGGATAGTGTCTTTCTTTCTGAGGTCCTTAAAGTTATTTCCATGTCTTGAACTCTTTGAGGGATTTCAATTTTCCTCTTCAATTCTTGCAGGAAATCAGGACTTCTGATGGGATAATTTCCCTCTTTTTAAGTTCTCTAAAGTTGTTGCCACGATTTGAACTTTGTCAAGGATTTCAGTTTGCGTTTTCAACTCTTCGGCATACTAGACTATTTCCAATATTTGATTTTCAAAACCTTTTCTGATAATTGAGCTCTGTGGAGGAATTTAAACACTCAACCAAAGGTTTGCTTGCCCATCTAATTTTTGAAAGCTCTGATCCATGTCCTTATATGCCTCTCCTCATTTATGGAGGTTTTCTAGTTTGCAAGAATTAGTCCGAAGGTGACTCCTTGGTCTGGTTTCAAGGTTTACAGTGGCTCTTAATTTCAGAGAGACTGCAATGTTTTGTATGTTTGCATTTTTTCTTACATCTGAGGTGATCGGATGAGTCCTTTGTCAATGTCTCTAGTGGTTCCAGTACTGTTTCTTATAATCACTGTGTAAAATTGTTACCCAGTCATCAAATGATTATTGTTCCTATTCATTTCCCTTCTTTCCAGAAGAACATATGTTCACATTTTCGTAAAAGATACACAATTTGGTAACATCTTGTTATACACAGACAATTTTTTTTTATCATGGATCCCTGCACCTTTCTGAAGATTTCTATTAGTGCATTGGCTTTGAGGCTGCATGTAGCATCGAAACCAGCAACTTCACGAATTCACTCCGCATGTGCCCCTTGCTTTTGTGAAATTAACCTTCCCAATAATCCAACAAAGACTATTCCACTTCCTTTGCTTCTGCAAGATTCCTCTGCTCCGGATTCTCATAGAATTGCTGCCACCTTTTACCTTGATGAAACTGCTTTTCAAAGGCAACTTGCAGTTTCGTGGTTGGGGAGAACAAAGACTGCAAACCCTTGCCTGGAGGTCGCAATTTATTCCAGAAAAGGGAGAAATTGTGGTATTGGGAGTGATAAACAGCTTGGGAAGTTTCGAATTGGACTTGATGTTAAGTGGATGGGTTCAAGTTCTGTAGAGGTTCATAATGGATGGGTTTGCATTGGCAAATCTAAGGCAGGGAATTGCATTTGGATGTTAGAGCAGAACCTGATCCACGGTTTGTTTTCCAGTTTGTTGGACAGCCTGAGGCCCTGAAGACAGTCCTCAGATTTTGCAAGCGCAAGGAAAAGTTCATCAGCCTATTTTTAGCTGCAAGTTTGGCCGTGACAGAGGTGATTGCTCCAGGCAAGCTTTCAAACCTCTTCACCTCATAGCATTTGATATTCAGACGAACCTGTCTTTTGTTTTCCGAAAAACTGTCGGTACATTCAAAGTGTAACCCTATTAGAAGCTGAACGTAAAAATGAAATTTCTCAGATTGTCCATGTAAGGAAAACTTAAGAAGTTTAGCTTGAAAACTTAGAGTATCGTATTAACTGAAATTTGTGACGAAGGCAACTTTTAAAGTAGTAGATTCTGGAGTAAAATTGTTTCCAGTATATCATGATGTTGCCAAGATTCTGCAAGGGAATGTATCACCCTAGTAAAACTTAATAAGTGTAGCTTGAAAATTCAGAGGATGAGATTAACTGAAATTTAAGGAGGCAGATTTTAAGGTAGAAATGGGCTCTGGGGTAAATTAGGTCTGAAGATATCATCATGTTTCCGTGATTCTGCAGGGGAACATGTCACCCTAGTAATAGATATTGCAAGTACACAACAAACCATCATACGAATAGATACTCCTAACATTCAGAACCAGAGAATTCTCAATCTGGACACTCTTGCGGATAATGGTGTTTACTGGAAAGGAGTTGATGTATTGGTTTTTGAGTCATCCCATTCGTGGCAAGATCAAAGGTGGGAACATGTCACCCTAGTAATAGATATTGCAAGTACACAACAAACCATCGTAAGAATAGATGCTCCTAACAGTCAAAACCAGAGAATTCTCAATCTAGACACTCTTGCGGATAATGGTGTTTACTGGAAAGGAGTTGATGTATTGGTTTTTGAGTCATCCCATTGGTGGCAAGATCAAAGGTGGGAAGTATCAAAACTCTGAACTTTCTGATTAAAATTTTCAACAAGGGGCAGCCAAATTTAGTGTTGTAAATGATATTAAAAATGTAATAGTTTGGAATGTGGTTGGACAGATGGGACCTAATCATGGCTAACAATCAGCTTTACACAAACATGGATCCACTTGTGGCTTACAAGAGGGCATTGACGACGTGGGCAAACTGGATACCTGCAAATATCGATCCCAAAAAATCACTTGTCTTCTTTAGCACCTTGCCCCCTACACATTACAGGTAAATCTTTATACAAACACACATTGTATATATTATAGGGAATTTTTGATGTGGATTGCAGTTTTCATGAATATTTTGGAATTGGAAGTTTAAGCTTTAAAAAAATATAACTGTTCTTATGATAGATCAAATTCCAAGATATTCATGAAATCTATTCAAGTAGCTATGGCTCTTATTTTAGGTATACGGAATGGTTTTCCTCATAAAATTGATGTAAATGTGCAGCCCAATTTATTGTAATCAGAAGAACGGGCAGAAATGCTATGGTCAGACTGAACCAGTGCAATTTGAAGGATACTCGCCTCCAATGATTCCTCAGGTGCCCATAGTGAAGGAAGTTATAGGGACTATGATTTTTCCTATTACTCTGCTGGATATCACAGGACTATCCCAATTTCGCAAAGATGGTCACCCTTCAATTTACAGTAGTACCGTTACTAGTGATGAGAAGCAGCATCCTGAGCAATTTGCAGATTGTAGCCATTGGTGTTTACCAGGCGTCCTTGATACATGGAACGAGCTTCTGTATGTCACTTTGCTTTCCAAGGGTGTAGGGAATTGATAATTCTTATTGATCCCTGAAGCTGGGCCAAATCTGGGACCTGGTTAGCCATAAGGAGGAAATCCTCTGCCTTGACTCGCTGGAGCAGTAAACATATCTGGCATTGCAAACCCATCCACAGGGCCCATTCCAATCCTGTCAAAGCCATAAGTATCACCAGAAACCATACCTGGACGAAAGCCCAAAGCCTTTGATCCTGCCATTCCCTGGCTACCCCTTGACATTGTCCCACGCCACATGATTCCTCTTCCCTTGCCTCTTCCTTAGCTTGCACTCCAAGTCTGGCTTGAGCTTTCTTGGTCATCACAAACATTGATTTGAACTTATTTCAATAAAACGTGAAAGAAAAAAATCACAAAATTATGCTTATTCCTGTATTGGGTTATGATGGAAACAAAAATTTACTTGTTGGGTTGCTCTAGATTGAAGATTTCTGGAATGAGTTGTTATTCACTTGTATTCGTTACTGTATGGGTGTATGATGACTATCAACTTTTTGATTTGGCTGTTTTGCAAATTTGCAGTTTCTTCTACTACTTGAGACTATGGATGACTCTGTTCCTCTGGGCTAGGTTTATATATAGAATCAGGCATACTGGTGCTATGAATTTGAATAAAGTACTCTGGTATTTTTCTAGGCTTGAAGTTTTAACATTTCACTAACAGATTCAAAAGAATTTCTTTATGTAGAGTATTCCAAGCCAGAAGAAACCCAGGGTGCTTTGTCATTGAACAATATGGATGTTGGTGGGCAACTTTTAAATGTTGAGATGACAAAAGTTACAGTGTGCAGGTTTGCTGAGTGTTCGATCTTCACTTTTTGTGTTTATTGTATCCTTTATTATACCCATTCATCTCAAAACCAGTGGTTGTTGGCTTGGTATCACTTATAACTATATACTCCAAACTGCCTTGTACATTTCCAGTACATACCCTATTCAAGAGAGCTTGATGAGGCTGCCATGATGTCTGAGTGACAAGCTCTATTTGCATGCCTTTTACTCTCCAAAGAAATGCCTGGCATATGGTGATTAACTGAAAGGATTCAGTTCAACTTCTTTGTTAGGTGTTTGCATGCAAAGTAAGTTGAAGTCTTCATCAACAGATCTAACTCAAGCAGATGCTCAAATGAACTCCAGCCTTTATGCCTTCTATATATTTAAAAATTATAAAACTTTATTGTGTTCAGTAGCACAGATCAAGCTTACCTTCTATGGTTGGTGTTTGCAACTTTGCATGCATTCATGTTCAATGTGACGTCTTAATAGAAAAAATTCTCTTGTGCAGTTGTCCGGTTCAACTCCTTCTGCTTGCATGCATGTGTGTATTGTGACCTTAAACATGCTTAAGCTAAGGTAGTGAGAAAATACACTCCAGTGGTTAGATTGGGACTATATTTTTCTTTTCTTGCACATGCTTAAGCTACATATTTTCCTTTTCTTGCACAAGAGCATAGTATTTGCTTGCTTTATGCCTTATCTTCTTAAGTTTTTTATGAACTTTGAAAATGCAAATTGCAATGGAATCATTGACAGCGGTTCTTTTGAACAGGTTGTCTGTCTGATGCTCCACAATAACTTTTCTCCTAGTACAATACATTTATAGTGGATGTTGAAGACAACCAATTGCTATATCTACATACTATAAATAATACTTTTACATGGTAACTTCATTTTGTATGCCTTTTCTTTCTTTTTTAGGCCTTCATTGCTTGACTTTTCTTGTTTTGAAATTAGAGTTTTTTTGTTGGAAGAACAACGATTATAAATAGGTGCACTGATGACTATAAATATACAATGAAACCAGCTATTCATATGATCAAAACATTTTGAAATGGTCTATTTGTCATTCCCAATATAGCAACTAACAAGAAAAATGTGCTGCCTGGTTAACGTGTTAGGATAAATGATCAATGGTTAATTGAAGCATGTCTGGGTAAGTCAAGACATTTGCTTATTAATACTTAATGCTGATTTTGGTATTCAAGATCGTTTAATGATCACAGTCACATTTTGAGACGCTGAAATCTCTTAAAGCACAAATACATCTTTTAGCATTTTCGTTGGCAACTGAACGAATTGCTTGTAGGCTGCATTGTCAGTCATATATTCTACCCTCCCAAGAGTTCATCTATCTTGACCATCTTTACCAGTGAAGAGCCACTGTAACGAACTGCTTGTAGGCTGCAATGTCAGTCATATATTCTACCCTCCCAAGAGTTCATCTATCTTGACCATCTTTACCAATGAAGAGCCACTGTAAGCTATTCACTGTAAGCTGCAAGCTTCTGGTTTTGGCCGAGTTGGTTTAAGTAGGCAAACTACAAAGTTTCCACACAATTGAGTACATTTGTTGTTGCATATTTAGTATTTAGATTTCATGTCCCCTCCTTGGAGCAGGTGGCTACCCACGAACTCACTTCTTTCCAAAACAAAACAGTTGTATCGCTATGTAAGTGCAAAAGTTTTTTCTGATTGGTGCTATCCCAGAAGAAGAAATTTAGAAATGTTGATGCATATGCTTTAGTCGGATAACCCAGTGTGCTTGCTTGCATACTCATAAATATTTTGTTTATGGTGACAATTTAGAACTGTTGGTGCATATGCTTTAGTCAGATAACCCAGTGTGCTTGCTTGCATACTCATAAATATTTTGTTTAAGGTGAAGTCACCATAAACAAGTTGATGCATCAACTTGTGGCATCTTATTAGCTAATGAATTATTTATGTCAAGGCTATAAGGGTGCTAGAAAATCATTTCATTATGTCAAGGCTATAAGGGTGCTAGAAAATCATCCTTATTTGTCTCTGTATGAGTGTCTCTGCCATCCTTTTTTTGATTGAACCTTGTGCAAGGTATGAACTGATGTCAGTGACTAAACTAGTTTGTGGTTGCAAAAATTCTACATTAGTCTTTAGAAAAATATAAGTTATAGGCTATGTTTGGGATTTAAGTCTCAACAGTCTTGCCTATTTAAGGGTGCTCCTGACTAAGCAGTAAACCCCTTTTTGTTAAATAGAAGGGTCTATGCTGATGCTTCATCTTTGCAGAAACCTTGTTTGTATGGGTATAATAGTGTGGAAATGATTACAATGAAAGGTTACCTTTACTCAACGAAGGTTCAGATGTTTCACTTGTACCTTCCTCCTCGGGAGGCATGCATTTATGGATGGATATACATGAGTACTTTGCCAACTTGAAATGTTGGAGACTAGGCTTAAACAGATTTGAGATTCTTTCTTGCAATTATCCGGCACTAACATTTCTTTACTTCATCATTTTTCTTCTTTAATTTGGTGTTTTTGCAGTAGTTAGTTGCAGTGGCTAATTTGTTCCTCTTATTATTTTTCTTGTATGCCAATTAAACAATTGTTTTATCCAATTGGCCGGAAGTGTATGTGACTCACACCTGGTCATTCAAGTGTTTTTTCCATGCAAACTGAACAGTTGTTCTGTTTATTTGAGAAGGAATAGAATAACTTTTAAATATCCTGAGCACAAGCATTGAATTGCTTTTGGAAAATATGGTAGTGCCACCGGGAAATATAATTATAATTAGTGTACCAAAGCATTGAAAAGCAATCGCGGATGGAAATATAAAATTTAAATTTGCCAATACATATGGTATATGACATACATATCTACAAATATTATCTTCAGACCAATTTTCCAATTTTTATACCATTTTTCCAATTTAAAAAATCTATCGGCCTCTCTTTGCACTTTTTAGGGCAATTGCTAGTTATATATATGAGAAGAAAAGAGTGAGGTTTTTAAACTTTCGTTTATTATTGTCTTTTTTAAGAAATGGATAAATGGATTATCATTTTTATTATATATTTTTTAAATTTATTTTTTATGGAGTAGTTTATACCGCGACTTTTAGGAGGTGATGTGATATTCCTATGTATGTCGTACATACCCATTGACATCCTTATTCAATCGGGATTTTCCAATTTCCGTTGAGCTAACGATTCTTGGAAAATTGTACTGTTCGGGCATAGTAATCTGGCTTGGCAACAAATAGATCTTATGCTATCGGGTTTTAAATAAATTTTATGTTATCGAGTTTTAATTGAGCGGCCGCTATAAGCACTGTTTGATTTTCGCTTTGGCCAAAATTCAACCGCAAGCATATACAGCTACAACTAAATACTAAATACAATCCTATACCATAAAATTTATTTGCTACCATCAGGCTTGCCTTTCCCGACCTTCCCCGACCTTCCAGCTGCACTTCGTCACTCGTAATCTGTATACTATTCCTCTTGCGTCTAAGTTTTGAATTTTTTAAATTTCATACACGTGCTCTCTGCTTTTAACTCCTGCGTCTACATTTTTGAATCTTTAAATTTCATGAACCTTCTATATTCTCTGTTTGGCATCCCTGTTACCATAGTTATCTCCGTGTCCAAGAGATCTCAGAGCTTTTCATTTATGCAATTTCTCTCTGTTTACAAAAAATGATGATGCTAGTAACTAGCTCTGGTGGTATTAACGCCTTCTATAGTAGTATAGTTTCCGTATCAATATGCCTAAGTAACTAATATCTAAATTAGGCGATTTATTCCGCGGGATTACAGCATTTCATATCAGATATTTCAGCCTTCGAAACAAATAGTTGCGTTCTGGCTTCCCTCCTCTCCCGTCGAAGGGTGAAATTTGTAAAACAAAGTTGTTGGGAGAATCATTTCATTAAAGCAGGAAAATATTTTTTTTGGGATATTGCATTATTATATTTCAAACTATCTGAACTATATCAAGAGAAGTAGGAGTGGCGTGGCTAATGCAAAGAATTGGATGTTTTGAATATGTTGAAACCTAACTAATTGGAAGTTTTTCAAGTTAAATGTAAATTAGAAAATTGAGGACGAGCTAGTTGAGCGTTAAATTGATTTTGGTTGCTCTAAGTTTTAATTATTGCTCTTTACAGTGTATAAGTTGAGGAATGTTTCATGTTGTGTTGGTGTTTAGACTGTACATGTATGCGTTTAGAGCAAGGGCCATCTCTTTTAGATGAACTAAGAAGCTAAAATGTTCAATAGGAAATCTCCCGAGTATAAAATTTGAGATTTTTAGAAGACCTAAACTATCTTTAGATTTTGAGTGAGTATCAAATTTGAGATTTTTAGAAGACCCAAATTGTCTTTAGATTTTGAAGTGCTCCGTCCTCTTCGAAATGGTTTTTGTAATTTCATAACAGCCTCCGGTAATGGTTCTATGGATATAATTTGGCTCTATTTCATAATATGAATATAATCTTACTGGTAAAGGTGTTTTAATGAATGAAATTTTTGGTCGTTTATTTTCTTCAAATTAATTGCCTCGGGTTATTTGGACAATTTTTTTTTGTCTTAATAGATTTTTACTTATTCTTCTCCAGAGAATTAATGAATTAATTATGATTTTCCATTTAAATTTGAAGTTAATATTTATGACCAGAGATTTTCCCTTGATTCACATTACATCATTGAATTTTATATCAGTAAATTTTAGATTTATGTGGTGTGTATATCCTACAACATCCAGAAACCCTCAATTTTTTAATCTGGATTAAAATATAATTGTAGTTCCTTAACTAAAATTACAAAACGATGGGATGAAACACTATGCATTACAAAATTGCTAAAAGCCAAAACCATTAGTTGAAAACCATTAAAATTGAATGCAAAAAATGCCCAAAAACTTTTGTTGGAAGTAGATAGGGAAGGATATTGCTTGCACCGGATGCGAGTCTCCCAGTGTATCTAATACATATGATTTGTGTATGGGACTAATCATGCAAAGAATATAACACATACACAAGAAATCGAAAAAAATGTTATAACTTTTAATCTTAATATTAAAAGCAATACACCATATCCTATCCTCCTCATAAAAGTGAGCTTCTCCCCCACTGAGTGCATGCTCATGGTTAGGTACTTAATGTAGAATAAAAAAATAAACAACATGGATGACAAGATGCTTCCTAAAATCACTTTCAAATAACCATTGACGGCTAAAGTGAGGATGGAATCAAGGCATCTAGTTTTGGATTAATCAAGGGGGATACAGGAAAATATCATATTACAAGATACAAGTGATATTTAAATATTGTTACATCTAAATTTAAATAGAATGAAGAGTTACAAAAGGAGAAAAAACTAAAATATACTATAAAGAGGTGGTCAACCATAATCTAAGATATTAAAAGTATCTTTTGGTACTAACTAGCACAAAGAAGAAAACCAACACTACTAAAATATGAATGGAGTCTAATGAGCTACATAGAAAAATTGGGAGTTGGACAATTCTAAAAACACTATGGGATGCAAGAAACTCTCATCTTTGTAACACTAAGAGAGTTAGAGGCAAAAGACACTTCCTCTTAAAATGTCCTACATACACCCAAATCATAAGCCAAATTAAAATATCTATTATGTCACTCACCTTCTCAATATTCGAAATCATATGGTAATCTAAATATTTTTTACCCTTTTAAATGTCAAATGTACAAATTATGATCTTAATCAACAACAATTATCATCATTATCAATTTAATTATGAAAAATATGTGAAAATTTATGTGCCATAACATTAATTCCAAAATTATATAAATGGAAAATTGTATTTGTATTATAATTTCATGTTACACAAGATTTGTATTCAATTTTTCTTAACTTATAACATAATTTATATATTTGAATATAGGGAGAAATCAAAATAATAATAATAATTTCTTCATAAAAAAGTTATATTCTTATTAAATAAAAAAATATTGCATTAAGAGTCATGAGGTGTTTTACAATTTATTATAGGGTATATGTTGTCCCATAAAATTTTATTAAAAATATTTAAAAATTAAAGATAATTTAAATAAAAAAATAAACCAATACATATGTTTACACATGTGTAATAATATGTACATGTATATGTACCAACATTATAGGCCTGGATTATGTCCTAAAATTGCTTCTATTTGGCTAAGAGCTTGTCTTCCTTGAACATAAGGAAACATGTTACCAACCCAAGACCCAAACCTACATTTGATAGTAGCAAGTAATGGTTGTTCCCACTATTGGTTTGAAAATCAAGTTATGCTAGGTTTTCACACTATTTTAAAAACATATGTAATACAATTTAAAATAATTAGATTACCCTAAATCTATTCAACCAAAACCCTAATCTATTAAGTATTGAGACCAATCAAATTTCTTAATAAGAAACATAATAATGATTATGGATTAAAAGGTTATATTCTTCACAATGTATGATATATCCAAGTTAAATTGAATCTAGTATATATGAAAGAAACTATCATTAATATGCATTCACATAAAAATGGTCTATCTTAAGAAGGTAAATTTTTAATTGAAATTCTTTAGAAGCTTATTTCTATGTTTCAAAAAATTTAAGAAAAAGTGCTTCAAGATCGTAATAGTGTTGTTGAATTAAAAGGTCAAAAGATTGAAAGGGCAACAATTATTTTGAAGTCTAGATTTTAATCTAAGTAAAATATTACTTGAATTATTTAAAAGTTTGTTTTTATACTTGAAATACATCCAGAAAAGTATTTCAACATCACCTTATTTTTGCATAATTAAAAAGTAAAAAAAGTTGAAATCATTACCAATATTTTTAAATTTGGATTTACTCTAAAGTTTTGAGGATTAAGCTCCTGAAAATTTGTTCTTATTTGAACAATGTGTATATCTCTAACTCCTTATGGCACCAAAATTTCTAATATTATCCTTTAGTGAGAAAAATGATCTCTTCCTTTATACCTCCATGATCTAACCAAGATAATTCCTCCTTATACCATCCCACTTGATTCAAAGGTTGTTCTTACTAGACTTTGAAGTTATTTTTGAAGTTATTTTAGAAAGCCTCCTATTGTCCATGTGATTTAACATTTTATTATATGTTAGATACATAATGATAGCCATGCTATCAATGAGGAAATGATTTTCTTCCATAAAAATAGTAGAATAAAATGTTTCTTTTAATTTGGAAATTAATTTTTTTTGAAACTCCTATATCATTTTATAAAACTTCCTTGATATCTGTAATAAACTTTGCAAACTTTGATAATCCTATTATGAATGCCATTATTCTAGTTGGACACATGTTATGAATTCCAAATATATTTGAAATTTCTCAAAATATTGTTTAGTTGTTATATACCTAAGTATTATGCATGATTCTTTTAAATTTAATTTTCATGATTTTCATTTTTTGAATATTAACAAGCATACTCAAATCTTCAAAAATTCTTAAATATACATAAAGATTGAAAGTCCTGCTCAATTTAAGGGGAAAAAAATCATTATATTTTGACGAAAAAATATTATCTAATAAATAAATAAATAATTTATTTGAAAATATATTAAAATCATATTCTCTTTGTGTTTTTTTCCTTTTAAAATAATTTGAATTAAAAAATTCTTAAAATTTATATTTGAGAATTTCAATGAAATAATACTTAATGTTTTATATTTTTATGAAATAAAATACATATTTAAAAATAAAAAATTATTAAAATTAATATGTCAAAATATGACAAATATTTTAAATTAAACATAATTATATTATTATTAATTTTCTAATTTCTATATAAAAAATATTTAACGAAATATTTAAACTTGAAATCTTAAATCTTAATACAATAAATATCTTAATATCATATCTCGTTAAGTTTTAATCTATATATCATTAATAAAAAAATATTCATTTTATTTTTAAATAAAAAATATTATTATTTTTAAACATTTCAATAACAAAAACAAATATTAAAAAATAAATAAATAACAGATAATATAAGTTTGAGTTAAATATATATTTGAATTAAAAATACAACAATATACTAATATTCATAAAATATATAACTATATATTAAATAAATATTATAAAAATAAAATTAAACTTATATGAATAATGATGATTTCTTTTCCACATTGGTTTTTAAAGGGTGAGAAATTGAAAAATAATTAAAATAACTTTACATGATATAAAAAATTAGAATATATTTAATTATATTTAAATAATAATAAAATATTATTATTATTATTATTTAATTTTCAATGTAATAATATTATAATATTATGATTTTTTTTACTTAAATATTTAAATATTAATTTTTAAAAAGTTATGCATATTTAAATTTATAAATTAAAAAACAAATATTTTCTATTATTAAATTTAATTAAACTATATATATGAAAAAAAAAATAGTAAGTTATAATCATTTCTATATAACACAATATTTGTAAAATATATTTTACTGTTTTGTTTTGAATACTATTTGAAATTTACAATTACACACATTTCTCACTGATTCCTCGCACATAATGATGATGGGACATAATGATGATGGAAAATATTTTAGTTTGTAAATATATTTTATTATTTTTTTTAATATATATATACTTTTTAAATTTAGAACTAAGTACATTTTTCACTAATTTTTAGAGAATTATGATGGAAAAATATTATTACTTAAAAATTGAGATAAACATTAATGATATAATGTGAAAATCTCCTGTCACAAATATTAACTCCAAATTTAAATGGAATAAATAGCTATTAATTCATTACTTCTAAATAAGTAAAAATCTGTTAAGGAAGAAAATAGTCCAAATAGTAGGATGGGGTTAATTTGAAGCAAATAAACTACCAAAAATTTCATTCATTAAAACACCTTCACCTATATTAAAATGAAAATCTCATAAAATATAGCCAGATTATATCGATAAAACCATTACCGAAAGTTATTATGAAATTACAAAAACTGTTTCCAAGAGGACGAATAACTTCAAAATCTAAAAACAATTTAGGCCTTCTAAAAATCTCAAATTTGATATCCAGAAGATTTCCTATTGAACATTTTAGCTTCTTGGTTCATCCAAAAGGGATGGCCCTTGCTCTAAACACATACATGTATCAGTCTAAACACCAACCCAACATAAAACTTTCCTCCACTTATGCACTGTAAAGTTGTTTTAACCTTCACATGCCAAACGAGCAATAATTAGAACTTGGAGCAACCAAAATCAATTTAACCCTCAACTAGCTCGTCCTCAATTTTCTAATTTACATTTAACTCGAAAATCTTCCAATTTGTTAGGTTTCAACATATTCAAAATATCCATTTCTTTACATTAGCCACACCACTGCCACTTCTATTGATATAGATAAGATAGTTTGAAATCTAATAATGCAATATCCATAAAAATATTTTCCTGCTTTAATGGAATGATTCTCCCAACAACTTTTGTTTTACGAATTTCATCTTTTGATGGGAAAGGAAGGAAGCGAGAACACAAATATTTGTTTCGAAGGCTGGAATATATACTATCATTTGCACCAAATGTTGCAAAGGAAATGTCGTAAGGCATAAAATGAGAAGAATCATGACATACGATATTAGAGAAGTGGATATTTTGTTGACCATTAATTAAGGATTCTTGATTATTTAGTATATCATGATATTGAGTAGGTTGAATGCCTAGGTCCAATCCTTTCAAATAAATGAATCTTAGAGAAGTGGATCTTTTGTTGAGCATTGATTAAATAATTATTTTAGTTGACATAGAAACTTTAATTCGCTATTGAGAGGTACCATGGTGAACCCCTATGGTAGAACCACGACCTTTCCTTTATTTAGCGTGATATTATGTGAGACTTGGTTATGTATTTGACTAGGTAAAGGCCTATAAATAAACACAAAAGGATTTTTAACTCTATTCCAAAAAAGTGAAAAAAGTTTATTTTTCAATATTGAATTGTCTCACTTCATCAAAAACTTCATCAAAAACTTGCAGTGTTTTAAATTAAAATAAATTTATACCTAAATAACTATAATTTTAATATTAAAAACATTGTAAAAAAATTAAAATATTCATGTAATTGAACTTTATTTATTTTATTGATTTTTATTTAAAATAAATAAATATATAAACTAAAATAAATTTATATATAAATACTATAATTTTAATATTAAAAACTCTGATTTCCTCTTCGTGTAGGAAAAAAGATTCGAAGTTCCCTATCGTATTTAATGAATCCATACATACTTCCATGGTGGTGCACTTCAGAATATAAGTATTTAATTATTTAAGGAGTATAAAAGTTTTATTTATTTAATGTTGCAGATATAACCAGGTGGGCAATTCCCATTCAAAATTAAATAACCACACCAGAAACATTAACTCTCCATATGAGATACGTTTCAAGTTAACCGTGAAAATTTCAAAAGGACAGTTGAAATTTGAAAGCTATTCCCAAATTACATCCCTGGAAGCTTGATACAACACACCCTGATAATTTTTGTTGTTCGCCACATTATACATGCCATATTCCTGGAGAATGTTTAATGACTGTATCATATCAGATTTCTTGAACGTTGTATCGATGCACATCCAGACAACAATACTACAGCCATGGCCCTTTGCAACTCACAGGGTTTGTATATAGGTTTATAGGCCAAAAAAAAAATAAAAAAATCTCTGGTGTTTAATTTGAATGCTTGATGACCATTAACTATTCGTGAGTATTTTCCTTTAATTTTAATGTTTGGTGGACATTAACTGTGATTGAGTGATTTTGCATAAATGTAAACTATGGTGCAACTGGAGATTATATCTGTGTGGATCTCCTGCATGACCCTAGATTGGTGGCTCATGATGATCTAATCTGGTAGAAAACAACACTATGGTTTTGCAATGTGAGGAGCAACTACAAGAACTCTATTACATCCCATCAGGGATTCAGGGCAACCATTAAAGTAATCAATAGTAGAATGCGATGATGGAAACAAAGAGGTCATATACAAAATATACACACCGATGCAAATGGATAGTTATTCTTTCACAATTTGACAACCTTTGTCATTTTATCCTTTTATACTTTTTATATTCTATACATACATGTCGGTACTAATAAATGAAATGTACACTTCAACCTCTTCCTAAATTAAATTCTTCAACTTTTTCTCAAATTAAATTCTTCAAATACTGTTCGGATGCAAAGTTAACATTAAGCTCTTCTTGAGAGTTTGTGAAAGCCACATTTTACACTAGAATTAACTTCAAAGTGTTAATCTGCACTTCTAAGCTATTGTTTAATCTAATACCACCTTGTGAAGTCATTTGGAGAATGCATTTGTTAATGAAGTGAGTGAAATATTTATTAAGAAATTTATTAAGTGACTAAGAACTATTTATTAAAACAAACATAGACAAGGGGGAAGTTTCTCAATAACTTATTTATGGGAGAAGTTTCATAATAATTTATTTAGATGGATGGGAATTAAGAAACGAGCATTCACAATGGATGAGAAAATTCAACAGGCATAGTGCAATTTACCAAGATGGCAGAGAAGGATGGAAAGAGAATTGTATAAGTGGACTTATAAGAGAATGGTCCATGTGCTACCATGCATAACAACTAAGCCTCGATACCAAGTTCAATGACTATAGTAGCGATGCAAAAAAGACTTAAGGTAATGGTGTGGAAAGCCATCATGAATACTCTTTATTTTTCTTTTTTCAGTTTTTAATAGTACCTTTGTCAGGTCTCCCCCTTATTACATTAATCATTTAACTAGATTAAATATATCTATATAAGTATAAAAAAAAAATGAAACCAAAAGAACTTTGAGCTGTAATTTAAATTACTTCCTCGGCGATATTATTACTTGGAATAAGGACAGAGATCACAATCATACTGTTCATTTTGTACCCTGATATTTTTTTGTTACAACTATTGTAAATATAACCCGTGCTTTATGGAATGCATATCCCTATGCACTGTACCTATATTAAATACCAAAGACTGCCCTATGTGATGAATTTAGTTATAACCAAAGCTTATTTATCTCTAGACCATTCGATTTGTTATCTTAACATTCACACCAGCTCTGCCATGGCTTTGTGGCACAAGCAGGTCATCCCTCCTTAGCTGGATGCTTCGGGATTCCTACTCCCATCGATGGTGGTGCGCTTAGCTCTTTGATCCAAGGGCTATGATCTCTTCAGCGGATTTACTCATTCTAAGTTGCTGGAAATTGGCTCATTCGATTCCCAAGCTCTTGACGCATGTTCGAGCTCTGCTCCTCCTACCTTTGCCTGATTCTTCGTGTGTAGTAGGAGCCTTGTCTCAGAGCGCCAGCCATGAAAACTGGGGCTATCTTCTTAATGGTAAGCTATCGAATTTCTCCCCAAATTAGACTCTGTGCTACAATTATCTTTAATCTGTTGTTTTCCCTTTCTTTTTTTTCTCTTCAACTCTGGATTTCATTATACTAATTACTTACGTGATGAATTTAATTATAACCAAAGCTTATTTATCTCTGGACTATTCGATTTGTGATCTTAACATTCACACCGGCTATGCATGGCTTTGTGGCACGAGCAGGCCGTCCCTCCTTAGCTGGACGCCTCGAGATTCCTACTCCCATCGGCGGTGGTGCGCTCAGCTCTTTGATCTAGGGGCTATGATCTCTTTGGCGGATTTACTCATTCTAAGTTGCTGGAAATTGTCTCATTCGATTCCCAAGCTCTTGGCGCATGTTCGAGCTCTGCTCCTCCTACCTCTGTCTGATTCTTCGTGTGTACCAGGAACCCTGTCTTAGAGGGTCAGCCACGAAAACTGGGGTGATCTTCTTAATGGTAAGTTGTCAAATTTCTCCCCAAATCAGACTCTGTGCTACAATTCTCTTTAATCTATTGTTTTCTTTTTTTTCTCTTCAACTCTGGATTTCGTGATACTAATTGCTTACTTATCTTCTGTTCTCAAGGTTTGGTGGGTTCAAGTACGAGAATTCCTCTGCTATCAACCCTTGTGTTTTTCGGCTTATTCTGGTAGTCACCAATGCGCAAGTCCTCCAGGTAAGCAATGGATCGAGGTGTTTCATATTTTGGCATATGTAAGGTTTTTGCATCCACAGAGTTCCTTGAGCTCTGCTTCGGTGGATGCTAAGGGTGCTATTGTTCAGTTTGTTTATGGCTACTCGGAGGGATGGCACTTCTAATGCCTCACGATACCCTCTCGAGGCTTCCTTGTAGACCTGCTATTCAGGTTGCTCTCTGGACTGTAGTGTTGTAATTATGTTATTTTGGCCGAGAGCCTTGTAATTTCTTGCCGGCAAATTATTGTGTATTTTAATCTCCTTTCCGGAAGAAAACATGTTAAGCGGCCACGGCCCTTATAAGCTCCCAGATTATGCCGTACCTTGTTTTTTGAAGCCTCCCTTGAGTTGAGGCCCTTATTGACATTTTATATAAGTTATCTGGTTTTCTAATGAGTTTTTGTATGGGAGTCGTCGTCATTTAAGGCTATATTCACATAAATGTTGTCAATTTATCTATGGGTTCTTGATGTCATACTTGTTATCTCGTTTTCTTCTATGAAAGGTAGATTTCAGAATTTACGCACAGATTGCATTCTCTGCTAATTAATTTGACATGCACAAACTTCCCTTGATTTTGTGTGTACGCTACTATTCTTGACTTATTCAGTGTAGATTATCTTGATTTCCTTATGTTGTAAAATTTTGCATTCCATTAAGCAACTGAAATCATTTCGCTTATGACGATGAGTTCACTGTTTGAAGGTTATTTTGCTTTTACTGATATTGGGTTTATAAGTTAAAGAAGTGGGTAGGGTTTATTGCTTATGAACAGAGCTTCTGCTCTTTTATTACCCGCTTAATAGCGCTCGGCTTTATCTAGTGAATTTTATTGGATTAAGTCCTTGTTAGAGTTTCCCTCCCTAAGCGCCACTCCTGCTTAAGCCCAGAAGTTTCTTCAGGGTTTTCTTTTGGAGACTAGGCTGCTACTTAATTTCACTAGAAATACTACAAGTTTAGCCAAAGTTTGCTTCATTTTCTGGGTTCACCAATCTATGGCTTAGTTTGTTTCTCACACATTAAGTTATTTATTCTTCGTACTGATTCACATAAGTGTCCTAGAGGCATCCTGTCGTTCCTTTTACCGCAGTGGTAATGTCAGAAGCCTCCCCATCAATTGTCATCTTTGACAAACTGAAATCGCCCAATATTCCGTTCAAATTGCGGTCTAAAAAGAATGTTGGAAGTCTTGACATCCCTGTGAATTATCTTTGGAAGAATGTTGGTAGTCTTGACATCCCTGTGAATTATCTTTGGAGTGGAACCCATGTGCAAGTATTCCAATCCCGCAGGTGGATCACAGGAAAACATGGTCAGCGTTTATATCATGAAAAACTAATGTGCAATATTATTGTGAGAAAGACATACCTTGGCCTGCGTCTATTAGTTCGGAACATTGTGCATTAGGAGCCCCAAAACAAAAGAATTAGAACCAAATCTGTGATGGCTAAGTTGCTTAACGGGCTTATATTTCTCTGAGAAATGTACCATAAAGGGGGTCTTTTCTACGCAAACAATTTCAGTGTCAAGCTCTCCCTGGCCATCGCCACAACCATGATTTATCTACATAACCTGTATAAAAACATTCTCAGCTACTTTTTCCCTGTCGTAAAACAACCTTCCCTTATCGTAAGTAAAGAAGGAGGCTTGCCACGCCTGATTTTCCATTGCCACAACATGCTAATGAGTTATGCCGACCAGTGCGCAAACCCTTTCCGTAGCTAATTAACTAATTTGTAACCATTTTGTAAGTATTCTGATCGAAAGGCTGAAACTTTTGCAATCGTCTAACGTATAATCCTATGGTTTACAAGAATGACAGGTGGGCAGAGAGGGGAGTTGATTTCAGAGGGAAATGCCTTACATTGTAAATATAATTAATAAATAAATACATTGAATTATAAAACAAATATTATAATATTTTTCATGTTTTTTTAATTATAAATAATATTTATAAAAAAATATAGAGATCAAATTTCCAAATCAATATTGAAATTGGAGATTTTATGATAATTTCAATCTCTTTTAACTTTGATCGATATTGAAATTGGAGATTTTTATGATCATTTCAATATCTCTTTTAACTTTGAATGATTTAAATATGTATTTTTAAATATTTAGAATATAAAAATAAATTAATACTGGCACTTTTAACTTTCAACTATTCAAATATATATTTTTTAAATATTTAAAATATAAAAATAAGATAATAAGTAATTTTTTTAATATTTTAAATTTTATTAAATTTTTATCCTAGACAAAAAAATTAATGATGAAATTGTGAATATATGAATCAAAATATCATTATATTAGATTACTTGTTATTATCAATGGATGAAATTGTTTGTAAATATATGAATCAAAATATCATTATATTAGATGATTTTTCAAATGTGATTATCATCAATTAATCAATTTATGTATATTATAATACTAAGATTATCTATGAATAATAATATTTTTATGATATAATTATTTATATGAGTTTTCTTTTTATTAATATAATTGGTGTGAATTTTATTTTAATAAAACTTACCATTTAAATGATGTGTACATATGCAAATAGAAGTAATTGATATTGCTAAAGAGAGAATAGATCAAACTTGTTAGTATTATATTTCTAAAGCATTGACATTTTTTAGAGAGTCTTTTATTAATGCATACAACTTGTGTTAATTGCAAGTTGATATAGGCGCCACTAGTTGCCTGAGTGTGCTACCTATCCATTTGTTATATGTTAGGCTTTTTTCATTACTATATATAGAAACACACATTGGCATTTTCTGTATAATAGATTTAATAGATTATTTTGCATTCTCTTTTGTAGAAGGTTTTTTTTAGTTCATGGGATTTTAAAAAATTTCATGGTATCAGAGATTTCACCATCCTTGTCTTTTTATGAGAGGTAGTGTGATTTAAATTAGATCTACAAGATCAGATTAGATCGAAGATAGGGTCATATTCTCTTTGGTGAAAAAGGTGTCATCTTGTATATTATGATTGGATCATAATTTTATACCATAATTCATGACCCTATGCTAGGTTTGGCTCCCACACTTGATATAGTTGATAAATTCTATATTTTTTTCCCAGGTTGTGCATTAAAACGTCGTTTTAATTAAAAGTTTTGCTTTTTTTTTGTAACTTTAGCTATGAAATCTATTCCACATTGGAATATACCCTGAGGTGGTGTTTTATTTTGTGCCTTTATTTCCTAGGTCATAGAAGCACTCCTTCATTACCATATTCATTCTCAAAATAATTTGTTGGTACCAATGCCATTCCCTTCAACATTTCATCCGCACACTAGGAAGCCATCTATTGTGTGGCACTACTCATTATAACGGTACCATTGCTGCTTGCATTAGAAATGGGTGTTAGAATATTAATTCTTTCATTTCTCTTTCCCTTGTGTTTTAACTATATTTGCATGATAATTTCTTTTTCCATTCAAAATAGTACAATCATTGAGCTAGGAAAGTGGCTTCATCATACAGTTCAACAATGGGTCTTTCTCTTTGGAGGCATGGAGGGTGATGGAATAACTCTTACTTGTGAGTTATATTTAATATCTAAATTATGAAATGAAAAAGTAATGATTTATACTAAACATGGAAGATTGAGATATTGGGAGAAATTACTAAAAATAAGGATGAATATTCATTCAAAGATTCATAGATAGTTATGGTGGTGGTTTGAACAAACTTCTCAAATATAATATTTTTTATGGCCACCATCATTATATATAGTGACCATTTTGTACAATACAATTTATTTAATATAATTTCCCTTTGAAGATTTGTTTAGTCTAATTCAATTGTCCCCTTGTTTCATGATTGGTTATTAGAGCCAAAAAATGGTGTCATAACAACGATATGCATTAAGGTTTTATGAATTTTCATATGTTAAGATGCATATGAGACTAACATTTTTGTAAAGCTTTACAACTATGAGATTTGGAGATACTCAGTGGACTTAATCCCATTGTCCATCATACATGCTCGAGTTTGCACTGGAAATAGTCACACTAAATAAATTTGGAAGGTGAGAGTTTTTCATATCCATGATGCTAATGAGCATAGACTCTTATTTGTTGGAAAATAATACATTAGAATTTCTCCTTGTTCATGGTTCAAAACCCAACTTCACACTCACAGAATAATGTTAATAGGCGACCTGGATTTGTGAGCATTGTGCAAATAATATGTGACTCCATTTCAAATTCACTTTAGATTGCTATTTGTAATGGACTTGTGTGAATTCATCTCCTCTGGTTGTAGAGTCACTATTGGTATCCTCTTCCTCTTAGCTCTTCTCATGGTAATGAAGGGAATCATTAAAGGTCTAGAGCGATTGGAGGATTTCTGCATTGCAAACACCAAGTCTTATGTTTTTACAAACAAATTTCCTTATCATGATCGCACTAAAGTTAATTCTCAACACTTCATAACATCATTCATACGCATGCCAGTGAACACATCAAGTAGTCCCACGGGAGCTAGCTTCACTAGGTTTAATCCACAAAACCTGTCGGGGCTCAACACGCTCGAAATTATGTTGGTTCACATAAACATGGCTATGGGAGGTGTAGTAGGTCCAAATATCCATCCCAGAGGTAGTGAAATATTGCAAATGTCTAAAGAGGTATCCTATTTTATTTAGATAAAAAGAAGCACGATTTTTCCCTATTTTATTTATTTTTCACATAGTCACTTACCAAGATAAAACATAAAGGGTAAAACTGATTTTAAAATATATATCATTGAAATATAAAATGAAGTTTGTGATGGTTTTGATATGTAATGGAAATTTTTTTCAAGGTCTCACTTACCGTGGAAGAGTGATGAGTGATGGGAAGCTTTGATTTAAAGAAAGGGGTCCAAGTGATCAATAAAAGGAGATTTATAAAAGGAGTCATGTTAAGTCAAGATTTGAATGACAATATATTGATGTAAGAATTGATATCAAGTAAAATAAATTTGAAACCAAGTTAAGTGACTCACATATTGATGTGTAAAAGGGTGCATGTTCTATGGTACCTAACACCCTAACAAATTATGTAAATTCATTACATGAGAATTGAAGTCTAGTTGAAAATGTGGAGTTAAAATAAAAATAAGGCCATGTCAAAGTTAAAAGTCAAATCAATGTTTGGGTCATGTCCATGGTGTGTCAGTTAAATTTTTCAAGTCAAAGTCGTATTTTTTTTTTTTAATCTTGATATCACTCCATCGAAGACACATATTTTTTGTAAGTAATTTCAGTTTTCTTGTTGGATGGAGACATTCACCTACTAGAAACAATTTATGGAGGTGTAGTGGAAGATTCAGATTAAAAAGCATATGTAGAAGGAAATTTAATTTACTTGAGTCAATGTAATGCTTGATGAGTAAAGTCTACCCCCATTGAAGAGGCAATGGCCCTAAAAAACCACTTTCCATGAAGTAATAAGTTATGCTAAATAACTACTTGTTATGATTGTTGTGAGAGAGAAAGGTTTGTGGTCATCCAAAACCACTTGACGTAATGTATGTTTGTGGTAATTTGAAACCACCTAAGGTTTGTGTGGTTAAGGAGAAGCCTAAAAACCCAAGTTTATGATTATATTGATATATGGGAGTTAAGGGTATAAATATCTGTTGATAAACTACGTAAGAGAAAAGGTTTCCTATAGAAATAGTGGATCCAGTGGTAGAAAACCCATGCATTTAGGTGGATGGTAACTTTTTTATATGGACTTAAACAAACACATTATTTATGTTTGTTTAGGTATAATATGAAAATTGAAGTTAAATGAAGATGAAATAATAAGGCCAAAGAAGAAAAGTGTAGAGGATTGAAGATGAAGATGGAACCAATCCAAAGGACAATTGAAGATATTCAAATCACAATAATTTGTTAAGGGGGGTTATAATGGAATAACTCCTACTTGTGAAGTAAATTTAATATCTAAATTGTGAAATGAAAATGTAATGATGTAAACCAAACATAGAGGTCTATGGAAGATTGAGATATTGGGAGAAATGAGTGAAAATAGGGATGAAGATTTATCGAGAGATTTATGGAAAGATTTGAGCATATATTCATGTTGGTGGTTTGAAAAAATTTATCTTCCATGATGTATTTGTTATGCTAGCCATAATTATATATAGTGACCATCTTGTACAATACAAATATACAATAGAATGTTTGCTTGCTTCATGATTGGCCATTAGAGCCAACAGAGGGTGGCAGCATCAAATGAGGATTTAGAATGCTTTCAAATTGCTTTCTTTAATTTGTTAGATCCATTGGGATTTCTCTAAATTTTCAAGGTTGTTAGATGTACTATTATTGACAAAGGTGTAGTTACCATTTTTTTCACATATAAAAATTAATATTGGTCGTTGCCCTCTTCAAATTGCGTGGCGAGGACATAATTTCCAAAGTTTAGTTTATATGACCAAAAATATATTAATTGGAAAAGGATATTAATTTATAAAGATTTTGGGAAAGAATTTTTTGGAAAGGATATTGATTTTTAAATTTTTCAAGGAAGACTTTTTAGGAACGGATATATTAAATGTTGAAGTTTCTAGGCAAGGTTTTTGTTTGATTTTATTATACATTAAACAATAACTTCATTTTGGTTCCTTCATTTGTTCAGTAGGTCATAGAAATTTCCTAATTAGAAATAGGGAATACGGGTTTCGATCGTCACCTTCATGGCACAATGTGGTTCCCCTTGGATGTGTAGAATACAAAACAAACACCCCTAGTTAATGTTCTAGTCAACACAAGTGCCATCAATCCAAATAATGCAAAAATTTCAGGTTTGACTTCAATATTGATCTAAAAAGCACAATTGAGGTCAATATCACACTTTTGATGGATTGGAGTGCCTAAGTTTAGATGTTATATCAATATGTCATTCCTCCAGGAGATGGAACATAACTTTGTTTATTATATTTTAGTTTTGCAAATAAAAATAAAGAGTAGAAGAAAGGGAACATTGTATACAATGAACTTTTAATTAAGATATGTGCATTTTCATGTTTCTATGTTCATATATTACTCTAAGTTTTAGAAGATAATAGTCATGATGTGGATATGAAAATTCTAGAGGGACCCCATGGTTTGGACATGTGCACTGTTATATTTATGTGAGTTACTATGTATAAATTTCACTATTTCCACTGTATAGATTTATTCTTGGGAAATACTTTAAATTCTTCTCAACTTTCTATTATTTATCAATTGTTTATGTTTTTTTGAGGTCTCATATGTTTGATTAGTTGTATCTTTGCTTTAACTGAAGCTTGAATCTGCCTTTTAGTCACAATTCAGAGTGGTCATCAAAGTACTATTACCAATGCTATCTAATCACTGAGTTGTGATAAACTGCTATAAATTTCCTTTATACTAGTGGAACCATATAGATAGATTAGAGTACTTAGAGTTGATTGCACTTGATTTCTTAGCTAAATAGTCTTATTGGATAATGTAATTTTTTTTAATCATTAACTACATAATGAAAAAGGTATTGTTTGTTACATAAGCCATTTACCCATATAGGCAATGAAATATTGCAACTTGATTTCCTACAAGTGAAGCTATTGTAGACTTTGATTAAAGGGTTAGGCCTTATTTCGAATGGAATTTTTATGTTGTTAAGTTATAATTCATGTTTGTAGAAAATTGATAATACTTCTGTGATGCCAATCTAACAGCTTAGTCAAAAGCTCTAAAGATTAATGTCATGACAGTATTACCCAATAAATAAAAAACACAACATATAGTTTTAAAAATCATCCCCCCACGCATGTTATATATATTAATCACTTACGAATCTGTTGCAAGAACAACTAAACTGTTTAATATAGTGGTGGCATCGTCCATATGTCTGCACTGACGTTGCAAGAAAAATTAAACTGTTTAATATAGCCCCAGGTCCTGCCATTTTCCATACGTCTCTCCTAAATTTCCCATATGTCTGCAGTGACGTGGCAAGCAAAGCTAAACTATTTAAAATAGTGGTGGCATCATCCATATGCCTGCACTGACGTTGCAAGCAAAATTAAACTATTTAATATACCCCTGGGTCCTGCCATTTTCCATACGTCTCTCCTAAATTTCCAACATGCTATTGCAAAGTCAACAAATGAATGAAAAATCCACCCTAAATTGTCTGTAGTCTTTTACCAAGTCCTCGGAACAACAAAAACGTGGTGGGTCATGTATTTGTTTAAACTTTAGTTTTGGCTACCTCCCCAAATTATTCATTACGATGCAAGCGCACTCATACATTTGTTTTATAACTATAAATTCTCTGCTTCATCATTACAAAACCCACCCTTCAAATATTGGCATTTACTTGTTGGAATATAGATACATTCATGGAGTCGCAAGAGCAGAGCCAAAAGCTTCATGTCACAATATTCCCTGGGTTTGGGTCGGGCCATCACATCCCACTGCTCAAGCTTGCAAAGCGGCTGACTGTGTACCATGGCTTTTCTGTCACCTTCTTCACTGCCAAATGGATGGACGGCTCTACTCACCACACCCTGTCGTCTTCGTCAGGGGACATGATCCGCTTCATAGAGCTCCCTGATGTTCAGATCGAAGGGGATCATGCGGAGATGAACATTTTTGTACTCATACCCTTACTATTGGAGAAAGCTAAAATATTAGTGCAAGATGCTCTCACATCCTTTTCGTTTCCTGTATGCACTTTCATAATCGATTTTTTCGGTACACCCATGTTGGATGTCGCCTCCAAACTGGAAATACCTTGCTACATATTCTCCACTTCTAGGGCTTCTATCCTCTGCATCATGCTCTACCTTCCAACACTTGTCCACAACATTGAAATTTCCTTCAAAGATGTGGATTTCCCGATCGAAGTGCCGGGCCTTCCACCGATTCCCGGAATAGATTTTCCAGACCCTCTTCTAGACAGATTTGATATTTCATTCAACTGGTTCATTCAACATTCCCTTCGGCTTCAGGAAGCTCGTGGAATTCTGATAAATACATGCCAAGAAATGGAACCAGAACAAATAAAAGCTCTCAAGGAAGGAAAGGTTCTGAGCGGTGTTGAAATGACCCCTTCCATTTATCCCATTGGGCTGCTAATAGCTTTGCCTCTGTCGGAATCTGAAGAGAAGTTTGAGAAGGAGGGCTACCTCAAATGGCTGGACCACCAGCCCGCCTTGTCAGTTTTGTTCGTTTCTTTCAGGAGCCGCGGCACCCTATCAGAGAATCAGATTCGGGAACTAGATTTGGGGCTAGAAACAAGCGGGCAGTGGTTCCTTTGGGTGTTGCGTAAGGAGCCTCCTCCTCCAACTGAATCCACGATGACTACCGAAGCAGACAAGAGGGAGGTTCTACCTGAGGGTTTCAAGACTCGAACCCAGGACCGTGGATTTATGGTGGATTCATGGGTGCCTCAAATTGTTGTCCTCTCTCATCCATCCACGGGCGATTTCCTTTCTCATTGCGGTTGGAATTTAATGATCGAAAGCATCTTACATGGAGTGCCGATGATCGCTTGGCCTCTCTTTGCTGAACAGAGAATGAATGCCTTCCTTCTCGTGAAGGAGATGAAGGTGGGCATTGAAGCACAGAAGGGAACATATGGATTGGTGAAGAGAGAGGAAGTGGAAAGAGCGGTGAGGGAATTAATGGAAGGAGAGGGGGGAATGGAAATGAAGAAGGGGATGGCAGAATTGATGGGGAAGGCCCGGTTTGCAATGGCGGAGGGAGGGAGTTCATCCAACGCGGCTTCTATTTGGAAGGAAACGCATGCCACTAAAACACCACCTGCTACTTGAAACTTGAAAGGTCTCACTTGATACGTCACATATGGATGTTAAGACGGTTGACGGTTCGTATGGACCATCGCTCCTGGCATTTCTCAATTCAAATCAATGGCTAATGATTACCCAATCATCTAACAACAAAATCTAATGGCACATATTTTGACATGACAGCAGTTTGGGGAGTTCATTTTAGAGGGAAACGCCTTACAGCTTAAATATGAACTTCCATATTCCCAGTTGGATAAATCGCCTAATTTAGATATTAATTACCTAGGTATATTCATATAGAGAATATACTACTATGGAGGGCGTAATACCATCAAGATCTAGTTACTAGCACCGTTATTTTTTCTAAATAGAGAGGAATTGCATAAATGAAAAGCTCTGATACCTGTTGAAAAATAGCTATAGGAGGACCATCCCCATCTCCTGCAATCTCCTGGCCACTGAGATAACTATGCTAACAGGGATTGCAAACAGAGAGTGAAGAAGATTCATGAAATTTTAAAGTTTCAAAAATGTAGACGCGGGAGTTAAAAGCAGAGAGCAGGTGTATGAAATTTAAAAAAATTGAAAAACTTAGATGCGAGAGGAATATGGTACATGCAACATTGAACTGTCAATGTACCATTTCTTTTTGGTGATAGGTTACGAGGCACGAAGTGTAGCTGGAAGGTCGGGAAAGGTAACCCGAATTGCTACGCTAGAAGCAGATAGCAGTACAGTTGTTGAGGAATTGTCAGCGAAGAAGAAATTAGAGAAATATGATTGCATAGCGATGTCAATGAGTATGTATGACATACATATGGATATTACATCATCTCTAAAAAGGTGCAATATAGACTATTCCATTTTTTATTATTAATCAAAACCATATTTACATTTCATATATTTAAAAAGCATTGCATATTACTTTTTTTTGCAAGCCTAGAAATTAGACAAAAAGAAGGACCCGAGGCTACAATAAATGCCTATAGAAATTTTCAAGTTACTCATGATACACCTAATCAAACATAGCCAAGAATTGGGTACCTTAGTAGTATAAATTGTGCTCACATATGATGAAATATGAATGATGGGACCAGCCCTGATGTCTTACGGTCAATAATTAATATATAATTATGGTTGATATTTTTGGTGGTTGATTGCGTTGATGACATGCTTAATGATATGGTACTAGCTTTTAATGTGGTGAGGACAGTAGTCCTGTCCTTAGGCTCCGCTTCTCCCACCTCTACACCTTACTCTCAAAACCCTAACCTCACTCATTCGGTCACTTGATTCGGCACTCTTCTGCTCCATCGAGAGCGTTCTATGTCACTGGTTTTGTTTGCAATCTATGAGAGTTTGGTGGCACTCCCTGAGGGTAACTATCTACAAACCCTGGTTATGAACTCCGCTCCTGTAGCTGTGGGTCTCAGCTGTGCGTTGGCTTTCTCATCTCTGTGGTTGTATGGCTTGGTTGTGGTCGCGAGGTGACCCAAATCTCAACTCCTATTCAATAATTTCATAAAGGTAAGACCTTTGTCTATGATTTGTAGTTCTGTTTCATTTTGCTGTTGATATTAATTGTTTCTGCTCCTTGTGAGTAGGGGTTGCTCTGGCGACTGTGACCTGGTCCACGGCTTCTCTGTCTGCACGAGCTTAGCTCCTCTAGTGAGTAGATACTCTACTAACCCTCGTCTATGCTTTTCAATTCGTTTAGAGTCTCTTTACCTGGTTGTTGATGGCTTGTTTTGTGGTCACTGCAGTGGACGTCGAGCCTCTCTAGTCACTGGTCTCTTGTCTTGATACCTGTACAGTGTAACAGGTAGGGTTGTGCCACATTACTCCTCCCGTTTGCTTGTCTCAAGCTTTTAGTTGTTTGTCATTTCCATTGGGTCTATAATCGAGGGTCTTAAGGCTTTGGCCTCACTATCTTCTGGGCACAGTGTAATTATGTCTTCGGCTATGATGACCCTGTAATTTATTTTGCTCGTTGCTGTCTGCAACACTCGTTGGCTTTGTAATCGAAAGTTTTTAGGTTTCGGACTTACTGTTTCTGGCACTGTATAATTATGCCTTTGGGCTATGATGAACCTGTAACTTATATTGGGTCTCTAGTTAAATTATAGTCTTGGGGTTTTGGACCACTTTCTTACTATTCAGTCTTGCAGTTGGTTTGTAACTTTGTCTATGACTTGGACTGTATATTTTGATACCTCTATATATATATACACAGATTTTGAAAAGGAAGAAATAGTTAGATGCTTGGTACCTGTAGATGTTGGTTGCTTTCTTGCTGTGGCTGTGTTTGTTTCTTCTGCAAAACCCTCTCTGTCAATTGATGGAATTGGACTAGCCTCTGTCAATAATTACTTGTTCTCTGTACTGTTAGGAAATGAACTCAATTTCTTGTTCTCGACAACTGTTATGAAACAAACTCAATTTAATTATTTAGATAGGAAGAAAATAATTTTATGCTACAATGGACATCAACTCAGATTCTCTCTTGCTTCCAAAATGATTGTATACTTCTGTTTATTCCGTACTATGATGGATGATTACAGTATTTGATTTTTTTTTCCTTTAATAAGTTCACTGTACAGTTACTTAAAATTGTCAACAGTTACATTTTAGCTATTCCTTGATAACTGTTCATCTTTGTCTAAACTCTAAAGTTAACCTAAAACAATAAATTTAAAACAAAAAAGAACAGTAATGAAAATAAAACAGTGGGCTGGGATAGCCTTAAACTTGACATAAAATCCTAAATGTTGTTAACTAAAAATTTAAATGGCCCTTAGAAAACTAACTGAAAACTTCTCTAGTCTACTAAGACAAATACTCTAGCCATGATCTCCCTTAGCTGGCTGCTCCTGCATCAGGCTTCCAGGGTAAATGAACATTCATGGCTCCGGTCAATGAGCTCCTCGATAAAATACCGTCCACGTTGTATCTGACCTACGTCAAGCCATGAACTCTCCTCAATGGGATGATTATTCCACTTGAAAAGATACAGTAGATACTCTTTTCTTCGAGTCCACCTAGCCACTTGTGTATCGAGGATTCCTTCGATCTCAAGTGGCTGAGCTGAAGGCATTTGTCTCATCCATGAACTACTTTCTTTCTAGGTATCCCGATTTGGTTGTGCTGAACTGTAGTCTTTAGGACTGGCAGTGTATGGAAACAAATCTGCCACGTTAAAGATAGGCGACATGCCTATACCTGGAGGCAATCGTAGCTCATAGGCATTTGCAGAAAACTTATGCAAAATTTTGCAAGGTCTAATTTTCTTAAATTTTAACTTGTTGTATTTTCCCTTAGGGAATCTTTCTCTGTGCAGATGCACCAGGACTTGATCCCCTACGTCAAATTGTACCTCCCGTCATTTCAGATCTACCTTCTGTTTGTACCTTGGACTGTTGTCCTACAACTTTGACTTCACCTGCTCATGTAGGTCATTTATTGCTCTTGTGAAAACTTCCCCATCAGCACTCCTTCTTTCCAACTGTCCCAGATCTCGTAACTCATACACTCCGCAAGTATGCATACCATACAAGATTTGAAAAGGACTATTTCCCATGCTTTGATTTGGTGAATCGTTGTAAGCAAATTTCGTTTGGGCAAGTACATGATCCCACATCCATGAATTTCCCAACTAGACTCCGTAGAAGGTTTCCCAAGCTCCTGTTCACCACCTCTTTCTGCCCATCGATCTGTGGGTGATAAGCAGAGCTAAAATTCAACTGTTTGTCCAGCTTTTTCCACAAGGTGCACCAGAAATGCCCTGTGAATTTCACATCCCTGTCGGAAACAATGGACTTGGGTAGGCCATGCAGTATGACAACTTCATTGAAAAACAAGTGTGCTACATGAGTGGAATCACTGGTTTTCTTGCAAGGGATGAAATGTGCCATTTTGGAGAACCGGTCCACCACCACCATGATGGAGTCAAAACCTCGTTGTTTTTTCGGCAGACCCAAGACAAAGTCCAGACTGACTGAGTCCCATGGTCTACTTGGAATAGGAAATGGTGTGTACAATCGCGTGTTCTGACTGTCCTTTTGCTAATTGACACACTTTACACTTGGTTACATATCGCTACACATCTCTTCACATCTTCGGCCAGTAATAAAAATGACTGAGCTGATCCAAGGTCTTATCAATGCCGAAATGTCCTGCTAGACCTCCACTATTTTTTTCACGGATGATGTTCTACCTCATTGAACATTGTGGAATACATAGTTGTCCTCCCTTGAATAGCATCTCCTCCTGTAAGTTATAGTCCAGCGATGGACTATTAGTCCTCAACAAGGGATTTTGGCAGGCTTCATAAGCCTCCTTGAAATCTACATCTGTTTGATACAAGTCCTTTAGGTGTTCAAAACCCACCACTTGTATCGTGCTCTCTTGCAAGAGTAAGACTCTTCTGCTTAGTGCATGCATCTGCTACCTTGTTGGCTTGACCACTGATATGCTTCAATACAAAAGTAAAACTCTGCAATTACTCCACCCATTTTGCGTGTTTATGATTCAGCTTATGTTGTTGCATAACATATTGTAACGTAGAATTATCAGAAAACAAGACAAACTCATTACCCAACAAATAATGTCTCCAATGCTTCAAAGCTTGGATGCTGGCATAAAACTTCTTGTCGTAAGACGTGTATTTGTGTCTACTTTCATTTAATTTTTCACTGAAATAAGCTCCTGGTTTGCCTTCCTGGCTGAGTACAGCTCTAATGGCTGTACCACTAGCATCACAACGAACTTGGAAAAGTTTTTTAAAATCAGGCAACCTCAAAATTGACCTTTTAGTGATCTTCTTCTTTAATATTTTGAATCTCTTCTCTGGAGCTTCAGTCCAATGGAAAGGTTGACTTGCCTTTTTGATGGTATCCAACATGGGTCCATAGATCCCACTAAAAATCTTTATAAACTTGTGATAGAAACCTGCCAACCCGTGAAAACTCTAAACTTCGAATAGACTCTTAGGATATGGCCAGCTGATTATAGTTGCAACATTTTCTGGGTCCATTTTTAGCTCATTTTCTAAAATCACAAAACCCAAATAGACTAATTCCTTCTGAAAAAGGAACATTTTTTAAAATTTATCAGCAACTTATTTTGCTGTAACTTCTCCAGCACATATCTAACATGTCGAAAATGTTCTTCCCTGGTCTTACTAAAAATCAGTATATCATCAAGATATACAATCATGAATTTCCCAATGAACTCTTTCAACATCATTCATTAGGCGCATGAAAGTGCTAGGGGAGTTACTCAACCCAAATGGCATCACCAGCCATTCATACAGTCCTTCATTGGTTTTGAAAGTTGTTTTCCACTCATCCCCCTCTTTTATTCTAATCTGGTGATATCCGCTCTTCGGGTCTATCTTCAAACAATATGTTGCTCATCCATACGTGGCAATGGAAACCTATACCTGATAGTAATTTTATTTATTACTCTTGAATCTGTACACATCTGCCACTTGCCTCCTTTCTTGGGAGCTAAAACTGTTGGAACCGCACAAGGACTTAAACTTTCTTGTATCAATCCTTTGTCCAACAATTCCTGTACTTTCTTCCTGATCTCCTCGTTGTCCTTAAAACTCATTCGGTAAGTAGCTTTGTTTGGTAAACTATCTCCGGGAATGAAATCTATGTGATGACTGACACTCCACTTTGGTGGTAACTTATTCGGTAAATCATCCACCACAATGTCACTGAATTCCTGCAACAATTCTTGGATTTCTTCAGGTAAGTCAGAAATTTCAGTGTGCAACATCACTGCTCTCACTCTCCTTACAATGGCATACTTTATTTCATTATCTTCAATCTGTCTTAGAAATTCTTTTCCACCCATTAGCAACACTTTTGTCCCACTAGTTTCTGTTGTTTCTTCTTCCTTGATGGGTACTAGTGTATGCTTAATCCCATCCTTGACAAACTTGTAACAGTTTGTTTCTCAGTCATGAACAACTTTTCAGTCATACTGCCATGGTCTACCTAGAAGAATATGACACACATCCATGGGCATGATGTCACAAATCACCTTGTCCGTATACTTGCCAATATGGAAATCCACCTAACATTGCTCATCAACTAGCAGTTGATGTCCTTTCTGTAACCAAGACACCTTATAGGGAGTGGGATGCTTCAACCTTTTCAAACCCAACTTCTCCACCATCTCTGTAGCAACTAGATTAGCAGTGCTTCCACTATCTATAATCAGTTTGTAGCATTTTCCGTGTGACTTACACACAGTCCAGAATAATGCCTTTCTTTGGATTTGGTCAACTATCTCCTTTGCTGGTTTCAGTAGTACCTTATTCAAGACTAAGGCCTCTCCTGCCTCCAATACATTCTCTACCTCCTGGGACAGTGCCTCTACTTCCTCCGTTTGAGAAACATATGCTCCTCTTTGTATAGCCTATTTGTGCCCCCACTTGTTGCACTTGTAACACTGGTAGGCATCTCCTCTACCTCTACCACTACCTTCCTCGCTGGTATGGCCTTCCTCCCCTAGTGCTACCTTCCTTTTCTACTATTCCTGAGGTCTTTGAACTACTGCCTTCTTCATTGTGGCTGACAGTTCTACCTCTGCCAAAGGATTGTCCTCTCCCTCTGCCAAATCCACATCCTCTTCTGGCATTCTGTTTCCTGGTGATCTTCTCTTCTACCTTCAAGGCACTCTGGTAAGCTTCCTCTATGGTTTTTGGAGAAAGAATACTTATCTCGTCCAATATATCCAGCCTTAGGCCATTTACAAACCTTGCTGTTTTTTCTGGGGTGTCCTCCACATAACTTGCTCTCAAATTCACCTAATAAAATTCTTCAGTATACCCTTTCACAGTCATTCCCTTCTGCTTCATATTCTGCACCTGTCGATATAGAGCAATCTGATAATCTTTGGGCAAAATCTTACCCTTCATTTTGGTTACCATTCTGGTCCATTTTTTAATGGGCTGTTTATTTTATCTTCTCCTCTCTACTTGGACATTGTCCCACCATAAGGTTGCATGTCCTTTCAACTTGGTGGCAACGAATTTAACTTTTCTATCTTCACTGATCTCCTCACATTCAAAGTACTTGTGTAACTCACTGATCCAGTCCAACAGTACTTCTATGGACAAACTACCATCATAGTTTGAAATATTAGGCTTTGGCTTACTGCTAGCCAACAAAACTGACTTTAGCAACCTGATTTCAGGTCCTTCCTCATCTAATCCATCTGTCGTAGTTACAGCTTCTTCCTCACTGTTGTCTCCTCCTTCCGGATCCCTTCTCCTTCTTGCTTCTACTGTTGCCAAATAGGCACTGAGGATCCTAATCTCCTCTCTCAATCCTTCATCTACTACTCTTCGAATAGCTCTCCCATGACCCCTTCTTCCGACTTCCATTTATAGTAAAAAAAAAAAATAACCTTAACCTGCTCTGATACCAAAATTAATGGGACCAGCCGTGATGTCTTACGATCAATAATTAATATATGATTATGGTTGATATTTTTGGCGGTTGATTGCGTTGATGATGTGTTTAATGATATGGTACTGGATTTTAATGTGGTGAGGACAATTGTCCTGTCCTTGGGCTCTACTTCTCCTGCCTCTACACCTTACTCTCGAAACCCTAACCTCACTCATTCGGTCACTTGCTCCAGCACTCTGCTGCTCCGTTGAGAGGGTTCTTTGTCACTGGTTCTATTTGTAATCTATGAGGGTTTGATGGCGGTCCATGAGGGTAGCTGTCTGCAAACCTTGGTTATGAACTCCGCTCCTGTAGCTGTGGGTCTCGGCTCTGCGTTGGATTTCTCGTGTATGTGGTTGTATGGCTTGGCTGTGGTTGCAGGGTGACCCAACTCTCAACTCCTGTTCGACAATTTCACAAAGGTAAGACCTATGTTTATGATTTACAGTTCTGTTTCGTTTTACTATTGGTGTTAATTGTTTTCACTCCTTATGAGTAGGGGTTGCTCTGGCGACTGTGACCTGGTCCACGGCTTCTCTGCCTGCACGAGCTCAGCTCCTCTGGTGAGTAGATACTCTACTAACCCTCGTCTTTGCTTTTCAATTTGTGTAGGGTCTCTTTACCTGGTTGCTGATGGCCTGTTTTGTGGTCACTACAGTGGATGTCGAGCCTCTTTGGTCGCTGGTCTCTTGTCCTGATACTTGTACACTGTAACGGGTAGGGTCGTGCCATGTTACTCCTCTAGTTTTCCTGTCTCGAGCTTTTTGATGTTTGTCATTTCCATTGGGTCTATGATCGAGGGTCTTAGTGCTTCGGCCTCGCTGTCTTCTAGGCACTGTGTAATTATGTCTTCGGCTATGATGAACCTGTAACTTATTTCACTCGTTGGCTATCTGCAGCACTCATTGGCTTTGTAATCGAAATTTTTTAGGTTTCAGCCTTACTGTTTCTGGCAATGTATAATTATGCCTTCGGGCCATGATGAACCTGTAACTTATATTAGGTCTCTAGTTAAATTATAGTCTTGGGGTTTTCTACCACTGTCTTACTGTTTGGTCTTGCAGTTGGTTTGTAACTTTGTATATGACTTGGACTATAAATTTTGATACCTCTATATATAGATATAGATATATATATAGATATATATATATATATATATATATATATATATATATATATATATAGATATATATATATATATATATATATATATATATATATATATATATATATATAATATATATATATATATATACACAGATTTTGAAAAGGAGGAAATAGTTAGATGCTTGGTACCTGTAGACGTTGGTTGCTTTCTTGTTGTGATTGCGTTTGTTTCTTCTGCAAAGCCCTCTCTGTCAGTTGATGGAATTCGACTAGCCTCTGTCAATAATTACTTGTTCTCTATACTATTCAGAAATGAAATTAGTTTCTTGTTCTCGACAACTGTTATGAAACAAACTCAATTTAATTATTTAGATAGGAAGAAAATAATTTTATGCTGCAATGGAAATGGACTCAGATTCTCTCTTGCTTCCAAAATGATTATATACTTCCTTTTATTATGTACTATAATGGATGATTACAGTATTTGATTTTTTTTCCTTTAATAAGTTCACTGTACAGTTACTTAAAACTGTCAGCAGTTACATTTTAGTTATCCCTTGATAACTATTGACCTTTGTCTAAACTATAAAGTTAACCTAAAACAATAAAAAGAAAAATAGTAATGAAAATAAAATAGTGGGTTGGGACAACCTTAAACTTGACATAAAATCCTAAATGCTGTTAACTAAAAATTTAACTCTCTAGTCTGCTAAGACAAATACTCTAGCCATGATCTCCCTTAGCTAGATGCTCCTGCATCAGTGAAAGCCCTTAGGCTTCAACAACACAAACTACTTGGCCATCATTTGTAGCAGAAACAATGAAGGCCATATGATCATATGTCTTGCATAGCAGGAGCAAGATTGGCTATGGGAGTTGGGTCACAGTCACGTAGAAGTACACTCTCAATAAAGGAAGTGTGATTCCTACATCGTGAGGAGTTCATGACGATCCTTATTGTGTTCAAATAATACTTTTCCAAGCAACTTCTTAAGATGCCAATGCAAATCAACAATAAGAATATATTGTTTACCTAGATTAGGGATCCAATTGGAGATGGATACAAGCACCATAGAATCATATATGTCTTCATATTTATCAACCACTTCTTGCTTGATCTCCTTGTTTTATTATTGAAACAACATTGGCATATGAGCTAGGAAACTTTATGAAGCGACATGTTCTCTGGCATGGGCTTAACCATTGTTGGGGCCATCACGACCCACACCACCTCATTTGGAGTGTGCTCTTTAATGAGGAATGCTTGATAAAATGCTTTCACATAGAGATAGGAAGCAAATCAGAACAAGAAAGGCAAGGAAAGTATAGCAAAGGTGACAACAAAGAGAGCTATGAATGCCAAAAGGGAAAAGGAGCTTCCAGAGGAAATAAAGTAGAGAAATCATAACTAAGAGAAGAAGAAGCCGTTTTGTAGTTCAAATATAAGCACACCAAACAACAAACAAAAATATCTGTTTGATGGAAAAAAGAATTACCTAAATTCTAGTGAGAGGGTTTCTGGAGATCGATGTCATTGTGCTAAATTGTTTATGTGTTAAAGAAGAACCTAGCATTGCTCCTTTCCCAATCAAATTTTGTGATAACCAAGTGTAGGGAGGTTGTGAGAATAGCTAGTATGAATCGAACTCAGAAAGAAATGAGATTCCTTGAGGAGAACGTGAGATTGTGAGAGTAAGTCATAGACAAAGCATGGATAGAAAGAAATGCACTAGGAAAGAAGGGTTTGATCCTTCCACATACTTAGCAATGTCGAATTGAAAAGTACGAGTATGTTGTGCATAGAGGTTACCAAAATAAATGCAGTGTTGATTGTTGCCGAAAATCACGAAAGAAAGAAACATTCCCTTGCTCTTTCTATAACTATTCGAAATAACCTTAAAATATGTAGTCTAAATGAACCTTGAAATGTATTGTTCCTTGAATGACCATCACCATTCCCCTGTATAAATTCAATGCATCAACAATGTGTAGTGACTTGCATTTGCACAAATCTATCATCAAGTGGCTTTGTATCAACATCAAATGATGAGAAGCTTCCCCTTATGGAATCATCCACCATGTGTGCATGATGTGGGTGCATGTGTAGTGACTTGCATTTGCACCAGTTTGCCATCAGGTAGCTCTATTTCAATATCTAGCGATGAGAAGATTCCCCTTATGGAAGCATCCACCACGTGTGATTGAAGTGGGTGCAAGATTTTCATACTCATTATCACTACTTTTCTTGGTTGGGATGTCTCCTATCGTGCATTCATCATTTTTATTATAAAATTACAAACTAGTGAGAAAAAATATTATAAAAATAACTTATTGCATAATATCTTAAGATTTTGGGAGTTTGCCATCAAGTAGCTCTATTTCAATATCCAGCGATGAGAAGCTTCCCCTTATGGAAGCATCCACCATGTGTGCATGAAGTGGGTGCAAGATTGTCATACTCATTATCACTACTTTTCTTGGTTGGGATGTCTCCTACCGTGCATTCATCGTTTTTATTATAAAATTACAAAATAGTGAGAAAAAATATTATAAAAATAACTTATTGCATAATATCTTAAGATTTTTGGGAGAGTTATTTTTATTAGTATGAAAATAAAGATAAATGTAAGATAGTTATTATAAAATTATGATTGTTTCATATCTAAAATTTGTGAAATAACTTTTTTATCTTATATATTAAATATTTACACAATTTTTTAAAAATATAATATATATATATATATATATATATATATATAGATAGAACCACAAGCTAACATAGAAAATTTTTATTTATTAAAAAAATAAACCGTAGGCTAACATAGAAAACCCTTTGGTTTAAATTCAACAAAGGGAGAAAAATAAGCCACTGAACTAGCAGGAAGATTCCAAAGCTCTCTCATCATTAAGTAGAATTCATGCATAAAAATAAATTATTATATTAGTTTACCATAGAACCATATATATCAAATTGATTAAAAAATATTTTGATATCCCACAAATACTTCATCTCCTTTTTGTTTGTAATCAAAAGTAATAGCTATGTGGTTTTATTAGTCCCTGCCATTTGGCAATGGCATGGGACTATAGTAATCGATAATTAGTCCGTAAACATTAGTTTAGCTGCATTTTCATCTTTCCCATCAAGTACAAAAGAAGTTTAAGCAAAGTTTTTATGCGCAAACAATTTCGCCATGTTATTTGGCCTCTTCCCGAGGCTGACCATACATTATGTGTGTTTTTTGCTCATATGTTCATAGTGTAGACTAATGCTAACATTAATCTACAGTATTAAATTCTAAAATGCTAAAAGTTATAATGCAACAAAGCTTATACTTGTTATTCCCACTACCACCTACACACCCATCCCACTGACCCCTGCACACCATGCACATGCCACCTACACACCCATCCCACTGCCGCCTGCATGCCATGCAAATTTTGTGTGTTCGGTGGCCTTCACCGCCTTAACTTTTCATACTCCCATAAAACTTTTCAAACTCCCATATTTGTGTTAGCTTTTCCTTTTGTTGCAGAGGCATCGGTTTGCCAAAAGAAGGTGCTACCTTCCGGAAGCTAATCTGAAGCAGGCCCGGTTCAATTACATTTGTTTCTTTCAAAGCCTACCTAATAGAACACTTGTTCCTGTCATAGCCTACCTAATAGAATGCATGGGGACAACCCTAGAATACTAAGCAGCCAGCAGGGGGATGGCAGTAGAGGATGGAACTATTTGCAAATACCATCTGGTGAAAACACCGCACGCACAAAGCGTGGTAGGCTTGCTCCGAGAGCATAGTAAAATCCTTTATTTTCAAGAGGAGCTAAGCCCGAAAGGTGAAAGAACCAGGGGAGGCTGGGTAATATACCAACCATGGTAGTATGGCCTTTCTTCTTTAGGTAGTGTAGCCTTTGTGCTGGTTGTGCTTCTCAAGCCATTGCTGGAAATTCTAGCCACATAAAAGATTATCCAGATATTGTTAAAATGTTATGAATTTCTCCATTTCTGTATCCTAGTCTTGAATTTGAGTTTTTGCATCACAAGATATTAAAAACTCGAATTTGAATATACTATTAACTTGAATTTGAATTTTGGAGCTCGAGTTAATTACATAGATGATCTAGCTGGACAGGTTCAATGGACACTTTTGGTGCTTTGCGAAGAAAAAAAAGAACCCAAACTGGTCGAACTTGTTATGCGAGAACTGGGCAGTCACTTTTTCTCGCACCTTGAAAGATTTCTTCTAAGCTTTCTTATGTCTTGATAGAAACAAAGGTTGTTCACTGTAGCCTCCTAGCTAATCTTTGTGAGACATTATCACTAACTGAGAAAAGTTCAATAGGCTATTTCAGCCATCTGTGAATGGAATGGCATGTTGGTGCAATGTGTCGTGGCCTGGGTAGGTAGGTGGCTGTGGGTGGGCTGGACACACCTTGTACCTAGTGGCAGTGAGTGAATGCATGTTGATGCAGTGTGTCGTGGCCTAGGCAGGCAGGTGGCAGTGGGTGGGCTGGACATACCTGATACCTAGTGGCGGTGAGCACCATGTACATGCAACACAATTTCTAGACATCAAAGATATAAGACTAGTGGGCAGCTGTGGGGTCGGTTGATGGTTCGAGACGATGGTTGATGCTCACGAGGTGGATGCTGAGCGGGCTGAATTTGTGATGGAATCCTACAAATTTCTTAGGGATTTCTCATAGTTAATGAATCCAAAGAACCAGAACTCATGACAGTGGACTATCATGATCTGAATATACTTTTCAGCGAGATTATCTTTGTTTACAAAAGTATTCACAACCATCAGATTCGCCAACGGGATCCCAACCTGCATTCAATTTTATCACTATTTCAATTTCCCCCAATTTTTATACTAAAGGATTCCATAAAGTAAAGTAGGCATCACTCACCCTGTAGTAACTCCAGGACGCCTCTTCGAAGGGAGCGGTGAATGATAAGGGGTCACTGCTGTAGAATGTGATCTTCACGGTGGAGATGTACAAAGTTCCCGCAACAGGGTCAGTGGAAGTCGACATATAACAAGCGTACGCTTTCTGTAACTTCTTCTCTGGAGAAATGGAAAAGGTTTGTCGGAACAGAGCTTCAAAGCCTCCTTCCGTTAGGGCTTCGACACCCAAGGTCAGCTTACCCCACGCCACATCCGACATGTTGTTTCTAGTTTTCACTACATTTAAACGAAATCCATTAATTCAAAATGCAAGCAGGTAGGAAAGAACAATACGATAAAGGTGAACTTATACTTGCAATTGGTCCAGACCTCTGAGGCCAAATTCTCAGCTTTCTCGGTCCATTTTTTGAAGCAGTGTTGCACCGACTGCATTGGGGCTGCACACAGACAAATCTAATATGAGAAAAAAATAGAGAATGCTTTGTTTGATCAAACATTTTTTTTATGCGAGCACACACTTTGAATGCTCTATTGGTGATGGATGCATAATATACGAGATGGGGATGAGATGTTCTACTGGGGCCATCCATGTCACGGTGTCTTGTTTGTGAGGATGGGTAGAAGGGGCCAAAGGATAGACTATGAATTTGGTGCCCCATTTTCTGCTATCCTTCTCTGAAGTACCTGAATCTCAATTCAGTGCCTCCAGGGTAGTCGGACCCCCTCAGTGTCAATCTTTGGATAAAGGATTGGTTGTGCCACTCTGTCAGTCATTTCTAAAGCTACTACTCATGGGTTGCCTCGACTCCCATCTTCTTTCATAGCTCTGATCGCCTTGATTTTCGCTACCTATTTCACAACTTTGATCCCCTTGATTTCGGCTACCTATCCTCTGTAGGTCGAGCATAGTTACATTGCCATCTCAATGTGCAAAGCGTAGTAGAGTTTTCTTAATTGTTGTTTCAAAGACACCTTCAAAGAATGATTGCATGTTTAGACAAGTGGAAAACATGCGCGTCTTAACCTGGCACAACCACGATTACATACATATATCTTGGAAAGTCGCTAAAATTCATTGCATGTTAGCCCATTCTCCAATGATATTTAGAATGATTAGGTAGGAACTCTCACGACGGAATCTCACAGGGAAATCAGAACCTCCATCCCTCATCAAAATGTAGCCAAATTCCCATGCACATCTTATTATCATATCTTTTGCCACAAACATGTGCTTGATCATGGAGACTCAAATGCATTTTTTATTACCCAATTTTCACTTTTCAGATACTTTCTATAGAGATTTCATGGGATGCTCTCATGGATGGGGTTCGTAATATTTGCAAGGGTTGAATCATCGGTCACTTACTGTGCCTACCTTCAGAGTTAGCTCGAAGCCTAACTTATTTGAATTGAGTTCTTGTGTATCACTGAGCCACTATATGAGCTGCACCCTTCTCTGAATAAGGGAGAATACAAACAGAATAAGGTTGTCTCCACTCAGAATCAGATGTCACCCAATCATACTTAGATGTCTCTTGGTCAGCGTAAGGTTGAACCCAAGCATAGTGAGCATGTCCCTAACTGAGTTTCACTACCTACGTTGATTGACAAGGGACAATTCGACCACACCGCGATCTATTTTTGAGCACTAACCGCAACAAACATAACTTTGGAAATTTGCAACAGATACGACCAATAGAACAGACGGGCACTTTACTGCTGATCGATTTTTTGTGTTGGTGCACTTCACAATAATTCACATGGCCTAGTGGATTAGAAACACTACTTTCCTTCCCTCCCACTGTCAACATGTATCGGAAAAGTGCCAGTGATTAGTACTAGAATTGGCAATTGCTAGCAGAGCACTAATGTCTGGTAGGAACCGGGTCTGTAATGCCTCTACAATGTACATGTGTAGCGTAATAGTGCCAGTGATTAGTAACGGAATTTGCAATTGCTAGCTGAGCACCAATCTCTTGTAGGAATCGGGTCTGTAATGCCTCTACCGTGTACATGTGTAATACATGCAGACGAGGTCATAGCTGGCACACGGCCTGATCCACCCTCGCAACAAGTAGAAAAACATAATCGAAATTCAATTTTAGGTTTTAAACCACTTTGTTCACGCTTATACGATCTAAGATCTTTTTCAACTCAGTTAATGAGCTCTACTTACTATCGTAGCCTGTCTTGTTTTTGTTTGTATTCAAAAGTAATACCTATGTGGTTTTGTCTTACAAGGTGAACAAAATGTATCAACCGTCTTCGAAAATGTAATCCTGATGTTGATTACATTAAGAAATGAGTTTAGTACATTTATAACAATTTTTTTAAACAAACTGGTATAGTTATTTAGAATTTTTAAATGTTAACTTGAATTTTCCTTTCTATTAATTTTAATATAGCGAGTGAGGTGAATAATTTTTAATATGTAAGTAGGAATTGTATATAGGTATACCATATAATTTGTTTTCCAATTGAATGAGGCAACAAATAGTTATATAAACAAAAACTTATTTCTATTTTAGAGACGGATACAAATAGAAGCAGAGAAAAATAGAATATAACGTTTTTTTTTTAAGAATAAATACATGTGCATGTGCTTATATATTTAAATTTTGTATATATAGTTTTATAATATTTATAGTTTCACGAGTAACAAAGAACTGGATTATATTTAAAAATATTATTGAAAATGGAGAGAATAATATAGAGTTAAAAAAAAATATCGCAGAGCATCCCATCTTTATATGAACTATGGTCAGGCTGACGTGATATGTTTTTTCTACCTATAATATTGGGCCTAGGGATTATAGTTGCAGAAATGTGATGTTATCATATCTCCCTTATGAATAAATACAAAAGAAAATGGGGAGTTTGAAAAATGAAGTGTTTTTGTGTATGCAACACAAACTGCCTTAGTAGCAAACTCATCCAAAATATAGTGGAAAAGAGATAATCTCATTTAATTTTTTTTTTTGGAGGAAAATAGATAATCTCATTTAATTTTTTGAATTCACATGAACATGTGCACATTGATAGTACGCATGAATATTTTTAAATGATAACCTCCCACACTTTCATGTGGTTTAAAAGGAAATTTTCAGTGCTAAATCTTTCCTTTAAGGACGATGCACTAGTTTTCTTCTTTGCGATAATTAGGGGCCATAGACCTATCCCCTTAATGCATATTTTCGTAATGGATCCCATAATAGGAGTTATACTTAAAAGCAATAACATAGAGGGCATGTGTCATTGTTGAAGGAATTATTGAGAGTGTTTGAGGCTTATGGAGTACATCTTGATGTGTAATCGTCTTATATTCCTTTCAAACCGTGGCATAGTACTCTAGATTGATCACTTCTACCCAAGCTAATTCATGGTAGTCATATCACATTTAGAGGCAAAATATCCCATGTAAAGGTCTAATGTGGTTTTTTATTGCATCTTTCATGACAATTGACCATGAAAAGCTTTATTAAATGCTCCTTTTTTTCCTTCCATAAACATTTTCAAGAACTAATGGCCCATTAATCTTCACACAAATGCTATAATGTTCCCCACCAAACAAGCTATACTTAAAAGACCCCCAAAAGAGGGAATAATTTATGGATTCCTAGTGATTTTCTTGGTAATTGAGCCTAAAAAAGAATCATTAAGGACACAAGTCCCTTGTTTTCCACTTATAAACTTTTTATAATTTCAAACCCATACTTGGTGCATAACTAACTTAAACATGGCACCCATAGCATCCTTCAAGGAGACCATAGATCAATAAGGCTTAGATGTGGTAGTTCAAGGATTTTACCATGACACTTGAGCCTAAGAAGTAAGACTTGGGGTTGCAGGATTTTGTTTCCCTCTCTTGACTATAGTCAAGGACTCAAAACCTATCCTTAACTCCCCATACATTTTAGTGTCACCCATTTCTACATGAATAGAAAATATATTTTGGTAGTCACTCATTTCATGTTTTGTAGGTGTTAGTCATGGTCATTGAGCTTGAATAGGTTTTATTACGGATTAATTTCATTGATCCCTATTGGCATGTTTATTTCTTAATGCACCTTTCCAGTGCAAGAAACCTTCTTGTTACACATTTATCACATTTGAATGCCAAATACGTCCACACAAATCTTATTATTCATTTGAGTTATTGAGATTAAGAATATTTAACAAGATCCTAAGGAATTTTTTCCATTCCTTGATGATTGTCATGATCCTGCACCCCCTCCATGGTCCCATGTGGTGGTATGACACAATCAAGGTGCTCAAACTTGAGAAGCTATACTTATGAATTATTTTTTATTCCCTTCCTCAAGTATTGTTAATAGCCTCATTTATTTATTCCCTACTATTGATCTCTACTCCTATCAGGGACAAGAGCCAACCTCCTAGAGATTTATTAAGATTCCCTCTTCATTTTTGCAGAGGTGGTAATCATATTTCACATTAATATTTTTAATGTGTTTGTTCACGTAAATAAATATACCATTCAACTATCTACACCTATGAGTGGACTAGGTGGTTTAAAGGAAAAAATAATAAATAAAGCATAGTGAAAAGATAGTAACCATGTAAAAAATAATACCTAAATTCACTCCATCAAATCCATACATTCACATAATGAGAGAAACATATTTGAAGCAATATACACAAATATAAAATAAGACTAATGGCCCAGAGTTTGAGAGACGTTTAAATGCTTCCTTTATTTTAAAATCATAAGATCAATAGGAGATACAAACACAACATATCATGTTATATAAAAGGTATTGAGGTCACATATGTTAAAATATCTCAGGTTGCTTCTCTATGAGAGTAAAGAATATTACAAATTGAAGTTCATGTTCAAATAAAGTGTGTTGATATTTCACATAACAATGTTCGTAATATCTAAATGAAAAACTAAATACAATTTCCCAAATAGACTAGGTGGACCTCTTGTAGATAAAATAAAATACTAATAATAACTTGGAAGAGAAGGAGATATGCATTTATAGATCAAATTTAAAAATGAATAGTATAGCTAATGATCCAGGTGGATATTGGTGGCCACCTGCTTATTCCACTTGGACCCCCAACATTTCTTTTCAGATTCCTTAATTGTACTTTTTAGTTTCCTTGATTGTAGTACAACTTACTATTTTTAGCATTTTTTCAGGTACTAAACTTCCAGAGCCATTTTGAGGGCCTAAAAGACATTTTTTGGGAAAACAGAGAGACAAGAAAAGTGCCAAACCAATTTTCTTATTTATTTTTGGTCTCCTCTTGGAGATATTTGAAATGAGGTATTACGACAGTCAAATGAAGATCGTATGCCAAAGTTAGTACCCCGAGATGTTTACGTTCAAACTAATCCCAATGGGCCCACAAGCTTTTGGCACTTCATCCCCTAGGGGTAGGTTTTTGGATGTTTAGGGTTTCCCATTATTTCTCAATGATAAAAATGTCACCGTGCCTCATTGTAGCATAGTTTAGTGGCATGTGGCCACCACATCTCTTCTCAAAGATAAGCTACACTTCCTGTGTTGGTTTATTTCCATTATGCTTGTAAGCATCTTTCAATTATTTGATATTAATGAAACGAGATTTATTTTTGTTGCATCTCTATATTTATGTTTATATATGTATTTTGTTGCATTACTGCATAAGTCTAGATCAGTTAATAAAGGTGGGTGATCAAAGACTTTGTTGAAAGAAGGGAAATTCCTTCAAGAATAAAAGTACAGTCACAAAATTTGTGGAGGAATTGTGGATGAAATTATCTCTCCTTTTAGTCTCGAAGTCCTTAATCACACACTTTCAATTTGAATTTGCTTGATGTGACCACCTTTGCTAGTTAGTCATGATTAATGATTTCAATTGAATTTACTCTAATCCAATCTCGGATATACCCTTTCATTTTTGGAATTGTAATGCCTTGTTTCACCCAAAGTGAAAATATTTCCTTCTCTATTTCGTCGAGTTTTGAGCATAATTGTTCAATTATCACTAGGTGATCTTCATTATCATTTACAAAAGTAACCAATCACTAATTAATGTCTTCTTCCATAATAGTAAAAATATAAAACACATTTACCAACCAAACTCTACTAATGCTCAACTCCATCTCTAATTGATCTTTGGGTATTAGCAGAGAGTTACTAGTTAATCAAAATTTCTCAAGCTATTCAACAAATTTTATTGTTTTAAGGAAAAAATTGCTTATTTTACCATTAATTTTTGTACAACCAGTGATGATGTATTGCAATACCTGTATTCTAACAAATCATCCTACTTTATTCCATTTCATTTTGCAGCTGGAAGACAACGCTTTGTTGATTTTTTAAAATAGATTAATCTTGAAAAACATGTAATGAAAGTGTTAAAATCATTTTCACAAAATACCAATCATTTTCTCAATACTTTTACAAATATTTTTTAATGGAGGAAATCCATTGTGAGAAATTTCTCAAATCCAAGCTAACATCCCAAGGTTTTGAAATAGTATTTATTCTCTTATTAATGTTCTTTAAGGTATATGATATTCCTCTACCGATTAATTTACCATCATTCTTTATTTTTCTTGATCTTCTAAGTGTACTATGAAATATTTGATATGGTGTAGATGTAGGCATTTGTGGTGTAAATAGAGTTTTATGACTTAAGGAACCCCCTAGTTCACTTATTGTTTTGAACCTCATGTTTTCCAATTCCCACTCCAAAATTGAATGAGTGATAGCATTCCTCGTAGCCATTTTTAATTTAATGATTCTTGTTGGTATGACTCATGAAACATCAATTTTTGAGCTCCATTTTCAAGATACTTTCTTATTTTTAACATGTACCTTTTCAATCTATAACTTTCCTTTTACTTGTTTTATTGATTGTTTTGCATTGTAAAATATTAATTTTCAAAAATATAAGGTTGCTCCTAAACCAACTCCTCCACTATTTTCTTACTTCAATATCATTAATTTCTATTGGACCCTTGACTCCATGAGCATTTCAATATCAATACAGGGAGGTTCATTACCATGATCTCATCCACTTTCCTCTATTCATAATTGTTTCTTGTTTCTTTTGTGTAGAACAAGAACAATTAAGTGTTTGAGGGACATAAGAGGCTTGTACATTAGCCACATTCTTCCCCCTTTACCTTATTCTAGTTTATTGCTATTGAGAATTTATATTGATTTCAATCACCAAGTCATTATTTCTTTTCAACTTTTTCTTTTTTCTTAAGATTATTTGGGTCATTATAAACAATTATTTCCTTACTAATTATTAATATGTTTCCATATCTCATATATCCTAGATATGTATAGAATATCGCTCTATGAATTCTAGGTTGATCATGAACTTTCTGTCTCTCTAGTTGTCCTCTTCCTCCATGGATTGAGGAATCAAAATTTTGTTTAAGTAATAGTTTTCTACCAATTTAAACATATTCATCCATATTCCTTTAAAGCCTAATATTTTGCATCTAATGCTATGTCAAAATTTGTTTCCTTGGTTGGAGCCTACTCCCCTCTTCATTTAGGCTTCTTCCTTAATTTGTTAAAATTTTCAAACCCTACACCTGGTAATCGGTTCTCGAAAATTAATTACTAAACAAATACACAAATATATTTCTAACAAAGATATTTAGCAGAAGAAAAATAATTAATCGATCTAAATCACACACATAAATAGATTTTTTCCAAATCAATAGTTCTTCATTAATAAATTAAAAACAAAACTTACTTGGGCTCTTGTACTAGGGATAATGTCCCAACTAAGATAATACAAACTACAAAGTTGATCACCAACCTCACTACACTCTCTCAGACCCAACACATGCTCACTAGGAGTCCTCTCTCAATATTGTGTTGTTGTTGTGGCTCCTCCACACCTTTTCCTTACCCTAATCCTAACCCTAACCCTAACCCCAATATCAAAGTTATGGATGACAGAGATTAGTTCTCACCTCACATGAGATAAATGACTAAGATCAAAACTTAATCGCTAAAGTAAATAATTTACTTTATATATCTTTTTATTTTAGCTCAATAAGCCAACATATAATTATCTTAATTTTTTCAAAGTTTAAATTAGGCTAATTTACATGAGAAAATATTCTAAGGTGATATGTAGGAAACCTCTACATGCCTAGACACAAGGCTTATGCAAAAGTACATCCCTGAGCTATAAACTTCAACACTCCTTCTTCATGAGGGAGGTACTTTTGGAAGAACCTCCTCCACCTGGATTTGTCTCCATGCCCGTCTCAATATTTCTAGTTGCTCCCTCTGACTCTAAATCTTGTCTTGCTACCTGACTTGAAACTTGAGTTAATAACATATTACATCCAATAATGCTCCAAGGATCCCTCTCATGAGAATCCATCAATGTTATGTCAACCAAAAGAGGCTCCCGTGAGTAGTTGAAGAATCACTCTTCCTCACCACCTAATCCCTCTCATAAACTAACAATATTCCTTTATCCAAGATCCCTTATAAGATATACCCACAGGATGTCCAAGGAATGTGTATAAATACCCCTGTTTGATGCCAAGCACTATAAATACATCAAGGTCACTCCCTCTTAATATAGAAGCCCTTGTCGATCTTGGAACAAAATTTTATATCCAACATCCTCCAAGGCTAATACTAAGAGAACGTGTACCATCAACCCTAGAAAAATAAAAATTTGTTTCACCTCCAAAAATCTTCCTGACTCTAGCTAGAATATAACACATCTGAACCCCTTCACTAAATGGATGGTGTTAGTCCCTCTAAACACACTACAGTATGATCTTGTCTCTGAAATACTATGCGACACTAACCTCATCCATATCATGTTTTTGGATGCTCTTCTATCCACTATACATAACACACTATCCCCATACACAACAATACTAATGTCGAAAGTATAGAAAACTAGAGAGAATTCCTTCTTGAATTTCTCTGTAAAGTCATCAGTCTCAGTTGATGTTGATGCAACCTCCTAATCCTATTCTTCTTCTTCTTCTTCTTGTAACCCATTTTGAATGGAAAGCCACTCAAGGATGATCTGACAAATTCTCCATTATTAATAGTTTCCCCCATTGTTGACAAGTCATCTCTAATCTAAGTGATCCTGGTTAGTTATGATGAAATTATTTCAGTTTCATACATCTTGGCATCTCTCACTCTCTCCTTCAACACCATCTTCCTGTTTTGGCTTGAACTCTGATACAACCTAGTTAAGGATGCCCACATATCATACACGTACTTCTTCCCCATCACATGAGGCATAACATGGTATTTAATGGAGTCCAACATTATTCTCTTGGCCTTCACATTCATTTTATTATTCTCATCCAACTCAGTAGTATCTATAGGAATTGGAAAAACCTTCTCCTAATGTCCCAACTCCTACTCCTCAAATAGTAGTACAATCCACTCATTCTAGGGGTTGAAATTTCCTACCCCATCCAAACTATCCTCGTAATATAGCCCAGTAGTCATCTTTGTCAAACTAACCAAAAGTGATTTTTTCACTCTCTTCATGCTGCACAATCCCGCTGCTTGAGCATGTTGTTCGAGCCTTTTTCCCACTGCTTGAGACTTCCTACACACATTGTAACACCCCCTCCCCACATTTAACCACTTTTAGAAGCCCTTTGGGTAACTTTGAAGCAAAGTTCCTATGACATGACCCGACCTCCTAGCTCTAGGTAAGGAAGTGAGGCCTACAATTGAGGCTTACTACCCACAAATTAACATCCTACATGGCTTATAGGACACTCAAAGGCCAAAGAACCACCCTAGGTCACCATACCCTGAGATGGATTGATTTTTCACTGACCTGAGCCCATAACTGCATGCACAAGCCTACAAGGAAGCAATTATGACCCTCCAACTACACACACAAGATTCCTTCCCTACAGTTATAGCCAAAAATTTCCAGTTCAAAGGGTGCAGTCCCAAGATCTGTGCTAATTTTCCATGTCACCCTACATACCACTTTGCATAACTATTTGTAACTACTCATAATGATAAATTAATTAATTTCAATGCCATTCATAAAAAAATTGAACAAGAACTTGACCTAAAAAGGCCTCACCATGACAGTCATTTCATCAAACATATGGTGAACATGTAAGCTACAAGTCATGAATGCATATTTGATCATAAGAGTTTGAAACTTATATGAGAATCATCAAGAAGGTCTAATGCCCTCTCATAATAGTTGCAATAACACTTGTTAGCCCAAGCATTTATTAACCATCAAATACTTATCAAATCCTAAGGAAAGTCATAAATAGATCACATTACATATCCATGCTTATAACCAACATATAACCAGATTATTCACCATGACATAAAAATCATTGAGTAATCATAATAACAAGTACAAGTATATGAAGGCTTCGCTTAATTCTTGGCATCAAAGGCTTGGTTGGGCCTGGATTCGGTTAGAGAGTCTGGGAGAAGTAATGCATTTGATCCATTTGAAAGATATGATGAAAGTCAGGTCTTCTACCACCCCCAAGGTGAAGGTTGAGGGTGTCGGGATTCTTTGTGTTTTCATCCCTCAAAACAAGAAATGGGGAACCAAAATTGGCTCCCATGGGAAAGAGACAGACTATAAAGCCTGAATTTGGCATTTGGACGGTAAATATTTTATTAAACCATCTGTGTACACTACCCTTTCAGGTCTTCCTAAACTACAAACTCCTCCGGCTCTGACACTTTTGGTTCTCGCTACGGTGAGGGCACAGGAGGTACCACAATCATTGGGAGACCCAGTCTATGACAACATGGTGAAGGGAGAGGCTAGCGTGAGGAAGTGAGGGCATTCTCATGACAACAATTAGAATAGAAGGAAAGGGAAAGCATCACTAGCTTCTTCCAACAAGCCCCAACGAAAAAGAGCAAGGAAAATAGGGGAAAAGAACATACAAAATCTCATGCATGCTTACAGTGTTAGATACTCGACACAAGTGAAGTCTGTAATCTTGTCATGGGATGCGGAATTGAATGCCAAAGCGACAGCATAACTGATTCCAACAGAGGACTGGGAACCTATGGTAATGTACCCTGGACACACCCGTGGAAGGTTAACTCTATTCAAATAGCCAATCCAACTATATTGGGTAATGAAGAGCTTACTGGGGAGAGCCATGTTGGAAACCCAGAACATGGATGCCCCCCAACAAACCCAGCAATCTGAACCAAGCCTCAACGACATTCAACGGGTAATACATGTAGTACAGGTACAACACTACCATCAAAATGTCTACCTTGGCAACATGGAAGAACACCTACAAACTCTGCAAAAAAATGAAATTCCAGGGTCGATTGCAAAAGATCTTGCCTTGGAAGAATCATTTGATGATTGACTACCAGGAAGTCCTGATATTTTCGATTTTTTTTTTTTTTTTTTTTTTTTTATTATCTGGCTGGATAGCATTTACATCGTCAGTAGTACATATAGATGGGTGATAGATATGGTAGCCTATAAATCTTGGATGGACACACTCAAATTGTTTATGTTTTGGATGGTTTATGATGTTGATCGGTGGCCAATAGACCTGGTTTCCTTAAGGCATGTTGAGGCCACCAAACATATATTTTATAACCTTCTTTACATATGATTAATAGAAAGGTACTTCCAAGCTTACACGAAACAAAAAACATATAATTATTATTATATATATAAGTTGAGAAGGACACAATGGAGTCTTTAAACTTTTTAATTTTATTAGGAATAGATAGATTGATTATCATTTTTATTATATTTTTTTTAAACCTCATTTTCTATTATCATTTAGAACAATATTTACATATCTTATATTTAAAAAGAACTATAGATTACCTTGGAATGTAGTTTTGAAGTCAAACCGAACACAGAACTTGAGGCTCCAGAAAATGCCTGTCGAAATTTGCAAGCTACTCATGATACACCTAATGAAACATAGGAAAAGACGTGGTAGTTTGGTACTATAAATTGTGCATACATATAACGAAAGATGAAAGCCCTCAAGCTAGAGTGGGATACAACATTTTACCATAATTTGTAGTAGAAATAGTGAAACCCATATGATTAGGTCTCTTGCATAGGAGGATCAAGATTAGCTAGGGGAGCTAGGTCACAGTCACATAGAAGGACGCTCCCAATGCACTGTAATTGTTAGTAAAAAATTTAGTAAAGGAAGTGTGATTATTCCATCCAGAGGAGGCATTCATAATGATAATTTTTTTGTTCAAACAATATTTTTCGAACAACTCCTTGAGATGCCAATACAAATCGACACTAAGCAAATATCAGTTACCCATATTAGGGATCTAGTTGGAGATGGATGCCAACACCTCAAAATCATATATATCTTCACATCCAAAAACCACTTATTGATCGACGTCCTTGATTTATTGTTTCAACACCATGGGAATATGAGCCTTGTACCTATCTAAACTGTTGTACACCTAATCCTCTATGGGTTAGTGTGGAATGTGAATAGCCATCGGAGTCCAAGGGGCCTTGGAATATGGAATCCAACATTCACTCCAATGTACTATAAATGTATATCATGTCAATAATATATGAAATCTCATGATTATCCTTCATATTCTTCCTTCACCATGTATGTGGCTAACATGGTATCAGAGAGGGTGTTCTCCTACCCTGCCCCAATTTGAGCCACTTGTTTTTTGGTCTCTCTATAAAAGTCATTTTTGCCTATTAGAATTGCCACTTTATAGAGCGTTTGAATCTACGCCTACTCTAACGCTCTTTGTACCAATAACGTTAAACATTATTTGAACGTGTACCCCCCTTGGCTCCAATGGATTCTAGAAATTCTCTCTCCCATTGCAGAAGTGTAGCTCTGCCATTCTGGATGCTACTCTGTCTATTCTTATATGGTCTAACATGATTGATCCTTAAATGGAATTCTATGTGTAGCACATTAATGTTTCCTTCACCATGAGTTACTCCTGTTTACCTCAGAAACGTCCCTCTATCAGATAGATTTTCTTGTTGGGTACTTGATTGTGTCTTCAGGGTCCATTCATATTCTTTACACACTACAATGTTTTCCACCTTACGGCCTATCATTCTCTCTTTTGTGTGCCCAACTATGTGGTCTCAACTAGGTGCTCCTTTCATGAGCTTAACATCGACCATTGAAACATTGACCACACTAATGATTTCCACCTCTCTGCTCCATTGGCAGCCTGTCCCAACGACCTCATATGATTGAATCTAGCCTACGAACAGATCCCTAAACAAGAAGGGAACACACATATCATGGTGACTTGTAATATTTGAGAAAGTTTTGCATTGTATTGAATACTGGACTGATGCATTGAATCTCCTTCTGTGTTGAATCACAGTGAAGTTTTGCAACACAACACTGGTCTCATCATTCTTCAGTTATGAATGTTCAAGGCCGCATAGTTGGCATTGTGGTGGTGGATTTCATAGATTATTGCATTGTAAATTGCACCAAATACCAAAGGCGGGGAGAAGAAAAGCAAAAGCATCGCGAAAGGGATAAGTGAAAACATTGTGAGGCTATTGTAAGTCTCGTTGACATCGTAGCTCCTATTCACCACCTCCATTTATGTCCAATGATGAAATTATAAGCATTCTCTGCGCTATTGGAAGCATTGAAACAATATTTTGTAACGTACCCTCTTTGCATTTAGGGTTGACTCTGTATGCAACATTGAATTGAAGACCGTGAGCACTCTGGGTTGAATTTATGATGGGTATGCATTGGTATGGTATGGTCATGTGTTAAAATTTATATGCATGTGGAGTTTGAACTCACTGGAATACTAAACATCAAATTACTTATGCAATACATTGAATGTAAAGAAGGTGTGTTGGTGTGTTTGAAAACAACGATCATGTTGTAGGTTAGAACTTGCCTTCAATTGGATGTGTGGGAATGCCTCCATCTCTGTGTGCGTTTACGATGGAGAAGAATCGAAAGGATCATTCTATTAAAGGGCCCTTGTTAATGTACTGAAACAATAATTTGGTTAGTTGTTGTATTGAAAGGAGATTTTGGTTTCTGCATTGAAGGTTCGTTCCATTTATGGTGGTTGAAGAATTGTGGTCATTGAGTGCAACACAAAACCACCATATTATCTTGCTCTAGGTATGTTGCTTCTTTTGAGTGGTTCATTTCAGTGACATTATGGTGGAAAGGTACGCCCGTGAACTGGTTTGGTACACTGGTTTAGATTGTATGCTAGTTTGCTACATATGGTTGGAGCCTCACATGTTCGTGCTCTTTGCTACCTCAGTTAAAGGATGGTGTATAATGCGTTGAAAGAACTCTAGTATGTGAAATTATATGTGCGTTAAACTATAATGAATGTGGTTTTGTGAGTGCTTAAGATTTAAATATTGAATGTTGGTTGAGGTATAGTTGGTTATGTTATATATTGAACATTGGAACCTACGTTCAACCACCGTGTGAAGTGCATTATAGTGATTGTTGCTCACTGATTGGAACATTGAGTTCGTGTGTTGAAGTCCCAAAAATGGATCTAATTTGTGATGTATTATATTTATTAAATACCTTGATACATTCCACTGTCAATGGAACAGTAAATATCAACAAGGGCAACCTTTCCGATATCAAAAACGGTTTGCAAAATGCACAAGAAAAGATTGATTTTTTGCAACTAGAATATTAGCTCCAATGAGATGAGCTTCAATAGAAGCATAGTTAAAATTATAAATTTGTCTTTATTCAAGATAATCCTCTCTTTCAGATTGAGATGGGCTCCCATCAACCGCTAGAAACTAATCAAGTCATTGAAAGAGCAGATTTGCATGCATGTGAAGAAATTCATTCTGCACTTTTGAAGCCAATCATCAGACCTTAGGAAGAGCTTGTCAACAACAAGCATATAAAAGGTATTGGATGTGATATGGAGGCATCATTTCATATTCGAGCTTATTCAAATGGCATCCATTTCCAAAGTGTTGGATTCCTTCATGACAATTCACTTTCACTTGTTCTAGATTCTTCTCCTCCACATTCACAGGAAAATGTTGTTAAATTCCAACACTGTGACTAAGTTGGTCATATGAAAGATCACTATTTTGATCTTGATCCATGTGAGCATTGTCATAAAACCACACATTATTCACACAGATGCTTCAGAAACAAGCCTCCTGCAAGAACACAGATTCATCTTGGATGGATTGCTTCTTGGCAATGAGCTTCAACAACCAAGAAGATATTTCACTCATACAACATGATTTTTTCTCGAGTATTGAAAAGTATTGCACTTGATTTTTTGCCATCTTATCACCTTGTATCTGACAGGGGGGGAAGTGATGGTCATCTACAAGCTTCAAAGCCACATTAAGCGAGCTTGAGCCACAACCTACCATATTAGATTCAGAGTTGTAGCCAGAGACAAAGATGCCCCTGAGCATGCCTTCGAATGTTGATCAACCTTAAACCATATATGTGGGGTTGAGACATCTCTTCAAAGACTAGGGGACACGTCCTCAAGCATAAGACTTCAACTTCTTTCCAGTTTTGTAGGATTTCCAGGAATTGCATTAAGCTTTCAGAGTTGGTGGTCATCCTTAAACCACTACAGGTTGTAGACCTCCCTTTTTCAAGTTGAAGGTCTCCCTCTCCAAAGAATTAGGGACACTTCCTCTTGCAGAATATTTCATCTTCTTGCCAGACTTGGAAGAGTTCTAGGAATTGCACTAAGCGTTCCAGTGTTGGTGGTCATCCTTAAACTACCCCCCTTATACGAATATTTCAAATAGCACATTCAACCTAGTGCTAGCATGCATTTTTTCACATTTTGTGTTACATCTCTCTTCTTGGACTCATACATACCCCTTCGGGTTAAGGGAGGAATGTTGGAAACCTAATCCTCCATGGGTTGGTGTGGAATTTGAACATCCACCAGAGTCCAAGAGACCTTGGAATATTGAATCCAATGGTCACTCCAATGTACTATAAATGTATATCATGTCAATAAGAAATGCAATCTCATGCTTATCCTTCATATTTTTCCTTCGCCATGTATGTGCTTGACATAAAGGAACATGTTCTCTGACATGGGATTGAGTATTGATGGGGCCATCACAACCCTTAGTACCTTTTTTGGAGCATGCTCGTTAATGAGGCATGCTTGATAAAATTATTTCACAATGTGATAAAAGGCAAAGTGGAGCAAAAGAACTAGGGAAAGTGAATCAAAGGTGAATAAAGAGAGGGGTATGAATTCCCAGAGGGTAAGGAACCTTCCATAGGTAAGACAAGTAGAGAGAGCATAACTTAAGAGAATAAGAAACCCCACTATAGTTGAAATATAAGCACATTGAGCAACGAAAAAAAAGATCCAACTAATGAAAAACATAATTACCTAAGGTTTATGGAAAATTTTTATGGAGATAGATGTCACCACGTTTGCCTATTTTTGTGCAAAAGAAAATCCATATACTACTCCTTTCCTTGTCAAATTTTGTGATAACCAAATGTAGGGAGGTTGTGAGAACAACCAATACAAACCAAGAACTAAAAGAGTTGAGATTCCCTTAGGAGTATGTGAGATTATGACAGTAAGTCATAGAAAAGGCATGGCTAGAAAGGAAGTCACTTAGAAAGGAGAGGCCTTTCCTTCCATAAACTTAGCGATGTCAAATTGACAAGCGAGGGTATGTTGTGCGTGGAGGTTACTAAAACTATCACAATGTAGATTTTTGTCTAAAATCACAAAAGGAGGAAACATTTTCTTTATCTACCTATAACTATTTGAATAAACCTTGAAATGCATAGTCTGAATAAACCTTGAAATTCCTAGTTCCTTGAATGGCAGTCGCAATTCCACTACATAAATTCAATGCAGCATCAATGTGTAGTAACCTACATTTGCATGTGTTTATCATCAAGTGGCTCTATATCAATATCCAATGGCGAGAAGCTTCCCCTTATGGAATCATCTTCCACGTGTCCATGATGGGTGTGTGGTGGCTAACTTCTCATCATCACTATCACCTCCCTCCTTGGCTCATATGTCTCCCAACATGCATGCATCATTTTTTTTTTAATTACAAAATAGTGAGAAGATATTGTAAAAATAATTTATTGGATAAGATATTAATATTTTTTGTAGAGTTATTTCTATTAATGTGAAAATAAAGATAAATGCAAGTTAATTATTACAAATTTGTCAATTTTTCATATCTAACACTTGTGTAAGTTAATGTTTTTTATCTTATATGTTAAGCATTTTCACACCCTTTAAAATATAATATATAAATGGAAACTATAGGAAATTATCTTTAAAAATATAGAACTTTTTTTAACATACCTCAATTCCACACCAAAAAAATTAATTTTAAGTTGTACTAAACATACTAAATTAGTGTACCTTTTGAATATTCCATTCCTTGTTTCACTATACAAGCTATAATCTCCATTACCCTATTATTAGCATGGCTGGAGTAATGACGAACTCATTATAGAATGCCTCTTAATCTACACCATTGTTTTCTTTTCTATTCCAAAATACATATTTCGCTTGCTAATAAATTGGTTTACTTGCTATATTAATACTCAATTGATTTTCCTATTAATTAGTTGATATATAGGCACATTTAACAATATAGTCTATCTCAATACCTATCATATAAAGTAGTCCACATTCTAGTAATAAGTGATTCATATTAAAATATGGGTTGTTAGTTATGTTTAATATCATTTCGACCATCACAAGCTCTTGCACACAACATAAATCACTAAGGATTACTTGCATTCATACTACTCAGATCATATTTATAATGTTCATACCATATAACGATCCCATATATTGCAAAGTCAAGGATTTTACACAATTTCATAACGTTGGCACATAAATAGTTCAGCTATCGATAAATTGAAAAAATAAATCATTTTATTAATCTACATAACACCATTTATAAATTGTAATATTAACCATTCGCCACTATAAACACTTCACATATCCATGTCAAAAATATGGGATATATTGCACTAGGGCTAGCCCAGATGTTAGACTTCACAGGATTTAAGATAAGCCATGCGACACAAACCCATGCGAAGTCACATGGATCACCCAGTTTGCACACTTTCAATTGACACAATTTGTTTTCTAGATCCAACGACGGAGATTTATTAGGTTTTATCAAAACGACTTGCCTTAATCCATGTGAATTCATTTGTATTTTTTCATGTTGTCTCGAACTGTTAGAGCACCGCTCTAACCGTTCTGTAATGTGGCATGGGTCTCGACCATATAGCTCCCATTAGACCTCGTGATTTTGTAATTGAACATATTTATCTCCAGAGATTCTTTCTCGCGCTCAGTGAACAAAGTTATTGCCCTCATATTGGAGATTTTCTACAGTAAATTTTGTTATATCGTTCATGTTCTCTATTGTACTCTATTAATGCCTTGAATTGGTTCTAATGTTTTCATTTTCACGGGTTCAATAAGGTCTTTTCTAAGTCCTAGTGAGTTATGCATTAGTTTGGACTGCCAAAATTGAGAATCCATGGTTCTCATTGAGAGGTTTTCTCTATTTTGTCTTTTAGGGTTTTATTGCACAACAAGAATTTTTATTTTAACTCGACTAATGTAACTCTCACACTTGTTATAGGAAAGAGCGCCATTGTAGTTGATATTTGATTAACCCTTATGTGTTGGCTTAATGAACATTTCGTTAAGGCACATTTCATTTTCACTATTGCATTTACCATTCAATCATGATTTCTTAAGTCATATATTAACTTAGGTATGGCTTTCTATGACCCTGGTGATAACAATAGGGTTTTACCCTACCTCTGTATCTCTATTAGTTCACCTTTTTATACTCTGTTGAGGAGAAGAGTGATTTCTCCTCTGGAGTTTCCCCAAGAATTTAGGGTTTTCCCTCACTACACCATATTAATTTAATTATTACATTATGGTGAATTCTTTGGCCATGGTTCTTAATGGATAAGTCATTGTAATGATCTACATGTCATTTATTATTTTTTTTAATTCCTTCACAAAATTTGTTGCTACTTAAATGACACAATATTAATGGGTGTCTTCATGCACATGCATGCGGAGATGAAATGTACGCTTTCTCTCAAGTAATATTTTCTTGTCAAATTCCAGTATGGATAATTTATGAATGTTCAACTGTTAGGTCCCTATAATAATAGTATACTCCCCTTATTGTTATTATTAGTATAGCCCCATATTGTTATTGTTATGCCCCATAGAAGCCCACTAAAGTTATTTTTGTTCCCTTACATTATTATTTTTATGTAGGCTCTCATTATGTTGTGACACCTTAGACTCTTATATATACCAAGGAGGTATTATCATTTGTATAAGACAATAATTATTCATTTATGTAATGTAAATAAGGTTTCAGCCTCAAAGAGGATAATGTTTAAGTCATTGATCTATCTTTTTCTGAGTTGTTTGTATAACATGTGGTAGTGTAGCTTTGGATTCTAAGGTTTCTCTTCTTCATACAGGTCATCCTGGAATTTTCCCTATGCATTTTTTCTACGAGGCTTTAGAAGCTTAAATTGCAAGAACTTAGATTCGAAATATTTTTGAACTTCGTGTATGAATTTTAGATCTTGGCTTGCTACATTTTCGAAGATATGATCTGAGGAAGCTAGGGCTTTTGTAGGCTCCGTAATTTAATCTCAAACATGAGACCTAGGGAAAATCTTCATAACTTTCTCTCTGAACATCGGATTTCAATTCCATCAAAATTGGATGAAATTTTATGGACTTTAACTTTCTGTGTATCATTTTTAGGGTCAAAGGTCAAAACATGCACACATGGTGCTTCGTACAATTTCAATCTACTGAATGAGTCAATAATCAGGCCATCATGGGAGATTGGGCATAACTCTTTCTTGAAGAACCCCATCTGAGACTAAATTGTGGGGTTGGAAAGAAGAATAAAAGGGATACCACACAACAAATTTTTAGACTTTAGAGATATGAAATTACGTAGATACAACAGTTGCAATATTGAGTTTCTAAAAAGAAAGAAAAATGTGTGTGTATTTTAATTTTACATAAATTTTGTTTCAAAAATCAGTTTGAAGTGATTCAAAGGGAATATTGAAGCATATATATCAGTATTTGGTTCTAAAATTCCTCCCAAAAAAATAATTCTACACCTATTAAGCCCTCATAAAGCTTGAATATGACACATGAAGAGGAAGAATTGCAACATCATATATAAAAATTATGGGATCAAGTGCAACAACTTTTGCTCTCACAAAGAGAAACCAAAGATGACATGGATGGATTAAAAGGGGACATGGATGGTATAAAATGCAACATGGAGGTTTTTAAAGTAGACATGGATGTTATGAATTTCAAGTTGGGAGGGTTGACAAAATTTTTTCAAGAAAGGCTTCTCAATGATGACAAGGTAACCCATGAAAATAATGATGAGGACAAAAGGAATATGAATTATGATTTTAGAGATTCCAATGTTGGGTTTAAGAACCACCACATTCCAAATATAGATTTGATGAATTTTGATGGAAAGGATCTGATAACTTGGATATTACAAATGGAGCAATATTTTGATCTACATGATGTGCAACCCTCACAAAAAGGTGTGTATTTCATCGTTATATTTATAATCCAATCAATTTGTATGGTATAGATGGCTTTATTATCGTAAACCAATTTTCACATGTTCAATTTTTACGTAGGAAATAATAGAACATTATGAAGACACAAACAAAAACACCTTCTTTAGCCAATTGATAAATATCAAACAAAATGCTTTAATGGAGGAGTATATTCAAGACTTCTGAAAATTGAATATTAGGGTAACCGATATTCCAGAGGAGCATAGGATTTATGTCTTCATAGGGAATTTAAAATATAACATCCAACATGAGGTTTGCCTTTGGGAACCTTATTGATTGGACAAGGCATTCAAGGTGGCAAGAAAAGTTGAATGCAAAATCGTGACAACAACGAAGTCTACCAATCACAACTATAACTATGGAAGTGTTGTTGCTCTTATTCACCACAACCTACAAGATTGAAACCACAATAACTCGCGAAAAAAATAGTAAAAGGGATTTGTTACAGTTGTGATAGAAAATACAATAAAGGGCATAAGTGTGCTTAGAAGAAATTATTCTACATAGATTGTGAAGAATAAAAATGAAAATAAGAAGAAATATCAAAATATGAGGACATCCACAAGGAACAAACCCCAAACAAAGAAGAAATGATTCCAACCATATCTTGTAATACATTGGCAGGAATTACGAGTCCTCAAACTCTCAAGATAGAAGGATATATCAACAAGAGAAAGGTAATAGTTCCGACTGATTCGAGTAGTCATTAGGGGATTTTTGAGGTCTAAAATGGGCCTCCTAAGGAAATTATAAAACAATAATGGAAATAATAAAATAAAATAAGATTACATTACATCATCAAATTTTAGAGGAGAAAAAGAAAAAACTATTTTTTCAACTCGTATTTTCAAATTATCTCCCTATAGATTACTCAAATTTCGAGTGGAAACACTCATTGGATGCAAAATTTGATTCCTCATCCAAGGAGTACCCATGTTTCATACTTTTGATGGACCCTACTACACGAAAAATGAGAAATACATGAAAAACCCGATTGCAATCACGTTTTTTCATGCACTTCTTATTTTTTGCATAGAAGGGTCCATCGAAAGTTTGCAACATGGGTAATCTTTGGATGAAAAATTAAATTTTCCACCCAATGAGTACTCCCACTCGAAATTTGAGTAAAACCTTAGGGATATAAGCTAAACATACAAGTTAAAAAAGTTGTTTTATTATATTGTTATTTTTTAATATTTTTACTTTTTTATTGCAAAAAAAGGTGAATCATCCCCCATGGTTGACATCATCATCTTGAATCCTATTGGTTCTTATAAAGTTTATTTTGGTTGTACATTTTTCTTAGGAGGCCCATTTTAGACCTCAAAATTCCCCTAATGACCCATAATTTTATTCATTGTTAGATAGTCATGGAATTGAATTGCTTCCTTTATCCAGTATGAGACTGTCAAGTGATGGTTGCAAATGGAGGAACTATAAATTTCTCTGGAAAGTGCCATAATATCAAGCTAACCATGGGGGAATATTTGTTGAATATTCTAATGCTTTCCAATACAATGGGTGGTGTTGATGTCGTACAAGTAGTCCAATGGTTACAATCTTTGGGGACGATAGCTTTCAATTTTCAAGAAATTTTCTTGAATTTTTTTGGGAAGGAAAGGAAGTTGAATTAAGGGGTATCAGAGGGAAACTATAAAATATAATTAGCTATAATGGCATGATAAAGCTTCTAAAGAAATAACTGCGAGATATAATTGAAAAATTGTGCTTACTAGAGGTTCAAACATCGAAATCATCTATTTCTCCAGATCTCCATAAAGCCTTAGACAATCATTCCAAGATATTTGTGACTCCCAAATTCCTCCCACCTATTCATGATCATGGTCATGTTATTCATTTTTATTCCTGGAAGTGTTCCTCTAAACATCAGACCTTACAGATATATGTATGCCCAAAAGAGTGAAATTGCACATATGGTGGAAGAAATGCTAAAGGTTAGTATAATTCAACCCAGTCAATGTTATTTCTTTGATCTAGTTGTATTGGTGCAAAAGAAGGATGGACCATGGTGTATGTTTCCATATTATAGGAAGCTCAACAAGCTCACTATTAAATATAAATTTCCCATTCCCGTCATTGATGAATTACACAAAGAAATTTACTTCACCAAGTTGGATCTTCGTTCAGGATAGCATCAAATTAGAATGGAGATTGAAGACATTATGAAATCAACATTCAAAACTCATGAGGGTCATTATGAATTTTTGGTCATTCCTTTTTGCCTTACTAATGCATCTTCCACATTTCAAGGTTTGATGAATACCATTTTCAAATCCTTCTTTAGAAAATTTGTGTTAGTATTTTTTGATGATATACTAATCTACAAGAAGTCTTGCAAGGATCATATCGACATGTTGATAGGGTGCTCAAACCATCGGAGGAGAAACAATTATATGCAAACCTCGAAATGTTTCTTCGAAGTACAAGAGGTGGAATATTTGGGTCATATTGTATCTCATGAGGGTGTTAAGGTAGACCCTAACAAAATTAAATCCATTAAGGAATGGAAAATCCCCACAACCATAAAGCATCTTCAAGGATTTCTTGGGTCAACATGGTATTATTACAAGTTTGTTAAGATTTATGGGAGAATAAAAACACCTCTAACAACATTACTGAAAAAAGATGAATTTTCATGGACTCTAAAAGCAAAGGCCTTTGAACATCTTAAAGAGGAAATGTGCCAAGCACCAGCCTTAGCTATGCTAGACTTCACAAAAACATCTATTGTGGAATGTGATGCCTTGGGAAATGGAATTGATGTTGTTTTAATTAAAGAAGGAAGACCGATTTCTTTTGAAATTTGTCCAATCAAGGCAAAGTATTTACAAAAACTTATTGGAACAAATATTATCTTCGGAAGAGCAGCAAAAATGGGTCACAAAGATGTTGGGTTATGACTTTGAAATCATCTACATAACAGGGAAGAAAAATGTTGTTTCACATACACTCTTAAGAAAGGATGAGGATGTGGAAACATTGCTTTGTGCCATTTCTATTATCCAACTTGATTGGATAACAGAAGCAAGGGATGAATGGAAGAACAGTGAAGAGGTTTGGACATTCATTCAAAATTTGAAAGACGATCCTAGCACATCTGATACATTTAGTTGGAAAAATGATTCATTATTGTAGAAAGATCACTTATATCTTTCTAAGAATTCCCAGCACAAGAAAAATATTCTTTTTGAATTACACACCTCCCCTATAGGAGGAACTTGGGATTTTTAAAAATTTATCACAAGATCAAGAAAGAATTTTTTTGAATGTTTGGTTTTCCAACGAAATAAAGTTGAGACAATTAAGACCTCGATTCTGTTACAATCTTTAGCCATTCCACGTCAGCATTGGGAAGAGGTCTTAATGGATTTTATAATAGGTTTACCCAAGTCTGAAGGAAAGAGTGTCATCATGGTGGTAATTGATAGAATTGCCAAGTAAGCACACTTTTGCATATTATCTCATCCTTTTAAAGCCAATACGGTTGCTACTGCATTTATGGAAACAATTTAAAATCTACATGCAAACCCAAAGATTATTGTAAGTGATAAAGATCCCATTTTCATTGGAAATTTTTGCACTAAATTCTTTTCATGTCTTGGTACTCAATTAGCTCATAGCTCATCTTATCATCCTGAATCCGGCGAGGAAAATGAGATAGCAAATAGATATTTGGAAGGATATATTTGTTTCAGTGTATCTGAGAAATGAACATAATCGGTTACCTCTAGTTGAATGGTTATAAGACTTCCTTCCATACCTACAACAAAAACGACTCCATTTAAGAGAAAATTCTAATGTTCAAGCAGTGACAGATCACATCGAGCATCAACAAAAAGTTCTCCAACTCTTAAAGGATAACCTTACTTTGGCACAAAATCCAATAAAACAACTGGAAGATCATCATCGCAGTGAAATAAATTGTGATGTAGGTGACTGAGTATTTTTACAGCTACAACCATATGAACAAATGTCCCTCAAGCAAGCTAAGAAGGAAAATAAATTATCACCCAATTACTATGGTACTTACAAGGTGTTGCAAAATATTGGTACTATGGCATAAAAATTTGAGTTTCCTTCACCTTCCCGATTACACCTGGTTTTCCATGTTTGATGCTTAAAGAAGGTTATCGGTGGAAAGCTCTCAGTTCAAACAGTGTTGCGAGAACTTTTTGAAGAAGGAAAAATCATATTTTATACTAAAGCATCCATGGAAATAAGAACCCAATAGCTACAAAAATGATTAATTTCAGTGTATCTCATTAAGTGGAAGAACTTACCCACTAAATATTCCACATGGGAGGCTGAGAATTTTATACAGAAGCATCCATAACTACTCAAGCATTGAAGACAACACTTTTTTAAAGGAGAGGAGCATGTTAGGTCCCTATAATACTAGTGTATTCCTTTTATTGTTATTGTTAGTGTATCCCCCTATTGTTGTTGTTGTGCCCATGTATCCCCCATGTTTTTATTTTTGTGCCCCATAGAAGCCCAATATTTTTATTATTGTGCCCTTACATTATTATTATTCCCTCAGCTTAAGTCGTTTATAGGTTCCCAAATATTCGAGAATCGGACGGACATGGGCGCGGTCAATTTTTTAACCACGCCCATGTCCGTCTGATTCCCGAATATTCGAGGAATCTGCAATTGACTTAAGGATTTCCATTATTATTATGTAGGATTTGATTATATTGTGACCCCTTAGACTCCTATATTTACCAAGGAGGTCTTATCATTTGTATCATCCAATAATTTTTCATTTATGTAATGTAAAGGAGGTTTCGCCCTCGAAGAGGATAATTTTTAAGTCATTGATCTATATTTTTGTGAGCCGGTTTCATAACATACATCGTCCATTGACAATTTTTTTCCATTTTGAACATGTCTACAAGGTATATAACTCAATTTAGTTTCTCATAAATTTGCAGAAAAAAATGATATGTTCCATTGGAAAAGTCAATGAGTTTTATACTTAAAATACTAGATAGGTATCAAATGCAAATAACTTGTCATGTTGATTATCATAATCATCTATAATTTTCTTTTTTCCTATTTTTATTCACATATTAACATCTTTAAAATTTACATCTTGAAAATTTCCTGAAATTTGAATTTCAAAGTTAAATATCCATGGAAACCACATCATGTGAAGCCAACAAAGAAACTATCCACGGTAACCACAAAGAAATTATCGAAGACAACCACCTCCTCTGAAGGGATAGAAATTTGGGGTATATTTAACTTTGAAATTCAAAAATACTTAAAATTTGTCAACCTACATAATTTTTTTAATATTCACTATAATATGTTTAATGCTCAAAACACAGGAATTTCTCATCTAAAAAATCAAGCTTAACAGTGTCATGGTCCTCATCTAAAATTACATGAGGAGTGTTTCTAAATTTGTGTGTCAATATTCTAATTTTTGGGTGTCACGTTTGAAGCAAAGAAGCTAAAAGTTAAAAATTTAAATGGGCTTTACATGTTCATCTAAATTTACTAACATGTGAAAATGTGATTGGGGATTGTATTAGAAATATTTTCATTTGATGTGCTATATTCTCCTCACAGTCATCTATTCATTATTATTCTTAAGTTTTAAAAATACCATGGTAAGGAGGTGAACCGGATATGCTTTGGAGAGCTACAACCCCACGAAAATATTTTAGAGAGAAAGCCTTGCTGCCTTTGAGATAAGTGTGGTAGAAACTACAAAACACATAGGCAACAACCCTACTATTAGTCTAGTTTCCAATTTAATAGACTATGAAAAAAAGTTAATATCCAAATCTACTTTAAATAATAAACTCTAAATCAAACACTTCATGATGAAAAATAAAAAATTATAAATTAAAACATTAATCCATTTAAAAATATATGTATAAACATTATCCAAAACTAATTAATTACTCATCTATTATTCAATAAAAATGGTACCAATACCACTAGAATAAACCAAATATTAAACTTATCACCAAAAAACTATTTGTCGAATAAAAAAAGGATCTAACTCACTTTGACCACGAAAACAAACCTAAATAGCAAAAATATATTAAAATGATAATAATAACATACTTTCATATCTCACTCAAGAATAATAATCTCCCTTTTTAAGAAAAACTATAATAAAATAACATATAAAATGAGGCTTTATTCATAGAAATATATTAAATTACCATATAAAATAAAATTTCTTCACTAGATATCACAATTTTCATTTGGCATATCTAAAATTCTGGTCGGTTCATATTTACAAGTAAACAAAAAGCATATATTGGTTTAATGGTTTCCCACCCCGCTAAAACAAAATCACTTTTTTTTGTTTCTGTAGAATAGTTGTATCATTTAAGGTTTTCTGTGAAAATTTTGAAATACAATAATTTTAAGGAATTTTATGCTACTGTCATCATAGATCTGGGCTACACTAGAATGAAAACATAACCCTTTAGGTGCCCAAAGGGATAACTAAACGGTTATGTTTTTGTGGTAGGAAGGTGTTAAAATTTTTCAATTTGTTTTGGTCAAACACATGATAAATATGATATATAATTTAAGATTTATAATTAAAAGTTTAATTGTATTATTTTATGGATTGTTTTTTGGTTTTATTTCATGAATTTTTTTTTATGTTGTATATCACACTTTTCATTTACTGCACAGTAGGGAGAAAAAAAAAAAAAAAAACATTCTTAAAGTTAAAATATGGAAATTTCTTTGATGGAACTTGTTTTTATGGAAAATTTACTGAAAAATAAACATTTCAATTATTTGTTTTTTTTAAGAAATTCTATAGATAACACTAGAATGCAAAAGAGGAAAAATACAGTAATATATTGGCAAAAAGATTTGAATGCCTTAATTTTATCCTAGCCTTTGAATGTAACATTATGATCATTTTTTATAACTATTATTTCATTTATCCATATATATATATATATTAGTTTTTATTTATCATTTTATCATATTGATTTATAACTTCTTAATTTTACCTTGCCTCTATTCGTATATTTTTAGTGTATCCAATTTCAAATACCAATATTAAGATCAATTTTGAAAATGAAAACTATTACTAAAAGTATATTTTTTAAAGATGTAAGATTTTAGTTATTTTCTTTTTTACATATAGAAAATAAGATATAACTTTTTTGATATCTAGGAAATTTTAATTGAAAAAATATCAGTAGATTATAAAAAACAAATTTAGGATTTCAAATTTATTTTAAGTAATTTTTTTTGTTTTCTTAAAAGAAATTATTATAGTCTATAGTTTATTTTTTATTTCTGTTAAAATTTACATATAACATTTTTTGTACGTGCGATTGTGAGCTAACCAATAACATGATTGGTTTAAAATTTAAAAATTTGTAATCTACTTACATAAAAATTTGTTTTTATAGAAATTTCAATGAAAAATAAACACTCACTATTAGTTTTGTTTTTTAACTAAAGGAAAAAAAACAATAAATTTATCACTCTCCACTACACTGCTATGTGTGTTTTTCACAGCAGGAAAGAAAGAACAGTCAGGTTATTACTCTCCTCTACGCTGCTATTTGTTTTTTTACGAAAGGAAAAAACGAGCACTCGAGTTATCACTAAACGAGCACTCAAGTTATCACTCTATCCTTCCTGCCTCCTCTATGTTGCTTTCTGCCCTGACCAGAAGCCTTCCTACCTCTACCCTGCTTTCTGAATTTCAAATTGGTGGGATAGGATCGTAGTTTTTACTCAGCCTGATATTATGAGCTTGTTTTCACTGAGCCTGACACGCCGAGCTTATATCAATCGCAGGTTGCCCAGACCTGTCTACGTGGCTCACTGGGTCCCACAACTCCGTTTATAAACCTTCCGCGTGTCGTCACGGAAATGTTTTAAAACTTCCAAACTGGGTAGGTGTCATTTAAAGTTGAATTGATTATTTAAATTAACGCTCACTTTGGTGGTCCGTCCCTTCTCTTCCAGCGTGCCAGCCATCTTGAACAAATTCAAAATATCCATTTTCCCCTCCAAATTTCTCATTCTTGAAGAAAGTGGTAATCAATGTTGCATAATACGCAGTGAATAAACCTGCAATGGATGTTGTAATATCACGCTCAGTGAAAACAGGGTCATAACATCAGAGTCGGTGAAAACAAAGTGGTGAGCTAATCCACCAATTTTAAATTCAAAATTCATTCGAAAGACACTGGAACGGTTGAAGACAAGGCGATATGTTGCCGGGGAGCAACTCCTTTATGGCTTCAAGATGGCGCTGAAGGCTAGAAGAAAAGGGACAGACGGACGGAAGGCAGACATTAATTTAAATAATCAATTCAACGTACAACGATAGTTACTCAGCTAGGAAGTTTTAAAAAATTTCAGTCACGACGGCCAGATGGTTTATAAACGGAGACGGTAAGGGAGATGGAGGGACCCAGTGAGACACGTAGACAGGTCTGGGGAACCTGCAATCGAGATAAGTTCGGCGATAAAAGCCACCATCTTTCCCGTGAATAAATATCAAATTTTAAGGTAGGTCTAAGGTATAACTCCTTTTATTTGTTTTAAATGACTTACAGAAAACAAAAGGCCACCAAATTAAATTAAACTTCGATTTTACAAATATTTAAAAAATAAATAAATTAAATTAAATTTTAATTTTTTATTTAATGATTATGAACTACTAGTGAAGTTTTTCCTTTAATAACAATGATAATCAACATGCATTGTGTTTTTCTAGATCAACAATGATAATCAACCTGCATTAGTTAGCAGTGAATTAAATTTTTCTTTTAATAACAATGATAATCCATCTGCGTTAGTTAGCAGTGAGTTTTCCCACTATATAAAAAACAAACATGGTTATATTATAAACTGTATAATAAATTTACAATATGTTTCTATATTTATAATTATAACATTTTTTTTACATTTTACTATTAATATTATAAAATTATTTTTATATTTTCTTATCCTTATTATAATAAAGAAGCATGAGGCCATTGTACCACCTTCCAATGTTGTAACAACTATTAGTTACCAAAGTCAATACTATGACTTTTGGTCTTCTCAAGGCTATGCAAAACTTCTCAATACTACATAACTATTAATATGCCTCATAGTATATGCCACCACTTGAATTTAAACAAGTACAAAAAACAAATAATATATACTACCCCACACATTAATAACCCTATAACATTGTATAGGGTAATTGCCTCTGCAATGCCAACGTTGGATGCTTGCGTCTCGCATTAACTTTTTGTGGCGACTGTTCACCATATGACCCATCATCTCGCTCGAGTTCTTTGGCGTTACTCACACCTCTGTACAACCAATGATTCACAATGTCAATGGGGTGGATTGATATATTGTATGCATTTTTACGTCACAAATGACCCATTCTCAACCATTGGTTGCTATTATGGGCTTTTCATAAAGGTCCAAAGAAAATCTGCATCGAAATTCTGTAATGCGAGAGAGCAGATCCCTCGAGATCACGACCAATCACTAGTTGAGGGAAGTGAAGGGCCTTTGACCTTTAACGAAGGGATGGAATGAGAGACTGAGGATTCCGTTCAGAGTTGTTGAAACGTTGCCCTCTGATTTGTCTAAATTTTCACTTTCTCCCACTTGTATTGTCGTGGATTATACAACCACGACAATGAATCCCCTGACGTTGTGAACGTAGAGCTAAGAAAGAAGAGTACAATTTAAAATTTGGCAGTGGGCAGGAGATTGAATGTAACGTAAATTATAATGCACGTGAACTAAGAAATGAGCGACGGTATATATGGGGTTTTTATTTAAAAACATATCCTCTATCTTGTTCACGCTTCTCAATTTTAAGAAGGTTTTTTCCCCTGAAACTTATCCCTATCTCACTCATACGTGTGAATAGGTGCGCAGTATGTTGCGGTATGGAATATGGATATCTAAAGCACATCTTGCCGGTAAATAAAGTAGACAGGCCGAAGTTCAAGCTATCGTTCCCTTGTTTGAGATGTCTTTCAAAAGATTAAGGAAACAAATTGATCGTTGGAATATTTAATGACAGAAGGAGACACCTCCTTTGACATATGTATGATATAAAAGGCACGAGAGGATGGAAAGCAGAGGATGGAAAGCAAAGTACGGCAAAGTTTTTTTTTTAACAGCTATATAGTTTTTTATTTTTTTGGTTGATAAGTGGGTGAATCCTCAAAATCACATTTATCTTGTGGCTGAGCGGCTACGACTCAGCGGCATCTAAACCGTCAAAGTCTCCCGGGGATCACACTTGGGTTGAGCAGCACCAACGGAAACCATGCTGGATTTTTGGTATCGGCGAGACTAGAACTGATGACCTTTGCATAGGAAGCGCCTTAACAACGCTCCTTCACCGACTATTCTAGATCTCTTTGATCAGCGATATAGTATTTTAAATGGTAGTATACTTCTTTATTTTTTGAAATATAGTGTATATATATATATATATATTTTTTGTTTTTTTGTTTTAAACAATTTTATGGGAAAAACAATAACAATTATGTTGTAAAATACAATTTTATCTCCGGCAAAAAGTTAAAATATATAATTATTATCAATTCGCAATTGGTTTTGTTAGGGTTTCGTGAACCTCTTCGAACACTAATGCCACCTTGATCAATCTGCCATTGATACGACAAAGCCTTAATCTGACATGGGAGATGAGAGCCCCGAATGGGGGAGCGATCCCTTTCTACCGCAGTGTAGCTGCCAGAGAGTCAAGCGGTAAACTATGCAATCACCCTGGTTCCCCTGAGAATGGAGGTGCTAGCGTTGGCCCTGTTCTCAAAGCCTAGTGGCAGGTAAGAATCCGAGGGAAATGCCTCCTTCAAGCAACTTAGAAGCCTCGATTCGTGATCCCAACAAATAAACTAGAGAAATATCGTAGCTATATGAAAGGCCATGCAATGATATGCAAATTTATTGGCATTTGGCCGACGGAAAAGGACTTGATCAAATGGATCCAATAAAAATGGCAACCAAAAGGCCATATAGAACTCAAGTTGGGAGCCAGAGGTTTTTCTATAGTAATTTTCTCGAGTCTGCAATATAAGGAAAGGGTTTTCAAAAATGGCCCTTATTTCTACCATAATGCAAGTCTCTTCATGAGATACTGGGAGGAATGCTACAACCTAGACAGAGAGAAATTCCTATTGGCTCCTATCTGTGTTCGCCTCTTTGCCCTACCAGTTGATTTCTGGGATCCAAAAATTCTGGAAGGTATCGGAAACTCAATCGGCAGATTTGTGAAAATAATAGAGTGTACTCGCAGGCGAAGATATACCTCCTATGCCTGCATATGTGTTTATATGAATATCTTGGAACCCCTCCGAGAATCAGTGGAATTGGAATACTAGGAAGAGGTTTGGCAACAACCTCTAGATTATGAGCACATACCGTTTCGATGTCACTTCTATCATGAGTATGGTCATCTGTACAAAGCATGCCTAATGAACCAATCTAGTTTGGAAGAGCTGAAGTTGTTGTAGGAACAAACCTCACCACAAGATAAGAATGTGGGGTTTAAGGAGGTTCCACACAACAAGAAGAACACAGAGGTGCAGCAGAATCAAGGCTCAAACCATCAAAAGCAAAGGGTAAGCCAAAGCATGTCTAAAGTGCTACAAGAGGAAGGGGAAACCTCAAAAGAGACAGAACTACCAGAGGACCTGGACCAAGGCCGAGAGCCATCTAAATCAACATCCACACCAAAGAGGAACTAAAACAATCAATGGATCTCACTGCAATGGAGGTTGATGCATCGAAGGAGGAGTTGAGCACAGAGGAAGCAGTTTTGAAAAGGCTTTTGAGCGAGTGGCAACACCTAGATGAGAGATTTATTCCAGAAGGCCAAAAGAAACTGTATAGAGAATCCTTCTAGCAATACATGGCTAACCAAGGCCAAAGATAGCCAGATCTGGTGGAGCAACCTCAGATGCAATTGGGAAGTTCGCATGAGTAGTAGAACCAAAGTAAAGGAGGGAAGAAAAGTGGAAGGAAAAACCTTGAGGAGTCCATCCAAATGGTGGGCGAGATACTAGTTAAATCTGGAAGGGTAATACCACTATCAGAGTTACTCCACCAACTACACAAAGTTTCTCAATGATAGCAATCTCCTGGAATGTGAGGGGCCTCAATAACCGAGGTGAGAAGAGATACTTACAAGATCGACTGAAAAAAGAGAAGCCTGAGATAGTGTTCCTCCAGGAAACCAAGGGATCAGGAGAAGAAATAGAGGAAATACTTAGATGGATCTGACCTAAGTATGAAGCAATAGCAATATATGCAAAAGGGACTGCAAGAGGTATTTCCATAATCTAGAACCCTGGAAAGGTAATGGTGTACTTTTGGATGGGCATGCCCCGCATCTTGTCAAAGCAATTTTGGCACAACGAAATGACAAAATAGGTTTTAATCTCGGTGGTCTATGGCCATCACACTCCAGGAGAGAAGGAAGCCTTCCTATAGAGCATAAGGAAGCTATGTCAACTGCATACTAAAAAACTATGTCTAATATGGGGATACTTTAACCTGATAACCTTGCTAGCAGAGAAAAAAGGGGGAATAAGAAGAGAGGAACTAGAAATGGAACTGTTAAGGAACATGAAAGCAGATCTACATCTAGTGGACATTCCAACCATTAACGGAATACACACTTGGAATAATAGGAGTGACAGAGCTCACCAGGTGGCCTCTTGGCTAGATCGGTTCTTGGCATCTGAAGATATGATCAGTAGAGATATTTACTACGAAACCTCGATTATGCAATGCTTGGGCTCCAATTACTTGCCTATTAGGCTGGAAGTAGACTTGAAGCAGGGGCATAAAAACCATTCTTTCAGGTTTGAATCCTTTTGGCTGTGTGGCCCCTCCTTTCCTGATAAAGTAAAGGACTAGTGGAACTCGAGCTCAGAACAGGGAAGAAATGCCATGCACACATTCCAGCTTCACTTGAAAGAGTTAAAGCAGAAGATTAAGAAATTGAACAAACAAGAATTTGTTCATATCCAACAAGACCAGGAATGGTTGCACACCTGCATGTAACAAGTACAACAACAAATGATAATGAATGGATGCTCGGGTTCCTTACTTATGGAAGAGGGTAAGCTCCTCACCAATATTGAGGAAGGAAGAAGAGATCTTATGGAAGCAAAAATCGTGGGTACAATTCCTCCAGGAAGGAGAAAGGAACACCCGCTTCTTTCATAAATCCATGATACAACATAGATAACATACTCGAATATTCTTGCTACTAGACCCAGGAGGGAATAGATTGGTACATCATGAAGATATGGAAAACCTTTTGGTAAACCACTTCCAAAATATCCTATCAGAGCCTCTCCCTAACAGATAAAAATATATTGACCGAATAACGAGGCATATACCCCAATTGGTCAACAGAGATCAAAACCTAACACTCATGTGAGATGTTACGCTGGAAGAGGTGGAGGAGGTTTTCAAAGTTTTGGCCAAAAACAAAGCTTTGGGGCCAGACAAATTCACAATAGATTTCTTCCAGATAGCATGGACAATTCTGTGCAAAGACATCTTGGAGGTGGTAGAAGAATCTAGAAGGTCAAGGAAGGTACATCCAGTCTTCAACGCTACTTTTATAGCTTTAATCTCTAAAAATGAACATTCTGAAGAGCCTCATGGCTTTAGGCCTATATCCTTATGTAATGTTATCTATAAAATCCTCTCTACTATCATGGTAAATCATCTTAAACCAATTCTCCTAGCTTTAGTATCCCTAGAGAACATTGACTTTGTCAAGGGTTGCCAAATCTTGGATGATATAGTCACGGCTCAAGTATCCACCCATTCCCTCAAAAACCTTTGATCAAAAGGCATGATGATTAAGCTAGATCTATCTAAAGCCTATGACTATGTCAGTTGGACTTACCTTTTGCATATCCTAGAAGCCTTTGGCTTTGATCCTAGATGGATTCAGTGGATATCCTCCCTTATATCCTCCATGGTGTTCTCTATCCTCCTTAATAACTCCCCTACTCAGACCTTCAATGCATCCTAGGGGCTTAGATAAGGAGATCCGATCTCCCCTTTCCTGTTTATCCTAGCATCGGAAGGTCTGGGGAGGTATATAAAAGTGAAGGTTCAAGAAGGTCAATTCAAAGGGTTGTGCATGTGGGGGAATGATATCCCCTTAACACACCAACAATTTTTTGATGACATCATGATGTTCTACCAAGCCACTCTCAAAGACGCAAGATCCCTCTTGCTCATTCTTCAAGACTACATTCAAGCCTCCAAAACTCACACTAACAAAGAAAAGTCAGATATTTTTTTCTTTAACACCACTATTCAATCTCAATCCTTTCTGGCCAGGATATTGGGTTTTTGTATTTTCTCCCTACCCTCAAAATACTTGGGTATTCCCCTCAGCTTCAACTCGCTCAGAGTTTCAAGCTGGAAGGCTCTTCTTGATCGTCTACAAGGCCTCCTTCAAAACTGGTCCTTTCGGGCCCTCAACATGGTGAGTAGAGTAATTCTCCTAAAAGAAGTGCTGCGATCGATCCCCATCTATCAACTCTATGGACTTGCTACACCCAAAACTGCTTGTACTGAAATGGAAAACATTTCAAGGAATTCCTTTGGTAAGGGGCACAAAAATCCCAAAAATGGGCCCTCCTATCTTGTAATTGTTTAACCAAACCCAGAGTGGCAGGGGGTCTAGGTCTCAGAGATCCCTATACTCTAAATCAAGCCATGGGAGAAAAGTTATGATGGAGATGGATTCAGGGAGGAAATGACCCGTGGAATCTGATCTGGGGAAGGAAATATAGAATGCCACTATCTATGGAAGGGAGACTGCAAATATAAGGTGCACCAAGAAGATCTACAATCTAGAACCTAGCAGTAGATTACCAGGAATTGATACGGAACCATAGCTTCTGGGAGATTAGGGGGACAGACAAAGCATTGTTTTAGCATGATGCATGGCAACATAGTGAAAAGTTATTCAGTCGACAAGAACTTACTGAGATATTCCTATTCACAAATTGATCTGAAAACACAACAGTGAATAACTTTTTGGATTCGGATGCCAAATCAACCTAGCAAGAGTGGAGAACGAGACAACATTGGCCCAATGCTCTAGATTCTCCCCAATAGGCAACATATGAAAAGGAGGTCAACTTCAAAACGATAACACTTTCAGAAGGTACGAATATCCTTAGATGGGGATATAAAAATAAGGGAATGTTTACAATACATGAAGGATATCAACTGAAAGCAGAACATCGACATCAACATTTTCCACCCATCTAGGGTAGAATATGGTTGGGGAAATTATGGCCAAAGGTAGAATTCTTCCCATGGTTGGTTAATCATGGACGAGCCCTCACTTGGGACCAATTACAAAAATTAGATGTTCAGGGTCCTTTAGCATGTAACATCTATGGGTCACAGGCGAAAACTATGGAGCACCTCTTAAATTGATTCCCCTTTAGCAATTAACTTTGGCATAAACATGAAAACCTCTTCGGCCATTCAGACTGAGATTGTTCAAGCATCAAAGCTACAATTAAAATTTGGAGGAAAAGAGTATATAAAAGCCCTATCCTCAGTAGAGCCTGGGCCATCTCTATTGGATTTCTCCTTTGGGCGGTGTGGAAAGAAAGGAATTGGAGGGTATTCAAACATTCAAAAAAAGAATGAGATTGATGTATGGCAGGTAATCAACCAAAACATCCGATAAACCATCCTGACAGAGAAATGTTACCCGAATGATTTGAAAGTCCCTACTCAGGAAGCCTGTATCTTGGCAATGCTCAACTTATCTTTGCAGATACTAACGTCTTCTTCATGGAAACTGAAGACTTTCCCCAGCCAATCACCCTCGAGTTCTATATGTCCCCCATATGAGTTCATAAAAATGAACTTTGATGACACCTCCAAAGGTAACCCTTGAAATGCGAGATTCGAAGGCATCTTTAGAAACCACCAGGGTCAGGTAGTCTAATTGTTTGCATCAGACTATGGCATTGCGAGTAACAACAAGGCAGAATTCAATGCAGTTAAACATGGATTGCTAATTGCAACTAGGGAAAGAATATAGAAACTAGTCGTTGAAGGAGATTCCCCCTTGGTGATAGACACCATAAAAAATCTACATTAAGGAACACACTGGGAAAAGATAAGTAAGAGTTGGAGGACAACGAGATTAGTCCAGGAGATAGGAAACCTTATCTCAAACATAGCATACCTCATTCTAGTACATGTACAACAATTATGTAATGTTGATGCTGATTTTCAAGCTAATTGTGGGTGCAACAACTTTGGAAAGGATATGGGTGTCTTCGGGGATAGGGTAACTCACAATGAAGGGATGGCAGCCCTATTGGAGATTCTGAAAAGAGATATCAGTGAAAATTAGGGCCTCCAATCGCGGTGTCATGAGATGAGAGACCCTCGCGAGGATTGTCATTACGAATAAACAGGTGTGGGGTAGGGCAAGTGGGCGGCCCACCCAATGCAACCACATGCTCAAGGAAATTAAGGATCTCATGACCCGTAACCAAGTGGCAAAGTGGACCTCAGGCATGGTAATTTGGGTTTCACAAGTGGTGAGTCGGGCATTTTTCATGCAAACGTTGTGGTTTCACCTCAGGAGCTATTGTGAGGTGGTTAAGGTTGCTTGTGAGACTGGAGACCTGCACTACAAGTCGAGAACCTGTTGTGCTCTACAACAACCCCCCATTTCATATCATTGTTATTCACAAAAAACTATCATATGAAATGGGTCCCTTTTAGTTTTGATTGGTATCAACATTGTATTATTCAAAAAGGTCCGAAAACAAAATGAAGACATTATAAAAAACCTTTTGGACAAACCAATTTTGGTCTTATAATATAAATAATCAATCTTTTATCATTGCGATAAAGCGATCGCAAGATCGCATATCGCAATGACATAGGAGGCATACTTTAAAGGCCCATTGGTTTTCTCCGATGCGATAAAGTTCCTTTCGCTCCGATGCGATGCGATATCGCTATCGGCGATCAGCGATATACCATGCATGTTTTTAAAGCACCCCAGTTAATACACCCGATGCGATGCGATATCGCTATCGGCGATCGGCGATATACCATCCATGCTTTCTTAAAGTGCCCATACTCCCAATGCGATGCGATATCGCTATCGGCGATCGGGGATTTCAAAAGGTGTCAATATAAGGATTTAAGTTTTCCCCGACGCCCGATTGCGATAAAGCCAAAAGCGCAAACTTCAAAAAAGCCGTTAAAACAGAGGGATATTACGATTAATTCATATTAAAGGCCTTATCTGTCGAACAGTGATTTACCTGCACTCAACCACCAAAACATCCAAGGCACGCTTAAACAAATCATTCGGCCGATTAATGATATGATGGGATTTTAAAGGAATGGCAGGATTTAACGGCCATTTAATGTAATAGTAAGTCCTAAAATCTTCTCATAGATTGTATCCGCGGCCACTTTAAAGTTAATCCCTCATCACGCATTGATCAATATATCTCGCTCATATTTGGTTTTCACGACCAATTCTCTGTGTTACGCTTATTTTTCACTCCTGTGCAGAATTCTTCCGAAGCAGAAAACTCAAGCAGAATGGGAAAGAAGTCTAAGAAAACCACAGTCGCTTCCACTGTGCCAGCCACAGGACAAGCCGTCGCTGATCCAACAAATAAAAAGAAAGGATTGATATCTGATACTACATGTTCTGGTCTCGGCAAAGTACTTGGCAAAGTACCTATAATTTGATTGAGGCCGAAGAACCTGAAGTGACAACAATACAAGCCACGGCAGATGCGACTCGAAAATCTAATGGTACTTTAAAGGACTTAGCTGACTCCTTCCTTCATCGGATAGCAGCTCGGGAACAAATTCTCCCATATACAGATGTAGTGAGGTGGGCAATTGAGGAAATCCCGATCACAGACAGAACTTTCTGCACCAGAGATGGGAGAATCTTCGGTTCATTCAAGGCTGATGATTTAAGGCAAATGTATCATTTGCCTGTGCCAGAGAAGAAGTACAACAAGACGTTTTTGGAGAAATTCCGAAAAGAAAACGAAATTGAATCCGAACCCATCCGGGATTGGAGACAAAATTCGGCAAAACACAAGCATGAATCTTTCGGTAAGTACTCTGTTGATTCCCTATGTTCTCCTTATTGTTATGCTGGGATAATGATGTGTAGATTGTGGGGGTTGCACGATTCCGCTAATTTCACTATAGAAATGGTTCCCTTGATGGAAGCGGCATGTAACAGTGAAATAATGGATTGGGAAACTATACTGTCAGATAAGCTAGCAACAGTTGTTCTTGATTTTAGAAACAAGACCCGCATTACTGAAAGGTTAATTCCCCCGTTCTACTACAGTGCCTATATTCTAGATACCCTGTGTTTTAATTTTGAATTTCCCGTGCTCGGCTGGAGGTGGACATCACAAGACCCCATGCCTATTCACATATACCATCAGAAATTGTGGAAAACTTCCTATAAGCACCATTTATACCAAGTCTGCAATGGCTTTATGTTACCCATTCATTACTCTATTTTTGATAAACCTGCTCCCAAGATTTCCTACCAAGCAGGGATTGATTTAACATCAATAGGAAGATGGTTCGGGGAGGAAAAATTTACTTATATAAGTGTTTTCGGCAGCCAAGCCGAACCTCATGTCCTTCCTTTGTACATACCTAATAAACTGCTGGCGAGGGAAATAGCCTATCAGATCATTGCCGAGGGAGTTACACAGACTCTCAAGAAAAATAAGAAGCAGGTCTGGCCCTCTTTTCCTTTGAGATGTGGTGTCTACACGTTGCATGATTTCAAACATGTAGAGAAAGAAGCTACAAAGATAAAATCATTAACTCTAGCAACTCTCCCTAATAGGCGATTTGATCCCAACAAAGTCACCTATAATGCACTTGAACAGGCCAAATTGACAAAGTTTGATCATAAAGAAGATATGTTCGATGACCTGTTCTCCTCAGCCGAGTCAATATTTCAGGTTAAGTCACTAGCCAGAATGAAATATCAGGATGAAGGGTTGGTTGAATTCAACAGACTTAGAGAACAGAGGTTGCAAACTCTGCCTCTAGATCTGTTAGCAACAACCCCAGCAACAAAACCAAGCGAGCCTGAACAGAAACATTCAAAGGAACCTCCGGTTACAACAAAAGAACAAGAGAAAGCACAAGAGGAAACTCAGACTAAAGAGCAGGAGAAAGTGCGGGAGGAGACCCAGACTAAAGAGCAGAAATGGAGGAACATAGAAGTAAATGTGGATACTCATATTGATCCAAAACTGCTCCAGGAATGGCAGCAATTTGATTTTATTATCAGTGGTCTGGAATGTTCAAAGGACACTGAAACTTCGAAAGCAGTAGACACACAGGAAACCACTTCACAACAGGTTCCAAGTGGAACCAGCGGCCTACCTAGTTCAAAGGAAGTAGAAATAATACCAAAGGACCCCTCCGATCAAATCATTTTGCAGGTAGAAGAGATCCCTCCCTTAGATGTCTTCTATAGCCCAAGGCATAAAGCTGTAGTAAAATGACAGAGGAAGAAAAGAAGGATTGATCAACCTTCCCTTTTCCCAGAACAGACGGTCACGGGCAATGTGGTTTGGAAGGAGGAATTTGACCCCTCTGATGACCTAACAAAACTATCACAATATGCAGGAGCCTATTCGGTAGCAACAATAGACAAAGCATCAGAGGTGAGTCTTTTATTGAAAACAAAAGACCAGGAAATCTTTTTATTGCAGGCACAGCTAACAGAAGCACAACAGAAAGCGGAGCAGTGAGAACAGCAATTGTTGACACAACAACAAGTAAATAATCAATTAACTCAACAATTGCAGGCAGAAAAACAAAGTATTGATCACAGTGCAATCCAGAAGCTGAAAGAGTTGTCTGAAGCCTTGGCACAACTGAGGGCAGCAAATGAACAAATGCTGAAAACAAAAGATGAGCAGATCGCTCAACTATCAGCACAGCTTGAGAAGACGAAGGGCGTTCCACAAATAACTGAATTCAGAGTAGAGGCATTACAAATAAATACAGCATTAATAGCCCAAATCAAGCTTCTATGTCAACAAATCGCCCAGGCGGAACCACTATGCGAATTGACGACATCAATAAGTGAAAAAATAGAAAAGGCTAGAATAGAATTGGATCAAGCTGAAGAAACGATAGCTGCATTTCTTGACTGGAAAGATACTGACCAAGGACAAGCGACAAATTTACCAAGAATTTTAGAGTCACATAAAGATATATTGTTTACAGAATGGCAGTCCCAGTTAATGAGATCAGAGAGGGCAATTTCAAGGTGCAAATCAACTACAAGTAATTTGGTTGAATTGGTTAATAATACTCTCTACTTGTCAAACATGATTTCCCAATGCACTCCAGGTAAATTGACAGCGATGAAAACATTGGAGCAGTCATGTTATCCAGATCTAGAGGAAAAGGGGAGATTAATTGCTGGAATCAACAGTTTAACATGGGACACCTATTGGTTCTTCTCGGTAAAACCACACAGTCAAAGAGCCGCCCTCAAATGCCTTACAGATGCAATTGGGTATATTATCCCCGATATTCAGGATGCCACCTATGCCGCTCAGCTTAACTCTCGCCTCAACAGACCGCCCGAAGTGGAGCCGATGCTCGCGATAAGTCAGCTCAGGTTTAAAGGCAAACAACCTACTTGATGATTCATGCCGCCGACTGCCAGGTTACTGAGAAGAATATGTTCAAAATCAATTGATAACAATTAAGTAGGATTTCCGTTTCATAGATAGTTAGCTTAATTAAGTATTTATAGACCCTTTCATTGTTTTGGAAAGGGTCGTAAAGTTTTGTACTTGACTTAAAACCTGAAGTTGCATTACCGTACTTCAGGCATATTCTTTTATAAAACTAGACCAATCATTCTGATTTTGGCAAAGAAGCTTTTATGCAAATGTGCACTACTGTCTTTGTTTGAAAGTATTTCTACGTTAGAGGAAGAATTTCAAATAGCGATTGATGTTGGAGAGTGACTCGCAGCTCATATGGTACTATTATCTATGTCTGAATCCATTCTTTTTATATGAATTGTTATTTGATCGCCTTTGCTATTAACAAATATATATATGTGTTTTAACAACATTTCTTTATTCTCTCCACTATTGGATGTTTATGGGATGCTTTTCTTTCGATCATATATGTATCGATGATATATAAGTGTAGCAATATTGCGCTAATCATTTTGTTTAACGATTTAAGCAAAGTAATCCTTGAATGAATAAAAATCCATGTTTATTAAATAGAGTCATCTACATGCCTGTTTATAAACATAGATCATCAAGCGCTACACTTCAATGTACAATAGTTCCCGGGATTAGTAGTAGTTCTTTTATTTCGCCGATAGATTAAGTTATTCGCCTATCATTAGATTAGTCAATCAATCATTCATTCATTCCGTTTATCCATTGCTGGGAAACTGGTCCCATTATCCCCAGTCGGAGCCACCATTCCAAATGGAAAAGGAGCTGCATTAAGGTCTGGACCGGGTGGTTATCCCCCAATGTTGATACAACGATTTTCGGGGCATCAACAGAACCCAAGGCGACATCAACGGTGCAAAGACAAGGTAGGGCTATTGGTATGTATATCAGCCATTCTTTGTTCATGAAATGGTGATCTTGCTGCAAGGAACGAAGCCAGAATGGAAGGGTTTGGTGATGGTAGTGCATGGGTTAATTGGGATTGGGTTAAGTCTATCTTTGTTAGCGTCTGGAATGTCAATTTCAGTCTTTTATGGAAATCTACTGGCTCAGATGGGCATGTATGGGGAGTTAGGGCCTGCATCTAGTACTCTGTATGTAAATTTTGTTAATGAGTCCTTTAATTCTAGGTGTTTCAGGCCTAGATGGGTTTGGGGTCGACTAGAGAGTCTGACGTCTTTTGAAAATCTTCTGGCCCAGAGGAGCATGTATGGGGATTGAGGGTCATCAACCAACGTCTAGTCTATAAATTTTGTGAAGGCTTTGTTTAATTCTTGGCGTAAGAGGCTTGGTTGGGCCTGGATTTGGTTAGAGAGTCTTGGAGAAGTAATGCATCTGAGCCAATTGGAAGATATGGTGAAAGTTGGGTATTTTGCTAGCTGAAAGGAAAAAGTCGAGGGTGTTGGGGCTCTTTGTGTTTTCATTCCTCAAAATAAGAAATGGAGAACCAAAATTGGCTGCCACAGGAAAGAGATGAACTGTAAAGCCTGCATTTGGCATTTGGACAGTAAATATTTTATTAAACCATCTCTATGCAGTACCCTTTGAGGTCTGCCTAAACTGCAAACTCCTCCTACTCTGACATTGTTGGTTCTTGCTACGGTGAGAGCGCGGGAGGTACTGCAGCCATTTGGAGACACTTAGAGAGGATGATTTTGATATAATGATATAATATTATGTGTGAGATACTTATGTACATGCTTATATCCTATAGACCTGGTTTGGGTCACCTAGTTGTTCTGTGCTTAAGATAATATCTATGGTTGTGTGTATAAGAATTGATTTTGGTTAAGAACATATTATCGATGTTTTTTATTTTCGTATCTTAGTTTGGCAATATGTGTATGACATGGATGTTGATTCAGAATCGAGACACATAGATCCATGGATGATCATGGTTATGTGGAACATATGGTTAATTATGACTTATGGATGATACATGATTTATATGACTAAATATGTTTAATCTTGTAATGAGCAAGATGTGGCAAGTACATAGTTATTTGCAAACAAGGATGTTCAAACTATAAATGACTGTGGAAGTCATGATACATGATTTTTATGATTTTATATGCTTAATCTTGTATTGAGCAAGATGTGATATGGAACGTGGTTGTTTTCAAACAAGGATGTTCAAATTTTAAATGGTTGAGGAAGTCATTTCTCTACAACCAAAATGGTTGTGGAAGTCATGCACAATATTTGATAAAATGTGAATAAGTTAACTATGAAATTCATTGATTCATTTGGTCTATGAGATTGTGATGTGTGCAGGTCTTGGAACAAGGCCTTACCAATGAACCGCCAGATGGCTATGAGCTCACAATCAGTGCCTTAAGGTGAAGCATGGAGTTTCAAAGAAGAGTAAATGAGAAGCCATGGAAATTAGGGCGCAGAATCCTAAATCCATGAAAGATAAATATGTGGAGTCTTGTATCTATAATAAAATGTTTAGGGCACGGAGTACTGAATATATTTAAAAAGATTAAGTTGTCGAATCTTGGATCTTTAGAGCAGATCAGGGCGCAGAGATGGTACGGAATCCCTATTCTCCGGAAGAAAAATACCACTCATGGGAAGCTCAGGGATGAATTTCCTTAATAAAACCTCTTTTCTAACAATCCTAGAGTGACTTTCTAAAAATAGAAAGTCATGTCTAGCATCTCAAGCATGACTTTCCAAAAATAGTAAATCACCTTACATAAATTGGCAATCAAGTATAGTTGAAGGAAAATCACTTAAATTGTCATTAATCAATCCTAATCGTTCAATCCCAAATTAATCCTCAATATTATTATTATCTTTTATGAGACTATGATATTATTATTAAAAGAGAATTACAAGTCACCTTCATCTCCTCAATCACTTCACACCTCTCTCCTTGATGACTCTCATGGCTCTATGTAAATCTCTCTCTTTTAATAATACATTACACTCTATTTTATGCACTCATCAAAGAATGGCATATTCCTCTTCAACTCATTAAAGACATGTCATAAAAGATTCCTCTTACACTCTCTTTAATGCATAAGTTACACTATCCTTAACTAAGACATGCATGCCTCTCCTTAATGGCATGAGTTACACTCCTATAAATTGAATACAATGCATGCATATTACTCCTCCTTTATGACAAGAATTTATTGCTCCTCCTATATATGTGTCTCACGTATTCTCACTTGGGCGAGGGGGGGGGGGGGGATGCATTGTGATACCAAGAGTTGGAGAGATTTGGAAAAATATTATGAGAGTGAGAGACTTGGAGAGTATCCAATTGCTTTCGAAATGATTTTGAAATTCCTAATCTAAATTACTATGTAGCTCTACTTGGTGGAGCTGACCACGAGTGGTGTTGGAAGGAAGTGAAACTTATCTTCCTCAGCTTGCCTTGGATATCTCTCTACTGCTATATTTTGGTATTGTTTGTGAGCTCTTACATCTCGGGGGTTCCAAGGGGGGAAGTTTTCCCTGGATATGGTTGGGTGGAAAACTAGATGGTTCACAATGAGTTGGTAAGGATATTGGAGGAGAAGCATAATCTCATTAGAGTTGGAGCATATTCCCATCTTTTTGGAATTGTATAAATACACTGCTACGTATGTTCATAAGAATTCTTGAAATTTTAGTTTATTATTAATTTAAAAGTTTTGTAGAACTTTAAAATTCATTGGAAATTTCTACTTGTGAATGTTTATGAGATATTTACAGATTTATTTATGAGCTAACCAATAATGAATGGCAGTTGTAGTTGAGAATGTACATGCAGGTGGATTAAAACAATAATGTGTTGCCAAAGTTTTAAGTTCTTTTTATAAGGAATTTTTGTCCATTGTAGATTGCCATGAATTGACTACAATACCATATTATCATAAATTTTAGTTTTTGTTTCTCCATGTACAACTGTAGATGAAGTTTTCACACTAAGTGTTTGACAAAGTGATAAATGAGATAGTAGGAATGTTTTTGTTGTTGTTGTTTTAATAAATCGCATCTCTGGAACGTTATGTTACTTTGTCGCTCAACAACAGGGGGTATCCGTGCCATTTGGCCATTTAATCCCCAACTTGATTCCAAAAAAGTACTATTCAGAACCCCGATCGAAAATCTAGGTGATTTTATAGATTGTTGTTGTCAATTATATGCGTTTGTTTTTGAGTTTTTGATGGAAAACTAAGATTTTTTAGTCCATGTTTTAAGATGCCAACATTTGAAGTTTTAATTTCTCAATTTTATGACTTGAATAGGTTGAAGAAGAATCTCAAATTCATTATTGCCAAGTGTTGGGCAAAATTCCTAAATGGTTACAGAGCGCATGCTTGCAAAGTGTTTGTCAAAATGCCTCAATGGCTATAGATTGCATTTTTTCAAAGTGTTTGTCAAAAGACATGAATGGTTGTAGTTTTTGTGCATATAAATTGTTAGAGTAAAATTCCTACTTACCGTAGTTTTTATGTACTAGAAATTTATGAATAGATTATTTGATGGATATAGCTTCTGATGTCTGCAAGTTTTTGGTATGAATGTGAAAATTAATTTAATAATTTGCTGAAGTGTTAATAGAGAATATGATTTTTGTTACTTTTATTATCTAAATCTCTCATAAAAAAAAGGGGTTGCTGGAAACAATTTTATAGTGACTTTCTGTAGGATTTTGTGCAAGTGAGCATAATAAGTTTTGTCTGAGCTGCATGTGTTCATGGGTGCATTCTTGTGCTTCAATGACTATAGAAAACAAATACTTCCACCCAATTTATGCAGTTTCATTATCTTACATGACACTTTTAGAAGAATAACATGCTTTCGAATTAGTAAAAGTAGTTGCTTTTGTTTCAACATCCGTTATATAATTCTCATGATTGCAGCATTGCCTTAATAATTGGGATTGCAAATTTTAATTAATGAATTTGGAAACGTTGGGTCAATATATTTTGTGATTCTATTTCATAAACATATCATATTTATTAGATTTTTGATGAAGAGAGACATATTCTTCCCTTAGTTACCTTTCTATAGGTAGGTTAATACTCATACACTTATACGTGATTTTTGTAACAGAAGTATAATAATTTTGTGGTTATGATATCAAGAGTCAATAAATGAAGCTTATTTAGCATAATATAGGAAATAAAATAGGTATATATAGCTTAATGTCCGCACATGGAATTATGGTATAATTTATTTCCTCTTACTTAGAGTTCATGTATAAGTATGAAAAGAGAACATGTTATGATCTTTTAAACTTGAGAGGAAATGTGTTTTGGAATTGGTCTTAAGGGAAAGTTATCCCTAACTTCTTATGTTATATTCTTACATTGAAATAGTTGAAGGAACATGATTACATGATAGATAAGTTAGTCATATTTTGAGTAAAACAAAAATAAAATAAAAATAAAATTTGAGTAATAGTATTCAATGTGACCTTTACTTCTCTATATTATCGATGGTTGGTAAGGTGGGACCTTACATATGGTATCAGAGCCAAACTAAAACACTAGGGCCTAATGGGACAACATGCTTGCTTGTAGGTTGATGCATGAATGGTTATTTTGCATGCATGTTGAATTATTGTGTATGTTGACTTGGAAGCATATTGGTTGCATAAAGGATATTATTATTATGATGTCATTTAGAAACTCATGAAATAAAAATAATGGCTTCTTATATTCATTTATATTTTTGTTAAGACAAATTATAAGAAACATGATAAGGAGTTAAAGACATGTAGGGAAAGGATGTGCTTGAGAAGTTGGGGTTAAACCCAAGCATGTGAATGGTTTGATTTTCAATGGGTGAGTGAGATATGTGGAGTGGATGCATGGTTTCCTATATGTTTAATGCATCATTATCAATGTGATATGGGCCTACTAGCCATCTCTACTAGTTGAAATTGTATCTACCAAGAAAAATATTAGCCTAATCTAAACTATAGCATGATGGCATTGGTGTGTATTCTTTGGGAATGTGTGTCAAGTGTAAGGCCAATATTCAATTAACATGATGATTGAGTTCATCATGTTAATTTTGACTCTTTTCTTACCTATACTAATGGAAACTTAACATAAGCTAACTTGAAGGATGTCACTTTTAACTGTGAATGAAGATTGAAGAGTAATGTATGTGCATTAATTTTATGTGTTAAAATATGATTTTAGAATACATAATAATGAGTAAGAATGGAATTCCTATGATTTCTTTGACATGACTTTGTTTAGTTTGGGTTGAATTTATGCATCAAATAACTTGAAATTACTCAAATACTAGGTTGAGGTATGACCTTCCTAATAAACAAGAGGCATAAATGACTGGTGCATGAAGGGTTGTGGAAGCCATTTGAAGGAACACTTGAAGGTTATGTTTTCCCTAAGTTATGTATGGGTGTGGAATCCATTCTAGCATATATATATATATATGAGTTGATGTATGGGCGTGGAATCCATACTAGCATATATCTATGAGAAAGTGTATGGGCGTGGAATCCATACTAACATATATCTATGAGCTAAGTAATTCTTCTAGTTAGAATGAACAAAAATATTTTGATGAAATCTCAGACATGATTAAGGAGGATTGATTACGTGTAATTAAATTTAAATGGATAGAGATTCGTAACATGAATTTGCTTGAGATTTAAATCCATTATTTTATTTTTATTAGAAATGAAGATACTAAGATTATTACACTAAATACTCCCTGGATATGGTTCACAATGAGGTGGTAAGGATATTGGAGTAGGAGCACAATCTCATTAGAGTTGGAGCATATTCCCATCTTTTTGGAATTGTATAAATACACTGCCAGATATGCTCATAAGCATTGTTGAAATTTTAGTTTATTATTAATTTAAAATTTTTGTAGAACTTAAAATTCATTAGAAATTTCTACTTGTGAATGTTTATGAGATAATTACATATTTATTTATGAGCTAACTAATAATGAATGGCAGCTGTAGTTGAGAATGTACATGCAGGGGGCTTAAAACAATAATGTGTTTGCAAAGTTTTAAGTTATTTTTAGGATGAATTTTTGTCCATTGTAGGTTGCCATGAGTTGACTACAATACCATATTATCATAAATTTGAGATTTTGTTTCTCCATGTATAGCTATAGATGAAGTTTTCACACTAAGTGTTTGACAAAGTGATAAATGAGATAGTAGGAATGTTTTTGTTGTTGTTGTTTTAATAAATCACATCTTTGGAACATTCTGTTACCTTTTCACTCAACATTAGGGGGTATCCATGTCGTTTGGCCATTTAAAACCCCATTTGATTCGCAAAAAGTACTTTCCAGAACCCATATCAAAAATCTGGGTGATTTTACAGATTGTTGTTGTCAATTATATGCATCTGTTTTCAAGTTTTTGATGGAAAACTAAGATTGTTTAGTCCCTGTTTTAAGATGATAACATTTGAAGTTTCAATTTCTAAATTTTCTGAGCTGAATAGGTTGAAGAAGAATCTCAAATTCGTTGTTCCCAAGTGTTTGGAAAAATGCCTCAATGGTTGTAGAGTGCATGCTTGCAAAGTGTTTGTCAAAATGTCTCAATGGCTGTAGATTGCATGTTTGCAATCTGTTTGTCAAAAAACATGAATGGCTGTAGTTTTTGTGCACATAAATTGTTAGAGTAAAAGTCCTACTTATTGTCATGCAAAGTGTTTTTCAAAAGACATGAATGGGTGTAGTTTTTGTGCATATAAATTGTTAGAGTAAAAGTCCTACTTACCGTAGTTTTTATGTACTAGACATTTATGAATAGACTATTTGATGGATGTAGCTTCTTATGTCTACAAGTTTTTGGTATGAACGTGAAAATTAATTTAATAATTTGCTGAAGTGTGAATAGAGAATAGGATTGTTGTTACTTTTATTATCTAAATCTTTCATAAAAGAAAAAGGGGTTGTTGGAAACAACTTTATAGTGACTTTCTGTAGGATTTTGTGCAAGTGAGCATAATAAGTTTTGTCTAAGCTACATGTGTTCATGGGTGCATTCTTGTGCTTCAATCATTGTAGAAAACAACTACTTGTGCCCAATTTATGTAGTTTCATTGTTTTACATGACATTTTTTGAAGAATAACATGCTTCCAAATTAGGAACAATAGTTTCTTTTGTTTCAAAATTCATTATATAATTCTCATGATTGCAGCATTGCCTTAATAATTGGGATTGCGAATTTTAGTTGATGAATTTGGAAATGTTGTTGCCCGTCAATATATCTTGTGATTCTATTTCATAAACATATCATATTTATTAGATTTATTGATGAAGAGAGACATATTCTTCCCTCAGTTACCTTGCTATAGGTAGATTAATACTCATACACTTATATGTGATTTTTGTAAAATAAGTATAATACTTTTGTGGTTATGATATCAAGAGTCAATAAATGAAGCTTCTTTAGCATAATCTAGGAAATCAAATAGGTTGATCTAGCTTAATGTTCGCACATGGAATTATGCTATAATTTGTTTCCACTCTTTCTTAGAGCTCATGTATAAGTATGAAAAGAGCACATGTTATGATCTTTCAAACTTGGGAGGGAATGTGTTTTGGAATTGGTCTCAAGGGAAAGTTATCCCTGACTTCTTATGTTATATTCTTACATTGAAATAGTTGAAGGAACATGATTACATGATAGATAAGTTAGTCATATTATGAGTAAAACAAAAATAAAATAAAAATAAAAGCTGAGTAATAGTATTCAATGTGACCTTTACTTCTCTATACTATTGATGGTTGGTAAGGTGGGACCTTACAGTATGTAGATTTTGTTAATGAGTCCTTTAATTCTAGGCATTTGAGGCCTAGATGGGTTTGGGGTTGGTTAAAGAGTCTGGCGTCTTCTAGAAATCTTCTAACCCAGAGGGGCATGTATGGGGAGTCAGGGTCATCAACCAGCATATGGTCTATAAATTCTGTGAAGGCTTCATTTAATTCTTAGCATAAGAGACTTGGTTGGGCCTAGATTTGGTTAGAGATTCTTAGAGAAGTAATGCATCTGAGCCATTTCAAAGATATGGTGAAAGTCGGGTCTTTTGCTAGCCGAAAGGCAAAGGACGAGGGTGTCGGGGTTCTTTGTGTTTCCATTCCTCAAAATAAGAAATGGGGAACCAAAGTTGTCTCCCACAGGAAAGAGATGGACTGTAAAGCCTGCATTTGGCATTTGGATAGTATCCTTGTGCAGTACCCTTTCAAGTTTGCCTAAACTGCAAACTCCTCCTACTCCAACAATATTGGTTCTCGCTACGGTGATGACACGGGAGGTACTGCAGTCGTTGGGAGACCCAGTCTACAAAAGCATGGTGAAGGCAGAGGCTAGCGTGGGGAAGCAAGGGCATCGTCATGACAACAATCAGAATAGTAGGAAAGGGAAAGCGTTACTACGTTTGTCCAACAAGCCCCAAAAAAAAAGAGGAAGGAAAACAGGGGACGAGAACATGCAAAATCTCATGCATGCTTATAGTGTTGGATCCCCAACACAAGTGAAGTCTGTAATCTCGTCATGGGAGGAGGAATTGAATGACAAGGTGCTAACATAACTGATTCCAACAAATGACTGGGAAACTTTAGTAATGGCCCTGGACACACCCATGGAAGGTTGACTCTATTCAAACAGTCGGTCCCACTATATTGGGTAATGAAGAGCTTACTGGTGAGAGCCATGTTGGAAACCCAGAACTTGGATGATGCCCAAAAAACCCAGCAATCTGAACTGAGCCTCAAGGACATTCAGCAGGAAATACAGGTACTATAGGTACAACACTACCATCAGAATCTCTGCCTTGGCCACATGGAAAGACACCAACAAATTCGGCAACAAAATGAAATTCCAGGGTCGAGTGAAAAGGACCCTACCCCGGTAGAATAGTTTGATGATTGAATGCCGGGAAGTCATGATATTTATGAAAGTTTTTTGTTGTTTTTATGATCTGGTCAGATAACATTTACATTTTCAGTAGTACATATACATGGGTGATATATATTGTAGCATATAAATCTTGGATGGACATACTCAATTTGTTTATGTTTTGGATGGCTTATGATGTTGATCGATGGCCAACAGACCTGGTTTCCTTCAGGCAGGTTGAGGCCACCAGACATATATTCTGTAACCTGCTTTACATATGATTAATAGAAAGGTACTTCCAAGCTTACACAAAACAAAAAAAATATAATTATTATTATATATATAAGTTGAGAAGGACACAATGGAGTCTTTAAACTTTTAAATTTTATTAAGAATAGATAGATTAATTATCATTTTTATTATATTTTTTTTAGACCTCATTTTCTATTATCATTTACAACAATATTTACATCGCTTATAGTTAAAAAGAACTATAGATTACCATGGCATGTAGTTTGGAAGTCAAACCAAACTCAGAACTTCAGGCTCCAACAAATGGCTATCGAAATTTGCAAGCTACTCATGATACACCTAATGAAACATATGGAAAAATGGGGCAGTTTGGTTAATAAATTGTGCATACATATAAAGAAATATGAAAGCCTTCAGGCTAGAGCGAGATACAACATTTTACCATGATTTGTAGTAGAAAGAGTGAAGCCCATATGATTAGATCTCTTGCATAGGAGGATCAAGATTAGCTAGGGGAGCTGTGTCAGAGTCACATAGAAGGATGCCCCTAATGCAATGTAATTGTTAGTAAAAGTTTTGGTAAAGGATGTGTGATTGTTCCATCTAGAGGAGTTCATATCGATTCTTTTTTCGTTCAAACAATACTTTTTCGAACAACTCCTTGAGATTCCAATACAAATCAACACTAAGAAAATATCGGTCACTCATATTAGGGATCCAGTTGGAGATGGATGCCAACACCTCAGAATCATATATATCTTCACATTCAACAACCACTTGTTGCTTGATGTCCTTGATTTCTTATTGCAACACCAAGGGAATATGAGCCTGGTACCTATCTAAAGTGTTGGAAACCTAATCCTCTATGGGTTGGTGTGGAATGTGAACAGTCATTGGAGTCCAAGAGGCCTTGGAAAATGGAATCCAATGGTCACTCCAATGTATTATAAATGTATATAATGTCAATAATATATGCAATCTCATGCTTATCCTTCATATTCTTCCTTTGCCATGTATGTGCCTAACACAGTATCAGAGCGGGTGTTCTCCTACCCTGCTCCAATTTGAGCCACTTGTTTTGTGGTCTCTCTATACATGTCAGTTCTACATATCAGAACTACCACTTTATAGAGCATTTGAATTTGTGCCTACTCTAATGCTCTTTGTACCAATAATGTTAAACTTTGTTCGAATGCATACCCCCCTTTACTCTAGTGGATTCCAGAAATGCTCTTTTCCATTTCAGAAGTGTAGCTCTGCCATTCTGGATGATACTATATCTATTCTTATCTAGTCTAACATGTTTGATCCTTAAATGGCATTCTATGTGTAACACATTAACGTTTCCTTCACCATGAGTTACTCCTCTTTACCTCAAAAATGCCCCTCTATCAGATAGATTTTATTGTTGGGTACTTGATTGTGTTTTCAGGGGTCATCATATTCTTTACAGACTGCAATGTTTTCCTGCTTATGACTTGTCATTCTCTCTTTTGCGTGCTCAACTGTGTGGTCTCAACTGGGTGCTCCTTGCATGACCTTGAGATCGACCATTGAAACATTGTGCACACTAATGATTGCCACCTATTAAAATTGGAAACTAGGGCCAAAATTCATGTGGGTCACCTTATTCATGGCTGATTATATTTTTCTTGGATTCCTCTCGTTGAGAGGTGTAGGATTGATCTAAAGATCATCCGATTTCGATGAGTATTTATGGAGATATGAATTTATTTAGATTATGGAATAATTAGCAAGCCGACCAGCAACTCATGTAGGCTTAGAAGCCCAACAGACGCATCTATTCATCATCAACATTTGTATATAAATACAGGAGGTATTTTCCTCATTTGTACAGACATCTCAACACATCTCTCTCTCTCTCCTACGCATTAAAGAGGCACTTCTCCTACTGCACAGAAAGGTACTCTTCTCTCACACGTGTGGAAGGAAGGATGCAGAACTTAGGGCTGCAACTGCAGATCGAAAGTTTGACCAGCGTTGACCATCAGACTCTCTCTCAGAACTGTGCGGTAGGTGAAGCTGACTCTCCCTGGAAATCCGGGTGATGCCGGTGATGCCGATGATGCCGGTGATGTCGATGATGCCGATGATGCTGATGCTGATGATGCGGTGATGCCGGTGATTTCGATGATGCTGATGCTGATGATGCCGGTGCCAGTGATGCTAGTGATGCTGATGTTGATGCTACTGATCTAGGGTTTGCTGCTACTGATGTAAATCAGACTTTTGAAATATTTCTCTCTGCTGAATTACTAAAGATAAAAGAAGATTTGATCAAAGGGTTTCCCTATATTAGGGTTTGTCCTTGGCTAGCTGCCACATCTTGTGTCTCTTGTCTTGGCTTGTTTTCTATCGATTGTTTAATGTTCTATCTACACTTTACTTACTGTATATGTGATTGCTAATCTGTGCATAATAATAAGAAAGATAAGTAAACTACAATAAGCATAGAACATACCATAACTTAACATGGTATCAGAGCTGAGGTGAAGACAAAGCTTGAGCAAGAGCAAGAGAAATCACCGAAGAGAAGATTGGTAAGGCTATACTAAAAGAACTATGGGGTCCTCAACACTCTTCCCTGCCGCAGACATGCTCCATGAGAAGTCTGACTATCATGGATGGAAGATGTCTCTCGATCTAACCTTAGAAGATCAGGGAGTGTTGGACCATGTGAGAGGCAATGTTGTTGAGCCTCCATCAAATGCACCTGCTCCTACCAGGAACAAATGGAAAACCAGTGAAGTCAAAACAAAGAAGATCATCCGGGACTCTATCAACAAGCGCTTGGTGGCCTCCATTCAAGAAAGATAGAAATTCCAGGACGTATTATATGTACCTAACCTCAAAAAGAACTTGGTGTTCATCTCGGCAATGGAAGACAAAGGCTACAAGGTGATCTTCAGCGATTGCAGGGTACGTGTATGGAAAAAAAATGTTAAAGATGCCTTTACTCTTGGGTTTCGAGTTGATTCATTATATCAGGTCGGTGGAAGTCCGCTAGGTGTCATGTCTTGTGACACATCTCTTCAGTCTGAACTTTGGCATCAGAGGCTTACCCAACTTCATTATAAAGCTCTACCCGATGTAAGACAAAGAGTGACAGGGATGCCTGAATTGCGAGTAGAGAAAGAAGGTGTATGTCCCAGATGTGCCGAACGAAAGCTCAAAAAGGGACTGTTCCCCTCAAGCCAAAGCAAGACCTCCGATATATTATAGTTAGTTCACTCAGACATATCTAGTATGATGCCTATGAACTCCTTGGGAGGATATTCATATCCTTACTTTTACAAATGACTATTCTTGAAAGACTTGGATATACTTCTTGAAAAACAAGGATGAAGTGTTCTCTTGGTTTTGACACTTCAAAGCCTTGATCGGGAATCAAACCAAAAAGAAGATCAAGACCTTAAGGAATGATAATGGGACTGAATATGAAATCTAATGAGTTTCATGACTTCTATAAAGAGGCTAGCATTAAGAGGGGAACTACTACACCATATACTCTTGAACAGAATGGTGTGGCAGAAAGGAAGAACCATACGATTGTGGAAGCTGTCCGTGCCATGCTCCATGATGAAAGACTTTCGAAGTTTCTATGGGCCAAAGCTGCAAACGCCACCGTATATGTACAAAACCGATGCCCTCATCAAAAATTGGGTTCCAAGACTCTTGAAGAAATGTTCACCGGTAAGAAACGTGACGTCTCTAATTTTAGAATTTTTGGAAGCCTTGTATATTTTCATATGTCGAAAGAAAAAAAGGAATAAGTTGGGTGCATCTAGAAAGAAAGGAATCTTCGTGGGCTATGATGAAAATACTAAGGGCTATATAATCTATGTAATCGGTCAAAGGGAAGTCGTGATTAGTCATGATGTCACCTTTGATGAAGATATGGCTCTCAGCAAGGTGAAGAAATCTTCCTACTTTAAGGAGATCTCAAGAGGCTGACACCACGGAACCAAAAGAAAAAGATGATGTAACAATGCCTGATGTGGATGAACCCATGGATCCTATTGATCCACTTGAGCCTTCCTCTTCTAGGAAGAGGCCCTCTTGGCTTAGGGGGCTACTCGATGATGTTGAAGGACACATCGCACCCTGAGGAACCTTCCGTGAAAGTAAGAAGCTGAATAGATATCAGGGATACTTGACCATCATGAGCATGATCATCCAAAATGAGCCTTCATCATTCACAGATGACGTCAAGCATCAAGTATGGAAGGATGCTATGACCGAAGAATATGAGTCTATTATGAAGAATGATGTCTCGGAAGTAGTTCCCAGACCCCAGGACAAGACAGTTGTCACTTCTAAATGGCTTTACAAGATAAATCATGCAGCAGATGGAAGTACGGAAAAGTACAAGGATCGTTTTTCGCTCGTGGTTTCTCCGAGAAGGAAGGTATAGACTATGACGAGATATTTCCACCTGTTGCTAGATATACCACCATCCGCTCGATCATAGCCCTTGTGGCTTCACAAGGATGGAACCTACATCAAATGGATGTCAAGACCGTGTTCTTGCATGGTTAGATCAAAGAAGAGGTCTACGTGGAGAAACCCGAAGAATTTGAGATTTATGATCAAAAATTTCATGTATGCAGGTTGAAGAAGGCTCTCTATGGGCTAAAGTAATCACCCCAAGCATAGTATGAGAGGATCGATAGCTACTTGATGAAGCTAGGATTCACTTGGAGTGAAGCCGATCCTAACCTTTAGTTTAAGGTTGAAGAAGAAAAACCTTTCATATTGGTGTTGTATGTGGATGACCTCTTTCTAACAGGTGCAGACCCTCTCATTCACAAATGTAAGAGGGAGTTGGCTTCTGAATTTGAAATGAAGGACCTAGGACTGATGCACTATTTCCTAGGACTTGAAGTCTGACAGAAGCCAAGGGAAATTTTTGTATCTCAAGGAAAATATGTGGTGAAGATATTGGAAAAATTCGGTATGGTGGAATGCAAGCCTGTAACTACCCTGATGGAGCCTGACTTTAAAAAGTTAAGCGGTAGCGCTGCTGGACCTGTTTCACGAAATGCCACCTAGTATCATCAACTCATTATAGCATTAATGTTCTTAGTGAACTTCCATCCAGATATATGCTTCGTAGTCAACAAGTTGAGTCAACATATAGTTGAACCTCACCACATACATTGGATTGGTGCCAAGAATTTGTTGAGATATCTTCGTGGCACAATTACTTATGGGTTAAGATACACTGCCGCAGATGTGAGACTTCTTGGGTATACTAATGTTGATTCGGCAGGCAGTGTGGTGGACCGAAAGAGCACTTCTGGGTGTTGTTTCTCCTTGGGATCTACTTCGATATCCTAGATGAGCAAGAAGCAGAAGTCGGTAGCTTTGAGCACTGTTGAGGTAGAGTATATTGCTTCTAGCATGGCCACCTGTGAGGCAGTCTGGTTACGAAAGCTCTTCAGTGAGATGTTTGGATTTACATTGGATACCATTGTGATCCTATGTGATAACCAGAGTGGGATTTGTTTATTAGAGAATCCCGTATTTCATGATCACTCCAAGCTTATCGATATCAGGTACCACTATATTTGAGATATGGTGCAGCGGGGAGCTATAAGGCTCCAACATATCAGTACAGATGAAAAGGTCACCGACATTCTGACAAAGCCCCTAGGAAAGGTCAAATTTTTGACTTTCCGAGAACGACTTGGTGTCATTCAAAAACCCTCTGATGAGGGTCTTGTATGATGTATGGAGCTCTTGGAGCTCTGGGGGGGGGCGTGGGGTACTTCTTGGAGCAACATATGACCATAGGGTGACTCACCATCCCATGGTGGTGTACGTGTACATGGTAAAAGAACCAAAACTTTCCCTGTGACACCTCGTGGTGACTATGTCGTAGGATGATTAGTTCTCCTGTGAGGTCTGGATGATGTGTTCTCCATGACGATTGTGTAGTAGGATGATTAGTTCTCCTGTGAGGTTTGGATGATGTGTTCTCCATGACGATTGTGTAGCAGGATGATTAGTTCTCCTATGAGGTCTGGATGATGTGTTCTCCATGAAGATTGTGTAGCAAGGATTATTAGTTCTCCTGTGAGGTTATGATGATGTGTTCTCCATGGAGATTGTGGAATAGGATTATTCACTCTCCTGTGGGTTAGGATGATTAGTTCTCTACGGCATCCACTGGACAAGATGATTCGCTCTCCTGTGGACAAGATGATTTCTCCTGTGGACAAGATGATTCACTCTCTTGTGGGACAGGATGATTCACTCTCCTGTGGATAGGATGATTAGTTCTCCTACTGAGGCATCCTACCCATGCAGTCTAGGACTCATGGGAAGTATCTCTCATCTGATCAATGAGTAGGGAAATGAGGATAGGGACCATAGTAGTACTGATGGATGCATCGTTGTATCTACTATACTCCCTATGCTAAGATGACCTTCATTGATCTGGGATCAATGATACTGGTCTAGGACTAGTAATAGGAGTTGTACCCACTATGACACTGACTTCGGGTCGGTTGAGGACTGATCTGGGACTAGTGGTACACACTCTGAGACGGACTTTGAGTCAGTGGAGGATGGTATGATACATCCTCGATCACTTCTTCTTATTCTTCTTCATAGTTCGAGCAGAGTAGAGCATAGCAAGGCGGAGCAGAGCATAGCAAGGCAGAGTAGAGCATAGCAAGGCAGAGCAGAGCATAGCAAGGTAGAGTAGAGCAGAGTGGAGCAGGGGTCAAGCTATATAGGGCAGTGCATTTGATGGATGAATAGTAGCGACAGACAGACGAATTGTTGATGAAGTTCTCCCTAGTTGAGAGGGAGTGTTAAAATTGGCAACTAGGGCCAAACTTCATGCGGGTCACCTTATTCATGGCTGATTATATTTTTCTTGGATTCCTCTCGTTGAGAGGTGTAGGATTGATATAAAGATCATCCGATTCCGATAAGTATTTATGGAGATATGAATTCATTTATATTATGGAATAATTATCAAGCCAACTAGCAACTCATGTAGGCTCAGAAGCCCAATAGATGCACCTATTCATCATCAACATTTGTATATAAATACAGGAGATCTTTTCCTCATTTGTATACACATCTCAATACATCTCTCTCTCTCTCCTATGCAGAAAAGAGGCTCTTCTCCTACTGTGCAGAAAGAGACTCTTCTCTCACACGTGTGGAAGGAAGGATGCAGAACTTAGGGCTGCAACTGCAGATCGGAAGTTTGACCAGCATTGACCATCAGACTCTCTCTCAGAACTGCGAAGTAGGTGAAGCTAAATCTCCTTGGAAATCCAAATGATGTCGGTGATGCTAATGATGTTGATGTTGGGGATGCCGGTGATGCCGGTGATGCTGATGTTGATGATGCCGGTGATGTCAATGATGGTGATGTCAGTGATGCCGATGATGCCAATGATGCCAGTGATGTCGGTGATGCTGATGCTGATGCAGCTGATCTAGGGTTTGCTGCTGCTGATGTATATCAGACTTTTGTACTATTTCTCTCTGCTAAATTACTGAAGATAAAAGAAGATTTGATCAAAGGGTTTCCCCATATTGGGGTTTGTCCCTGGCTAGCCACCACATCTTGCGTCTCTTGTCTTGGCTTGTTTTCTGTCGATCGTTTAATGTTATACGTACACTTTACTTAATGTACATGTAATTGCTAATCTGTGGATAATAATAAGAAAGATAAGTAAACTGCTCTAAGCATAGAACATACCATAACTTAACACCATCGCTCTGCTCCATTGAACCATTTGCAACATGTCCGAATGAACTTGTATGGTCAAATCTAGCCTACGAACCGATCCCTAAACAACAAGGGAACACTCATAACACAGTCACTTGTAATATTTGAGAAAGTTTGGCATTGTATTGAATGTTTGACCGATGCATTGAATCACAATCAAGGTTTGCAACACAACACTGGTCTCATCGTTCTTCAGTTGTGAATGTCAAGGCCACATAGTGGGCATTGGGGTGGTGGATTTCATAGATTATTGCATTGTAAATGGCACCAAATACCAAAGGCGGGCAAAAGAAAAGAAGAAGCATCACGGAAGGGATAAGTGAAAACATTGTGAGGCTATTGTAAGTCTCGTTGGCTTCGTAGCTCCTATTCACCACCTCCATTTATTTCCAACAATGAAATTATAAGCATTCTCTACGATATTGGAAGAATTGAAAGAATATTTTGTAAAGTAACCTCTCTGCATTTAGGGTTGACTATGTATGCAACATTGAATTAAAGACCGTGAGCACTCTAGGTTGAATTTATGATGAGTATGCATTGGAATGGTATGGTCATGTGTTACAATTTATATGCATGTGGAGTTTTAACTCACTGAAATACTAAACTTAAAATTACTTCTGCAATACATTGAATGTAAAGAGGGTGTGTTGGTGTGTTTGAAAATGGTGATCATGTTGTAGGTTGGAACCTACCTTAAATTGGATGTGTGGGAATGCCTCCATCTCTGTGTGCGCTTGCGATGAATGGATAAGAATAGAAAGGGTCGTTCTATTAAAGATCCCTTGTTAATATATTGAAACGATCATTTGGTTAGTTGTTGTATTGAAAGGAGAGTTTGGTTTCTCCATTGAAGGTTCGTTCTATTGATGGTAGTTGAACACTTGTGGTCATTGAGTGCAACATGAAACTACCATATTAGATTTCTCTAGGTATGTTTCTTATTTCAAGTGGTTCATTTCAGTGATAGTATGCTAGAAAGGTAGGCATGTGAACTGATTTGGTACACTGGTTTAGATTTTACGCTAGTTTGGTATGCTATTTTGTCACATATGGTTGGAGCCTCACATGTTCGTGCTCCTTGCTACCTCAGTTAAAGGATGGTGTATAATGTGTTGAAAGAACTCTAGTATGTGAAATTATATGTGCGTTAAACTATAATGAATGTGGCTATGTGAGAGCTTACGATTTAAATATTGAATGTTGGTTGAGGTATAGTTGGTTATGTTATATATTGAACATTGGAACCTACATTCAACCACCATGTGAAGTGCATTATAGTGATTGTTGCTTGTTGATTGGAACATTAAGTTCTTGTGTTGAAGTCCCGAAAATGGATCTAATTTGTGATGTACCAGATTTGTTAAATACCTTGATACATTCCATTGTCAATGGAATAGTAAATATCAGCAAGGACAATCTTTTCAATATCAGAAGTTGTCTGCAAAATGCACATGAAAATATTGAATTTTTGCAACTAGAATCTTAGTTCCAATAAGATGAGATTCAACAGAAGCGTATTTATCATTCTAAACTTGTATTTGTTCAAGATAATCCCGTCTTTTAGATTGAGACAGGCTCCCGTCAATTGCCAAAAACTAATCAAGTCATTGAAAGAGCAGAAATGCATTCATGTGAAGAAATTCATTCTGCACTTCCCAAGCCAATCATCAGAAGTTGGGAAGAGCTTCAACAACAAGCATAGAATAGATCTTCGATATGATAAGGAGGAATCCTTTCATATTCCAAATTACTGAAATCCCATCTAGTTTCAGAGTGTTGGATTCCTTCATGACAATTCACTTTCACCTGTTCTAGATTCTTCTCCTCCACAATCGTAGCCAAAAGTTGTTAAATGCCAACATAGTGACTGAGTTTGCCATATGAAAGATCACTACTTTTATCTTCATCCATTTGAGAATTGTCATAAAACCACACATTCATCACACAGATGCTTCAGAAACAAGCCTCCTGCAAGAACAAAGATTCATCTTGGATAGATCACTTCTTGCCAATGGGGTTCAACAAAGAAGAAGATATTTCACTCGTACAACAAGATTTTTTCTCAAGTATTGAAAAGTATTGCACTTGAGTTTTTTCCATCTTCTCACCTTGTATCTGACAGGGGGGGAAGTGATGGTCATCTATAAGATTCAAAGCCACATTAGCGAGCCTAATCCACGGCCTGTCATATCATATATAGAGTTATAGCCAGAGACAAAGATGCCCTTGAGCATGCCTTCGGATGTTGATTAGCCTTAAACCATATATGTGGGGTTATGACATCTCTTCAAAGACTTGGGGACACTTTCTCAAGCAGAAGACTTCAACTTCTTGCCTATTTTTGAAGAGTTCTAGGAATTGCATTAAGCATTCCAGAGTTGGTGGTCATCCTTAAACCATTGCAGGCTGTAGGCCTCCCTTTTTTAGGTTCAAGGTCTCCCTCTCCAAACAAGTAGGGGCACTTCCTCTTACAGAAGATTTCAGCTTCTTTCCAGACTTGGAAGAGATCTAGGAACTGCACTAAGCATTCCAATGTTGGTGGTCATCCTTAAACCACCCCCCTTATACCAACATTTCAGAGAGCACATTCAGCGTAGCGCTTCCATGCATTTTTGCACATTTTGTATTATATCTCTCTTCTTGGACTCATACATACCCCTTCGGATTAAGGGGGGGAATGTTGGAAACCTAATCCTCTATGGGTCACCGTGGAATGTGAACAACCATTGGAGTCCAAGAGACCTTGGAATATGGAATCCAACAGTCACTCCAATGTACTATAAATGTATATCATGTCAATAATATATGAAATCTCATGCTTATCCTTCATATTCTTCCTTCACCATGTATGTGCCTAACATAAAGGAACATGTTCTCTGACATGGGATTGAGTATTGTTGGGGCCATCACAACCCTTAGTACCTTTTTTGGAGCATGCTCGTTAATGAGGCATGCTTGATAAAATTATTTCACAACACGATAAAAAGAAAAGTGGAGCAAAAGAACTAGGGAAAGTGAAGCGAAGGTGACTACAAAGATGGGTATGAACGCCCAAAGGGTAAGGGACCTTCCAGAGGTAAGAAAAGTAGAGAGAGCATATCATAAGAGAAGAAGAAACCCCACTATAGTTGGAATATAAGCACATTGAGCAACAAAGAAAAGATCCAACTAATGAAAAACAAAATCACCTAAGGTCTATGGATAATTTTTATGGAGATAGATGTCACCATTGTCACCTATGTTTGTGCAAAAGAAAATCCATACACTACTCCTTTCCTTGTCAAATTTTGTGATAACCAAGTTTAGGGAGGTTGTGAGAACAACTAATACAACTCGAGAACAAAAAGAACTAAGATTCGCTTAGGAGTATGTGAGATTACCAAAGTAAGTCATAGACAAAGCATGGATAGAAAGGAAGCCACTAGGAAAGGAGGGTCATGTCCTTCCATAAACTTAGCGATGTCAAATTGAAAAATGAGAGTATGTTGTGTGTGGAGGTTAATAAAACTAACACAATGTAGATTTTTGTCGAAAATCACAAAAGGATGAAAGATTCTCTTGATCTACCTATAACTAGTCGAAGGAACCTTCAAATGTATAGTCTAAATAATCCTTGCAATGCCTAGTTCCTTAAATGGTGGTCGCAATTCCCCTACATAAATTCAATGCATCATCAATGTGTAATAACCTGCATTTGCATGTGTTTATCATCAAGTGGCTCTAGATCAATATCAAATGGTGAGAAGTTTCCCCCATTTGAATCATCCACCACGTGTGCATGATGGGTGTGTGGAGGCTAACTTCTCATCATCACTATCACCTCCCTCCTTGTCTCATATGTATCCGAACGTGCGTGCATCATTTTTTTTATAAAATTACAGAATAATGAGAAGAGATATTGTAAAAGTAATTTATTGGATAAGATATTAATATTTTTTGTAGAGTTATTTTTATTAGTGTGAAAATAAAGATAAATGCAAGATAGTTAATATAAATTTGTCAATTTTAAATATCTAAGACTTGTGTAAGTTAATGCTTTTTAATCTTATATGTTAAGAATTTTCATACCCTTTAAAATATAATATAAAAAGGGAAACTATAGGAAATTGTCTTAAAAAATATATAATTTTTTTTAACATACCTCAATCCACACCAAAAAATATAATTATAAGTTGTACTAAACATACTAAATTAGAGTATACCTTTTGAATATTCCATTTCTTGTTTCACTATATAGGCTATAATCTCCATTACCCTACTATTAGCATGGTTGGAGTCATGATGAACTCACTATACATTGCCTCTTAATCTAATCAATTTATTTTCATATTAATTAGTTGATATATATAGGCACATTTAACAATATAGTCTATTTCAATACTTATCTTATAAAGTAGTCCACATTCTAGTAATAAGTGATTTATATTAAAACATGGTTTATTAGTTATGTTTAATATCCTTTTGACCCTCACGAGCTCTTGTACACAACATAAATCACTGAGGATTCCTTGCATTCATACTAATCAGATCATATTTATAATTTTCATACCATATAACGATCCCATATATTGCAATGTCCAGGATTTTACACAATTTGATAACATTGGCACATAAATAGTTTAGCTATCCATAAATTGAAACAATAAATAATTTTATTACTCTACATCCTTTGTATATGCATATATAACATCATTTATAAATTGTAAATATAACCATTCACCACTATAAACACTTCACATATGAATCCATGTCAACAATATGGGACATGTTGAACTAGGGCTAGCCCACATGTTAGACTTGGCAGGATTTAGCATAACCCTTATGACACCAACCCATGTGAACTCACATGGCTCACCCGATTTGCGCACTTTCAATTGGCAGAATTTGTTTTCTAGATATAATGATGGATATTTGTTAGGTTTTATCAAAACAACTTGCCCTAATCCATGCGAATTCATTTTTCTTTTTTCATTTTGTCTCTAACTGCTAGAGTGATGCTCTAATTGTTCCGTAATGTGGCATGGTTCTCGGCCATGTAGCTCCCATTACACCTCGTGGTTTTGTAAGTGAACATATTTATCTTCAGAGAGTCTTCCTGTCGCTTAGTGAACAAAGTTATTTCCCTCATATTGGAGATTTTGTACAGTAAATTTTGTTATATCGTTCATGTTCTTTGTTGTACTCTATTAATGCCTTGAATTGGTTCTCATGTTTTCATTGTCACAAGTTCAATAAGGTTTTTTCTGAGTCCCAGTGATTTATGTATTAGTTTGGACTACCAAAATTGAGAATCCATGGCTCTCATTTAGAGGTTTTCTCTATTTTATCTTTTAGGGTTTTATTGCACAACTGACATTTTTATTTTAATGTTGGCATTTTGGCACAGGTGTGGCGCTATGGTACAGATGTTGTCCTTGATGGCAACTCACTTTGGTGGCAGATCTCAGTTCAGGTACTCAGAATGAAGGAAATCTTGTATACGCAGGTACACCTTGCCGAAGACGCGTATGCGTATACACGCACTTTTATGCACATAAAAGCGTGTACATGATGGGAAACTTATTTTTGGTCCATGGTTGTTAGCCCTTGGAATTTGAACCTTTGGTTGTGGACCATGGTATCTCGGCAGAAGAGTTGAACCCAGGTTTTTGGCCCTTGGTATTGGTTTATTATGGTTTTGGACCGTGGTATTGAGGAAGGCCTAAAACTATAAAAGAGGAAGTAGATCATGTGGCAAGATATTATCTGAATCATTGAATATCTAATATCGTGATAGATATGGAATACGGGTGATTGGGTTATGGTACAGATCTAGATCTGAATGAAGGTGGAACCTGAGCGCAAGAAGGATAAGGACTATTGATAGATCTAAATCTCAAGGCTTGAACATTGGTATCTCTGTATGATTTTGATCTGTTATATGTGGCGCACTCTTGATCTATAAATCTGGGCCAACTAATGTTTGAATGCTTAAAAGAATAAATTATCCTTATAGATCTATACGCAGGTTCAGTGATTGAAGGTGTGTATATACGTGTTTTATGTGAATGAAAGACGCGTATACGCAGGTTGGTTGTGGTACAGAAGTGTATACTCGCAAGTTGATAAATAGTGAAGTAGCGTATATGTCTTGATTTATGTTCTAGCTGCTTCTGTTTTATTGCTGCAGTGTTCTAGGTTCAGAATTGGTGTTTGATTACAGTTACTGTGTTCTGGGTTCAGTGGTCAGAGAAGTGCTTAGTTGTTTCAGCTTTTGATTGGTGAAAAGGAGTTTGGGTTATGCTGAAATTCTTGATGTTAGATTGATGTTACTTGTGGATCCAGTCTGAAAATTAATGAAACGAGGTCCCTGAAAGCAAAGAGAAGGTTGCAGCCTTCTGCAGGTAGGAGCCTGCGTACTAGTATCTCAAGCTAGTACAAGAACTAAGGGGGTTGGAGCTCCCTTCCAGGGAAGCTGGAAAACGAGAGAGAGTTGTAGCTCTCTGTAGGTTGCAGCCTGCGTACTGGTAAAGTCTGCTCCAGTACAAGCCATTGTAAAGAGAAGTTTCTAATTAAAAAGAAGATAGAGACGAATTGCAGCAGGGGGTTTTCACCCACATTAGGTTTCCTCCTTATATCTTGTGTTCTTGTGTGTGACTGTTTTCTGCTCTGTTTCACTACTTTTGATACTGTCTATATGCATCTAAATCACAGATTAATAACTGACATTTGAAAGATATTTCAAATTATAAGTCTGCTTGATATACGCGGGTTTCTTTATCTGTAGTTGCGTATATACGCGGTTTTTATTAACTGAAGTAGCGTATATTATCTGGAATTTAGAAAGGAAATATTTGGCTTGATAATACTGATTCACCCCCCCTCTCAGTATTATTTCCAACAATTGGTATCAGAGCAGGTCCTTAAGAGAGGCTTGATCGCTTGAAGGAAGATCGCTCATCATGAGCAACTACGAGAGGGAAGCATCAATGAGGCCACCAATTTTTGATGGGACAAACTTCAATTATTGGAAGGTAAGAGTTACTGCCTATCTTCAATCTCTTGGTACAGAAGTTTGGGATATCATAGATACAGGCTACACTTTTCCTTCAGCTACTCCTACAGATGCGGCCGAGAAGAAGAAATATGAAACAAACGCTAAAGCAGTCAATACTCTGCTAGGATGCTTATCTCAAACAGAATTCGTGAAGGTTATGCAATATAAATCTGCAAAAGAAATATGGGACAAGATTGTCTTGAGCTACGAAGGAGATGAACAGGTAAAGCGTGCTAAACTTCAAACCCTCAGGATTCAGTATGAGAATCTCAGAATGTATAATGATGAAAGTGTGGCTAACTATTTCCTTCGGGTAGACGAGATTGTTAATTGCATGAAAAACTTGGGTAAAGAAATAAAAGAGGCTATTGTGGTTGAAAAAGTTCTAAGATCATTGTCCCCCAAGTTTGAATCTAAAGTGTCTGCAATAGAAGAAAAGGAAAATCTACGAACTCTTACTATGTCTCAGCTACACGGAATTCTAACTGCTTATGAAATGAGGAAAGGAGGTCCATCTGACAAGAGAGAAGTTGCCTTCAAGGCTTCAGGCAAAGGAGAGTACTATGAATCAAGACATGAGTCAGAAGAAGAAGAAGAATCAAATTTTGTCAGAAATCTTCAACGGGGTGCTGGACGGTTCAGAGGTAAGTTGCCCTTCAAATGCTTTGCTTGTGGAAGAGTGGGTCACTATGCTGCCAAATGTCCTCATAAGGATAAGATCGACAAGGGAAAGGAACCTATTAGATGGAACAAGAAACAGAACGCAAATAAGAAGAGCTACTACACTCATGAAGACAGTGATGGTCTATCAAATAGTGATGAAGATGAACGAGGTAATGACTATAAACTTTTAATGGCCTTTGAAGATGATGACTACATGGATGCTATAGATGTGGATAGATTTTATGATGAAATTTCTAGACTCAAGACATGTATAGAAGAAAAGAACATGATCATTGATACTCTACAATTTCAAATAGATGAAAAGGAAAAATATCTTGAAAGGTTAGAAGGTGAAATTGTTGGCCTTAGAAAAGAGATTGAGAAAACAAAGGCTATTAATCTTAAGTTTGTCAAAGGATCTGAAACTCTGGATGAGATCATCAATGTACAGCGTTCTCCACTAAACATGACAGGTTTGGGGTATAATGGAGAAACTTCTCAAGCATCCACCTCAAAGAGTTATCTTGATGCAGCAAGAAGAAATGAGCAAAAGAATAATGGAGATCACCAGGTAAAGCAGGGACGAATTACATCAAGAACAAACAAAGACTATCAGGTAAACCAGGGGCAATCCTTCTTAAGGGTGAACAAAAGCTACAACCAACCACAGGTAAAATCTTCTCAATTTGCTTCAAGAATGGATGACAATAGAAATTACAATCATTTGGCTGGTAGATTTGATAACCGCAGAAGTTTCTTCAATGGACAATGCTTCTCTTGCCATAACTTTGGTCACAAAGCAGCTCAATGTGTTGCATATAAAACAATCATGACTAGAGAAGCTCAAAAACATAGAAGTATGATTGGGCTTACAAAAAGGACCTATAACAACATTTCGACTCTTGAAAATGAAGTTGAATGTTCTATTTACAATAACTTTGGTCATGAAGATTCTGAATGCAGGAGCAAGTTTCCGCAGACAAAGGAACAAGCCTCAAGCACAAGAACATGGAGAATAAAGGAACCACAAACAGAAAGATGTGGGATAGCCTTTTATGCAGAGGGACAGGAAAATTTATGGTACATTGACAGTGGATGTTCGAAGCATATGATAGGTGATAAAGAAAAACTTGAATCATATTCTGCTTTAGAAAAGGGAAAGAGAGTTTCTTTTGGAAATGATACTCCTGCAGCTATAAAAGGAAAAGGCACTGCTCAGTTCAAAGAAAAGGTCAAAGCTGGAAATGTTTTGTATGTTGATGGCTTGAAGCATAATCTTCTAAGTGTCAGTCAGATGTGCGAGCAAGGAACCAAAGTAATATTTCGATCAAATGGGTGTTGTGTTTGTGATCTTGATACAGGGAAAACAATGATCAAAGGCAGAAGAACTCCAAATAATCTATACATATTTGAAGAAGGACAACAACAATGCTATTTGAGCAAGGATGATGAACATTGGTTATGGCACCGAGGGCTGGGGCATCTAAGCTTTTCACAAATAAGGAAGGCATGCAAATATCAGGCAGTTCGTGGTCTTCCAGATATCAAAATTCCAGACAACACCATATGCAAATCATGTCAGTTTGGAAAGCAAACCAGAACTAACTTTCCGGAGAAGGAAGGATCAGCTAGCATGCCTCTTGAGCTAGTCCATACAGATGTATGTGGTCCTTTTAGGAAAATGACACCACGAGGAGAAGAATACTTGATATTATTCATTGACAATTTCTCCAGGTTTGTTTGGTTAGGACTTATGAAGCACAAAGATGAAGCATTCGAAAAATTCAAATCCTTCAAAGCCTTGGTTGAAAATGAATCAGGTTACAAAATTAAGTGCCTCAGGTCCGACAGAGGTGGGGAGTTTACCTCAAATGAATTTTTTGATTTTTGTGAAGAACATGGGATAAGAAGGGAATTCTCCACAGCTAGAACTCCTCAGCAAAATGGAGTGGTAGAAAGGATGAACAGAACAGTCCAACAAATGGCTCGTGCTATGCTTGATGAATCCGAAACTCCCGCAACTTTCTGGGGTGAAGCTGCATATGCTGCGGTTGTTATTCTCAACAAAACAAATGTCTGAGTGAACAGCACTCAAACTCCTCATGAGCTCTGGTATGGTGAGACTCCTTCGGTAAAGCATTTCAATATTTTTGGGAGCAAATGCTATATTAAGAATACTGATGAGCAGCTTGGCAAACTTGAACCTAGAGCAGATGAAGGCATTCTTCTTGGTTATTCTCCCTACAACAAAGCACATAAGTGTTACAATAAAAGACTTGGAAGAATTGTTGACAGTATTGATGTAGTGGTTGATGAAAAAGGATACATCCCCAGGCAAGTAAATCATGAAAATATCGATGAGGATGAAGACTACTCTCCAAATCAGGCAGATGATGAAGAAGAACCCCAAGAGGCACCAGAGGAACAGATAAGGATAGAAGAGAAGAATCCATCCAGATATGTTCAGAAAAATCATCCAGAATCTCAAATTTTGGGGCAGAAAGAGGAAGGTATACAAACAGGAAGAACAATAGCAGAAGCTTCAAGCTATTTGGCATTGCTCTCTTCCACTGAACCGCAAAATGTAAAAGAAGCATGCAAAGATGAGTGTTGGGTTAAGGCAATGGATGAAGAGCTTGAGCAGATCGAAAAGAACAACACTTGGGAGTTGGTTCCTAGACCAAAAGACAAGAATGTCATAGGAACAAAATGGATCTTCAAGAACAAGTTGAATGAAAATGGGGAAGTTATTAGAAACAAGGCCAGGCTTGTTTGCAAAGGGTATGCTCAACAGGAAGGAATAGACTTTGAAGAAACTTTTGCTCCTATTTCTAGACTTGAGGCCATTAGAATGTTCCTTGCCCTCTCTAGCTTTCAAAAATTCAAAGTTTTTCAAATGGATGTGAAGTCAGCCTTTTTGAATGGAGACTTAGAAGAAGAAGTGTACATTGAGCAACCAGATGGCTTTATCCTTGGAAATGATCCAAATCTTGTATGCAAACTCTAAAAAGCTCTCTATGGGCTTAAACAAGCTCCAAGGGCTTGGTACTATCGGTTGGACAAATACCTTCATCAACAAGGATTTTCAAAAGGATCAGCAGATAGCAATCTATATATAAAAATTGAAAATAACAAATTGCTATTACTTGTTGTTTATGTAGATGATATTATCTTTGGGAGCAATGAAGAAGCTATGAGTCAAAGCTTTGCCTTGGTGATGCAGAAAGAATTCGAAATGTCATTACTTGGAGAATTGACATATTTTCTTGGATTGCAAATCCAACAAAATGAAGGCGGTATTTTCTTGTCTCAAACCAAGTACCTCAAGCAGATCTTGAAGAAGTATGGCATGGAAGATTCGAAACCAGTATGTACCCCCATGATTACAGGATGCAACCTTAGTGCAAATGATGAATCAGCAGCAACACATCAACCAACCTATAGATCCATGATTGGGAGTTTGCTTTATTTGACAGGTACCCGACCAGATATTATGCATGCAATGGGAATAGTTGGAAGGTTTCAGGCAAATCCAAAAGAAACTCATCTTCAGGCAGTGAAGAGAATCTTCAAGTACCTTCAAGGAACTCAAAACTATGGCTTATGGTATCCTAGAGATACAGATCTCACACTTCATGCTTACACAGATGCAGATTGGGCCGGAAGCGTGGATGACAGGAAGAGCACAAGTGGTGGTGCATTCTTTATGGGTTCCAGATTAGTATCTTGGTTCAGCAAGAAACAGAGTTCGATTGCTTTATCTACAGCAGAAGCAGAATATGTGGCTGCTGCATCCCATTGCACACAACTCCTTTGGATGATGCAAACCTTGCAGGATTTTCAAATCACTTGTACTCCACCTATCTCTATCTTATGTGATAATACAAGTGCAATAAGCATTTCAAAGAACCCAGTCATGCATTCAAAAACCAAGCACATACCGATCAAGTATCACTTTCTCCGGGAACAAGTGTTGGAACAAAAGGTCAAATTGGAGTATGTTCCTTCTAAGGAACAAGTTGCTGATATACTCACCAAACCACTGCCCAGGGAAACTTTTGAATATCTCAGACAGAAGCTGGGAGTTGTTGATGCTTCATCCTGCTGTTGAAGCTTGTCTGTGCAAAGAAAAGTTTATGTACGCGAGTTGGATGAGGGTAATCCGCGTACATACGCTGATTTGTGCAGGTGCAGTCGCGTATATGGAGTTCTGAAGAAAATCAACAAGGGCAGACTCTGGTTGAAGAGCATCTGATATGGGTCTGTCAGAGATCATCAGACACAAGTTCAGGGGGAGCAATTAATCTTCTAATAATGCATTGTTGGCATTACCTTAGAAGTTCTTGGTTCTAGTACTCAAGCTGTTTTGGTTCAGGTGGATCAGCTGCAGAAAGGAGATCAGAAGGAGAACATGATTGCTGATATCGACAGTGATTGTCAGATGATAATTGTCATTGGTGTTTTGCTTAATATTGATATTTTGTCTCTATGTCATGTATATTTTTTTTATCAAGGTCATGTAACAGCCTATTTTGGTTTCCCCACTATGCCTGGGATGATTGATGCAATTGATTGTCATATGTGAATTTCTGTTGTATCTCCACTTGGTTGGATGGATGATCCCCACTTGGTTGGGTGATGGTTGTATGTATTGAGTCTTTTGGTGATAGGAAGGTCCTTTATGATGTTTAAGTCATGGTTCTTCTTGAAGAACATCTTTTTGCAGATCTTTCCTACAGTCAGGGGGAGCATGTTCAACACAGCAGAGCAGAGATATCAACATGTACTCAGGGGGAGCACAGCCCTTTGCCCTTGATGACAAAGGGGGAGAATGACTTTGAGGATCTTGGGGTTGCCATCAAGTCCAAAGGGGGAGATTGTTGGCATTTTGGCACAGGTGTGGTGCTATGGTACAGATGTTGTCCTTGATGGCAACTCACTTTGGTGGCAGATCTCAGTTCAGGTACTCAGAATGAAGGAAATCTTGTATACGCAGGTACACCTTGCCGAAGACGCGTATACACGAGGTTTATACGTGCCGAAGTCGCGTATGCGTATACACGCACTTTTATGCATATAAAAGCGTGTACATGATGGGAAACTTATTTTTGGTCCATGGTTGTTAGCCCTTGGAATTTGAACCTTTGGTTGTGGACCATGGTATCTCGGCAGAAGAGTTGAACCCAGGTTTTTGGCCCTTGGTATTGGTTTATTATGGTTTTGGACCGTGGTATTGAGGAAGGCCTAAAACTATAAAAGAGGAAGTAGATCATGTGGCAAGATATTATCTGAATCATTGAATATCTGATATCATGATAGATATGGAATACGGGTGATTGGGTTATGGTGCAGATCTAGATCTGAATGAAGGTGGAACTTGAGCGCAAGAAGGATAAGGACTATTGATAGATCTAAATCTCAAGGCTTGAACATTGGTATCTCTGTATGATTTTGATCTGTTATATGTGGCGCACTCTTGATCTATAAATCTGGGCCAACTAATGTCTGAATGCTTAAAAGAATAAATTATCCTTATAGATCTATACCCAGGTTCAGTGAATTGAAGGTGCGTATACACGCGTTTTATGTGAATGAAAGACGCGTATACGCAGGTTGGTTGTGGTACAGAAGCATATACTCGCAGGTTGATAAACAGTGAAGTAGCGTATATGTCTTGATTTATGTTCTAGCTGCTTCTGTTTTATTGCTGCAGTGTTCTGGGTTCAAAATTGGTGTTTTATTACAGTTACTGTGTTCTGGGTTCAGTGGTCAGAGAAGTGCTTAGTTGTTTCATCTTTTGATTGGTGAAAAGGAGTTTGGGTTATGCTGAAATTATTGATGTTAGATTGATGTTACTTGTGGATCCAGTCTAAAAACTAATGAAACGAGGTCCCTGAAAGCAAAGAGAAGGTTGCAGCCTTCTGCAGGTAGGAGCCTGCGTACTAGTATCTCAAGCTAGTACAAGAACTAAGGGGGTTGGAGCTCCCTTCCAGGGAAGCTGGAAAACAAGAGAGAGTTGTAGCTCTCTGCAGGTTGCAGCCTACGTACTGGTAAAGTCTGCTCTAGTACAAGCCATTGTAAAGAGAAGTTTCTAATTCAAAAGAAGATAGAGACGAATTGCAGCAGGGGGTTTTCACCCACATTGGGTTTCCTCCTTATATCTTGTGTTCTTGTGTGTGAGTGTTTTCTGCTCTGTTTCACTGCTTTTGATACTGTCTATATGCATCTAAATCACAGATTAATAACTGACATTTGAAAGATAAATCAAATTATAATTCTGCTTGATATACGCGGGTTTCTTTATCTGTAGTTGCGTATATACGCGGTTTTTATTAACTGAAGTAGCGTATATTATCTGGAATTTAGAAAGGAAATATTTGGCTTGATAATACTGATTCACCCCCCCTCTCAGTATTATTTCCAACATTTAACTCAACTAATGTAACCCTCACACTTGTTACAGGAAAGATCTCCATTGCAGTTTATATTTGATTAACCCTTATGCATTGGTTTGATGAACATTTTGTTAAGGCACATATCATTTTCACTATTGTGTTTACTGTTCAATCATGATTTTTGAAGTCATATTTTAACTTGGGTATGGCTTTCTATGACCCTGGTGATAACAATAGGGTTTTACCCTACCTCTATATCTCTATTAGTTCACTTTTTTATACTCTGTTTACGAGAAGAGTGGTTTCTCCTCTAGAGTTTCCTCAAGAATTTGGGGTTTTCCCTCACTGCACCATATTAATTTAATTATTAGGTTACAGTGACCTCTTTGGCCATGGCTATCAATGGCTAAGTCACTGTAATGATCTACATGTCATTTATTATTTTTTTTTCAATTCCTTCACAAAATATATTGCTACTCAAATGACACAATATTAATGGGTATCTTCATACACGTGTATGCGTAGATGAAATGTACACTTTCTCTCAAGTAATATTTTCTTGTCCAATTCCAGTATGGATAATTTATGAATGTTCAACTGTTAGGTCCCTATAATACTAGTGTATTCCCCTTATTGTTATTGTTAGTGTAGCCCCCTATTTTTATTGTTGTGCCCATGTGTTTCCCATGTTGTTATTGTTATGCCCAATAGAAGCCCACTAATTTTATTGTTGTTCCCTTACATTATTATTTTTATGTAGGCTCTGATTATATTGTGACACTTTAGACTCTTATATATACCAAGGAGGTCTTATCATTTATATAAGCCAAGAATTATTCATTTATGTACTGTAAAGAATGTTTCACCCTTGAAGAGGATAATGTTTAAGTCATCGATCTATATTTTTATGAGTTGGTTGTATAACATTTGGTATTGTAGCTTTGGATTCTAAGTTTTCGCTTCTTCAAACAGGTCATCTTGTAATTTTCGCTATGCATTTTTCTACGAGGCTTTAGAAGCTTAAATTGCAACCATGTAGATTCGAAATATTTTTGAACTTCATGTATTAATTTTAGATCTCGGCTCGCCACATTTTCGAAGATATGATTTGAAGAAGTTAGGTTTTTGGAGGCTCCATAATTTAATCTCAAACATGAGACCTAGGAAAATTATCATAACTTTGTCTCTGAACATCAAATTTCAATTCCATCAAAATTGGATGAAATGTTATTGACTTTATCTTTTCGTGTATCATTTTTAGGGTCAAAGGTCAAAACAGTCACATGTGGTGCTTTGTACAATTTCACTATACTGAACGAGTCGATAATCAGGCCATCATGGGAGATTGGCCATAACTCTTTCTTGGAGAACGCAATCTTGATCTGACTTGTGGGTTTGGAAAGAAGAATAAGAGGGCTACCACATGACAAATGTTTAGACTTTGGAGATATGAAATTATAGAGATACAATAGTTGCAATATCGAGTTTCTAAAAAGAAAGAAAATTGTGTGTATATTTTAATTTTTCATAATTTTTGTTTCAAAAATTATTTTGAAGTGATCCAAAGGGAATATTGAAGCATATATATCAATATTTGGTTCTCAAATTCCTCCCAAAAAAATAATTCTACACCTATTAAGCCCTCATAAAGCTCTACTATGACGCATGAAGAGGAAGAATTGAAACATGATATATAAAAATTATGGGACCAAGTGCAACAAATTTCTCTCTCACAAAGAGAAACCAAAGATGACATGGATGTCTTAAAAGAGAACATGGATGGTATAAAAGGCAACATGGAGGTTTTTAAAGTAGACATGGATGCTATGAATTTCAAGTTGGGAGGGTTGACAAAATTGTTGCAAGAAATCCTTCTCAGTGGTGACAAGGTAATCCATGAAAATCATGGTGAGGACAACAAGAATATGAATTATTATTTTAGAGATTCCAAAGTGGGGTTTAAGAACCACCACATTCCAAATATAGATATGATGAATTTTGATGACAAGGATCCAATAACTTGGATACTACAAATGGAGCAACATTTTGATCTACATGATGTGCAACCTTCACAAAAGGTGAGTATTGCATCTTTATGTTAGAACCCAATCAATTTGTATGGTATAGATGGATTTGCTTTCGTAAACCACTTTTCACATGGTCAATTTTTACGGAGGAAATGATAGCACATTATGAAGACACAAACAAAAACACCTTCTTTAGCAAATTGATAAATCTTGAACAAAAGGGTTCAATGGCGAGGTAAATTCAAGACTTCCAAAAATTAAATATTAGGGTAACAGATATTCTAGAGGAGCATTAGGTTGATGTCTTCATAGGGACTTTAAAAGATAACATCCAACATGAAGTTCTCCTTTGGGAACCTTATTCATTGGACAAGGAATTCAAGGTGGCGAGAAAAGTTGAAAGAAAAATTATGGCAATAAGGAAGTCTACCACTCACAACTATAAATATGAAAGTGTTGTTGCTCCTAGTCTCCACAACCTACAAGGTTGGCAACACAATAATTGGAGGAAAAAAGAGTAAAAGGGCTTTGTTATATTTGTGATAGAAAATACAATAAAGGTCATAAGTGTGTTGAGAAGAAATTATTCTACATAGATTGTGAAGAAGAGAAACAAAAATAAGAAGAAACCTCAAAATATAAGGACATCCACAAGGAACTAACCCCAGAGAAAGAAGAGGAAACATAAATATATGAGGACATCCACAAGGAACCAACCCCAGAGAAAGAAGAAGAAACATAAAAATATGAGGACATCCATAAGGAACCAACCCCAGAGAAAGAAAAAATGAATCCAACCATATCTTGTAATACATTGGCAAGAATTACCAGTTCTCAAACTCACAATATTAAAGGATATATCAAGAAGAAATAGTTAATAGTTCTGATTGATTCGAATAGTACCCATAATTTTATTCATTGTTAGATAGTCAAGGAATTGAATTGCTTCCTATATCTAGTATTAGAGTGTCAAGTGCTGGTTGCCAATGGAGGAGCTATAAATTTCTTTGGAAAGTGCCATAATACCAATCTAACCATGGGGAAATATGTGTTGAATAGTATAATTCTTTCCATTCCAATGGGTGGTGTTGATGTTGTACAAGGAGTCCAATGGTTACAATCTTTGGGAATGATAACTTTCAATTTTCAAGAACTTTTCTTGAAATGTTTCTGGGAAGGAAAGGAAGTTGAATTAAGGGGCATCATAGGGAAACTACAAAATATAATTATCTCTAATGACATGAAAAAGCTTCTAAAGAAATAATAACGAGGAATAACTGAAAAAGTATGCTCGCTAGAGGTTCAAACATCGAAATCATCTATTTCTCCAAATCCCCACAAAGCCTTAGACAATAATTCCAAGATATTTGTGACTCCCAAATGCCTCCCACCTATTCATGATCATGATCATGTTATTCATTTGATTCCTAGAAGTGTTCCTCTAAACATTAGACCTTACAGATATATGTATGCCCAAAAGAGTGAAATTGCACATATGGTAGCAGAAATGCTAAAGGCTGGTATAATTCAACCTAGTCAAAGTTCTTTCTCTACTCTAGTAGTATTGGTGCAAAAGAAGGATGGGGCATGGTGCATTTTTCCATATTATGGGGAGCTCAACAAGCTCACTATTAAAGATAAATTTCCCATTCCTGTCATTGATGAATTGTTGGATGAATTACACGAAGCAATTTACTTCACCAAGTTGGATCTTCATTCAGGATATTATCAAATTAGAATGAAGAATGAAGACATTCTGAAATCAACATTCAAAACTCATGAGGGTCATTATTAATTTTGGGTCATGCCTTTTGGCCTTACTAATGCACCTTCCACATTTCAGGGTTTGATGAATTCCATTTTCAAATCCTTCCTTAGAAAATTTGTGTTAGTATTTTTTGATGATATACTAATCTACAACAAGTCTTGGAAGGATCATGTTTGACATGTTGACAAGGTGCTCAAACCATTGGATGAGAAACAATTATATGAAAAAACCTTGAAATGTTTCTTCAGAGTACAAGAGGTGGAATATTTGGTTCATATTGTATCTCATGAGGGTGTTAAGGTAGAGCCTAACAAAATAAACCCATTAAGGAATGGAAAATCCCCAACCATAAAGAATCTTCGAGGATTTCTTGGGTCGACATGGTATTATTGCAAGTTTGTTAAGAATTATGGGAGAATAGTAGCACCTCTAACAACATTACTAAAAAAAGATGCATTTTCGCGAACTCCAAAGAGGAAATGTGCCAAGCATCGGTCTTAGCTATGCTAGACTTCACAAAAACCTTTATTGCGGAATGTGACACCTTGGGAAATGGAATTGGTGTTGTTTTAATTAAAGAAGGAAGACCCATTTCTTTCAAAAGTCGTCCAATCATGGTGTAATCAAAAGAAACTATTTACAGAAACTTATTTATGAGAAGGAAATGTTGGCAATACTACATGCATTAAAGAAATGGCGACCTTACCTAATCGAAAGACACTTCAAGGTAAAAACAGATCATGATAGTCTTAAATAATTTTTGGAACAAAGATTGTCTTCAGAAGAGCAACAAAAATGGGTCACAAAGATGTTGGGTTGTGACTTTGAAATTATCTACAAAAAGTGGAAGCAAAATGTTGTTTCAAATACACTCTTAAGAAAGGATGAGGATGTGGAAACATTTCTTTGTACCATTTTTATTATCCAACTTGATTGGATAATAGAAGCAAGGGATGAATGGAAGAATGGTGAAGAGGTGTGGACACTCATTCAAAATTTGCAAGAAGATCCTAATAAATCTGATACATATAGTTAGAAAAATGATTCATTATGGTAGAAAGATCACTTATATCTTTCTAAGAATTCCCAACTCAAGCAAAATATTATTTTGGAATTACAAACCTCCCCTATAGGAGGGAACTTAGGATTTTTAAAAATTTACCACAAGATCAAGAAGGAATTTTTTTGGGATGGACTTAAATATGATATTCAAACTTTTGTGGCAGAATGTTTGGTTTTCCAACAAAATAAAGTTGAGACAATTAAGATCCCAAGCCTATTACAACCTTTAGCCATTCCAAGTCAGCATTGGGAGGAGGTCTTAATGGATTTTATCATAGGTTTACCCAAGTCTAAATGAAAGAGTGTCATCATGGTGGTAATTGATAGACTTACCAAGTAAGCACACTTTTGTGCAGTATCTCGTCCTTTTAAAGCCAATACAGTTGTTATTGCATTTATGGAAACAATTCCAAAGCTACATGGAAACTCAAAGATTATTATATGTGATAAAGATCCAATTTTCACTGGAAATTTTTGGAGGGGATTCTTTTCATGTCTTGGTACTCAATTAGATCATAGCTCATCTTATCATCCTGAATTTGACGGGAAAATGAGATAGCGAACAATATTTGGAATGATATCTTCGTTTCTTTGTATCTGAAAAACAAATACAATGGGTTAAGTGGTTACCTGTAGTTGAATGGTTATAACACTTCCTTCCGTACTACAACAAAAACGAATCCATTTATGGTACTTTATGGATATCATCCACCATCCATCACATCATATTTAAGAGAAAATTCTAAGGTTCAAGCATTGGCAGATCACATCGAGCATCAACAAAAAGTTCTCCAACTCTTAAAGGATAACCTTACTTTGGCACAAAATCGAATAAAACCATTCGCAGATCATCATCGTAGTGAAAGAAGTTTTGATTTAGGTGACTGGGTATTTTTATGGCTACAACCATACGAACAAATGTCCCTCAAGCAAGCTAAGAAGGGTAATAAATTATCACCCAAGTAATATGGTCTTTACAAGGTGTTGTAAAAGATTGGTACTATGGCATAAAAATTTGAGTTGCCTTGACTTTCCTGATTACACCCAGTTTTCCATGTTTCATGCTTAAAGAACGTTATCGGTGAAAAGCTCCCAATTCAAAAAGTGTTGCCAGAACTTGATGAAGAAGGAAGATCATATTTGATCCTGAAGCATCCATGGAAATAAGAATCCGGTAGCTACGGAATCGATTAATTTCAATGTATCTCATTAAGTGGAAGAACCTACCCACTAAATATTCCACATGGGAGGATGAGAATTTTATACAAAAGCATCTAGAACTACTTAAGCATTGAGGATACCACTTTTTTGAATGAGAGGGGCATGTCAGGTCCCTATAATACTAGTGTATTCCTTTTATTGTTATTATTAGTGTAACCCCCTATTGCTGTTGTTGTGCCCATGTATCCCCCATGCTGTTATTGTTGTGCCCCATAGAAGCCCAATATTTTTATTATTGTGCCCTTACATTATTATTATTATTATGTAGGCTTTGATTATATTTTGACCCCTTAGACTCCTATATTTACCAAGTATTATCATTTGTATCATCCAATAATTGTTCATTTATGTAATGTAAAGGAGGTTTCACCCTCGAACAAGATAATTTGTATGTCATTGATCTATCTTTTTGTGAGATGGTTGCATAAGATACATCGTCCATTCACAATTTGTTTCCATTTTGAACACGTCTACAACATATATAACTCAAGTTAGTTTCTCATAAATTTTCAAAAAAAAAAATGATATGTTCCATTGGAAAATTCAAAGGGTACATATATAACTCAAGTTAGTTTCTCATAAAGTTTCAAAAAAAAAGAAGATATGTTCCATTGGAAAATTCAAAGGGTTTTATACTTAAAATACTAGATAGGTATCAAATGCCAATAACGTGTCATGTTGATTATCATATTCATCTATAATTTTCTTTCTTCCTATTTTTATTCACATATTAACATCTTTAAAATTTACATCTTAAAAATAGCCTGAAATTTGAATTTCAAAGTTAAATATCCATAGAAACCACATCATGTGAAGCGAACAATGAAATTATCCACGATAACCACCTCCTCAGGGATATAAATTTGGTTTATATTTAACTTTGAAATTCAAAAATACTTAAAATTTGTCAACCTACATAATTTTTTTAATATTCACTATAATATGTTTAATGCTCCAAAACACAAGAATTTCTCATCTAAAAACTCAAGCTTAATAGTGTGATGGTCCTCATCTAAAATTACATGACGAGTGTTTTTAAATTTTCAGGTCACTTTCTGGGACGTTATATTCTAATTGTTGGGTGCCACCTTTGAAGCAGAGAAGCTAAAAGTTAAAAATTTAAATGGTCTTTACATATTCATCTAAATTTACTAACAAGTGAAAATGTGATTGGGGGTTGTATTAGAAATGTTTTCATTTGAACAACTAAATTCTGCTCACTCTCATCTATTCATTATTATTCTTAAATTTTAAAAATACCATGATAAGGAGGTGAACCAAATATGCTTTATAGAGATACAACCCCACGAAATTTATTTAGATAGAAAGCCTTGCTACCTTTGAGATAGGTGTGGTAGAAACTGCAAAACGCACACGCAACAACCATACTATTAGTCTAGTTTCCAATTTAATAGACTATGAAAAAAGTATATCCAAATCTACTTTAAATAATAAACTCTAAATCAAACACTTCATGATGACAAATAAAAAAATCTAAATTAAAACTTTAATCCATTTCAAAAAAAATATAAGTACTATCGAAAACTAATTACTTACTCATCTATTATTATGTAAATATGGTACCAATAACAATAGAATAAACTAAATATCAAACTTATCACCAAAAACTATTTTCCGCTTCAAGAAGGGATCCAACTCACTTTGACCACGAAAACAAAACCAAATAGCAAAAATAATTTCAAATTATAACATTAACATGCTTCCAAATCTCACTCAAGAATAATAATCTCTTTTTTAAGAAAAACTATAATAAAATAACATATAAAATAAGGCTATCAAAAGCACCATCTTGCTGGTGCGGTGTGGAATATGGATATCAAAAGCACCATCTTGCCAGTGAATAAAGTAGGCAGTAAATCGGCCGAAGTTCAAGCTATCGTTCCCTTGTTTGAGATGTCTTTCAAAAGATTATCGTTCCCTTGGGATGTCTTTCAAAAGATTAACGAAACAAATTGATAGTTGGAATATTTAATGACGGAAGGAGACACCTTTGTCATACGTATGATATGAAGAGGCAGGAGAGGATGGAAAGCAAAGTACGGCTAAGTTTATTCTTTTTGTAACAGCGATATATTTTTTAAAATGGTGGTATACTTTTTTATTTTTTGAAATATAGTATAGATTTATAAATCTATATATATATGTGTTTATGCTTTTTTCTAAGCAATTTTATGTGAAAAAATAATAACAATTAGGTTATAAAATCAAATTTTATATCCAGCAAAAACTTAAAGCGTATAATTATTGTTATATATATAAGTTCAGAAGGACACAATGAAGTCTTTAATTTTTTGAATCTGAAGTCTTTAATTTTTTGAATTTTATTAGGAGTAGATCGATTAATTATCATTTTTATTATATTTTTTTAGAATTCATTTTCTATTATTATTTAGAACAATAGTTACATCATTTACATCGCATACAGTTAAAAAGCACTATAGATTATCTTGGCATATAGTTTGGAAGTCAAACCAAACATAGAATTTGAGGCTCCAACAAACGCCGATCGAAATTTGCAAGCTACTCATGATACACCTAATGAAATGTAGGAAAAAAAGGGGTAGTTTTGTACTATAAATTGTGCATACATATAAAAAAAGATGAAAGCCCTCAAGCTAGAGTGAGATACAATATTTTACCATGATTTGTAGTAGAAACAATGAAGTCCATATGATTAGATCTCTTGCATAGAATGATCAAGATTAACTAGGGGAGTTGGGTCACAGTCACATAGAAGGATGCTCCCGATGCATTGTAATCGTTAGTCAAATTTTTGGTAAAGGAAGTGGGGTTCTTCCATCCAGAGGAGGAGTTCATCATGTTTCCTTTTGTGTTCAAACAATACTTTTTCAAACAACTTCTTGAGATGCCAATACAAATCAACACTAAGAAAATATCGGTAACCCATATTAGGGATCCAGTTGGATATGGATGCCAACACCTCAAAATCATATATATCTTCACATTCATCAACCACTTGTCACTTGATGTCCTTGATTTCTTGTTGCAACACCAAGGGAATATGATCCTGATACCTATCTAAAGGAACATGCTCTCCAACATGGGATTGAGTATTGATGGGGCCATCACAACCCTTAGTACCTTTTTTGGAGCATGCTCATTAATGAGGCATGCTTGATAACATGATTTCACAATGAGATAAAAAGGAAAGTGGAGAAAAACATCCAGGGAAAGTGAAGCAAAGGTGACAACAGAGAGGGGTATGAATGCCCAAAGGTAAGGGACCTTCCAAATGTAAGACAAGTAGAGAGATCATATATTAAGAGAAGAAGAAACCCCCCAATAATTGAAATGTAAGCACATTGAACAACAAATAAAAAGATCCAACTAATCAAAACCATAATTACCTAAGGTCTATGGAGAATTTTTATGGAGGTAGATGTCACGATAGTCACCTATTTTTGTGCAAAAGAAAATCCACACACTACTCCTTTCCTAGTCAAATTTTGTGATAACCAAGTGTAGGGAGGTTGTGAGAACAAACAATACAAATCAAGAACAAAAAGGGCTAAGGTTCCCTTAGGAGAATGTGAGATTACGAGTGTAAGTCATAGACAAAGCATGGTTAGAAAGGAAGCCACTAGGAAAGGAGGGCCTTGTCCTTCCATAAACTCAGCGATGTAAAATTGATAAGCGAGAGTATGTTGTGTGTGGAGGTTACAAAAATTAACACAATGTAGATTTTGTCGAAAATCACAAAAGGAGGAAACATTTTCTTGATGTACATATAACTATTTGAATGAACCTTGAAATGCATAGTTTGAATAAACCTTGAAATGCCTAGTTCCTTGAATGGGAGTCACAATTCCCCTACATAAATTCAATTCAGCGTTAATGTGTAGTAACCTACATTTGCATGTGTTTATCATCAAGTGGCTCTATATCAATATCCAATGGTGAGAAGTTCCCCCCATTGGAATCATCCACCACGTGTGCATGATGGGAGTGTGGAGGCTAACTTCTCATCATCACTATCACCTCCCTCCTTGGCTCATATGTCTCCCAACATGCGTGCATCAATTTTTTTTTTTTTAATTACAAAATAGTGAGAAGAGATATTGTAAAAATAATTTATTGGATAAGATATTAATATTTTTTATAAAGTTATTTTTATTAGTGTGAAAATAAAGATAAATGCAAGATAATTATTATAAATTTGTCAATTTTCATATCTAAGGCTGGTATAAGTTAATGTTTTTTTATCTTATATGTTAAGCATTTTCACACCCTTTAAAATACAATATAAAAACGGAAATATAGGAAATTATCTTACAAAATATGTAACTTTTTGTAAGATACCTCAATTCGACACCAAAAATAATAATAATAATTATAAGTTGTACTAAACATACTAAATAATAGCGTACCTTTTGTATATTCCATTTCTAGTCTAACTATACATGTTATAATCTCAATTACCCTATTATTAGCATGGTTGGAGTCATGATGAACTCACTATGCAATGCCTCTTAATCTACACCATTGTTCTCTTTTCTATTTCAAAATACATATTCCGCTCACTAATGAATTGGCTTACTTGATGTATTAATACTCAATTGATTTTAGTATTAATTAGTTGATATTTATAGGCACGTTTAACAATATAGTTTATCTCAATACTTATCATATAAAGTAATCCACATTCTAGTAATAAGTGATTCATATTAAAATATGGGTTGTTAATTATGTTTAATATCCTTTCGACCCTCACGAGCTCTTGTACACAACATAAATCACCAAGGATTCCTTGCATTCATACTACTCATATCATCTTTATAATTTTCATACCATATAACGTTTATCTCAATACTTATCATATAAAGTAATCAATACTTATCATATAAATTAATCCACATTCTAGTAATAAGTGATTCATATTAAAATATGGGTTGTTAATTATGTTTAATATCCTTTCGACCCTCACGAGCTCTTGTACACAACATAAATCACCAAGGATTCCTTGCATTCATACTACTCATATCATCTTTATAATTTTCATACCATATAACGTTGGCATAAAAATAGTTCAGATATCCATAAATTGAAACAATAAGCAATTGTGTTACCCTACATCTTTTTTATATGCATATAACATCATTTATACATTGTAATATTACCCATTCACCACTATAAAATATTCACATAGGAATTCATGTTAAAAATATGGGATATATTGTATTAGGGATAGCCAGACTTTATACTTGGTAGGATTTAGCATAAGTCATGTGACACCAACCCATGTGAAGTCACATGGCTCACCCACATTGCAGACTTTCAATTGACACAATTTTTTTTTCCTATATGTAGTGCTGGAGATTTATTAGGTTTTATCAAAACAACTTGCCCTAATCCATGTGAGTTCATTTGTCTTTTTTTTCATTTTGTCTCTAATTGCCAGAGCGCCACTCTAACTGTTCTGTAATGTGGCATTGTTCTCAGCCATGTAGCTCCTATTACACCTTGTCGTTTTGTAATTGAACATATTTATCTCTAGAGAGTTTGCCTAACACACAGCGAACAAATTTATTGCCCTCATACTGGAGATTTTGTACAGTAAGTTTTGTTATGTCATTCATGTTCTCTATTGTACTCTATTAATGCCTTTAATTGGTTCTCATGTTTTCATTGTTGCAAGTTCAATAAGGTTTTTTCTAAGTCCCAGTGAGTTATGTATTAGTTTGGACTACCAACATTGAGAATCCATGGCTCTCATTGAGATGTTTTCTCTATTTCATCTTTTAGGGTTTTATTACAAAACTCACATTTTTATTTTAACTCAAAAAATGTAACCCTTACACTTGTTATAGGAAAGAGTGCCACTGTAGTTGATATTTGATTAACTCTTATGCATTGGCTTGATTAATATTTTGTTAATGCACATTTCATTTTCATTATTGCGTTTACTATTCAATCATGATTTCTCATGTCATATTTTAACTTGGGTCTCATTTTCTACAACCCTGGTGATAACAATAGGGTTTTACCCTACCTTTATATATGTATTGGTTCACTATTTTATACTCTGTTTAGGAGAAGAGTGATTTCTCCTCTGGAGTTTTCTCAAGAATTTAGGGTTTTCCCTTACTGCACCCTATTAAGTTAATTATTAGGTTATGGTGACTTCTTTGGCCATGGCTATCAATGGCTAAGTCATTGTAATGATCTACATGTCATTTATTATTATTTTTTATTCCTTCACAAAATATGTTGCTACTTAAATGAGACAATATTAATGGGTATCTTCATACACAGGTGTGCAGAGATGAAATGTACACTTTCTCTCAAGTAATCTTTTCTTGTTGAATTCCAGTATGGATAATTTATGCATTTTAAACTATTAGGCCCTATAATACTAGTGTATTCCACTTATTTTTATTATTTGTATAGCCCCCTATTGTTATTGTTGTGCCCCATAGAAGCCCACAATTGTTATTTTTGTTCCCTTACATTATTATTGTTATGTGGGCTCTGATTATATTGTGACCCCTCAGACTCCTATATATACCAAGGAGATCTTATAATTTGTATAATCGAAGAATTATTCATTGAAGTAATGTAAAGAAGGTTTCACCCTCAAAGAGGATAATTTTTAAGTCATTGATCTAACTTTTTCCAAGTTGGTTGCATAACATTTGGTATCGGAGCTTTGTATTCTAAGGTTTCGCTTCTTCAAACAGGTCATCTTGGAATTTTCACTATAACCTTTTTTCTGCGAGGCTTCTAAAGCTTAAATTGCAACCACATAGAGTTGAAATATTTGTGAACTTCTTGTATGAATTTCATATCTCGGCTCGGTACATTTTCGAATATATAATCTAAGGAATTTAGGATTTTTTCAGGCTCGAGAATTCAATCTCAAACATGTGACCTAGGGAAAATCATCATAATTTTCTCTCTGAGCATTGGATTTCAATTCCATCAAAATTGGATGAAATTGTATGGAATTTTGTTTTTCATGTATAATTTTCAAGGTCGAAGGTTAAAACAATCACAAGTGGCACTTCGTACAATTTCACTCGACTAAATGAGTCGATAATCACATCATTGTGGGAGATTGGGCATAACTCTTTTTTGAAGAATCCAATCTCGGTCTGACTTGTGAGGTTGGAAAGAAGAATAAGAGGGTTACCACATGAAAAATGTTTAGACTTTGGAGATGTGAAATTACATAGATACAGCAGTTGAAATATCGAGCTTCTAAAAGAAAGAAAAATGTGTCTATATTTTAATTTTGCATAACTTTTGTTTCAAAATCAGTTTGAAGTGATCCAAAGGGAATATTGAAGCATCTATATCAGTATTTGGTTCTAAAATTCCTCCCAAACAAAATATTTCTACACCTATTAAGCCCTCGTAAAGCTCTACTGTGATGCATGAAGAGGAAGAATTGCAACATAATATATCAAAATTATTGGACCAAGTGCAACACGTTTCGCTCTCACAAAGATAAAACAAAGAGGATATGGATGGCTTAAAAGGGGACATGGATGGTATAAAAGGCAACATATATGTTTTTAAAGTACACATGGATGTTATGAATGTCAATTTGAAAGGGTTGACAAAATTGTTGGAAGAAAGGCTTCTCAATGGTGACAAGGTAACCCATGAAAATCATGACGAGGACAAAATGAATATGAATTTTGATTTTAGACACTCCAATGTGGGTTTAAAAAACACCACATTCCAAATATATATGATGAATTTTGATGGAAAGGATCCGATAACTTGGATACTACAAATGGAGCAATATTTTGATCTACATGATGTGCAATCCTCACAGAAGGTACGTATTGCATCTTTATATTTAGAACTCAATCGGTTTGTATGGTATGGATGGCTTTGTGCTCATAAACCACTTTTCACATGGTTAATTTTTACGAAGGAAGTGATATCACATTATGAAGACACAAACATAAACACCTTCTTTAGCCAATTGATAAATCTTAAGCAAGAGGGTTTAATGGTAGAGTACATTCAAGACTTCTAGAAATTGAATATTAGGGTAACTAATATTCGAGAGGAGAATAGGATTGATGTCTTCATAGGTACTTTAAAAGATTACATCCAACATGAGGTTCGCCTTTGGGAACCTTATTAATTGGACAAGGCATTCAGGGTGGCGAGAAAAGTTGAAAGAAAAATTATGGTGACAAAGAAGTCTACAACTCACAACTATAAATATGGAAGTGTTGTTGCTCATAGTCTCCACAGCCTACAAGGTTGACACCACAACAATTAGAGGAAAAAAGGGTAAAAGGAATTTGTTACAGTTGTGATAGAAAATACAATAAAGGTCATAAGTGTGCTGAGAAGAAATTATTGTACATAGATTGTGAAGAGGAGAAAGAAAAAGAAGAAGAAACATGAAAATATGAGGATATCCACAAGGAACCAACCCCAGAGAAAGAAGAAGTTTATCTGACCATATCTTGTAATACATTGGCAAGAATTACCACTCCTCAAACTCTCAAGATAGAAGTATATATCAAGAAGAAAAAGGTAATAGTTCTCATTGATTCGGGTAGTACCCATAATTTTATTTATTGTAAGATTGTCAAGGAATTGAATTGCTTCCTATATCGAGTACCAGTGTGTCAAGTGATGGTTGCAAATGGAGAATATCAAGCTAACCATAGGGGAATATGTATTGAATAGTCTAATGTTTTCCATTCCAATGGGTGGTGTTGAGGTTGTACAAGGATTTGAATGGTTACAATCTTTGGGGATGATAACTTTTAATTTTCAAGAATGTTTCTTCAATTTTTTTTGGGAAGGAAAGGAGGTTGAATTAAGGGGTCTCAGAAGGAAAATAAAAAATACAATTAGCTCTAGTGGCATTACAAGCTTCAAAAGAAATAACAATTGGGCATAATTGCAAAATTATGCTCACTAGAGGGTCAAACATTGAAATCACCTATTTCTCCATATCTCCACAAATCCTTAGACAAGAATTCCAAGATATTTGTGACTGCCAAATGCCTCCCACCTACTCATGATCATGGTCATGTTATTCATTTGATTCCTGGAAGTTTTTCTCTAAACATCAAACCTTACAAATATCTCTATGCCCAAAAGAGTGAAATTGCACGTATGGCGACAGAAATGCTAAAGGTTGGAATAATTCAACCTAGTCAAAGTTCTTTCTCTTCTCTAGTAGTATTGTGCACAAGAAGGATGGATCATGGTGTGTGTTTCCATATTATAGGGAGCTCAAAAATCTCACTATTAAAGAAATTTCCCATTCCTATCATGGATGAATTGTTGGATGAATTACACGGAGCAATTGACTTTACCAGGTTGAATCTTCGTTCAGGATATCATCAAATTAGAATTAAGAGTGAAGACATTCTGAAAGAAACATTCAAAAATCACGAGGGTCATTATGAATTTTTGGTCATGCCTTCTGGCCTTACTAATGCACCTTCCACGTTTCAAGGTTTGATGAATTCCATTTTCAAACCCTTTCTTAGAAAATTTTTGTTAGTATTTTTTGATGATATACTAATCTACAACAAGTCTTGGAAGGATCATGTTCAACATTTTGACAAGGTGCACAAACTATTAGAGGAGAAACAATTACATGCAAAAGCCTCGAAATGTTTGTTTAGAGTACAGGAGGTGGAATATTTGGGTCATATTGTATCTCATGAGGGTGTTAAGGTAGACCCTAACAAAATTAAATCCATTAAAGAATGGAAAATCCCCACAACATTTAAGAATCTTTGAGGATTTCTTGGGTCGAGATGGTATTATCGCAACATTATTAAGAATTATGGGATAATAGCAACACCTCTAACAACATTACAGAAAAAATGCATTTTCGTGGACTCTGAAAGCAACTAAGGCCTTTGAACATCTTAAGGAGGAAATGTTCCAAGTACCAGTCTTAGCTACACTAGACTTCACAAAAACCTTTATTGTAGAATGTAATGCCTTAGGAAATGGAATTAGTGTTGCTTTAATTCAAGAAGGAAGACCCATTTATTTTGAAATTCATCCAATCAAAGGAATTTTTTTACAAAATCCTATTTATGAGAAGGGAATGTTGGCAATACTACATGCACTAAAGAAATGGTGACCTTACCTAATCTGAAGACACTTCAAGATAAAAAAAAAGATCATGATAGTCTTAAATAATTTTTGCAACAAAGATTATCTTCATAAGAGTAACAAAAATGGGTCATAAAGATGTTGGGTTATGACTTTGAAATTAGATACAAAAAAGGGAACCAAAATGTTGTTTCAAACGCACTCTTAAGAAAGAATGGGATGGGAAACATTGTTGTGTGCCATTTCTATTATCCAACTTGATTGGATAACTAAAGAAACGGATGAATGGAAGAATGATGAAGAGGTGTGGACACTACTTCAAAATTTGCAAGAAGATCCTAGTACATCTAATACATTTAGCTGGAAAAATGATTCATTATAGTAGAGAGATTTCTTATATATTTCTAAGAATTCCCAACTCAAGCAAAATACTCTCTTCGAATTGCACACAACCCCTTTATGCAGGAACTCAGGATTTTTAAAAATTTACCACAATATCAAGAAGGAATCTTTTTGAGATGGCCTTAAATATGATATTCAAAAGTTTGTGGTAGAATGTTTGGTTTTCCAATAAAATAAAGTTGAGACAATTAAAACCCCATGTCTATTACAACCTTTAGCCATTCCAAGTCAGCATTGGGAGGATGTCTTAATGGATTTTATGATAGGTTTACCCAATTCTAAAGGAAAGTGCATCATCATGGAGGTAATAGATAGACATACCAAATAAGGACACTTTTGTGCATTATCTCATCCTTTTAAAGCTAGTACAATTTCTACTGCATTTATTGAAACAATTCAAAGGCATTGTGGAAACCCAAAGATTATTGTAAGTGATAAAGATCCCATTTTCACTGGAAAATTTTTGATGGAATTATGTTCCCGTCTTGGTACTCAATTATATCATAGCTCATCTTATCATCGTCAATCTGATGGGAAAAATAAGATAGCGAACAAATATTTGGAAGGATATCTTTGTTTCTTTGTATATGACAAGCAAACACAATGGGTCAAGTGGTTATCTCTAATTGAATGGTTATAACACTTCCTTCCATACTAGAACATAAATGACTCCATTATGGTACTTTATGGATATCATCCACAATCCATTACATGATCTTTAAGAGAAAATTCTAAGGTTCAAGCAGTGGTAGATCACATCGAGCATCAACAAAAAGTTCTCCAAATTTTAAAGGATAACCTTAATTTGGCACAAAATCAAATGAAACAACTGACATATCATCGTCGTAGTGAAAGAAGTTTTGATGTGGGTAACTGGGTATTTTTATGGCTACAACAATACAAACAAATATCCCTCAAGAAAGCTAAGAAGGATAATAAAGTATCACCCAAGTACTATGGTCCTTACAAGGTCTTGTAAAATATTGGTACTGTGGCATAAAAATTTGAGTTTCCTTCACCTTCCCAAGTACACCAATTTTCCATGTTTCATGCTTAAAGAAGGTTATCGGTGAAAAGATCCTAGTTCAAATAGTGTTGCCATAACTTGACTAAGAAGGAAAAATCATATTTTATCTTGAAGCATCCATGGAAATAATAACCCGATAGCTACGGAAGCAATTAATTTTAGTGTATCTAAGTGGAAGAACTTACCCACTAAAGACTCCACATGGGAGGATGAGAATTTTATACAGAAGCATCCAGAACTACTCAAGCATTGAGGACACAGCTTTTTTGAAGGAGAGGGGCATGTTAGGTCCCTATAATACTAGTTTATTCCTTTTATTGTTATTGTTAGAGTAACCCCCTATTGTTATTGGTGTGCCCATGTATCCCCCATGTTGTTATTGTTGTGCACATGTATCCCCCATGTTGTTATTGTTGTTCCCCATAGAAGCCCAATATTGTTATTGTGCCCTTACATTATTATTATTATTATGTAGGCTTTGATTATATTGTGACCCCTTAGACTCCTATTTAAACCAAGGATGTATTATCATTTGTATCATCCAATAATTGATCATTTATGTAATGTAAAGGAGGTTTCACCCTCGAAGAGTATAATTTTTAAGTCGTTGATCTATCTTTTTGTGAGATGGTTTCATAACATACATTGTCCATTGACAATTGTAATCCCTTTTTGTTCATCAATTGTTGCAGGTAAATATATAGGTTGAAACAATTCAATTATTCAATTCACACCAAGGAAACCTCCTTAGTTATGGAGTTAATTTTCAACTTCTTGTTTTACAAATAAAAATTCTTCAATTTGATCAACATCTTCCTGAAGTTTCTATCTCTTGAAACTCTAAATAATTTTGGTCATTAAACACAAGTTAGAGTTTCTTATTATAAGTCTAACCCTACAAGGGTTACAATTTTCATACCAAGGTCATGGGCCTTAGTGAACTGTAAAATCTTGTTCTTATTTAGGTTGTTCACATATTCATATTGTTTTTGCTTTAATTCTAGTCCTTCCCTTTTTGGACTTAGTATGGGATCTGTATATGCAATTGGCTTGATAATTATGGTTATAATTAACAATGAAGGAAGCCCTTCCTTTTTACCATGGTTAGATTTATATGTTGCATTCTAATCTAATCCTATGTTATCATTTTCATATTTTTTTTTTATTAATATGAATTGAAAACATAGTAAGTGAACCATGGTAAATTTGTATGTATATAATTCTTTTGTTTCTAGTGGTATTTGTCTTTTGTACCAAGTAGATAATTTTATTATCTTTTAGATTTTATATGGTATTCTTATACGAGCTCAAACAATTAGATACATACTCGTATACTTTTTTTAGGACTCTGAACCATTTTACAACCTTTTCTTATGAATAATATATTTCTACTGTAAGAAATAGAAATTTTTTCTTGGACTTTGACCTGGAGATTTTCACTAGTTCCTCCCTCCTTCTTGTTCAAAATTTCTTTTTTATATTCTCAAGGAGATGGTGGATGTTGGGCCGTTAATATGTCATTATTATTATCACTTTCGAACACTTATTCCACCCATTTCTACTATTCTTCATCATGTCATTTATTATAATTTATTATATAAATCCATTTTATGATGATTTATGCTTCTATGAATGAATATTATTTATTCTCCTTTATTTCTAATAAATTGATGATTATGCATGATTTTATCAATGATAGTTTTAATAAATTAGTTGTAACATTATTCACCATTTTTAGCCTCCAAGATAACTTTCAGATTGAAGATTTGATCATTAAAAGTGCCAACTCAGAAATTCGTTGGAATAAGAAGTGACGGTTTTGCGGTTGAGATTCTGAGCAAATGAACCAGAATATGGAAAATCTGGAACATGGGTTTTGTCCAGAACGGACCCAATTAACTTTACCATAGAACGGTTTGCCCCAATTCAGCTTTTACTGAGAGAAACGCAGTGTTCTTTAAGCATGATTTTCTCATATTTGTTGTTGCGGCCGTCCTCCAAATCTCAGCTGCAAAGCCAAATTCGTCTTGCTCTTGTTGAAAGCTGGATGGAAATATATCTTCTTGTTGATCAATTGGTTAGAAGCAAACCAATTTTGTAATAGAAATCATGTTGTACTTATCTTTATTGTAACTGCTCTCTGATCTCTCTTTATTTAAATCAGAACAAAGATCAGAGAGGGGGGTGATTTGGGATGATTCAAATGACGGAAAAATGATGGAATTGAGGATTTAGAATTAGAGATTTAGAATTAAGAATTCATGATAGGATAGGAGGAAGAAAGGATTGTTTTAGGCTGTAAGTCTCAAATCTGTTGCTGTTGTAATGATTTTACCATTTAATGATTAATACCTGATTTGAGAGTTGTTGTTCATTCTTTTCATCTGAAGTAGCCTAGCAGCATCCGCTGGCGACTAAGGGCCTAGCCTCTAGTTGAGTACGCTGCTGCTGTGTATCATATCTTTACAATTGCTGCTGTGTGATGGTTTGATTTATTTCCTATTCCTTTGAATTGTATTATTTTACAGTTTCATGTTTTTATAGTGTGTTGTTAGAATATTTTATGGAATTGTTTTAATGCACAAGTTGAGATTGAATCGCGTGGTTGTTCTTTTCCATCATAACAGAGATTACTATCCTTTTCAACTTATATTGTTATGTTGTTCATTTCAAGTGTAAATCTTCGTTGTTCATTTCAGATTTTTGGTTATTCGATTCCACTAATCAGAGTTTGCTGTTCAGATTTATTAAATATGATTCATTGTTTAATTTCTTTAATTATAAGTTTGTTGTCCATTTACTTCGCTGTTCAGTTTGGTTGATTAATTGCAAGAGTTTGCTTTTAAAGAGTTTTCCTAGTTTACTTTCAATGACAGCTTTAGTTCAATTTCGATTTCCTTTTGATTGCTTTAAAGCAGGACTGTCAACTGTAGAGAACATTGGTTATTGCTTTCTCGTTCCCAGATTGATTGTCTTGTTCCGGTTTGATTTCAATTGCATCAATATCCAGAGGAATGAGTTATTGCTACTGTATCCTCGATTGATGGTTGTTTGAGTGAATGATTTAATTTAGAACATTTCAGTTTCTTGCTGTTCCAATTAGATTTTGTTTCCAGCTTTCATTTACTTTTGCATTTTAAGCACTATACTACAAAACATTACTCTTGAGTAAATAGTCGCCTCAGACTGAGTACACTCTTGAAATAAAAAGTCGTCCCTGGGTTGATAATTAATGTGAAGGTAATTAGGAGTTCAAAAGACACCTTTTTATCGCTCCACATTTTGGCGCCATTGCCGGGGAGAGTGTAGCCATTTCTAAGGAGTAGTGTGAATCTGATAAGTGCCTGCTAGGGAAGAGTTGGATCTTAAAAACAGAAGGTAAGAACCTACGTGCGGAGCATGTAAAAGCCCTGCCCCACTGTCCGCTTTCCTAACAAATTTGCTGTTGCTTTGTTGGGTAGAAATAGATGTTTGAATTTTTGTGTGAATGAATTAAAAGAAAAAAATAGAAATTTTGAAAAACAAATCTCATGATTTCTCTCAAGTGGTGATGTAAGCACCACCCATTTCACTAACCGATTGATAGGAACATTTGAAGAAGGGCCCTCGAAGAAACACATGAAGAACATCTTCTATTATGGTAAGAAATGGATCACATTTTTACTTTTGAATTTCCTATCAAAGATCTAGGAGGAGTGACACAAATGCACATAATTCCCCCATTGTCTCTACCAAATTTTCATGGCTTGACAAATGAAGATCTAGATACATTCTTATTTGAGTTCGAAATACTTTGTAGAGGATATGGTTATTGTACTAATGATCAAAGATTTAAAGTGTTTCCTCTTACTCTAAAAGGAGCAGCTCTCCGATGGTTCATGAGCCTAGGTGGGAATTGCATCCAAACATGGGAGGACATGAAGAACATATTCTTGAAGAAGTACCAAGACTATTGCAAATCCAATGAAGATATTTTCGATATGATACAAGGGGAAGATGAAAGTTTGGAGGATTATGTAGATCGATTTCATTATAACCTTCAAAAATCAAAGCATAAGCATTTGGAAAAAGAGATCTTAAAAACACTCCTTCTTAAAGGAATCAAAGATAAATTTTTAGAACTCTTAAATCTGATAGGAAAAGGTGATATTTTTTAGTTATCATATGATGATGTTTGTGAATTGTGCATAAGGTATTCAAGAGGAATCTCCAAGGCTGGTAAGAATTCTAGAGATGTTTGTTCTTTCTTTTCCAAATCTGCTACAAGAATAGGAGACATAAGAGCTGAAATCAATACTTTATTTGAAAATTTTAAAGTTGATTTTATTAGCTCTCTAAGTTCAAAATTGGATGCTTTGCAGGTTCGGAAAAATCAAGAATTTGATGAAGTGTTTTCCACTCATGACCGAAAGGAGCAGTCCATAGATAGTTGTTCTTCCTTATCTAGGATGGAAGTAGCATATCAAAGAGATGAGGAAGATGCAACAAAGTCAAAACCATGGAAATCATGGCCTACAGGTATGGTTCAAAACACTTCCTCTTCATTCTCTTACTTGCATAATCCATTATGGAATACTAATGTGTTAGGGCAGCCATGTCAATTTCAATATAACAACCAATCTTGTTTACAAGTTGGGCATGGTTCATCTTATGATGGCATGACTACTCTCCCTCATCTTGTAGCACAAACATATTCTCCATATTTTTCACCAGCTCTTCCACAACATCCTGCTTGCATACCAAATTCATCCACTCAACCCAATCAACCACATCATCACAATGCTCCATTCCTTACACATTTTCCTGCTCAACTAATTCCACACCCTCACCATAATAAACCAGTACAACATGCTTACAATGGTGAACTGTCAAATTTACCTACCCTTCCCACCCATTCTATCTCACATGCGCCATTAGAGAAAACTTATAATGAGATTCAGAATGTTTCAAATTCAAAAATTGTAGAAGCTATGGAAGAAAATGAGGTTTCTTATAGTATGTATCAACAAGCTATTTTAAAAGCTCAAGAACTTCATGATCTGATGGATATGAGAAATCAAGAAAGTAATGGATACATTGAAGATTGGTTTCACTCCATCATTTGTTTGCAACATCACTCTATGCTTCAACAATTTTTGATACCATTTTTTGAAGGGAAGTTGGCTTCTCATACCCTAATATCCATTAACATGCATTTTTCAAATTTGGGTTAGTGCATACATGAAGCCCTATTTCGAAAATGGTTCCATTGGAAGTACTCCTATACGTAGTCATATTCATTTTTCAAATCAAAATAGGTTAGTCTAGAAAATAAAATAAATAAGTGAAGAAATAAATGCATTTTGTTTTTTTTTTGTAAAACTAGATGTTTCTTTTGTTGCGACACGCTATTGAAATCAACATCGATGATAAATGTTTCAATTCATTTGTGTATGTAGATGATTTATAATAGAAATAAAAATTCTACAAAAACTTATATTCATCTTTATCATCAATATGAACAAATGGTTGAATATCATTTTTTTGGCTTTGCGGGCTTGATGAGATTTCTAGAAAAACAGTCGGGACAGTCATGTTTTGAGGGACCAAAAGTGAATATTTTTAAAACATGTTTCTACCCTAGGTAGCCCTTGATGTCTACTTTCTAACCCAATTTGAACCATTCAATTTGGATTTGAAACGAAAAAGTTAGAAACAAAACATTGACAGGGTGTCTAGTGGGAAGCTCAGGAACAGAGTTGGGACAGTCAGTTTCAGGAGGCATAAATGTTTTAATTTTTAAAACCTGTTACTATGGTAGATTCCCCTATGAATCTAGTTTACAATTCAATTAGAATCACTCATTTTCGATATCGTATGGGGAAGTTATGATCAAAATACTGACTGTCTATCGTAAATCAGCACTCTTAAAACTTTGTCTTTCCAGTTGTTCCTTAAAGTATTTGACCTATCAATTCTTCTTTTCTTCAAAATTTGTTTCTATTGGAGATAAATAAATGAATATACTCTCATTTCCAATTTAAATCATTTGAATACGACATCAAACGAAAAACCTATGCTTAAAACATTAACTGTTGGTCTGAGTTGGGTAATCGAAAATGACTCTGTTATGCAGGTTGTTCTAACTAAAATTGACATATCATATCATTGAATTTTTAAAACATGTTTCTATCGGAGATTCACCTTTGAATTAGCTCTAATTTCGCTTTGGAATCACTCAATTTGGACGAAAAGCAAAGAAGTTGTGATTAAAACACCGCTAGTTAGTATGGTCGACCACTGCTCTCCCGCAGGTGACAAATAAATTTTACTTTGTTATTTTCTCTGTGGATTTGTTATATAGAGTAACTACTTGTTAGTTTTTTGCATAATTCTTGGATTAGGGGAGCCCGATCACCTTTCTTTCTCCATGATTTGATGCTTTATTGCAGGTAAACACTCGTTTTTTGCAGGTCTTGGGAAAATAAAGAAGGTCAATTTATGGACGAGTGATTTTTGAAAGAAATTTTAATGAAACAAAGGAATTTCATCCAAGTCATTACCCAATGGATTCATAATAGAAAAAATGAAAAATTGATTTCGATTTGAAGATTCATGTCTTGTCACTGCTGCCAAAACATTTTTCAAAAAGATCATTTTTTTTACATAATATCATAGCTGTTGTAACTTAATTTACATATTGTTTTTAAATAAAATGTTGTTTCTTTTCTAATTTCTCTTATATTTTGTGTTTCAGGTATTGCTTCATTCAAAGTGTAACTCATCCTCAGCATCAATGTCGTGAACAGCTAATTTGTTTTTTTGCATGTTTGCATTTTATGATTGTCCATTTTGCTGTTCCTTTCTGAATGGAACAGCACTTCTGCACTTTCATGCTTTGCTGTTCCTTTCTGAATGGAACATCACCTCTGCACTTTCACGTTTTTTTGTTCCTTTTCGAATGGAACAACACTTCTGCACTTTTCATTTTTGCTGTTCCTTTTCTAAAGGAACGACACTTGCGTTTTTGTTGTTCCTTTTCCAAAGGAACGACACTTTTCATTTTTGCTGTTCCTTTTCCAAAGGAACGACACTTGCGTTTTTTCTGTTCCTTTTCCAAAGGAACGACACTTGCGTTTTTTCTGTTCCTTTTCCAAAGAAACGACACTTTTCATTTTTGTTGTTCCTTTTTCAAAGGAACGGCACTTTCATTTTTCCTGTTCCTTTTCCAAAGGAACGACACTTTTCATTTTTGTTGTTCCTTTTCCAAAGGAACGACACTTTTCGTTTTTGCTGTTCCTTTTCCAAAGGAACGACACTTTTCATTTTTTGTTGTTCCTTTTCCAAAGGAACGGCACTTGCACTTTTGTTGTTCCTTTTCCAAAGGAACAACACTTTTCATTTTTGTTGTTCCTTTTCGAAAGGAACGACACTTGCATTTTTGTTGTTCCTTTTCCAAAGGAATGACACTTTTCATTTTTTGCTGTTCCTTTTCCAAATGAGCGGCACTTTTGATTTTTGTTATTCATTTTCCAAAGGAACGGCACTTGCATTTTTGTTGTTCCTTTTCCAAATGAACGACACTTTTCATTTTTGCTGTTCCTTTTCCAAAGTAACGGCACTTGCATTTTTGCTGTTTCTTTTCTAAAGGAACGACACTTTTAGTTTTTGCTGTTCTTTTTTCCAAAGGAACGGCATTTGCATTTTCACACTTTTTTTGTGTGTGTATTTTTGCTTTTTTTGTGTGCATTTCCTTTGTTGTTCCCTACACAGAACACCACTTTTTGAGTGTTTTTGCTGTTCCTTCAAAAGAGCAACACTTTGGGAGTATTTTCGAGAGCAACCCTTCCTTCCTCTTGTGGAATTATTCTTAGTTCATCTCAACCACATTTTATTGATTCCATTTCATGGCATGAAGTACACTATTTTTATGAAGACAAGAACTATGGATTCTTTTGAAGCAAGTTAATATCATTCATGTTATGATCTTTAACAGGACAACTCCTTGATGATAGCTTATTTTCAAAAGGGACACAATTATTTATATACTACTTTATTGCATTGTTTTCTGTTGTACATGATACTGATTGATCATCTTAATACCATGTTGGTTCCACCCTTCCTGGTTATAATCTTCTCTGTCTGTAATAAATAAGATTATGGGTATATTTTTTCTATTGACATGTTCAACTTCTTCCACCATCCCTGCTCTTAAGGAGTACTGAGCCTCCCTCTTTTTATCATAAAAATGTGTAATAACAACAAAAAAAAATTCGCAGATGGAGGATAGGGGGTCTCATTACGAGCCAGCCTACCATGTTCATAAGGCTGTAACCAAGTGACATTCCCATTATGGCCACCACACCAGGGTTATGATCTATTGGATAGCAAAATTATCCTTGGAACAGGAGGTCTCATCACGAGCCGACCTGATCACTTTTGCTACATCCCAGTGAATGGCAGTGTGATTATCTGGTTACCACGCCAGCGCACTGGTCTCTTATGTAAGAACAGCACTGAAACTCTCTAGTTATAAATTGAGGATTCTGGCTCATATGGGTTAAAAAGCAACCCTGCCGAGGCTATGGACGCATGCTGGCAGCAGCGGCTCTGCTTATGGTATTGAAGTTATATCTTATCGTCAATTATTATTATAATACCCTTTTCTTATTTTTTCTTTTTATCAGAGAAGTTATTTCCTTAATTGTTTTTTCCCTATTTTGAACCTTTATGCATGAGAAATTGTTTTATGATCAATCGCATCATTTTCAGCTAGCATACTATCAGTAAAGCATCTTTTTGTCATATTGTTGTTCTTTTTATCTTTTTCATAACTCATCAATCCTAAGCGTCTCATCTCTTATTCATAACTATCTTTACACACTCTGCTCTCATTATAACCATAACTCTCGTCGTCCTATCATTGGTATGTGTACTCTACTGCTGTATTGTTCATTCCCTTGCCTTGCCATCAGCATAACACCTTTCATAGGCTTTATGGTCATGAAATCCTTTTTTCAATTGGAGAGGGGAATGTATGAATTATGGGATTGCATGCCATATGATTACTTCACTTTGCCATAACTTATTGATTTAACAAAATATTAATATTGCATGTATACAAAAGTTTTTCTGACTGAAAGTTTTGCATGCATCTTATCTATTTCTCTTCAAAGCTAACACTATGGATTCAAGAACATTGTATGCAAAATAGTGATTTGTTTACAGGATAACAACAAGTATGGGGGGAAACTCTATTCGCAGCATGACCACACTATTGCAACTAACAGAAGAGGCTCGAGCAACTCGTGAATGTGAACAATTCTTCAGACATGATGTGCTTACCTGGATCCCACCTTTTGTATCACTTTCAGCACCAACTCTGCCTACATCAGTTTCAAAAAATGCCAGTCCATATATGTCATTCCACATTTTTTGAGGTAAAACTTGAAGTAAAATGGCATAATTTTCTGATTTATTACGAATTTAGGAGAATTTCATAAAAATCCATTTTGAGCATTATTTATCATCCTTCACTCCACATCTGTACCACTTCCCATTTTTCAGCGACATATCATCTTTCAGTTTGGGGGAGTGTTGCTTTCATTCATTTCTTTCTTATAACCATGTTATTCATATTCTTTATCATCCATTCATATTCTTGTTCCTTCTCAACACCTCCCTTCTTCCATGTTGTTTTACACCAATAATAGAATTCAACAGCTGGTAGCAACCACCTCTATTTGTTTTCTAGCATCGCATGAGGGCATGCTAATTTTTAAAAGAGGGGGAGGAATTGCTACGCATGATGGATGTTTGAATTGCTACGCATGATGGATGTTTTCTATTTTCTTTCTCATTTAAGGCATACAATTTTAGTGTAGAAATTGATTCCATAATATTTTTAAAGCTATGAACTCAATTCTTGTGATTTTTGGAAAACACAGACGTATCATTAATAAAAACCCAGACAATTTCAAGATAAATTGGTTCATAAAATTTTGGAAATCATGCACTCTCACCTACAGCCATTTTGTTTATATCTCATGATCTATGCATTAAAACAGCCTGATTTTTGGATCATAAAGGCATTCATATATTGTAAATTTACTTGCCAAATTTCAACAAACGCTGGTTTGTAGTTTTTGAGAAAATGGTTAATGAAGTTCGCTGTTAGTTATATCACATTTTGTTGCAACTTCATATATACCTATAGTTGAATGTCAATATGAAAATTGTTATGCCTTCATCAAGATTGCTAAAATTGAATATTCATTAATTAAGGAAGAATTCATTTGTTCTATCCATTTCATGAGCTGAGATGAACATATTTTTTATTTCTTGGTTAACACATGGGTTTTTGTCTTTGGGTTGCATGAGGACATGCAATATATTCAGTTTTTGTTCCATGAGGACATGCAACATATTGAGTGTGGGGGTATGTTGGGCCGTTAATATGCCATTATTATTATCACTTTTGAACACTTATTCCACCCATTTCTACTATTCTTCATCATGTCATTTATTATAATTTATTATATAAATCCATTTTATGATGATTTATGCTTCTATGAATGAATATTATTTACTCTCCTTTATTTCTAATAAATTGATGATTATGCATGATTTTATCAATGATAGTTTTAATAAATCAGTTGTAACATTATTCACCATTTTTAGCCTCCAAGATAATTTCCAGATTGAAGATTTGATCATTAAAAGTGCCAACTCAGAAATTCGCTGGAATAAGAAGTGACGGTTTTGCAGTTGACTTTCTGAGCAAATGAAGCAGAATCTGGAAAATCTGGAACATGGGTTTTGTCAAGAACGGACCTAGTTAACTTTAGTGAAGAACGGTTTTCCCAAATTCGGCTTCTACTGAGAGAAACACATGGTTCTTTAAGCACGATTTTCTTAGATTTGTTGTTGCGGCCGTCCTCCAAATCTCAGCTGCAAAGCCAAATTCGTCTTGCTCTTGTTGAAAGCTGGATGGAAATATATCTTCTTGTTGATCAATTGGTTAGAAGCAAACCAATTTTGTAATAGAAATCATGTTGTACTTATCTTTATTGTAACTGCTCTCTGATCTCTCTTTATTTAAATCAGAACAGAGATCGGAGAGGGGGGTTATTTGGGATGATTTGAATGATGGAAAAATGATGGAATTGAGGATTTAGAATTAGAGATTTAGAATTAAGAATTCATGATAGGATAGGAGGAAGAAAGGATTATTTCAGGCTGTAAGTCTCAAAGTTGCTGCTGTTGTAATGATTTTACCATTTAATGATTAATACCTGATTTGGGAGTTGTTGTTCATTCTTTTCATCTGAAGTAGCCTAGCAGCATCCGTTGGCGGCTAAGGGCCCAGCCTCTAGTGGAGTACGCTGCTGCTGTGTATCATATCTTTACAATTGCTGCTTTGTGATGGTTTGATTTATTTCCTATTCCTTTGAATTGCATTATTTTACAGTTTCATGTTTTTATAGTGTGTTGTTAGAATATTTTATGGAATTTTTTTATTGCACAAGTTGAGATTGAATCGCGTGGTTGTTCTTTTCCATCATAACAGAGATTACTATCATTTTCAACTTATATTGTTATGCTGTTCATTTCAAGTGTAAATCTTCGTTGTTCATTTCAGATTGTTGGTTATTCGATTCCACTAATCAGAGTTTGTTGTTCAGATTTATTAAATATGATTCATTGTTTAATTCCTTTAATTATAAGTTTGTTTTCCATTTACTTCGCTGTTCAGTTTGGTTGATTAATTGCAAGAGTTTGCTTTTAAAGAGTTTTCCTAGTTTACTTTCAATGACAGCTTTAGTTCAATTTCGATTTCCTTTTGATTGCTTTAAAGCAGGACTGTCAACTGTAGAGAACATTGGTTATTGCTTCCTCGTTCCCAGATTGATTGTCTTGTTCCGGTTTGATTTCAATTGCATCAATATCCAGAGGAATGAGTTATTGCTACTGTATCCTCGATTGATGGTTGTTTGAGTGAATGATTTAGTTTAGAACATTTCAGTTTCTTGCTGTTCCAATTAGATTTTGTTTCCAGCTTTCATTTACTTTTGCATTTTAAGCACTATACTACAAAACATTACTCTTGAGTAAATAGCCGCCTCAGACTGAGTACACTCTTGAAATAAAAAGTCGTCCCTGGGTTGATAATTAATGTGAAGGTAATTAGGAGTTCAAAAGACACCTTTTTATCGCTCCACAGTGGAATCAATGTTTAATTAAGAAGTTAATTACCATTTCACTATTTACTTAGTTTTTCCAGAACTTCCCTTCATATACAAATTACATAAATATACTTGGGATTTGACTATACATAACCCTTTCAAGAAAGTTTGAAGAATACAGATACATTTAGTATATAATTCATTATAACCAATAACCAGTTTCACTAGACTCGCAAATAGATTGGATAATTTATTAAATATAAGAGAATACTTTAAGTATTCCATCTTTCCTTACCCAAACATTACTTACTGCTTCCTTGTGAGTGTTTTTCTCTTTATACAGTTTTGCTGGGTTAATAGAAATATATTTGATATTTTCCATGATCCATATTATATACACATACATATGTAAAATTTTATATAAGGACAATTTTATTTTTTCTATATTCACTTTTGTTCAGTGAATATAAATCTATTTCATATTCCCCATGATCCATATTATATACACACATATATGTATATAGGTGTATATTTTTATATAGGGACAAGTTTAACAATCCATTATAGTGTACAAGCCTACACTCTGTCAGCTAATGCTTAAGAGTAATTCATTCCTTGCATACACTATAAACTCCAACATGTATCACTATTTAATGATAGGATTGATAGGTCTATTTTACTTATTAGTCACAACAAAATGAGTACCCACATAGTATACACTATTTATTTTAAGTAAATAGTCTACCTACACATGCAAGACTTATCTCATACATAGTTAATTCTTTAATTCTACATTCAATGTAGCTTGTCACCATAACAACATTAAACTATCATAAAATTAAACATGTAAGAAAAAATAATCATGTATCTAACAATAATTTATTGCTCGGGAAATAATGAGAAACAAAGCACATTCCTCCTAGCCATGAATTGTCACTAATAATTCCCCCTATGCTTGGCCCTTCTTGCCTCCGGGAATCAACAACCTTATTGTGATCCCGTGTGGTTTTCTTAGAGATCTTCCTAGCATAATTTTTACTTAGCAATGTATTTATTTAAGGGTTTTTATCGCTAAGTTAGCAAAGATTTTTATGTAGTTTAGGAAAGAGGTCTTTCTTTTTCATTAAAGCACAAATTTCTCGCTAGTTGTGCTTGATTCTATTTTTCACCCATCTTAGTATTTCTCTCCATGAAAGTGTTTAGAAAAATATTTCTCTCCAATTATGCTAATTTATTTAGAAACTTTCTCCTTGGTATTTTTAGGAGAAATTTTGTGAAGGTCCACCATGTGGACTTAACCACTAACAACTATTTAAAAATTGAAAATAAGTCTCTAATACTCAAGTGCTCTTTCCTAAATATTACCAAGAACTCACTTATTAATAAAATAAAATTTAATTACACAATCAAACAATTTTTTTTGGTTAAGATTGGTAGGACCCTTCATTTTCTATTTATAATCGGAAAATTTACACCACATAGGTAGGCTAGATGGCCTCAACTTGCGCAGTGGGAAACCAGGTCTGTTGGCCACCTATCCTCATTATAGGCTATCCAAAAACAGTAAAGTTTCAATATTTCTAACCAATCTAAGTATGTCTTTGTCTCATGACAAGACTCTATATGTCTATTTATCCATAAGCATGAATAATGTAAAGTAAATGCCAACCGCATATAAAAAAAAAAAAAAAAAAAAATTAGGTAAACTAACTATCCTTGCCGCTCTTCCGATGCTAATTACACCGATGTTGGATCCTTGATAGCGTCTCTGGGCATATCAGTTAAGTCAATGATGCATGCGACGTGCCTTTGAATTCTGTCCAGTCGGATGTCCTTCTTGTGGAGTTGGAACTAGATTCGCTGCAAATTTTTGTTTGTAGTTTGGCATGTCTTGGAGAGGGAGAGTCATCCCCACCAAGATCTATTCCATGGCCTTCCCCAACAGGTTTTTCATAAGCCAGTATAGATATAACGTCTTCTTTAATTGGGTTATCCTTCCTCTAGTATTCCCAGGGTCCGAGACTAATTTCCTCCAATTCTCTATCTCCTCCTCTGTCTCACTGCTCTTCTTGATTTATTCCTTCCATTCTTCTAGCAAATTTCGAATTCCTTCACCTGTTCCTTCCTAGTATTTTGTGATAGCTTCACTAATGAGATGCTTGACTGAATTCCTTCCTCTGCAAGGTTCTGACGTGCTCGGGTATTTAGCCTTTGTAGGCTCCTGACCTCGTCTTTTGTTACCCCTTCCTCTTGCTAGCTGAGCCATCTCCACATTGTTCGATACCTGTTCACAAGAAAGAGGTGTTATCCTCAGGCTTTGAAGCATTTTACTATCTTGCTTGGAATTTTCAATGCCGACATTCTCTCCATTCCTTATATTAACCCAATTATGCACATAATAGGGGAAAGGGTGACTAACGGGCCAGTTATGTGATGTGGTCGGTCTCCATATCCCTTCAATCTTCTTACTCCTCCCTCTCTGATGCCTCGCATACCCTGTAAGGTTGACAGGCCCTTGCCAAGACCATGCAAATATCCCTAGCATCAGTTTAGTCGGTATTTTGTCATGGTATTCCATCCCGTTCCCCTCTTCCCAGTAAGCCAACATCATTCCTTTGTCCTTGTCATACCCTTCCTCCCCACCAGGGATCCTAGCAAGTTTCTCTACGCAAATACTACACCCAGTTCCCCAGGTCTTTCCAAGTTTGCATCTGTTGATCAACCCACCAACCCAACAAGTTAAATGCTCTCTGTTACCCTTAGCTTCTACTACCAAGCTGCCACCTACCCATCCCCAGGATTCGTCTTCACTCGGTTCGTACCATGCGAAGCCCAGAATCTCAATGCTACCCATAGAAAGGGCCTCACGGCCACTATCTAGATTAGTTCCCAACAGCCTCATAACTAGGACATAGAACTAGACTAATAAAACGCGATGCCTCCACTAATTTCCCATGTGTTTCCCCGAATTTCCCTTCCCAGGTGTCTCCCATTCCCCCAGCAAAAATCAAACCAGGTTGACATTGCAAGGGAGGCATAGAGCCAGGATACATACTCATTTTTGCTCCAAGGTTGTTTTCCTTGATTTCTTCGCCTTCCTTCTCTGCTACTCCAGTGCCTTACTCAACAAATCATAATACAATTCATCCTCACATGCCTCTCACCTTGTCCTTGCCGCCCCTACCACCTTTCCCACCACCCTTGCATGTACTCATGGGAAGGGCCACCGCACCCATCGCCTTGAGCATATGAGAGGCGGTGGGACGTACATTTCCTTTATTCTTCATTACTACTGACAAGCCCTGTCATCCTCCAGCACGCACCCCGATCGAAGCCATAATCAAATAGTTTTAATCTTCACTTCCATAACCATTAAATTCAACAATAATGCAATATTCATGTCTTAAAATCAAAACAGAAAAATATCATACATTTATTTATTAAAAAATTATTAGAATTAGAAAAACTATAAACTAACATATAAGACCCTCTTCGTTTAAGTAAGTTAAACAAAAGGCGAAAAAGCCATTGAACCAGCATGAAGATGCCAAGGCCCTTTCATCGTTAAGTAGAATTCATTAATAGAGATAGAATATTATATTAACTTACTTCATAGAAATACATATTAAATGGATTAACCAATACTGTGATATCCCACAAATACTTATTCTCCTTTCTGTAATCTAAAGAAATTCCTATATGTTTAGTATAAAGGAAAAAAAGATATCAATTGTTTTCTAAAATATATCGCTTATGTTGTTTACATTAAGAAATTAGTTTAGTACATTTATAACATAAGTTTTTAAAACGACTGAGATTAATACATTTATAACATAAATTTTTAAAACAAATCTATAATTTATAGTTATTTATTACTATTTTTATAATTTTTAAATGTTAACTTGAATTTCTATTTTTCCTTTTCATTAATTTTAATATAGTGAGTTAGAAATTATTTTTTCGTATGTCAGTTTTAATGGTACATATTTACACCATATAAATTGTTTATCAATGGGTGAGATAACAAATAGTTGCATAAACTAAATACTTGTTTTTATTCCAGACATATATACAAATAAAGGTAAACATATATATATTAAGAATAAATACATTTTCATGTACACATATATTTAAATTCTACATATATGGTTGTATAATTTTTATAATTTTTAGAGTTTCATGAATGACAAATTTGTGGATCATATTTAAAATTATCATTTAAAATGGAGAGAATATTATACGGTTGGAAAAAATAACATAGAGTAGGTAGACTAGTTGGGATTGGGAGTGTTAATGTTGCCCATATTGAATTGAACTATGGTTAGACTTACTTGATATGTTTTGTAGCTATTATATTGGGCTAGGGGATTATAACTGCAGAAATGTGATATTATCATATCTTTCTCTTGATTAAATATACAAAAAGAAGTAGGGAGTTGGAAATGTGAGGTGCTTTTGTTTATGCAACATGAACTACTTTGAAAAAAAAAACTCACTAACTCGTCCAACATGTGGTGGAAAAGAGATAATCCCAATTAGTTTTTTTAATTCACATGAAGATGTGCATAGTAATAGTATGCATGAATATTTTAACATGATAAAATCCATGTGAGCATCCCTCACCCTGATAAAATGCATGTGAGCCTCCCTCACCTTAATATGTCTTAGACTAAAATCTTGATTATTAAATCCTTTCTTTAAGGATGGTGCACTATTTTTCTCCTCTGGGATAATTAGAGAATAAACCCATCCCCTTTATGTAAAATATCCCAATGGATTCTAGAATACAACTTAAAGTTAAAAGCAGTAACATAGAGGGCACATGTGAGGGTTAGAGGCATGATTGAGATTGTTTCAGGCTTATAAAGTACATTACATTTTTATGTGTAATGTCTTCACATTCTTTTCAAACCATGGTATACTACCCTAGATTGATCACTACTACACAAATTAATTTATGATCACCATATCACATTTAGAGGGCAAATATCCCATGTAAATGTCTAACATGGTGTTTGATTGCATCTTTCATGATAGTTGAGCCTAAGAAGATTTGTTAAATGGTTTGTTGTTTTCCTTAACCATTTTAAAGTCCTAATGACCCATTAGCCTTCATAAAAATGTTATAATGTTCCCTACCAAATAACCTTTAGTCAAAAGAACCTAGAAAGAGGGAATAATTTATGGATTCTAAGTGATTTTCATGGTAATTGATCCGAGAAAAACACCATTTAGGACACAAGTCCCTTGTTCTCCACTTATAACCTATTTATGGATTCTAAGTGATTTTTATGGTAATTGATCCTAGAAAAACATCATTTAAGACACAAGTCCCTTGTTCTCCACTTATAACCTTATTTACAATTTCAAACTCATTATTGATGCATAGCTAACTCAGACATGACACCCACAGTGTCCTCAGAGGAGACCAAAGATCAATATGGGCCAAATGTGGTGGTTCAAGTATTGTCCCATGGAACTTGAGCCTAAAAATTAAGGTTTAGGGTTGCAGGATTTTGTTTGCCTCCCTTGACTATAGCAAGGATTCAAGACCTATTCATAGTCACCCATACCTTGTAATTCCACCCACTTCTACATGAATAGAAAATAATTTTTGATACTCACTGATTTCATGTTTTGTAGGTGTTGGTCATGCTGATTGAGCTTGAATAGGTTTAAATAGTGCTTATGTTCATTGATCCCAATTGGTCATGTTTATGGATTAATAGACATTACCTATGGAAATAACCTTCTCATGACATGTGTATCACATTTGGATGCCAAATACCTCCTACATAGATCTTGTTATTCATTAGAGAACTTCATTTGAGATTTTTAAATTGAGAAGATTCGACAAGCTCTTATGGATTTTTTTTTCATTCCTTCATGATTTTCATGATCGTGCAACCCATCAATGGTCCCATGTATTGGTATGACACGTTCATGGTTCTCAAACTAGAGATGACTTAGTTTATTATTTCCTTCCCTCAAGGATGGTTAATAACCTCATTTTTTTTTCCTACTATTGTTCTCTTTTCCTATTAGGGACAAGAGCCAACTTAGTAGAGAGTTATCAAGATTCCCTTTTCATTTTTATAGAGATGGTAGTCAAATTTCACATTCATATTTCTGATGTGTTTGTTCACAAAAATATATCTAGCATTCAATTATTTATACCTATGAGTGGAGTATGTGGTCTAAAAGAAAAATAGAAAATAATTCACTGTGGAAAGATGGTAACCATATAAAAAAAATATCTAAATTCATTCCATCACATCCATCCATTCACACAATAAGAGAAATATATTTGAAGCCATATAAATAAGCAAAAAATAAGACTAATACCCCAGAGTTTGTGAGAGGTTTAAATGATTCATTTACTTTAAAATCATATGATGCATTCGAGAAAAACACACAACTTATTATTCTAAAAAATAGGTATTGAAGCGAGACATGTTATCTCTTGGGTACCTTTCCAGGAGTGTGAATAATATTACAAATTGAAGTTCAACATCAAATAAAGTTTGTTGATACTGCAAGTAATAGTGTTCGTAAGACCTAAATGGAAAAGAAAAAAAAAAAGACATTTTTTCAAATAGATTAGATAAAGATCTTAGATCAAATAAAAAAAATAATAGTAACTCGAAAGAAAAAATATATACACTTATAAATCAAATTTACAAATGAATAATTCACTTAATAAGACTAGATGATCAACAAATGAATAATTCAAAATGAATAATTCAAATGATCAAAGACTAAGATGAAAGCAGGGAAATTCCATCAAAAGTAAAAATGTAGTTGTAGAATTTATGGAAAAATGGTGGATGAGACTATCTCTATTTTCAGTTTCCAAGTTTTTAAGGGTACATGTTTCTTTTGATTTTTCTGGATGTATCCACCATGCGTGGTTACTCTAGAGTAGTGATTTCTATTAAATTTATTTTAAGCCAATCTTGAATATATTCTTTCATGGCTGGAACTATAATACCTATGGCTGGAACTGTAATACCTTGTTTGACTTTTAGGGAAAATATTTCATTTTCTATTTCTTTAAATTTCAAACATAGTTATTTAATTATTAAGTAATATTTATTGTCATTTACAAAAGTAACCCAACACTATTAAATATCATCTTCCATAGAATCAATAATAATACAAAATTCATTTCACATGAAACTCTAATTATCCTGAACTCCACCCCTAATTGATACTGGGTTATTATCATAGCTAGATGATACTGGGTTATTATCATAGCTAGATGATTAAAGACCGGGATGAAAGAAGAATTCCATTCACAATAAAAATAGTCACAAAAATTCATTTCCCATGAAACTCTAATTATCCAGAACTCCATCCCTAATTGATACTGGGGTATTATCATAGCTAGATGATTAAAGACCGGGATGAAAGAAGAATTCCATTCACAGTAAAAATACAGTCACAAAATTTGTGGAGGAATGGTGGATGAAATGGCACAAAATTTGTGGAGGAATGGTGGATGAAATGATCTCTATTTTTAGTCTCTTAAGCATATATCTTGCTTTTGAATTTTCTTGATGTATCACTTTTGATGGTTACTCTAGATTAATGATTTCTGTTAAAAAAAATTGAAGTCAATCTTGAATATACTCTTTCATAGCTGTAAAACTGAAATACCTTGAAATACCTTGTTTAAAAGTAACCAACGATTGTTTAATATAGTCTCCTAGAGAATCAATAATAATATAAAACTCATCTCCCCAGGAAACTCTATTTATCCTCAACTCCATCTCTAATTGATATTTGGGTATTAGCGTAGAGTTACTGATTAATCAACATCCCTCAGGATCTTCAACAACTTTGATTGCTTTTCAATGCACCATCTAGTTTGATCTTCAACTTCAACAAAGCCGAGAGCTCTGGAAATGAAAATGTTGATTGGGTTGTGGACTAATGGTACTCTTCTGGGAGTTTAGCCTAACAAATCCAGGTTTGATTGTCAATGTAGCCAATATTATCAGTGCCGCTTTAAATTAAATTGAATCCAGGTCTGATTCTCAATGCAACCAGTGCTACTTTAAATTAGCTTAAATGCAGCTCTGATTCTCACCGCAACCAATGCTGTTTTAAACATTATCTATCCATTTAGAATCCAATTGGCCCTCGAAATGGGTGAAGTGCAATGATAAAGCAGTGGACGATATTATCAGTGCAAATCAGGAACCATTGATCATGTGTAGGAAAACTTAGAAGCTCTCTATTGTCCATAAGCAAGCACTTGTAGTAACCAGAACCATTTATTTAATAATAGAGTATCGGCTTCCTTCTTCTAAAGCAACAATGTACATCTTGTTATCAACCGAAATGGGACCAAAGGTATGAGCTCTGAAATTTCGTCTGCCACAATGCGCAGCCATACTCCGTTGTGCCATTCAATTTATTTTGCCCGAAAAATTTCCCCATTTTTTACTGGGAAACCGGTGTGTACAGGTAGAACGGGATGCTCGAGTTGCGCATGATATGAAGAGAGTATCAAATATAAATACTTCTGCCTCGTTTACATGCTTATGTTGTTTAGCATCCTTTTTCCACTCAGGTTTTATGATTTTCCTTCGAATAAATAGTAATGGATATTTACAAAATTTATGGAAACAACTTAATTATGCTATTAAAATATTTCTTATAATTCCATACTTAACTTAATTATAATTTTAGAATTAATTTTTTATTTTAATATTTATTTTTATATATTTATTTATATTTATTATTTAAAAGTTTAAGATATAATTTTTTCACCTTTTTTACTTTCCATACTTAACTTAATTATAATTTTAGAATTAATTTTTTATTTTAATATTTATTTTTATATATTTATTTATATTTATTATTTAAAAGTTTAAGATATAATTTTTTCACCTTTTTTACTTTAACATTTGGTAGTACTTATCCATGGTTTAATTAAAGTACTTATTAATGGTTTAATTAAAGAAAAATTATATTTAATTTTTAGAAAAACTAAAATGAAATTTTCCTGGTAGAAATAAATGAAACTCCACCTTCCCATTTTGAGATGAAACAAATTTATATGGATAGGAAAAATAATTTAAACCCTAATTTTAACTTAAATTTATCCTAATCCAAATCTATCAAAGACAAGTGAAGAAAGTGAAATGGAGCACTCTAATCATAGATAAATACCCAACGAAGAATGGCGACCAGCGATGAAGCATCGTGTGGAGATTGGGTTGTGGGCATGGGATTTCTTTTAGATTAACATTAGTTTTTTTTTTACTCTTACTTTTATAAACTTATTTTTATTTAATAAATTTAAATTTAAAATTATTAAATGGAAAACGAAATGATAAATCGTTGTTTTTTTAATTTTTCAAATTTAACCTAAATTCTTTTTATTCTAAACTATGTACAATGTGATGGTAACCTTTTCAACATATATTGAAGTGGGACTTGAATTCTAAGATACGGTTAATACTAAGGTTAATACCAAGATTAATATTAGTATTAAAATTTAATAGTTTTGATATTAAAGTTGAGGTTAATAAATATATTAGTTTTAGTATTGATATTGATATTAATATTAATTTGAATGTTTATAGAAAGAGTTGAGCTCAAGCTATAAACACATATTGTGTTTGTGGTTTTGGCAGGTTTAAATTTATGGAGATATGGTTTATTTGATCAAAATTGTAAAAAAAGTTAAATTTTTAATAATTAATATTTAAGTAAAATAATTTTATTAATATGTTTGATATATTGCTATAAATTTATATAAAACATATTTATTAATATCATTGACCCTGATACCAGAGGATTACTAGATATTTGTCTTACTTCTACTTTTTTCTGCTTTGAAGGGTAATTCTATGGGTAGACATGCTAGGTTGCGATAGGCTCCCCCCTGTCCCTAGTTGTTGCTAATCTTTTTATGGAAGACATTGAATCCAAGGCTTTGGCCTTAGCCCGTCTCTTGCCCAAGCTATGGAAAAGATTTGTGGATGACACTCGTGTCATCTGGTCTCATGGCCAACATGAGTTAGATCAATTTTTTCAGCGTCTCAACAATCAATATTCCTCCATAAAGTTTACTATGGAGTAGGAAGTTGATGGGTGCCTGTCTTTCCTTGATGTTCTCATTTCGAAGAAGGATGACGATTCTTTCTCCCACCAGGTGTTTCGGAAGAAAACTCATACTGAGAAGTATCTTCATGCCAACTCTCATCATTTCCCTGCTCAAAAGTAGGGTGTTCTCAACACGCTAACTATTCGTACAATGAAATTCTCCGATGAAAAGAACCTTGATAAAGAGAAAGACCATCTCCTTAATGTTTTTGTTAATAATGGATATAGTAGGCACCAAGGTCTGAAAGCTTTCCTTAAAGCTAGCGGAGTTCCCAAGGTTAAAATAGACCCTAAAGATTGAATCTTAGGGGTGCATCTCCCTTTCATCCAGGGGACCACTAACAAGATTTCGAGAATCCTTGGGAAGCATAATGTTTCCTCAACCTTTAGACCCTTAACACCATTTGTAGCTCCCTAAGATCTGTAAAATACCCCGTTGACCCCAAGGAAATGAAAGGTGTTTATGCTATTCCATGTTCTTGTGGGAACCTCTATGTTGGTGAAAGTGGGTGCTCTATTAATCATAAGATTCATGAGCACGCAACAGACATCAAGCATGGAGGACTCGGTCTTCAGCCTTGGTAGAGCACACAGAGAAGACTAAGCATCATATATGTATTGAGGAGGCCTGGGGTATTGCTAATATTTCTCCTTTTCATCATCGTAAGGTTAGGGAGGCCATAGAAATTGAAAGGAGGTCGAGCAATATCAATAGGGATGACGACTAGAAGATTAGCCGTTGTTGGATCCCTTCCCTTTCCTCATAGCCCCCCTTTTTTACCACTCTTCGTCCTTTTTATTGTTTTCTTTTCTGGTTTTATTCCCTGGTCTTCTACATTATTTGAATTTCCCCTAACTATTGATTTGTTGTTTTTGTTTGTTACTCATTACCTTTATATATTCACTAATTTATTAATATTTCTATTCATATAAGTTTACTTATATTTTTATTGGTTTTAAATTGAAAATAAGAAAGTAATAAAACTTCCCTTATTTTTTTTTCTTAGTTTAAGTTCTCAAATTTTAATTTTACTTAGTTTTTATTAAACATGATATATAAATAAATAAGTTAATTATAATCCTTTATATTTAGTAAACAAATTAACTAATTAAGTGATTAATCCATAAACATTTAAGTTTAATCTTTATTTATCCCATAATATATATAGTAACTTATACATTTAAATGAAAATAAATCATTTTAATAAACAAATTAACAAATTAATTAATTAATTAATAAACATTTATATTTTTATTATCTCATAATACATGACTTCATTAGTATTAATATAAATTTATATTTTTTTTATTTAGTATTAAATTAAAAGAAGATAATACATATTTGGTTACATATAAATAGAGTTAGTAAACAAATTAACTAATTAATTATTTAATTAATAAAAAAAAAAATCTTATAATATTATAAGTTTATAGGTAGTTTATTTAATTTTAAATTAAAAAGAGGATAATAAATTATTTATTAGGTTTATAGTTTTTAGTTCATAAAAAAATTAATTAATTATAGGTGGATATATTTGTTTATATATAGATTTAAATGAAAATAAATAGATCTAACAAATTAACTAATTAATTAATTAATTAACTAATTTTTCCCTAATTTTTTGTCAAGTCAAATATAGTTGTTGGTTAGTAAATTGTAGCTTTTTTGAGTTGAGTCAAATGTAGTTGTTATAGAGTCAATTGAAGTTGTTTCTTTCTAGCCGTTTGATTGATCGGTCTTTGTATTTAGCTTGTTGCCATGAACCACACTTGTTGGTTCAAAACGCATCGACAAATGAATTTTGATGTAATTATTGCCAAAAACATGTCTCAAAAACTTGATATATATGACATAAATCTTAATTTTATAATCATTATACATGTGCTTAATGTAAATCTATACCCATATATCAACCACATTTATTAATATAATTGTGCCAACAAATATTACTTAAACAACATATTTAAAATTAATTATTAATAACCCAATCAAATATTACTAAAAAGCCATATTTAAAATTAATTTATTAACAACCCCATCACCTCGAATGAAAAGTCAATCTACCTAAAATATAACCCATTGACGATAAAATGGAAATATTCGTGCTGTCCATGAACCTCGTAAAAAAAATGATGACGATGATTCTAAAACGTCTTATATGATCCCATATGCATACATATAAATATCATGGAGGACTACGCACATATTCGTTCCGATTTAAAATATCATTCCATTTTTATATGTTTATATTATTATAAATTTATTAATTTATGTAAATTTTATCGCTAACATGGCCACCACCATTGGACCACTGACATTGAAAACCTGTCACACTTAATGCGCATGAACTTTGGTTCCCTTAATGTCCTGCATATCTTCACAACCTTCTTCTCCAACGTCAAGGCTGGATTCTTTGCGTATGGCATTAACTTTCTGTCATCATCTCGCTCGATTTCTTTGTCATTCCTCACTCCTCTCTCCAACAAATGATTCATGACGTTATATTTTATCGTGATTTCCATGAATAAGTAAATCGATTCTCAACCATTCGTCGCTATTAAGGCATCCTAATAGAGGGCCATAGGATAACCATGAAACCCTAAAATCCAAGAAATCTAACCTGATGTGCACTTCAATTGATAGTTAGAGAGTTGTTTAATTCCACAGAAAAGCCTCTTGATTTTCATTCAATGTGCAGAGCTCGAGTTCAACTTCAGGACCAGGAGTAATGAGTTGCGAGGGAAACTAGGGTTTTTTTGGGAGTAGCTCACAGGCGTATATAGGGTTTCTTTGCATATATAGGGTTTCTTTGGAAGTATATAATTTTGTTAGGGATTGGGCCACTAAACCCATGGAGACTAAATTTCTCCATCTAATCATCAAAGTACATTCTCTAAATTACATAGAAAAAACTTTTACAATTCCGGTCAGAGTGGGTGTGGGTGCCAAGCTGTTCTCTTTACATGTCTCAATTTTCACTTTGTCCCACTAACTTGTATATCTTGCTGTAGTCTAACTAGCTGGAGAAATTGCTTAGAAAGTTATGGAAATTCAGGTCATATTTAGAGAAAATCCGGCAAGAATTTTGTAAATCCAAGTTATAATTGTTAAACTTCAAAATTTTAGCTATCCCAAAATTTGATGGTGCTGAATCCATTTCCACCATCAAAATAAAGTTCAAACACTGTCTCTATAAAAAAATTTAAATTTTTTTTACCCAGTTTCGGCCACTTTCAATCTGGACAATTCTTTCACCCCGTTAGACGACTCCGTATACTTTATTCAACGATGACAATGAATGTAGAAAGACTACTAAGAATTTCGCAGCGTGCAAGAGATTCATTGTAATGTAAATAAAACAAGGATTCCACTCGGACCTCTGAATATTATATGGAAATACTTTTATAAAACTTATCCGATATCCAAGTCATACCTCTGAATAGGTGCGCAATATGGTGGGGCGTCGTATGTGGATATAAAAGCCACCATCCTTCTTGTGAATAAATATCAAAGTTTAACGTATGTTTAAGGTATAGCTCCTTTTGTCTGGTTTAGTGACTCACAGAAAACAAAAGGCCACCGAATTAAATCAAACTTCGATTTCTTCTCTAAGTAATTTTAAATTTAAATTAAAATTTCACAAATATTTGAAAAATAGTTAAATTAAATTAAAATTAAATTTTTATTTAATTATTTATAATGAAAAGTAAATGCTTCAAAATTATTTTAAATAATTAATATATATATATATATATATATATATATATATATATATATATATATTAGTTTTTTAAATTTAAAGATAAGCATTACAACACTATTAAGTCTCTGTTTGGATTAAACAGATCCAAAAAATGGAGTAACTGCTATTATTTTTGAGCTTCAAATTTTGTTAGAAAATTTTGTATAATTTTTATTTACAAAATCTTACTGAAAGAAAGGAAGGGAAAAATAATATATAATATCAAAATTTAAAATTTATCAATTCTTATTTTATAAGTTTGTATGTAATTTTTGTTGTGTAAAAAATATTTGTGTAAAATTGAAGTAATTTTAGTAAGCCATTCAAAATGTTCCAATATGAATATGTCTGTAAATAAAGATAACACTAAAGTTATGATAGTTAAATCCAAAAATATAACCTATGCTATTTTTATTTATGATGATCATTTTTTGGAGGAAGTTCCTTTATTAAAAAATATTTGAGAGTAGACGTGTTAATTGGAATTATACGATTGAGAAAAAGATAAATGGATATTGGAAAGCTTCCTATGGGCTTGAAAGAAAATGTAAGTCTAGAGATATTTGGATTTGGGATTATTTTTTATTTTTTTACTCTCGCCACTCCTATTATTTTGTATGTATGTGATTTTTAGGGTTGCACTATACATATCTGAAATCAACCTTAGGATTCTAATAAATACTTCCTACCCTATACTCCTAATTGAGCCAAGTTTTTCCCCCATTCGAAGCGTGGCTATGAATATGGCATCTTATGTATAAAAAGAAGATATACAACGTGGATGCCAAAAAGTTTCCTAAAATTGCTTCTAACTCTAGCTAAAGCTCCCATCTTAACCTCAAGTGAATGTGGGATAAGGATGTGCCCTCTTGGTTCGGCCCTTACACAATAAATGAGGATATCATCTGGAAAAAACCCAATTATATTAAAAATATTATTACTTCGAAATTTAAGGATATATTATTGGGAAAGAAAGAGATAGAGGAAGTAAAGAAGGTGAGCAAACCGAATCTCTAAAAACAAAATTATCTCTCTATGTTACTTGCGTTAAGAAGAAATTTTACATTGTCAAAATTAGAACTAGTTCTCATGAGCTTCATAGTGAAGCTAGGCATTGGTCGATTCCCAAAATGCCATGGGATGAAAGAGTTTGTCACCCAGGTGACTCCAAAAAGGTTGAAGATGAAAATAACTTCGTGCTATATTGTTCATCTTATACTCACATTGAATCTAATTTGAAAAATCTTTGTCATACTACCATCTTATTAACCTTCTGGCTCAGAAAAACTATGGTGATCACGTAACACTTCTCTCACTTCTTTTTTAGCATGGAAATAAAGAGATAGGAATTCTTATTAATCTCTTACCTTTCAAAGATCTAGTGTACCATATAAATCTTAATAGATATTAATCAGCATTATCATCATCAAATAAATAAAATTTCTATTTTTATATAAAATAATTAATATGAAAATATAATAATAATATTGTTTAAATATTATAATTTTAATTCTAATCATTTTTATTATTATTTTATCATTTTAAAAATATTAAATAAAAAATACTACCATTATTTTATTCCATACTTCAACAAAAGTATAATCCAATTGGCATAACAATAATAATAAATGATATCAATTTTTCAATTGACTATACCATTTAGAAACATATATAATTTTTTTTGCTATTAAATATAATAATAATAATAATATATTTGATAATAGTAAATATTTATATTTAATTATTTTTATGGAAAAATAATATTCATTTATAATTTTATCTATTGTAAATTTTTTAAAATATTAGTTAATATAATATTTTATAAAATAAATTAATTATATATTTTTTCTAATTTTATTTTTTTAAATATTAGTTAATATAATCTTTTATAAAATAAATTAATTATATACCATTTCTTGATATTTTATTTTTTAATTTTGTTATGTAATTGCTTATATATTTATCAATATAACTAATTGCTTCATTTCACATCACATATAAATTTAGTATTTTTTTTTAATATTTTTTTTTATTTGTAAAAACTAATTCTATTAAAAGGAAAGAAAAATATAGTTACAATGATGCTGTAGCCTTAGCTGAGAACACCTAAGTTTCTTCTGGTTATCAAAACTGTCCATGTTTGGGAAAATCAGTTACACTTTGCAAAAACCATGCAGAAGATCGAGAATACAACAAAAAAACTAGAATGAGAACTTGAGACAACACCATTTGAAGCATTTGAGACAACATCATTTGACATAATTGTTACACAGGTTAGCAACAGAACCACAAATGCTAGAACCACCAAACTACAAACAGTACCACAAAAACCACTAACAACAGAACCTAACCAATCAGCAACAAAATTCTTAAATGGCATGTGGGAGTCCATGTGGCATCACATAGGGGCTTTTCTCTGTTAGATTCAACCATGTGCGCAGGAAGGCTAATAAGCTGGCAGATTTCTTGGCCAACCAAGGGGTTAGCTGCAAGGAAACCAAAGTGGTGACAGGGTGGCAAGTATTGCCATTTGACAACCTGAAAACTCTTTGTCTCAAACTTGCAGAAGAATACAAAGAAGTGTTTCGGGTTTCTACTGAAAAAGAAAGAACTTAATGAGCTATCCTCAGTTGAATATCCCCTCTTTAAGCAGACAGGTAGACGAAAGCATATGGAGGCAGGCTTCAGATGCTCTCACAATACTAGTCTCCGGATTCACCAACTCAAGCTAGGCAACTGGCTTCGTTCCATTAAGATTAAATTCAAATCTCAGGTTTAGACACTTTACCCTCGACAAGGCGGAGTGGATAGACACACTCAACTTTCCCATGGTCTTGAATGGGGCTCAGAATTTTGAAAACTGCTATTGTTACCATGGTTATGCCAGGAGAAAGGAAAAACCGCATCCCAAGCAATTTAAGGGTGATCACACCACTTTTGATCGTAAGGTGGTTTATGGCAATTCAGAGCTATTACATACATCTGACGACACGCGAAGGAGAGAGGAGAAGCGAAACCGCCCTCATCGCATAGTAAAGCTCGGCGATGTCTACGGTGTGAAGTGGGGCTCGTTCGTCGATCGTCGTGGCGTTGATCAACGGTCAGATTTGACTGAACATTTTGGTTGGGGTGGAGCGTTGTCCAATGTATGGCTAGCCGAAAAAGTAAATTTTTGCCGAAATGGAACTCCAACTTATGGGATAGAGAGATAGGTTTTTGGGCTGTCAGATGTAATTGCGGTTGTGAGGGAACGAGAAGGTCAAGTCAGCTTGTCTCTGAAGGTCAAGTCAACTTGTCTCTGAAAGCTTGGGTCCTTCAGTGACTGGGATAGTCATGGTTTTAAGTTTGATGGTAGGGTCTTGAGGAAAGCCTTGGCTAGTTTTTCTTTGGCCCGTCTTCCTTTGTCGAGTCTTAGTCATATGTTAAAGGCCATGCCACGGGGGGCGAACAACCCTAAATGGAGTCCACAGGGTATGATGGATTGTTGTAAATTTTGTAAATTATTTTTTGATTAATAGTAATGAAAGGATCGCTTTTTCCTTAGCAAAAGAGAAACTAGGCATTGGTCAATTCCAAAAATGTTATGGGATGAAAGAGTTTGTCACCCATGCAACTCCAAAAGGGTTTAAGATGAAAATAAATTTTTGCTATATTGTTCATCTTATGCTCACATTCAATCTAATTTGAAAAATATTTGTCATACTACAATTCTTCCTAACCTTTTAACTCAGCAAAAGTATTCTCTCACTTCTTTTTTAGCATGCAAATAAAGAGATAAAAATTGTTATTAATCTCTTACCTTTTGAAAATCTAATATTACATATAAATCTTAGTAGATATTAATCATCATTATCACCATCAAAAAAATAAAATTTAATATTTATAAATAAAATAATTGATATGAAAATATAATAATAATATTATTTAAATATTACAATTTTAATTCCCATCTTCTTTACTATTATTTTATCATTTTAAAAATATTAAATAAAAAATACTACCATTATTTATTCCATACTTCAACAAAAGTATAGTTAATTGGCATAACAATAATAATAAATGATATCAATTTCTCAATTGAGTATACCGTTAAGAAATATATATAGTTTTTTATTAAATAATATAATAATAATAATTAAATATCTGATAATAGTAAATATTTATATTTAATTATTTCTTTATGTAAAAAATAATATTAATTTATAATTTTATTTACGGTAAACTTTTTAAAATATTAATTAATATAATCTTTTATAAAATAAATTAATTATATACAATTTCTTGTACTTTATTTTGTAATTTCCTAATTACTTCATTTCACAAAATATATATATACATATAGATAATTTTATTTTCATACATTATTTTTCTATTAATCACAACTATATTATTATCTATGAATACATAAATACTTTATTAATAAATATTTTAAACAAAGGTAATTCTCCCAACATTCTTCCCTTTATAAAGTGTTAAATCACCCGTAACCTATTATATCCACCCAACCTAAAATGACACATAACATTCTATTCAACTCACTTGAGTGCAGGTATATCTTTATAATGTTTATAATTTATTTTTCTACTCATTTTATAAATTTTAAATTAAAAAAAAATATTTTGAATGAACTTACTAAGTTAGAAACTTAATGACATTGTATATATCAATAATCCACATACCAATTTATTTTCCTAAAGAAAACCAAACAACCATTTTATAAATCTCTTGTTTTTTAAAGTTATTGACCTATTCTATTATATTATATTATATTATATTATATATATATATATATATATATATATATATATAATCCATTTACAAATTTATTTCCTTAAAAAAAACCAAACAACCATTATATAAATTTCTTGTTTTTTGAGATATCAATATAAATCTATTATTTCATGTATATCAAAAGCATATGTGGCTTGTACCATGAATATGATAGCCAAAAATTATTATAGGTTTAGGAGCACGAGAGATCTCTGTAGACTATTTAACCTAGGGTTTCTTCCTGATCTCTACCATGGCAGTGTTAGGAGGGGGTTCTGGCACCCTCTTCTTCAACAAAGTTATCACTAGTAAAGGATTGAGAAAGAGGCCTTCTTTACCAAACTCACCAATGAAAATTCCTTCAAGAAGACCTTAGCCAATCACTCGGGAGAGAGAGGGGAAAGAATGGGTTCATACCAACTAATTAGCAACCACTCTACAACTTCGAGTGGGAAAAACTTAGCCTAGCCACAATAAGCCAACCCATTCAAGCTAAATACCAAAAAAATTCTGACCCTAGAAAGAGAAGACATGGAGGTTGCAGCCTATAGGGAATACATGCAGGAGCATGCAATTATCTATAAATTTAGGGGATTCTAGACCATAGAGAAGGCTATCAACTGGTGTCTTCAAGCGAAATGGCACCCCAAGGGAGACATCAAGCTTCATCTTGGCTCCAAGTGCTTCTTCGCAGTAATATTTGATCTGCTAGATGACAGGGACCATATCTTTGACAGAGAGCCTTAATTATTCAACTTTACTAGTTTACATATGTGATATTGGAAAGAAAAAATTATCTTGGAAAAGGAAGACTTCACTAGAGTACGCATATTCAAATTTACTCTTTTCCAACTGACTAGTAGTCTCCATCTATCCCCAAAGGGATTGGAGATACACTAGGAGAATATATGAAAATGTTGGAAGGTACTCATGTAGGGCGCTATGTCTCCTACATCTGAATATATCCCTATATGGATGTTTAAGGGGCTCTCCAGGAAGCCATTAAGCTAGTCTTTAGAGATGAAACCTAGCTACAAAGAATAGATAATGAAAATATCACATTCAGATGTCGAACGTGCCATGAGTATGGTCATATTTTCAAGGATTGTCCTCAAAAGTCCTTATAGGTTGCCAAATCTCTGACTCAACACAAGGCAGACGAGCAAGGTTTAACAAAGGTAGCTTCCAAGCATAAGAACAACTGAAAGCCTCAAGGGAAACAAGCCTCACCAAGCGAGGCCAACAAGAACAATTTTGAAATACTTAGTGAAGGGAAAGAAGGACAAGATAGAGAAGACATTGAAACAAAAATTGGTGTAAGTGAGTAAACACCCCTTCCCCAATAGAGCTAGAAGAGGAACCAAGCCCCTTAGCCACCCCAAGATCAATTGGGAAAGGAACCGAAGAAATAGAAATGTTGCATGAAAGTAACAATGGTTCAGTAGAGGAAAAGTTGATTGAATAAGTTCTAGGGGATATCTACCTCAATAAAATTGCAGAAGTCTAGGAAAAGAGAGGAATGGAAGCCATCCCACTGGAATACCTTAGAAAAATAAAAGTGGCCTATCTTTATCCAGAAGAGTTTAAGCAAGCAACAAACAAGAGACAGTACAATAATCTCTCTAAGATCGACATCAAATCTAAACAGGGATGATGGTTGGAAGAATAGCGGCTGTTGGATCCCTTCCCTTCCTCTTAGTCCCCCTCTTTTTTACCCCTCTTCATTCTTTTTATTGTTTTCTTTTCTGGTTTTATTGTTTTCTTTTATGGTTTTATTCCCTCTTCTGGATTATTTGAAGTTCCCCTTTCTATTGATATGTTGTTTTTGCTTGGTACTCATTACCTTTATTTATTCATTAATTTATTAATATTTTATTGATATAAGTTTACTTATATTTTATTTGGTTTTAAATTGAAAATAAGAAGATAATAAAACTTCCCTTATTATTTATTTATTTTCTTAGTTTAAGTTCTTAAATTTTATTTTTTACTTAGTTTTTATTAAACATGATATATAAATAAATAACTTTAGAATTATAAGCATTTATATTTAGTAAACAAATTAACTAAAATTCCCTTATTATTTATTTATTTTTTCTTAGTTCAAATTCTTAAATTCTACTTTTTACTTAGTTTTTATTAAACATGATAAATAAATAAATAAGTTTATAATTATAAACATTTATATTTAGTAAACAAATTAACTGAACTTCCCTTATTATTTATTTATTTATTTAGGTTCAAGTTCTTAGATTTTATTTTTACTTAGTTTTTATTAAATATGATATATAAATAAATAAGTTTAGAATTATAAGCATTTATATTTAGTAGACAAATTAACTAAACTGCCCTTATTATTTATTTATTATTTCTTAGTTAAAGTTTTTAAATTTTACTTTTTACTTAGTTTTTATTAAACATGATATATAAATAAAAAAATTTAGAATTATAAACATTTATATTTAGTAAACAAATTAACTAATTTGTCAATAAACATTTCAGTTTAATCTTTATTTATTCCATAATATATTTAGTAACTTATATATTTAAATAGAAATAAATAATTTTAATAAACAAATTAATTAATTAATTAATAAACATTTATATTTTTACCCTAATTTATCCCTAATTTAATTCACATATTCGTTCATTCGATTGAAATTATCATTCCTTTTTTATATGTTTATATTATTATTAATTTATTAATTTATGTAAATTTTATTGCCAACATGGCCACCACCATTGGACCACTGATACTGAAAACCTGTCGCAATTAATGCGCATGAACTTTGGTTCCCTTAATGTCCTGTAGATCTTCACAACCTTCTTCTCCAACGTCAACGCTGCGCTGGATTGTTTGCGTATGTCATTAACATTCTGTCATCATCTCGCTCGATTTCTTTGCAATTCCTCACTCCTCTCTGCAACGAATGATTCATGACGTTAGTGGGGTGAATTGTTATATTTTATAGTGATTTACATGAATAAGTAATCGATTCTCAACCATTCGTCGCTAATAAGGCATTCTAATAGACAATGACAATGAATGTAGAAAGACTACTGAGAATTCCTTATGACTATGACTATGGATCCTTATGTATAAAAAGATCCTATTATTTTGTATGGATGTGATGTTTAGGGTTGCACTTTATATATTTGAAATCATTTTATAACCAACAATTTTAAAATTTTAAGAAATACTTCCTATCCTATCTTCATAGTTGAGGCAAGCCTTTCCCCCATTGGAAGCATGGCTATGACTATGACACCTTATGTATAAAAAGAAGATATGCAACCTGAATGCCAAAAAGTTTCCTAAATTTCTTCTAACTCTAGCTAAAGCTCCCACCTTAAGCGCGAATGAAGGTGGAATAATGATGTCCACTCTTGGTTGGACCCTTACAAAATAAATGAGGATATCATCTCGCATAAACCCATTTATATTAAAAATATTATTACTTCCAAATTTAAGGAGAAATTATTGGGAAAGAAAAAGCTAGAAGAAGTAAAGAAGGTGATGAAACCAAATCTCTAAAAAAAAAGTTATCTCTCTATGTTGACCAGCATCAAGAAGAAATTGTACATTGTGAGGAGTAGAACTAATTCTCATGAGATTCATAGTGAAATTAGGTATTGGTCAATTCCCAAAATGCCATGGGATGAAAGTGTTTGTCACCAATGCAACTCCAAAAAGGTTGAAGATGAAAATAACTTCCTGCTATATTGTTCATCTTATACTCACATTCAATCTAATTTGAAAAATATTTGTCATACTACCAATCTTCCTAACCTTTTAATTTAACAAAAATATGTTGATCATGTAATGCTTCTCTCACTTTTTTTTTAACATGAAAATAAAGAGATAATAATTCTTATTAATCTCTTACCTTTTGAAAATCTAATATACCATATAAATCTTAGTAAATATCAATCATCATTATCATCATCAAACAAATAAAATTTAATATTTATATATAAAATAGTTGATATGAAAATATAATAATAATACTATCTATATTACAATTTTAATTCTTATTTTTTTTACTTTTTATTTTTTCTTTTTAAAAATATTAAATAAAAAAAATTACTACCATTATTTATTCCATACTTCAACAAAGTATAATCCAGTTGGGCTAACAATAATAATAAATGATATCAGTGTTTCAATTGAGTATATCATTCATAAATATATATAGCTTTTTTGTTATTAAATAATATAATAGTAACTATATATTTTATAATAATAAATATTTATATTTAATTAATTTTTTTTGGAAAAAATAATATTAATTTATAATTTATTTATTGTAAAATTTTTATAATATTAATTAATATAATTTTTCAAAAAAATAAATTAATGATATACCATTTCTTGTAAAAAAATAATTATTTTTTATTTCGTTATGTAATTGCTTATATAATTCTAAATATAACTAATTGCTCCATTTCACATCATACATATAATTTTAATGCATTATTTTCAATATTATTTCTTTATCAATCACAACTATATTATTATCCATAAATACATAAATATTTTATTAGTAAAAATTTTAAGCAAAGGTAGTTCTCCAAACCTTCCTCCCTTTATAAAGTGTTAAATTGCCCGCAACCTGCTCTATCAACCCAACCTAACAGGACACATAACTCAATCTTCAACTCATTTCTATCAACCCCATATAAAATGACACATAACTTACTATTCAATTCATTTTATTGAGTGCAGGTATATCTTTATAATTTACTTACTATTCAACTCATTTTATTGAGTGCAGGTATATCTTTATAATTTATTGTTCAACTCGTTTTATAAATTTATAAATTAAAAAAATTATTTTAAATGAACTTACGAAGTTAGAAGCTTAATGACATTCTATATATCAATAATTTATTTACCAATTTATTTTCTTAAAAAAACCAAACAACCATTTTATAAATCTCCTGTTTTTGAAAATTATTGATATTCTATATCTCACTAATCCATTGACAAATTTATTTCCTTAAAAAGGAAAACAACCATTGTATAAATATCTTGTTTTTGAGATATTAAAATAAATCTATTATTTCTTGCATATCAGAAGCATGTGAGGCATGTACTATGAATATGGTAGCCAAAAATTGTTATAGGTTTAGGAGCACGAGAGACAACCATTTTATAAATATTTATTTCTTGCATATCAAAAGCATGTGAGGCTTGTACTATGAATATGGTAGCCAAAAATTATTATAGGTTTAGGAGCACGAGAGACAACCATTTTATAAATTTCTTGTTTTTGAAACTTACTGACATTCTATATATCAATAATCTATTTATAAATTTATTTCCTTAAAAAAGCCAAACAACCATTGTATAAATCTCTTGGTTTTGACATGTCAAAATTGAAGGAAATCACACAACCATAAAACCATGTTCAACCCAAATTAACTCACAGAAAATAAACCAACAACACACAAAAGACAAATTGGTGGAAAAGGCATAGAGTCGTCATGTGGTCTCTCAAGCTCATGTATTTCTCTTTCTTATTCAAATAATTTAATGATACATTTAAATACATGAGCAAGTGGTCTTAAGATAGTGTGTCTATCTTAGACTCACTTGGTTGAGATAATTTCTCAACTACACACTAACTTAGGAGAACTAGTTGGAGAGAATCTCTCCTCCTAACTAAACTCCCTAGTTTGAGGAACTAACTCTCATGATTTAATTTAATTAATTATTTTATTTGGATTTATAATTGTTTTTAAGAGAATGAGGCTAAAATTCCCCCCATTGATAAATCCAAAAATAACAAGGAACCATTTGCCAAGTTCTCAAGTTGCTCCTCAAAAAACACTCCTGAAAAGCCGCCAATGTTGGATGATGGAAAATCTCAAATCTGAAGAGAACATGAATTAGCTGCATGTCTGATTCATCTCTGAATGTCTCTTGGCAACTCCATCACGTGCCAAGCTACAAAAGGATCCAACTATCCTTTTCTTTAAAACAGCATCCAGTGTCCACCAACACAATTTGATGAATGCCAACTCGCGTATTTGCTGATGATGATCATCCACTGGCTAATGATGTTGAAAAACAACTCAATGTTGTTTTTGCTATGATGAAAGTTGCTCACTGCTTCTTTTGTTGTCAATCACCCACTGGGGAATTTGTTGATGCTCACTAATGATGAAAAATTCCCACTGGATGATGAAGATTCCCATTGGCTGATGAAGATGCCCACTGACTGCTTCACTAATGTTTTCGAGAATTTCAGTCTGACAACCACTTGTCAATTTCATTGACATTTCCCCCCCTTGTCAGCTAAAAGGAGAGACAATCTTCTCCAAAATATATCTGGACTCCCCTCCTTCAAGTGTAGGAGAGTTTCACTGTTGTACTCCCCTGTTCAACTGCATGAGAGTACCATCTTCATTTGACTGTTGGTTGGACTATATGTGAGTGAATCCGATTGTAAATCTTGTCCAATCTTCTGGCTGTGGATGACCATTCCCAGGGATCGATCCATGAATAATCAATCATAAATGTGGCAGGTTGGTCTTGTTTGCAACATTTCTATGATGAATGATTTGACTTGCCACAATGGTGACAAGGATGGAGATCAAAACACTGATCTTCAGATGACCGGTTCTTTGACAATAAGAACATTTTAGTTTGACTGCAACTTCAGTTTGCATGTATTTCTATTTGCCTGCAACTGTCTCATGGCTTGTTGATGTTATTAGATCAAGAAATCCTGCACTGATGAACTTAATCGGCTTAGAATAATCAGGGATATGCAAGTTGTTTTCATCTTTGTTATATCCTAATCCATGTCGATTTCGATCACTTTGAATTTCTTCCCATGTCTTGATGATGGGTTTGGAATAAATTTGAATTTGATCATGAATAACTTTGACACTTGAAGTTGTTTGGATGGGTGATTTATAATCAACATCTTTATCTTCATCTGTATGGTTGAATGACTTGGAAGAAGCACTCTTCTGCTGTAGCTCATCTCTTTGTAGTTGCGACTCTAGTTGAAGGAACTCAATTGTTTCATGTGCATGTTGAATATGCACTTGAATGTCAGCAAGAGTGGTTTTTCTGATCTGCACTATGTCACCAGCTGATGATAACATTAAATTGTGAAGAATTTAGGACAATTGAATGTGTGTCGCCATGTTGCCTTGCATACTTTGAAGTCAGCCTCGCTTGTTGAAGAAGTCGTGCTTGAAAAAATTGCTCACTTGAGTCGATCACTGAAATGACAGGTTCACTTGTACTGTTTGCTGATTGCTGATGCTTTAAACACTTGCTTGAATTGTTGACTTGACACTCGCTTGATGATGATTGTTGTACTTGCTTTAAACATCTATTGTCTTGAACTCTTGGTTGATGACTGCACTTAGTCATGCACTGAATGTGCTGAAAATGATGGGTGTCGAACACTGTTGAAAATGCACCCAAATGACAAATGATAAATTCAATGTTCAAGTAACAACTTAATTGACTTAATGATGAACTTTAACAAATCACATGAGGATTTCGGTTACAACCAAAAATGCACCCTTACAATTCAACGTAATTTGACTTTGATTACAATCCAACTTACAAATTATGATTTGTAAGTTATAATTTTGTATTGAACTTATGAAAAAATGGTGCAAGTACAATTGCCAAAAAAATTGTTGTTGAATTGCTTCAATTGTTGTTGATGTAGATGACAAATTCATTAACTTGATTGGATGTTGATGTAGAATCGTCTTTGACAACTCGATTATGTAGCGTCCTTAACTTGATTTGTTTGATTACATAATGTGAAATGTGCTTGCTTGGAAGATCATCTTATCAAGTTGATGATCTGATTCTTTGTGCTTGTGTACTTTAAGCTTGATTACAAGAGCTTGAATAGAATAGACTATGTGCATGCAATACGCTAATTTGTTGTGTGTACATGAAGGTTAGAGTCAAAACTGGACACAAAACAAACACAATATCAAAAATCATGCGCCATCACAAACATACACATGGTGTACCTAAGATCCCCTTATTGAATTTCGGGCAGATCTAGGACACATCAACACCGCAAAAAAAATGTCTTTATTAAGTATTGAAGTACATCAATCTTCACCTTCACAATAGCATGAATGATATTTCTCAAACAATGAGAATACCAAGCTTACAAATTCTTGAAACAACTTGTCTTCAAATTTAAATGGAAGTTTTCAAACCACAAGTTACAACCTTATCACTCCAAACATTGATACATCTTTTCTGTCCATTAAAATTTTTAATGGACCTTTATCTCATCCAAAAATTCTATGATCACCTATATCTCCAAAAAAACATTTACAAACTTTTTAACTCCTTATCACTCCAATATTAAGAAATTTACAACTAGAACCTCCTTATTACTCCCAAAACTACAAATAACCTTACCATTCCTATCACAGTTCTTTGAAAACAAAATACCACTAAGCATTACTGAAAGTAGCAGAGATTCCAGATCTGAATAAGAGTAAATTTTAGTGTGAAAAGAAGTTGATCTTGACAGTCTTGCAAAGTCGTGTTTCTAGAAACTCAGTTGCAGAGATGATTTCAACCGAAGGAGATGCTTCAGATTTTACCTCAGTGTGTTGCTGTGATGACTACCCCAAATGGCATAATGATTATGAGTGCCATGCTCCACGTTGCTACTACACTTTCCCACGCTGCAAGTGCTCCTCCACCTCAGCTGGACTTCTGACATTTTCACCTTCCTTCATCATGAAATAAATTGTGCAAACAATGAAAATGCTAATCTTTTGGAAACACTAACTGTAGACAATAGATTGTCAATCTCAAGATATCTACTCTTTTTAAAAATCACTCATGTCTCCCATCTGCAGCAATAAAACACAAACATATTTCTTCTCTTCACGCTCTCTATGAATATCGTGTCTCTCTCAACTCTATACGCAAAATTCTCCTCATTTAAGCTCTCCGGCCAGTCTTTGAAAATTGATCAAATTCATGGCTTGGAAGTTGAAATTACTTATGAGTGCAATTGTGAGGCTCAAAGGTTTGAAAAAGAAGAATCCTGCAGTGGTTGTTGTCACTACTCTTTTTGAAGTAGGTCAAGATATCTACTGGCATGTATAAAATAATTTGCAAAATGATGCAGAAGAGGATTTGGGTGAAATTCTACAAAAATAGTTCTTTGAAGATTCTCAGAAAAGAGCCATTTCTTTAGGATTAAATAGACAATGAGCAGCCTTGGTCATTCAAGGTATACTTATAAGATAATTTGGATTTTCAGGTATAGTAGTTGTCGATGAGGTAGAACATGGCTTAGAGTGCCCAAGCTACCCGTGGCTCCATAGGGAATTCGAAGTTCCTATGATCATGCATCAATTCGGCATGGACATCAGGTCTTTCAACAAGTTTGCGCATCTTGCCATAGTATGTCATTGGTCACCTACCATTACCTTGTTGGAGTTGCCTATACTGAAGAAGAAGCAAAAGCTTTAGAAGTAGAAATAGAAGTCGAGGATGGACCAAATCATGAAGGTGAAATGTTTACATGACCTAGAAAACTAAGTGATCGTTTTCCTAAGCCTTATTCTAATGAACAGGTGAAAAGGTTTGCCAATGGAGAGGCCTATCCTCCAGAACTTAACCTGATTACAAAGGCACGTCATAATGGTCAAAACTATGTATTTTTGTTGCTTACTGGATACCGTGATCTGCCAGCTGGGGTTTTGATTTGAGAGGGATTGCATTATAATCCTTATTTCCCCAGCGGTGCGATAACCATGCCCAAGATGCTTAATGATGGTGCGGTTGAGTATGAATATGGAACACCTACAACAGAAGCTTAAATGGGAGATGCTGAGAGTAACAACGGCAAGAGTTAAAAAAATAAGCAGGCTCTGCTCCAATAGGTGGCCATCCTCTATGTGGTTAGGCTAAAGATCAAGTAGAGCGTGTAGAGGCACGACTCGGATTCTTCCGCCTCTAGTCATTAGATCGCATGTCCTCCATGCGTAAAGAGCTGGATCTTTAAAATGCTAATATTGGCATACCTGTGGCTTTCGAGAATTGAGAGCACGCAAAAACACCTCAGCCATGGAGGTAGTTCCCAAAATGACAGCGGACTCATTATGTAGCCTCTCAAATCTGTAATTGATGTTGACTGCACCAACTACCACTTACGGTAACGCGCAATTAAGGCAACACATAGTGCTATCAGGAAATAAAAAAGACATGTGAGTTTGATATTCAGATGGGTTGTTAACTTGTACAAAACCTCGCTTCGTAGTTTCTTAATGTGTCTTCCTCTCGAAGAAATATCTGCTACAATCCAATCTCCAAGATAAAAAACTGAAAAGCTAACCAATTCTCTCAACCTAGCTCTGATACCACATGAAGGAAAATCACACAGCCATAAAACCATATTCATCCCAAATTGCCTCACAAAAAATAAACCAGCAACACACAAAAGACAAATTGGCGGAAACGGCATAGAGCCATCATGTGGTCTCTCATGCTCATGTATTTCTCTCTCTTATTCAAATAATTTAACAATACATTTAAATACATGAGCAAGTGGTCTTAAGATAGTGCGTCTATCTTAGACTCACTTGGTTGAGACATTTTCTCAACTACACACTAACTTAGGAGAACTAGTTGGAGAGAATCTCTCCTCCTAACTAAACTCCCTAGTTTGAGGAACCAACTCTCATGATTTAATTTAATTAATTATTTTATTTGGATTTATAATTGTTTTTAAGAGAGTGAGGCTAACAAAAATAGATCTCTTATTTCTTGCATATTAAAAGCATGTGAGGCCTGTACTATGAATATGGTAGCCAAAAATTATTATAGGTTTAAGAGCATGAGAGATCTCTGTAGACTATCTAACCTAGGGTTTTTTCCTAATCTCTACCATGGCAGTGTTAGGAGGGGGTTGTGGCACCCCCTTCTTCAACATAGTTATCACTAGTAAAGGATTGAGCAAGAGGCCTTCTTTACGAAACTCACCAAGGAAAATCACTTCTAGAAAACCCTAGCCAATCACTCGGGAGAGAGAGTGGCAAGAAAGGGTTCATACCAACTGATTAACAACAACTCTACAACTTCTAGTGAGAAAACCTTGGCCTAGCCACAATAAGCCAACCCACTCAAGCCAAAGACCAAAAAATTCTGACCCTAGAAATAGAAGACATGGATGTTGTAACCTACAAGGAATACATGTCAGAGCATGCGATTATCTATAAATTTATGGGATTCTAGACCATAGAGAAGGCTCCCAATTGGTGTATACAAGCGAATGGCACCCTAAGGGAGACATCAAGCTTCATCTTTGCTCCAAGTGCTTCTTCAAGGTAATATATGATCTGTTGGATGATAGGGACCATATCTTAATGGAGGGCCTTAATTATTCAACTTAAATAGTTTATATATGTGATATTGAAAAGAAAAAATTATCTCGGAAAAGGAAGACTTCACTAGAGTACACGTATTCAGATTTACCCTTTTCCAACTAACTACTAGTCTCCATGTGTCCCCAAAGGGATTGGAGATACATTAGGATAATATATCAAGATGTTGAAAGGTACTCATGTAGGGTGCTATGTCTCCTACACCTGAATATATGCCTATATGGACGTTTAAGGGGCTCTCCAGGAAGCCATTAAGCTAGTCTTTAGAGATTAAACCTAGCTACAAAGAATAGATAACAAACATATCCCATTCAGATGTTGAAAATGCCATAAGTATGGTCATATTCTCAAGGATTGTCCTCAAAATTCCTCAGAGGTTGCCAACTCTCCGACTCAGCAGAAGGCAGACGAGCAAGGTTTCACAAAGGTAGCTTCTAAGCATAAGAATAGCCGAAAGCCTCAAGGGAAACAAGCCTCACCAAGCGAGGCCAACAAGAAAAATTTTGAAATACTTAGTGAAGGGAAATAAGGACAATATAGAGAAGACATTGAAACAAAAATTGATGTAAGTGAGTAGACACCCCTTCCCCCAATAGAGTTTGAAGAGGAACTGGGCCCCTTATCCACACCAAGCTCAACTGGGAAAGGAACCGAAGAAATAAAAATGTTGCATGAAGTTAACAATGATTCAATAGAGGAAAATTTGATTGAAGAAGTTCTGGGGGATATGTACCTCAATAAAATTGTAGAAGTCTAGGAATAGAGAGGAATGGAAGTGATCCCACTGGAATACCTTAGAAAAATAATAGTGGCCTATCTTTATCAAGAAGAGTTTAAGCAAGCAACAAACAAGAGATAGTATGGTAATATCTCCAAGATTGACATCAAATCTAACATCCCATGAGAACAATATAATCCCAATGGAGGAGAAAGAAAGCACAAAAGGAAAATGACTAGTCAAATCCTACAGAAGCTAGGAAAAAGTTTGATCAACGAAGGAAAGGTAAGGGCCCTAATATAGACTCAAAAACTTTCCCAATGAATTTGATTTAATGGAATATAATAAGTCTAAATGGACCCGCAAAAAGGAGACTCCTCAAGAAGAAGATCATGGCATCTAAACCAAAAATAATTTTCATACAGGAAGTTAAAGTAGGGTTAGAGACAATCTCCTACCACCAAAAATAATGTTTTAAGTGTTATGATAGTGTGGCAACTGCAGCCAGAGGCTGGAAGCCAATACATTATATGGAATGAAAGGTTGTTGGATCTAAAATCTTCCACTACAACTCCCAATATCCTAACTATCCTCTTCCAAATTATTGGCACTATGGAAACCTTATGTGTAACTAATGTCTATAGGCCTCATCGGGTTGAAGAAAGAAAGAATCAACATGCTAAACATTCTAGACAAGATTCAAATGTTAGGATATTCCGACACATAGGAAATAGTTAAGTACAACTTGGTCTAGTGTAGAGTTAGGTAAAATGTGTTTCTTTACTATGTACTTTTGTAAATTACAATGCGATGGTCATGATATGTTCTAGGCATGAAGTGATCTGACAAATCACTCTCTCCTCAGTATTACCGACACTTGATCCGTGGCTTGACACCCGATTGCTCCATGATCTCTATTTAAAGAGCATGGATGGTCATTTGTAGGGTAACCGTTCATGAGAGAAGCTTACGTAGATTTTCATTATTTTATTAATGAATTGCCTGAAGTGATCACGTTGGCTCAGGCCGTGGATTGTTTCCCTCTTTGAGGGTTTTAACCATGTCAAGAATACTAGTGTATTGATTTGTGATCTATTTGCGGGAAATTTCCTTTGGTGTTTTGTATGAGGAACTTACCCTGTAAATTCCTACATGGTATTAGAGATATTTGAGGTCCGCATCCATTGGTGATCCAAATCTGAAGCCAATACAACTGCATCTGATTGTCATTTCATATATCTACTTTTTTTTACTACTTTTGCGTTGAGAGGACTGCTCTATTATGTTAGGAGCATTTGTTCCAATGAGGAACCCCTTTCGTTTCATACGAAAAAAAAAATTGGTAGCCCTAGCTATGTCATTTTCAAGTTCTAGAGGTATACAGTCTCTATTTGCAGTTCTAGCTATTCATCTCTCTATTTATTTCGGTTTATTTAGCTCTCTGTTATTTATTACCAGATCTATACCTTTCATTTATGCGTATTCTATTTGCCCCACGACTCTGTGCGATCTGGGAAAATTAGAAACAGAAGGGAAGGATTTTTCTCATGCGTATGCTCTTTTCCACCACTTCTCAGTGTGATCTCGGAAAATTAGAAACATTGAGAAAAATATTTAGTTTCCGAGTAAAGCTAACTTCAAGCCGTAAGGTTTGTTTTTTTTGGTATGTTTGTGTTGGGTTTTGTGGTTTTTGTTTTGTAGACAAAAAAGAGTTTTTTCATGTAAGGACGCACCCCAAAGCTTCATTGACTGGCAAAAAAAAAAAAACACCCTTCCTCTTTTCCAAAAATTACTAACCTTTTAAACTAGCTCGCTTGGTCCAAAGTTATTTTATGAGAATAGAGGTCTTGCGTTCAAGTCTTTCCTTTTGTTGAGTTACTTTTTCAAAAAGCACATGTAACTTGTGTTTTAAAGTTACTTTATGTAAAAGTGTTCTCACCAATTATAAAAACTGAGTCACTTATAATTCTAAAGTCTCTTTATCTTTTATTTAAGTTACAATTTAGTGGGTAGCTCATCAAGTACCATTGTAAAAGTGACTTTCACTTATATATAAAAGTGAGTCACATAATTTTTATTTTTTTTAAGTGAGCTAATTAGACTAAGTTTGAAAGGGATGGGGGGGGGGGGGGGGGGGGGGGAGTTTAAATATAACATTATCATTCATTTCCACACATTCAAGCACTTCGTCGACATCGTCAACAACTTTTCTTCAGAAAGCCATAACTTCATCATCCAGAAGCCATTTTTTAGAGCCTCTTTTCTTAATCAACCTAATTTTTCGAGATTTTCCAATTGGAACACTTAGTTTCAGAATCTACAGCTTCAATTTCAGTTAAAATGGAAAGTCCATGCCAAGTTATTCTTGACAGCACCAACTAATTCCAATGGTGGTCCTACATTGTGGATTTACTTAGAAGTAAAGGTTTTTATAGAATAGCCTCAAGCCAAGAAACAAACCTCAAGATGAATATAAGGTAGCCAAATGGGAAAATAGGCAACATCAAGCACATGGGTTGATAGGGATGTCTATTTCTCCGGACTTTAGATTCCATATCACAAAACTTGATACTCCTACTGAAGCAATGAAATAGCTCACTAAAGTTTTTGGAATTAAAAATGAAATTAGAGCCCATCAACTCGAAAATGAGTTGGTTACATTGGACCCAAATAATTTTTCTTCCATTGAAGAATTTTGGTCAAAGTTCAAGACCCTTTGACTTCCCTTGGAAGGTGTTAAGGTTAAGAAAGAAGATGGTAGTCTTATCTATTCCATTCTTACTAAGTTGGGACTAGCCTACTCTATTTTTTTTCCATCTTCCATTCTACCAGAGAAGTCTTTATTTCTCAAGGACAAGACTACAATTCCACCTCTTTTGATGCCTTTTGTGATTCTTTAATAAGAGAACAAGAAGAGCTCTTATATCTTGGTCTTCTTAATTTTGGAAACTCTTCTAAGAAAGCATTAGCCGCCCAACAACAACTAAATTCAAAGAATCATAAGAAGACGTATCCTAAGAATAATGGTCCTAAACCAAACAAGGGTCCTAAGCAATTTCAGTCTCAAAATGAAAAGTCATTTCAACAAAATGATAAGGCAAATAAAAACAAAGGGAAGAAGACTGATAGACATTGCTAGTTTTGTAATCGAGATGGTCACTTAGAATCCAAATTATTTAAGAAGATGGAAGCCTTGGAAGCAACAACGAAGAAGCATAACATCCATTCGGAGCACTCTTCAACTTCAACTTCATCTTCAGGAATATCACTTTCTGCGTGTGGTTGTCAAGCATGTCGGTTTGATTATGCACTAAATGTATCTTCTTCTTCTCATTCTCAAGAGTGGCTCATTGATTCTGGAGATTCTTATCACATGGCCAAAAACAAAACCATGTTTTCTTCTTTAAATGATTGTAACACCAAACATATATATGTTGGTGATGATATATCTCTTAGTGTTGAATGGACCAGAACTATTTATCTAGACAATGGTCAATTTAAAGATGTATTATGTGTTCCAACCTTATCTTGCAACCTTCTATCTGTATATCAAATAACTCATTTAAGTGAAGGTAAGATCATTTAATTTTCACCTCACGATGTTGTAATTAAGGACCTAAGAGATCCTAAACAGATTTTAACTACTGGCATTGCTAATGATTCTACAAGGTTGTATAAGTTTAACAACTTTGGGTTATCAAATCTTCCCTCTGTATTTGTTGCTCATAATGATGAAGTGAGCAAACTGTGGCATGAGCAATTTGGTCACTTAAACTATCGCTCCCTTCAGAATCTATGTAAAGAAAATATGGTGACAGGTCTTCCAATGTTATCTTGCGGAGATGGTGTTTGTTCCTAATGTGTACTCGGAAAACATCATCAAGATACTTTCGAAAAACATGCCTCTTGGCCTGCCTCAGCCCCTTTATAGCTTGTGCATAGTGATTTATGTGGTCCACTTCCAGCTGTTTCATTCTCTAGCTACAAGTATTTCTTAACTTTCATTGATCATTTCTCTAGACGCACTTGGGTATACTTCTTAAAACTCAAGAGTGAAGTATTTAACATGTTCTTGGCCTTTAAGGTCTTTGTTGAAAAACAATCTGGACATCAAATTCTTAAGCTAAGATCTGATAATGGTGGCGAATATGTTAACAACAAATTCATCAACTTTTGCATTGAGAATGGAATTCAAATGCAACATACTGTTCCATATACTACAGAACAAAATGGTGTAGCTGAAAGGAAGAATCACACCTTAAAGGAAATGGCTAATTATATGCTTCAATCTAAAGGACTTAGTCTTAATTTTTGGACAGAAGCAATTAATTGTGAAAATTACATAGTAAATCACACTCCTACTAAGGTTTTAAAGAATATCACTCCAGAAGAAACATGGGGATCAATTAAACCAGATGTAAGTCACTTTCGTGTTTTTGGAAGTGAAGCATGGGCCCATATTCCAAATGAGAAACGTAAAGCTTTCGAACCTAAGAGTGAAAAATGTATTTTTTTTGGATATCCTGAAGATGTCAAAGGATATAAACTTATTCTACTTAAGTCCAAAAATGTTATCATTAGAAGAGATGTAAAGTTTGCTGAAAATATATCAGCCTATGACCCTAGTTCAGCGGATGTGCCACCTCTCTCTATCCCTTCTACTTCTGAAAATATTTCTTCTTCAGATGATGACTGTGAGAATGAAAATCCTCCGCCACCTTCTCAGGATCCTCCTTCAGCTCCTCAACTTCCAAACTGGTTCTATGCTACTCGGGATAAAGTAGGTGCTCTTGTTGGTGATCCTATAGATCAGCGACATACACATTCTCAGTTCAATAGAGCCACTTCTTTACTCGCTCAAGCTTCAACGAATTATGATTCTAACACCTTTGCAGAAGCTTCAAGCCATCCAGATTGGGACACATCTATGAATGAAGAATATCATCCATTATTGGCTAATGATACATGGGATCTTGTTCCTCTTCCAAAGGGATGAAAACTTGTTATATGCAAATGGGTTTATAGAACCAAGTCTGGACCAGATGGAAAATTTGATAGACATAAAGCTCGTCTTTTTTCTAATGGTTTTTCACGAGTGGAAGGCATCAACTATACTAAAACCTCTCCCCTATTACCAAAATGAACTCTACCCACCTTGTTCTTTCCCTTGCTACCTCTTTCAAATGGGAAGTCCATCAGATGGATGTTAAATCTGCCTTCTTGCATGGGGAATTTCATGAAGAAATCTATATGGAATAGCCTACTGGCTTTACAGAAATAGACTCCAGCCTTGTATGTCAGCTTAAGAAATGCCTTTATGGTCTCAAGCAAGCCCCTTGGGCTTGGTACGCCAAAATGGATAGCTTTCTTTTAGAAACTAGCTTTTCAAGGTGTCATTCTGACAATACTGTCTACACCAAGAAAGTGGGCAAGTCTCTTATCATTATTTTTCTTTATGTTGATGATATTATCCTTACTAATAGTGATCCCAACTTTATAAACCATGTGAAATCTAGCCTCAAAAAAAAGTTTGAAATGACAGACTTAGGACACTTGCATTATTTTCTTGGTCTTCAAGTCTTGCAATCCAAGGAAGGTATTTCCCTTTCCCAGTCCAAGTATGCCTATGATCTTCTACACCATTTTCACATGGAAGATTGTAAGCCATCCCCTTCTCCCTTTCAGTCTGGAGCCAAACTTTCAGTCACTTGTACTTCCCCTAAAGTTGATGCTATCGTATACCGTCATCTTGTAAGAAAACTTTTTTATCTGACCCATACTCCTCCTGACCTTTCCTTTGATGTTGGCCTTATTGCTCGGTTTATGAAAAACCCACATGAAAGTCATTCGAAGGAAGTTAAAGAATACTTCGCTATGTTTGAGCTATAGTTTAGTTTGGGATTCATTACAGTGTAGAAGCATCTCCTCTACTGGTTAGTTTCACTGATTCCGATTGGGCTGGTGACCCTAATGATCAGAATTCTACTACAGGTTATGTGTTCACTCTTGTTTCATGACCTATTACATGGGATTGCAAGAAACAAAGTGCCATTTCTCTTTCTCTAGCAGAAGCAGAGTATCGTGGTGCCGTAGAAGATAGTAAGGAAGCCCTGTGGCTTTGTCAGATCCTATCAAAGTTTGGCTTTCAACAACAACATCCGACTACACTTTAGTGTGATAATCAAAGTGCCATTCAACTATGCAAAGATCCAGTCCAACATCAGCGCAGAAAACACATTGAAATGCACATGCACTTCATCAGAAAGCTCATTCATGACCATGTTCTTGAAGTGCAATATTGTTCAACAGATGATCAAGTTGCAAACATATTTACAAAGGTTCTCACAAAGGTGAAGTTTACTAAACTTCAATTTATGGTTGGATTTCAGGAAGTTGTCACTAAGGGGGTATAGGCTCTAATCCCTCCTTCCTTCCCCTATTGTGTCATATTTGTACATCCGTCAATCCTATCCCAAGTTGTTCTTAAGGGGGGATGTTAGGATATTCTGACACATAGGAAATAGTTAAGTATAACTTGGTCTAGTGTAGAGTTAGGTAAAATGTGTTTCTTTACTATGTACTTTTGTAACTTACCATCCGATGGTCACGATATGTTCTATAGATGAAGTGATTTGATGGTTCATTCTCTCCTCAGTATTACCAACACTTGATTCGTGGCTTAACACCCGATTGGTCCATAATATCTATTTAAAGAGCTTGAAGGGTCATTTGTAAGGTAACCGTTCATGAGAGAATCTTATGTAAATTTTAATTCTTTTATTAATAAATTGCCTGAAGTGGCTGAGCTGGCTCAGGCTGTGGACAGTTTCCCTCTGTGAGGGTTTTAACCACATCAAGAACATTGGTGTATTGATTTATGATTTTTTTGTGAGTAGTGTCCTTTGGTGTTCTATCTGAGGAACTTACCCTGTAAATTCCTATACAAGAATCCATACAAATCACCCACAAAATCCTGGGAGGGGACTTCAACATGATCCTCAACTTATCTGATAAAAATGGAGGCCTAACAAGATCGGATAAAGATTCAGTTTCATTAAGAGCATCAATAGAATATATTGAAATGGTAGATGTGGAGAATCAAAATGGTTTCTTCACTTGGAATAGAAAAAGAGGGGCAGAAAGGAAATTTGCATCCCGCCTAAAACAGGTTCCTTATATCATAATCCATCCTCTTAAGCACCCATGAAATAGAAGGGAAAATCCTTGCATTTTTAGGATCAGATCATTGGCTCATTGTGCTAGAGATTCACTTGCTAGGCACTCCCAAGAACAAACCCTTTAGGTTTGAAGCCTTTTTGCTAGAACAACCAAAATTACTATCAAAATTGGAGGAGTGGTGGAATGAGGATTTTGCCCTAAGAGGCTCTCAAATGTTATCCTTCCAGCATAAACTAAAGCATGTCAAGAATTGAATTCAAAAATGGAATAAGGACGAATTTTGGGATATCCTCAAGGATAAAAAATATCTTGAAAAGAAAATGGAACTGTTGTAGCAAAATATCATCCTTAATGTGACCTCTAATCAGTTGAGGCAAATGGAACAAGACTTGCAACAAAAGTGGGAAACAAGAGCCATACACGAGGAGGAATTATTGCAGCAAAAATCAAGAGCTCAGTCGCTGAAATGTGGGGAGCACAATACCAGTATTTTTCACAATTCCATGCTCAAGCACGAAAAATAAATTAATATCTTCTCTCTCAAGAAAGAGAATGGCTCGATAATCAACATCAATTTTGGGAATATCCTAACTGAACCAGTCATAAAAATCAACCTACCAATACAAAAAATTGTTCAACACATTCTTGTAATCCTAAATGATTACCACAACTCCATGTTGCTTAAATAAATATATGAGAAAGAGGTGGAGAGGTTGTCATATCAATGCCCTCTGGAAAATCCCCCTTCCCAGATGGCTTCACCAGGGACTTTTTAAACTCTTGTTGGCCTATAATCAAAGTAGAAGTGCATGCCATTGTGGAGGATTCAAGGCGAGCCATGATATTCCTCGAAGCTTTCAATGCCACTTTCTTGACCTTAATTCCAAAGGAAGAGGGAGCAGACACCCCTGACATGTATCACCCTATAGTTCTTTGCAATGTCGTTATAAGATCATATTGAAGATCATTGATAATCAACTCAAACCTCTCCTTCCTCTTCTTATCTCTCATAGTTAATTTTGTTATGTCAAAGGAAGGAAAATCCCAAAAAGCATAATCCTATCCCATGAAACTATACACTCCCTTCAATCCTCCAATCAGCTTGAAATGTTTATGTAGCTGGATATGTCAAAGAAATTTGACAAGTTCAACTGGCAATCTAAGAGGGAGGCGCTGAAGGACTTTGGATTCCATGTAAAATGGATTGAATGGATCATGGATCTAGTAACTGGAGCCTTCTTCTCCATCATCATTAATGGAGCCCTTGATCAACCCTTTTCCCCATCTCAAGGGATTAGAAAGGGAGATCCCTTATCGCACTTCTTATTTCTTCTCATGGAAGAGGGCTTCAGTAGGACTATCTCAACATCCAAGGAAAATAACCAATTGATTGGTATGGAACTCCATGATATCGATACAACATCTACCCATCAAGAATTCGTGGATGACATCCTTCTCATGGGCATACCCACAATTGTGGAAGATAAGTCTTTCAACCAATTCCTTAGTCCCTTTTTAGAATCCTTGAGCATCTCACTCAATCTTCAGAAATATAAAACCTTATTTTTCAACACACCTCTCCTTATCCAAAGGAACATTACTAGAATCATTGGGTTTCAAAATTGTCCCCTCCCTTCAAAGTATTTGGGAATCCCTCTTACGGATAAAGTCCTTAGAAAATCCACCTTGGAAGACCTCCTCTCCAAGATTCAGAAGAAACTCAGTAATCAAAACTTATGATCCCTTAATCTAGTGGGGAGATTGGTCCTTGTAAATATGTCCTTCAAGCAATGCCCCTTTATTTTTATAAGCCTTAAATACTCCTAAGTAAGTTCTAAGTAACATATGAAACATTCAAAGGAACTTATTATGGCAAGGCTCTGGGGAAAATAGGAAATGGACTTTTGTAAGCTAGGATAAGCTCTGTAGACCATGGTTTGTTGTAGGCCTAGGCCTCTGAGACCCAGAAATAGTGGGAACTTCCCTAGGCATAAAGACTAGGTGGACATGGTTAGACTCCCCCTCGGCCCCTTGGGAAAAACTGTGAAAAGAGAAATATGCCCTTAATCAATAACAAAAGGATCTTATCCATCTCTCCAACCATGTCAAGGGCTCAACCATTTGGAATCAGCCTTGGAAAAACAATCTGATCGTCCAACAACACAAATTTTGGGAAGTTTAGAAAGACCAAAGATCTCTTTTCTAGGAGGATGCCTGACAGTAACTCCCAAAACTAAATATAGGGATCTAGGCACCATTGCAGGAGCTAATGTGGGGCAAAGGAAGAACTCTGGTATCCCACTACTGGAAAAAATCCTCTCAAGGAGGTGAATGGATATCATTTATTGACAAACAGGATTGGAAACCTCTGACCCACAACTTCGATTGGGATTCCTTCTAGAAACACCTCCAAGACTATCAAATCCCCTCGAATCAGGAGAAGGAAAATATTCCATGGGGTAGAAATTCAGGGGGAATCTTCATCCTCAAGGAAGCCTAGAACTATCTAGCTTACCATAATCAACTAGAAAAGAATTCCAAATGGACCTCCCTCTGGATGAAAAGCTTGTGGCCATAGATTATTCTCTTTATATGTCTTGTCTTCCATGGAAAAATCTTCATCTCGGATAATATTTTAAAATGAGGTTTTATGGGGCCTTCTAGATGCAGTTTATGTGAGAACTAAGATGAATCAATTAACCACCTCCGAAATAATTCCAAACACTTTTGCAATACGGGAATTGGGAGCATAGGTATTTAGAACCTTTCTAGAACTAGGGCACCAATACAGAGTACCCTTGAATATTTCAGATCAAACTTGTCCACCCACCCCATTGTTAACAAAGAATGAGAGTTGTTTTCATGGGAATTATGTTAGGTATTATGGAAAGAAAGAAATGCTCAAGTTTTTAAAAATTTGGAGGCCACAAGGGACATCTTTCTTACCATCGTCAAGAAGATCCTTTGGGATTTGGTTTCAATCATAAGGCTCCCATTGCAGCGAGGCCCTCCTCACTCTTTGGGCACTCACATCCTTCAACTCCTTAGGCTTGAACATATTCCTTTCTGAGTAACAAAGGACCCATCCTTCCATTCAGATTCCCTATAGAAATGGTCTCCCCCAACATCAAGATATACAAACTAAACTTTGGAAAGGAATCTTGTGGGAATCTAGGGAAAGCTAGCTACGACGTAGTCTTTAGGACAACCATGGAGAAATTCGTTGGGTTTATTATGGAAAATTTAGAATACAAAGAAACAACATGGATAAGAATCAAACCCTAGAGAAGTGGTTAGAGATAGCCAAGTCCTATTATTTTGTTCCTTTGGTTGTCGAAGGAGATTCTTGGGTGGATACTCTCATTACCCATAAGCTACAGAATGGAACCCTAGTCAACAAAGTTACTTCCAACTGGAGGATATCCAAAACCCTCCAACGCATAGGTGATCACATCATAGATCTCGGTGGGATCCACTTTGAAGTCTTGAAGTGCAAGGCTAATTCCATGGGTGAAAAATTAGAAAATGCGGGGACAGATGGAAATGAAATGCTAAGTTCCTATGCGTGGAAAATTCTACCTGAGGGAAAGCTTCGTCAGGACTACGAAGATTTAAGTCGAAAGGATATGGAATTTAATTGTTTGCACAATCAGTCAAACTCTCCCTCCAACCCTTAGCTTGCTCCATGATCAGAATGTACGACAATTTTAGAAAAGGCACCATGATATTCCTCACACACACCTCCCTCCTTGATTCTCTTGATGAGGCATTAATCATTGTTTATATGGATGATTGGCACAAACACCCTCCCCATCCACCCATAAACAAATTGTATCAACAGAATTCGGTAGTGGATTTCTCTGTATGAATGATGAATTACTGCATTGAAGTTTCCATCATACCTATCAACCTTTTATATGTCTTGCAGCATGGTTTTCCACCTCACCCAAGTTCTCGTTTTATTCCCTTGTTCCCAATCACTACTACTCTTCCCTCAACCTGGTATTTCCCTTCTAAAGCTTCCTCTTCCCCTCCCCTTGAAACTACTTTCTTCCATCCTCATAACTCCCTTGTAATGCCAATTATGGCTAGAACCCCCCTTCTAATAAAGCATCCTCCTCACATCGCAGGCCAAGAGGTCATAGCTTGGACCGATGGAGGTAGGCGAATATTATCCCGAGGGACTCATGCAAAGATTGCTGCTCACTAGGAAACTCTAAATTTTCACAACTTGATCCCATAGGAAATCAAATATGACATCAAATAGATGGAGAATTGTGTGGAGGAAATTAGAAAAAACACTAGTACTGAGGTTGTGAATGAGGAGTTCAATTGGATTTCAGACCTTAGTTTCACCAGGGCCCATGAAAAATTGTACACTCAGACTATTAAGCTTTCTTAGAGTATGAAAACCATGGGGGCTTCATTCAATGAACCTCTAACATAGCACGTGTGTTTGTAGCATACTAAGCAATACCCTTAATTTGATTAAATATTAGGAAATACCTCTAAAAGTCAATTTATATAACACCATACCAGTACGAACCCAATAGACCTTCCCAATCTAAAAAGTCCATACTTTTGATAGATATTGTAGGTATCCATCTTTTATTAATATTTGTTATACTACTTTATATTTTTTTATTAACTTTGAGATCCATTTTTTATACACAACATATAAAGGCTCATTACCTTGTATTATAAACTCAATATATTATGTCATTTTTCCTTAATATATATGCCACAATATGAACGCATGTGTTATGGTATTGCTCCCCTAGTGAAGCCCCCATGATGAAAACTATTTCGGGCATGGAACCAAAGGACAACAATCAAGGTCAGAAAGTGTTGAAGGAGAAGATAGACCAGCTGGATGCCAAATTCACAATATATGTGGAATTGATGCACCATAAAAAGGTCATCTCCAAAGGCTCACCCATGTATGAGTGATTCAAAGGCAACATCAACAAGAGGAACAACGGTGATGACAACCCCCTCCCCATATTTGGAACCATCAGACAGGAAGTAATACAGGCGAGTGGGTCATCGACCAAGCCCATCACGGTTGGTCAAGATTAACCCCTCCATGTTTAAGTTTCATGACATGGTATTTTTGTTTGCATTTTTTCATTGTTGCCTTGCATGAGCTCACACTTCTATCTCCAGAGATTGGAGATGGTTTTGCATATGCCCAGCTTGACCATCAGTTTTCCTATCAAAATCTGGGTAGCTCCCATGCAAAGTGTCTTGCTCTAAATTTTGTAAGTATGTCTAGTATTAAGTCTTGCAGAACCTCAAAAGACAGACAATATAGAATTTCCAAAACAGAATTTTTTTACAGATAGTCTGGCTTTGAGTCAAGTCGATCTCTAAAAAATCATGCTATACACTTTTATGTTTGTTTGAAGTAATATAATCTCAGTTTTACTTAAAAAATAAAGATGTGAGGGCTAGGAAACTTGGATGTATAGAGACAAATCACCATAATTTAATGGAAAAACAAAGTAGATAAAAAGATAGTTTAATTATTATTTTAAATTTTAATAAATTTTTAATCTACAATAGTATATAATATACAGCGTGAGTGGGCTTAATAGTTAAGAGCATGTGTTTTCTCCTAAGAAGTCATAGGTTCAAAATTAGAAAGGAATAGAGTATGTATGTCTTCACAGACTTAATAGTCTTAGATAAGCAGCCTCAACCACACTGGGAGAGGAATTGAGTGAGGGAACAATGACAACTAGTCTCGTGTGATTCTAGAGAGTGAAACGTGAGCTAGATGAATCATCGAGTAGATGGAATTTCTTCAGTTTTCCCTTTCTTCTTTCATAAAAGTTAAATGCAATAGAATTTTGTTTTCCTTTTCCTCCCGTTAATGAAAAAAGAAAATTGGATGATATATGGTTAAGCCATAATTTACAAGTTTTCGGTTTCAATAGAAAAATCAAAATATCTTGACCTTTTTAGAACGGGTTCACTTAATTTTTATTTTTATTTTAATTTAGTTCGATGAAAGATTCAGATACACAATGAACAATTAAACTATTCCATAGGAATTTTTTTTATATAAATTATTAATTAAAACATTATTTAATTAATTTATTTATTTTAATATTATTATTATTATTATTATTATTAATTTAGTTAACTGCAAATATTCTTGTTTTCTATATATATATATATATAATTAGTTTTTTTTTACTATTACTAAATACTTATTTACTATTATTAAATAGCTATTAGTTAAATTTAAAAATTAATATAAAAATCACATCACATATATAATGTTTTTCCAAATAAATTACTATTAAAGATAAATATTTACAAATGATAAATTCTCTTCAACACTCACATCATAAGCAATTTTATTTTAGTACAAAATTTATTTCCAAGTTTAAATGAATGACCATATATGCTTTAAAGCTCAAACTCTTAAAGCAATTACTTTAAATAATGAGCCTAATAAGTTTTTATTTGAGAAATATATATGTTTATTTATAAGTTTATCATGTTATTTGTTCTAGTTTAATTTGGGTGTGGAGGATCTCAATCATTTCTCCCAGCTACCCAAAATAAATCCAAATTGACAATGATAATACTAAGTTATATGTATATTTCACAATATTCATAGAATTAAATCAAACTATTTTTTTAATTCAAATTATTTATGATAAAAATATAAAATACACCTATATTAAAATTTCTAATAAAAAAATATTAAAATCATTTTAAAATTATTTTAAGTACTTTCAAATAAAATCGTTTTAAAACTATTTTATGTACATTCATTAATGGTCTCTTTTAAATATAATAAAGTGAAAATTTTATAGAGTGAGATGCATTGAACCCATGCAACAAGGATGAAAATGATGACAAGATCTAGTAAATTGCCTGAATATAACAATAAAAATGATACAACAAATGTTACCACCATTTTGGAAACCATGCCACCATTGAACCAATGCACAATAATGTAGCAACCGTCAGAGTTTCTAAAGCGAATACATGTGACTTGTACTTCTTCCCATTGAACTTCTTCTCAAATGTTGGATGTTGATTTCTTAGTTGGTGATGGGGAAAATGTGTAGGGGCCTCCCCTGTGTGAAGTCCCAATTAGACCTCACACCTTTTGGGATAGGAGCCCCATCTGGCATGTACACCTTGCAGCCATAATGTTGTTTTGCTCTTGGACATCAAATGAGGGGAAGTCAGAGCGATGGAAAGAGTGAAATGCACAGAGAATGGAGATGATATTAGCTCACAATGTTAACCTACAGAACGAGATACAAGAATGTAACAACAAAATAACAAGAAGGAACATGCCATAAGAAGGATTAGTGAGCTAAAACCATCTCAGACATACATGAAGAGTAAAGTGCAATAAGTTAATTATCAATCAATTCACAATAAGTTACTGACATAGCATGGAAATAAAGAGCATAGATTTGAAATCAAACACACATGCAATAGTTACAAATTTGTCCATAACATATCGCTTGTATGAAATCACACGTATAAGTACAATGGAAATACCATTTATTCAATGAAACCACCATGAAGATGCATGGGAATCAATGTCGAAAGTGAAAAGCTTCTCAATATTCGTGTTGCAAGTTAAAATACATGTTCAACAAGTACATCAAATCCCAGTAGTGGAACATGGGCTTCTTATACCACCCTCCAAAAGACAATTCCTAGCCTTACCACAACTCATCCAATAAGATGCCAAGAGTTGAGTGCCTCTAACTCCTTAAGCACAAATCAACTATCTAATGCTAGCCATAGCTCAAGTTCTAAAGTTCCCTTTAAAATGAGGCATGACATTGTACTTATAGAAGTGAGGTGATTGTTCACCTACCATGACCTTTCACCTACCCTCATGAATCTTGAAAATCCTTGCAACTCTCTCATGTCCATTGACTATTACATGCTTCATTGCTTTTCGCACAGTCATTAGCATTTTTATAATAAATATTTACATTAAGATAACATAAAAGTCAAGAGGAGAGTGGAGACATTTATTGGAAACCCTAGAGTGCTTATTGATGATGTTGTTGCTATCATATCTCCATAGGATCACCTTGTTTTTGAGTTGAATATTCATGACGTTATTGATATGGATAATGCTTCCACATGACCGATTTTGACTCTTTTTACCACACCTATTACATCACTTTTTCCATACTTATCATCCATTTTGTATCATTTTCATCATGTTTTATACCTTCTAATTTATACCAAGGTAACTAAACTATGTCTTTTTATTTTTAAGTGTTTGAGTAAAAATTCAACATTAAAGTTAATTTTAGGCAGAATTAGAAAATCTCATAATGGCTCGTTTAAAGCCATGATTGCAGGACACCTGGGCTCAAACCAAGCATATATCTGGAAACTACGAGAACTAAGGATGAATGAACATCTATTGGAGCACATTAAAATAGTTGCGAAGTAGTCAGTAAATGTTGGTCAAAATTGACCAGTCATTCAGAAGATCCCCAGAAAAATGGGCAGTTTTAGGATTTTTGGGGATTCATCCTGATTTTTTGTAACAAATGGATAATTTCAACCTGATGAAGTTGGATAACATTAATGATAGTTGTTTCATACATTTTAGATTATATTGTTATCATTTTTCCTATTTAAGAAGAGGCATTCATAGTTAGAAACAATGGAGAAAAATTGAAGACTATTAGTTTTTTTGAGATAATTGAAGACAAAACTTTGTTTCATGACTTATTTATGCTTGTTGGAGTGAATGACTTGTTGCAACTGAGTTTTTTAACAATTTACCAACAAGTATGGAGGGCCCCCTTACCAAGCTAAGTAAACTTTGTTGTAGAGTAATGTTCATAGTTGTGAATATGCTAGTTTTAATTCTCGATGTTCATCTTCTTTCTTTGTTGTAAACACTTGTAGATAATTTCAGTACGAATTCATTTTATGACCATGTTTTCTTGCATGAAGATTGATCTCCTTTTAGTAATTAGTTTGGATGTGGAAGGACAACCATGACTCTTAGAAAAGAGGCTCTTCTCCATGAACTAGGACTGGACGGAATCAAGATTCACTTTCTTATAAGCTTTCCTAGACTAAATTTATATGCTTTTATAGTTACATTTCATCACTTTATTAGATGTTTGGCAATGTTATTATAGAATGAATGTGGAAGGACAACCAGGACTCTTAGAGAAGAGCCTCTTCTCCGTCTTCTAATATAGACTAATCTCATTGACCAATCATTTATATGCTTTCATAGAGTAGATATGAATGTTTTCTTTACTTGCTTTTTAGAATAGTTGTTTTTTTATCTTTAATATACCAACATGCGTTCAACTTTTCAAATTCTGAATAATGGTTTCCTAATTTAATTAGATCTAAGATCCATATATTTTGGCATGTTTCTTAGTTTACTGATCCGGGTTGATAATTAAATATATGTTCTAATTTAGTTTCATAAATTAGACCTACATTTTTGGCGTTGTTTTCGGGGAAGCACACTTAGATATAATTAGTTAGGAAGCTTGTTTAGAAAACAATACAAAAACAACAACAAAACACAAAAACAAAAACATTTGTTCATTATGGTTATTCACATTTAGATATATAAAATAGAAAGGTAGATCCCCAAAACAAAACCCCCAACCAACTAACAAAAACTCATTAACTACAAAATCCATTTGCAAAACAAAGACCTACAAAACATGATGTTAAATAAGTCATTTAGAGAAGGAGGGTATGCCACCACATGGATTTTCTTAAATCCTTGTCCACAATTTAGAATGGTCACTAGGTATGAATCTTCATTTCAAAAGATAGTAGAGGAACAAAATATCCATGAATAAGATCCACAAGAAGAGAACCTAAAACTTTCTTCTAGCTATCTCTGTAAGGAGATCAATGAGTTATGGATCACATGTGATGAAGTTCAAACAATAGATCTAGAAATTCAAGAATATCTAGCATATGATCCCTTGTGCATTCATGATTTTGAACACATTCCACAAGAAGAACTTTGTGATATGACAATTAAGGAGAACCAAACAAATAAAGATCATTTCAAAACTTGGTTTCAACTAGTCATTAGGCCACAACACCATTCCATTTTTCAACATTCTTTAGCATCAAATCTTATGATCAACTAATTTTTCAAGTCCAAGTATTCATTAAGGTATATTTTTCAAACTTGGATGTGAGTCTACTTATGATCTTATTACGCAAATGGATGCATTGGAAATTCTCTTATACTTGAGAGAATGACTTATTTTTTATACAATAGATTATGATAACATAGAATAAATAAATAAATAGGTAGAACTAGTTCACAATAAGACTTTTGGTTCAAACTCTTATAAATAAATTCCTCAAATCGTTGTTCAATATTCATTTGGAAGGATTGTTGGCAATATGATACTAGTGTTGTCCTTGATGGCAACTCACTCAGATGAAAGATCACAGTGCAGCAGGTCAACAGCAAAGAATTATAGATCAGACTCCAAAGAATGAAGAAAGAGAGGTATACGTAGGTTCAGCTTGTCCAAGCTGCGTATACACACAAGTTTACTCAACAAAAGGAGCGTATACGTACACATTCATGCTCACAAAAGGAAAAGTACGTATATCTTGGAAAACCAAAAGTTTCTGGTCCAAGGTATTTGGTATAAGGTATTGGTCCTAAGTACTTTTGGTCCATGGTATTGAGAAAGGCCTAAACTATATAAGGAGGAGAAGATCATTAGGCCAAGGGCGTGCAAGGATTTGAATATCTAATGAAGTGTTGGATCATATATGCAGGTTAATGAGCTTCTAATGGTTTCCTTGATTTGATCTAAGGATGCACCTATATGGCTGATGAAGGTTGATCGACCAGGATCATAAAGGCTTAAAAGTATTATCATTATGTGTTTTGATCTTGAATAGTCTAGATCTAAATACTGACACATATTCTGTAAATGTGATGATCTGGGTATGACTAAAGTCTGGAATAGTTGAGATGTTTTAAGTTAGCATTTACAGATTTGACTTTAGTAAAAGAGCATATACACACTGGTTCAGCATATCAAAGTAGTGTATACATCATAAATTTGAATTTTCAGATCTGTACACTGGTTCCTTTTGTTAAAAGTGCATATACACACTGGTTCAACACATGGAAGTAGCATATACCTTATGAAGTATGATGTTTAAAGTTTCATTTGTTTCTGTTTGCTGTTGTAGAGTTCTGGGTTCTTCTTTGGGTTTTGGCCACTGTATTCTGGTGACAGTGCTCTGAATGATTAGATTGATTGATTGTGATTTGCTTCAGTGATGATGGGTTGTCAAGTGATTGATTGATTCAGAAAGTGATGATTGAGTTTCAGTGATTGGTTGATGCAGATGTAGTTGATAATTGTATTGCAGTTATGATTTTCTGAGTTTCAATGGTGTTAATGGGTCCAGTATGAAAATTGGATGAAACGTGGCCTTTAGATTGTGGTGTTGTGTTCCAGAAGTATCTAGTCTGAAAATTCATGAAACGTGGTCCCTAGTGGAAGAGTGGAGTTTTCTGTAGGCTAGCACCTACATACTACTAAACATATTGGCTAGTACAAAAGCTAGGGGGATGTAGCTCCCTTCCAGTAGTAGTTGGAGAATGAGAGAAGGTTGTAGCCTTATGCAGGTGAGTCCTTGCGTACTGGTTTGATCCTGCACCAATACAAGATTGTAAATAGATTTTCTTATTATTAAAAGAAGACAGAGACAACAACAGCAGGTGGTTTTACCCACATTAGGTTTCCACCTTATATCTTGGTGTTCATGTGTGTTTCTTATGTGTGATGCTTTATTCTGCTTTTACTGCACTGTCTAATAAATCTCTGACATCTAGTTTAAGCTCAATATATGATAAATTGCCTAAATCAAAAGTTCTCTACATATATGCCGGCTGCTTTGAGTACAATCGCATGTATATGCTAATTCACTTCACTGAAGTAGCATATATAAATCTATTTCGGAAATAAAAATATAGATCTGATAATACTGATTCACCCCCGTCTCAGTATTATTTCCAACAATTGGTATCAGAGTAGGTCCTTCAGAAGAAGCTTCATCACTTGAAGGGAGATCCATCATCATGAGTAATCAAGAAAGCGTGGGATCCATCAAACCGCCAATCTTTGATGGGAGCAATTTTTTTTATTGGAAAATAAGAACCACAACCTATCTACAATCACTTGGAACGGATGTCTAGGAAATTGTGGAAGGAGGATATACATTTCCAACATCAATTCCTACAGATATGGCAGCTAAAAAGCAATATGAAACCAATGCAAGAGCTGTCAATACTTTATTGAAAAGTATGTCACAATCATAGTTTTTCAAAGTCATGCAGCTCAAATCAGCCAAAGCAATATGGGACAAAATCGTTCTAAGCTACAAAGGTGACTCTCAGGTAAAACGTGGTAAGCTTCAAACTCTCAGAATTCAGTTTGAAACTCTTAAGATGCACAGTGATGAAAGTATGGCTAGTTACTTCTTACGTATAGATGAGGTTGTTAATTGTATGAAGAATATGGGTGAAGAAATAAAAGAAGTTACCTTAGTTGAGAAAGTTTTGAGATCCTTGTCTATTAAATTTGAATCAAAAGTGTCTGCCATAGAAGAAAAACAAGATCTGCAGAATATCACTATGACACAGCTTCACGAAATCTTAACTACCTTTGAGATGAGAAAAGGAGGACCATCAGATATGAGAGAAGCCCCATTTAAAGCTTCAGTGAAAGGAAAGGAAGAACACAATGAATCAAGACATATTTAAGAAGAAGAAGTGAGGTAAACTTTTTCAAGAAGCTTCAATGGGGTTCCAGAAGATTTAGAGGTAAGCTACCCTTCAAAATCTTTGCCTGTGGCAGAGTCAGACATTATGCTGCAAAATGTCCTCATAAAGATAAATATGAAAAAGGGAAGGAATATGCAAAATGGAATAGAAAACAAGTTGTAAATAAAAGGAGTTACTATACTCATGAAGATAGTGATGGTTTATCAAAGAGTGATGAAGAAGGAAATAGTAATGATTATAGAATTCTAATGGCTTATGACGATGATAATTTTTGGGATGCTTTAGAAGAGGATGACCTTCATGAAGAAATCTCTAAACTCAAAATTTTTTTATAATAAAAGAATATGATTATATATACCTTGACATACCAACGTGCTGAAAAAGAAAAACACAATGAAAAACTAGAATGTGAAATTGTGGGTCTAAGAAAGGATCTTAAGAAAATGAAATCTCTCAATATTTAGATTTTTTAAAGGATCATAAACTTTAAATTAAATTATCAAAGTGCAGCATTCTCCTCTGATAAAGATAGGTCTTGGATATACTGAAGAATCATCTCAATCACATAAGCCGTCAACCTCCACTAAAATCTATCTTGATGCAGCAAAGACCAATGAACAGTATGACAATCGACAGCAATGGCATAATGTTGATCATCAGCTAAATCATACTCACTGTACTCCAAGGATGAATATAAGCCACAACCAACTACGGGAAAATCATACTCAATTTTCTCCAAAGATGAATATCAATATAAACTACAATCACTAGGTCAATAGATTCGATAGTTGCGGGAACTTCTTTAATGGGAAATGTTTTTCATGTTATAATTTTGGGCACAGAGCCACTCAAAGCGTTTCTTACAAAACCATCATGACTAGAGAAACACGAAATCACAGGAATGTAACAGGGATCAAGGGAAGTTCCTATAATAACTTTTATCCTCTTGAAAATGTAATAGAATGCTCAATTTGTAACAAATTTGATCATAAAGAATTTGAATGCAGGAGAAAAATCAAACAAACATCTCAAAAGAAGCAAACACCATTAAATCCCAAGATATGGAGAAGGAAAGGATCTCAAACAGAAAGATGTGGTATAGCCTTGTATGCAGAAGGACAATAAAATTAGTGGTACATCGACAGTGGATGCTCCAAACACATGACTAGTGACAAAGAAAAACTTCACTCATATAATGCCTTATAAAAGGAAAAGAATGTCTCATTTGGAAATGACACTCCTGCTATCATAAAAGGTAAGGCTCTGTTTTCTTGAAAGAAAAGGCTAAAGCTGGAAATGTTATGTATGTAGATGGTTTAAAGCATAACCTGTTGAGTGTCAGTCAAATGTGTGATCAAGGAAATGAAGTGGTGTTTCGATCAAATAGATGTGTTCTTCATGAACTTGATACAGGAGAGACCATGATCAAAGGTACAAGAACTCCAAACAATTTATACATACTCAAGGGAGGACAACAACAGTTCTATCTAAGCAAAAATGATGAAAACTGGATGTGGCATAGAAGATTGGGAAATCTAAGCTTTTCTCAAATAAGAAAATCATGCAGATTCAAGGTTGTTCATGATCTTCCAAATGTCAGCATCCCTGAAAATACAATATGCAAACCATGTCAAATTTGTAAGTGAACCAAAGCTCACGTCATGGAGAAAGAAGGGTCAGCTAGTAAGCCTCTTGAACTTGTTCATACTGATTTATGTGGACCATCAAGGAAAAAGTCACCTCGTGGAGAAGAAAACATTATTTTGTCCATTGATGATTTCTCCAAAATGTGTTGGATAGGTCTTCTAAAGCATAAAGATGAAGCATTCGAAAAATTCCTAGCCTTCAAAGCTTTGGTTGAAAATGAATGAGATCGAAAAATCAAATGCCTCAGATCTAATCGAGGAGGGGAATTTACCTTGCATGAATTCTTTGACTTCTGTGAACAACATGGAATGAAAAGGAAATTATCCACCACAAGGACTCCTTAGAAAGTTGGAGTGGTAGAAAGAATGAACAGAATTGTTCAACAAATGGCTCGAGCTATGCTAGATGAATCTGGTACTCCTGCAACCTTCTGGGGTGAAGCTGCATTTGTTGTTGTAACTATTCTCAACCAAGCAAATGTTTTGGTAAATAGCACTCAAACTCCACATGAACTTTGGTATGGTAAGACTCCTACTGTAAAATACTTTAAAGTTTTTGGAATAAAATGTTATATCAAAAGGACTGATGAAAAACTTGGTAAGTTTGAGCCCAAAGAAGATGAAGGTATTCTTCTTGGTTACTCTCCCTGAAGTAAAAGATATAAATGTTATAATAAAATACTTAGGAAAATTGTTGAAAGTATTGATGTTATAGTTGATGAAGCATGCAAAAACCCAAAATAGATAAAAACGTAATATTATAACAATGAAGAAGATGGGGATTATTTTCCCACATCAAATCACAATGATATTGAAGAAGAAACCAATGAAGCACCAGAAGAAGAGATAAGGATAGAAGAACAGACTCCATCCAGGTATGTTCAGAAAAATCATCCGGAAGCTAAAATTTTGGGGGAAAAATAGGCAGGTGTACAGACAAGAATAACTATTACAGAGACCTCATGTTATCTAGCATTACTATCCTCCACCAAACCTCAAAATGTAAATGAAGCATGCAAAGATGAATGTTAGGTCAAGGCCATGAATGAAGAACTTGAGAAAATTGAAAAGAATAATACTTGGGAATTAGTTCTTAGACCTCATGATAAAAATATTATAGGAACTAAATGGATATTCAAAAACAAGCTGAATGAAAATGGAGAAGTCATTAGAAACAAGGCCAGACTTGTTTGTAAAGGGTATGCTCAACAAGAAGGTATAGATTTTGAAGAAAGTTTTGCACCTATTGCTAGACTTGAAGCCATAAGGATGTTTCTTTCTCTTTCTAGATTTCAGAAATTCAAAGTATACCAAATGGATGTAAAATCTGCTTTCCTTAATGGAGATTTAGAAGAAGTTTATATTGAACAACCAAAAGGATTCATTCTTGGAAATGATGCAAAACTTGTATGCAGACTCAAAAAGTCTCTCTATGGTCTGAAACAAGCTCCAAGGGCTTGGTATTACCACCTTAACAAATATCTACACCAACAAGGTTTTTCAAAAGGTTCAGCAGATAGCAGTTTATATACAAAGATTGAAACTAATAAATTGCAAATTATTATTGTTTATGTTGATGATTTCATTTTTGGTAGCAATGAAGAATCCATGAGTCAGAATTTTTCTTCAGTAATGCAGCAAGAATTTGAAATGTCCTTGCTTGGTGAACTTACTTATTTCCTTGGTCTACAAGATCAACACAATAAAGATGGTATTTTTCTTTCACAAACCAAATATCTCAAATAGATCTTGAAAAGGTACAGCATGGAATATTCTAAACCTGTATGTACCCCAATGGTAACAGGATGCAATCTCAGCTCAAATGATAAATCAAGAGCTATACATCAACCAACTTACGGATCCATGATTGGCAGTCTGTTTTATCTAACAGGTACCCGACTTGACATCATGCATGCAGTAGGAATAGTTGGAAGATTCCAAGCAAATCCAAAGGAATCACACTTTTAGGCAGTCAAAATAATTTTAAATATCTTCAAGGAACTTAGAAATTTGGTTTATGGTATCCTAGAGATACATATCTTACTCTTCATGCATATATAGATGCAGATTGGGCAGGAAGTGTTGATGACAGAAAAATCACTAGTGGTGGTGCATTTTATATGGGTTCCAAGATAGTGTCTTGGTTCAACAAGAAACAAATTTCAATTGTGTTATCTATAGCTGAAGTAGAATATGTGGCTACTACATCTTGCTACACACAACTACTTTGGAGTATGCAAACCTTGCAAGAAATTCAGATCACATGTACTCCACCCATCTCCATTCTATGTGATAATACAAGTGACATCAATATTTCAAAAAATCCAGTCATGCACTCCAAGACCAAGCACATACCCATCAAATACCATTTTCTACATGAACAAGTGCTTGAACAAAAGGTCAAATTGGAGTATGTTCCCCTCAAATTTGTTGCTTAAGTCATGTAAAAGTCTCAGGTGTGATATGTCTTCTCATATATTTGAATGAGTCCTCTTGGACAAATGATATAATTTGTATCCCCACTTTATATGGGATGGACGATGTAATATTTATTGTTTCTGTCATGTATAAACAATTGGTATATCCCCACTTGGTTGGTTGGATGAGTCAAATTTGGTATATCCCCACTTGGTTGGGAGATGGATGTATGTATGAGTCATTGGTGATAGGAAGGTCATCCTCACATAGTTGAGTTATAGAGTCATGTTATTCTTTTACAAAATATTTTTGCAGACTCTGCTTGTGCTCAGGGGGAGCATGGACGGTTTTAGTGCATCTCAGCATGTACCAAAGGGGAGCTCAATCAAAGAGTTCAACATGTACTCAGGGGGAGCATGAACAACACAATGTATGTCAAAGGGAGAAAATATCTTGGTCCACCCTTAGCCCTTGATGTCAAAGGGGAAGAATGACTTGGTGTTGTTGTTTCCATCAAGTCCAAAGGGGGAGATTATTGGCATTATGATACAGGTGTTGTCCTTGATGGAAACTCACTCAGATGAAAGATCACAGTGCATCAGGTCAACAACAAAGAATTACAGATTAGACTCCAAATAACGAAGAAAGAGAGGTATCCGTAGGTTCACCTTCTCCAAGCTGCATATACACGCATGTTTACTGAACAAAAGGAGCATATATGTACACATGCACGTTCACAGAAGGAAAACCGCGTATATATTGGAAAACCAAAAGTTTTTGGTCCAAGGTATTTGACCCAAGGTATTGGTCCTAAGTAGTTTTGGTCCATGGTATTGAGAAGGGCCTAAACTATATAAGGAGGAGAAGATCATTAGGCCAAGGGCATGAAAGGATTTGAATCTCTTATGAAGTTTTGGATCATATATACAGGTTAATGAGCTTTTGATGGTTTGCTTGATTTGATCTAAGGATGCACCTATATGGCTGATGAAGGTCGATGGACCGGGATTATAGAGGCTTAAAAGTATTATCATTATGTGGTTTGATCTTGAACAATCTAGATCTGAATACTAACGCATGTTTTATTCCATAAATGTGATGATCTAGGTATGACTGAAGTCTGGAATAGTTGTAATGTTTTAAGTTAGCATTTACAGATCTGTATGCAGGTCCAATTTAGTAAAAGAGTGTATACACCCTGGTTCAGCATATCAAAGTAGCATATACATCATAAATTTGAATTTGCAGATCTATACACTGGCTCCTTTTGGTAAAAATGTGTATACACACTGGTTCGACACATGGAAGTAGCGTATACCTTATGAAGTATGATGTTTAAAGTTTCAGTTGTTTCTGTTTGCTGTTGCAGAGTTCTAGGTTCTACTTTGGGTTTTGGTGACTATATTCTGGTGACAGTGTTCTGAATGATCAGATTGATTGATTGTGATTTTCTTCAGTGATGATGGGTTGTCAAGTGATTGATTGATTTAGTTGTGGTTGATTCAAAAAGTGATGATTGAGTTTCAGTGATTGGTTGATGCAGATGTATTTGATGGTTGTATTACAGTTATGATTTTCTGAGTTTCAATGTTGTTGATGGGTCCAGTATGAAAATTGGATGAAACGTGGCCTTCAGATAGTGGTGTTGTGTTCCAGGAGTATCCAGTCTGAAAATTCATGAAACGTGGCCCCTGGTGGAAGAGTGGAGATTTTTGTAGGCTGGCATCTACATACTAGTAAACATATTGGCTAGTACAAGAGCTAGGCGGTTGTAGCTCCCTTCCAGTAGTAGTTGGAGATTGAGACAAGGATGTAGCCTTCTGCAGGTGAGTCACTATGTACCGGTATGAATCTGCACCAGTACAAGATTGTAACCAGAATTTTTTTTTTATTAAAAGAAGACAACGACGATAGCAGCAGGTGGTTTTTACCCACATTGGGTTTCCACCTTATATCTTGGTGTTCATGTTTGTTTCTTGTGTGTGATGCGTTATTCTGCTTTTACTGCACTGTCTAATAAATCTCTGATATACTGGTTTAAGCTCAATACATGATAAATTGTCTAAATCAAAAGTTCTCTGCATATATGCTAGTTGCTTTAAGTACAGTCGCATGTACATGCTAGTTCACTTCACTGAAGTAGCATATATAAATCTATTTGGGAAATAAAATTATAGACCTAATAATACTGATTCACCTCCCTATTAGTATTATTTCCAACAAGAATCTCATGGAAAAATGCATGATCATTTTCAAAGAATCCTTTTAAACAATGTATCTCTTGAAATATAGTTTTTAAATCCATATTGAAATTTTTAATTTGGATCACAAATAAAAAATATGATCAAAATAAAAACTAGGTCTCAAGTAAAATTTTGAGGATATAGTTAGTACAACATTTATTTGATGGGTCTAATGGAAAAATTTTAACATGATATTTATAGGGAAAATCTCCCTTGGAATCTAATTTCCAAATCAATTTGAATCACCTCAATTCGATAACATATAAAACAAGTTATGCTAAAAATATTAACTTCTTGTCGAAAAATCTACATGGTGACAATTCTAGGTCTTGAATGTTCATTGGCATAATTAACATATCAAATAATCTTCTTTTCAAAACTTTTTTATATGGGAGATATCTATTCAATTCTAGATCAATAGACAATTTGAATCATCCCATTAGGAGGAAAAATGAAAAGTTATGCCACATTTAGTGACTGCAAGTCTTAAAATCAGCATAGTGAAACTCCACCTCTTAGGTATGTTCATCAACAGTTTTGTGATATCAAAACTAAGAATTTTAACTACCTACTTCTAATGGTTAGAAAAAATTAATATACATTAACCTACAAGTGGAATGAAATCAATCCAATCTTTAACGAAAACTTTACACTCCAAATAGTGGTTGTTGGTCTAGTCAAACATGCACAAGTAGCTCTATAAAACATGGTACTTCTCGTAATTTTTAACATATCATTTAAAATAATTTTGAAAAATTGTTTATACTAGAAGTATTAATATGAATTAAATTCAATTTGGCTTTGGAATCACTCCAATTGGACATAAAATAAATATTTTTTTAACAAAATACCGTTAGGAGGTCTAGGTTGGCCACCATTCCTCAAGGGGTAAACAAATGCATTTTATTTGTATATAATCTTTGGACTTATTTTTCAAAGCATTGATTTTTTTTATTTTACATATTTCTTGAAATAAGAGAGATTGTACACCTATCTTACTCCATCATTTGATATCCTATTACAGAAAAGTGCTATGTTTTTGAAGGTCATAAGAAGATTAATGGAGTGAACTCCATGGATGAAGGACTTTTCAAAGTCAATATTTAAAAATTCATATCTATGAATATGAAATGAAAATATCCAAGTCAAAGTAAAGTGGAATTCACTTGATTTTGAGTTCATTCAAAGAAACTCAAAACTCTTGAAGCTTGCTTTCAGTTGTTGACCAACAACACCAACAAACCTACAAGATGGATTCAGATCGAGGAATAATACATGACGTTAATCATTAGAAGAACAAGTCAAGTTATGCACCATGATAGGTCACATCCATTTCCTAAGAATCCTTTCATAAGCCATATTGTTCATGATTTTATTCATCTACCATATTGTATGCTAAGCTCCACAATCATTCATGTTGAAGTCGAAATCTAATATTTATATATCCATCTACTCCTACATCATGACTTAAACCTAACCTACTTTCATAATATTTCCATACTTCCCTATTTCATTATACCCCGCTTCCATCTAAAAAGAAAAAATAGTAATAGTAAAGGGGTTTTGCTATGAAAATCCAAGTTTCTTGCATAGTACAAACCTGAATTCATACTAGAAAACCAAGTTACTTGGCTAGTATGAATTCTGAAAAATAAAAGAGTACTATTTCATTTTCATTTGATTCTTATTTTTAACACTGAATATTTTCTTCTTTGCAAAATAAATTTGAAGACTTGAGGACAAGTCTCGGAATAAGCAAGAGGGAGAGGGAAACAAAAGCATCAGTGCTTTGATTTCCTTTCCATCTCAAACCTTGTATTTTTGTCAAAGATTCAACTTCAAGTTACTTCAACTTCTATTTCAACTACAAGCTACTTCAACTTCAAGCACAACTTCATGAACAATTACAGAAGGGACCTGAATACAAGAAAATTCAAATCAACAGAAGGGACCTAAGCACAAGAAAGTTAAAATCAACAAAAGGGACCTGAAATTTAAATTCACAGAAGGGTCCTGAATACAAGAAAAATTAAGTCCATGGAAGGGACCTCAAGTTCAATCCAAGCAGAAGGGACGTTTAGAAAGAAAAAAAAGGTTAGATTTCAAGTGACAACTAAAGGAGCTAATTCAAAAGACTACTTGATCTCAAGAGAAACAAAGAAGCTATTTACATGAAGGAGCTACCTCTACAAAGATACTTCTGCAATCAAGCTACAATCAAGAAACCAATGCAAAGTTCTGTAAGTTAAAAAAATGTTTTAATTCTTCTTATTTTAAAATGACACTTGTAATTGAAAGACTAGTCAACCTCTTGATGCATCCTTTCCATTCCTGCATAAAACCATCTTTCCTTCTAGAAACCCTTCCATAAACCCTTTCTATGCTACCATTTTCCTTCAATATTAAGTCAAAATCAGAGAGCAAACCTCCTTTCCTTTCCTGCAAAAACAAGGCAATATGATTGAAAAGAGGAAGAAGAAGTGTTCTCTGCAAAAGAAATGAAATGGAGTTAGTATAAAAGTAAGCTGTAAGTCAGAATTAAAAGAAAGATTATTAAAAAAAATTGTACTTATCAAAAGCCTGTGTAAAGCCCCATACTTATCATTATTTGTGCAATCAGTTGAAGAAAGGTAGTATTTCAAGGTTAAAGCTTGTGAGAATTCCCTGTTTTAAACAAAGTAGCCATTGCATTAAGGAGAAGAAAAGATATACTCTGTTTTGAAATGACCCTAAAAGTGGTCATTTCAAGAAAACAACCATTTGAAAGCACATATGAAAATGGTATACATGAAGAATGAGTACTCAAGAGTCAAAGAGCAATATCATAAATGGATTTCATGATTTCATAATAATAAATAAAGTATTCTTGTTTTCTCATAAACGAAACTTCAAAGAAAGATCACATAATGAGGATAGACATGTTTATATCATAAAAAGCCTGGAAAGTTGATACAAAAAGTCAAAGTTCAAATACGAAATTGGTATGTTAGTTGATCAAAGTAATTATTATGGATTTCAATCAATCTTTGTGATAGTAAGTTATTACAAAAACAAGAACTGAACATGAAACAAGCCAAACCATAAAAATGATATTATAAAGTACAACATTTCAAAGCAATTCCCTATACAAATCAATGATGCAAAGAAACGATTTGAAAGAGACATAATATATGTGCATGGGTCGTAGAAGTCTGCCTGCAACACTCAGGAGTCATAAGTATTTGTTATAAAGTGAAGGCAACTACATGCAATATTGCAAGAATTATGCCGTATAATTTTTAAATGTGAGTTCCAAGCTATCCTCTATGAAGAGTTGAGTTGAGAGCCTACAGGAGTTGTCTGATCTACATTTTTCAAAGAAGAAAACCTACAGGAGTAGTCAAAATGTTTAAAGAGAAGTTGAGGAAGCGAACAACGAAGCTAAGAGAGAATTATGAAATTCATGGAAAAACACGTAGTGACAGTCCAGAATATTGAGTCGAAACGTCCTCTTTCCAAGTGAGATATCCCGAATATCTCGTAGAAAATCCAATTTGAAGCTTCAAATACAAGATCTATGAAAAAAAATAATTTTGATTAAAGCTCCTAGATTTGGAAATCCCTCAACTCGTAGCTATAGGTAAGGACTTCAGTTTTCAAATTGATAACTATGTGTGAAGTGAAACATCTGGCACAAGGAGTTGAGTAACAGAGAGGGATTCATGGAAATTAAGAATTGGAGTAGTAGTTGTAAAAATGAGACAATTTTGTTTAGATAACCACTTTTTCAAATCATTTTTTGTTTTCTACACATGGGAGCATATACAAAGAAGGTTTTTATTTTGACTGAAAGCAACAAGAAATCCGGTATGTATAGAGCACTTATTTTTTTAATAAGAATACAGAGGAACAATGGTCAATTATTGCAGTAATTTGTTTAAATGACATTCCACCTTTTCTCAATCTAATAATTTCAAAACTTGCTTGGTAAACAAAATTTTCATTTATAAACCTAGAAATTGAAATTCAAGACATAAAGAAGGGTAAATTTTTTTGTTTACTCTAAAAATAAAGCTATCATTTCATTGAGGAAAGTGTTAACCTAGGCATATATATATATATAAACAAAGTCTTCCAAATTATATATATATAAACAAAGTCTTCCAAATGGAACGAAGAATCGAACCAGTGGGGTTCCAATCAGGAAAATGGACATAGGAAAGTAGAGAGAAACTTCATAAGGCAGGTTTTCTTGAATTTCTCCACAAATTCAATGGGTACAATAACAAATACAAAGGCAGAAATTGATGAATTTTCCAACTGATACAGTACAGTGGATACAAAGGGAAGGAAAGAGAGAAACATAGTTTTCTTTTAGTCAGTCCAAAGAACTCTTATGATCAAAATTTTGGGAGAAGATAAGAAAATAGTTGCATTTTCAAAAATTTCTCATTACTTTTAAACCATATATCTATTTGATGCAAAATTTTGAGGGAAGATGCACTGATATAAGATGAATAAACCCAAAAAATTTCAAGCCAAAACAACTTTCATTTTTCCAAAAATCAACCATCATCACCTACAACCATTTCCTTCTTTTCTTGAATTATGTGCATCGGATTATCATGAAAATTAATAGGGGGATGCATCATTGTGAGATCAATAGATATGGTAAATTTCAAGTTAAACCAATTTGTATTTTTGAATAAATCAAGTAATGTCACCTACAACCAATTTGTCTTTTTCTCAAAATTCGTGATGTGGGTATTTCCATTTTTTGGTGAAGAGAAGAAATGGAGTGGTAGAAATGTTTTTGAAAAATTTCAAAGAAACCCAGTTTGTAATTTATGAGAAAAGGGTTAATGAAGTTTATTGCTACTTGAACAATGTGTATTACAACTTCGTGTTCAAATTGCTTCAACTTCAACGAAATTGCTAGAATAGAATGACCATTGCTTTGGGAAGATTTTGGGAAAGGATATTCATGTCCTATAAATATCATGAATTGGGCAAGAAGAATGTTTTTGGTTACTAGGCATTGAGAAAAGGAAATTATAACTTCATTGATTCAAAGATATGGGTTCAATAAGGACATTAATAGGGTTTAGATAAAGAAAATTAAAACCCTCTTTCAACATCGAAGAAGGCTTTGGGACACACCTCCAAAATTATGGTAATGGACATTATTCACATGGCAAAGAGTTCAGTTAATCCTTGGATGTGCTCAAATTCAAGATCCTTTGAGTAGGAAAACAAAGGGCAGCTCTAATTGAATTGATATAGGAGGAAATGGAGAGGGGATTGATGTAATTTTACATGCAGTACAGGAAGAAGCATCCACATCAGCATCTAGAGGAAGAAGGAGAAGGACCATGAAAGCATGAAGACATGCTTCACGATCAGCAAAGGGGAGTATCGGCTCTCGATTTTGACTCTTTTTACCACACCTATTACATCACTTTTTCCATCCTTATCATCCATTTTCTATAATTTTCGTCATGTTCTATACCTTCTAATGCATACCAAGGTAAATAAATTATGTCATTTGATTTTTAAGTGTTTGAGTAAAAATTGAGCATTAAAGTTAATTTTAGGCAGAATTAGAAAAGCTCGTAATGGCTCGTTTAAAGTCATGGTTGCAGGATACTCGGGCTCAAACCAAGCATTTATCTGGAAACTACGGGAACAAGGATGAATGAACATTTATTGGAGCACATTAAAACAATTGCGAAGTAGTCGGTCAACATTGGTCAAACTTAACGAGTCATCGAGAAGATCCCCTAAAAATGGGGAAGTTTTAGGATTTTTGGGGATTCATTATGATTTTTTGTAACAAATGGATAATTTCGACATGATGAAGTGGGATAACATGAATGATAGTTATTTCAGACTTTTTATCTTATATTTGATCATTTTTCCTATTTAAGAAGATGCATTCATAGTTAGAAACAATGGAGAAAAACTGAAGACTATTATTTTTTTGAGATAATTCAAGACAAAACTTGGTTTCATGATTTCTTTATGATTGCTGGAGTGAATGAGTTGTTGTAACTGAGTGTTTTAAGACTGTACCAACAAGGGTGGAGGGCCCCCATACCAAGCTAAGTACACTTTTTTGTAGAGAAATGTTCATAGTTGTCAATATACTAGTTTTAATTGTGGATGTTCATATTATTACTTTGTTGTAAATACCTGTATATAATTTTAGTATGAATTCATGTTATGGCCATGTTTTGTTGCGTGAAGATTGATCACCTTTCAATAATTAGTTTGGATGTGGAAGGATGTTGTAAATAATACTGAGAGGGGGGGTGAATCAGTATTATCAGATTAATCAAACTTTTAAATGCCCAAAAACATATACGCTACTTCAGTTAAGTGAACCAGCGTGTACACGCTACTGTGACGAAGTAAAACAGCGTATAAGCAGAAAACTCACAATTTAGTTGGCTTATTCTTCAATTAAGTGCATCAGGACATTATTCATCATATTAACAGTAAACGTGTGCAGTATAACAGAACAGATAAAAAGCCACACACATGAACACCAAGATATAAGGTGGAAACCCAATGTGGGTGAAAACCACCTGCTGCAAGTTGTCTCTATCTTTCTTAATATGAAACTTCAGTTTACAATCTTTTGTACTGGTGCAGCCTTATACCAGTACGCAGGCTACAACCTGCAGAAGGCTTCAACCTTCTCTCGTTCTCCAAACTTCCTTGGAAGGGAGCTCCAACCCCCTTTGCTCTTGTACTAGCCAAGATACTAGTACGTAGGTGCTGACCTACAATCTTCCTTCTTCCAGGTATCACTTTTCATACATTTTCAGACTTGGATATTCCTGAAGCACAACATTACAATCTGAAGACCACAATTCATTCAATTTCCACAACAGATCATTGAAGCATAAAACAACCAAACTTTGAATCACTGAACCACTGAACCCTGTCAATCACCAGTTACCAGAACACAGTGCAGACTACAGAACTCTGCAATAACAGTCAGACCCCACTGTAAACCCAAATCAAGCTTCAAAAGATATACGCTACTTTAATGAGCAGAACCCGCGTATACACGCTCTTTTACCGAAGCCAACCTGCGTACAGATCTAAAAATAAACTTTCTCAATTTGCAGCTGTACCAGATATTAGTTAGACTCAGAACGTAACATTGCGACAATATGCAGATCTAGAAATACGCATAATCAACCATATCATGATAGTGCATTTCAAACCATTAGATCCCGATCTATCCTTAGATCTAGTCTTCCATTAACCGATGTGATCTCTCCTTGGCTTAGATCAACCAACTCAGAACCTGCATATCAGATCTCTTTCTCTCTTAGATATTCATGCCTTGTCGAAAGATGATTTTTGCCTAATGATCTTCTTCTCCTTATATAGCCTTAGGCCTTTCTCAATACCAAGAGCCAAAACCATAGTAACACAATACCATCAACTTTAAAACTAGGGATCGACACGCCCGTCGAGACATAATGGTCCGAAATCATAGGCACAACTTCCAAGGTCTAACCACCATGAACCAAAGGAACCTTTCCACATACACGCGCTTTTTCTGAATCGAACTTGCGTGTACACGCGACTTGGGCTTAACGAAACAGCGTGTATGAGTTTCCTTGGCATGCTGTACTGAGATCTGTCTTCTGATTAAGTTGCCATCACCTGTACCAACTTCTGAGCACCTGTACCATCCACTGAGTGAGTTGCCATCAAGGACAACACTTGAACCATAATGCCAACAATCTCCCCCTTTGGACTTGATGGCAACCACCACACCAAGTCACTCTCCCCCTTTGACATCAAGGGCAAAGGGTGGACCAAAATATTTTCTTCCTTGGTATTCCTTCTGCTGTCCATACCGCTGTCCATACTCCCCTTGAGTACATGCTGAAATCTCCAAGGGTGCTCCCCCTTTGTGTATGCCAAAGTGTACCAATCTATCCGTCCTGCTTACCAAGTGCTGTTCATGCTCCCCTTGACTGTAGGCAAGATCTGCAAAAGATGTTCTTCAAGAAGAACAAAGACTTATACATTAAAGAAGACCTTCCTATCACCAAAAGACTCAACATACATTCATCACCCAATCTAGTGGGGATATACCAATATTGACTCATCCACCTAACCATGTGAAGACACATGATAATACATGAACATTTCATCATTCATCCCAGGCATAGTGGGGAAACCAACAAAGGCCGTTACATGACCTTGACACCATAAAAGAGACAAGAAAGACATAGAGACAACAGATCTAGACCAAGATTTAGAAAAGACACCAGCAGCATCGGATAAACATCTTGTTAGATCAGCAACGAGAATTGCTTTCTGAGCTCCTTCTTCTTAAACCAACAACCAAAACATCTGAATGCCAACAATGCTTTATGAGACTTTTGAGCTGCTCCCCCTGAACCTGTGCCTGTTGCACTCCCTGCAACTGTGCCTGAATACTTCTGACATTCCTATTGCTGTTCAGAACTTCAGAGTTTTCCTTTGCTGTTCAGAACTTCATATACGCGTTTTATCCTGTATAAAAACAGCGTATGTACGCGGATATTCTTTCTGCAACAAGCGTCCAGCATACACGCGACTTACTCACCATAAATCCGCGTGTATACGCTCATATCCCTTCTGTAACCTGCGTATACCAACTTTTCTGTAGAACAAAACAAATTTCAACAACAGGATGAAGCATCAACTACTCCCAGCTTTTGTCTGAGATATTCAAAAGTTTCCCTGGGCAGTGGTTTTGTGAGAATATCAGCAACTTGCTCCTTAGAAGGAACATACTCCAATTTGACCTTCTGCTCAAGCACTTGTTCCCGAAGAAAATGGTACTTGATTGGTATGTGCTTGGTCTTTGAGTGCATGACTGGATTCTTTGAAATGCTGATTGCACTTGTATTATCACATAAGATAGAGACAGGTGGAGTGCAAGTGATTTGAAAGTCCTGCAAGGTCTGCATCATCCAAAGAAGTTGTGTGCAACAAGATGCTGCAGCCACATATTCTGCTTCAGCTGTAGATAAGGCAATCGAACTTTGCTTCTTGCTGAACCAAGACACTAATCTGGAACCCATGAAGAAAGCACCTCCACTTGTGCTTTTCCTATCATCCACACTTCCAGCCCAATCTGCATCTGTGTAAGCATGAAGAGTGAGATCTGTATTTCTAGGATACCATAAGCCATAGTTTTGGGTCCCTTGAAGATATTTGAAGATTCTTTTGACTGCCTGAAGATGGTTTCCTTTGGGTTGGCTTGAAATCTTCCAACCATCCCTACTGCATGTGTAATATCTGGTCGAGTACCTGCCAAATAAAGCAAACTCCCAATCATGGATCTATAAGTGGGTTGGTGAACTGCTGCTGATTCATCATTTGCACTGAGGCTGCATCCTGTAACCATGGGTGTACATACTGGTTTTGATTCTTCCATGCCATACTTCTTCAAGATCTGCTTGAGGTATTTGGTTTGAGACAAGAAGATACCTCCTTCATTTTGTTGGATTTGCAATCCAAGAAAATATGTCAATTCTCCAAGAAGTGACATTTCGAACTCTTTCTGCATAACCAAGGCAAAGTTTTGACTCATAGTTTCTTCATTGCTGCCAAAAATAATATCATCTACATAAACAACAAGAATTAGCAATTTGTTATTTTCAACTTTTATATAGAGATTGCTATCTGCTGATCCTTTTGAAAAGCCTTGTTGGTGAAGATATTTGTCCAACCGATAGTACCAAGCCCTTGGGCTTGTTTGAGCCCATAGAGAGCCTTTTTCAATCTGCATACAAGATTTGGATCATTTCCAAGAATGAACCCATCTGGCTGCTCAATATATACTTCTTCTTCTAAGTCTCCATTCAGGAAGGCTGATTTCACGTCCATTTGAAATACCTTGAAGTTTTGAAAGCTTGAGAGAGCAAGGAACATTCGGATGGCCTCTAGTCTTGCCACAGGAGCAAAGGTCTCTTCAAAATCTATTCCTTCTTGCTGTGCATACCCTTTACAAACAAGTCTGGCCTTGTTTCTAATTACTTCTCCATTTTCATTTAACTTATTCTTGAAGACCCATTTTGTTCCTATTACATTCTTATCTTTTGGTCTAGGAACCAATTCCCAAGTGTTGTTCCTTTCGATTTGCTCAAGTTCTTCATCCATTGCTTTGACCCAACATTCATCTTTGCATGCTTCTTTCACATTTTGTGGTTCAATGGAGGAGAGTAGAGCCAAGTAGCTTGAAGCTTCTGCAAGTGTCCTTCTTGTTTGTACTCCTGCTTCTTTCTGCCCCACAATCTGAGTTTCTGGATGATTCTTTTGGACATATCTGGATGGAGTCTTCTCTTCTATTCTTGTCTGCTCCTCTGGTTCTTCTTGAGATTCTTCTTCTTCTTGAGGTTCTTCTTCTTCATCATTTCGCCTTTGAGAGTAACCTTCATCTTCTTCATGATGAACTTGCCTAGGAATATATCCCTTCTCATCAACCACTATATCAATACTGTCAACAATTCTGCCAAGTCTTTTATTGTAGCACTTGTATGCTTTGCTATGTGGAGAATAACCAAGAAGAATGCCCTCATCTGCTCTAGGTTCAAGTTTGCCAAGTTGCTCATCAGTGTTCTTAATATAACATTTGCTCCCAAAGATTTTGAAATGCTTCACGGAAGGAGTTTTACCACTCCAAAGCTCATGAGGTGTTTGAGTGCTGTTTACTCGGACATTTGTTTTGTTAAGAATGATAACAGCAGCATGTGCGGCTTCTCCCCAGAAGGTTGCAGGAGTACCTGATTCATCGAGCATAGCACGAGCCATTTGTTGGATAGTTCTGTTCATTCTTTCCACAACCCCATTTTGCTGAGGAGTTCTAGCTGTAGAGAATTCTCTTCTTATCCCATGTTCATCGCAGAAATCAAAAAATTCATTTGATGTGAACTCCCCACCTCTGTCAGATCTGAGGCACTTGATTTTGTGTCCTGATTCATTTTCGGCCAATGCTTTGAAGGATTTGAATTTTTCGAATGCTTCATCTTTGTGCTTCATAAGCCCTAACCAAACAAACCTTGAGAAATCATCAATGAATAATATCAGATATTCTTCTCCTCGAGGTGACCTTTTCCTAAATGGACCACATACATCTGTATGGACTAGCTCAAGAGGCAAGCTAGCTGATCCTTCCTTCTCTGGAAAGTTAGTTCTGGTTGCTTTCCAAACTAACAAGATTTGCATATGGTGTTGTCTGGAATTTTGATATCTGGAAGATCGCGAACTGCCTGATATTTGCATGCTTTCCTTATTTGTGAGAAGCTTAGATGTCCCAACCTTCGATGCCATAACCAGTGCTCTTCATCCTTGCTAAGATAGCATTGTTGTTGTTCTTCTTCAAATATGTACAGATTATTTGGAGTTCTTTTGCCTTTGAGAACTGTTTTACCTGTATCAAGATCACGAACAAGACATCCATTCGATCTGAAAATAACCTCTGTTTTTTGATCACACATCTGGCTGACACTTAGAAGATTATGTTTCAATCCATCAACATACAAAACATTTCCAGCCTTGACCTTTTCTTTTAAAGGAGCAATACCTTTTCCTTTTATAGTAGCAGGAGTATCATTTCCAAAAGAGACTTTCTTTCCCTTTTCTAAAGTAGAATAAGATTCAAGTTTTTCTTTATCACCTGTCATATGTTTCGAACATCCACTGTCAATGTACCATAGATTTTCCTGTCCTTCTGCATAAAATGCTATCCCACATCTTTCTGTTTGAGGTTCCTTTATTCTCCATGTTTTGGTGCTTGTGGCTTGTTCCTTTTTCTCCTGAAACCTGCTCCTGCATTCAGAGTCTTTATGACCAAAATTATTGCAAATAGAACATTCAACTTCATTTTCAAGCACCGAAAAGTTGTTATAGGTTCTTTTTGTAATCCCTGTCATACTTCTTTGTTTTTGAGCTTCCCTAGTCATGATTGTTTTATATGCAACACATTGAGCTGCTCTGTGACCAAAGTTGTGGAAAGAAAAGCATTGTCCATTGAAGAAGCTTCTGCGGTTATTGAATCTACCAGCCAACTGATTGTAATTTCTATTTTCATCTATTCTTGAGCCAAACTGAGAAGATTTTACCTGTGGTTGGTTGTAGCTTTTGTTCATCCTTAAGGAGGATTGTCCCTGATAGTTTTTGTTTGTAACTCGTCCCTGCTTTACCTAATTATCTTCATTGTTCTTCCGCTCATTTCCTCTTGCTGCATCAAGATAACTTTTTGAGGTGGATGCTTGAGAGGTTTCTCCATTATAGCCCAAACCTGTTTTGTTTAGAGGAGACCGCTGCACACTAATAATCTCATCCAAGGTTTCAGATCCTTTGACAAATTTAAGATTAATAGTTTTTGTTTTCTCAATTTCTTTTCTGAGACCAACAATTTCACCTTCTAGTTTTTCAAGATGTTTTTCCTTTTCATCAATCTGAAATTGCAAAGTATCAATAATCACATTCCTTTCTTCTATGCTTCTCTTGAGTCTAGTGATTTCATTATAGAGATTATCCACATCTATAGCATCCTCATAATCATCATCTTCAAATGCCATTAATAGCTTATATTTATTACCTTGTTCATCTTCATCACTGTTTGATAAGCCATCACTATCTTCATGGGTGTAGTAGCTTTTCCTATTTGCACTTTGTTTCTTGTTCCATCTAGCAGGTTCTTTTCCTTTATCCTTATAAGGACATTTTGCAGCATAATGACCTACTTTCCCACAAGCAAAACATTTGAAAGGTAGCTTACCTCTGAACCTTCCAGAACCCCTTTGAAGATTTCTGACAAAATTTGATTCTTCTTCCTCTTCTTCTGGAACATGGCTTGCTTCATAGTAATCTTCTTTTCCTGATGCCTTAAAAGCAGCTTCCCTTCTGTCAGATGGACCTTCCTTTCTCATTTCATAAGCGGTTAGAATTCCATGTAGCTGAGACATAGTGAGAACACGGAGATTTTCTTTTTCTTCTATTGCAGATACTTTAGATTCAAACTTGGGGGATAAAGATCTTAGAACTTTTGAACTACTATAGTTTCTCTTATTTCTTCACCCAAGTTTTTCATACAATTAACAATCTCATCTACCCGGAGAAAATAATTAGCCACACTTTCATCATTATACATCCTGAGAGTCTCATATTGAATCCTGAGTGTTTGAAGTTTAGCTTCCTTTACCTGTTCATCTCCTTCATAGCTAGTGATCATTTTGTCCCATATTTCTTTTGCTGATTTGAAGTGCATGACCTTCATGAATTCTGTTTGAGATATACTTCCTAATAGGGTAGCGACTGCTTTTGCATTTGTTTCATATGCCTTTTTTTCATCTGGATCTGTAGGAGTAGCTGAAGGAAAAGCATAGCCTTTTTCTACAATGTCCCAAACTTCTGTACCAAGAGATTGAAGATATGCAGTAACTCTTACCTTCCAATAATTGAAATTTGTTCCATCAAAAACCGGTGGCCTGATTGATGCTTCTTTCTCGTAGTTGCTCATGATGAATGATCTTCCTTCAAGCGATCAAGCTTCTCTGAAGGACCTGCTCTGATACCAATTGTTGGAAATAATACTGAGAGGGGGGGTGAATCAGTATTATCAGATTAATCAAACTTTTAAATGCCCAAAAACATATACGCTACTTCAGTTAAGTGAACCAGCGTGTACACGCTACTGTGACGAAGTAAAACAGCGTATAAGCAGAAAACTCACAATTTAGTTGGCTTATTCTTCAATTAAGTGCATCAGGACATTATTCATCATATTAACAGTAAACATGTGCAGTATAACAGAACAGATAAAAAGCCACACACATGAACACCAAGATATAAGGTGGAAACCCAATGTGGGTGAAAACCACCTGCTGCAAGTTGTCTCTATCTTTCTTAATATGAAACTTCAGTTTACAATCTTTTGTACTGGTGCAGCCTTATACCAGTACGCAGGCTACAACCTGCAGAAGGCTTCAACCTTCTCTCGTTCTCCAAACTTCCTTGGAAGGGAGCTCCAACCCCCTTTGCTCTTGTACTAGCCAAGATACTAGTACGTAGGTGCTGACCTACAATCTTCCTTCTTCCAGGTATCACTTTTCATACATTTTCAGACTTGGATATTCCTGAAGCACAACATTACAATCTGAAGACCACAATTCATTCAATTTCCACAACAGATCATTGAAGCATAAAACAACCAAACTTTGAATCACTGAACCACTGAACCCTGTCAATCACCAGTTACCAGAACACAGAGCAGACTACAGAACTCTGCAATAACAGTCAGACCCCACTGTAAACCCAAATCAAGCTTCAAAAGATATACGCTACTTTAATGAGCAGAACCCGCGTATACACGCTCTTTTACCGAAGCCAACCTGCGTACAGATCTAAAAATAAACTTTCTCAATTTGCAGCTGTACCAGATATTAGTTAGACTCAGAACGTAACATTGCGACAATATGCAGATCTAGAAATACGCATAATCAACCATATCATGATAGTGCATTTCAAACCATTAGATCCCGATCTATCCTTAGATCTAGTCTTCCATTAACCGATGTGATCTCTCCTTGGCTTAGATCAACCAACTCAGAACCTGCATATCAGATCTCTTTCTCTCTTAGATATTCATGCCTTGTCGAAAGATGATTTTTGCCTAATGATCTTCTTCTCCTTATATAGCCTTAGGCCTTTCTCAATACCAAGAGCCAAAACCATAGTAACACAATACCATCAACTTTAAAACTAGGGATCGACACGCCCGTCGAGACATAATGGTCCGAAATCATAGGCACAACTTCCAAGGTCTAACCACCATGAACCAAAGGAACCTTTCCACATACACGCGCTTTTTCTGAATCGAACTTGCGTGTACACGCGACTTGGGCTTAACGAAACAGCGTGTATGAGTTTCCTTGGCATGCTGTACTGAGATCTGTCTTCTGATTAAGTTGCCATCACCTGTACCAACTTCTGAGCACCTGTACCATCCACTGAGTGAGTTGCCATCAAGGACAACACTTGAACCATAATGCCAACAATCTCCCCCTTTGGACTTGATGGCAACCACCACACCAAGTCACTCTCCCCCTTTGACATCAAGGGCAAAGGGTGGACCAAAATATTTTCTTCCTTGGTATTCCTTCTGCTGTCCATACCGCTGTCCATACTCCCCTTGAGTACATGCTGAAATCTCCAAGGTGCTCCCCCTTTGTGTATGCCAAAGTGTACCAATCTATCCGTCCTGCTTACCAAGTGCTGTTCATGCTCCCCTTGACTGTAGGCAAGATCTGCAAAAGATGTTCTTCAAGAAGAACAAAGACTTATACATTAAAGAAGACCTTCCTATCACCAAAAGACTCAACATACATTCATCACCCAATCTAGTGGGGATATACCAATATTGACTCATCCACCTAACCATGTGAAGACACATGATAATACATGAACATTTCATCATTCATCCCAGGCATAGTGGGGAAACCAACAAAGGCCGTTACATGACCTTGACACCATAAAAGAGACAAGAAAGACATAGAGACAACAGATCTAGACCAAGATTTAGAAAAGACACCAGCAGCATCTGATAAACATCTTGTTAGATCAGCAACGAGAATTGCTTTCTGAGCTCCTTCTTCTTAAACCAACAACCAAAACATCTGAATGCCAACAATGCTTTATGAGACTTTTGAGCTGCTCCCCCTGAACCTGTGCCTGTTGCACTCCCTGCAACTGTGCCTGAATACTTCTGACATTCCTATTGCTGTTCAGAACTTCAGAGTTTTCCTTTGCTGTTCAGAACTTCATATACGCGTTTTATCCTGTATAAAACAGCGTATGTACGCGGATATTCTTTCTGCAACAAGCGTCCAGCATACACGCGACTTACTCACCATAAATCCGCGTGTATACGCTCATATCCCTTCCGTAACCTGCGTATACCAACTTTTCTGTAGAACAAAACAAATTTCAACAACAGGATGAAGCATCAACTACTCCCAGCTTTTGTCTGAGATATTCAAAAGTTTCCCTGGGCAGTGGTTTTGTGAGAATATCAGCAACTTGCTCCTTAGAAGGAACATACTCCAATTTGACCTTCTGCTCAAGCACTTGTTCCCGAAGAAAATGGTACTTGATTGGTATGTGCTTGGTCTTTGAGTGCATGACTGGATTCTTTGAAATGCTGATTGCACTTGTATTATCACATAAGATAGAGACAGGTGGAGTGCAAGTGATTTGAAAGTCCTGCAAGGTCTGCATCATCCAAAGAAGTTGTGTGCAACAAGATGCTGCAGCCACATATTCTGCTTCAGCTGTAGATAAGGCAATCGAACTTTGCTTCTTGCTGAACCAAGACACTAATCTGGAACCCATGAAGAAAGCACCTCCACTTGTGCTTTTCCTATCATCCACACTTCCAGCCCAATCTGCATCTGTGTAAGCATGAAGAGTGAGATCTGTATTTCTAGGATACCATAAGCCATAGTTTTGGGTCCCTTGAAGATATTTGAAGATTCTTTTGACTGCCTGAAGATGGGTTTCCTTTGGGTTGGCTTGAAATCTTCCAACCATCCCTACTGCATGAGTAATATCTGGTCGAGTACCTGCCAAATAAAGCAAACTCCCAATCATGGATCTATAAGTGGGTTGGTGAACTGCTGCTGATTCATCATTTGCACTGAGGCTGCATCCTGTAACCATGGGTGTACATACTGGTTTTGACTCTTCCATGCCATACTTCTTCAAGATCTGCTTGAGGTATTTGGTTTGAGACAAGAAGATACCTCCTTCATTTTGTTGGATTTGCAATCCAAGAAAATATGTCAATTCTCCAAGAAGTGACATTTCGAACTCTTTCTGCATAACCAAGGCAAAGTTTTGACTCATAGTTTCTTCATTGCTGCCAAAAATAATATCATCTACATAAACAACAAGAATTAGCAATTTGTTATTTTCAACTTTTATATAGAGATTGCTATCTGCTGATCCTTTTGAAAAGCCTTGTTGGTGAAGATATTTGTCCAACCGATAGTACCAAGCCCTTGGGGCTTGTTTGAGCCCATAGAGAGCCTTTTTCAATCTGCATACAAGGTTTGGATCATTTCCAAGAATGAACCCATCTGGCTGCTCAATATATACTTCTTCTTCTAAGTCTCCATTCAGGAAGGCTGATTTCACGTCCATTTGAAATACCTTGAAGTTTTGAAAGCTTGAGAGAGCAAGGAACATTCGGATGGCCTCTAGTCTTGCCACAGGAGCAAAGGTCTCTTCAAAATCTATTCCTTCTTGCTGTGCATACCCTTTACAAACAAGTCTGGCCTTGTTTCTAATTACTTCTCCATTTTCATTTAACTTATTCTTGAAGACCCATTTTGTTCCTATTACATTCTTATCTTTTGGTCTAGGAACCAATTCCCAAGTGTTGTTCCTTTCGATTTGCTCAAGTTCTTCATCCATTGCTTTGACCCAACATTCATCTTTGCATGCTTCTTTCACATTTTGTGGTTCAATGGAGGAGAGTAGAGCCAAGTAGCTTGAAGCTTCTGCAAGTGTCCTTCTTGTTTGTACTCCTGCTTCTTTCTGCCCCACAATCTGAGTTTCTGGATGATTCTTTTGGACATATCTGGATGGAGTCTTCTCTTCTATTCTTGTCTGCTCCTCTGGTTCTTCTTGAGATTCTTCTTCTTCTTGAGGTTCTTCTTCTTCATCATTTCGCCTTTGAGAGTAACCTTCATCTTCTTCATGATGAACTTGCCTAGGAATATATCCCTTCTCATCAACCACTATATCAATACTGTCAACAATTCTGCCAAGTCTTTTATTGTAGCACTTGTATGCTTTGCTATGTGGAGAATAACCAAGAAGAATGCCCTCATCTGCTCTAGGTTCAAGTTTGCCAAGTTGCTCATCAGTGTTCTTAATATAACATTTGCTCCCAAAGATTTTGAAATGCTTCACGGAAGGAGTTTTACCACTCCAAAGCTCATGAGGTGTTTGAGTGCTGTTTACTCGGACATTTGTTTTGTTAAGAATGATAACAGCAGCATGTGCGGCTTCTCCCCAGAAGGTTGCAGGAGTACCTGATTCATCGAGCATAGCACGAGCCATTTGTTGGATAGTTCTGTTCATTCTTTCCACAACCCCATTTTGCTGAGGAGTTCTAGCTGTAGAGAATTCTCTTCTTATCCCATGTTCATCGCAGAAATCAAAAAATTCATTTGATGTGAACTCCCCACCTCTGTCAGATCTGAGGCACTTGATTTTGTGTCCTGATTCATTTTCGGCCAATGCTTTGAAGGATTTGAATTTTTCGAATGCTTCATCTTTGTGCTTCATAAGCCCTAACCAAACAAACCTTGAGAAATCATCAATGAATAATATCAGATATTCTTCTCCTCGAGGTGACCTTTTCCTAAATGGACCACATACATCTGTATGGACTAGCTCAAGAGGCAAGCTAGCTGATCCTTCCTTCTCTGGAAAGTTAGTTCTGGTCTGCTTTCCAAACTGACAAGATTTGCATATGGTGTTGTCTGGAATTTTGATATCTGGAAGATCGCGAACTGCCTGATATTTGCATGCTTTCCTTATTTGTGAGAAGCTTAGATGTCCCAACCTTCGATGCCATAACCAGTGCTCTTCATCCTTGCTAAGATAGCATTGTTGTTGTTCTTCTTCAAATATGTACAGATTATTTGGAGTTCTTTTGCCTTTGAGAACTGTTTTACCTGTATCAAGATCACGAACAAGACATCCATTCGATCTGAAAATAACCTCTGTTTTTTGATCACACATCTGGCTGACACTTAGAAGATTATGTTTCAATCCATCAACATACAAAACATTTCCAGCCTTGACCTTTTCTTTTAAAGGAGCAATACCTTTTCCTTTTATAGTAGCAGGAGTATCATTTCCAAAAGAGACTTTCTTTCCCTTTTCTAAAGTAGAATAAGATTCAAGTTTTTCTTTATCACCTGTCATATGTTTCGAACATCCACTGTCAATGTACCATAGATTTTCCTGTCCTTCTGCATAAAATGCTATCCCACATCTTTCTGTTTGAGGTTCCTTTATTCTCCATGTTTTGGTGCTTGTGGCTTGTTCCTTTTTCTCCTGAAACCTGCTCCTGCATTCAGAGTCTTTATGACCAAAATTATTGCAAATAGAACATTCAACTTCATTTTCAAGCACCGAAAAGTTGTTATAGGTTCTTTTTGTAATCCCTGTCATACTTCTTTGTTTTTGAGCTTCCCTAGTCATGATTGTTTTATATGCAACACATTGAGCTGCTCTGTGACCAAAGTTGTGGCAAGAAAAGCATTGTCCATTGAAGAAGCTTCTGCGGTTATTGAATCTACCAGCCAACTGATTGTAATTTCTATTTTCATCTATTCTTGAGCCAAACTGAGAAGATTTTACCTGTGGTTGGTTGTAGCTTTTGTTCATCCTTAAGGAGGATTGTCCCTGATAGTTTTTGTTTGTAACTCGTCCCTGCTTTACCTGATTATCTTCATTGTTCTTCCGCTCATTTCCTCTTGCTGCATCAAGATAACTTTTTGAGGTGGATGCTTGAGAGGTTTCTCCATTATAGCCCAAACCTGTTTTGTTTAGAGGAGACCGCTGCACACTAATAATCTCATCCAAGGTTTCAGATCCTTTGACAAATTTAAGATTAATAGTTTTTGTTTTCTCAATTTCTTTTCTGAGACCAACAATTTCACCTTCTAGTTTTTCAAGATGTTTTTCCTTTTCATCAATCTGAAATTGCAAAGTATCAATAATCACATTCCTTTCTTCTATGCTTCTCTTGAGTCTAGTGATTTCATTATAGAGATTATCCACATCTATAGCATCCTCATAATCATCATCTTCAAATGCCATTAATAGCTTATATTTATTACCTTGTTCATCTTCATCACTGTTTGATAAGCCATCACTATCTTCATGGGTGTAGTAGCTTTTCCTATTTGCACTTTGTTTCTTGTTCCATCTAGCAGGTTCTTTTCCTTTATCCTTATAAGGACATTTTGCAGCATAATGACCTACTTTCCCACAAGCAAAACATTTGAAAGGTAGCTTACCTCTGAACCTTCCAGAACCCCTTTGAAGATTTCTGACAAAATTTGATTCTTCTTCCTCTTCTTCTGGAACATGGCTTGCTTCATAGTAATCTTCTTTTCCTGATGCCTTAAAAGCAGCTTCCCTTCTGTCAGATGGACCTCCCTTTCTCATTTCATAAGCGGTTAGAATTCCATGTAGCTGAGACATAGTGAGAACACGGAGATTTTCTTTTTCTTCTATTGCAGATACTTTAGATTCAAACTTGGGGGATAAAGATCTTAGAACCTTTTGAACTACTATAGTTTCTCTTATTTCTTCACCCAAGTTTTTCATACAATTAACAATCTCATCTACCCGGAGAAAATAATTAGCCACACTTTCATCATTATACATCCTGAGAGTCTCATATTGAATCCTGAGTGTTTGAAGTTTAGCTTCCTTTACCTGTTCATCTCCTTCATAGCTAGTGATCATTTTGTCCCATATTTCTTTTGCTGATTTGAAGTGCATGACCTTCATGAATTCTGTTTGAGATATACTTCCTAATAGGGTAGCGACTGCTTTTGCATTTGTTTCATATGCCTTTTTTTCATCTGGATCTGTAGGAGTAGCTGAAGGAAAAGCATAGCCTTTTTCTACAATGTCCCAAACTTCTGTACCAAGAGATTGAAGATATGCAGTAACTCTTACCTTCCAATAATTGAAATTTGTTCCATCAAAAACCGGTGGCCTGATTGATGCTTCTTTCTCGTAGTTGCTCATGATGAATGATCTTCCTTCAAGCGATCAAGCTTCTCTGAAGGACCTGCTCTGATACCAATTGTTGTAAATAATACTGAGAGGGGGGGTGAATCAGTATTATCAGATTAATCAAACTTTTAAATGCCCAAAAACATATACGCTACTTCAGTTAAGTGAACCAGCGTGTACACGCTACTGTGACGAAGTAAAACAGCGTATAAGCAGAAAACTCACAATTTAGTTGGCTTATTCTTCAATTAAGTGCATCAGGACATTATTCATCATATTAACAGTAAACGTGTGCAGTATAACAGAACAGATAAAAAGCCACACACATGAACACCAAGATATAAGGTGGAAACCCAATGTGGGTGAAAACCACCTGCTGCAAGTTGTCTCTATCTTTCTTAATATGAAACTTCAGTTTACAATCTTTTGTACTGGTGCAGCCTTATACCAGTACGCAGGCTACAACCTGCAGAAGGCTTCAACCTTCTCTCGTTCTCCAAACTTCCTTGGAAGGGAGCTCCAACCCCCCTTTGCTCTTGTACTAGCCAAGATACTAGTACGTAGGTGCTGACCTACAATCTTCCTTCTTCCAGGTATCACTTTTCATACATTTTCAGACTTGGATATTCCTGAAGCACAACATTACAATCTGAAGACCACAATTCATTCAATTTCCACAACAGATCATTGAAGCATAAAACAACCAAACTTTGAATCACTGAACCACTGAACCCTGTCAATCACCAGTTACCAGAACACAGTGCAGACTACAGAACTCTGCAATAACAGTCAGACCCCACTGTAAACCCAAATCAAGCTTCAAAAGATATACGCTACTTTAATGAGCAGAACCCGCGTATACACGCTCTTTTACCGAAGCCAACCTGCGTACAGATCTAAAAATAAACTTTCTCAATTTGCAGCTGTACCAGATATTAGTTAGACTCAGAACGTAACATTGCGACAATATGCAGATCTAGAAATACGCATAATCAACCATATCATGATAGTGCATTTCAAACCATTAGATCCCGATCTATCCTTAGATCTAGTCTTCCATTAACCGATGTGATCTCTCCTTGGCTTAGATCAACCAACTCAGAACCTGCATATCAGATCTCTTTCTCTCTTAGATATTCATGCCTTGTCGAAAGATGATTTTTGCCTAATGATCTTCTTCTCCTTATATAGCCTTAGGCCTTTCTCAATACCAAGAGCCAAAACCATAGTAACACAATACCATCAACTTTAAAACTAGGGATCGACACGCCCGTCGAGACATAATGGTCCGAAATCATAGGCACAACTTCCAAGGTCTAACCACCATGAACCAAAGGAACCTTTCCACATACACGCGCTTTTTCTGAATCGAACTTGCGTGTACACGCGACTTGGGCTTAACGAAACAGCGTGTATGAGTTTCCTTGGCATGCTGTACTGAGATCTGTCTTCTGATTAAGTTGCCATCACCTGTACCAACTTCTGAGCACCTGTACCATCCACTGAGTGAGTTGCCATCAAGGACAACACTTGAACCATAATGCCAACAAAGGACAACCAAGACTCTTAGAAAAGAGCCTCTTCTCCATGAACTAGGATTGGACGGAATCAAGGTTCACTTTCTTATATGCTTTCCTAGACTAAATTTATATGCTTTCATAGTTACATTTCATCATACTTTTTTGGATGTTTAGCAATGTTATTATAGAAGGAATGTGAAAGGACAACCAAGACTCTTAGAGAAGAGCCTCTTCTTCGTCTTCTGAAATAGACTAGTCTCATTGACCAATCATTTATATGCTTTCATAGAGTAGATCTGAATGTTGTCTTTACTTGCTTTTTAGAATAGTTGTTTTATTATCTTTAAGGTACCAACATGCATTCAACTTTTCAAATTCTAAACAATGGCTTCCTAAGTTAATTAGATCTAAGATCCATATCTTTTGGCATGTTTCTAAGTTTACTGATCTAGGTTGATAATTAAATATATGTTATAATTTAGTTTCATAAATTATACCTACACCTACTCTACAATTCCAGTCCTATAAACACAAGACCAATAATTGGGGTACAAGATGTATATGCCTTAATAAAATAAGCAACAGTGGTCACAAATATTAATGTAGCCAAATGACTAGTTTTGAGAAGAAGAGGAACGTTTATAGCCCTGAGATATTGATGTATCTATTGCTTGGCTCAGTCTTGTTTTTCCCTTTGACATGATGATCTATGCTATGTAAATGGTATTTGAATGTTACATGGGGTGGTTTATAATGTTGCAATTAATTCAATGTTTCCCTTTCAAAATGAACCTTATAAAGCATTGCATATAATATATCTCTTTTAATTCACATCTTGCACAATGTGGTTTATATATTTAACATGTTTGTTTGGACCTTATATACAACGCATTGATCATTTCATCTTTAACATGAAGTATATGATCCCAACATATCTGGGATCATGTTAATGTGATGTTAACACCTCACTCTCAATGATTTTGACTATTGGCAACTTCCCCTTTCAATGTAACAAATAACAATATAGCCATGCATGCATGAGATCCTAGCACATGGATTAATATTTTAGCTTATTAACCTTCTAACATGGTGACTTCCCCATACTATTCATGAGTTTCTTTCCTGGTAGCTCATATACAACCTTCCACATTATTTTAATCATCATATTCTCCAAAGAACTTTACATTCACCTCATTAGTAACAAATTATTTCATTGTACTTGCAATGCACCCTTTGCATTGTAGTTTCTCAAATTTTAAACAAAAATTCCTCTATTTATTATCAATGTAATAGCGGCGTTTTCCAGCTTTCTATGCATGGAGGTGCCATCATTTCTTGATATCATTGAAATGTGGCTTCAATGGTGTCCCCTTTTGGTCTCAATGCATTGATGTTGGAAGAGATATTCCATGTTAGGTGCAAGTAACGTCTTCAGAGAGCAAGGGTGTGAGGACTTCTCTCTAGAAGTGCACTATGCACTCTTAGGGAGAGATTGCCTAAGAGAAAGAGGTTTATGAAATGTCGGTTAGAGAAGTGCAGTGTTCCATTAATGTAATCATGTTAGGCCCCTATACTACTAGTGTAACCCCTTATTGTTATTAGTACAACCCACTTATTATATTGATGTACCCATGTAGTGCCCATATTGTTACTATTGTGCCCCATAGAAGCCCACTATTGTTATTATTGTGCCCTTACATTATTATTGTTATGTCGGCTCTGATTATGTTATGACCGCTTAGACTCCTATATATAAAAAGGAGGTCTTTTCATTTGTATCATCCAAGAATTGTTCATTTATGTAATGTAAAGGAGGTTGCCCCCTCGAAGAGGCTAAATTCTAAGGCGTTGATCTCTCTTTTCTATCTTTACTTGAGCTGGTTTCATAACATTTGGTATTAGAGATTTGGATTCTAGGGTTTCGCTGCTCCAAATAAGTCATCGCGGAATTTTCGCTATAACTTTTTTCTACAACGTTTCAGAAGTTGAAAAAAACACCCATTTGAGAAGACATCACGTTGAACCTAAGGTCCAAATTTCAGAGCTTTTCGCGCTATATTATCAGAGATATGATCTGAGGAAGTTGGTCTTTTTGCAGACTCCTGAATTACATTCTAAACAGGTGACATAGGGAAAATCGTCATAACTTTCTCTCTGAGAATCATATTGAAATTTCGTAAGAAGGTACAGAAAGAGGATGGACTGTAGTTTCTTGTATATATTTTTCAAAGCCAAAGGTCGAAAAAGTGACACGTGGCACTTCATACAAGTTCTCTCTTCTGGAAAGGTCTCTAATCAGGTCATCTTGGGAGATTGTACATAACTCTTTCTTGGAGAATCCAATTTGGATCAGACTGGTGGCATTGGAAAGAGGATGCAGAGGGCTACTACATGTCACAATTTTAGAATGTAAAGATTCAAAAGTACAGAGTTACAGTCGTTTCAAGATCGAGCTCCTAAAATCAAGAAAAAGCAAGATGAGGAAGTTTGATGGCAAGGATCCAGTAAATTGGATACTTCAAATGGAGCAATATTTTGATATACATGGTGTACCACTGTTACAAAAGGTATGTATTGCATCTCCTTATTTAGAACCGGATCAATTTTTATGGTATGAAGGGCTTTGTTCTCATAAAGAACTTGTTACATGGTCAATTTTCACGGAGGAAATGGTAGCACATTATGAGGATACAAAGAGCAACACCTTCTTGAGAGAAACTCCACAACAATTGGAAAGAGTAAAGGGGATTTGTGACATATTGGAAAGAAAAATGATGGAAACCAGGAAGCATACTCCTCACAACTATAAATATGGAAGTTTTGTTTCTCCTAGCCTTCCACAACCTACAAGGGTTACACCACAACAATTGGAAGAAAAAAGAGAAAAAGGGCTTTGTTACAACTGTGATAGCAAATTCACTAAAGGTCATAAGTGTGCTGAGAAGAAATTATTTTACATAGAATATGAAGAGGAAGAAAAGGATCAAGAAACATCAAAAGAAGAGGATATACGCCAGCCCCACCCCAGAGAAAGAAGAAATGAATCAGACCATATCTTGTAAAGAATTGGCAAGAGTTACCACTCCTCAAACTCTCAAGATAGAAGGACATATCAAGAAGAAAAAGGTGCAAGAAGTGAAAGATCACATCAAGAAAGAAGAAATGAAACCAACCATATCTTGTAATTCATTGGTCGAAATTACCACTCCTCAAACTATCAAGATAGAAGGACATATCAAGAAGAAAAATGTTCAAGAAGTGAAAGATCACATCGAGCATTAAGAAATGAATCTGACCATATCTTGTAAAGGATTGGAAGAAATTGCCACTCCTAAAACTCTATAGATAGAAGGACATATCAAGAAGAAAAAGGTTCAAGCAGTGAAAGATCACATCGAGCATCAACAACAAGTTCTCCAACTTTCAAAGGATAACGCCACTTCGGTGCAAAATCAAACGAAACAATATGTAGATCAACATCGTAGTGAAAAAGGTTTTGATGTAGGTGATTGGGTATTTTTACTGCTACATCTCAAGCAAGCTATTTATGAGAAGGGAATGTTGGCAATACTACATGCACTTAAAAAATGGCGACCTTACCAAATGGGAAGACTCTTCAAGGATGAGGATGTGGAAGCATTGTTTTGTGTTATTTCTATTATCCAACCAGATTGGATAAACGAATGAAGGGATGAATGGAAGAAGGATGAAGAAGTATGGCCACGTATTCAAAAGTTGCAAAAGATCCCAATTCAAACAATATTTCCAAAAATTGAAAAGGAAGGAAAAATCATATTGGAACCTGGAGCAGTCACAGAAACAAGAACCTGACAGCTACGAAATCGATCAATTTCAGAGTATCTCATCAAGTGGAAGAATTTACCCGCTGAAGATTCCACATGGGAGGACATGAATTTTATACAGAAGCATCAAGAACTACTCAAGCATTGAGGACAACGCTTTTTGAAGGAGAGGGGCATGTTAGGCCCCTATACTACTAGTGTAACCCCTTATTGTTATTAGTACAACCCACTTATTATATTGATGTACCCATGTAGTGCCCATATTGTTACTATTGTGCCACATAGAAGCCCGTTATTGTTATTATTGTGCCCTTACATTATTATTGTTATGTCGGCTCTGATTATGTTATGACCCCTTAGACTCCTATATATAGAAAGGAGGTCTTTTCATTTGTATCATCCAAGAATTGTTCATTTATGTAATGTAAAGGAGGTTGCCCCCTTGAAGAGGCTAAATTCTAAGGCGCTGATCTCTCTTTTCTATCTTTTCTTGAGCTGGTTTCATAACACATCACAAATTCTCGCCGGTCAACATTTCCATAAAATTATGAATTGATCATGTTTCTTTACTATAATTCTTTGTGTCAATCGCACCAATGAATTGTTCACATGTGCTCTCATTGCATTATATTTTCACATACACTAAACATAGTTTTCGTTCCTTTTAATGCATTGTATGTCCCTCCATTGCTCATGTTTTTTTCATGAAAACTTGTTGTATCCCTAGCCATGTGGATTTTAAATGTTGCATCTAGTACCTATTTGATCATGTAAACCCCTAGTGCATCTTATTTATAGTGTGTAGCACAAGTTTTCAATATTTGCAACGAAACTCATGAAGTTTTGAATGCTCCCTTTCAACCTATATGTCATTATAAAACATTTTTTCAACCGATTTCTATATTAGTGATTGCAAATCCATTTTATATAGTTCCATCATCTTAATGCTCAAGCACTGCTAGATTTACCATGTGTTGGATGCATTTATTAATAGAAAAATAGAAGAGAGCTACGAGAGATTATACACACAATAAATCACATACTTTGTTTTATTGATCACATAAAGAAGTTACATATATAATAATTATATCACTGAATTCTAGATGATAAGATCCAAGGAGGGTATATCTATGACTCATGGAAAATTCACACACATAGGGTATATGAAGCTGGGGCTTCTAGTTTAAGAACCACCAATCCTTTTTTATATCCACGATTGAGACATTTCACAACTACAAACTCAATAATCATCAAACTATCAGTTGTCATTCAGGCATAGACAAGTCAACATGTCCCTCCTTAACACAAGTCAAAATTTGTTCATTTGGTTCAATATTTTTCTTGGATCTTTCTCATCTTCACAAAGCAGCATTTGTTAGAGTAGTCAATTCCAACAAGCATACACTCACATATTGAACTGACCAGACTCAATATGTTTAAAACGGCAAACTCTAAAATTTGAGATTGGAACAAGATTGTAACATAAACATCTGATGCAGAGATCTCTTCCCCGCAGAAGTGAAAAAATGAGATCTACCTCCAATTTTAACAATTTTGACATATATAATTGGCCACTTGAAACTCCTCTACCCCAGATCTTAGATCCAAATCTTAAATCCAGATCCGCGTAGCAGCGTGTACAGTTTGTGGGCATGATTTTTAAGATTTATAATATGATAATGCACACAACTTTGACAAAACCATCTAGGAATGAATTTAGCTCCTTTGCAAGTTCTGTGCACATAAGAACAAAAACAAATAATAGATAGAAAGATAATGGAAGGATGTGACGATGCTTGAAGAAGTTGCAAATAATCAAATAGATATACACACACATGATAATAAAAAAAACATCACACACTTAAAATAAATTGTCACACACCTATACTAATATGGACATAAACAATATAACTCAGGATCTCTCACATATTACTAGCCCTCTCTTGAGGGAGTCAAGCTAGTTCTAGCTTTGATACCATATTAGAAAAATAGAAGAGAGCTAAGAGTGATTATACACACAAAAAATCACATATTTTGTTTTATTGATCACATAAAGCAGTTACATATATAAGAATTAGATCAATGACTTCTAGATGATAAGATCCGAAGAAGGTAGATCTATGACCCATAGACATCTCATACACATAGGGAAATAACAGCTTCTAGATTGACTCCCTGGGATTCAAAATTGCATCTCATACACATGGGAAACAAGCACATCTAGAATAACACCTCGAAATAATCATTGACAACTTGTAATACACATGGAACACATGACATGAAAGCATTACTTCCAAAATTTATTTTGTCGTTAATATCACAACCTTGCAGATGCTTTAGGTGCATTAAATTTGCACCAAATGTGAACCATACACCATTCCCTTTATTTGTATTACTCTCTTTTAGTCTCTGACATGTAAACCTGTGATTTGATTTGCCTCTGAGTTGTCCCTTTGGTCACACTACTTTTTTCCTGGTATGCCTATGGTTTTAATGTCCATATGTAATACTTTCCAAAACCTTCATAATGTATTGATCGATCTACTTTGAGATGCATGATATTTTATAGTTATTGCAATGTAAACCATTCAACTACACATTGTAACGCTCTTTGCAACATCATAAAGGTTTTTTTCAGCTTGATGGGTAGCACATTTTATGCCTTTAAGCACTTTCTTTAATTCATGATGGTTGATGAAATTCAAACACAACCTTTGCATATGAGATGGAAGGTATCCTTGGAGTCCATTTCTTTCACACTTATTAAGAAATGAAACTATATCGCACTGTCATGGTATTGTTGAGCGATTGGCTCCAACTGAGGCATGAATTTTAATAACAAAAGGGTTGAAATTAATTTCTCCAAGTTGTCTTGGAGCTAACGTCCAGGTTTGACTATCACAACCTAATAGCATAAAATCTTGTCTTTACTCCTGTAACATATGACTGCGTGGGACATCTAGAGGATTTATCATTCCTTCTTGTATCACTTTCATCATTATTTTAAGTAGCACTTGACATTTTGTGTGTTTGACTTCTCTGATGGTTCCAACACAAATTCATTTTGTCATTTCCCTTTCGAACACACAATCCTTACACAACCTTGATGTGTAACCCTTTAACATGGATATTAGATGTATGATTTTTTTCATATGATCATTACTACCTTCTGTTTGTTAACTGTATGGTTAAGTGGTGCCCTCCTCTTCCTTTAGATAATATACCCATCACACTCTTTTATATAGTCTCGATTACTACATAGTTTCCCTTGAGTCTGTGCGATTACATATTAATAATACCAACGTTGTTATTATTCGAATAACCTTTGAGTGCCACTTAGCACTTTTTGAATTTGTATGATCAATCTGTCCAATTTCATTAATATTCTTGTAGCGCATGGTTTTTGGTACATTATTCACTATTGACAAGGCGTAACTTTTCAATGGCGTGGTAATTATTTCCATAACATTATTACACATTGAATATCTATAACATTATTACACACTGAATATTTATCTTTCCAAGGAGTGACTAATGATATATGGTTTCTCTTTTATTTTATTATTTAATTTTTCCTTTTATATTTTGTGAAAGGAATTTTTTTATGTCTCCTTGGGCTTCAACATATTGTCCAATGCAAAACAAAACCATCTTGTGTAGTTATATAGAGGCCTTCATTGCGCATTGGCTCGACACCATGAAACAATTGGCATCTTGAGATCCATTCATCGTTTACCAAGCATGTTGAAATAGAGATATGCAATGACATGGAATGAATTTTGATGATATGCTTTTTCCTCATTCCAGGTCACATTCTTTTATAACATCATAGATCACATTCCTTATCACAGTTCTAGTCGAAATTTTCTGACCACAAATTCTCCTAGCAGGGCAAGTCACAACTTTAAGTTCTATCCCAATTGATTGTCGCATATGTGATTTGTGATTAAGAAGTGATCACTGGTATAGGTCACAATTTAAAGTGTAACTTAGTTCAAGTTGCAAATGGAATTCAAGCCTGATGGAACAATAAATGTGATAATCACATTTTTGAAATGCAAATTATAAAGAGAATTGTTCATGAAGTATGGTTAAAACATGTCTATTGCATCATCACAATAATGCAACTATAATTTATATCCTATTAATACATTTAATGTCATCCATGAATTTTCCGAGGTTAAATTCATGCCTGCAATGAGACAATATGATGTTTTGATTAAGATGAAGTTTTAATAATATAAGCAAGAGTGGCTTATGAAATTTTACATATGTAGAGGTATGGTTTCCAAACAAAAGAAACATTAGTGCAACAAACATCCTTGAATGAAAATATATGTTTTATCTAATAAAATTGACACATTTAATGATATTTATTTACTGATTTAGTCATGACATGGTACGTGAAGCAAGCTTTCAACATGATGCTACAACATTATAACAACATGCTATGAAATGATCATGGGGATCTAGGTTAGGGAACGTAATTTCAAAGATGAGAATTAGGTCAAGATGGTGTTATCATTTACTCTTGGTCATGATAGTTTAGGGTTTTAAGGATGGACAAGTTAGGCGATAGTTTCATCAATCTTAAGAATCAAAATAATTATCATCATAAGATGGTTCCCTATCATGACAAACCCTAATGTATTTGATAGGAATGTTGAGTACAATGGAGAAGAATGAGTATGCGTAATATCCATAATGAAAGCATGATCATCATTAGGGTTTAGTACAATATGGGCTCGTGGATATTTTAACTAATCCAAAACATAGGCATCTCCTTTAGGCCCTTGAACATGAAGGGGGACCCAAAAAATTCAGTGATAGGAAAAATTTTAGGGTGATATTGTAGTGGCTACAACAAATGGCGAACCACTAGTAGAATCCAATGTCTTTGACTACGTCCCTGTAATAGATTGAATATTGTGAATGATTGAAGGAAGTATTGAATAGAAATTGTACATACTCATTGAGTTTACACATTTTAGATATTTCTTATAAAGTTTACACATTGAAATAAGAGCTCACATATGTAATTCTTCGACGATGATGCAGAGAAAATAATAGAGGGCTTATTATATTAAAAAATTTAAACTGATTTTATGGTGTTGTCTCGTTGGCAACAAGCTTGTTCAATACACTAATGAAGTCACTTCAAGGAATCACAAGCATTGTTTTTCTACCAGTAGGTCTCTTCAGTACCTTGTAACACCCTTCTCCCACATTGACTAGTGGTGGGGAGGATCATGGATATATAAGGATGGACAAATATCTCCATTGGTATGAGGCCTTTTGGGGTAAGTCCAAAAGCAAATCCATGAGGGCTTAGGCCCAAAGTGGACAATATCATACCATTGTGGAGATATGTGGTGTCCAGAGTCCTTACAAGTGGTATCAGAGCCATGCCCCGAAGTTAGCCAAGTGGATGAATCCTCGGAATACCGAACGAAGGTGGTGGGCCCCTGTAATATCATGATGGGATCGGTGGATGAGCTCGGTTAGACAGGAGGTGTGCTTCAGATTCTTCATGGACGTGTCCTGGTCCCAACACGGTGAAGAGGAGTTGACCTGGGATAGAGCAAGCTCTCGAGGCAGGTGGTGCTCCATGTAAGGCATGTGCTTCCAACGCATTGGAGCGGAGAATCCTAGTTGGTAGAGAGTGGACGGATGGATAATCGTTTGAGGGGAGGCTCGATGGTCCTTTGTTCGAGGGGAGGATTGTTGGGTATACGACCAAAGTCCCACATTGACTAGAGGTGGGGAGGATCATGGATATATAAGGATGGACAAATATCTCCATTGGTATGAGGCCTTTTGGGGTAAGTCCAAAAGCAAATCCATCAGGGCTTAGGCCCAAAGTAGGCAATATCATACCATTGTGGAGATATCTGGTGTCCAGAGTCCTTACATCTTCAGTACCTTGTAACACCCTTCTCCCACATCTACCCAAACAACCAACCAGCCAGGGTAAACATGGGACAAGAGGCTACTATGATATGATTCAACCTCCAGGGCAACCTTAAGGAAATGGAATCAATGAAAACACAACTCATAGACCTCCCTCAGGTGCTTAAGGACCCCCAGGAGCTAATACACCAATGCAAGGGCCCGACCCCTAAGTTAACATAGCAGTTAGATGAATTAAAGCCAAAGTTTCTCCCATGGAAAGGCCTACATGTGACTGTAACCCTATAGTTGCTCTTGTAGGCTTGCCTGCTAGCAACCAGAGACCCAAATTATTATTTCTATGTCAGGGACTCCAGGATTTGAACCACTTTTTCAAGCCCAAAGCTCAAGTCACTGCCCAGAATTGAACCATCTCTTTAAATCAGTAAAATAACATGTAAATAACAATACTAAAGAAAATTCTTATTCAAGACCTTGACTGGACAACTACTAGCCATTATAGGAATTTTGTCAAACACTTTGTAAATATGCAACCTACAGGTGTAAGTAATAGATCTAAGCTTGGGGGTCTCATACTTATCTAAGATTCGCCATGAAGAATTGTCTCCTTATCACATTAGTTTCCATTTCATCCATTAGGTCATATATACATTGATCATTCAATAACAAGTAAGAACATGATGAGAGCCACTCATGGTTGTTTTCATAAAACATGTAAATAACCAACATAATAGGGACATAAATACCAATGAAATCACAACCATATAAACCACATATAATCCATCATAATTCTCATAGAAATACAAGGAGAAATAACTCTTCCTTAATGATGAAAAGCCAAACCCAGGGTGGGACTTCCACATTCCACCAGCCGTAGAATGGCTTAGCCAAACATCTCTTCAGCCATTTACCCCTGTGCCATATTCCAAGCACGAATGTGGGATCTCATAGAAAACATCAATAAAAAAACCAGCTAGGGATTCCAGAGGCCATCCACCTCAACCCATCAAACAATGATTCCACCTCATGGTCGGACATCACCAAAAACATCATCTGATCGGTATCTATCCCAACCTTCTAGGGATCTAGATCATTTTTTATAACCTGACACCCAGGACTAGTAACTCAACCCATGGCTATTGTTGGGCTCGATAGCATTTCTTCAACCAAGGCTTCCAGGACTAGTAACTCAAACTAGAACATTTTCTGATCTTTCAGTGTGTTTGTCCAACCAGGGATTCCAAGACTACTAACTCAACCCACCAAGGGCTTCTAGAGCATCTTTCCAACCAAGGCTTCCATGACTAGTAACTCAACCCAAGATATTACAAGGCTTCCAAAGCATTTGTCCAACCAAGGCTTGCAAGGCTAGTAACACAACCCAAGCCATTATAGGATTGCTAGATCGTTTGTCCGACTAGGGCTTCCAGAATGAGAAACTCAACCCAAGCCATTACAGGGCTTCCAGGACTAGTAACTCAACCCAAGTTGAGGAAACATAAGAACCAACCCAAACACATAATGAAAGTAAACCCCCAATCACCATGGCTATCCAGGAAATGGAAAGGCTAGGAAATCCCTTGTTAATATAGTCAATTCCCCATGTCAATGACATATCATAACCAAGAAACCACATGCATGTGCTGTGCATGCTAAAACTAGTGAGGAAAACATACATGAAACTGAGTACTTGCAAGAAATAATGTTGTAGATGTTGATCCCAATGCCCTCTTGGGCTTTCCCACTCTTCCTTTGCCTTCTTTCCCTAAAATTTCCAAGTGTGCCACACCCTCTAAGAGTTCTCCAAGAAAATTCTAAGTATAGAAGAGTATGAGAGACAGAGAATAGAAGAGAGCTCCACCAAAACCTGTCAAAAACTTACCAACTGGTCCTTAGAAGCCTTTTTATGAATGAGGCCTCTATTTTCTTCATTTTCCATTATTTTTCTGCATTTTCGTCATCACATGCAACCTGTGACCTTTCACCTCCTTTTTCTCCTAATTTCCTCTATTTTCATAAATATATGTGCCATAATGCATTTTTTCCTTTCCAAAACCCTAGCCATTACTTTTTCCAATTCCCTTAGCCATAATAAACTGAATCAACATCCACTAGGATGTTTCTCCCACCATTCAGCTTGGAATATGCATCCCATCATCGTGGCCTGATATATATTTTTACATGAGTTGTTACAGAACCATCACCCTTGGGGGAACACCGTCCTCGGTGTTCAATGACACCTATAACCAACAAGACCTCTCAAAACCAAACATATTTCCCATGGAGATTTATAACATAGCTCATTGCAATATTTACAATGACCACTGCTAAAACATGGAAAACATATTGTTTACTAGAGCTTTATAACACAACTCATTACGGTATTTACAATAACCACATATACACATACACAAATTTTTCTTCAATTAGAAAATAAATATACTGTCTATGGAGCTTTATAAATTCAACTCAATACAATATTTACAATAATATAGGCATATACACATTTTCACAACCAGCAAATAAAAGATACAATGCATGCATCCGCAACAAGGGAATCTAGAGGCTCACACCTCCACCGTCAAGTAATATTAGGATTCGCCTCCTTCCCAGGAAGTTTGGAACCAACTTCCACAATCAAACAACATCTAATGTCCAGCGCTATAATCGTGTGCCACTTGTACTCTCAGTGAACAACTACTGACTCATTGTTCCACAGTGCACTCCCAATGTGAATTTGATTCCATCTGGCAATGCTAATGACCAAAAAATATATATCCTCAGCCTTCGATTCTCTTGTACACAGTCCCTTAGGAAATCCGATCACCCCTTCCATGTTGTCACTCATCTTCAATGTTCCACTAGGACGCCCATCTCAGATATTCCATCCCTTGGAAAGGATTCCTCGCATCGGAAGATACAAACAAAAAGAAACAAGGCATATCCCTGCCTCAAAACCATCATACCAGTCATAGCATGCTCATGGAAATAAATGGACACTATTGAGTACTATTGTCCCATGATGACCCTACTCCTAAAGTTCTTTACTAGCATACTGCCACATTTTCCAATTCCTTTCATTGTTCCAAATTCTTGGAGTTGATATTAATCACCCAACTGCACATTTCATGCATTCTTGTACCAAGCACATAAATTCCATTAGATTTAAAATAAATTGAAATAAATTCACATCATACCCCATTGGTAGCTCACCAATAAGGTACATTGGCAATCATGTTCACTTCCTATCACAACAAGTCAAACTAGCATATTTGACCAAATCAACATGTATAAAAATATCCCATTAGGTTAGCTCAAAACATAACCATCATAGATAAAAATCATTAATCACATGTAATCTTCACAAACTTGAATCATAATTCACATGTAATCATCATATACCTGAACTGTAAATCAGATGCATAATAAAACTGAAATAATATATCGATACTTATCCTTTAAACGGTCATTACTTCTGCCTTTGTTCTTATTTCGTACGCAAACTAGATTGGTTGCCACACCTGACAAACACCCAATGCCTTCTCCTCAATTAGGTGCACATACACATAGTGTGGATCACACACATACGACCAAACATGACATACAACTCCATGCAATATATGCACCTACGCCTGACATACAACACATACACCTACATGTAGTGTATATAGTATAATACATACACATACACCTGGCATGAAACACAACACAATACATCTATACATGACGTACAACACCACAAAATACATGCACCTACTCAATGCACATACATAGTACCACATGCCCTCAACGCAACATGTGTGACATCCACACAATACCACACGCGCACCACTACCATATGCACAACGTGTACACAATACCACATGTACACTGCACCACCTACACAACATGTGCACAACATCATATGTAAACGATGCCACCTACACAATGTGTACACAACACCACGTAAACTACAACACTTGTACAACGCGTACACAATACCACATGTACATAGTATCACATGCATGACATGTATACGACACGACATGTACATAGTGCCACATGCACGACATGTACACAACACCACCCGCACACAGCGCCACTTGTACAACATGTACACTACACCAAATGCACACAACACCAATTGTAAAATCATGCACACCACACCCTATGTACATAGCACCATAGGTACAATATGCACACAACTCCAGATGTACATAGCACTTCATATCCAACATGTACATAGCATCATCTGTACACATCACTGCATATACAACACGCGTAGAGCACCATATGCATAGAACACCGCAGATCCATCTTGAACATAGTACAACAGGTACACAGCACCATATATCCAACATGTACATAACATAATCTATACCCAACACTAAAGATGCAACATTCATACAACACTATCTATACTAACACCCTGTACATAATATTTCATAAACAACATATACACACACTTCATATGCACAATACTGCATGTGCACAATCATAATATATGCAATGTGTACAACATGTATGACCTATGCACAACAACAATACCACACATCTGAGACCACACTACCTCTACCAAGCAACCTTGCTTCCAACGCCTTATCCATTATTTTCCTAGCATGCTGCAAACCACACTTCTTTCATTTTGCTGATGTATCCCTTTGTATAATCTATCCATAACATAGACATAATATAATCACATAATACTAACTCATAAACAAGTGATACTGACCTCATATATTTTTCATGACTACTCTTCCCACTTAATTCCCGTAAGACCATGAGCCTCATCATGCCATTCTCCTACATAAGCATTCATTCCTCCACGATAATGACTCCCAATGACCTGTCAGATAGTGACATAGATACATGGATACATACCTACATATACATAAACATCAACATAGAATAATAATGATGTAGTTAGTCAACGACATACATACATACATATGTACATAAAAACATTAGCATAAAATAATCATGATCCATGATAACCCTGTCAGACACATCATACATACATACATACACACACATACACATGATCATTATCATAACATAATTACCAGATACCATAAGGTATATGTTAAGAGAACTTCATTAGTCGTGCATAAAATGCACAACATTGAGAACAACAGCTCCCAACATAGCCAAGGCATCTGACACCTTAGATTCATTTACTTTACCTTTTTTGGTTACCTTTCTCATGTTTGTACTACCACCGTCTATTTACCTCAATGGACCCAATCAGTCCAATTGACTTCCATAGTCTTACCTTTTATTGCGCTTACTCATGAATAGAGATTCATATGAATCTTACATTACCTTTCAGTTATCACACATCTATCCTCGAGATCCATTAACTTTCTCAATTCCAAAGACCCTCAACATAAAAGGCAAGAGCAAGAAGCAAATAAGAGAAAACAACAAAAACCAATAGCACTATGGCATCCCAAGAAAAGTGTCATGATCATGCACTAGACACAACAAAACTTCAAATCAAGTGCAAGCAAATCACAAAATACCAAAAGCACAAGACTAACAATAGACACCATGACTCAATCCTCACCATTCCCAAAGCCTCCAAGGGAAAGTTGAACCTGAGCCTTCTTCAAGTTTCATGGCAGTCTCTTGCTATGCAATCCCTTGCATCATACTATCATAAACACATAACTAGTAGTGCATAATTAAATATAACAATATACTATTTAACTTACCTTATTATGTTAAGCATATTTGTTACAACTGAACACATCCACGCTATTAGGGTCATTAGTTTTCATCATCAAATGTATTTTCCATGTCCTTTAATTTTTGTTTTATGAATAACTTGAGCCTATGTCCATTGTTGTTCTCATAGTCTTAAGGGTCATTGTCAACCATTGTCAATTTTTTGTCATAAAGGGTTCACTAAAAGCATGGACTATCAAGTTAATGGGAGTCATGGTCACTGCGCAAGTTGGTATCAACTATTTAGGAGGTTTATAAGAGTTAGAGAGACTACTTAAATAGTTTTACACCTTCACACAACCTTTTCAAGCCTACCCCACTTTTTCAGAGGAGATGTGCAACCATACATAGCATGGAGTTCTAAGCATATTGTTTGATGCACAGTGCTGTGAAAAATACCTTATTTTAGCCATTTGTTTGAAACGTTGATTCCAACAACATGGATCCAAATTTAAAAATAATGAAATAATTTTTTCTCAAGAATGGGTCAAATCCCAGTAACCTCTTCCAGTTTCTACAAAGGTGTCATAGATCGGGAGCTTTGAATGCATCTTTAAGACCTATTTTTCGGACTGTGTATTTTCCTGTTTTAGTCATTGTTTTGCATAACATTTTCTCAGTATCTGGGGATTCATTTAAAGAAACTAAGAGTGGGTTTTCTTAAAAAAATTCTCATATAAGAAAACATATCTCTTGTTTTACATAGGCGCTACTATTTTTTATTTACATGTGTCACTTGGTGGCCCATTTTCACAGTTTTTGTTGACAGAATGATGAAATTTTTGGATTTCGGTTTGAAAATGTGGAAATGTATAGATATCCAAAATGATGTTGGTGATATGGATAGAAAGGAATGGATAGGTATCAGAGAAGTAGATAAGATAAAGCTAATTTTATCAGAAAATATGTTTTAGTTTTATTTTTAGCTTTATCTTAGTTTTTTGCTTTCAAAGATTGATGTTTCTAAATTGAAGATGATTCGATCCTCTCAAGTGGATGAAAGATACATTGTATCTTATTTTGATTATTCAATATTCATAATGTATTTAAATTGAAAAAAAGAAGAGAAAATGATTGGGATTTGTAGAGAAGGCATGTTTATGTTTTTTCTATTGCTATAATAAAATTATCAGTGCAAGGATTTTCCACTTGAGCTGAGATTCTTGTGGTACGAGTTTCAGGCTTTTTTGGCCTCTATTCACTATATCTTTATTTTTCACATCTAATTGTTTTGAAGACAATTTTTCAGAATTCATTTATGTTAATGCTCTGGATGAGTTCTCTTCTTTTTTAACTATAATGGAATTCACTTTAACTATGTGCTCCTTTATAGTGTTCCTCTAGATATTTGATCCTGAAATATATGTTTCAGAATTTTAATTCATGCTCTGTTACATATTGGTTGGATATCTTTGTGTAATTTCCAGTTATTTTCAAAACTCATCCTATGCTATAACCAAATGTTGTGACTTGGAATAGTACCTACCCTGCATCTACTTTCATACGTGTCCAATATGAAGTTTTGATAATTTTATGCAAAACTTTGAAAAATTAATCCATGCCCAGTGACCCTCGCTTTGAAGTCCATCAACCATTTTCATTAAATCCTTTTTTATCTTTACATACCTGGCCTTTGTTAAATGTCCTTGAGCAGTGTTGATTACATAATTTTATCTTCTTTCACGTGAGGGAGCCCCCTCCGGTTGGAAAAGGACAATGTTCTAACCAAAAGAGGTTTGTGGTTACCTTTGGCATTTCTCTCTTCAGCTTGGAGAAATTTACAGAATTCTAACACACACCATTTCTCAAGGGACTTTAATTCCCTCCACTTGCAACTAGAAACTAGCTAATATAGTTGTCAAGTACATATTCCTGAATCTAGCGCATATCCACATAATTTCATTCAAATTAGGGTTAAGAAGACATCTTGTAATGCAAAGGATTCATTTTTTTTGGAATTCAAGGTTTCCAAAATTAGCCAAAATATTTCTTTCCCAATTCCTTTCTTTTACCCTTATTACCTTGTTTAAATCAAGGCTTATTATGCACTATCACATCACCCAACTGCTAGCTATATAAACATATCAACTATTACCTTGTCATGCTAGTACCTAGAATGTTACCCTACAATTGCTCACACATTTTAATCACATGTTCCAAATACCAAGACAATCATATCTATCAATTTGAAATCAACCTTTACAAAAAATCATGTCATAATCCATAGTCATCTCATAGTCATTAGACATAATGCTACAACTTTCAACTATATTCAAGTGCATATCAACTATCTCAGCACATATATGTTAATACAATCATTTTAAAACAAAATCATTTGAACACATACTTGTATTATGCAATTCATCAAACATTCAACCAACTTGGAACATACCATGTTAAATAAATCAATTAGATGACATAGTAGACACCAAACACTCAACACCAAATAGACGACATAATCAGGAATGAAGCATCAAGTATACTAAATAAGAAAACTCATAACTTAGTGTACCTCAGGTGAGGCTATCTTGTTTGTGCAATCAATCTAGTTAGCAAGATATAAATTTACAATATGTTAACTCAAACATAAATAAGATCATGATATCGATAACACTAACTAAATAACATGTTCACATCATAAAATCATAAGAATTTATCATTCATGTATAACAACCACGTGTGAGAAGTAATCACAAATATGTTGGCCCATACCTGAATATCATATCCATAACCATCGGCATAGTCCAATCCAATTTAGCATGACACATATAGCATCAATATCAAAATTCAATAACCCTAATCATCAAGTTACTAACATATAACAACAACAATTTAACCTATCATGCTCATCAATGACATGTAACCTAATCATCAAGTTATCTAAGATAAAACAAAAATAGCAATGCATATAACCACATGTTATTATCATTCATGACACATGTGCATGTGACTATACTAATCGAATATCATCTATCATGTATGTACCCTTAACATCAAAAACATGTACATAAAACTAATTCATATGACAATCCTTAACTTACATATGTGCATGCCAAACATACAATACATGTATGATGATCTTCTCTTACCCCAAAGCCCAATGATGCAACCTCATTATGATGATTTGCATCTCCTACTCTATCTCAGCCAACACATTAGCATCATAAGAACCAATAACACCATGATCACCTAAATTGCATACCATAACTTCACAAGCCATGTTTGACCTACAATTCATGCATAACTATAACCAAGACCATACATGCATAACAACTGCATAATCAACCATACACACAGGAAGATATACTCCATGAAAACACCTTCAACCTTCACATAGAAACATCACTACAACCATGATAAACACCATGAAAATGCAACAATAACATGGTCTACATGCATAAGGAACACATATGAAATCAACATGAAATCATAATCAATGCACAACCCAAGGAGAGCACAACCATGCTCTGATACTACTCTGTAACACCCTCCTCCACATCTACCCAAGCAACCGGCCAGTCAAGGTAAAAATGTGACAAGAGGCTACTATGATATGATTCAACCACCTAGGTGACCTTAAGAAAATAAAATCGATAGAAACACAACACACAGACCTCCCTTAGGTGCTTCAAGTCCTCCAGGAGCTAATCCACCACTCTAGGTGCCCAACCCTTTAGTTAACCTAACATTTAGATTAATTAAAGCCAAAGTTGTTCCCATGACAAGGCATGCATGCAATTATAACCCTATAGTCACTCTCATAGGCTTTCCTGCCAATGACCAGAGACCGAAATTGTTAATGCTATGCCAGCAACTCTGGGATTTGAGCCACTTTTTTAAGCGTAGAGCCCAAGTCACTACCCTGAATTGAACCATCTCTTCAAATCAATAAAATAACATGGAATTGATAGTACTAAATCAAATTCTTATTCAAGACCTTGACTGGACACCTACTAGCCATGACAGACATTTTGTCAAACACTTAGTAAATATGCAACCTACATGTGTAAGTAACAGATATGAGCTTGGGGGTCTCATACTTATCTGAGATTCACCATGAATCATTGTCTCCTAATCACATTAGTTTTTGTTTCATCCATCAGGTCATATATACATTGATCATTCAATAAAAAGTAAGAACATGATGAGATCCACTCATGGTTGTTAACATAAAACACGTAAATAACTAGCATAATAGGGATATAAATACCAATGAAATCACATCCATATATACCACATATAATCCATCATATTTATCATAGAAATACAAGGAGAAATAAACTTTCCCTAATGACTTAAAATCCAATCCTATCATGGGACTTCCACGTTTCACCTGACTGTACAATGGCTAAGCTAAATCTCTCTTCAACCATTCACCCCCATGCCATATTTCAAGCATGAATGTGGGATCTCATAGAACACACCAATCAAAAACCATCCAGGGATTTCGGAGGCCATCCACATCAACCCATCAAACAGTGATTCCACCTCACAGTCAGACATCACCAAAACCATCATCCGATCAGTCTCTATCCCAGCCTTCCAGGGCTCTAGAGCATTTGTTCCAACCTGACTCTTAGGACTAGCAACTCAACCCATGATTTCTATCAGGTTCTAGAGTGTTTGTCTAACCAAGGCTTCCAGGACTGGTAACAAAATCCACAACATTTTCTGAGCTTCTAGAGCATTTTTCCACCCAGGGCTTCTAGGACTAGTAACTCAACCAACAAGGGCTTCTAGAGTGTTTTTCCAGCCATGGCTTGAAGGACTAGTAACTCAACCCAATCCATTACAGGGATTTTAGAGTGTTTGTCCAACCAGGGCTTCCAGGACTAGTAACTCAATCCAAGTCATTACAGGGCTTCCAGAGCGTTTGTTCAACCAGGGCTTCGAGGACTAGGAACTCAACCCAAGCTGAGGAAACATGAGAACCAACCAAAAAAAATAATGAAAGTAAACTCACAATCATCATGGCTATCCAAGAAATGGCAAGGCTAGGCAATCCATTGTCAATCCAGGCAATCCTCCATTCCACTGAGAGATCATAAACATGAAACCACATGCATGTGCCATGCATGCCAAAACCTATGAGGAAAATATACATGCAACTCAGTACCTGCAAGAAAAACTGTTGTAGCTGCTGATCCCGATGCCATATTATGCTTTCCTACTCTTCATTTGCCTTCTTTCTCCAAAAATCCAGGTATGCCACACCCTCCAAGAGTGCTCCAAGAAAACTCTAAGTATCCAAGAGTATGAGAGAGAGAGAAAAGAAGAGAGCTCAATCAAAACCTATCAAAAGCTTACCAACTGACCCTCAGAATCATTTTTATGAATGAGCCCTCTATTTTCTCAATTTTCCATTATTTTCCTTCATTTTCCTGCTCACATGCAACGTGTAATCTTCACCTCCCTTTTCTCCTAATTTCCTTTATTTTTATAAATAAATGTGCCAAAATTCTGTTTTACCTTTCCAAATCCTTAACCATTTCCTTTTCCAATTCCCTTAGACATAATAAACCGAATCAACACCCACTACAATGTTTCTCCCACCATTGAGCTTGGAATACATGTCCCATCACCGTGGCCTTATATATTTTTTTACATGATTTATTAACCAGGGCTATTACATACCCTAACAAAGTTTCTTGCATCGCCTCTCTCAGTAGAAATCCTTTCTCAATCATGTGCCCTTTATTTAATTGATTTTAGTTTGCATGCACATCGACATCATTTATTAGGAATTCATTCTACCAGGCAATATGAGGATCCCAACATATTTTATGGGTAGAGATGTGACTCCGTGTTTTTAGAAACTAATTATTTTTTATGACTTATGTTTGCCCTCATGCCACATTTCTACATCACATCTCTAACTGTTAGATGAAAAGTGCGAACAAATCTTTGAAATATTCAGTACCATGCTAGACAAAGGGTTTAGGTTACTGGTGTAGGTCATATGCATTGATTAGGGTTCCCCATGAGCACTTGTTCATATTTTCCCTATTATTGAGTCAAATCCATAAGTAGTATGTTCAGGATGCAACTTTGATAACTGTATCTAAGAGAGGATTCCTATATGTGTATATATCAGAGCAATACACAACCATTTGAATAGGGTTTCAACACTAGGGAAAAGTGACCAAAAAATCTCTTTTAGGGTTTGAACGTGTGAAAACAGGCATAAGGGAAGCTCTTCATGGAATCAAAGGCTTGCATGGAGCATTCATAGAACAAGGCTTAGATGAAAATGTGAAAGCTAATGTAGTGTCATGCAACGTAGACAATAAATGTAATGTTATGTAAAAAATGAGTGTATGCAATGCAAGAAGAAGATAGTGGTAAGAATTAAATGAATTCATGATGTAATGTGGTAGAAACAACTACATGAAATACAAAAAAGACAATCCAGTGCAATGTAATGCATGAAAAATCAACTAACTACAATAAAAGAGCCATGTAATTCTTATGTAGATAGTTCATAAATGTAATGAAATGAAGAGAAATGTAGGGATATGAATAAATTTATAATGTCATGCAACAAACTAACTATATACAATAAATACAACACAAAAAAAGCATATCTAAACCCTAACTAGCCTAAACCTAAAACATTGATAAGAAAATTGTAACAAGCAAACCATAATAAGTAAACCCTCTAGATTAAACCAAAAATAATTATTAAACTAGAGAGAAGGTTAGGTCATGTAAAGTCAAATTTCAAATGCAACTACCCTAGAATTTCACAACCTCCGAGAACAAAGGTAGCAAGGATTAGAACTAGTACTAAGTATTGTGCAAGAATAGAGATGGTTACCTCTAAATAATGCATGAAAGAAAGAAGGTTGCACTTACTGGCAAGAAAGAATGCCATAAAAGGTTGTTTTAGTTAGGTCGTAATTCTATCCTGGTAAATAGAATGAAAAACTTCAAAACCATGAGCATTCCTCCACAATATGCATTCATTTATGTTCAACCCTAAATCCAACACATAATAGACAAGATATCACCTACTCGTAGAGTAATTGGTCAAATAAGGCTCTTTAAGCCAGTCAACAATCTTGTCATGATACTCAAAATGACTAATTTGAAAACCTTGAAAATTTCTCAAAAATGACCATTCGTCAGAAACCCTAATTTGAGCTTGTTCATGGATTTTTTCAAGGAGGTGAGGACTTGACATGAGCATTGGAAATATTCGAAGTGTCTCATCATCCTGACAAACCTATGAACCCTTAAATGGTAGATCTCTGAATACTAGTAGTTTTTTAAGATCAACAAATGAATGCATGCAGTCATCATCAGCTATGACAACAAAATCATTATTGACTATGTCGTTGGTTTGTTCAGATGTTTGAATATTAACAAACTGGTTGTTCAAAATATCAAATTCATTTTATTTCCAATATGGAGATGAATAAACCATATTAGTCTCAAGAAAGAGACGAGTCATGTGATTTCTTCTCTCACATACAATAGAATGTAACATAGAACCAACTTGTATCTTAACATAATTTGAATTATTGAGAAGAGAGCCTAAAGGATTTGAAACAATTGTCAATGTGTTCTCTTCAGCAAACAAATTAAGGTACAATGAGTGGTGCACAACGGTTGATAATATATGAAAATATTCTCTCAAAGAAACATCACCTAGATCAGAATCTTTCAAAGATAATCTTTCATCTATCAAGATGATTCTAAAAGTAAAATCATCTTAGGAAACCCTTATTTGACCTAGTTCAGGGATCTTATCATTATCATGATCTCTTTCCATAACCATCAGCGGAAGATCAAGTGCCTCAACTTCCTGATGAGTCTCTAAACTTTTAAAGGGTCAATCATTGTATTTCGATGCCTTTCTGAGATCGATAAGTGAATAACTATTATCATAGGCTTCAATGAATATGTTGTCGATAGGATAAAAATCGTGAAATCCACTAATTTGATAAGATTTTGTGTCCAACACATGAGGGTCATGAAGGACTAATCCTGAGCACGAATTGACCAGAGGAATCTCTTGAACTTTTGGAGATGAAGAATATTCCTCTTAACCTTTTGAGGATTTCATATTGAAAAGATCATGAATAAGGGATTTAGTATTTTCATCTTCTGATTGTGAGACAACACCATTATGTACTTGAATACAATCTAAGTTAGTAGAATGAAGATCTAAATTTTTAGACAAACCATTGCAGTAGCATAATCAACAAATAAATTAAGATACAATGGATGAAAAGGATCAAGTGAAGAGGTTGTTAGGGTCCTATATTTCATCAAAGGAGTTGTTTTTACATGATGATTTTATATTTGAAAATTGTAAATAATGTTTCATGTTTGAAATTTATTTCCAAAAGAAATATATATATATATATATATATATAGAGAGAGAGAGAGAGAGAGAGAGAGAGAGAGAGAGAGAGATATGAGGATTTCATATTGAAAAGATCATGAATAAGGGATTTAGTATTTTCATCTTCTGATTGTGAAGCAACACCATTATGTACTTGAATACAATCTAAGCTAGTAGAATGAAGATTTAAATTGTTTAGATAAACCATTGGAGTAGCATAATCAACAAATAAATTAGGGTACAATGGATGAAAAGGATCAAGTGAAGAGGCTGTTAGGGTCCTATATTTCATCGGAGGATTTGTTTTTACGTGATGATTCTATATCTGAAAATTGTAAATAATGTTTCTTGTTTGAAATTTATTTCCAAAAGATATATATATATATATATATATATATATATATATATAGATCCAGAAGCCAGACAATTAAAAACTAAGAAAATTATAGGTCCAATAAACCAATTTGGTCTCAGTGGATGGTAACCACTATCATCATATATATATATATATATATATATATATATATATATATATATATATATATATATATAGAAAAAGAAAAAAAGAAAAAAAATAGAATAAATAAGGAAATGAAAAGGAAATAAAAGAAAAACAAAAAATAAAAAGAAATGTGTGAAAATGTCCCCCTAGGTGAGAAAATCTAAATGCCACCAAGAAAAATTAATATTGCATCATTTTACATTTAGAAATTTTGAATAAAGTGTGCACCTTGTTTGAATTCCTCTTGGTAAACAGGAAAATTAGAAATAATTTAGGATAATCACTTTGTTTAATCATGATTAGGATAGGAATACAATAGGTTATATTAGTAAATAAATTACTCAATTGGTTTAATTGTGATTAATCGATAGGAGAAAATAGTAAAAAATGTGCTCTACTAGTTCAAATGCAACACTGAATTTTTTCTAAATAGTTTTTAGGAGAAATTAGTTTTAATTAACATTAGCTTAAGTAAGGGTTAATCGCACTTTAATGCACTTGTAATAATGTTTGAAATATGTATTTTAGCCTAATGTTTCACTTTCTAACAAGATGGACCACTAAGATCGTCCCCCGCCCAGATCAACGGCGGGGGAATGTTTCCGCGCCCCCGAGCTCAAATCCACTTTTTCCTTGGCGGGTCTAAAGCTCCTACTATGTGGTAGCTGTTTCAAATAATACTGAGAGGGGGGTGAATCATTATTATTAGATCAATAATTTAATTTCCCAAATAGATTTGTATATGCTACTTCAGCTAAGTGAACTAGTGTGTATACGAGACTGTACTTAAAGCAACTAGCTTATATGCAGAGAAGTTTTGATTTACCCAATTTATCATACATTGAACTTTAACCAGTATATCAAAGATTTATTAGACAGTGTAGTAAAAGAAGAATAAAACATCACACATAAGCAACACACATGAACACCAAGATATAAGGTGGAAACCCAATGTGGGTGAAAACCACCTGCTGCTATCGTCTCTGTATTCTTTTAATAATAAGAAAATATATTTACAATCTTGTACTGGTGCAAACTTATAACAGTATGCAGGCTTCTACCTGCAGAAGGTTACAACCTTCTCTCATTCTCCAGCTTATACTGGAAGGGAGCTACAAGCCCTTAACTCTTTTACTAGCCGATATGTTTACTAGTATGTAGGCGGCGACCTACAGAAGGCTATGATCTTCTTTCTTCCTCCAAGGACCACGTTTCATAAATAATCAGACTGGATCCATCAACAACATCATAACTGCAATTCAATCATCAAATACATCTGCATCAACCAATCACTAAGACTCAATCATTAGTTTTTGAATCAACCACAACCGAATCAATCAATCACTTTGACAACCCATCGTTAAATCATAATCAATCTGATCATTTAGAATACTATCACCAGAATACAGTAACCAGAACCCAAACTAGAACCCATAACTCTTCAACAGCAAACAGAAACAACTAAAACATACTTTATAAGGTATACGCTACTTCCATGTGTAGAACCTGTGTGTATACATGATTTTCTCAAATCCAACCATCGTATACATCTACAAATATTAATTCATAATTCTACAGCTTTTCCAGACTTCAGTTATACCTATATCATAATATTTACAGAATAACACATGCATCAGTATTCAGATCTAGACTATACATGATCAAACCACATAATGATAACACATTTCAAGCCTTAAGATCCCAATCCATCATTAGATCTTATCCTTCATCAACCGCCAAGGTTCATCCTTGGTTCAGATCAAGCACAACACCATAAGCCAATAACCTGCATACTAGATCTCACACTTCTTGAGATATTCGATACTTACACACCTGGCCTAATGATGTTCTCCTCCTTTTATAAATTTAGGCCTTTCTCAATACCATGTACCAAAACCAGTTAGAACCAATACCTTGGACCAAATACCTAGGGTCAATACCTCAGACTAGATACCTTAGACCAATATCATGGACCAAATAGCTCGGTCCGAAAACTTAGTTTTCCAAGGTATACATGCTTTTCCTTCTGTGAAAGTGTGTGTGTATGTATACGCTACTTGTGTTCAATGAACCTACGTGTATACACAGCTTGGTCAAGGTGAACCTGCATATGCCTCTCTTTCTTCATTTTGTGTAGTCTGATCTGTAATTCTTTGCTATTAACCTGTTGTGCTGTGATCTTTCATTTGTGTGAGTTTCCATCAAGTACAACACCTGTATTATAATGCCAACAATCTCCCCCTTTGGACTTGATGGCAACAAAAACACCAAGTCACTCTCCCGCTTTGACATTAAGGACAAAGGGTCATGCTCCCCCTTTTACATACATTATGCTAGTCATGCTCCCGCTGAGTACATGTTGAATTCTCTGATATACTGAAATGTACTGATTGTGCTCCCATGATTGAGTCCATGCTCCCCCTGAGCACAAGCAAAGTGTGCAAAAAGTTTTTCTAAAAGAATAACATGACTCTATACATACATCACCAATGAACTTCCTATCACCAATGACTCATACATATATCCATCTCCTAACCAAGTGGGGATATACCAAATTTGACTCATCCACCCAACCAAGTGGGGATATACCAATTGTTTATACATGACAAAAACAAGAAATATTACATCATCCATCCCATGTAAAGTGGGGATATAAATTACATCATTTGTCTAAGAGGACCCATTCAAATGCATGAGAAGACATATCACACCCTAGACTTTTACATGACTTGAGCAGCCAATGGTATAAATATTTGAAGCCATAGCTAGACTCAGCAATCATAATGCCAACAATGCTAAATGTATGTGAAGGCTAATGATCCCCATGAACCAGTGCTACGTGTGCATTGTTAATAGGTCAAAGATCAAGGCATCCTTGTTAGATAAAATTAATGGAAATAGCATATCATTAATATCAGTCAGAGCACCCATATCAAAGCCTGCCCCACTATTTTTCTTGCCTGGAAAACATATATGCTCCATGACCCACAGAAACCCATGTGTGTACGCAACTTCACTTTAGGAAACACGCGTATAATCACCTTTCTCTGAAAAGTTTGACTTAACAGCAGGATGATGCAGCAACTGCTCCCAACTTTTGTTAGAGATATTCAAAGGTCTCTTTAGGCAGTGGTTTAGTGAATATATCAGCAACCCGTTCTTTGGAGGGAACATATTCCAATTTGACCTTTTGTTCAAGCACTTGTTCATGTAGAAAATGGTATTTGATGGGTATGTGCTTGGTCTTGGAGTGCATGACTAGAATCTTTGAGATACTGATGGCACTAGTATTATCACATAGAATGGAGATGGGTGGAGTGCATGTGATCTGAATGTCTTGCAATGTTTGCATCATCCAAAGTAGTTGTGTGCAGCAAGATGCAACAACCACATATTCTGCTTCAACTGTAGATAACATAATTGAACTTTGTTTCTTGCTGAACCAAGGAACTAACCTGGAACCCATATAGAATGCACCAACACTAGCGCTTTTTCTGTCATCAACACTTCCTGCCCAATCTGCATCTGTATATGCATGAAGAGTAAGATCTATATCTCTAAGATACCATAAACTAAAGTTTTATGTTCCTTGAAGATATTTGAAAATCCTTTTGACCATCTGAAGGTTTGATTCCTTTGGATTTGCTTGGAATCTTCCAACTATTCCTACTGCATGCATGATGTCAGGTCGGGTACCTGTTAGATAAAGAAGACTACCAATCATGGATTTGTAAGTTGGTTAATGTACTGTTGTTGATTCATCATTTGAGTTGAGACTACATCCTATTACCGTTGGGGTACATACCACTTTAGAAACTTCCATGTCGTACTTTTTCAAGATTTGTTTGAGATATTTGGTTTGTGAAAGAAAAATACCATCTTTATTTTGTTGAACTTGTAGACCAAGAAAATAGGTAAGTTCACCAAGCAAGGAAATTTTAAATTCTTGCTGCATTACTGAAGCAAAATTCTGACTAATGGATTCTTCATTGCTACCAAAAATGATATCATCAACATAAGCAACAATTATTAGCAATTTATCAGTGCCAGTCTTTGTATATAGATTGCTATTTGCTAACCCTTTTGAAAAACCCTGTTGGTGTAGATATTTGTCAAGGTGGTAATACCAGGCCCTTAGAGCGTGTTTTAGACCATAGAGAGCCTTTCTAAGTCTGCATACAAGTTTTGCATAATTTCCAAGAATGGATCCTTCTAGTTTTTCAATATAGACATCTTCTTCTAAATCTCCATTAAGGAAAGCAGATTTTACATCCATTTGGTATACTTCGAATTTCTGAAAGCTAGAAAGAGCAAGAAACATCCTTATGGCTTCAAGTCTAGCAATAGGTGCAAAAGTTTCTTGAAAATCTATACCTTATTGTTGATTATACCCTTTACAAACAAGTCTGGCCTTGTTTCTAATAACTTCTCCATTTTCATTCAGCTTGTTTTTGAATATCCATTTAGTTCCTATGATATTTTTATCATGAGGGCTAGGAACTAATTCCCAAGTATTATTCTTTTCAATTTGCTCAATTCTTCATTCATGGCCTTGACCCAACATTCATCTTTGCATGCTTCATTTACATTTTGAGATTTGGTGGAGGATAGTATTGCTAGATAACTTGAGGTTTCTATAATAGTTCTTCTTGTCTGTACATCTGCCTCTTTTTCCCCTAAAATTTGAGTTTCTGGATGATTTTTCTGAACATACCTGGACGGAGTCTTTTCTTCTACTGTTATCTCTTCTTCTGGTGCTTCATTGGTTTCTTTTTTCAGAATCATTGTGATTTAGTGTGGGAAAATAATCCCCATCTTCTTCATTGTCATAAACTTCAGGTTTTATCTATTTCGGATTTTTTCATGCTTCATCAACTACAACATCAAAACTTTCAACAATTTTCCCAAGTCTTTTATTATAACATTTATATCCTTTACATCTGGAAGAGTAACCAAGAAGAATTCCTTCATCTACTCTCGGTTCAAACTTACCTAGTTTCTCATAAGTCCTTTTGATATAACATTTTCTTCCAAAAACTTTAGATTATTTTACAATAGGAGTCTTACCATACCAAATTTCGTGTGGATTTTGAGTTCTGTTTACCCACACATTTTCTTGGTTAAGAATAGTTATGGTAGTAAATGTAGTTTCACCCCAGAAGGTTGCAGGAGTTCCAGATTCATCTAGCATAGCTCGAGGCATTTGTTGAACAGTTCTGTTCATTCTTTCTACCACCCCATTTTGCTGAGGAGTCCTTGCGGTGGAGAACTTCCTTTTTATTAATTTTCAACCAAAGCTTTGAAGGCTTTGAAATTTTCAAATGCTTCATCTTTATTCTTTAGAAGACCTATCCAACACATTTTGGAAAAAACATCAATGAACAAAATAAAGTATTCTTCTCCATGAGGTGACTTTTTCCTTGACGGTCCACATAAATCAGTATGGCCAAGTTCAAGAGGCTTACTAGCTGACCCTTCTTTTTCAATGAAGTGAGATCTGGTTTGCTTATCGAATTGACATGGTTTTCATATTGTATTTTCAAGAATGCTAATATCTGGAAGATCACGAACAGGCTGGAATCTGCATGCTTTTCTTATTTGAGAAAAGCTTAGATGTCCCAATCTTTTATGCCATAGCTAGTTTTCATCATTTTTTCTTAGATAACAATGTTGTTGTCCTCCCTTGAGTATGTATAAGTTGTTTAGAGTTCTTGTACCCTTGATCATAGTTTCTCCTGTATCAAGCTCACGAACAACACATCCGTTTGATTGAAACACCACTTCATTTCCTTGATCACACATTTGACTGACACTCAATAGGTTATGCTTTAGACCATCTACATACATAACATTCCCAACTTTAACCTTTTCTTTCAATAAAATAGATCCTTTACCTTTTTATGAAAACATGAGTGTCATTTCCAAATGAGACATTCTTTTCCTTTTCTAAGGCATTATATGAGTGAAGTTTTTCTTTGTCACCTGTCATGTGTTTTGAGCATCCACTGTTGATGTACCACTGATTTTCTTGTCCTTCTGCATATAAGGCTATACCACATCTTTCTGTTTGAGGTTCTTTCCTTGTCCATATTTTGGGATTTAATGGAGTTTACACCTTTTGAGATGCTTGCTGAAATTTTATCCTTTATTCAGATTCTTCATGGCCAAAGTTTTTATAGATTGGGCATTCTATTTCATTTTCAAGAAGAGAAAAGTTATTATAGGAAATTTTCTTGATACTTGTCACTTTCCTTTGATTTTGTGCTTCTCTATTCATGATGGTTTTGTAAGCAACACATTGAGCAGCTTTGTGTCCAAAATTATGACATCAGAAACATTGACCATTAAAGAAGTTCTTGCGATTATCGAATCTATTGACATGGTGATTGTACTTTCTATTGATATTCATCTTTGAAGCAAATAGAGTATGATTTACCTCATATTGGTTGTTGCTTCTATTCATCCTTGAAGTAAATTGAGCCTGATTTACCTTGTGATTTGCTTTATGCCTTTGTTGACAGTCATATTGTTCACTGTTCTTTGCTGCATCATGATATCTTTTAGTGGAGGTTGACAGCTTTTGTGATTGAGATGCTTCTTCAGTATATCTAAGACCTGTCTTTATCACAGGAGAACTCTGCACTTTGATAATTTCATTTAAGGTTTCTGATCCTTTAGAAAATCTAATACTGAGAGATTTTGTTTTCTCAAGATCCTTTCTTCGACCCACAATTTCACATTCTAGTTTTTCATTGTGTTTTTCTCTTTCAGCAAGTTGGTATGTCAAGGTATCTATAATCATATTCTTTTCTTCTAAACATATTTTGAGTTTAGATATTTCTTCATGAAGGTCATCTTCTTCTAAAGCATCCCAAAACTTATCGTCATAAGCCATTAGAAGTCTATAGTCATTACTATTTTCATCTTCATCATTATTTGATAAACCATCGCTATCTTCATGAGTATACTAACTCTTTCTACTTACACTTTGTTTTCTATTCCATTTTGTAGATTCCTTCCCTTTATCATATTTATCTTTATGAGGACATTTGGTAGCATAATGACCGACTCTACCACAGGAAAAACATTTGAAGTGTAGTTTACCTCTAAATCTTCTGGAACCCCGTTGAAGCTTCTTGAAAACGTTTACTTCATCTTCTTCTTCTTAAATATGTCTTGATTCATTGAATTCTTCATTTCCTTTTACTGAAGCTTTAAATGTGACTTCTCTCATATCTGATGGGACTCCTTTTCTCATCTTAAAGGTAGTTAAGATTTTGTGAAGCTATGTCATAGTGATAGTCTGTAGATCCTATTTTTCTTCTATGGCAGATACTTTTGATTTAAATTTAGCAGAGAAGGATCTTAAAACTTTCTCAACTAAGGTAACTTCCTTTATCTCTTCACCCTGATTCTTCATACAATTAACAACCTCATCTATACGTAAGGAGTAACTAGCTATACTTTCATCATTGTGCATCTTAAGAGTTTCATATTGAATTCTGAGAGTTTGCAGTTTAACACATTTTACCTGAGAGTCTCCTTCGTAGCTCGGAACGATTTTGTCCCATATTTATTTGGCTGATTTGAGCTGCATAACCTTGATAAACTCTAATTGTGATGGACTTCCCAATAATGTATTGACAGCCCTGGAATTGGTTTCATATTGCTTTTTACCTACCATATCTGTAAGAATTGTTGATGGAAATGTATATCCTCCTTCCACGATTTCCCAGACATCCGTTCCAAGTGATTATAGATAGGTTGTGGTTCTTATCTTCCAATTAACAAAGTTTCTCCCATCAAAGATTGGCGGTCTTATGGATTCCACACTTTCTTGATTACTCATGATGATGGATCTCCCTTCAAGCGATCAAGCTTCTTTTGAAGGACCTTCTCTGATACCAATTGTTCGAAATAATACTGAGAGGGGGGGTGAATCAATATTATCAGATCAATAATTTAATTTCCCAAACATATTTGTATACACTACTTCAGCTAAGTGAACTAGCATGTATACGCGACTATACTTAAAGTAACTAGCATATATGCAGAGAACCTTTGATTTACCTAATTTATCATGCATTGAACTTTAACCAGTATATCAGAGATTTATTAGATAGTTCAGTAAAAGCAGAATAAATCATCACACATAAGAAACACACATGAACACCAAGATATAAGGTAGAAACCCAATGTAGGTGAAAACCACCTGCTGATGTCATCTCTGTGTTCTTTTAATAATAAGAAAATCTGTTTACAATCTCGTACTGTGGACTTATACCAATATGCAGGCTTCTACCTGCAGAAGGTTACAACCTTCTCTCATTCTCCAGCTTCTACTGGAAGGGAGCTACAACCCCATAACTCTTGTACTAGCTGATATGTTTACTAGCACATAGGCGATGACCTACAGAAGGCTACGACATTCTTTCTTCCTCGAAAGACCACGTTTCATAAATTTTCAGACTGGATCCATTAACAACATCATTACTGCAATTTAATCATCAAATACATCTGCATCAACCAATCACTGAGACTCAATCATCACTTTCTGAATCAACCACAACCGAATCAATCAATCACTTTGACAACCCATCATTAAATCACAATCAATCTGATCATTCAGAATATTGTCACTAGAATACAATAACTAGAACCCAAACCAGAACCCAGAACTCTACAAGAGCAAACAGAAACAACTGAAACATACTTTATAAGGTATACGCTACTTCCATGTGTAGAACATGCATGTATACATGCTTTTCTCAAAGCCAACTAGTGTATACATCTGCAAATATTAATTCATAATTCTGCAGCTATTCCAGACTTCAGTGATACCCAGATCATAATATTTACAGAATAACACATGCGTCAATATTCAGATATAGACTATATATGATCAAACCACATAATGATAATTCATTTCAAGCCTTAAGATCCCACTCCATGATTAGATCTTATCCTTCATCAACCGCTAAGGTTCATCCTTGGTTCAGATCAAGCACATCACCATAAGCCAATAACCTGCATATTAGATCTCACACTTCATGAGTTATTCGATACTTGCACACCTGGCCTAATGATATTCTCCTCATTTTATAGATTTAGGCCTTTCTCAATACCATGGACCAAAACCACTTAGGACCAATACCTTGGACGAAATACCTAGGGTCAATACCTCGGACCAGATACCTTGGACCAATACCATGGATCAAAATACCATGGACCAAATAGCTCGAACCAAAAAATTAGTTTTCCAAGCTATACGTGTTTTTCCTTCTGTGAAAGTGTATGTGTACGTATATGCTACTTGTGGTCAGTGAACCTACGTGTATACACAGCTTGGTCAAGGTGAACCTGCGTATACCTCTCTTTCTTCATTTTGTGTAGTCTGATATGTAATTCTTTGTTGTTAACCTGTTGTACTATGATCTTTCATCTGAGTGAGTTTCCATCAAGGACAACACCTGTATCATAATGCTAAAAACACCCTCTCAGCATTTCACACCACCCCCTCACTTTTCTCTCATCCCCCCCCTACCCACCCATCCTCCCCGCCTTCCACTTCCACTCACCACCCACCATGTGGACCTCTTGTCTACACCATCCATCAACCCTACATTCCACAACATATCTCCAACCAAACCATAATTACCACCTCAACCTACCTTCCCGCCATGCCCTTTCTGCCACCTCACCCTCACAGACCCCACTCCCGCGACCACTCCCGATCATTAAACTAAACCCGATCACTCATTTCCTCCTAATATGATGCTGCCATCTGCCGCCCCTCTCACCATGTCAGCAAACTATTACTGCATTAACTGCCTTCCACTCCCTGTGCAACAAACCTACTCCCCATTAACATTAGTGGATTAACTATTAATTGGGAAATCTCTCTTTATAAAGGCTCTGAAATTGTAAAACCTCTTTCTTTCACTGTGTCATATGATCAGCTGTAGGTTATAGCTTCCTAAGCCACAACAGTGACTGTTAAATTGTCCATCCATTACTGTTGCAAACCATCATCAGCGACCCAGTTCGGCATTCCTCTCTTGTTTTCCAACTCTAGGTAATACATGACCTTTTCTCGTCTCATCAAATTAATCATACTACCTAAAATGAAACTCCCCAAATAAAATGGAAAGAAACTAGAAGAGAACCCCATGTTGGCCCCACTTGTAGACTTAAATCATGTACCTTTATTAGACCTGCATTATAAACTTGTTGAAACCAACTATGAATTAGACTTGTTCACACTTCAAAGTTGGTTAAAATAAAAATTCCTTGACAAAAGCGATGAAATTAATCTATGGCAGTCTACCCTACCTCAGTTAATGTTCCCATAGATCCATTGTTTCCCAGAGTTAGTTTCCTGGTGTCATTTGAGTTATGTCCCCTCTCAGAGAGCTATCATAAGTCGCAATGGTGAGGTTTTGATAACTATCACAATTGAAGCCATTGCCCAAATGCTCTTGGTAACAATATCACAGTCAGCTAAGAGACTTTTAGTAGACTCTCTCATAGAGATCTACAAGAATTTAACTTTTCCCCTAAGAGCCAATATCTTTGAAGTTTTTCTGCCATCAGGATGCCCAATTACCGGAAACCAATCCTCCATATTCATCTTCCATGTTCCATGAGGAAACCAAGCAGATTTTTTCCATCATCTCTTACATTCTTGGCTATCATTATGACCAATGGGTTGATGAGGCCTTTGTTGGATTCCTATCATTTTTCACCACTAGTGAGCAACCAATCATTTTTAATTATAGTCCGTTTATTGCAGAGGCTATGCATGATTAGTGTTGGACATGGAATCCCCCCAAGGTAGGTTTTGGGGCTTAAAGCCTAAGTTTTGACCGAATATTTTTGTAAAATCTCTACGAATTACAAGCACAGGGCGTGAAATCATAATATAGTCACAGGGTTGTCAACCCTAGTTTTTGTAATATAATGTCGGTTGGATAGACCTACCCATGGTCCACGGACCATGGGATTGTATAAATAGAGCGAGGCTCTGCAGCTGAGTGATTGAGTGAAAGTGAAAAATGTGTTTTTGGGTCATTCGATAGGGAAAGGCTCTGCAGTTGAGTGCGCAGAGGCCTAGTAGTTTGTAGCTGAGTGCGCGGACCCCTGTAGCTGAGTGCGCAGGGTAGTTTGAGTTTGTAACCATTGGAAGAATCAATAAAGAGAAAGTTTACCATATTTCTGTGCATCTTTTCCTATTTTAATATATGATTGGGTATAATTTGCAAGTATATTGTTTATATGTTGCGTGAACTTATTTGAATGTCTTACTAATTATAACATAAGACATCCAAGTACATGAAGGTAATTAATTGGTGTAGGAAGATAAGTAAGACCTCGGGTAATAGCGCAGAGTGTGCATTTAGTAGCACAAAAGCTCCACAATCCTTTGTTAGGGCTGCGCAAAGGCAGTGTATCAGGGCATGAGGAATAGGGAAGTGCGCGAAGTGACGTGTGGACAGGGACAAACAGTGAGACCAATCGAACCTCTCATACATCTCAAGGGTGCGGAAACCTAGTTCTAGCACACTCCCATACTACTTTAGGTGAGACCTCATTCTGCACTCCGTGGATTGTTTCCGAAAGGGCCAGTAGTATAGGGATTTGTTTCGCTAATTAACTCTGAACCTAGAACATGCCCCAACAAGCTAAAAAATGGTTATGTTGCGAGGACCAGGATCTGCATAGGGTCGATGTCTGATGTCATATCACTGGAATTTGAAAAAGAAAGGAATTGAAGATTGGTTAGACAGGAAGATTCACGAGTTCGCAGCGTAGGAAAACAGGAATCCGCGAGTATCAAAGGAAGAGTGGTTAGATTGCTACCTATATACAAATATCCACAAAATTTTCATTGCATCCTTCCCCATTGAGTTGTACGAGTGGATCACGAAGCTAGCAGATAGTCAAAGAAGGTTTAAACTCGATAGACCTATTGTGTGGACTCCAGAATTGGTGCGCAGACTGGAAGTATTGAAAGATAAGATCACATGTGCTGTCGATCAGTGGCTCGATCGAATCATAAGAGGATTCATCACTGAATTCACGGTAGATACTTTGGTCATTTATAGTGAGGCAGAACGACACTTCCTCAAGGGACCGCGAGGTAAGTACCTTAAATCTTTATACACTTGGATTAAAATTCTATTGTGTGAAAAACGAGTTATGAAAATGAATTGATGTTTGGGGCTACGTGAAGTGGGAGAATCTACAGAAATGAAGGTAGCATAGAGCTAGAGACTAGCCCCTTGATTTCACCTCCGTAAGGGGGCAAGGAAGAGCTCGGGAAGGTCTCGCCAAGAAGTGTGATCAATCTGATAAGGCAGAGAATTCTGTGCATACCACCTCCACCCACACCACCACCAGTTTCACCGTCTTCACCCCTGTCTTCACCCATACCACCTCTACCACCACTGCGAAGCAGTATCACAAGCGCAATAAAGCTACTAGTGTTCAAGGGAGTAGGGAATGAAGATCCGGATCAGTTCTGGTTCATGATAAAAGTGGTATGGGAAGCACATGGAGTCACGGATGATAATATAAAGAAGCCAACGTTGGTCAGTGCTCTGCAGGATCACGCACTGACCTAGTATATTGAGCATTCAAATGAAAATCCGAATGTGGGGATCACGGATATCCAAGTGGCGTTAAACAAATAATTTAGCAGGCCAAAGTCGAAGGCACAGTCGATCATTGGGTTCAAGGAAATCATAATGCTACCAGGTGAGACCCCGTGGGAGTTGGATCAAAGACTGAAGTGCACCATTTACGAAGCAAACATGACGTTGACAGATGGGAAAAACCATGAATGGTTTGTAGCATCGTTAAAACCGCATCTACGGAACGCGTTGTCGCAACAGAGGCTAACCACTTAGGTTGAGGCCTTGGAGGTCACGATGAGATTGCACGAGACCCCGATACAAGATCCAAACCTGGGAGTTCAACAGATTCACACGCAATTGAAAAACTTGTGCCTGGAGATGCAGAGTTTTAAACAAGATAGGACAACCCGCACAGAGATTCACAATGAGGTATGGTGCGTAAAATGCAGGGGCAGTGGCATGACAAGGACCACTGCCCGATGTGTGCAAAATACCTTGCAAGAGGAGCGCCAATTCCACTAAGACTAGAGGCACAAGCAGGACCAAGCACGGCGCCTGCACTGTGGTGCGTGATTTGTCAGATATGAGGAAAGCATGCTATAGACTGCCATCTATTACAAAAGTATACACAGAATTTACAGCAGTTCTTCTATAATTTCTGTAGGTCTGTAGGCCATTATGAGTGCACCTCTAGAAGTTATGAGCTAATGATGGATCAAACTCCTACCTACAAAGTTCAGGCTGAAACACGGCCCCTCAATCAAAACGTAGGAATGGCACACATTGGATTTCAGGGGCGCGGTCGAGGCCGAGGTGGAGGGGGACCAGGAAGAGGTCACGGACAACTGATATGTTACAATTGCGAAGGGCCAGAGCATTATGCTCGTGATTGTATGAATCCAACGTGACCATCATTCCTGTATTGTATGTTGTTTAATCATGAGACAGAGGACTGTCCTACTCTGATAGCGAGGTTACATGATAAAGGAGCACTCTAACATCCCCTGACTCAGAACCTGCAAATGATGAGATCTGAGCTGCACGAGGAAGACCCTAACCTAAACATCGTGCTTTGAAGTGGAATTACGACAGGGGATGAAAAAGGAAAGAAACCTGAAGAAAGTACATGGGTTCCCAAGGCTCCAATGAAGGAACCAGAATTTGATTTGGAGTGCGCTAAGGAGACTTTCATGGAAGCTAAGAGGAGCTTCGCTGATGCCTCCATGTCAAGAAGTAAAGACATACTGGAGCCGGAAATGGACCCATTGATGCTCACTACATTCTTGGAGACATGCATGAAGCTACTACATGGAAACAAGGCTATAAAGGGGTTGCAAGAACTCATAACTAGATGCACTAGGACTGAGCCGGGAGAACTGCATGTAGTCCATAAGCTTGGGAAGCACATGAAGCGAACATGAAGAGAGATGATATTGACCGCACAGATTGGGGAATATTAGATGGACCAAGTGATTTTGGATCTAGGATCAGACGCGAACGTCTTCCCAAAGAAGACATGGGAGAACATGGGCAGGCCTGTGTTGCAATGGTATCCTATCCAACTACGAATGGCGAACTAGCAAAAGATCCTATCTATGGGGAGATTGCAGGGAATCACAGTAAATATCAAAGGAGTAAGCGCATTAGTAGATTTTGAACTGATAGAGATTGTTGATGATAGTAATCCCTACCCTGCACTATTGGGAATAGATTGGGCCACTAACATGAATGGAGGGATAAATCTAAAGAAGTGCAAGATGATATTTGAGAAAAAGTCTCCACACATAGTGGTACCTTTAGACCCTGCAGAAGGATCATGCTACATGGAGCCAGTGCACGACTATGACAGCGACGACGATCTGGTCTGCATCTACAAGATAACCACACAGGAGCAAGACTGGGTAAATCCAACCGCAGATGGAAAAATATCATGGGAGCGTGAAATCTCCTGCACGTCAGATTCTGATGAGGAGATAGAACGATGGAAGAACTGGTTACACGAGGTAACCACACTCAACTATAACATGATGACGAGGTCGCTGCCCTACATAGAAATAGAGCTAAGAGATCTGCCTACATATGACAGGTTAAGTGAGGTGGATGAATTCTTGAACAAATTTGAAAGAGAAGTGTCGGAACAGTAGTGTTTCGACGTTCTGAAATGGGTACTATGAGCTACACCTGTAATATGGTGGGGTACGCACTAAAGAAGTTTTGAGGATTGGCACGACTACAAATGAATGATGTGCACATGATTTGGGAAGCCTCCAATGCAATTAACAGACAATATGGTCAGATAAAACGGCTTGCACACCCACCTATTTGGGTGGATACATGCATATGGTGCGAAACCTACATGAATGCACACAGTCCTCATGATAGGAGACATGATCAGTAAGTAGGTGCGGGTAAGACAATGGTGCAAATGACCCCTCCGGTTGGGACTACAAAGTATGGAAAGACCAAGTGCATAGCAAAAGGATATCCATGCAGAAGCCTTTAACAAAGTACACAAAGCGCTGAACAAGGTCCACAATGTGAAGCAGACTAACTGGGACCTACACGTACCAGTGGTTCTATGGGCTTATAGAACCGTGTGTAAGAACTTTACCATGCAGGCACCACCAAGGTTGGGCTATAAAGAAAATGTTGTAAGCCCTACAGTACATGAAAAGCTTAGACCGTGCATGATAGCACCGGTAGATAGGACGGTTCGCGAAACCTTGGAAGAGGAAATCCAACAGGGAAACTCTAGGCTCAAAGAACTTGAAGAATAAAGGGTTCGATTAAGGAAGAAAATCACTCTGGTAAATGCGTAAGTCAAGAAGCTAGAGATGAGATAAAGGAAGATTTTCTCGGTAAAAAGGCTAGGGTGATAAGGCAGCATGCACACAATCATGGGGAAAAATTTGAGGCCTACCACCGTGAATTGATTAATCTGATGACTTGGCTTGGACCGCACATTACTAAGCGAGTCGACCAAGGTAGGATGTTACCAATGATAAAGTGCATGATGTCAGTCGTAACAATAAAAGGTTGGTATTTCCCAAGAAATGTGATGGATGACAGGATGAACCTTTACACAGGTAGTGCGACCACCTGACTAGCCGATAGAAGCACAGACTTCGCGCTCCAAGGATCCAGAAGAATGCACGGGACTGTAAACACATCCTGGGGATATAGGCATAGATGCAGATAAGCACTTCCGACAGCATAGTCTCGGAACAACACATGCAGCAGATCCAGTAGGTAGCAACTCAATGCGTTGCCGACCTTGCCGCAGTTCGAGCAGAGTTGGAAGGACTCCGCGCAAAGATCTCTGCACCAATAGAGGGACTCGAGGACGAGTCACGATGTTTGTGTTGGGGACCTGTTGGGCATGGAATCCCCCCAAGGTAGGTTTTGGGGCTTAAAGCCCAAGTTTTGACCCAATCTTTTTGTAAAAGCTCGGTGAATTGCGGGTGCGGGGCACGAAATCATAATAGAGTCAAAGGGTTGTCCACCCTAGTTTTTGTAATATAATGTCGGCTAGATAGAACTACCCATGGTCTGTGGACCATGTGATTGTATAAATAGAGCGAGGCTCTAAGTGTATAAGATAACCAATAGCGAAGAATAGAAGAGGAAGAGAAGTTTATGTGATTGAGTGAAAGTGAAAAGTGTGTCTTTGGGTCATAGAGTAGTGAAAGGCTCTATAGTTGAGTGCGTAGAGACCTAGTAGTCTGCAGCTGAGTGCACAGACCCCTGCAACTGAGTGCGCAGGGTAGGTCAAGTCTGTAACTGTTGGAAGAATCAATAAAGAGAATGTTTACCATATTTCTATGCATATTTTCCTATTTTAATATATGATTGGGTATAATTTGCAAGTATATTATTTATATGCTGTGCAAACTTATTTGAATGTTTTACTAATTATAACATAAGACATCCAAGTATGTGAAGGTAATTAACTGGTGTAGGAAGATAAGTAAGATCACGGGTAATACTGCAGAGCATGGCTCTAGCAGCGCAGAAGCTCCACAATCCCTGGTTAGGGTTGTGCGAAGGCAATGTATCAAGGCATGAGGAACAAGGAAGTGCGCGAAGCGACCTGTGCACAAGGACAAATAGTGAGACCAGTCGAACCTCTCAGACATCTCAAGGGTGCGGAAACCTGGTTCTCGCACCCTCCCATACTACTTTGGGTGAGACCTCAGTCCATGCTCCATGGACTGTTGCTGAAAGGGCTAGTAGTACAGAGATTTGTTTGGCTAATTAACTCCAAACCTGGGTCAGGGCCCAACAAGCCAACAATTATTTTATCAAATTTTCTACAGAGGGAGCTTTCAAATACTCCTATGTTTTAGTGTACATGTTTATTTATCAAAAGGCAGACATATTCCATTTTACCTTGCAGAAGATGGATGAGAAGCATAATTCTCAGGCAGTGATACAATGGACATCCTTGGTGAGAAGGAATTCCACAAAATTCTCTTTCACAAAATTTGTGGACCAGTTCTTATACACAGTGGTATGTCTCCTACATAGTGATGTGGAGCCCAGGATAGGTGAAGACATTCAAAATATTCTACATCTTAGTGATCAAGTAAAGAGAGGGGATTGGTATCTTTACCAAAACTACATAGACATTTAGATATATGGATGTGAGTTGCCACCCTACAAACTGCCCAAATTTGTGCCTATCATAATTTTCTCATTAAAGTATATTCAGAAGATGATTCACATGGCTGATCTACATTTCGTGGTAGCCAAGAAGAAGGTATAGTTCAATATTAAAGCCAAAGTAGGTCCTTTTGTCTGCAATACCAGATTAGCTGGTAAGGAAGCCAATTTGTTGTTGAATCAAATAAACTTTAAATTAAATTTCACCTAGCCTTATGACCCTTTTGGTTTGATCTCAAAGCAAAGGGTGGAGCAAAATACCACACCCACGGAGGCTTCACTAGGGAGAAATACCATACCATGTGGGTTCATATTGGGGGATATATATTCAACAAAAAATGACATAATATATTGGGGGATATATAGGGGGTAAAGGGTTTTTATATTGGAACGTATAAAAAATGGAGCTCAAATTTAATGAAAAAATATAAATGGGTATAAAAAATGTTAATGAAAAAATGGATAACTACAATATCTAGAGAAATTAGGGGTTTTTTAAATTGGGAATGTTTATTGGGTTAGTATTGGTAGGGGGTTAAATAATATGATTTTTAGAGGTATTTTCCAATATGTAGTCAAATTTAGGGTATTGTTTAATATTCCATGAACGCACATGATATGTTGGGGGTTCATTGGGTGAAGCCCCCATGACCACACCTCCTTCACATACTCCTCGACCAAAAATTGAGCAGTATATGAACCAGACTCAATGGGTGGAAAAAACATTAAAGGAGGCAAAGGATCAGGTTATCTCTACTGAAACCACTCAAACACCAATACCTAAAGAGAAATAGGAGAAGAGAGGAGGAGAAGAAGAATATTCCTTGGTGATAAAAATAGGAGCATAATATTTCCTAGTTTATACAAAGAAGAAAAAAAGAAACTCTGCAATTTTTTTTTAGTAGGACACATAAGAACAACAGACTATTCTAATGATAGGTCCTCATGTGTCTAGGAGAGAGGGGGATATCTTCATAGGATCACTATATTCATCTACTTCCAGAGATCCTCCAAAGACAACAAAGACAATCAATTTGGCTCAAGACACTGTTGAGCCCAACATTTTTGCAAAATACAAGGCAATTAAGAAAAACAATGAAATACTAAAAAGCCTGCACTTATACACAGTTCTAGAAACAAACAATCTTACCTCAAGACATATTACTAACAACATTCGATTGAGAGAAGGGAAAAATGCAGATAGCATTTCTCGAGGCCAAAGTACGAGCTCTCATGTCACCTAGAGATTACAAGGAGTCTATGTTCACTTTTGATGCACAACATATTCATCCCATAGACCAGATTGACCTGCATAGAAAAACAAGTGAGATGATGTATTCCACATTCACTAACACTGCCATGTCTGCCTCTAAAGTGCTGGTATCACTAAATAATGTACAGTCCCAGCCAAGGATACTAGAATCATCCTTAGCCAAGGATACTATAATCAAGACACTGGAGGACTTGGTGACCAAGTTGGGATATAATCCCAAAGATATCAAGGAATTTGAAGAAGTTCTGAAGAAAAAGGATGTTGACATAGAAACCTTGAGGAAACAATTAAAGTAGCCTACCACAGAGGATCCACAGGCCAAGGAGCTAGGAGAGAGTGAGAAGCAGAAAGAGGATATGTTTAGGATAGTCATCGAGTTAAGCAACCAAATAATAGATATGGAGATAGAGTTAGAGAAACTTCTCAAAGAAAAAGAGTAGGCAGAGAAGTTGGCCATAGTTTCTCTTACTACACTTCCAATTGCAGTTGCGACAGCCACAAGGGCATTTGCATCTTGATCAACAATAACAAAAGATTCAACAAGTGAGCTTGTTAAAGCCATGGATGATATGTCCATTTAGGAATAGGAAATTGTTAAATTAAGATCTCAGCTTACGACAGTGTCAAAACAGAAGCTAAAAGATGATAATTTTTATGTGGCAGAGTTGAAGAAAACACATCAGTTAAATCTAAAAATTGAGTAGTTGCATAGTGACTCAGTTATGGGACAAACTCTGGCCCAAGCCAGAGAACATATATGGGCAGAAATCAGTGAAGCCATCACATAAATATGGCCTTCTTTACAGATCATTTTTGAACAGTAAGAGTTAATGTAGAAATCCTAAGAGGTGATCAAGAATATTAAAGTAGACTTGGGGCAGAAACCCGAGGAAGCTACAACCATCATCAAATTTCTGAATTCTAAGAACAGAGAAGAGCTACAGGAGTTGGGAATTCAAGAAAGAATAGAGACCATCCTGGAGGTGAAAATGGCGCAGATCAAAAGGACTCTTATGAATCAATTGGATAAAAAATGAAAGAACTTAGAAACCATCATAGACAGATTCTACAAGAATTTGCAGGTGTTGAACATGAAAGATCTGCCAAAGTTGATTAATACATAGAATAAGCTCATGAGCCTAACAGAGTACCATGAAAGATTAAGTAGGAGGGCCCAAGACAAATAAAAGTGTGCAAGGATCAAAGGGAATATCACAGGGAAGGAATTCATGGAGGCCTTAGATTTTGATTTATTTATCAGTCATGAGGTCAGGCACCTATTTTTCATTAAGCCAACCTTTCAAAAATAAATAGATTTAGATAAAATCTACAGGAAATTGATTAATTTTTCAATCCGAAGTGAAGATAGGTGGGAGAAATTGTGTGAATTACTGGAGTAATATGTAATTGGACAGTAACGAAAAACAACGCAACCGATTTTGAGGCCCATCCACCAACAATATTCCTAGAAAATAAGGTCAGCACTCACAAGTATGAAGATTCCTATTATTTTGTTCTAATTTTGTAATCAGTTTAGACATTAATAGGATTGCATATTGACCTTTTAAATCCAAATAATTGCAATTATTTTTGTATAAATACTTCAAACATCAAAGTATTAGTGTTGGGATTAGTTTGAATAAAGGACTTATGTTGTAAAGAAGCCCACAGATCTATCATTGATCATATTTCACTAATAGAGCGCAATAATTAAAGGATGCTTGTGTCAATTTCATTAGTGAAGTGCATCTTTCTATGTTGAATGTTTCATTTCTTTTCAAATATGTTTCTACAATCTAAATTAATCTAAGAGTACGAACATAATTTGTTTAAAACTACACTATGTATCTGACCTATGAATAATTTCTTTGTTTTCTATTGAAAATCAAAAACATAATTCTTAATTGCTTTGTTTATTAATTGGGTTGCTTAATCTTTTCCTCTCCTTCACATCATAGATCATAAAGGATCTAGTGAACTTGCCTACCCTATCCTGTCAGTCTAACTTGTAAAATTTGCATTTGATCAATCTAAACCTGTGACTCCATTTCCCAATGGTCTAATTCCACTATCCCAACCCAACAACATAAAAAACCCAAACCTGAACATGATAACTAGCCTAATATCATCAGTAAAACAAAGTTAAATCATAAAGAGAGATCTCTCTCTGAAATTGTAAGGGTTGGATTCCTAGTTTCCAAAGTGGTTCTAAGGTTACCTCTGTAATTTACTCTGCAACCTCAAAAATTACGGAGTGATAACATCATGGTGACCATACTGGAGATGAGCATATATACTATGAAAATTTATTTCCTTGGTTCAAAAACTTTATTTCAACACATTTAAGATTTATTTTTCAAAGATAAATGTTTTTGAGGTTGTAATTTTTGTAGATACTGCAATTGTGTGTTAAATACTATATAGATAGGGCTCCTAAAAGAATTCATACCAAAGCTCATCTAGATCCAAATCCTCCCATTATCATAGATAATCCTGAGAAATTGATAAGGAAGAAAAGATTGACTGAAATTCAAGGGAGCAATAGTCCTCTGCCAAGAGCCAATTATTTTCGAGAGAATTTTGTTACCATAGAAAATATTTAATTTGATCTACCCTTTGAACTCAGTCTATTCAGAAGAAAGTTTGAAATCTTTGCAGCTGAAACTATCATTGATGAGTCAATGTTAAGGCCATACATATCTGAACATCAGTCTGTAGACGAGGATTTTGACAAACAAGCTCTCCATCAGTTTGAAAATTTAGAATATGTAGTGAATGACCTAGATCAATATATCCTCAAAGCCTACATCCAGAAATCAGTTGCACTTTCATCCTTATAATTCTTTGTTTCTTCTCCCATCACACAATGTTTACATCATGTTTCCACTAGTTCCACCTCCTCAACAATTTCTACTACCTCTCCATTAATATCACAAAGTTTAATACAAACTATCTTAATCCCTTCCACATCTACACCTCACACAAGTTCATATGTTGTTCATCCCCATATGCTAGTCATGGCATCTCGATATGCTCCCCTAGTTCTACCTACCCGATTACATAACATGCCTCAAGACTATCAAAGTCATATTCCTCAGTTTGATGGCACTGGGGCCCTCACTGCACAACAACATGTAGATAAAATGAATGACTACTTTGACCTTCAGGAGGTTGATGAAGATTATGTGAAGATGAGGCTTTTTGCCCAAATCCTTAATGGAGAAGTAAGAAAATGGTTTAAATCTTTACCAGTAGCTACCATTAATGATCTTACTACCTTTCATCAGTCTTTCCTCAATAGATCAGAAACTAAAAAGAATCCCCTCTAGATTTTAAATGAATATAAAAATCTAAAAGAGGGCCTAATGAAAATCTTGAAGAATATTGTGATAGAATTAATCGATTCTATAATGCCATTCTAGCTTCTATAAATCCCCCACCAGGTTTATCCCTCATTCATTTCCCTGAAGGATTTGATGTTGAGATGACCTACCAATTAAGAGAAAGATACCCTACCACACTTGAGGAAATGCAAAGTAATGCTATCAAAGTAGAGGCTAATTTATTAACCAAAAAAGCTAAGCATAATACTGAAAGAAGGGTTACCATCAAAGAGGAACCTTCCTCCTCTTCATCGGACTTAAAAATAAACAACCTAGTCAAAACCATGGAAATAATGATGGAGAGGATGATAGTGGTTGATAGAACCCCTCCTAGGGATAACCAAGAAAATTATCAAAATAGAAATCAGAATCTCAGAATAAATCCACCTATGATCAAACAAAACAACATAGGGGCCCTAATGATCAGCAACTTAGGCCTCCTTTCTAGGAAATATATGCTAAAGAAGAAGTCAAACTAGAAGAATATTCACATGAAAACCAAATTAATTTGTTTGGGGAGACAAAAATTGATCATATATTTTTTACTAAAGAAGATCAAGATCAATTTATTCTTTCACAACCAAGAAAAATTCCATTAAAGTTTGAAGAATACAAACAAGGTTATAAGAATGACATATTGGAAGAGCATACGCAATATAACCTCAGGAGTAGAAAAACTATTAAGGCTCCTCCTAAGAAAATCTTTGATACTCCTTCCAAAAAGACTGATGATAATCAACCAAAGAATATTCAGATTGATATCCCTTCTTCTAGTCAAACCAAAGATGTTCCTTCCTGTAGTCAATCAAAATAAAATACTAAAAAAGAAAACCTTAAAAAACATGATCAGAACATCAAGGAAATAGAGAAGCCACAAACCTCTTTCAGCATAGAAAATGAATTAGCTAAAGTTAAAATTTCAATCTCCCTCACTAAACTGATGAATAAGAATGCATAGAGGACACAAGTAATGAAAGCCTTAAAAGTAAGAGAAGGAACAAATACTGTAAACCACACTGATGACAAGCTTGAACTATTATTTGGTCCAAAGGTAGAAGGTAAACCCCAAGATGGAAATGTTCCCCCTTTCTATGTCAATCTCAATATCCTTGATAAAATTATTCACAATGTCGTTCTTGACTTTGGTGCATCACACAATTTAATGCCCCGAGCCATAATGGAGAAATTGAATCTTGACATTACTTATCCATATAAAGACTTGTATTCTTCTGATTCCAGCAAGGTAAGGTGCCTTGGTCTCATTAAAGACCTTTATGTCACCCTATCTCAAATTCCTACCAGAAGCATAGGCATGGATATCGTAGTGGAAAACATACCCCCAAAGTATGGAGTGCTACTCCCTAGATCATGGGGGGCCAAGTTGTAAGGCACGCTACAAATGGACATGAGTTATGCTACCATACCTACTTTTGGTCAACCTAGGATACTTTACAGAGAAACTGTAATCAAATACATGCTCAACAGTCAAGATAGACCAAACAACCATCCCTTGTATTTAGTCCATTCACACCCAAACTATTTTATCTTGTATAATGATGGAGGTATAGAAGGAAAGCTCCCTAACTTGGAAATTGATTTGTGTGAGATGGAAGAAAACAAAACTGACACTGTAAAACTGGATGAAGAAAATAAGCCTTTATGGAACATGGATTTTGATGGGATTGTAAGTAAGGAACGATAAAGAGCAGGTGTGTGGGTTTTCAATTCAAAAACTAGAAATGCCAAAGGACATTGATATAAACTAAATTTTCAATGTAGCAATAATATAGTTGAGTATGAAGCCTTAATCCTAGGATTGCATCTTTTGAAAAAAATAGGTGCTAAAAGAATTTCAGTTCATGGAGATTCTAAACTCACAATTAAATAAATCAAAGGGGAATATTCAGCTAAACATCCAAGGTTAAGGGCTTATAGGAATGATGTTCTAGATTTCCTTGAACGTTTTTTTGAGGTTGAGTTATCTGTAGTTCCAAGATGTCAAAACATCATCGTTGATGTTTTGGCTACTTCAACTAGTACTTGCAAATTGCCTTATCACCCAAGTCACCAGTACACAGTTGAAGTAAAAAACAGACCAACTGTCCTGGATAATATCAGGTACTAGCAAGTTTTTGGTAATAATGAATAGATTGAAAAAAATTTGCAGTCAAAGGATGAATTCGAGTGTGCCAATATAGACATAGATTGTGATGTAGATAATAATTTACATACAATAATGAATCAAGTAGAAGTGAATGAATTGGATAAAGATCAAGAAGAGTCAGAAATTTTGTAGTTGAAGGATAATGTTTTTCCTAGAGGGTTAATTCCCTTGGAAGAGTTATTTGATTTTAATGATGTGGCTAAAAAACCCAAAATAGAACCTATGGCAGTTGATGTGGAAGAATGCAACATAGGACCCCAAGAAAAAGCTAAAATACTTAAATTGTCAAAATCTTTTCCTTCAGCTGAAAAGTAGAAGAATATAGAGCTTTTCAAGGAATTCATAGATGTATTTTCCTGGAGTTATGAGGATTTAATGTCCTATGACACCAACATTATAAAACATAGAATTCCTATAAAAGAGGACAATAAACCTTTTAAACAATAAATAAGAAGGATGAAACCAATGCTTTTGCCCCTAGTTGAGAAAGAAGATAAAAAATTCTATGATGCCAAAATCATTGTACCCCTCCGGTTTTCAAAATCGATATCAAACTTAGTTCCTACTAGGAAAAATATTGGGAAGATTAGACTATGTATTGATTTTAGAAATCTCAATAAAGCTTCTCTGAAAGACAATTATTCTTTGCCCAAAATGGACCACATCTTGTAGAAGGTAGTTGGATTAGCAAGAATTTCCTTATTAGATGGATTTTCTGGTTATAACTAGGTTCTAGTACATCCTGATGACCAATAGAAAACAACATTTACAATACCATGGGGCACTTTCATGTATGTGAAAATGCCCTTCGGTCTGATGAATGTTGGGGCTACATTCCAAAGAGAATTGGATTTTTCCTTTGTAGATTAATTAGGTAGGTTTATAGTCATTTATTTAGATGATATCACTATCTTCTCAAAGAAAAATGAGGAAAATTTTCTCCATTTAAGGAGAGTTTTCGAAAAATGTAGAAAATTTGGTATCTCTCTTGACCCTAAGAAAACATTATTTGGCTTAGAAGAGAGAAAATTGCTAGGACATATCATCTCAAATGATAGCATAAAAATTGACCCCAACAGAGTAGAAGCAATATTGAAGATAGATCCCACTAGGAACAAGAAAGAGGTCCAATCCTTTATTGGAAAACTAAACTTCCTTAAGAGATTTATACCAAATTTGGGTGAAATCCTAAAAGCCATAATAGACATGTTAAATAAGGATACCGAAATTAAATGGCATAATGATGCAAAGTATTCTTTCACTAAGTTCAATAAATATTTAACAACTGCACCCATTTTAATATGTCTTGATTTTACAAAATATTTCATGATATTCTCTTTTGCATTTGATCATAAAATAGTAGTTGTGTTATTGCAGAAGAATGCTAAAGCACATGAGCAAACAATTTCCTTCTTCAGCAGAGCATTGGGAGATGGATCTCTGAAATACAACATCATGGAAAAAGATGCATTTTCATTAGTAAAGGCTTGTTGATGGTGTTGGACCCACCAACATGATGAGATCTCCCCGGTATGAAGTCCCAACTAGACCTCACATCATTTGGTGTAGGAGTCCCATATGGTATCATGGCCTGCTTTCCATTATCTTAAAGATATGCCTTAGCTCTTGGTTGTTAGCATGTGAGAGTGGTCTTCTTTGTCTTCAAATAGTGAGGTTCGCATGCCTGGTGAGTTCTAGTGTTACTTGTGTCAAGGTTCTTTCATAGAAGAGAGAGAGGGTGGGAGTGAGTCTCCAGTTGGAAGCGAGGAAGTCCCAACTCTGTTAGAGACACTCAACACAATAGGACATGCACAACTTCTGGAAGAGTAATCCACAGAGATGTGGCAGTCACAACACACAAAGTAAGATAGCACGTACAACACCCAGTAGGGCAGTCCACGCGAGTGCGACAACAATTATAACAAGTTTACGTGAAAGGTTTTGTCTAATGTATGGGAAGGTGACAAACATGGGAACAACAACATTAAAAACTTATACAAGACATTTTCATAAATATATGTATTAGAACAGTTGTATGAGTTCAATAGTTTAACACAGGTTAAAACAACATGTATTACAAGTGTTCAAGATTAATTCTTACAAATAGTTACAACACGTGTGAAAACATGTTGACCTATGAGAAGGCTTCTAAATTAAGCAAAAGTTTCAAGACACATCAATACACCATACATCACTAACCCTGTAGGTGGGGCATTGGAGCCACTACTCACTCCTCAAAGAAAATATTACAGACTCTCAAGGCTATGTGGGAGGAGCCAAGGTGAAAAAGTCTCTTTCATGTACAAATGAGGGGGTATTTATAGCCAAGGGTAAAACTGGCCCTTGTGATTATTCAACTTCCCTCATGACTATTTGACTTATCAACTCTACATGACTCGTTAGATTACAAGTGGGTCTCTTGGACTTCCACGTTACATTACATTGATTGACATAGTATGGCCCACAGTAGTGATGTGGCTGACATGACTCAATAGCTACAGTGTTTCTGAGTGATGGATATCCTCTTGATGTATCATAGCTTCACCTCTGCATGGAAAGCTGTGTGGAGTCCTTGATGGTCATTGGGTTCGCCTAATGTTGCATGTGCACGTTTATCCTTTGCTTGTACTTTGACATACTTGAAATTTTCATCCATTCATGAAAATATCTCCTTGCATGTTCACTCGTCTGTTCATTCGTGAACACATCATTTCATGTTCATCTGTTCATCCGTCCGTGAACACATCTTCGCATGGTCATCCATTCGCAAACAAATCTCCTTGCATGCATCATTCATTCACCCGTTCGCGAACACGTCCTTTTGCATGTAATCTCCTTGTTCATCCCATTTGTTTTCATGTCATGTCTATTCATGTGCCTTTATCTGCAATCACTCATGACGAGATGACATCAAATCCATAAATCTCCTAGTCTACCTCGATGCATGATCATTCACTTTCTTATGCAAGTGACCAGGAGGGAGGATAAGGCTGTGAAACTGCATGGGGCAAGTTTCAAGCTGGGATGCAAGCTCTAGGCATTGTTGGTGAAAATTGTGTAGTGGTCAGAGGGAGACTGAGATGGACGATCTGGATCAACAGTGATTGTCTGTAGGATCTGGCTCTGCTGGAGGGCAGATCTGCACAATTTTTGGAGCGAAGCAGTTTAGGTAGCAGAGGGCCTTGGTAGAAAAACCTGTGCAATTTTTAGAGGGAGGTGGCTACAGGCTTCAAGAGGCTTCACAGAAAAGCCTATGCAATTCCTGGAGGGAGCTCACAGCATGCTGCTAGACGGCGTGGCAACAAAAACTATGCAATTGCTAGAGGGAGCTCGCAGTGGGTTGTGGGGTTGCTAGAGACAAAAACTGTGCAATTAATGGGAAGTTGACCTACTGAATGCCTCTGCATAGTTTCTGAGCTGAGGGGGATGCTGGGCTGCTAAGGGGCTTGATCATGAAATTTGTGTAGTTTTCTGAATGAGCAGCCAACCGTCTGTCTCAGTGGCTGGATGGAAAAACTATGCAATTTCTGGAGAGAGACAAGGATGGGCACTTGGTGTTTGTCCGGTATGTCTGCACAATTTTCTCAATCATTGGAGTGGGCAAGGTCTATAGATTCTACATAATTTTTTAGGGGAGTGAGTCCCAGGGTGACCTCCTGGTCAAACTTCTGGTTGACCAGCATGAGGGTTGGTTTATTTTCTTACAGGTAGCACGTATTGAGATGGCTTGCTGAGGAACTTCTGTGTTGTTCTGGATGACAGTCAGTCTGGTTGATTTTAGGATTGCACAGTTCAGGCTTCCTGGGAGACAGGCTCAAGCTCTACGCAATTATAGGCAGTAGTACATGTTCACTCAGTGCTGACATTGCACAATGCAACTTAGCAAGGGTCTGGCTATTGGAGGGTGATCCGGTCATAAGAACTTCAGCAGAATGACTAAGTGTGTGAGTGAGTGAACTTGTGCATATGTGACCTTGCAAACACACACTCAACATGACTTGACGACAAGATGCCTCAAACCATCAAGACTACACATACTCAGTGTGACTGACCGATGGTGTGAGCGACAAGTGCGATGCTTATGATGGATCACTAAACGACCACGACGAATCTTGCACGACAGTCCATACAAGATTGTGTGTGAGTGCAATAGATGTGTACATGATGAACAAAACTCAAGCACAACCTTCAACATCACTAGAAAGAGGTTGGAAGCATGACATAACAATCAACATGCAGAAGATGACAGTTGGTCGAACAATTGAAAAGAAGAAAAATAAGTAGAAGAAATGCATCAGGTAAATTTTCGTGTTTGCACACATGCATGTTACTGAGAAAAGGGTGATATGACAATGACAAGTAGTCTTGTAAACTCAACTAAGAAGTGTACTTTGAATATGTTGCGTACTTATCATACTTACCCTCAACATGATCATGCATCCGATGGAGTTTGCATGTGGTCCTAATATTTTCCATTACTCGGTTCCTTGGTCCTTCTCCTCAATTCCTTCGAAGCGATTTCAACATGTCACCTTTTCCTATAGTCACTGAGAAGTAGATCTGTACAATTTTAGCGGATAGTTATTGTTGCTGAAATGAGACCCTAGGAGGCCCATCTGCACAATTTCTGCATGCATGACTAACAAGACAACTTGGACAACACTGTGCAGTTTTCAGGCTCAAAGCACTGCTACGAGACAGGGGTCCCAGGAGGACACCTTTGCGCAATTTCTAAGTGCATTGCAGTTGGACTGCTCTTCACATTTCTAGAGAGCAATCCTAGTCGGGGCCTCTACGGTCTGCAGGGTTTCAGTAGGCAAGGGAGGTTGTTGTCTTTGTGCACTACCAAGTTTCAACAGGCAAGGGAGGAAGCTTGATGGTTGCAGAAACAAAGTGTGTAGTTCTGGGAAGCTGTATGAGGCTAGGTTTCTTGGGAAAATGGCTAAGTGTGAGATGAGTGAAATAGATGCAAACATTGATAGGATGCGACTGTGATCACACAAGGACACTTAGTGACACAACATAGACCATCCATAATACATAAGATATAATTTTCTTGATGCAACAACCTTTGTGACGTGAGTGTGTGATGTGAGTGTGAAACATGTCTATGTGATGACAACCACTCATACACACAAAATTCCCTTGAAGCAAAAAAATATCCCCTTTGCATGACAAACAACAACCCCTATGCCCAAATATGACACATGTTGCATGAAGATGAGAATGTAGAAAACTCTTAATATCAAGGAGGGGAGCTTGAAATCATCAGCTCACCAATCAAGTGGCCAAGGACAATTGATCACAGGATCTATGCTAGGGTCTGAAATTTACATGCGAGCAAAAAATTTGGAGGGTGGTTGTAGCTGCTACAACACTTGGCGACACATTGGTAGAACTCTAGCTCTCTGTATGGACCATGTTTCAGTAAAAGCGAGTATAACCCTTCCAGAAGTATTTCTTGATTCTTTGGTCATCATGGTTTCCACACTAGCTTGATTAAAAGATGTAGTCCCTACTATTCTCTTGATTGGTTAGCACACATTCCAAGCCAAGTTAACTTAGTTGTTTCGATTGGGGATCAGGGGTATATTGGTGCACAAGTAATATGACAGTTAGAGCTTAAGTTTCATCTATGGTGTTGCTCCACTGGTAGGAGGCCTAGATAGTACCCCAACGGAGTCATGTAGAAATATAAGCATCGCTTTGCTACTAGCGAGCCTAGTCAGTACCCTGATGGATTTACTTGCATCACCTCTCTATGCAAGAAACCTTTCTTTTCTGTCACCTTATATATATATATATAAAGCCTTTCTCTTCTGTCACCTTATTATATATATATATATATATATATATATATATATATATATATATATATATATATATATAGATAGATAGATAGATAGAGAGAGAGAGAGAGAGAGAGAGAGAGAGAGAGAGAGAGAGAGAGAGAGATAAAATTGTGTGTAGCCACTTATTTATTTCAAAGGCGGAAGAAGGATCCCAACTTATTGAGAGCAGAAGAGGTTGTTCCTTTAGAGAAGTATGTTATGTATACCAATGGCATACTTGTTAACATTTTCCCCCTCACCTTACTCTACTTGACTATGCTGACAAGGGTTAACCAAAAAAAACCGACTATAGTAGGTGGTGTTAGTTAGAGCGCAAGCGTTGTGTTTTCACCAAGACTCACTTTGAATAGAACATATTTTCCATCAACGCATTATCGACTAAAGATAACAAGTTTGTCATAAATAGAGAGGACAACAAATAACCAGATGTTGATAGTTGTACAAGTCCTCTTAGATTTTCTCGACTTGTCTCGAGAGCCAAACATGGTTTCACAAGAGGTTGGCCTACGGGTACAAGAAAGCAAAGAAAGAAAAAATAAATAAGTTGAAGTAAAGCGAAAGAAAAACAAGTAAGAAAAGCAAGCAAACCAAACAAATCAAGCAATCAAACAAACATGTGAACTAGAAAGCAAAGAAAAGAAAGAAGCAAAGACTACTCCTACTCCTACACTAAACAGTGCATGGGCCTATTCATGTGAAGTGATATTTCTAATGCAGCCATCAACGCATTGGATGGCCCATGTTGGTGAAGGCAAGGTTCGCAAGAAGCACAGTCATGCGAACCAGCAAACACAAAAGATATAAAAATGAACAATGACATGCTCTAAGTTATAACACATCCACAGAAAAGAAAAGAGTGAATGCACAAGACACACATTCTGCGGACTTAACATGGTGTTCTGACACAGTTCGTATAGATGACAAACATATGCACTCTCTTGATTGTGGCAGACAAGAAAACATGAGAAAAATAGACAACTTACACCTTTCAAGTGTTCTTGTTGTGAATGATTTCCCTAGCGTGCAAGCGTTGGGATCATGTGATTTCGGTGGAGGAAGTGAAATCTGTGTGTTGGATTTATCTTCAGTGCATATAGATGAGTGATAAGGAGCCTCAGGTGTTTCCTGAATTTTTTGATCAGAAGTGGAACTAACCTCAGGACAGTGAGGGCCTGACATAACCGTCAGATTAGGCCAAAGTGCCTTGAAAGCCTGGGGGGTTTCCACTTCGTCAATGGATAAATCATCAGAGACCAGTGTCTTAGATAGATTAATAGCGAGTGAATCAACATCGTGATAAGATGAATAAGTACAGAGATCACGACAACCATGATCAGAAAATCTAGTATGTTTGTCGGCATCCTCATGATTTGATGAATGATACAGAAGAGTAGATGAGAAGTAAGAATGCTCATCCTATGCATTTCTAGAAAAAGTAGATGAAACATCAAGTGGATTTTCAATGAAGATTTTTTCCTCTCCACTGTCAAATGATGTACTAACATTCAGTTTGTTCTGCGAATGATCGAAAGTAGATGCATCTATGGATGGATTTACTCAAGGAAAATCAAGGATAATAGAATCACCAACGATGTCATGAAAAACTAATAGAGGTCATCCTTCACCATGGGTTCATGCTCAGATGCTTGGTCATACTCTTCATGAATTACAATGCAGGTTGGTTGTGAAACATCAACTCTGTCAATGGCTTGAACCTTGTTCAAAACATGTATAGAGTTCGGATGAGAAGAACACAAGACAATGCGATTTGGAGGATCAGCAGAACGCGAAGACGGAGGTTGAGGTAACAAGTGTGTATGACAACCCATGGGCTTCCCAACCAAATATATGTAGATATTGAGTGTGGTGAGGGTGGGAGGATGTGACAGTTGAACAAACATGTGTGCATGTTCTCCCACATCACTCTACGGTGGTGGAGTTATTTGATGAGGGGAAGGCAGACAGTCACTTATGACAGTGACTTTGTCCGCTTGTGATTGTGAAACACCATCATCGAATTATGCCAAGTGGGGTTTGAACTTCAATTTCATCTTGGGACATAGTGATTTGGTAAGGAAATATTCAAAGTTCTCCATGAGATATTGAAATTTCATCTGAATTTTCAGAGCTTCAAACATTAATAGACGAAAGCGCTGCAAAAAATCCTTAAGAGATTCATGTGGGGCCTTTCATCGTTTTAACAATTTTTTATCAAGTTCTTTGGGATCAAAATGGTTAAAAACAGATTCAATTAGATCACTGAACTGGTTGAATGAGTGCACAGAGTTATAAGGCAATATGCTACATCATCACAATGGGTGGTCACAAAGTGTGTGTGCGAGGAGCGAATAGGCGTTTGTTTCATTAAAACCTTCCATGTTCTCCATGAGTGCATGGAAGTCATCTAAGTGCTCAAGCCAGGCCACTTCACCTTCACCACCATACGTGATTTGTGACAAGTCATCCCAAAACTCCCTCTCGATGTGAAAGACATTTTCATTGGATAGACATTTCGGAGGGTGAACTGTAACAAACTCCATGATAGATGTGTGAAGTTTCAACACAGATTATGAGGAATCAGATTGTCATCTTTCCCTCCTTCTAGCGCCAATATGTTGATGGCACTGGACCCGCCAACATCAGGGGATCTCCCCGGTATGAAGTCCCAACTAGACCTCACATCATTTGGTGTAGGAGTCCCATATGGTATGATGGAACGGTTGTCATTATCTTAAAGATATACCTTAGCTCTTTCTTGTTAGCACGTGAGAGTGGTCTACTTGTGTCAAGGTTCTTTCACAGTAGAGAGAGGGTGGGAGTGAGTCTCCAGTTGGAAGGGAGGAAGTCCCAACTCTGCAAGAGACACACAACACAATAGGAAATGCATATCTTCCGAAAGATAAATCCACATGGATGTGGAAGTCACAACACACAAAGGAAGGTAGAATGTACAACACCTAGTGGGGAAGTCCGCCCAAGTGTGATGGTCATTATAACAAGTTTACGTGAATGGTTCTATCTGAGGTCTGGGGAGGTGACCAACATGGGTAGGACAACGTTAACAAATCATAAAACACATTTTCATAAATATATGTATTAGAATAGCTGACTGAGTTCAATTGTTTAACACAGGTTAAAGCAACATGTATTACAAGTGTTCAAGGTTAATTGTTACAAACAGCTACAACACGTGTGAAAACGTACTGGCCTGTGAGCAGGATTCTGAATTAAGTGAAAGTTCCAAGACACATCAATACACCATACATCACTAACCCTGTAGGTGGGGCATTGGAGCCACTACTCACTCCTCAAATAGAATATTACAAACTATTAAGGCTATCTGGGAGGAGCCAAGGTGAAAAAGTATCTTGCATGTACAAATGAGGGGGTATTTATACACAAGAGTAAAACTGGCCCTTGTGACTTTTCGACTTCCCTCATGATTGTTTGACTTATCAACTCTACATGACTCTTTAGATTACAAGTGGGTCTGTTGGACTTCCATGTTACATTACATTGATTGACACAGAATGGCCCACAGTAGTGATGTGGCCAACATGACTCATGACACGACTAGACATGACAGTGATAGTATGTCCATGCTACTGGTGGTGTGCATGTCGAGCTGTAGTGCTGTTGAGTGATGGATGTCCTCTTGGTGTATCACAACTTCACCTCCGCATGGCAAGGTGTGTGGAGTCCTCGATGGTCATTGGGTTTTCCTGATGTTTCATGTGCATGTTGTTTATTTGTTTGTACTTTGGCATACTTGACATGTTCGTATGTTCACGAAAATATCTCCTTGCATGTTTGCTCGTTCATCCGTTTGTGAACACATCCTTGCATGTTCATTCATTCGTCCGTCCACGAACACATATTCACATGGTCGTTCATTCATGAACACATCTCCTCACATGCATCGTTCATTCATTCATTCACAAACACATCATTTTTCATGTACTCTCCTTGTTCGTCCCATCTATTATCATGTCATGTCTATTCATATACATGTATCTGCAGTCACTCATGAAGAGATGAAATCAAATCCATAAATCTCATAGTCTACCATGATGCATGATCATCCGCTTTCGGATGCAGATGACCGGGAGAGAGGACAAGGCTACGAAACTATGCCAGAAAAGTTTCAAGATGGAATGCGAGCTCTGTGTACTACTGGTGAAAATTTCGCAAAGGTCACTGGGAGATTGAGATGGATGATCTAGATCAATTGTGATTGTCTATGGGATCTGCCTTGGCTAGAGGGCAGATCTACACAATTTATGGAGGGAAGCAGTTTGGGCAGCAAAGGGCCTTGGCAACAAAAATTGCATAATTCTTAAAGGGAGTTGGCTGTAGGCTTTAGGAGGCTTGGCAGCAAAAACTGCTCCATTCCTGGATGGAGCTGGCAGCAGGGTGCGGAATGGCTTGGTAGCAAAAACTGTGCAAATCCTAGAGGGAGCTGGCAATAGGTTACAGGGTTGCTGGAGACAAAAACTACGTAATTGATGGGAGGCTAACCTGCTTAACACCTCCAAGAATTTTCTGAGCTAAGCAGGATGCTAGGATGCTAAGGGGCTTGCTCATGAAATCTGCATAGTTTTCTAGGTGAGCAGCCGACCAACTCTTTGGGTGGGTGGCTGGAAAAATTGTGAAATTTCTGGAGGGAGACAGGGACGAGCACTGGGTGTCTGTCTGGCATGTCTATGCAATTTTCTCGGTTAGTGGAGCGGGCAAGGTTTGCAGCTTATGCACAACTTTTTAGGGGAGTGAGTCGCAAGGTGACATCCCGCTGAAACTCCCCGGTTGACCAGCAGGAGGGTTGTTTGATTTTCTTTAGGGAAGTTCATATTGAGATGGCTTGCTAAGGAATTTTGGTGTTGTTCTAGATGACATTCGGTGAAGTCGATTTCAGGCTTGTGCAGTGTAGGTTTCCTGGGAGACAACCTCAACCTCTACACAATTTTGGGTAGCAGTACATGTTCACTGAGTGCTAACACTATTCAATGCATCTCAACGAGGGTCCGGTTGTTGGAGGGTGATCCGGTTGTCAAAACTTTAGTAGAATGACTAAGTGTGTGTGTGAGTGAACTTGTGCATAAATGACCTTGTGAACTCACACTCAAAATTACTTGACAACAAGACGCCTCAAACCATCAAGACAACACATACTCAGTGTGACTAACAGACGATGTGAGCAACAAGTGCGATGCTTGTGATGGATCGTTGAATGAATGCAACGACGATTGTGTGATAGTGCATACAACATTGTGTGTGAGTGTGATAGATGTGTACATTGTGAACACAACTCAAACATAACCTTCAACATCACTAGAACGAGGACACAAGCATGACATAACAATCAAAATGTGGAAGATGACAGTTAGTTGAACAAGTTACAAGAAGAAAGACATGTAGAAGAAACACATGGGATGATTTTTTGTGTCTGCGCACATGCATGTTACTAAGGACAGGGCGATATGACAATGACAAGGAGTCCTGCAAACTCAACTATGAAATCTACTTTGAAAGATGTTTCATACTTACCATACTTATCCTCAAGATGATCATGCATCCGACGAAGTTTTCATGCGGTCCTAATCTTTTCCATTACTGGGTTCCTTGGTCCTTCTCCTCAACTCCTTGGAAGTGATTTCAACATGTCACCTTTTCCTGTAGTCATTGAGAGGTAGATCTGCACAATTTTAGTGGACATTGACTGCTACCAGAATGAAGCCCCAGGAGGCCCATCTACGCAATTTCTTCACGCAAGACCAACAAGACAACTTGGACAACACTGCACAGTTTTGAGGCTCAAATCACTACTGCAGGACATGGGTCTTGGGAGGACACCTATGTGTAATTTCTGACAGTAGTGCAGTTGGACTTCTCTATGCATTTCTGGAGAGTAGCGTTGACCGAGGCCTCTATGGGCTATGGGGTTTTAGCAAGCAAGGGAGTTTGGTGTCTCTATGTACTGTGGGGTTTCAGCAGGAAAGGGAGGAAGCTTGATGGTTGCAGAAACAAAGCGTATAGTTCTGGGAAGCAGGATGAGGCTAGGTTTCTTGGGAAAATGGTTAAGTGTGAGATCAATGAAACATATGCAAACATTGATAAGACTCGAATGTGATCAAACACAGACACTTAGTGACACAACTTAGACCATCCACACTACATAAGACATACTTTTCTTGATGCAACAACATTCGTGACGTGAGTGTGTGAGGTGAGTGTGAAACATGTCTATGTGATGACAACCACTCATACACACACAATTCCCTTGAAGCAAGACAACATCCACTTTGCATGAAAAACAAAAACACATGTGCCCAAATATGACACATGTTGCATGAAGTTGAGAATACGGACAACTCTTAAAATCAAGGAGGGGAGCTTCAAATCATCAGCTTACCAATCAAGCGACCAAGGATAATTGACCGGAGGATCCGAGGTAGGCTCCGAAATTTGCACGCGAGCCAAAATTTTGGAGGGTGGTTGTAGCCACTACAACAAGACCCTTAAAGATTTCAGGGTTTATATTTTTCACTCACATATTATTGGTTTTGTCCCAAGTACAATTGTCAAGGACATACTCACACAAACAAATCTAGGTGTTATAAGGGACAAATGGATTACCACTATTCTACAATATGATATTAAAATAAAACAAACAAATCTTATCAAGGGTCAAGGGTTAGAAAAAATCATGGTAGAGTCCAATTGTAATGTATTAGGCATAAATTTTATTGTAGAATTAGATGAATAGGAATTTCAGGAGACTCCGCTGATCTCAGAAGTTTTTAGCACATCACTGTGGTATGCTGACATAATTTTTGTTTTACAAAACTTATATGCTCACCCTAGTTTAACTAAAATGAATGCAAGGTTCCTTAAAATGAAATCTTTGAAATTATGCATTATTGATGAGAATCTATATTGGAAAGATGTTGGAGGGATACTACTAAGTTGTTTGTTGAAAGATGAATCAGATAGGGTCTTAGAGGAGTTCCATCAAGGAGACAGTGGTGGCCATTTATACTAGAAATCTACAACTAATGAAATCCTTAGAGCTGGTTTTTACTGGCCAACCTTGTTCTCTGATGTACATAAAAAGGTCACCTCCTTCCACTAGTGCAAAATATTCATAGGAAAAAGAAATTTTCTACCTTTACCATTAAAACCAATAGTAATAGAATTATGTTTTCAACAATGGGGTCTGGACTTCATTGGTGAAATCCACCCGAGTTCCATAGACCAACACAAGTGGATTTTGACAAAAACAGACTAATTTACTAAATGGACAGAATCCATTCCCACTAGATAAGCCACTGACTCTATTATCATTCAATTTCTAGAAGGAAATATATTGTCTAGGTTTGGCTGCTCTCATAAAATCATAACTGACAATGCTCCTACTTTCAACTCCAGAAAGATCATAGATTTCTGTAACAAATATCCGACCAAGGTAGGGAACTATACTGCTTATTACCCTAAGGGGAATGGGTAGCCGAGTCCTCAAACAAGAGTTTTGTTAACATTATCAAGAAATTATTGCTGGAGAACAAAACGTCATGGCACAAATAATTAATCAATGCACTATCAGCTGACAAAGTTGCTACTAAGAAATCCATTGGAATGTCACCATTCCAGATAGTGTATGGGACTAATGTTTTTTTCCCAACTTCTTACGGAATTTTAGTGTTAAAACTTCTACAAGAAGCTCAAGTGGAGACCACTGACATGCAAAGAAGGATAAACCAGACTATTTAGTTACAACAATCAAGGGAAGAAGTTTATCATAAAATCCAAGTCACCCAAGAAAATATCAAAAGGATTTATGATAGAAGGACTAAGGCAAATGATTTTCAACTCAATGATCTTGTTTTGAAATGGAATTCTAGAAATGAGGATAAAGGAAGACATGGAAACTTTGACAATTTATGGAAAGGGCCTTTTAAGATTGAAGCTTCAAGGGGAAATAATGCATTCCTGTTAATAAATTTGAATGGAGAAGAGCTGCCAGGTGGAACTGTGAATGACATGCATCTTAAGCCTTATTTCCTATCAGAGTAAGTGAATTCATTCATCACCATTGTAAAATACCATCTTACTTTTATATTGCAAGAGTGGAGGTGACTATCATCAGATGTTGAAGCCCAGAGTGAAGGCTCTGAGCTTCTATTTGATGTGTTGCCATAGATATGAATAAAAGACAAGTGAAACAGTTCAGTTGGAAGATCTTTGTAGCATGCCCAATGGATCAAGGCTATTGAATCTACAGTGTTCTTAGCACCTCACAAGGAGGATGCCATCACCATTGGAGCCACTGTTAGGGTCCTATATTTCGTAGAAGGAGTTGGTTTTACCTGATGATTTTATATTTAAAAAATGTAAATAATGTTTCATGTTTGGAATTTATTTCCAAAAGAATATATATATATATATATAGAAAAAGAAAAAAAATTGTAAGGGACAGAAAAAATAGAATAAAGAAAGAAATGAAAAGAAAAGAAAAGAAAAACAAAAAATGTGCGAAAATGCGTGAAAATGTCCCCCTAGGTGAGCAAATCTAAATTCCACCAAGAAAAATAAGTATTACATTAGTTTACATTTAGAAATTTTGAATAAAGTGTACATCTTGTTTAAATGCCACTTGGTAAATAGGAAAATTAGAAACAATTTGGGCTAATCACATTGTTTAATCGTGATTAGGCTACGAATATAATAGGTGAGATTAGTGAATAAATTAAAGTCTTGGTTTAATCGTGATTAATCGAGAGGAAAAGTCATTAAAAAATGTGCGATGCTAGTTCAAATGAAACATTGAATTTTTTCTAAATAGATTTTAGGAGAAATTAGTTTTTTATTAACTTTACCTTAAGTAAGGGTTAATCACGCTTTAATGTGCTTGTAATCAAGTTTGAAATATGTATTTTAGCCTAAGGTTTCACTTTCAAACAAGATGGATGACTAAGATCGTCCCCCGCTCAGATCAACGACGGGTGAATGTTTTCGCCCCCTTGATCTCAACTACACTTTTTCCATTGGGGGGGGGGGGGGGGTCTGAAGCTCCTTCTACGTGGCACCCTCTCGCCATTTCGTAGCCCCCCCCCCCTCACTTTTCTCTCATCATGACCCCAACCCTAAAAAGTCTTCCGCTTACGACTTCCACCACTTCCACTTCCACTCACCGCCAACCACGTGGACCTCTTGTCCCCACATTCCATCAACCCTACATGCCATGACATATCTCTAACCCCACCATAATTACCACCTCGTCCTACCTTCCCACCACGCACTTTCTGCCACCTCACCCTCGTAGACCCCACTCTCATGAACACTCCCGACTCTTAAACTAAACCTGATCACTCATTTCCTCCTAATCTGATGATGCCATCTAGCACCCCTCTCGCCATGTCAACAAATTGTTACTACATTACCTCCCTTTTGCTCCCTGTGCAATAGATCCACTCCCCAATAACGGTAACAAATTAATGGTTAATTGGGAAATCAATCTATATAAACACTCTAAAACCATAAAAACTCTTTCTTTCACTGTGTCATATGATCAACAACAGGTTACAGATTCATAAGCCGCAATAGTGACCGATTAAATTGCCCATCCATTACTGTTCCAAACCATCATCAGGGACCCAATTCGGCACTCCTCTGTCATTATCCAACTCCAGGTAATCTGTGACCTTTTCTCATCTCAACAAATTCATCATGTTGCCTAAAATGAAACTCCCCAAAGGAAAGGGAAAGAAACTAGAAGAGAACCCCATGCTACCCCCACCTGTAGACTTAGATCATGTACCCCTATTAGACCCGCATTATAAAATTGCTGAAACCAACTATGAATTCGACCTGTCCGAACTTCAAAGTTGGTTAAAACATAAATTCCTTGACCAAAGTGATGAAATTAATCTGTGGGAGTTTACCCTACCTCAGTTCATGTTCCCACAAAGCCATTTTTTCCCAGAGTTAGTTTCCTGGTGTCATGTGAGTTATGTCTCCTCTCAAAGAGATATCATAAGTCGCAATGGTGAAGTTTTAATAACTATCACAACTGAAGCCATTTCCCAAAAGGTCCTGGTAGCAATCCTAGAGTTAGCTAAGCCACTGGCAATAGACTCTCTCACAGAGCTCTACAAGAATTTAACTTTTCACAAGAGAGCCAAGATCTTTGAATATTTTCTGCTTGAAGATGCCCAATTACTGAAAAACAATCCTCCATATTCATCTTCCATGTTCCCTGAGGGAACCAAGCAGATTATTTCCATCATCTCTTACATTCTTAGTTATCATTCTGACCAATGGGTTGATGAGGCCATTGTTGGCTTCCTGTCAATTTTCACCACTGGTGAGAAACCAATCATTTTTAATTATAGTTAGTTTATTGCAGAGGCTATGCATTATTAATTTATCAAAATTTCTACAAATGGAGCTTTCAAATACTCCTTTGTTTTAGTGTACATGTTTATTTATCAACAATTAGACATATTCCATTTTACCTTATAGAAGATGGATGAGAAGCGTAATGCTCAGGCAGTCATACAATGGACATCCTTGGTGAGAAGGAATTCCAAAAAATTCTCTTTCACAGACTTTGTGGACCAATTCTTATACATAGTGGTATTTCTCCTACATAGTGATGTGAAACCTAGGATAGGTGAAGACATTCAAAAAATTCTACATCTCACTAATCAAGTAAAGACAGGGGACTGATATCTTTACCAAACCTACCCAGAAATTCAGATATATGGGTGTGAGTTTCCACCCTACAAACTACCCAAATTTGTGCCTATGAGACTTTTCTCATTAGAGTACATTCGGTAGATGATTCAAATGGACGATCTACATTTCGTGGTAGCCAAGAAGAATTATGAGCTCAATATTATAGACAAAGTAGGACCTTTTGTCTACAATACTAGATCAACTAGTAAGGAAGCTGATTTGCCGCTGAATCAAATGAACTTTAAATTGAGTTTCACCTAGCCTTATGACCCTTTTGGCTTGATCTCAAAGCTAAGGGTGGAGCAAAAGACCACACCTTATTCACATACTCCTCAACCAGAAATCAAGTAGTATATGAACCAGACTCAATGGGTGGAAAATACAATACAAGAGGTAGAGAAGCAAGTTATCTCTACTACAACCACTCAAACACCCATACCTAAAGAGAAATAGGAGAAGAGAGGAAGAGAAGAAGAATATTACCTAGTGATAGAAATAGGCGCAAAAGATTTCCTAGTTTATACAAAGAAGAAAAAAACCAACACTGCAAATGTTTTTCAGCGGGACATAAAATAACAACAAACTATTGTAATGATCGGTCCTCATGTGTCTAGCAGAGAGGAGGATATAATCATAGGGTTATCGTCTTCATCTACTTCCAGAGATCCTCTAGAGACACCAAACAAAATCGATTTGTCTCAAGACACTACTAAGCCCAACATTTTTGCCATATACAAGGAAATTAAGAAAAGGAATGAAATACCAAAAGTCTCCACTTATACATAGTTCTGGAATCAAATAATTGTATCTCAGGACATATTACTATCAACATTTGACTCAGAGAAGGAAAAAATGGAGATAGCATTTCTTGAAACCAAAGTGACAGCTCCCAGGTCACCTATAGATTACAAGGACTCTGTGTTAACTTTTTATGCACATCATAGCCATCCCATAGACCAGATGAACCCGCACAAAAAAACAAGTGAGATGATGTATTTCACTAATCAGGAGCTCAAAATTTGCCAAAAATTCAAAGTTGTCAGAATGATGTGGAACCTGAACGACTGCATAGATCTCGCCATCATGATTCTGGCGCAGCTTGTTACACAAAAAACTGATATCATGTTATCAAGATATCACGCTTTGATATTTTTTCCAAACAAGCGAATTTAAAAAAAAAAAAGATAGCTGAGTCAGTAGTCCATACTGATGATGTGGCGCTGACTGGGTAGGTGATATGGCAGGTTGACTTGGTCAAAAGAATTCTCCAATGAATGGACAAATTGGGTGGTGCCAAGCAGCACCTTGTTAGTGGCCCAAGTGGAAAGTTTTGTGTGGTCCATGTGTTTTTATGGTGGCCAACATCAAGCTGCCATGTGGTAGCTTGAGGACCACCAAAATGGTGCAAGGGTCCGATGAGAGGCAGTAGGGGTCAAACCCATGCCCTCTGAAACACTAACACAAAGGCTTCGCCATTACACGATACATGCATTTCTTAACCATATACGTTTTTCTTTATATTTATGTAGACATGTGTGTGCGGTTTGGGAAGTGGGGCCAGCCCACATGGTTTATAGACGACCCATGTGAATGCGGCCACGTCAAACTTCCAACATTTAATGTGACTTCTAGAGGGAGGGGGACCAATGCTAGGGGCTAGCCCCTGGGTACATAGACCCCCCATATGACCATTATTTTTGTTTTTAGGCCTTAGAGGCAAAATTAACTGTTTGATAAATCCACCCGGATTTCAGCGGATTTGGTGGCCCCTTAGAAGAGAATGGTGCAAATTTGTAGGATGATGTTGGATTTTGTGCAATTTATAGAGCGAATAGTGGAGAAATTAGGAGAGGTCATAACTTCTCCATTTTTTGACCAAATTGGGTGCAAAAAGAGGCTAGATACTATTTTGGACATTTTGGATTCATTGGAGCAGGTTTCATAATCAAAGGAGCACTTTTAGATACGATTTTTGCAAATTGAAGTTTATGGGTGCCATGCTTAGCCAAAATGTTGAATCAGTTTATGGAGGAGTTTGGAGATGGAGATGACCTTGGAGGAGTTTTCTAGCCTCCATGTTCTTTCTGCAACAGCTATTACATCAATGTTGTAGCTTTTATTCCTCTTTTCTCTATGCATTTTTGAGAAGAGACTTGTTTATGTAGTTCAAGTGGATTGTGGTACTGTTGATGCTCTATGAAATTGGAATATGGGTCCTTGGTGTAAGATGCCTTTGTTTGCTTAAATTTTGCATGTTTGACTATAGGTTGACATGTATATGGAATGATAACTCTTGTAGAATTTGTTTCTTTGAAAGAGAAACTAACCATTCCATTTCTCAACACTTTATGTACTCTTTTTTCTCTAAACATTTAGCATAATGAGAAGGGGTCATGCCATTAGAGATGATCCAAGGAGATGTGGCCCAGGAGGCGTGAGCTCCTTTAACAATGGCTGGTGTATTACTAATTAATGCATTCTTCCATTCAGTGTTTTGATTTCATGTTTAAAGTTTTTCATGAAATTAACTTAAGAAAACACACATAAAAACTCATGTTTTTACTTGCTATTTTGGAGTACAAACCTCAAGCACATTTTTGTATTCTGATGAGGATCTTAGCATAGAAAACTAATATTCCACATTCAGATCAAGTTGGTATCAGAGCATTGGTTTGCTTTGTGCAAGGAGGAATTGACTGTTGTTTGCAAGTGAATGTGTTTTGAAGCTCAAGTGAGGAGAAGGTTTTGGAAAGGAGAGCAAGATTGTTACAATCTCTACCACCAGTTCTACCTCAAGTTGCAGTAGAAGCTTCAAGAAAAGCATGTGCCAAGGAGTAGAGCCTGCAAGAATGTCAGAGGATGTGAAGTTTTTTAGAAAGGCTTTCTTAGACATGGCAGAAATGGTGAAATTCCTCTATGAAGAGAGGAATACCAAATTGCAAGGTGAAAGCTCTAGACCTCCAAGAGGAGAATGTTCTCTAAGGGAAGAAGGTAACAAGAATTGTGATAAACCATCATTTTCTCCACAATCTTCATGTTTTTCTACAAGTCTTATGCAAGATGCTAGTGTAGAAAGTCCCTCAGAGAAGGAACATGGACAAGTTTGTACCTTTTGTCCACATTATGTGGAGGATGAGGTTCTATCAACACCCAAATTCAAGGAGATGAAAGAAGAGAGCCAAAGAGTCCAAGAGGACACATCCAGAATCAAAAGAGAGTTTGAAAACATCTTTGTATGTCAATCAAAAGATGAGGAAAATGGTAAGAATTTACATCTTTCTTCTTTACACGAAAGTGTTGATGTAAATTCATTTGTAGCATTTGAAAAACATAGTAAAGGCATTGTATCCAGGCTCTTGGCCAAGATGGGTTACAAGGGAGAAGGCCTTCGAGTAACCCATCAAGCCATTACAAACCAATTTGAGGAAAAGGAGATGCCTAAATATCAAGGCTTAGGCTATGTTGCAAAAGAACAATGGTTTCCTAGTGACAGCTCATGGGTATCGTGTTCCTTTTGCCATAAAAGAGGAGATGAGGAGGCAAGATGTTGGGATTTGCATCTAGAATTGGTACCCACTTTTTTCTTCCTCAAGTATAAGGAGGACTTGAAGTGAAAAAAATCTCTAAAGAGAGATGAACAAGTTGAAGAATAAACGAATCCAATTTCTTCTTGCCATGCAAGTTCCTCATGCAAGAAGCATAAGCCAAAGGACAATGAAAATAGGTATAATCATCATGTTAATTCAAATGATTTTCATAATGCAAAACAACATGCGTATTTGAATAACATGTTGATAAATGTGTTTCCATGCACTATTTTCCTTTCATCTAACAATTGTGTAGATAAGTTCTATAAAAGGAAAGAGCTTTTTGAAATGCAACGCACCCACTAAGTGTACTTAGGTGAGATGCAACGCACTTTGCCTATGGAGCAGGTGAAATGATCATGTTTTGACCAATTTTGAGTGTTTTTTCATGGAGAACTTCTCAGAGAAGCTGTAATCAGTTGACCTTGTTCCTTTAGGGGTTGGAACAACACTTTTAGGGACTTAGGAGCCCTTGGTTTATCGACATTTTATGCTTTGGGTTGCAGTGCCCAAAAATGTCTATAACAGTTTCCCCCTAAAGCATGAGGTCGTTAATCTTTTTTCATGTCGGGTGAAATGCTTTATCATGAGGATCTGAAGTTCTTTCAAGCTGGGAGGAGACCTGTAATAAGATACAATACAATACATTATCTTCATAATATTTTCATGATCTAGCTGAGACGGGCATTCCCATGCTCAGCTTTATAAATTCATTTCCATTTACATAGGACAGACAATCGTCTGAGTGTAGACTGATGATTCTGGTAGAGCCATCATCCCTTTGATTGGATGATTATCTGTGCAGCAATGATGTACATTTGATGTCTTTATTTCCCTGAATATATATCGTAGCCCGGATGGATGAAACTAGATCCGGGGTCTCCAATCTCGTTCGATCTTCACTCAAAGTACAAGTCGATCCATGTGAGAGATGTTCTGGAGTCGAACATGGAAAGACATCGCCTGATTACCAGCCAATGATGTAAGCTGTTAACAGGCGTGAGAGGAATCACCGATAATGATAACGAACCTCAAGGTATTGCAGTATAATTCACGTGGTGTGAATAAAGGACTTGGCGTCAAACACCACACAAAATATTTCGGTCGAAGGCCATTGACGTAAACTTGTCGCCGGAAGTGAGAAACTTGCCATTGAGGCATGCAAGCTTCAAAGTACTAAAAGGGGTGTCCCTAGATCGACTTCTTGGATAATGAGCTGATGTCAACAAGAAGCAATCCGTCATAGGAGGGCCTTAATGAATCCCACATCAATGACACGAAATAGAGCAAATGATTTTAATGGAGGTGAAAACGATCTGGTGATATAAGGTTCAGGGTGGCGGTCATGAAAGAATGGAGCGTAAATGTATTACAGCGGGTGAGACACAGGTGAGTTCTCTAAGTGACTTCTCTTAAACATATCGGCGACACTGATGTGATGGATTGGTGGCATTAACCCCAAATGTGGATGGTGTGATGGGACCATGGTGATGTGACCGGTGAATGAAACAACCCAACCCAACTTGGATGCGGAGTGAAAGTGTCATGTTCAAGAGCGACTTGCTACCAACAAATTTTATTCAAGTTTTCTTCCCAATTTTCCCCAGTCATTGCTGACCAGTACCTCTTTATTTTTGTCAAGCTTGAGGAGGATAACATATGCTTGTTCTATAATTTTCCCTTCGGTCAAACCCATTGCTATGTTTTAACAAGCCTAGCGAAAGTGAAACTCGTTCTTGTCTGCTATGGACAAGTTTGTCGCTATTAGGTTTTAACGAGTTTAACGACAAAGATAACTCGGTCCTTTTCAATTTTAGAGAGTCTGACAAGGGACGTAAAGGAAACTCCAAAATCCTTTTTTGTCATCTAATCCCTTAAGTCTGAAAAAGTATAAAACAATACAGAAGGGATGAATTTTCGATACTTTTAATGAGCCGAACAAACAAGCGCTCGATCTTTTTGTGTAATAATCCCTTAGGTCCAAAAAGATTAAAATCTAAAGGAGGGATAGCACTTCCAGTCCCTTTAATGAGCTGGAGAGGCCAATGGCTCGGAAATCTTTTCATATTTTACGAGTCAGTTGAAGAGAGCTTAAAGGAGACTCGTCTTTGAGGAACGAGTGATAAAATTGGGTAACAGCTGATTCCAGGTAAGGTTTGGAATTTTCCAATCACGGCAGTGTTACAAGGATGGCTAGCGGGATCACTCTTCGCAGTTGTTCCTCAAAAGGGGTAAACAATCAAATGGAGGTGAATGATCGGCCGATACAGAGTGGAGGTGATGATGGGAACACGACCAAGGCTTTAAAGGTTGAAGTACTACATTCACGATGGTTATTTACCGGGAATTGGTTCATTTTTTATTGAGCTTAAACGCTGGGGAAAACATTTGCTCATTGCTTATGTTTAATTTTTAACGAGCATGAAGTCCGCGTTAAAATTGCTCGATTAAACGGTCATTTCTTGACTTTACCATAAATAGCTTTGTCTTTTCAAATATTGTATTGCATGCTCAATTGCTTCATCAAACTAGTTAGAAATGAACAATATATGTTTGAAAAATGAGTTAGGACAGTAATATTTTACTCGAATTACGTAAAAAGTAATTTAAAAGTGCTTTTACCTCTCATTTTACCATTTCATTTGAGCATGAAGAAGAGGACATGCTTGCTTTACATGATCCGGTTACAGTAAACGCACTGCGGAACTGTGGCTTGCTGAAGTTTTTCCGCATTTCTAGCATGAGACAACAAATCAACTTGCTGCAGTATTTTCTCGATGCTTGGGATCCTACCAGCCAGGTGTTCTAGATTAGGGGCAAATCCATCCCCTTGACTGTAGTGGACATCTATTTTTTGACCGGCTTATCGAGGCGGGGTGCCCCCATCTCTTTATCAGGTTCGGCCCGAGGAGGTGAATCTGTGAGAGATTATGTTCGCAGGTATTGCAGAGAGGGATCTCAGCCGAGTAAAGATGGCAAGATCATCATCCGAGATGTCACTGACAGGTCCCTGAGGACTATTCTGTTCACTTTTGGTAGGATGGCTGGTGGTGCGGCTCTTCATGTGGCCAACCGATCTTATATGCAGTACGCCTTGGAATGTCTCCAACCGAAGGTGTTCAACTGGTGTGACGCAATACTCCTTGTGATGAAAGAACAGTTGACCAAGGTGAAGAGACGGAGACTAAAGAACTTTGGATATGGTTCTATCTTGACCGCCTTCGCCTTGGAAAAGATACCACTAATGCAGCCGCAGTATATTGCACTCGGTTTACCTCCACCGACTGAACCACGTATGCAGAGATGGGTCGACCATATGTCTAGGCATGCTGGTCAGTCTCAGATTTCCTTTTCTGATACCTTCTTTGGGTGGTTTGATCGTAAGGAGATGGTTTATTCCGAGTATCCATATGCTGGTATGGACTTCCGGGGTGACCCAGATTTGGTACTGCCAGCTGGCGAACAATGCAGTGCCATTGGTAAATTCTTTGACCATATTCTTGTTTGTCGTTTTTCTTTTATAATGTCCTCGTGCTTTATTCTGTCAAGACTAATCAAAACTCGTGTTCATGCAGATGTCGATCCTGTTCGGCCAGTAGTACGCCTGAGAGTGCCAGTTGCCGCCCCAGCAGGAGAGACTGTTGGAAGGGCTATCCTTCGCGACCTCGATGTGGCCGAGACTCTTTCAGCACTACAGGATCAGGTCAAGGGCCTCACTCTCGGAATTCCATATGTGAGGATTGACGAGATGCCTTTGAGGTTGCAGCAACATACTACTGGCGTGCCAAGTCGATGGACTAGGCTTTTACGCATGATTGCACAGGCAGTGACTTGTTATCATGAGCATCATTAGACTAGGGTGTCCCCTAGTGTTTTGAGTTTTGGGTCATTTGACCGATTTTGTCTTGGTTACAGAACATTATGTGTAAACCATAAACAGTTATATATATATTTTTTATTTTCGGAGTTTTATTTTGGTTAAGTTGCATGATCCTGATGCAAATATTGATGAGATGCTTCTTTTTATAAATGTTGCAAATGTCTATCTAACACATAATTTTCTAATGAGTCAGTTAATGCTTTTAAGGTTCTGGAAATATGCTGATATTGAATAAAATCAAATTGCCTTCCCAAAATCTTGACCCTTAGGAACATGCGATAGATAGCTGGATTTCGGACGGAGTAGATACCAATGAGTTGTAGTATGACGAGCTGTGAGTCTAGCCTGACGACCAGTTGATGTATGCCATGTGTGATGGCATCAGAGAGAAGTTCTATCAACGCGCTATATTCAGCGATGTTATTCGTTGACCGACCAATGCATACCCCTCTGAAACTTACTAACTCGCCGCTTGGGTCAAAAATGGCCCAGGCTGCAGAAGATAGGTTCTGTGAACTACAACTTGCTCCGTCAGCATATCCAACAAAAGATTCCAATAGGTTCGACATCTCCGAAAAATGTAAGAAGTGGATTTACTTGACCAAAACAAATACTTTAGCAAAAACAAAAATGTAACAAAAGCATATAGGTTACCACACCGAATCATGCATAGTAATGCTTAAGATAGAACCCCTTACAAGGTTGTGCTAGTGGAATCCCGTCATAATCCATTAACTCGTAGGCTCCTTTTGCTAACACTCGCTTAACAATATAGGGGCCCATCCATAAAGACTTGAATTTACCTGCCCCAAAATTATCGGATTCTTGGTCATAAAGCAAGACCAAGTCACCTTCTGAGAAGACACGGGGTTTGACATTCTTGTCGAACTGCGCCTTGACTCGTTTCTTATGGGCTTCATTAGCCAAAGTAGCAACACGATGGGTTTCATCCAATTGGATTAGTTCCAAGAAATGAGCCTCCTCTTCTGAAGTCCCAGGGAGAAGGTCGATTGCGAGTTTGAGGGACGAGATTTCGCACTGAACAGGTAAAATTGCTTCTAGGCCATACACCAGTTGGAAAGGTGTAAACCCAGTTGCATTTCTTACCGATGTTCAGTATGCCCACAAGGATGAGTACAGGATCAGGTGCCAACTCCTTTTGTGAACTCCAATCATCCTTTGTAGCATGCGCTTCAGGACCTTGTTGATTGCTTCAACTTGTCCGTTGGCTTGCGGTTAATATGGAGTAGAGCTGTCGTGAGACAACCCTAATTTGGCAGCTAATTCGACCATCATGTGATTGCGAAAATGCGATCCATGATCTGTGACTATAGCCTGTGGGACGCCGAATCTGGCGACTACATGATTGAAAAAGAAAAGGGCAACTGTTTCACCTGTGTTATCTAATGTAGGCATCGCCTCAGCCCATTTGGTAAAATAGTGAACTACGACTATGATATACCCATGCCCCCCGGTCGAGGTGGGGTTACATGTCATGAAATCGATGCCCCATTTGGCGAATGGCCCAATGGCAACTATTGGCTGCAGAGGTGTGGGTGGTCTTCTGGTTTTGCTATCGAAAATTTGACAGGCATGACAACTTCTGACTGTGGTTATGCAATCTTTGAACATTGTTGGCCAGAAGTATCCTGCTCGTAAAAAAAAATTCGTTGTAGTGTAACCAGATTGATGCCCCCCACACGCGCCTGAATGGAAATCATTCAGGACTTTTCGGCCTCCTCATGAATGAGGCACCTCCTCAGAACTGTATCGACACCACGACGGTAAAGTGTATCACCGACGATCATGTAGTCTTTTGATTGGTATCGAATACATTTTTGTTCGGAGCAGGAGGTATTGGGCCTATATTTTTGGGTTTGGAGATAAATGATTATATCTCCATACCATGGATTGCTTGAAGATATCAGAAACAAATTTTCGTCCACGATCGTTTCTTCGGATGTTTCATCGTTGGACGACGATGCGAGATCGCGTAATAACTCTGCAAAAACCAGTGCTTTCTTTGACTTGGATTTTACAAATTCCAGATCAAACTCTTGTAGAATTGCTATCCATTTTGAATATTTCCCCCCAGCAACTGTCACGACAATATATAAGTCATGGGGTTGCAATCTGACAGAATGGTAGTTTTTCGAAAGAGGACATAGTGTCGAAATCTCTGTATCGCTTGAACAGCTGCGAGCGCTAGCTTTTCAACATAAGAATATTTGCTTTCTGTATCATTGAAGTTCTTACTTAAATGATATATAGGATGTTCGATTCCGTTGTCTTCTTGAACTAAAACCATTGCGATGGTTGTATATGCTGTAGCCAGATACAAGTTAAAGTCTTTTTTATAATCAGGAGCGTACATTAATGATGCTTTCATTAGGGAGTCTTTCAAAGCATCAAAGGAAGCTTGCGCGACCTGATCCCAAATGAAGGGCACTTCCTTTTTCAATAGACGAGTATAATCTTTAGCAAGTTCGGTGTAATTAGGAATGAACCTCCTTAGAAAGTTTGCTTTCCCTTGGAGTTTCTGAATCTGAAGCAAATTCGAAGGTGGAGGCAAATTTATGATTTCCTGACCTTACATGGGTCGAGACGAATTCCGTCTTTCGAGACTACAAAGCCAAGTAAACGACCAGAACTGACACAGAACACACATTTGTGTGGATTGAGTCGTATTTTGTAGTGTCGGCAACGTAGAAATATCGCTCTTAAATGCTGCGGATGATCAGTCCGCTTTCACGAATGAGCCGGAAGGTCGTCGAGATATGTTTGAACGATGTTTTTGATGTCATGGAAGGCATTTGCCCTCTGAAATGTTGCCCCTGCTTTCTTTAAACCAAAGGGTAATTTTTGATATGCGAATATACCCCATGGACAAATAAATGCAATCTTTGACTGGTCCTGTGGGTGGATATTTATTTGATTATACCTGGAGAATCCATCCATAAATGAAAAGATTTCACATCCGGTGCATTCATCAATTATCTGGTCAATGAAGGGTGTAGGGTAGTTGTCTTTTTGGACAAACTCGATTTACATCCCTATAATCGACGCACACTCTAATCGTTCCTTGTTTTTTCATAACAGGAATAATATTCGATACCCAATCGGTTAGAGGAACCGGGTAAATGAAACCAGCATGGAGAAGTTTTTAAACTTCTGCCTTGATAGCAGCGGCTTTCTTGGGGTGCACCTGCCGTAGCCGTTGTCGTACTGGTTTGACATCTGGATACATCTTGATTTCGTGTTCAACAATACTCAAGTCAATGCTTGGAATTTCATTATATGACCAAGCAAAGGCATCTCTGAATTCGCGAAAAAGAGCGTTATATATTTCCAGTTCTGAAGGAGAACAACATTTGCCAACATAAATATTCTCTACAACATCTGTTTTGGTCAAGATATTCATGGCGATAGTCTCTTCAATGTTGGAAAAGTTTCGCTCGGAATCCACCGTGTTTACAGTATTTGATAGAAAATCAAAAACTGAAGGATGATAAAGGTCATAAGGAGTATCTTCTTCACAATCCGGAAGAAGGGAACGATGGTGGTAATCTTCCCATGGTGCCCCTTCAATTACCATTGATTGAACAATTCCTTCGTCGGTGTCATGCACTCGCGACCAAGGATCTGAAGGGGTGCCATGTTCCTTAGACCTATCTATCCAAACGCTTGATGAGGGTTGATTTGGGTTTGCCTCCCATGCTAGGAACATTGTTTGCTACAATATCTCTATTGGGCTTGGAGGCAATACCTGCGCATGATCCATGTTGATATCGTTTTCTGAGATCTTTTTAATTCAATATATCATATTGCAGGATCCTACCGACGCTACTTCCGCCAGATTGATTGGAGGTGGAAGGGCAAAAGTTCCCATTGATATAGGGTATTTTAGTAGGCCTACTCTGATATTTTGAAGCGAATGGGGGCTTCCATGGATCATTGGAATGCTTCCCGTAACTTGAGAACCATTGGGGAGGAAATTTTGTTTATCGACGATTGTAATCCCTCCTTGAAAGGGAAATGAAATCTTCCTAAAATAGGTCGACACAACAACAGCCATAGCATATATCCATGGTCTTCCCAGTAGGATGTTGTAATCGAGGTTTCCGTCGATTACTTCAACATCTATTTCTACTGTTTTCCCCCCTAGTTCAACCTTCAAGTTACTTAGAATACCATATGGGGTATATGTTCGTCCGTCAAATGCTTTTAATGTCGTCGAAGATCGCGACAAGGTTGGAGATCCTAAATTTTTCTAGCAACTCATCGACATAATACATGTAGATGCCCCCTCATCAATAATTGTTCGATGAACAGTTTTGTTGAGGGCTTTCACTTGAACGAGGAAAGCTAGTTGAGCTGGCAACTAAGGATCGTATCCTTTATGATTAAAGGATACAAGATTGGAATCCTTTGGGTTTATCCCACCGATGGCCGATAATAAAGCCTGCTTTTGGGATGGGCAATTTTGCAATACCTCAAGTGTCGACATAGTGGATGGCGATTGGGCCAGATCTTCCACTATATTATAATGTTGTGCCGCTCTAGCACGAGGATTAAATGTCGACTTGTGTACTACTCCCTTTGGCGGTTTTATTGTCAACTCAGGAATGATGGGCAGCGCAACTTCTGTCGAAGTTGTTGTCAAACTACTAGGTTGATCTTTATCCTTGTTGTTCGACAACTGTGGATTCCCGTAATCTTTGTTCCTTGTCGATATCAAAGCATCACTTTTCTGTTTGGAAACCGACAACATCAGCACTTGAGACGGGGAAGCATTTCCACTGTCAACCATATTTGTTCCCAGATTTGGAAACGGATCAGTTAATACTGCCGAGGTTTTTGAATTCTTGAAGAATTTTTTAAGCTCAGCTCTATGTGGACAATTTGCTGTCCAATGATCCTCATCACATATAAAGCATGGACGATTTGGTTTCCTATTTCCAGAAGGGTTTATAGAAGATTTTTTAGGTGATGATTCCTCCTCTTTCTTCTTTTTCCCTTTGTTTTTCTTCTTGCCCCCTGGTTGCTTGGTTTCTTTGCCTTTATCTGTCGAGACGACATTTACTTCCGAGGTAAGAAGTTCCTCTTTTGCATTTGGACTGGAAATCTTACGGGCCTTTTTAGATGTAGCCTTTGTCAATTTCGTGTCTGTTGCACCTATCACGCCATCGCCGGCATGAGAGTCAATTGTTTGATTTAGGAGGAGGGGGGACCGAAAATTCCGGTCTGGGAGCGTCAGATATTTTATCTTAGAGCATGCCAGACTGAGTATAAATCAAGTCTAAATATTGCGCACGAGAAATGACTTGCTCTTCGGTGACAACTCCCCCTTTTGCCACATCTTCCATAATGGAAGGCAATAATGACTTAATAAACCATTCAGCTAAAAGTTGATCAGGAACATACGTTTTTACCATTCTACGACGACGTTGCCACTCATGTATATGATCAGATATGTGAGTGGCCGTTGTTTGTTTGAAATTGGTAAGAAGTTTCGTTCCCGTTTCGTACCTTATCGGTAACTGAAAATGGGTTAGAAAGGTTGTGGCTAGGGTACTGAAGTTGTCAAACGAAGCTCTGGGCAATTCGATAAACCATTTTGCTGCCGAACCAGTTAACGTCCTCTGAGAAAGGCAAAGCCTAATCGAATCATAATTTAGGGTGTTTGATGAACACCATAGATGAAAGGTGATCACATGATTCGACAGATATTCACCCGGATTTCCATTAAATTTAGGAATATCTGATGGAAGTTTATGCGGAATCGCTGGCCACCAAGGGGCGTAAGCGATTGGATCGTTTGTTAACCGATTTAAACAGGTAACTCTAAAGTTACCACGAAGGGTAACTGTTGATTCAGGTTAGGTGAAGCATACCCAGGATAAGATGGAATCGCCTGAGCAGTTGGTCTTTGCATACCAGCATAATGCATTTGATGCTAGTAACTTTGGTAAGGTTGGTGGGCATGACCATTATAGAATGGCTGATTTTGACCGTTTTGAATATACGGCTGCCCACTATTTGCAAATATTTGTTGCTCAGATCCTTGGTATACTTGTTGGAATTGCGGTTGTTGGTATTGCACCAACCATGGTTGTGAAGCCATGTGTTGTTGCCCGATACTAACTGTTTGACCAAGATGTGGGGTAATTGTACCCTTTTGGACCTGTGTCATTCCACCAGTCGGCAATTGTGGTTGAGTCGCAGGGTCAAGAGGCTGTTGCATTACAACCTGTGAAACCTGAGGTTTGCATACAACAGGCAGCGCTTGTACTTGCGACACCGTCACAATAGCTGGCGTAGTTGGTATATTTGACATAGGTAAACATTGTTGCATCGAATATACAACTCTTGGTTGTTGAGGTAGTATCGGTACCCAACTGCTAGACGTAATTCCAGCATAACCTAAATTTTGTTGTGAACTCCCGTATGGCTGTCCTCTCGGAGGGGACAACGAAAGGGTATACTGCCCCCATACGGTGGTAATCCGGTACTTAAAGGAATGGTTTTCCCTTGAGGACCGGACTGCCCAAATTGACATCCCAATGGATCAATTTGTTGAGACTCAACATAAGAGTTTCTGGATACTATTCCGGATGAACAAATAGGAACGGACCATACTGTCGAAATAGCCCCTGAGTGGGCTCCTTCTAGCGATTGAGAGCTAGTTGGGACAGATGGTATACCGGCGAACATTGTTGGAGTGATAGCAGGAAGTTCTGTCGTCGCTGTGTCGGACGACACAGTCCTAGATGTTGACAGTTGTTCAGACATTTCTAGTATATCCAAAAGATTACCTAGCGATTCTACGGGAGCTTCCGCTGGCGGTAGACTAATTTCTGATGAAGAAGGATACAAAGTGATCCCGACTGCAAATTGTGATGGAGTACTAGATGGAGGATCTTCCACAATCTCTTCTATAGCAATTAGACCAGGTGGAAGAGGTAGACCGTCAGGTCCGTAGAATATTTCTGGTGCCGAAGAAGGTATGGAATCTGCAGCGACAGATGTTTGGGGAACAACACTCTCCGAACCGGTTGTAGATGGAACTGGTTCAGTGATACAAGTGTTTACCCTCAGACTAGGATCAGTACTACTGTCCTTCGGTGGCTGCTGAACTTCTTCTGTAAAGGCAGGGATACCAGAAATGTTTGGAGTAACCAGAGTCTCTGATGTTGTTGGAACACTTGTTCTAACTTTACCAGGAGATTTGGAACCGGTTAAATGAGTTCGCTTTGTCCGTAATAGTTTTGATTCTGCAGACAAAGACGGTTGACTCATAAGCCTCCGCGACCGACGAGGTTTCAATTGACTTTCTTCCACGATTGCGGATTACTCGATCAACTAAAAATAAAGGGGAAGTATGTTTCCGAATTAGATGAATTTTAGACGCTTTTGACACAACTTGTTTTTTCAATTTTAAAGAGTCGAGAAAAAACAAAAGATGACTCTAGTCACCTTCGATTTTTAATGAGCCTGAAGTGACAAGTGCTCAGATGGACCTTTTCTGTTAAGGAGTCTGAAAAGGAATGAAAGGGACTACTCTGGAAATCTAGGCAGAGGGATTACCAAACCAATCGCAAAATTGTAAAATACTTTTTACGGTACGAAACTCAATCTTCCCAAATGTTTTGATCAGTGCATTGCGATCGATAGGGCGGTAGACACGGCTTCCTATGGATAAAGGATTAAGCCTATTGTGGTCTCCCAAAATGTACTCGAGGGTACGTGGGAGCACAAGTCCGTACTGGCACTTATCATCTCAAAGTGGAGGAATCACCCAACCAACAGTGAGAACAACAGTTACTAGGCTTTACGACGCCAGAATACCTCTCTAGCCTAGACTTCTAGATGATGTGCGTTAGGTTCCAAAGCGTTGTTAGATTCATTAAATTTATTTTATAGTTGATCTTGCTTAAGAAATTTTCCTTTTAGGTTCACCGCGTGATGTAGATGTACAATTCCTAAAATGCAATCTAAGATGATAAACAGTGTTTTATCTTCTTTGTGCAATGAAAATCCTAGCTACTAAGGAAAGAAAGACAGAATTCTTTCAACAAAGAGCAAAGAGCACACACTATATGCATTGTCCTAAATCAAACCAATCAAACAGTATAAATGCAAATGCACATGCATGTATTTGTTTTCAACCTTCTTAATATGTGAATGATAAAAATAAAGCTAATGCGCAAATCTAAATTACTTTTCAAGCGACAATTACTAACAAGTTTCTTTTCAAAATCAAAAATGAAGACAATGACAACACTTTGTGATTTGGAAATGAAGACTTGCTTTCGACACTAGAAAAACTACAAATTCAGATCAAATACAACAGTAACAGGGTAATCGACTATCAAGAGAAATCAGACTCTCTTCTATGACTGAAAACGACACTTGCGACACTTTCAAATCAAGAAACGATAGTACAATTACGTTACTTTTTTGCAAAGGAGAGCTGGAAATGACTCAACAAATACACAAAAACATTTACAATTCTTTGCACAATGGAGGCAGAATATCAGCAAGGAAAGGGGCTTCAAACAGAGGTGTACTGACCATAGGCAGCAAAACTCATGAATAGAACTGAAAATAATGAACACAGAAACCAAAATTCAGGAACAATGCCTAGTCTGAGCAGCGCACCTGTAACACAGTGAATTTGAAATGCAGCACACCTACTACACTCGGGAAGTGCGCTGAATTTCAGATTCACAGAACAGAGAGTGCGCTGGGCTAGGGACGAGACTTTGCTTGGGTTCCGGGTCACAGTTTGCAGTTCAGTTCAGGGATTTTGGCCGAGCAAGTGGTAATAATTAAATCAACAACAGGGGTAGGTCTAAGACGGTTACTAGAGCCACCACAAGGGCAATTAGAGAGTTTGTAAATCAGTTGTTTAATTCATAAACAAAACCCGAAGATTGACTGAAGCGGCATTTATCTACTTTGCATTTGCATAGCAAATGCAATTCGAAAGCTACCTGGCTCGACTTCAGGCTCTGTCTGTAAGTTTATAAAATAAACAAATGTAGATAAACAAACAACCTAGTCGCTCCCTAGTGGAGTCTCCATTTTGTTATAGGGAAAAGTGTCTATGCAGAACTGCTAATCCCACTAAGGTGTGGTAGCTACCTTAGAAACAAACAAAGTAAAGCTACTTTCATTTTCCTTTATGAAATATAGATGAGAGAAGAATAAAGGAGACCAACCTCTATCTTGCGCTTGGTTCCTAGTTTGATTCCTCTCTCTTCTGATAGTCCTTTGCTACTTGCTTCCTTGTACACCCAGCGTCACATAGTACCTGTAGAATCAAAGTAGCATAACACTATACAAGAACATGGATCTATTATCATAAACAATCTAGGATCAGATGTAAATTGACCATACAAATGCATGAAACATAAATGACACAAGAGTATGGAGGAAAACTTGAATAGCTTTATTGATAATAAAGAAAGAGCCAAGAGAGTTACAACCAGTTGTTCTGACCCAGCATCATCCTCTCAGCAAGTAATCCCTTCTTCACCTCATGCAAAGCTTAGATCACCCAACACTATGATGTTGCCTCAAGAAACCAACAACAATTCCTTACAAGATGCAAAATTCCAGCCTCTTGGATCTCTGGGATGAGGGATCCATATATAGATATCTGTAAGGGAGATGAGTCAGCTTGTGATTTGATTAGTGTCTTCCCTCTGATAGTTCTTGCTTCCACTTGGAGATTGATGATCTCTTACTCATCCTTGGTCGAATTCAGAATGGCAAGTGTCACAGGAGAAGTTTCTGGAAGATTCCATGCTTCTCCACCTCGCGGATTGACACTGCCATTTGTCTCTTCTCGCCCATCGCACCCGATAGAAGGGATTTTTGAAATGTAATGCACCCACTGAGTGTACTTAGGTGAGATGCAACGCACTTTGCCTATGGAACAAGTGAAATGATCCTGTTTTGACCAGTTCTGAGTGTTTTTTCATGGAGAACTTCTGGGAGAAGCTGTAATCAGTTGACCTTGTTCCTTTAGGGGTTGGAACAACACTTTTAGGGACTTAGGAGCCCTTGGTTTATGGACATTTTATGCTTGGGGTTGCAGTGCCCAAAAATGTCTATAAAACTAATTCCAGCGTAACTCGTATCACAGAAAACTGATACCATATGCTCAAGATATTGCGTTCTAATGATTTTGCCAAGCATTGTGAATTTTTAAAAAAAAGGACAACCCAGTCAACAATCTGTATTGCTGACATGGCACTAACTGGGCAAGTGATTCACAGGTTGACTTGGTCAAAAGAATTCTTAGATGAATAAAGTGGTGCCAAGTGGCACCTTGTTAGTGGCATAAGAGGCAAGTCTTGTGTGGTCCACGTGTTTTTGTGGTGGCCAATCTCAGGTTACCACATGGCAGCCTAAGGACCACCAAAATGGTGTAAGGGTCTGGCCAGAGGCATCGGGGGTCAAACCCGGGACCTCCCAAACAATAACCAAAGGCTTCACCATTACACCATACAAGTGTTTCTTAACCATATACATTTTTGTTTATATTTAAATAGACATGCACGCGCAATTTGGGAAGTGGGGCTAGCCCACGCAGTTTATAGACTGCCCATGTCAACGCGGCCATGTCTAACCGCCAACATTTAATGTGACTGCTGAAGGGAGGGGGGCCACCACCAAGGGCTAGCCCTTAGGCGCATGCCCCCCGCATATGACCATTATTTTGATTTTCAGGCCTCAATGGAAAAATTAACTGTTCAACAAATCTGCTCGAATTTCGGCGGATTTGGTGGCCCGTTAGTGGAAAATGGGATGAATTTGTAGGATGATGCCTAATTTGTGCAATTTGTAGAGCCAATAGCGGAGAAAATAGGAGAGGTCCTAACTTCTCTAGTTTTCGACCAAATTGGGTGCAAAAAGAGGCTAGATAGTCATTTTTGGACATTCTGGACTCATTGAAGCAGGTTTCAGAATCAAAGCAGCATTTCTAGATAGGATTTTTGTAGATTAAAGTCTCTGGGTGTCATATTCAACCAAAGTGTTGAATCAATTTATGGAGGAGTTTGAAGATGGAGATGCCATTGTAGGGGTTTTCCAGCCTCCATGTGCTTTCTGCAACAACTATTGCATTAGTGTTGTAACTTTTATTCCTCTTTTCCCTATGTGGTTTGGAGAAGAGACTTGTTTATGTACTCCAAGTGGATTTTGGTACTATTTATGCTCTATGAAGTTGGAATATGGGGTCTTGGTGTAAGATGCCTTTTTTTGCTGAAATTTTACATGTTTGACTATAGGTTTACATGTATATGGAGTGGTAACTATTGTATAATTGGTTTGTTTGAAGGAGAAACTAATCATTTCATTTCTCAGCACTTTATGTACTCTTCTTTTTCTAAACATTGAGCATAATGAGAAGGGCTCATGCAATTACAGTTGATCCAAGGATATGTAGCCCAGGAAGGGTGAACTCTTTTAATAATGGCTGGTGTATTACTGAATGATATATGCTTCCATTCAGTGTTTTGGTTTTATGTTTAAATTTTTTCATGAAATTAACTTAAGAAAACAAACATAAAAACTCATGTTTTTACTTTCTATTTTGGAGTACAAACCTTAAGCACATTTTTGTATTCTAATGAGTATCTTACCATAGAAAACTAATATTCCACATTCAGATCATCCACACTCACTAACACTTCCATGTCTGCCTCTAAATTGCATGTATCACGAAATAATGTATAGTCCCATCTCAAGTTAGAGAAGATTTCATCCTTAGCCAAGGATACTAGAGTCAAGTCAGTGGAGTTCTTGATGATCAAGTTGGAATATAATCCTAAAGATATCAATATTGGTGAAGAAATTATGAAGAAAAACGATGTTGACATAGCAGCCTTGAGAAAACAATTAAAGTTGCCTACCACAGAGGATCCACATGCCAAGGAGCTAGGAGAGAGTGAGAAGCAGAAAGGGGACATGTTCAGGATAGTCATCGAGATAAACAACTAAATGAGATATATGGAGATAGAGTTAGAGAAACTGCTCAAGGAAAAAGAGTAGGTAGATAAGTTGGCCATAGTTCCTCTTACTGCAGTTTCGATTTGCAATGGCCATAGCTATAGGGGCATCTGGATCTACATCAACAAAAAAAAAAGATTTAGCAAGTGAGCTTGCTAAATCCATAGACGATCTTTCGATTCAGGAACAGGAAATTTTTAAGTTAAGAGCTCAGCTTAAGACGCTATCATAATAGAAGCTAAAAATTGATAGCTTTTATGTGGCAGAGTTTCCAAAAACCCATCAGTTAAATAAAAAAATTGAGTAGTTTCATAGTGAATCAGTTATGGGACAAAATTTGGCCCAAGCCAGAGAACCTATATGGATAGAAATCACTGAAGCCATCATAGAAATACGGCCTTATATACAAATCATTTTTGAATAGCAAGAGTTAGTGCATAAATCCCAAGAGGTGATCAAGCATATTAAAGTACACTTGGGGTAGAAACCCAGGGAAGCTACAACCATCATCAAATTTCTGAATTCTAAGAACAGAGAAGAACTACAGGAGCTGGGAACTCAAGATAGAACAAAGACCATCCTGGAGGTGAAAAGGATGCAGACCTAAAAAAGGACTCTTATGAATCAGCTGGATCAAAAATGCCAAAACTTAGAAACCAACATAGACAAACTTCACAAGAATTTGCAAGTGATGAACATGAAAGGTCTGCCAAAGTTTATTAATATAGAGAATAAGCTCATGAGCCTAACAGAGTACTAGAACAGATTAAGCAGGAGGGGCCAAAACAAATGAAAGTTTGTAGGGATCAAAGGGCATATCATAGGGAAGGAATTCATGGAAGCATTAGATTTTGATTTATTTATGAGTCATGAGGTCCGTCACCTATTTTTCATCAAGCCAACCATTCAGAAATACAAGGATGTGGGTGAAAGCTATAGTAAATTGATTAAGTTTTCAATCCCAAGTGAAGATAGGTGGGAGAAATTGTGTGAATTATTGGAGTAATCCATAATTGGACAGCAAGCAAAAACAATGCAACAGATTTTGACGGCGAGTCACCAACACGTTTCTAGAAAACAGGGCCAACATTTAGCAGTTTGAAGATTCCTATTATTTTGTTATAATTTTGTAATCAATTTAGACATTAATAGGATTCCATCTTGACCTTTTGAATCAAGATATTTTGTAATTATTTTTGTATAAATACTTCAAACTTTGGGGTATTAGTGTTGGGATTAGTTTTGAAGAATGGATTTATGTTTTAAAGAGGCTCACAGAGCTATCATTGAACATATTTTAGTAATACAGTGCAAGAATTACATGATTCTTGTGCCAATTTCGTTGGTGAAGTGCATCGTTCGCTGTTGAATGTTTTCATTGTTTTTCAAATATGTTTCTACAATCTAAATTATTCTAAGAAGAGTACGAGCAAAATTTGTTTAAAAGTACACTTTGTATTTGATTTATGAATAATATCTATATTTTCTACTGAAAATTAAAAACATAATTTCTAATTGCTCTGTTTATTAATTGGATTGCTTAATCTTTTCCTCTCCTTCACATCATACATCTTAAAGGATCTAGTGAACTTGCCTTCCTTGCCCCTGTAAGTTTAGCCTGTAAACTCTTCATTTGATCATTCTAAACTTGTGCGTCCATTGCCCAATGGCCTAATTCCACTATCTCAACCCAACAACACAAAAAAGCCAAACTTGAATGTGATAACTAACCTAATATCATTAGTAAAACAAAGCTAAATCATAAAGGGAGATCCCTCTCTGAAACTAGAAAGGCTATATTCCTAGTTTCCAAAGTGGTTCTAAGGTTACCTCTGTAATTTACTCTACAACCTCAAAAATTATGGAGTGATAATAGAGGCATTAGTTCCAATTAAATCACATTCAAAACTCGAATCTTTCACATTAGTATCAACTTAAAGAAGCATATAATCAACATGTATGTTATGTTTTACAAACTCAAATGAACACCCATCACTGTCTGAGAGCAAACTTTGTGCTTGGGTTTTGGATGAAAGAGAATGTAAAGGTTCCCTAGAAGAAGCATCACTTTCAACCAAATTCAATTCAATATTTTGATTTAGCAACAAAAGATCAACTCCCATATTATGCTCTGTGGATTGGATTGCATAGTCAGAATTATCGAAGACAGGACCTAGGTCATTGTAAGTAGGTGAATGAGGTAGCAAATTATGAGGATATTATAAATTAATTTTGTTAAATTTTTATGAGCTCAAGTTGGATTTCATCAATAATGGGAATTTTTTTTATGAACTTTATTTTCAGGTTGTCCAAATTCCATAGGATGTATGAAAGCTTCAGAAGCAATGCAATTGGTTTCCTTTTTTTACAAACACTCTTCATCGCCTACACTTTTAATGAAAACAATTTCATTGGGTAATGAAGTAGGAGGAGGATGAGGAATTTCACATGCGGTAATTTTCTCCCAACAGATTGAAACTTCTCTCAACTCAGTGAAGTTGGAAAGATAAAACCAAGGATAAGATTAGGTTGATTTGTAACTTGCATATTATGAGAGCTACCACCAGAATTAGGATTCATTTTAGAACATTTCAAAGACAGAGAAACCGATCGTTGAAAATTTTCATTCAAATACATCCAATCCATGTATCTTTTCAGAAAATTGATAAGAAATATGAACAAACCTATTGGAAAAATCTTACAAAAATTCATGTGATTCCCATCTAAGCTCATTGGTTTTTTTAAACGGACTTTGAAAATCATACCTATCAAAAGTGTGAAAAAGTTCCTTGATGAATTGCTCAAGAGAAGGGATAAATGCAATTAGAAATGTTTTGCACCATTCCTTGAAGCAACCTTCAAGCATAAGGGTGAAAATTCTAAAAGTTGTATCTTCATAATGTACTTCATTAGCAACACAAAGTTGAAGAAATTGAAATGTTTGCTCAAACACAAATATTCAACCCTCACCATTAAACTTATTCTACGACAAGTGGTGAACAAATTCCATGAGAACTAAAAGATTAAAACTTTTATAAAACCACTCTGCGATAGAAATTTGGGACAAAGCAATTTAAATATACGAAGTTAAAATAAAGGCTCCACGGGCTCAACTTGTCATCTTGCCCTCCTTCTAGCACCAAAAATCTGTTGACGGGAAAAGTGTCCCAACAATAGCTAGGGGGTCTCCCCAGTATGAAGTCTCAATTAGACCTTACACCAATTGGGATAGGAACCCCATCCGGTATGTAGGCCCGACAACCATCATGTTGTTTTGCTTCTAGTCATCAAATGAGAAGAAGTTAGAGCAAGGGAAAAAATGAAATGCCTGAAGAATGGGGATGAGATCAACTCACACTGATAACCTATATAATGAGATACACGAATGTAACAACAATAGAACAAGAAGAAACATGCCACAAGAAAGATAAGTTAGCTAAAACCACCTCAGACCTGCATGAAACATAAAGTACTAGAAGTTAATTGTAAATAAATTCACAATAAGTTATTTGCATAGCGTGGAATAAAAGAGCATAGATTCGAAATAAAACACACATGCAACATTTAAAAATGAGTCCATAATATATCTCCTATAGGAAAGCACACATACAAGCAAAATGGAAATACCAGATAGTCAATACAACCACCATGAGGATGCATGGGAATCAATTCTAAAAGTGAAAAGTTCTCATTATTCATACTACAAGTTCAAATACATGTTCAAGAATTACATCAAAGCCCAATAATGGAACATGGGGTGCTCATACCACCCTCTAAAATAAAAATCCTAGCCTCACAACAACTCACCCATCAAGTTGCCAAGAGTTTACTATAGCTCCTTAACTACAAATTAACTATCTAATGCTAGCCCTATCTCAGGTGCTAATTTTCCTTTTGAAATGAGACATGACTGCATATTGATAGAAGAGAGGTGAGTGTTGACCTACCATGACCTTTTATCCACCCTCATTACTCTTGAACTTCCACACGACTCTCTCATGTCCAATGACTATTACATGTTTCATTGTTTTTCGCACAACTATTAGCACTGTCATAAGAAAATTTACATGATGATAGAAGATAATTCATGAGGAGAGTAGAGATGGTTATTGGGAACCCTAGAGTGGGTGTTGACCTGAATATTCATGATATTAATAATTTGGATAATGCTTCCACACGACCAATACCTACTGCACAATTCTAGTCATGTAAAGACAAGACAAATAATTAGGATACAAAACGTATATGGTTTAATAAAATAACCAACCATTGTCACAAAAAATAATTAGCTAAATGACTAGTTTTGAGAAGCAAAATAAAGTTTTTAACCCTAAGATATTGATGTAAATATTGATTAGCTCAGTCTTCTTTTTTCCTTTGACATAATGATCTATGCTATGTAAATGGTTTTTGAACATTGCATCGGGTGGTTTATAACATTGCAATTAATCCAATGTTACCCTTTTAAAACAAACCTTGTGATTTCATAGTGCAGCGATTAACCCTCTTCTAAGGTGACTTCATGGTATTGTTCACGAGTTTCTTCCATGGTAGAGCATATACAACCTTGTGCATTCTTTTATTGATCATATTCTATTCACCTCATTAGTAAGAAATTATTCAATTATCCTTGTAATGCACCATTTGCATTGTAGCTTCTCAAATTTTATATGAAATTTCCTTTATTTACTGTCCACGTATTAGTGGGGGTTTGCAGCTTTATATGCATGGAGGTATCATCATTACTCGATATCATTGCAACATGGTTTCATTGGCGCAACCTTCTGGTCTCAACGCATTCATGTTGGAAGAGCGGTTCCCGTTGGGCACAGGTCGGATCTTTAGAGAGCAAGGGTGTGAGGACTGCTCTCTAGAAGAAGTGCGTTATGCACTCTTAAGGAGAGACTACCTAAGAGAGAGGTTGATGAACCATTAGCTAGAGGAGCATAGTGTTCCATCAGTGTCATGACAGGTTCTCTCTGGTCAACACTACCATCGACATATGCATTGGTTTCATTGCTTTACTATAATGCTTTGCATCAGTCAAACCACCTTATTGTTTACATGTGCGCTCATTGCATTATATTCTCACATACACTCAACATAGTCCTCGTTCCTTTTGACACATCATATGTCCCTCCATTTCTCATGTTTTGGTTCATACGACCTTGTTGTATCCATAGGCATGCGACTTCTAAATGTGGCCTCCAATGCTCTTTTTATCATGCAAATGCCCCAATGCATTATCTTTATAATGTGTTGCACAGGTGTTCAACATTTCCAATAAAACACATGAAATTTTCAATGCTCCATTTCAACCTATATTGATAAAACTAGATAATGTCTATATGTTCATTAATCAAATGTAATTACATATTTACATGCATACACACTCTGTTGGTTAAGAGAATATCTCAACCACACACAACCGTAGGAAATATATCCTAACTACTAGGAACAGACTCCTTTACCTAGTAAGAATCACAACTAGAGACAAGTAGGAATTAGATATTCCAACACTCCCCCTTAATGAGTACTTGTCTCCATATCAATCCACAAAATCTAGTTGTGGTCAAATATACGAAAAAGAATATGTTGATGTCCATATAAAGGAGCAACCATCCACCAGAATGCATGGGTACTAACCGTTGCAACTACCAGTCTTGTAGGATGTCCTTCGCATACATGGTTCTTCCAACCATTATAACTACACACCTGTACCTGTACCTGTAAATGCCCCTCCACTATCATAATGGGTTTTATCGGATTATCGTAACCATGCTCTGGGTTTTATCGAATCACCCTCAACCATGCCACCAAGGGCTCTCAGCGACCAAGGCTAAACACAACCACTAAGGCTCAACTTAGCCATGAAGGCTCATCACAGCCACGAAGGCTCTCCAGCCACTTTGGAGCACAAACTTGCCACTAGGGCACTCCAACCACTTTGGGCTACAAAGCTGCCACTAGGGCACTCTATCCACTAAGGCTCACCAAAGACCCAACTCAACCAGACCAAGGGTTTTCTCGGCTAACCCTAAACCATTCCTACAAGAATGTCGGTCCCACCTCACTCTTACATGTGGTTTCTAGCTTACCACAAACCAACATTACAAATACAAAGTGGTTTTTATATTACCACGAACTGTATGGGGGTACACATGCCTTACAAGGTTTACAAAATAACTCCAACTTTTGGAGTTACCAGGTACATACATTACAAAGACCACTACAAAACATCTTAGACTTGCTTACTAATAAAATGTAAGTGATACATCAATACATCATGCTCAAGAGTCTATTCCGCACACTCACACAAACTCAATTGTCCATCATCGTTTAATCTTTGATGCACCTCTTCTAATGCCATCTTAAGTGTCATGTCTTCATCATATCCTCCAAATTTGTGTATTGTTGGAATGGCCAGTTCCAACATACACTCAAAAATGTGACAATAATTGGTCAGACCAATGTCACTTCAATAACAACCAAAAATACCATAACATGACCAAAATTAATAGAATTAGCCCCAAAATCCTGCATTCAACTTGATTAAAGACTGCTGTCACCTTTATGATTCGACCAACAATTTCCAACTGCCCATTTAAATTCTGAACACCTAGAGCATCTTCAAGTTTTTCATACCAATTTAAAAATTGAAATAGAAAATTAATTTTCCCTCTGGAGTTTCATGCTATTCAACCATCCACGCAATCAAGATATTTTATGCCATCGATCATACAGCCTTCACGATTGTTTCCAACTTTGAATGCCATTGGACACAACCTCTAGCACCTTGTTATTTTGACCACCAGTTATATCCAACAGTGCCCAACCTTCACAGCAATATGATGCATACTTAACGCCCACGGAGGTCTACGTACACAAATCAACGAGCCCTCCTAAGCGGCCATGCTTCGGATTTGCAATCACGCTCTGTGCCTAATGTTGATTACACCTCACTTGCAGTACAACAATCAGGCTCATGTGCCACAGTCAGCAGCTCCACGCTCTAGCACTTACAATGAGATATTTTCCCACAGAACCACGTCTGGGTATGGCAGAGAAACGTTGTCGGCGATGATGACAGTGATGCAGCCCAGGGCCACGGATTCCACTATGCAGGGGCTCCAGGGTGCCCACCTCAATGGGGAGAGGCAGACATATCTGTGCTTCAATTTCCAGTCCAAACCCTGGCAAGCCGGGGAGCAATAATGCACAGAACCACATGCAGAACATCTCCTAAATTCATGTTTTCTGGTCTCTGGCCTCCCGCAATAAGAATGAGAGCAGAGTCTTAACCCCTGTGCCGGCGAATGCAATGCAAACCATTCTACCAGGAATGTGTTTATTGCATGAAAATTTGCAGGCAATGCGCTGCACCCAAAATCGCTTTGTGATGCGATTCTCCTATTTCCGCGACGGCGATCATGGCGGCTGCTTGCTGAGCTCCCGTTCTTACGGGATTTTAACTCGGCTAGATTCCATCCATCTGAAAGAGCGTAATTGAAACCGTGCATGCAGCAATACGCTTCTCTGGCAGCCACTGCCTCTCTTGCATTTTCTTCTAGAGACAATTTCTGCCCCTCTTCGGCAGTCTTTTTAACCCCATACCCATCCTGCAAACAATGGCGAAGCTCTCTCATCGCATCTAAATGTTCTATGGCGGCAGCCTTAGCACATAGAACAACTCCAGCCTTTAGGACTTTGTCCTTTCTGAATCCTCCGCTTCCATTGAATTTTATAACAGCCAGAGAATATAGGGCACATGGGTGCGATGCAATTGCTGCTTCGGCCATTAAACCTAAATCTGATGCTCTGTTCATCAGGCAATAGAATCGAATCATGCCAAGCATGTAACAGGCTTCTCGATTACCTGCGTCGGCACAAAGTTTCAAAAATATATATCAGTGCTAGCAATGAACTGTAGGTTCTTAGAGGCTCACATTCATGGCTCTCCATGGTTTCCTCATCCAATTGAGCCCTCCAGTGCTCAGACAGACTTCAAGCAACCTCATTCAACCAACGTGCAATACTCCATATCAACAGCATGTAGCATGCAATCTTTCACAGCAGGCTCCCTTCAGTCTGAGAACCTTTTTCGATGGACAAACTTAAAAAACTAAAACAAAATATAATCTCTTATTTCTCTCAGCCCAGGCAGGCCAAGCCCACACGGGCCTACGCCAGCTCTGATACCATGATAAAACTAGATAATGTCTAATAAAACTAGATAATGTCTATATGTTCATTAATCAAATGTAATTACATATATACATTTACACACAATCTGTTGATTGAGAGAATATCTCAACCACACACCAATGTAGGAAATATATCCTAACTACTATGAATAAACTCTTTTACTTAGTAAGAATGACAATTAGAAACAAGTAGGAATTAGATATTCCAACATATATGTGCTTGGAATGCATTATTTGAATGGATTTCTGTATTAGTCATTACAGAGACATTTTATATAGCCTCCATTGTCTTAATGCCCAAGTGTTGCTGGCTTTACCATGTGCTAGATGCATTTATTATGGCGTTAATATTAAAACTTCCCAGATGCTTTTGGTGCGTTAAATTTGCACCAAATGTGAGCCATGGCATTCCTTTTATTTGTATTACTCTTGTTTAGTCTCTAACGTTTAAACAAATGATTTTCTTTTCCTCTAAGTTGTCCCTTTGATCGCATTGTCTTTGTCATGGTATGTCTATTGTTTGAAAACCTTCACAATGTATTCATTGATCTGCTTTGAGAATGCATGATCCTTTGTATTTATTGCAATGTAAACCATTCAACGAACTGTAACGCCCTATGTTGTCACCTCGATGGGTACCACGTTTTATACCTTTACGGGCCCTCTTTACTTCATCACAGTTGACAACATTCAGACACAACCTTTTACGTATGAGATGGAAAGTTTGTGTTGTCACCTCGATGGGTACCGCATTTTATACCTTTACGTGCCCTCTTTACTTCATCACAGTTGACAACATTCAGACACAGCCTTTTACGTATGAGATGGAAGGTATCTTTGGAGTTCATCTCATTCACATTTATTAAGGAATGAAACTATATCACACTACCGCACTCTATTTCGTGATGGACTCCGATGGAGGCCAGAATCTTAATAACAAAAGGGCTGAAATTAATTGCTCCAAGTGGAGTTGGTGCAATGCCCAGGTCACATTATCACAACCTATGAACATAAAATCTTGTCTTTACTCTTTGCAAAATGCGACTATGTGGGCCACATGAAGGCTTTATTGCATGCCTTTGGTATTACTTTCATTGTTATTTTAAGTGGAGCTTCACATATTGCGTGTTTGAATTCTCCCATACGTCAAGCACAAATACATTGTGCCATTTTCCTTCAAGCGCACTATCCTTACACAACCTGGATGTGTAACCCTTTCGCATTGGACATTTGATTTATAAGTCCGTTTGTATGATCATTAGTGCCTTCCCTTTATGAACTGGATGGTTAAGTTCCTACCTCCTCTTCCTTTACATAATATGCCCATCACACTCCTTTATATCGTATCCATTACTACATGGTTTCCTTTGAGTCAATGTGATGGCACGGTAATAACACCAGTGTTGCCATTATTCAAATAACCTTTGAATGCCACTTACCACCTTTCAACTTTGTATGATCTATATGTCCAATGCCTTTAATATGCCTGTAGCACATGGTTTCTGGTTCATTATTCATTATTGAGAGGTAGCAACGTTTCAATGGCATATATGGAAACTATTGCCATAACGTAATATTGAGCGGATAATGATATATGGTTTCTCTTTTATTTTATTATTTCTTTTTTCATTTTATATTTTGTGAAAAGGACTTTGTTAAGTATCCTTGCGGTTCAACATCTAGTGTCCAATGCAAAAAAAAACCATATTTCATTTTTGTATAGTGGCCTTCGTTGTGCGCTGGCTCGACACCATGAAACAATTGGTAGCTCAAGATCCATTCATCATTTACCAAACATGTTGAAATGGAGACATGGGCCGACATGGAATGACTTTATATCATAGCCTTTTTCCTCATCACAGGTCTTATTCTTTAATAACATCGCAAGTTGCTTTCCTTATCATAGTTCCAGTCGCAATTTTTTGATCGCAAACTCTCCTCGCAGGGCAAGTCGCAAATTCAAGTTCTACCCCAACTGATTGTTGCATATGACATTTGCAATTGAGGAGGGATGAATTTAAGTTTCATTTGGAAGTGCTACTTAGTTCAATTAGCAAATGGAAGGCAGGTTTGATGGAACTAGAAATGTGACGGTCGCATTTTTGAAATACAAATTATAAACACATCCATTCATGAAGTATGATTGCAACATGGCTATTGCATTATCACAACAATGCGACTCTCATTTATATCCTGTTAATAAATGTAACGTCATCCATGACTTTGCCCAGGTTGAACTCATGCCTATAATGAGATAATGAAATTTTTTACTTAAGATGAAATTTTAATGATATAAGCATGAGTCGCTTATGGAAGTTTACATATGTAGAGGTATGGTTTCTGGAAAAAACAAAAGTTAGTGTAACAAACGTCGTTGAGTGAAAATATACATTTTATCTCATACCAATGCCACATTTAGTGACATTTATTTACCGATTTAGTCATGACATGGTACGTGAAGCAATTTTTCAACATGATGCTGCAACAATATAACAACATGCTATGAAATGCTCATGGGGATCTAGGCTGGGAACATAAGTTCAAATACGAGAATTAGGTCAAGTTGGCGTAATCCTTTACTCTGGTTCATGATTGTCTAGGGTGGGGTTTTGAGGATGGATGAGATAGGAAGCAATTTCATAACCTTTAAGCATCAAAATAATTGTAAACATAAGACACTTTCCTATTTTGACAGACCCTAATGTATTTGATAGGAATGATGAGTACAATGGGGAAGAACAAGCATGCGCAATATGCATAACAAAAGCATAATCATCATTAAGGTTTAGAAGAATATGGCCTGTGGAGAGTTTAACTAATCTGAAGCATATGCATAGCCTTTAAGACATTGAACAAGCAGGGGGCCCAAAAAATTCGGTGATAAGCGAAATTTTATGGCATTCTTATAACGACTACAACACTTATGTCATGAATGTTCGCTGACTGCTCTGCCTACCATGCCATCAAATCACTGCATTCCTTTGGCCTGTTTCACTCCTCTTTATAACAACGCATGATTCATGACAATGTTGGGGTGAATTGATATGTTTTATCCTATTTTCTATTAACAAACGGTCGATTTAGATCCCTTGATTGGTATTATGGACCAAATAATAAAAATAGAAATCTAAAATCTAAAACGGTGCCCACTTCAGATGGACTGAGAATTGGTAGATTCCATAAAACTCCCATATTCAAGTTTCTTATGACTTTCATTCAAATTGATAGACTGACACTCTGCAGATTCTTATAAATGATGAAATATTACACACGACTACTATGGACTATACAATGAGGACAATGAATCTCCATAAGGTCATGAATGTATAAGCATGATGACACTCTACAGATTCTTATAAATGATGAAATATTACACATGACTAATATGGACTATACAAAGAGGACAATGAATCTCCATAACGTCATGAATGTATAAGCATGATTAGAAACTTTGGATGGGGTAAGAGAGCAAATGTAATGTAAATTACCATGCACATTAACCAATAAATGAGTTGTGCTATACATATTAAATACTTAGCGTGAATCCCGCTCATACCTATGAATAGTATCCATAGGTGTACAATAAATATATCAAAAACTACCAACTCTCATGTGAATAAAATTATAAGAACTTTGAAGTTTCAGGTATAGTTCATCAAAATTTTAGGTTTAGACAGACTTCCGAAACTTTTACCTTTTTAAAAAATAGAAATATAACATCAACTGAAATCAAATTTTATATTTTATTCACGAAATTTTCAAAACCATTTAAATAATATCAGATATATATAGTAATAAAAGAATCAAGGATGTAGGAAAAATATATGGTTTTTATTTTTTAAATTCTTCTTATTATATCTTTATAACTTCGTATTGCGTTGCTCTCGCTTTATGTCTACGAGGTGAGAGAAGACATTATATTGGTTCACATGTCTTGGTAGAGAAATAAGGTCTAAAGGTACTGCCTCGTACGGCCCTTGGTATGGCAAGATCCAAAATCAGTAAGGTCTAAAGGTACTGCCTTGTACGGCCCTTGGTATGGCAAGATCCAAAATCAGTGGCTCAAATTCCTCTACTAGTTCTGAGTCAGACATAACAGGTTGGTTTCTAACAGCCATGGCTTCAAGATTATGCAACTCACTATGAATGTCCTCACGGGTGGACGAGTGGAATGTTTTCCCCGCCTCGTGGGGTGCTGGTGGTTGCAATTCCGACTCCTCATACACTGCCATTGCAAGGTGGGAATTTGGCAGGGTGGGTTTCCAAATAAAAAGAGTGAACATAATACAATTTACAAAACAATAAAGAACACACAACAATGTTCTCATCATTGAAGCCGCAAATGAGAACTTCCTACTAAAACCAGAGGTAAATCAGAAACTCATAGCAATTGAACCAAAATACAACCAAGGCCTGGTTACTACACGAAGAAACACTCCCTCAAGCCTAGGAAACAACAATAAATAATCAAAAATTTCACCGCTCTGCAATAAACCCAAGCAATAAGCCAACTTATGCTATCTTTAATGGGAATAATACACCATCTAACAAGCCAAACCTTGAGCCAAAGCATAACTATAGAACGAAGAAGCCTGAGAAAATATAAAGTTACTCCGAGAAAGGCGAGGTCCAACTTCGACATATAAGCTGTGTCGGATGTCCAAGAAGTTGCAGTTATGGTGACCAGTGACGAGTCCATTCCTTCCTTTACTAGCTGACACTCTAGTTTTCCCTCCCAAATCAATATCTATACTCCTGACAATTTCCCATTGAGCTTGCATGCATTCTCACCGCACCTCACCGCCCTTCTATGCTTGCCACTCCCGAATTACGGTGAATCCACTCTGGTTTTCCAACAATCACAAGGGGCCAAGGCTCCCCCAGACAATGGTTCCACCGATACCTCCTTAACCCTCTAGGTTTAAGACAAATCATTCTTAGAGATTTCCAAATTTTAATAGCTCGCATGTCTTTGCATGCACGTCATTCTATTGACTTGGCTATAGTTACTAATATCGATACCACCACCATCCACACTCTTCACCCGCCGAACTTATCTGGTTTGCAGGTTGCTCCGACTTCAAACTGCCATTGGGCCCCGCCGTTTCCGTTAACTTTTTCGTTCACATCCATTGCCGTACATCAGTAAACTTTTCTTTGCACATCAGATGGCATGCATACATGCAACATCCAACACATACTGTACCGAATGACTATCAACATAGAGCATCCATGAGCATCTTGTTGCTTTGGTCCGGCCGGATGACCATCACATAGGCATGCATCCGGCTCATTTGAAATTGGAAAGTCCTTCCTACTTGAAATTTCAAAGTCATAAATAATGCCTTCTTCCCTGTAATTTGTTTTTCAATTTTTCTGCTAGTCTGTATCAACCAGCTCAAGATATGCACGAAATTAACAGAGGTCTTTTCTAAGCACAAAGACTGTCAGCACTCTGCATGTTAGCGTAAGTGAATGCCACAGTAAGAAGTTTATTAACAGATTTTTTTTGTAGTATTATAAACCGTTTTCCGATTTTGTTTGTGGCATTATAAACATTAAATCGCTTATTTCTGCTTTTGGTTTTTAGCTTATAAGTAGTTCTGTATTTTTGGTGGTATTATAAAGAGTTTATGTTTTTAGTTTTTGGTCTATAATCAGTTTTTATTTGGTGGTATTACAAAGAATTTGTTCTGGCTGGTTTGGTTTGGTATGGCAGTATTATAATCAGTTTGTTCTTGTCGGTTTTTTTTGTATTTTAAAACATACGTTTAATTCTGTTTTTTAATATTTCTTTTTCCTACCGCTTTTGGCTATTGTGGTTATTCTAGAGCTATTCCTTACTTTTTTAACTTTTTTAACGAGGGACCATTTTTATTTTTTTTGGGTGATATTACAAAGAGCGTGTTCCTGGTATTTTTTTGGTAGTATTATAAACAGTGTGTTCTTGTATTCTTGTAGGTGTTTTTTGTTTGGGTAGTATCATAAACGGTTTGTTCAGGTAGGTTCTGTTTGGTATTCTGAACTGTAAAATGGCTTATTTTTGTTTTTGATTTTTTTTCCTAGGGCTATTGGCTATTCTATAGTTACTACTGCCCTTTTAATTAGGTAGAGGAATATCAATGTGGAAAGACTATGACTGCGGGCTCAAGTTTAAATTTGTTATTATTTTACTAATTTATTCATGTTTTAATGTTTATATGCATGTTTATTTGTTCTAGAGCTTATCAATGTGAGAAGACTATGACCACAGACTCAAGTTTGAATTTGTTATTATTTCTCTAATTTATTCATGTTTTGATGTTTATACGCATGTCAATTTGCTCCAGGGCTTTAGTTGAACTGCTCAAAGCTATGAACAGGGGCTTGCTTCTTTCGGTGAATGATGAAAGGTCTTGGCTTTTTCGTGTAGGTTTATGTTTTGAATTCAGTGGTAACAACATGGGTAACATCATCTCTTTCTTTAATATGGTGAAAAATGGGTGAGATTGCTTGGGAGGCTGGGTGAACTGAGATTGATCACAAATAATAAATTAAATTTGAGAGTTTTTGAGTTGTGAAGCATATAAATATTTGTGTTTTTTAAAATTTACTTTTATGTAGAAAATTAAAGCATATGAAAATGATGATAGGCAGCCGTGTAGGAAAATGAATGAATATATTTGTGGTTTTAAAAATTTACTTTCATGTTGGAAATTAAAATTAAATTAAAACAGACAACTATGATGATATGTAGTTGTGGAAGAAAATATATGTATAAATACAATAACTCTCATTAATTTTTAATTAATTAGGTAGATTTGTTTCCAATTTAAATTAATATTTTTAAGTGCTAAAAATGGGTAGATCAATTTGGTTTCCTTGTATTGAATCTACCATTCCACTAACAAACAATGAAGATATACAATAGTCAACAATTTTATTAAAGAAGATATACAATAGTCAACAATTTTATTAGTTCTTTAAGCAAAAAGCTTAAAACATTGTATTATCTAATGAAGTGTGTAATATTGTAGTAACAAAGAAAATACAATTTTATAAAACTAATTATTTGGTTTAAAAGGTTACGGTTTATAGTTTTCTATTATTACAATTATGAAATATTGTTTATATTTTATGCTTTCAGTTACTTTATTAGTTTTAAATATTTTACATTCAATTCAATCCTTCATTAATTATAATAAAATATAAATATAAATCCTTCATTAATTATAATAAAATAAAAATATAAAAATAAAAAATTTAAATTTTAAAATTTAATTTATTATTTTTACATAGCACATATATTATATTATTAATTTTATTTAAAATAAATAAATAGAAAGTAAAAAATGTATTTTATGTCTAATTAAATTTATTGATCCTTATATATATAATAATTTTATAAATTATAATTTATAATCTATGAATCATTATTTACATATATTTTTGACAAATTCATATATATATTCAATTATCATATATTATAACTATCCAAAGTGTATGAATTATTTCTAACATGAGGCTATGCGAAAATATTATATAGTAATTTAGATACTTATTTTTAAAAACCTAAAATTTATCTATAAATAGCCATTACTAGATGTTGGTATACCACTTGGGAAATTAAACCAATAGCATAAGTTGAAATTTTTACAATTGTGTATTTTATTGTCAGCGAAATTGTTTCTCAAAATTGAAGTAAGACCAGAAAATTAAATAAAGCATGTGTTTACAGAGATGACAATGGCTACATTATGACAAATCTTCTTCTTGAAAGATTTGGCTCGCTTGATCATCATTCAATTGGGGAGTCCATCAGAGACTGTGGCTAGAGCTCATTATCATTGTTCAAAGAGGAGAAGTCAAAGTTTACAAATTTCTAGGCTAGAATCAATACCTTCTTGCTGAGTCTATCCATCTTGTCCAATAATTTTGCCATGTTGGTAGCCATTTCCTATTGAGAGTTCACTCTACTAGTAAGAAATCTTCCCATGAGTGTTTTAGTATGTTAGTAAAGATTAATGATTTACATGTAAGAGGAGTCACATGCTCTGGTAGAGTTACCCACTTCAAGTATCCATTCATTGGTTTCATGGTCCATTTTCCTATCTAGAATAAACCTTGTGGCTTCTTGGGCTTGTTCTTCCACATCAAAGATTACTCTCTAAATTACATCAGGGATAATTTCTCTATATCAAGTCATAACAACTCAAGCTATTGATTGAGCTTGGGTTTGGCCAAGAGGGGGAAGCAAAGTTAGGGGCAAGGGAGGGGTCGGGTTATGTTGTTCTACCTCCATGGTGAGCATTGGAGAGACAATGTCTTGCCATGACCCATGGAGGGGATGAAATGAGTCTAGGATCCTAAGGATGGAAGGAAAAATCAAAGATGGAGTTTAGATAGGGAGCAGAGGAAAAAGAGAGATAGTAGGAACTCCAGGAGGGAGTGCCGAGAGGGTGACTAGGAGGCTAGAGAGGGATAACCCGACTTAAAAATGAGCATGGCACTCCCAACAAAGAGAAACATTAGAGGTAGAGGGTAAAATTGAGGGGAAAAAGCTCAAATTGAAGTCATAAAAAACATACGTCCTAGAATTAGAAGTCTCAGAGAGGGGATAAATGATTAATCCATGACTCCTTCATAACACTAATAGAAAATATCTACAACTAAAGGGTTGTGCAAAATACAAATTACCACTGCAGCAATCCTAACACTCCTTTGCCAATTTTGAAATGAAGTAGAGGTAGTGTGCCCTAGACTGAGTTTTTTCTAGCTACAAAATATTATCAATCTTGCATGTAGCGATAGTTCTATTGCAAGGATTGATCCAGAATTTATCCAGGACAAAGAATTAAAGGTATTATAGACTCATGTGCATGGATTCACCTATGTTACTTTATGAAATTTATCGATAAGATTGAAAAATACCTAAACATTGAGGTAGTTAGAGAAAACATAACCAGAAAACATGTAATACAACAAGTTTAATAAGGAGTTCACCCAATACTCTTGGGCTATGTCTCCTGATCCAGCTTTGAGTGGTGGCCTCTCTATTATGTTTTCAAAGTAGAGTTTCTTTACAACAGTGAGCTCAATTTGAGTCTCACTCAACAGATATGAATCAGTACGATTTGAGTACACAAACTCTCCTTACTGGTACTTGACCTCTACTGGTCACAGTAGTATGAGCCCAATATGAAACTCATACATGACAGGGCTATGCCGAGGAGCTTGCTTGAACCTCTCAAGCTTTCTCTGGAGTGCACAGACTCTCTGACTCTCTCTGGCTCTGTCTGGCTCGATGCAGCCCTTAGGTCAACTCAACTTCTTCTCTCTGTTCTCTGCTCTTCACTTTCTTCATCTAACTAACTCCTCTATGTGCGTGTCTATGCCCTCTGCTTCTATCAGTTCATGGCTTGAAAGCCAGTCTTCTTTCTGTCGATTTGTTTCTGCTTCTCGATGTTCTGTTTTTCCTTCCTCTATCTGTTTGAACTCCCCAGTTCTGCGTCATCATCACTATGTAACGCTTCACAGGGAGGTGGACACCTATTCTGCAACGGGTGAGTGTGTTAGGTTCCTTGGACATATTTGAATGGTCCTTATTTCCATTTGCTCCAAGATGCCCATGAAACATGAATCCTCTGTCAGCTCATCATCCACGTCGGACTTCAAATCCCATGTAATCTTGCTTTACAACCTTGTCAAATCTGGTCATTTATCGAGACGCCTCCACCATTGATCTGAGCCCCCTGGATCCTACGATCGTCATTCATATTGGGCGGGTAAGTAGCATGATGTTTACCTGTCCGATGTGAGCCATTTTCTCTCTCTTCTACCAGATGCGTGTCACTCAGTGTTTGGCATCAGGCAAGACTCGGTCAAAATTGCTTACCGCCTCGAGGCCTTCCGATATCCAGCTGGTTTTGTGGAATCCACAGAACCGAATTTATTACTTTTTCGCATTTCATAGCCATTTTGGGTCCTGGCACTTTGGGGTTTCCTTCGCTGAGGGGGACACCCTGCGTATCAGAAACCACCCCCATTTCTTCAATTAGCCTTTGGTTTTGCCAATTTGCACTAGCGCGCGTTACCATGGGCCAGTGGTCTGTGCGCTTGACCGAGGGTCCTCATTGCTCCGCGCTGATCACAATTGCAACTGTCATGAGGATTCCTTCTGATAGCTTGATCTTTCTAAGACTTGAATCTATTTGGCATAATTTGGACGAGTTTATGAAAACTTAGAGAGTGTTTTGGATCCAATTTGGATCACTGCCTTCCTACTGAAAAAGCTTTTGGACCACCAAAATTTTATTTTTAAGCATCAATCAAGTGAGGGTACTGATTCCTCGCTTGCTCAATTTCTATCCATTTTGCACTGCTTGGCTTTGAACCTTTGAGCCCAATCCTGAATTACTCTATATCCCCTCTATGCGTAGTTCTCATCTTCCTGTCTAGAACTGTATCTTCTTGCAATTCATTAAGATATTTAGGCAACAGATCATCAATAGAAGGCAATTGACTCTGCTCTTCAGGATCTTCAATTAATGAAGGTTCAAATAATCTCAAGCTGTTTGCATTAACAACTGAGTAGATGTGCATGTAAGCTGGTAAATCAAGGAAAAAAGCATTCTCACCAATTTTCTCAAGTATCTTGAAAGGTCCATACCTTATGCACTTCAACTTCTTACCTTCACCTTGCATTCGGTCTTTGTTGATATACAGCTAAACTTGATCACCAACTTGGAAACTATGCTCCATCCGATGCTTGTCATGCCTCGCCTTATACTTGGCTTAGCTCTTTTCCAGTTGTTCCTGTACTGCCTGGTGAATCTCTTGGATTTGTTCGATGAACTTGGTTGCCTTGTCCACATCACTGTGTCCATCAACCTCTATGTCTTTACCAAAGACAAAATCCAAGGGAGACCTTGGTGTGAAACCAAAACAGGTCTCAAAAGGAGATCTCCGTGTAGAAGAATGTTTAGCTCAGTTGTAAGCATGTTGCACATAACATAAATGTTCATCCCAAAGCCTGGGATGCTTGCTGCAATAACCTCTGAGCAACTGGATCGCTGTCTTCTTCACTACTTCTGTTTGGCCATCTTTTTGCGGATGAAAAGTTGTGCTCTTCTTCAGCATGGTGTCCATCAATTCCCATAGATTTGACCAAAATTTCCCAACAAATCGGGTATCTCGATCAAATATAATGGAAGTGGGTAATATAAAATGAACCGATACATGCTGAAAGAACAATTTTACAGTTTGTTCAACTGTAATCTATTTGTTACAAGGTATTAAAACGCACATTTTGCTGAACCTATCCACAACAACATATAAATAGTCATGACCTTTTCTAGATGTAGGCAGTCCTTCAACAAAGTCCATGGAAACACTTTCTCAAGGATGAGAAGGAACTGGTAGTGGAGTGTACAAGCTTAGTTTTCTATTGCTGTGCTTGCTCTTAGTACACATGGTACACCCTCTTACATATCTAGAAATTGTCTCATTCATTTTTGGCCAATAACAAAATCTTTGCAGCTGTGCAACTGTTTTACTTACACCAAAGTGACTTGATATTAGAGAAGTGTGTGCTTCTAGAATTATCTTTACTCTTTCTATTTGAGGAATGCATAACTTTCCCAAATGATACAAGAGTTGGTCCTTAACATGATAATCCAATTCTTCTACTTGTTTGCCATGACTCAAAGTTGCATAGACATCATTAAAATCTATATCTTGAGCATACTGTTCAATGTAGCTTTCATGCAATACTCAATTATGCTTAAGTATAGTGGATGCATTTATGATTGGTTTGGACAACATATCTGCAACTTTATTGTGTATGCCCTTTTTATATCTGATGACAAGATGAAACTGTTGTAGAAAATCCATCCACCTATAGTGTCTTGATTGCTGCAACTTAGTTTGTGAGTGAAAATATTGAAGTGGTTGATGGTCAATATGTATAACTGTCTCTTTTCCCATTAAATAATGTTTCCACTTTTTCACACCCTGCACTAATGCATACAATTCTTTATCATATGTGGGATAATTAACTACTGCAGAATTAAATGTCTCAGAATGATAACATATGGGTTTACCGTGCTACATCAACGCTGCCCCCATGGCACAGTCACTGGCATCTGTTTCAATCTCAAATGGTCTTTGAAGAACAGGCAGTGCTAGTACTGGTGTTGTACTAATATTTTATTTTAATGTGTCGAAGGCTTTCTGCTATTTGCCTCCCCACTGAAACACCTTGCTCAATCCTGTTAAAGCATGTAAGGGAGCTGCAATTAAGGAAAAGCTAGAAATAAACTTTCTCCAATATTTTTATGCTCCTAAGAATCTTCTAACTTTGGTAGCAGATTTGGGTTTAGGCCGGTTTACAATGACTGCAACCTTAGAGGGATCTATCTTCAATTCACCACCCCCTACAATATGACCCAAATAATTCAAAGATGTTTTTCCAAATTCGAATTTTGAGAGCTTAACATAAAGATTTTATTTTTTCAAAACATCTAGAGTTTTCTTAACATGCTTTGAATGTTCTTCCCATGTTTTACTGAATATAAGAATGTCATCCAAATATACAATGACAAAATCATCAAGAAAAGGTCTGAGTACATCATTCATGACTCTCATGAAAGTAGCAGGAGCATTAGTTAAGCCAAAAGGCATAACCAACCACTCATACTATCCTTGTTTTGTTTTGAAAGCAGTCTTCCATGCATCTTGCTCTGCAACTTTGACCTCATGATAGCCACTATGCAAGTCCAAATTAGAAAAGTAAACAGCTTCCTTTAATTGATCAAATAGATCATCTATGCAAAGAAGGGGATAACGATTTTTTATCGTTATCTTATTCAGTGCTCGGGAATCAATGCACATTCTCCATGAGCCATCTTTCTTTCTCACCAAGACAATTGGAGACCCACATGGTGATGTGCTAGGTCTGATGAACCCCTTCTCGAGCAGCTCCTGTACCTGCTTCTTGATTTCTGCATTATCTAAAGTGGACAAACTGTACATTTCGATATTAGGCAATGGAGCATCTTGCTACAAATTAATATCATGTACTCTTTCCTTTTTGGGTGGCAGACCTTTAGGTTCTTGAAACAATATATCATATTCTGGAACAACTTTTTCTAAATCAGCTTGTTGTTTATCATCACAGCCCTCAAATACATTGGTTTTATCAAGTTTCTTTTCCTTTACAACCATCAGTAAAAATTCTTTGCATGAATTTACAATTCTTTTCATCTACCTTGAGTTTATGATAGTATAATTATTCTTGAGTTTATGAGCTTTTACAATTCCACATATATCCAAAGGAACTATATCTAACTCAACCTCATCTACAAATGGTGACCCAAAATAAAACCTAAGTTTACATTGTCTAGTCACTTGTAGTTGTGCTTTATCACATAACCAACCTAATGGATATGGCTTTTTGTGAGGTGTGGTTAGTAATCCCAACTTGTTTACAATTGCTTCAGAAATTAAATTTACTTATGAGCCACTATCAAACAAAGTATCAATCTTTTGATGCTTGGAAATAACTCGAATATGAAAAAGCTCATGTCTTTTCCTCTCATTTTCCTCATTATCAGTAGATTGTGCAGAATTACTAGTAGATGCTTCAGAATTTTTACCTTTTATACCTGTGGCTGCGATTTTTGTTTCATCTCCTGAGTCTGACCCCAAATCCTTTTGAATAGTTGTAGTAGTCTTCTTCTTCTTTCCCTCGCAATTCTTGGGTCTCAGCTCCGAATGCAGGATCCAGCAGGTTTCATCATCATGCCCATCCTTCTTAAAGTGAGTGCATGAAGACTTGATATTTTGTACAGTATTGGTTTTCCCCTCTTTTTATTTCTATTTTCTTTTCTCCTTATTCTTGCTTGCAGTGGGTTTTGATGATCCCCCAACTTCTGGGTTCACATTCTTTCCTCTAGCTTCTATATGTGTAGCCTGAATAGATACCTCATCTATGCTAGTGGGATTAAACATGAGAATAGTGTGACTTAAGTAGCTATGTAGACCACCTATATACTTCAACATAGTTTCAGGTGAGTCTAAAGAAATTCCTAGAATCAAAGCTCTTTTCCTAAATTCTTGAGTGTAACTTTGTACACTTTGCCCTTTCAATTGTTGAAGAGTTTGCCAGATCATCATGGCTTGCCGCATATAGGCTAGTGGATAGAATTTCTTTTTAATTACAGAAACAAATTCACTTTAGAGAAAAATAATTTTACCATGCTTCTTCATGTCAGCTTGTGTCCTGCCTTCCCACCATACCAAGGCAATGCCTCCAAGGCATAGGCTGGCCATCTAAATCTTACTACTTTCTGAGTCAATGCTCTACACTCTGTAATAAACATCAGTCTATCTAATCCAATTATCCAACTTCTCTGCATTCAACTCTCCATCATATATTGGTAAATCAAATTTAACATCTAATTTAATCAAAGAGGTCTTCTTTTTGTTTTCAGGGCTACTAGGAGGTGTGGGAAGTTTTTCTTCCTTCCCCTTGGCTTTAGAGTGGTCATGGAGGAGAGATTCTTCTGCTCCTTTATCTCTTTTGGAGTTTGATGTGTCTTCCTCTCAACCTTTCTTAAATTCTCTATACATTTCCTTTACCATGGCTCTCATGGTCATGAAACTATCCATCAACTAAGGGTTTGTTTCCAAGGGACTTTCTTCTAACATTTTCCTCTCAGGATAGACTCTTCCAATTTCAGGGTTAGTTTCAACCAACTCTCCCTCTTCTAATTTAAGCTTTGATCTAGTTAGCATTCAACAACAAAATACAACACAAGCTTGTCTAACCTTAGTAACCTAGAGCTCTAATAGCACATGATCTGGAATTTATCCAAGACAAAGAATTAAAGGTATTATAGACTCATGTGCATGGATGCACCTATGTTACTTTATGCAATGGATCGATAAGATTTCAAAATACCTAGACACTGAGGTAGTTAGAGAAAACATAACAGGAAAACATGTAATACAACAAGTTTAATATGGAGTTCACCCAATACTCCAGGGCTACGTCTCCTCATCCAACTTTCAATGGTGGCCTCTCTATTATGCTTTCAAAGTAGAGTTTCCTTACAACAATGAGCTTAATTTGAGTCTCACTCAATAGATATGAATCAGTAGGATTTGAGTACACAGACTCTCCTTACTGGTACTTGACCTCTACTGGTCACAGTAGTATGAACCCAATCAGAAACTCATACATGACAGGCCTATGCCAAGGAGCTCGCTTGAACCTCTCAAGCTTTCTCTAGAGTGCACAGACTCTCTGACTCTCTCTGGCTCTGTTTGGCTCGATGCTTCCCTCAGGTCAGCTCGACTTCTTCTCTCTGTTCTTTGCTCTTCACTTTATGTGTCTAACTAACTCATGTCTGTGTGTGTCTCTCTCCTCTGCTTCTGTCAGTTCATAGCTTTAAAGCTAGTCTACTTTCGATCGGTTCATTTTCTCTTCCCGTCGTTTTGGTTTTCCTTCCTCTATCTGTTCGAACTCCCCTGTTCTGTGTCATCATCACTGTGTAACACATCAGAGGGAGGTGGCCACCTATTCTACAACAAGTGAGTGTGTCAGGTTCCTTGGACACATTTGAATGGCCATTATTTCCATTTGCTCCAAGATGCCTGCAAAACACGAATCTTCTGCCAACTCATCATCCATGTCAGACTTCAAATCCCATGTAATCTTGCTTTACAACCTTGTGAAATCTGGTCATTTATGAGGACACACCTCCGTTGTTGATCTGGGCCCCCCCAGATCCTACGGTTATCGTTCATATTGGGTGGGTAAGTAGCATGACGTTTACCCGTCTGATGTAAGCGGGTTTCTCTCTCTTCTGCCTGATGCGTGTCACTCAGTGTGTGGCATTTGGTGGGACTCGATCAAAACTTCTTACCACCTCGAGGCCTTTCGATATCTTGCAGATTTTTTGGAATCCACGGAACCGAATTTATTACTTTTCCGCATTTCATAGCCATTTTAGGTTGGGGCACTTCGGGGCTTTCCTTCGCTGAGGTTGACACCCTATGATATGCGATTAGCGCTTTAGCGCTAATCGCGTATCAAAAACCACCATCGTTTCTTGAATTAGTCTCTGGTTATGCCAATTTGTGCCACCGCGTGTTACCATGGGCCAACGGTCTGTGCACTCGACTGAGGCTCCTCGTTACTCTGCACTGATCACAATTGCAACTGTCACGAGGATTCCTTCTGATAGCTTGATCTTTCTAACACTTGAATCTATTTAGCATAATTTGAACAAGTTTATGAAAACTTAGAGAGTGTTTAGGCTCCAATTCGGATCAAGGATTGACTTTAAATTTCCTTCCTTACAAACCTATAATCTTTCAAAATATTAGGAAAGTAAAAGGCTAGGAGAGCCCATGAGAAATAGTGGCATGGAATACAATAAATTGTAGTGAAAGCCTCAAACCTCCCTCCACTATCTCCATTACTCCATGTCATATCATGATATGCTATTTCCTTCCCATTAATTACCATAATTATTACCTGGGTGCTCCTGTGTTAATAATTTAGAATGAATTGTCCTTCACAGAAGTCCCATGCAATGAAGGCCATCATCACAGTGCCCTCCCACGAACAAACCAAATTACCACGCAAGTGTAGTTGTATGCTAGGCCATGCAGAGCATCATTTGATGGGTGGCCTACCACCCATATTAAATAGATGGCCATCATCTCAATGTGAGGAGGTCACCCCACCATATGTGCACCATATTGGGGAGTGTTTTACATTTCTACAATTTCTTTGCATATGGTTCTTAGTGTGTCAAGAAGAAGGTAGAGCTAATTTTTTTCCAACATATTTGCTTTGAAGTGCAGACCTTTGTTGGCTACTTTATCTACCAACTTATTTCTAGTTCTTTGTATATATGATAGTACAATGGCTACTATTACTTTTAAAAGGACTTTGATTCTCATTAAGCCTACTATTAGTCTCCAGCTATTAGAGACCTTGGGGAGGGGCGTGAGGGGTTGGATCCATTTTGTAGGATTTTTAATCATTAGGATAACAATTTTAGAGTTCCTGTCAATGATCAATTTTTGATAGTTAAAGTGCTTACCTATTATTATACCTTGCTCCAGGGATGAGATTTTTGCCACATTATTAATTTCATTTCCTATATTTTCCGCATAAATGTGAGTAGTTTTCCATGATATCTCTAAATACCCTCCAAAACGAACAAGGCTAGGATTACCCCTAAAGGCCTCATCAAATTTTAATGTTAGGAAGCTAGTAGAGGTGGTTTCCACTTATTAGGACTTAAGGGAATAGGTTGGGGTTGTGGAGCTTAAAAAAATATGAAGGATTGGTTGAGCCCCAAAAGTGTGAGAATGCGTGATTCCTTGGAACTACATCCCCAATCTTGTGTAAACCAAGGGGTTGTGAGGATTATTTCTCTTACCCTTCCCATTATGGAGCTCCAATAGTGTCCAAATTTAATGACTAATATTTGAATATTCTTATGTTCCTTTCCTTCCATATTTTGCACATTATAAATCCCAGAAAATAATTCCGTGTTCTATTCACTATAACACTTGTAAAAGGTCAAAAGTTACATTCTTAAAGTGTTGAATGGATATTGGTTTCATTCCAATTTGATCATCTAAAATTATGGCCAAAAAATTCCATATTTCTGATGCAAATATACAATTGTTAAGTAGATGCTTAGTTGTTTTTGTGCTTTTCGAGCATAAGCTAGAGTCTACCTGGACCTTGAAAACCCCTTTTTTGGAGATTGTCCCAGGTTAATATTTTTTTTTGCATGAGAATCTAAAGAAAATGGATCACCTTGGGCCAGTGTTTCGATTCCCATATCTTTTTCCATTTACTTTTGTTGGGGTGTCCTTCTATGCCAACTAATAATATGTAAGCTTCCTTTAAGCTAAAAGATCCTTTATGCCAATGTCTTTAGTAGAGTATATCTTTCCTAGATTGTATTTTTATTCTTCAAATTTCTAGTTTGTTTGTGATGGTTCCTTGTGTTTTGAATCTTATCCTCACTGGTCAATGTGTGCACTTCTCTCACCACCTCCATTTTTGTTGAGATTGAGGTTGTACCCAATACTATTGGACCGCTACTCTACCTTGCAATATCAAACAAGTTTTTAGCTCATTCAACTCTCCTTTTTCCAAGCTAGGCCATTTCTTATAGGAATCCTACAAAAAGAGGGCTAAATTTATGTGCCCAATTTCCCAGAACATGTGAGCTTGAATCAAGTGTTTATTCTTCCAAGATGAATTCCGTAGATGAGATCCCTCAATTCCAACCCCCATCCAAATTAATAGGCTATCATTTGTTCATGGCATGCATTTTTCCTTCCATACTTTACTCCATAAAGCTTCTGGGTTTTTAAGACACCACCGCCAAGTTTTGGCTCCTAGTGATTGAGTGAGAATTTTAGTGTCTCTTAATTACAGGCCCCCTAGGTGGATAGGATAGTATAATTTTCCGAGGTGACAAGGGCCCATTTTTTTACTCTTTAGCTCCCCACCAAAGGAAGGATCTCTGTATATTTCTTATTTTTTCTATAATGGCTTAAGGGGTTGCTAAGGATGAGAATAGCTACATTAGGATGGCTTGCAAAAGTAATTTAATAAAGGTAATTCTAATAGAAATATTGAGTGTCCTAAAGGTCGAACAATATATTTTTTTCTCTATACTTTGCACAAGCTTTTCCCAAACTTTTGTTCTCAAAGACTTTTTACAAGTGAGGCTCCAATGTATTCAAACAAAAGGGAGCTTCGTTATATACCCATTCATCTTGAGATGTTTGAATGGCCATAGGGGTGTTGAAGAAAAATATGTTAGGCTCAAACATTTTAGGAAACCAAAAACCAATATGTAGGAATATTTTAGGATTCTCTCACCTCTGAGTAGGGTACAAGCATCATAATTAGTCATTTTGTAGTTGAAATGTCGAGGTGTAAGCATGGTCAAGTGGGAAATAGTGACACCCCTAAGTAAACCATCTTGAGATCAAGCATCGTGAACAACACCAAGAAACATTGAGTTAAGCTCTTTATAGGGATTCTTTCACATTTGAGTCGATTAACACATTATACTTAGGCATAATTGATGGGTCTCAAGTCTATTGTTGTAGTTAAGGGAAGGAAATAAGAACATCTAGCCATAAATATTTCTTATCAGCTTCAAGCACCATGGGAAAGTCCTTGAACCACCACATTAGACCTTTGTTAGATACCATTTCTTCCAAGTGTCTAATGGACAACGTTATTAGGTTAATTGCGCACCAAAAATGGGTCTATAGTCCCAACCAAGGTTATGAGTTAACAATAACAACCTTATTCCCAAAATGATGCTTGCTAGTCTCAATCACATGGAAAACACCTCTAATTGATAACCATGAGTTTAAAATATGAGTGCTTTACCATGGGATGTTATGATGCTTTTAATAACCATGATGGGTCTTTATAACTTATCAATGGTTAGGAAAGCATAAAAAGGGACTTAGTAATTTATCCAAGCTTTCAAGGCTTAAGCATGATAAAAGATAAATTGAAACACCACATACGGACTTTCTATGAGATCTTTAGCCTTTAAGTGGAAAGTGGCTACAATTAATTGGTTTTGGATAGTAGTGAGGGGTGTTAGGGTCCAACCCTAACCCATTTATTTATGTCATATGGTCGAATCATAGTTAAAGTTAGTTAAAGAGTCAATAAAGCCCATATTAATAATTGTAAGTGGTTGACCCTCATTTAAGAAAGGGACCACAATTAGTTGCAAACGGGCCATGGTATTAGATATATGGTATTGAGAGAACCATGGTAATGACCCATGGTATTGTATGTATGAATCCTATATAAAGGATAGAAACTCCCCATTGAGGAATGTTGTGTCTTATTTCATAATCGAGCTTTGCTCTACTAGAGGTTGCCCCCTCGAAAAAGCAAGTGAACATTGCTTTCATCTCTGAACAATAAAATACTTGTTGTTTTTCTCATCTTGTTATATGTTCTGAGTTGTATTTCTTCACATATTTGGTATTCTGAAACTTCTCACAGGTCCAGGGAATAACAAGTGGTATCAGAGCACTTTCCAGGGCTGATGGTACCTCCATTTTTGGCAGAATTTGTTTTTAGGCTAGAGACGTGTTCCGACGTCTTTAAACCACGGGATCTATCATTGAGCGCATGAACCTGTGGATTTGTGGAGGCATGCATGTAGGAAATACAAGAGGTGGTCACGCTTGTTGAACTCCCTTGTAACCCCTGTGGGTACCCCTTCAACTAGTAGCACATTAGACAGAACTGCGCATGGACTGCCTTTGACGTACCCTCTGGGTATATCAGAAGCCCCCTAGGCTCACCTAAAACCTCTCCTCAAATAAATCATCAACCATCTTGCTACTAAAGTACACCGAGAATAGCACTTAGGGAGATTACTTGCGCATACGATAGGGTAGTCGAGTAGTACAACTAAGGGTATGGTTGATCCTCCTTAGTTAGTGCCCTAAAAGATTGGGACGAGTACTATTGTTGGACCCTTATGTATATTGCGATTTGTAGCACCTGACACTCGTTGGAGACCATAGTTCCATCGACTCTCTGAAGATCGCCCATTATTTTAATTTCCATATTAGATCTAGCAACTGAGGTTCTATCGCTGCAGCAACAATCAGATCCACCAATTGAGGTTCTACTGCCACAGTACCATTCAGATCTAGTAGTTGTGGTTCTGTCGTCACTACAATCCAACTCACATTTATTAGTTGGGGTTTTTGTAGGTAGATCTGACCATTTTTGCAGTGAGGCTTGTGGCTCCTACTGCCTGGGGTGATTCTCGCAGGACATTGGGCAGGATCAAGTTTTTTGGAATGTGGCCACTGTAGTATTGATAAGCAGGGAGTAAAAATCCATTCAGAGTAAGAGTCTGGGATTTCCCGAGATGCTTATAAGAGACTCAACCCATAAGAATCAAGATGACAAGCTAATCACAGTGGTACCATTCACTTGTCAGCTTCAATTTTCGGGCAGTCCCAAATTTTTTCAAAGTGACGAAAAGTGACCAAGATCTGTGTATGGTAGAAACCAAAGCTCAAGTCATGGCCAACGAGAAGATCAAGTGCCTTGAACAAAAGTTGGATACATTCTAGGGCCTAATAGACTAGATGCAGAAATTCATGGACCAATTCAAACTGAGCACGTCGGGGTTGCATCGGGAGGCACATGGTAGTGATGAAGACCTGGAAGGAGAATCTAGCCATCATATTCACTTCCATGGAAATCACCAACATTCCCACCCTCGGCCACCCAAGCTGGACATGTATAAATTTGATGGCTCTAATCTGGCAGTATGGGTAGCACAAATGGAACAATATTTCATTCTGAATGATATCCGAGATGATCAAACTAAACTACATGTGGGAGCCCTTTACTTGGACCAAGAGAGATGGAAATGGTGGCATTGGCATCAGAAATTCTATCCTGGGAACATAACTTGGCAGGTGTTCACAAAATCTCTTTGTAACCGCTTTGACAAAGAATCTAATTTTTTGGGTCATCTTACTAAGCTCCGATAGACAGGCACAGTAAAAGAATACATTGTAGCCTTTGAGACATTGTCCTCCTGCACAACCAGTCTAGGAGATGAATTCTACTTGAAATGTTTTATAAGTGGCCTCAAAGAAGCCATCCAAGCACATGTTCGGATGCATCACCCTCCTACATGGATCGATGCTTGAAACAAGGCTATCGAAGTGGAACGTGCTTTAGCTGCCCAATCTCCTCGTCCAAATTTCATAGCCAAGGGATGCCCCACCTAGGCTTAGGGCCCTATCCAAACACTTAAGGTTCAAAAGGTGTCTCCAACAGAAATGGATGAAAGAAGAAAACAAGGATTGTACTACTACTGTGATGACAAATGCTCCCCCGAGCATAAATGCAAGGAACCCAAATTCTTCCAAATTGATGTTACTGATCACAACTCATTTGAGGAAGCCCCATCCCTTGAGGGATCAATGGACGAAGTTGAGGAAACCCAATAGGACAATGAACTCCCAAAAGAACCCATTACATGTGTTGGCGGTCATTTCTGCACCCCAAACTCTCAAAATCAGAGGCTTTATTAAACATTGCCCTATAGTAGTATTGATTGATTGTGGCAACACTCATACTTTTATCCATCAGCAAGTCGTCGAAGCTGTTCATCATTTTGTGAGGGCAGTATTTAATTTCCAAGTCCAAATTACTAATGGGGGGACAATGAAATGTAAAGGCCGCTGCGAAAATACCAATCTTCATATGGGAGATTACCACCCGACCCACATGTTTGTGATTAACATGGGTAGTTGTGACATTGTCTTGGGTGTTGAATGGCCTCATACACTAGGCCCAATCACCATGGACTTCCAGGAGTTATATATGAGCTTTAAGCAGAATGACCAAATGCATACCTGCGGTGGACTCGAGGCAGGTGCTCCTTCTATCATCAACTCTCATCGCATGGAAAAGTTGTTGAAAAAGGGCAATCATAGACTTATCGCCTAGTTTAATGCCATTCAAGCCATCGAGCCCACTAATCTTCATATTCATCCTGACATGCAACAGGTCTTAAATCAACATCAATAGGTATTTGACAAACCTAAAGAGCTTCCACCCTTTAGAGGGGAACATGATCATAGCAAGACTTTGGTCCTAGGGGAACAACCTTTGAATGTGCAGACATATCGATATCCTTTCGTCCAAAAGAATGAAATTGAAAAAATCATCAAGGAACTCCTTGAAGTCGATGTCATTCGTCCTAGCATCAATCCTTATTCATCACTAGTGGTTATGGTGCTCAAGAAAGATGGGGAATGGCGTATGTCTCCAGACTTCAGGGCCCTCAACAAGCTCATGGTTAAGGACAAATTCCCTATCCTAGTTGTTGATGATCTATTGGATGAACTACATGGTGCTTAATTCTTTACTAAGCTAGATCTTCGCTCTAGCTATCACCAAATACACATGAAAGAAGTAGACATTCCCAAGACTACTTTCTGAACTCATGAAGGCCATTATGAATTCTTGGTCATGCCATTTGGTCTCTATAATGCCCCATCCACTTTTCAAAGACTCATGAATCACTTGCTAAAACCATATCTCTAAAAATTTGTCCTCATTTTCTTTGATGACATTCTCATCTACAACCTCACCTTGGAAAAACATATTCAACATGTAGACCTGCTCTTACAACTACTTCGGAATCATAAATTATTTGTCAAATGGTCCAAGTGCTCTTTTGGCATGGAAGAAGTCGAGTATTTGGGCCACATTGTGGGTCGTGAAGGTGTCCAGGTGGATCCCAAAAAGATACAGGCAACGCAAGATTGGCCCCAACCAAAAGCCTTGAAGACTTTGAGGGGATTCTTGGGTCTCGCCGGCTACTATCACAAATTTGTTCACAATTATGGCTGCATTGCTAGACCCCTCACTAATCTTAAGAAAAATTCATTCCTCTGGACTGATGCAACACAATAGGTGTTTATGGCTCTCAAGCAGGCCATGTATTCCACTCCAATATTGGCACTGCTTGACTTCAACAAATCTTTTGTGATTGAATGTGATGCTTCAGGTACTAATATTAGTGTTGTCTTAAGGAAGGAAGGTCAACCCTTGGCTTTCACCAGCCAACAACTAAGTGGGAAACATTTCGAACAATCTACCTATGAGAAGGAGATGATGGCCATCTTACATGTAGTAGATACTTGGTAACCATACTTATTGGGGCGACATTTCCAAATTTGCACAGACCATCAAAGCCTCAAATATTTTTTGGAGAAATGCCTATCCTCACCCCAGCAAAATAAATGGATACCCAAAATGTGGGGATATGATTATGAGATAATTTACAAGAAAGGGCATGACAATGTAGTAGCGGATGCTTTATCATGCCAATTTGAGGATGAAAGCACCCTGCTATCAATCTCTCTTCCCATACCAGATTGGATTGAAGAATCCCGCAAGGAATGGTCTTCACATCCCTCTCTCCACCAACTCATTAATAACTTGAGAGAAGATCCTCATTCCTCAGTTGGATACTATTGGAACGATGAAATTCTTCGCTACAAGGATAGAGTAGTTATATCACCGACATCCAACCTCAAAACATGCACTTTGGCAGAGTCGCACTCATCTCCCACTACAGGTCATGTAGGATTTTAGAAGACTTATGCTCGCACTCGTGGTTCTTTCTTTTGGATAGGCATGAAAATTGACATACTTACTTTTGTAGCTGAATGTGATGTGTGTCAATGCCACAAAGGAGAAACAATCAAGTCAGTAGGAACCTTACAACCATTGCCCATCCCTGCTTCAGTCTGGATGGATGTTTCTATGGATTTCATTACTGGTCTTCCAAAGTTAGGCAACAAGTCAGTCATCATGGTGCTAGTGGATAGAATCTCTAAGTATGCTCATTTTTGAGCTCTACCCCACACATTTACCCCCACTTTGGTGGCTCAAGCTTTCATGGACCAGATCTTCAAACTGCATGGCATGCCCAATTCCATTGTATCTGATCGTGACTCGACTTTCACCAGTAACTTTTGGCAAGAACTTTTTAAGCTACAAGGCACCCAACTCTAACTAAGAACTTCCTATCATCCCCAAATTGATGGTCCAACTGAAGTAGTCAACAAATGTTTGGAGACATACCTAAGGTGCTTAACTTCAGAAAAGCAACATCAATGGGTACAGTGGCTACCTCTAGCTGAATGGTGGTATAATACTAACTATCATGCAACCACGAAGATGACTCCATATGAAGCAATGTATGGTCAACTTCCACATTCACCTACTTCTTATATCCCTAGATGTCCTAAGGTGCAAGTAGTGGATCAACTACTACAGAACTGTGTAGCCATGCTAGCCTGTCTCAAAGATAATCTCCATCAAGCTCAGAATCGCATGAAGCAACAAGCAACTGAACATCGTTCAGAGTGCACATTTCAAGAAGGGGATAAGGTATTCCTGTGGCTGCAACCCTATAAGAAAACATCACTCAATGAAAAGGGCTACCAAAAATTAGCTCTAAAATTCTACGGACCTTATCAAATACTTCAACACATTGGAGCACTCGCCTATAAGCTAACATTGCCACCAACTTCAAAAATCCATCCAGTCTTCCATGTATCATGCATCAAGAAAGTGGTGGGGAACAATTGTAGAATTCAAACTAGTCTACCTGAATTGGATGAAGAAGGTTCACTATGGCTCGAACCTGAATAGTTCCTCGATATGCGAGAATGACATTTTTGCTACCGCAAGATCAAGGAAGTCCTCGTCATGTGGAAAGACACCTCTCCAGAAGATGTGACCTGGGAACCAACAACTATTCTTCAGTAGTTTGTGTAGCTTCAACCTTGAGGATAAGGCTGTTTTTTATGTGGAGGGCATGTTAGGTTCCAACCATAACCCCTTTATTTATGAATAGGGTCGAGTCATAGTTATAGTTAGTTAAAGAGTCAATAAAGCATGTATTAATAATTATAAGTGGTTGACCCGCATTTAAGAAAGGGACCACAATTAGTTGCAAACGGACCATGGTATTAGATAGATGGTATTTAGAGAACGATGGTAATGACCCATGGTATTGTATGTATGAATCCTATATAAATGATAGAGACTCCCCATTGAGGAATGTCGTGTCTTATCTTTCCCCCTCGAAGAGGCAAGCGCACATTGCTTTCATCTCTGAATAATAAAATACTTGTTGTTTTTCTCATTTTATTAAGTGTTCTAGGTTGTATTTCTTCACATATTTGGTATTCTGGAATTTCTTGCAGGTCAAGGGCATAACAAGGCGTCTAAGGGCCTAAGCCATGGTTGAAGAGGAAAATAAGAGCCTTACATAAGAAAATGAACATTCTAGGCTTTAGGCACTATGATCAAGGTGTCCAACCATGGCACATGCATTCTTTGTGGTGTCCTTGACCCCATATGGTTTTTTAGGTACCATTTGGTAAGTTTTGCATAAAGGGCATATGCCTAAGGGTCTTCACTATGCATGGTTATTAATTTATGTAATGGGAATATATATTAAAAAATAATTAGTGGATATGCATGTTTTCCTCTACATGTTTAATGAGTTGGATTCTTTGGTTTTAGCTTACGATTGAAAAACCTATTGGATCCACCTACGTAAATAAACACACGTCCATTTCTCCAACTTGTTATTCTTATTTTTATTTTCAATGACATATTAAATATTATCGAAATGTTTGCTAATTAAATCACACAATGTTTATAACATTTAAACAAATATAATGGAGATCATATTTTCCTCCTTGGTGATATTTATCCCCATTGTCTCTGTTATTCTTCTTTCCATATATTATTCTACCAACTCTTCCTCTAGAAGTATCTTGTGACTGATTCCTCTCTTTTTGTGCAAGGCACACAAATTCTTCATGAGATTGCTAAGCTATATTCCTCTTCCCAAAAGCTTTCTTCCTTCTTGCAAATGCCTCCACAGGAGTGTCAAAAGTATCATCCTTCAGTTGGGAACTAGCTTGTAAGGATTGAAGATAGTGAGAATATGTAGGATAGAGGGCCTTGACAAAGGATATGATAGGGATGTCCATTTTAATTCCAATGGCTTCCACATCATGCATCATAGGTCTAATTTATGAACTACTTCCAATTATGAGAGTGAGTCAAATAAATATTTTGACTTCTTTAATGCATCATAAGAATTTGTAATTGGAATAACATGATGACTCACCTCTTCTAGTTTGTTTGAAACAAAATCAATCGCTATATGTTTGGAAGAGATCGAGAAAAGTAAAACGACTGATTAGGCCGCAAAGCCATAAGAAAGCCACCCAAAAAACCTTTTGAATCTAATGAGAAGAAAGTATAATTCCTACACCATAGTTCTAAAATTGAAACCACATAGGCACCCGATGACATAGTTTCTTGAAGCATGATAACATCCAAGATGTGGGCTCGAATGAGCCACTTCAGAGTCAATTTTTTGGGGTTGGCCCTAAACCCCCTAATATTCAGAGACAAGATCTTCATTTTACTTCATGGGAGGGGTATTTTATCTTAGAACCTTGGATATTATGGTATTTTTCCACTTATAATGTCTTCCCTAACCTTAGATTGGGCCTTAGAAAGCAAGGATTTGTTACTAGCATGACTGACAGAAAGAGCATCCACGGCTAGACCACCAGACGCTGAAACATATTCACGCGTCGAGGAAGATGAATAGAGAGAAATTCACATAACATGGAGGTAAACAGAAACATAAAGCTCGTTTGAGGAACGAATGACCTTATAATCTGCAGAAGGGGGTTTCCCACAAGAGTTGGATGAAGAGTTGGAACCATAAGGAAAAATCAGATTTGGAAAGACATCATTCTCCTTGAAATGTGGAAACATTTTATAGAGGGAAAGACCTTGAATAGAAGGCACTTGAGACGTTGCTATCACGGACATAACTTTGGAAACTTTCCCAAGCATATTACCATCATGAAGAATTTTATCATTATTTTTTATAGGAAAAAATGAGGGGGTCTGAAACCACTTACCTAAGGAGGGAGGATGATCGTGGTTAGTGTCTTCAACTTTGGAATCCAAAGGATCCTTCTCCCTTATTCCTAAGGCCTCAATCTACATGTTCAAAAGTTTCCTAATCCAATCCTTTTTAGATCATTAGAATTTTTCTTTCGTGTGCAATTAGAGACGAGGTGACCTAGCTCATGGAAAGGAAATCAATGGAAGAGCAACTTCCAATAATCAATCTTTTGATTCAATGCAACCTTGTTGAATACCAATTCAATATCCTCTAGGAAACCTTTGTTGGGGTTGATCTCCACTTACTTCCATGCCACTCATCCATATTTCTTTGAAAGGAAAACTTCCTCCCAACAAACAAATTGTCCAATATGATTTCCTATTTTTTCCAAAATTGATTTGTTCTAGAATGGCATTGACAAAGTTGGGAAGATGGTCCATTTTTTTCATTCACATGAGGCTAAGCGAAGTGCTGAAATCCATATTCCACTTTTGAAGCATGAACCTAGATTTTCACCAATATTAGTCGAAGGATAAGAGAGTCCTCACTTTGTCTACTTTATTGAGGATACCACATAATTAAGCTTTAGGAAATATGTGGAATTGGAGAAATGACTGATAATAAGAACCTAATTGGAATCGATCCAATGTGGTAGACAAGAAGGCTTAACCACCTTCCTAGCAAACTGATCAATTAGATCCCTATACATAAGTTGTAGAATGTCTCAAAGGTGAATATCATCCCCTATTACCATTTAAATATTTGAATTTTGTTGCTTTATAGGCTGTCACATGATACTTATTGTGAATAGGGCTTACTGTATCCAGCGACGGAGCATGCTTAGCAGAAGGAATAAGGCCTGGAACCTCCAAATCTTGTGCATTATCTCGATGACTTGATGAAAAATTAAATAAGCCTTGACGAAAGTGAGACACTTCCACTGTTAGGTGAATGGGAGGTGAAACCAATGGGTGATCCTTTATAAAAATAAAATCTTCATGGGATGGGTATGCATGCCCACTTTAAGGGTTATCCTCACCATAATAAAGTAGTTCATCAACCATAATAAACTTGAGAAGAAAAATGCCAACGGAGACTTACATTGAGATGAGTGACGTGGAAATTGAAAAGTAAAATATGCCAGAATCCGATAATAGAAAAATGGAACCCAAGAAAGAAAGAAACTCCCCATCCCCTAAGAAACCCACGTCACAAGAAAACCTCTGAGTGTTTTTATCAATATTAACAACTTATTGTTCATGGTATGCCACTTTTTTTCATTGATAGTATTACATATCATATTTAGTCCATATATATCAAATATTTATATAATCATTTTTCTTATTTTTTAAATTTATTTAATTTTAATAAATAGTTTATAGATTAATATTTAAAATGAATTTAAACTAATTTCTTCATTTGTATTGTAACTGTTTTTATTTTAATATTTTAAAATATCAAATATTGAATACAATTTTATTTATATATATATATATATATATATATATATATATATATATATATTAATTATTCATATTCAAAAAATAAATTTATTATTTTTTTTTTAAATAGTGTAACATATTTTTATTTAAAAATATTAAATATTTAGTATAATTTTATTTTAATATTTTTCAATAAAATTTTAATTTTATATATGAATAAACTAACTATTATTGATATGTATAAATTATAAATTTTATGTTTTTTGTTTGTTTATTAAGTAATGTATGACTAACATATTTCACCTATGGTTTGAGCAGTCACAATCTAGGGGTGTTTAAGCCAAATTTTGAATAGGTGACCTTTTAACCACACATTGTCTTAATAGAATAACCTGTCACTTTATACTCTACACCCAATAGAAAATTCCACGTTTTATGTTTATAAAACAATAAAATATAATAATTTTTTGTATTTTATTAAAATAATAAAATATAATATTTCTTTTGTATTTTATTAAAATAAAAAAGAAAAAACATATGATAATTTTTTTAAATTTAATAAAAATATAAAAATACTTAATATTATTTTATAATTATTTATTCAGTAAAAATAATAAATAAATATCTAATATTAAATTATTTGTTTTAATTAAAATTAATAAAATGAATATATAAAATCTATAAAATTAATAAATTAGATTTTAAAAAACATATTTTAATTTTAATAGGTAAACATAGTAAAATAAAATAGATGTATTACGTATTATAAATTTTTAAAAATAAATACATAAAATTGAATTATTGAATTGAGCCTTCTGTGATCCATAATATTTATAAGTAGGACTTCGGCGTAAATCACATAAAGAGAGACATTTGTCGACGCGTTTCGAACCAACTAGTGTGGTTCATCGTCAAGACAAGTTGAAGAAACAGATCCAGTTTAGCAAGTTAAATAGTCTGAGCAGAGCCTCCAACGGCTAACTTGACCAACAGCTAGTTTGACTCTAGGACCAGGGACAAAATTATTTTATTAATTTAATTAGTAATATTTAGGACCAATCCCTTAAAAATATATAAAATATTTTTTAATGGGTATTTAGTTCAAAAAAAATAATATTAAAAATTATAAGTTAAATAGTATTTAAAAGGAAATTTAGTTAAATAAAGGACCTTATAATATATGAATAAATTAAGTGCCTAAATACAAATATATAAAGTAAAAAAGTATTATCAAAGATTATAAGTTAATTAATAATTAAATGGAAAATTAGTTACATAAAGGACTTATAATATCTGAATAAAATAAAGTCAAGTCAAAAGGATGCTAGGTTAGTTAGAAAATTAGTTAAAAAGTATTAGTTGATTAGAATTTAAATGGAAAATTAGTTATATAAAGGACCTTCTAATATAAGAATGCATAGATATAAATATATGAAGTAATATAATATATATATATATATATATATATATATATATATATATATATATATATATATATAATTGAAATGGGTGTTTATTTAGAAGTATTATTAAAATTACAAGCTAATTAGAATTCACATGGAAAATTAGTCACAAAGGACCTTATAATAAGAAATGAAAAAAATAACTCTCTAAAAATAATATAAAAAATTATAAATTAAATAGTATTTAAAAGGAAATTTAGTTAAATAAAAGACCTTATAATATATGAATAAATTAAGTGCCTAAATACAAATATATAAAGTAAAAAAGTATTATCAAAGATTATAAGTTAATTAATAATTAAATGGAAAATTAGTTACATAAAGGACTTATAATATCTGAATAAAATAAAGTAAAGTCAAAAGGATGCTAGGTTAGTTAGAAATTTAGTTAAAGAGTATAAGTTGATTAGAATTTAAATGGAAAATTAGTTATATAAAGGACCTTCTAATATAAGAAAGTATAGATATAAATATATGAAGTAATATAAAATATATATATAAAAAACTGAAATGAGTGTTTATTTAGAAGTATTATTAAAATTACAAGCTAATTAGAATTCACATGGAAAATTAGTCACAAAGGAGAGAGTTAATTTTTTCATTTCTTGTTATAAGGTCCTTTGTGACTAATTTTCCATGTGAATTCTAATTAGCTTGTAATTTTAATAATACTTCTAAATAAACACCCATTTCAATTTTATATATATATATTTTATATTACTTCGTATATTTATATCTATGCATTCTTATATTAGAAGGTCCTTTATATAACTAATTTTCCATTTAAATTCTAATCAATTTATACTTTTTAACTAATTTTCTAACTAACCTAGCATCCTTTTGACTTTACTTTATTTTATTGAGATATTATAAGTCCTTTATGTAACTAATTTTCCATTTAATTATTAATTAACTTATAATCTTTGATAATAATTTTTTACTTTATATATTTGTATTTAGGTACTTAATTTATTCATATATTATAAGGTCCTTTATTTAACTAAATTTCCTTTTAAATACTATTTAACTTATAATTTTTAATATTATTTTTTTCTTTTTGAACTAAATACCCATTAAAAAATATTTTATATATTTTTATATATTTTTAAGGGATTGGTCTTAAATATTACTAATTAAATTAATAAAATAATTTTGACCCTGGTCCTAGAGTCAAACTAGCCGTTGGTCAAGTTAGTCGTTGGAGGCTCTGCTCAGACTATTTAACTTGCTAAGCTGGATCTGTTTCTTCAACTTGTCCTGACAATGAACCAAACTAATTGGTTCGAAATGTGTCGACAAATGTCTCTCTTTATGTGATTTACGGGGAAATCCTACTTATAAAAATTGAATTATTTATTTTAATTAAAATTAATAAAATTAATATATAAAACTTATAAAATTAATAAATTAAAGATATTACACATTATATTTTTTAATTTTCTAGATACTATATGTTATTATTTTTTTACTATTATTATTAGTATATTTTTAAAATAGTATTTTGATGTCCAACATATAACAAAAATAAAAAATTAATAAATTATTACTAATAATAATAATAATAAATAATTAATCTTAAATTTTTAAATATATTGATTAGTAGTTTTATAAAATTATGTTTTCTAGGAAAGCATTGATGGTATAATTTTAAAGTAATGGTCAAGGGAGATACCAAATTGGTGTACTAGACTTTTTTGTTTGTGGTCAAGCTAGACACCAAATTGGTGTATAAGAAAGACCCTCTTGTTTGTGGGACAAGGGACGCACCTGTGTGGAGTGATTTGACTACTAAGTCTACGAAGGCATACTTACTTGTTACCTTTTAGGAGGAAATACATGCTCTTAACCATTAGGCCACTCAAGTTGTATGGTAATATAATATTATTTTAATTAAAAATATATATATTAATAAAATTATCCACTCAGGTGTTTACATGTTTTGTTAAATGGTGGATTAGTCAAAGGAAAAGTAGGTTGGGTTATATCTATCAATCTCATCCTAACTTTTGACACTTCAAATATATTAATTTAAACTAGAAAAGCCACTTTTGCTAATTAATTAATTTAATAAATAAAATCATTGACCAAGGTATTTCAATGGTTGGTTGAATGGTGGAATAGACAGAGGCAAAGTAGGTTGGGTTATATCTACCAATTCTATTCCAACCTTTTACACTTCAAATATATTGATTTAAACTAGAAAAGTGACTTTCGCTAATTAATTGAATACAAATAAGAGTTATTATATTCATTCACTTACTTTCTCACAAGGCTCCAAGACTCTAACAAATTAGCATGCAAATAAACATTAATACATTATTATTATTATTATTATTATCCAATTAACTACTAAGTCTACCAAGTCATACATACTCTAACCCGTTTCGTGTGAACTTTTAGGAGGAGACACATGCTCTTAACCATTAGGCCCACTCAAAATGTATATAATTATACATAAATGTATAAATTAACACTACCACATTTACTAACGTGATTGATATAATTAAAGCCATTTTGATAAACAAATTCACCTATATTAAAAAAATCAAATAATATTTATATATATATATATATATATATATATATATAATATTTATAAATTTACTTTAAACTTTAGCTTTTACCACTTTTAATCACTCAAAATTAAACCTTACCAATAATTAAAATGAAAGAAAAAATAAAACAAAAATTAAAAAATTTGTTATTTAAAAAAAATACACAAAGCTTAGCCATTTACGCTTGCATTCACTAAAAAAAAAAGGGAGTGTCGACCTTGTTAGGGTGCGTATGCCATAAAAAGACATCGCTTAGTTCCGCGGATGTATGTTTTCAGCTCGCAGTTTTAAGGTTATGTGGAAATTGATGAAACACTTAGTTTTTAAAATTTATTCAAAATTCAAATTTGAAATGGATGCTCCATGGATCACTATATGCGGTCGTCATTGTAAGACCATGGAAGTAAGATGCTCTAAAAATATTTATGTTGACGGTCATTCGGGAAAGCCGTGGTGGCTGTATGGTGTCGATGGTCATTCTGGAAAACCGCGGCGGCTGTATGCTCCATGTATTTCATCATCCAGTTTGCAGAGATTTTTTTAGATGTTTTAATAAAAAAAATTAAATAATTATACAAAATTTTTAAATAATATCTATTCATAAAAAAATAAATATACACGCTAAAAAATTTAATCCTTCTAAACTCATATTAAATCTATATTTAAAATAAATCTATATTAACTATAAAAATATCAAAAATAATCCAAAACAATTATATATACAAAAATAACTAATTCATTTTTCCCTTTGCAAATATGTAAACAAATTTATCTCTTTACTATTTATTATTATATATGATCACAATCTTAATAAACACCACCAAAACTCCATGTTTAAAATTATTTTATTAACACTTAACTCACATCGAATGAAGACAATCTCCTTCAAATATAATAAATAGAAATTAACCTGGAAAAATGTCCTGCAGTTACATTCAAGTAATCCAGGAACCTGGAAAAAAGTTCACGCCCATCAGTCTAAAACGTTTTAGCCTTTAGGTCACTACATCTGAATAGATCCAAACGTCAAACGTTTTAGGTAACTACATGTGCAAATCTAAATTCACTGATATTGATATAAAATAATATTGATTATTATATATCATGGCAATCTTAAAAAATATCACTAAAAGACGACATTTAAAATTAATCTATTACTTTTTTTGTTTCTCTAGGATTCCTATATTGGGGAGACTGGTCGCTTCATTATTCAAAGGATTAGCGAGCACGCAGCGGATCTTAGGCATAGGAGAGCTAAGTCTTCCGCTTTAGCTGAACATGCTGAGAAAACCAATCATCATGTTTGTATTGAGGAGGCTAGTGTTATTGCTAAGGTCTCGCATTTCCATCATCGAAAATTTAGGGAAGTGCTTGAGATTGAAAAGAGACCAAGCAATCTCAATAGAGAGGATGGCTGGAAAGTCAGTAGGTGTTGGGTCCCTGCACTCTTGTCCTAGTCGTTTTCCGCCCTCCTTTTTAAGTTTTTTCTTTTATCTTTATTTTTAATTATTATTATTTTTATTTTTACTTATTTATTTATTATTTATATTTCTTTCTTTATTTATTATTTCATGTTATTTGATTTTATTTATTTATTTTTATTTATTTTTTAAGTGACATTATTTTTAACTAATTTTTATTTATTTAATATTATTTATTTTATTTTATTTAATTAATTTTTTATTTTTTTTTAATTTTGTTTATTTATTAGTTTATTATCACTTTTTACCAATTAACTTTTAACTTTGATAATACTTAGAAATTAGCTCTCTTTTCAATTAATTATATATATTTTTTATATTACCTTAAGGTCCTTTATATAACTAATTTTCCATTTAATTATTTTTAACTAATTTTCTAACTAACGTAACATCTTTTGATATTCTTTATTATATTCTGTTATTATAAGGTCCTTTATGCCCTAATTTTCCTTTTAATTATTAATTAACTTTTAATTTTTAATAATACTTTTAAATATAATTGCTTTATATATTGTTTTATATATTTTTATTTAGTCATTTAATTTTTTCATATATTATAAGGTCATTTATTTATCTAAATTCTAACTCACTTATATTTTTAATAATATTTCTTGAATACCCTCGACAATATTTTATTTATTTTTATAGATACTGGTGCTAAATCTTACTAATTAAACTAATATAATAATTTTGACCCCGATCCTAATGTCAAACTAGCTGTTGGTCTAGTTAACTGTTGGAGGCTCCGCTCAGACTATTTAGCATGCTAAGCTAGATCTATTTCTTCAACTTGTCATATCGATGAACCACACTAGTTGGTTCGAAACGCGTCGACAAATGGTACTCCATGTGATTTTCGCCAAAAAATCTCTCTTGATATGAATCGCAGAAACCTGAACTCTATAATCTATTACCACTGAAATAACATCGAATAAGCCAATATCCTTTATACGTCGAGGATAGCATGGAAAACGCCCCGCAGTAAAATTCATCGAAACAATTAATCTGCGAAAGAAAAACATGAGGGAAACAATTATAAAACTTGCATGGTTCTAAATGCCATCCAGCATTATGACATATTTGTTGATACGGTTTAAAATATCATTCCATTTTTATATTTAATTATTATTATAAACTCATCCAGTTCATGGAAAAAAAACGATGAGAATGAATTTATAATTTTTATGTGGTTAGCTACGCATAGATTAAAATGTGTTAGAGTATTGCAGAAATATGGCAAATTCATTCAACAGCTTATAATTTTTTTTTAAACACGTCATTAGTGATTGTTAGTCACTAATAAAGGGTGATTTTTTATTCAGACTACCAGTGTAACATCTCACGGTAATTTCATGTAAAAATATATAGAGCTGGTTTTTTTCCTTGCAGAATTACCAAGGTTAAACTTTCCAATTTACTATTCCATTTTTTATTGACCTTTATTTAAAATTTACATTATTACATAAAGTAATTTTATTAAAAGAATAGTAAGTTACATAGCATAATATTTAGTGTTAACATATTAACATAAACTTTTTGTTGTGACGTTGTATCAATTCTATTACTCTTTTAACTCAAGTTAATTGATCAGATACCTAATAATATAAATAACATGTGATGCAAGGAGTCAACATCATAAGAATAACACAATAGACAATCACATTATTGAACATTGATATACCCTCGAAATCCTCTAGGGTGAAAACTAGTAAATGTTTAACTTTATTAAATGCTTGTGAGCGTGTTCACCCCTCACTCAATGGTCGTAAGGGAATCCATCCCTTGACCATCGTCATAAAATCTTGCAAAGAAATATCATTGTAAATACAACATAACTAGCTAGAAACTATTAAAATAATCATGATATCATTTATCCACAAATATTTGAACATTATGTCTTTGCAACCTGGTTACTTCCATCAATGGATTATCGTGCAGTTGACATTCTTTGGATTTGCATGGGCCACTGCTCATTGCTTGACATAATGTTACATATAATTTATCTTTCGTATATGTTACAATCTTTTCTTGCAACTAGTACTCCCAACAAACTTTGAGATAATGAATAGATCAAATAGTGATCAGACGAATAACACATATTTATTAGTGATGCTTCAACATCTATTCATGTGCATTCATAAATCATACACAAAATATTATGACATTTCTTCTTTAACAATACTGCACATGCATTAATTAAAAACACTTAACTATGAAAGCATATTTATTTATTTTTACATGTGTATGGTTATGGCACATGTCTGCCCATCCATAACTCACATGTGTAAGTAAATACATAGAGATAACCAAGGCATGCTCACTTGTCCCTGTTGCACATCTATCATGAGAAAGGGAACAACTACTTCTAAATATCTCCAAGATACATATCATATTAGCTATCATTCCACTCACATAAGTCCACACTCTTTTCCAAAGAAAACCACTACAACTCTATTTATTCTATCTAAAGGAAACTAGCACATTAGCTTTGATCTTCGAACATTTAATTATATAAACTTTGTTCAAAAGAAACTAACCCTTTAGATATTTCTATGTATATGCAATTATATATTATTTTCCAAAATAAATAATATAATAAATATTATTCTTATGCATGTGAATGCATGTTCTTTTCCCAAACAAAATTAAGACAATAGATATTATTCTTGTGCATGCATATGCATGTTCTTTCCAACAACATATTTTCAAAAGGAGATTTATTCACAATAGCTATTGTACATGAAAAATACATGCTCTATTCCAAAATAAAGCTAACATAATAGTTATTTTTTCTTGCATGCAACTACTTGTTCTTTCCAAAAGAAATTAATATGATAACTATTCCACTTCCATGCAAAAGACATATTTCCTTCCACATGAAACTAACTAAATATTGGATGCAAAAACATGTTTCTTTTTCAAGGGATCAAGTGCATTGCAACCAATATCTCATACATGTAAACACACATTTCTCTTTTGTAGATGACATCAAAATAAAATCATATTCTTTCAAAGATAAATTAACACAATGGCTATTGCTTTGTGTATCTTACACATATTATTTTCCAAGAACTTTGCAATATTACTCTTATTTATGTTCGTGTAGCCACATGTTCTCGTAATCATATATTCTTTTAAAGAAATCCAACTCAATAGTTGTTCTATCCATGATTACGAAAGAACAATTATTTTCAAGAAATCTAACTCATTAGCTATTGTTTTAATACATGTAAATACATGTTCTTGTTCTCAAAAGGAAAACTAAACATAATAGCTATTAAAACATATGTACTTTCCAAGAAATCCGACCAACAGCTAGCTTTTTCATGGCTTCTTTATGTATACTTTTCAAGAAACATAATTCCATAAATACTCTTTCCGTGCATGCTCAAACATATTTCTTTTTAGAAGAAAACTAAAACAATAGACAAAAACATTATTGATTTCTCTTTGTATGTGCATAAACTATGCAACTTTTCAAGAAGAATAATACAATTGACTTATCTGACCTTTCCATTCGATAGCTGGAGTTGTTGATGGGCTAATTATAATCGGCTCCTCTCCCATTAGATAATAGATTTCAATAAAAACATCGAGCCTCCCACTGAAAATTGGTCTTGAATCTTGGGTATCAACACCCCATTGACAACGATGAATAAACTTCGTGACCACCTTACCACACCAACACTCAAATGATAGAGATGAGAGAAAAGTAGAATGTGGCATGAGGATTTGTGGACACATTCCAATATGGAGCACATGAGCTGAGGGACTACACGCATGGCACATTGTCTAAGTCTTCACACCCTTAAAAGTAAGCGGTCACAATATCTTTGACAACATAGAAATTGATCAAATCCAATAGGTAATTGTAGGCCATTATACAAACGACACTCACAGAGAGATGAAGGATGACGACCACTACCATATATTCAATAAAGAATTGGTGGGGAAAGAAAACCTATGTCTGAAATAGTTCTCCTCAATTCTTTTTTTGGAATGGACCATATGGTTACTATATGGTACTTGCCACCATACAAACCTTAAATAATTATTTGTTCTAACTGTAACAAGTCAAGTGGATAACCATACATTAACAAATTTGAAACAATAATATTTTATATTATATAATTATTAACAAATGGTTTTAAAGATTTTTGAACTAAGACTTTTATGACCCATAATAATTTTAACAAAAATTTTTGGTAAAAATGACATCTAAGAATTCTCATCGATGCACTTCGAACCAACCAGTGTGGTTCATCTTCAGGACAATATGCGGAACAAGATCCAGGCAATGAGATAAATAGATGAAGAGAGCAGCTAACTAGCTGTCAGCAAGTAATAGCTAGTTTGACTAAGGGTAGAAAATAGTCAAGGTCTGGACCTGAAAAAAGAGAAGGGAAATGAAGAAAAGAATAATATTAATCAAATAATATTATAAAAAAGTTATAAAAATAATTAATTAAATATTTTAATAACTCCTTATAACCATATTAATGAATATTCTAAAAAGAATAAATGGTGTAATCCTTTATAAATATTGAATAATTTTAGTGTCATGAAGTAGAAAATATTAATCTATAATTTTATATATAATACTCTAAAAAAAATTAATGATTTAATATTATTCCTATATATAAAAATAATAATAGGGGATAAACAAATAATAGAACTATAAAAACATATAAAGTATAATATTCTAAAAAGAATTTAATAATTTAATATTATTCCTATAAAAATTAAATAATAGGGGCTAAACAAATAATAGGATTATAAAGTAATAATAGTAATCATATTGTTTGGGTAATATAGTTAGAAAAGGTTTTGACTTTAGGAGAAAATTATTTTGCTAGAATCAAACTAATAAAATTAGCTCCCATATTAATCTGACAACAAAATTATGATAAAAAAAATTATTCTGTAAAACTATAAACTGTATCAATAAATTTAAGATATGCATTTTCTATATTTATAATTATAACATTTTTTTATATTTTATTGTATTAAAAATCTTTGATATTTTATTATTATGATCATTAAGCTATTTAGCAATAGGACAAATTTTAGGGCTAGCATACCCACAATTATTGAAGTCAATATACATGAATTTTGGCCTCATTAACGTCATGCAAATCTTTGCAACCTTCTCCTGCAATGTCAACATTGGATGTTTGCGTCTGGCATTAACTTTCTGTCACGATTGTGGCATAGTGCGACAGCGTAGCACACGGCACTATAGCAACATTGTAGCAAGCTTTATGGAAGCCCGAAGCCCCTGGTTGAAAATTGGTATCAGAGCCAGTAACATCTGGTTCAAGAGATTGGTATTTTAAATCATCACTCGTATTAATGGATCCATTCAGAAAGTCTGTATCCTACCATGAATTAGAAGATAGAGAGTCATCCGCTACAGAGAATCCCCTTAGGGATATGTTTGCATCAAGTTCTAGTCGCGTCTTAAATCAAGCAGAACTTGAATATGAAGAGCCACAACCGTCTCTCGATGGCAATTACCTAGTATCTCTGCATCAGAAGTTTATGATGATTTGTCTATATTCCATTTAAAAGCCACCACTAGAATTAGTACAAAGGAGTCTATTAGTCAGATTCAGGAGAATTCTGATAGTATTTAGTTTATCACTCTTCTGGATCCAAAAACTTTACAGGCCAAAGCTAAAAGGTTAAAAACAAAATATTTGCACTTGGCATGTATAAGGATCAGAATCAACCCTTTGACTCATCAAGGGTTAAATAATTCTGTGGTAGCCACAGTCCAAGATCTTACTGATAATAAGTATACCGATTCCTTAATAAGAGGTATAGTTGCCCCTCTGTCGCATGGCCCTCCGTCACTCACGTGAATTAATATATTGTATGTTGTTTAACATGAACAAGCAGTCGATCCTCAACCATTGGTGGCTATTATGGGCTTTTAGTAAAGTACCAAAGCATAACCATGAAACTTTAAATTCTACGAAATTTAAGATGTTGTTCACTTCAACCGAATGGATAGAATGAGAGTTAAATGATTCCACGGAAAATCTCCATTGAAAGTATTGAAGGCCCTAAAGCAGAGATCGCTAGTTGAGGTAACTCAAGGGCTTTTGACCTTTAACAAAGGGATGGAATGAGACTCTGAGGATTCCTTTCGGAGTTGTTGAAACGTTGCTCTCTGGTTTGTCTAAATTTTCACTTTCTCCCCCTTGTACTGTCGTGGATTATACAATCACCACAATGAATCCCCTCGCGTTATGAACGATATTCAAAGAGTAGTATTGAAGATTTGGCAGTGGGAACGATAGCTTAAATTTTTATGCTAATTGCTGATTTTCCAAATATTCTGGACTTAAATCGACATAAATAGACATAGAGGTGATCAATTATTTAACTACACCCATATCCCTCTCATTGCGAAATATTCAGAAAATCAGCCATAGACATAAGGTCAAGGCTCCCCCTATGTTCACATCAGTCGCAGTTAATGAAGTCAATGCGCATGAATTTACGTTATAAACCTAGAGTTACGAAAGGAGTAGTATTGAAGTTTTGTCGTTGGGCACGATATTCAACGTAACGTAAACTATAATGCACGTGAACTAAGAAATGAACGTGATGTTATGAACCTAGAGTTATGAAAGAAGAGTAGGATTGAAAATTTGGAAGTGGGCACGAGATTCAATGTAACGTAAATTATAATGCACGTGAACTAAGAAATGAGTGACGGTGTATATGGAGAACTTAATTAAAAACCTATACTCTATCTTGCTCACACCTCTCAATTCTGTAGATTTATTTTTCCAAAAACTTATCACCTATTCCACTCATACTCTCAATTCTGTAGATTTATTTTTCCAAAAACTTATCACCTATTCCACTGATACGTTTGAATAGATTGCGCGGTATGGCAGGGCGTGGAATATGGATGTCAAAAGCACCATCTTGCAGGTGAGTAAAGTAGGCAACCAGTAGTTTAAGTAAACAAATTGATGGTAGGAATATTTATGACATAAGGAGACACATCCTTTGCCATATGTATGATATGAAAAGGCAGGAGAGGATGGAAAGCAAACTACGGAAAAGTAAGTTTTGTTTTCTAATGGTGATATATATATATATTTTAAATGGTGGTATAATTTTCCATGAAGTTATTATTTTTTTGTTATTTGAAATTATATCTATATATAATTATAGGTGTAAAAACAATAATCATTTTGTTATAAAATATATTTTTATATTTTCTTGAAAGTTAAAATTTATAAATTATATTTTTATTAGGAATAAATTTCAAAATTATATATATATATATATATAGATATGAGTTTAGAAGGAAAGTGTTGAGTTTTTAAATTTTATTATTATTATCAGGAATAAATAGATTGATTACCATTTTTAGTATAATTTTTTAAAGCTCATTTTTTGTTATCAATCAAAACAATATTTAAAAGGAATTGCAAATTATCTTGGTTTGTTAATCTATAAATCAGATTAAAGGCAGAAGTTGAGGCTCCAACAAATGTCTATCGAAATTTGTAAGTTGCTAATGATACACCTAATGAAACATAGCCATCAATGGGGAAGTTTGGTAGTATAAATTATGCTTACATATGACAAAAGATGAAATCCCCCAGGCTACAATTACACAAAATATCTCACCATCATTTGTAGTAGAAACAAGGAAGCCCACATGATCAAATCTCTTGTATAGGAGCAAGATTAGTTAGGGGAGATGGGTCACAATCACATAGAAGCACACTCTCAATGCACTGTAATTATTGGTCCATAATTTATTAAAGGAAGTGTTATTCCTCCATCTTGAGGAGGAGTTCATCATGATTCTTGTTTCATTGAATCATTAATTTTCCTAGTGGCTTCTTGTGATGCTAATACAAATCAATAGTAAGAAGATATTGGTTACCTAGATTACGGATCCAACTGGAGATGGATGCAAGAAACTTAGAATGAGATATGTCTTCACATTTATCAACCACTTCTTGCTTAATGTCCTCAATTTCTTATTGAACCAGTAAGTGCATATGAGCCAAGTACTTAACTGGAGCAACATGTGCTTTCACACAAGCTTGAGCGTTTCTAGGGCCATAACGACCACTAAGACCTTGTTTGGAACATGCTCTTTAATGAGGCATGCTTGATAAAATGATTTCACAATGAGATAGAAAGAAAACTGAAGTGAGACAACCAAGGAAAGTGGATCCAACGTGATATCAGAGCGGGGTATGAATGCTAAAAGGTCAAGGGAGCTTCTAGAGGAAACATAAATTCAAGAAAAAATAGCTTAGGAGAAGAAGACACCCCATGTAGTTGAATATAAGCACACTAAGCAGAAGACAAAAGGATCCAACTGATGAAAAAAATAATTTCTTGAGGTCCAGTGAGAAGGTTTATGGAGATAGATATCATTGTAGTCACTTGTTTCTGTGTCAAAGAAGAACCAAGTGTTCCCCTTTCCCAAATAATTTTTGTTATAACCAAGTGTTGGTAGATTGTGAGAACAACTAATACGACCCGAGCTCAGAAAGAAATGAGATTATTTAAGGAAAATGTGAGATTACAAAAGTAACTCATAGACAAAGCATGGATAAAAAGGAAGGCACCATGAAAGGAGGGTGCGGTCCTTGCACGGACTTACCGATGTCAAATTAATAAATGAGAGTATGTTGTGCATGGATGTTACTAAAACAAATCGAATGTAGATTGTTTCCAAAACTGACAAAGGCATGAAACATTCCCTTGCTCTTTCTATAACCAATTGAATGGACCTTGAAATATGTAGTCTAAGAAAACCTTGAAATGTGTTGTTCCTTTAATGGTAGTTGTCATTCCCCTATAGAAATGCAATGCATCACCAATGTGTAGTGACCTTCATTTGCACAAGTCTATCATCAAGTGTCTATATATCAACATCCAACGGTGAAAAGCTTCCCTTTATAGAATCATCCACCATGCGTGCATGAGGTGGGTGCATTGAGGCCAACTTATCATCCTCACTATCACCTCCCTCCTTGGCTCAGATGTCCCTAGCATGCAGTCATCCATTTTATTATAAAATTACAAAACAATGAGATGAAATATTGTAAAAATAATTTATCGCATAAATATTAATATTTCTAAGAGAGTTATTTTTACTAGTGTGAAAATAAAAATAAATGCACGATAATTATTATAAAATTGTCAAATTTTCATATCAAAAGTTTGTATAAGGTAATTTTCTTTATCTTAATATGTTAAGAATTTACACAATATTTAAAAAATAATGTAATATATATATATATATATATATATATATATATATATATATCTTACAAATTACTTAATGGTAAGATGTGTTTTTTTAAATTAGACCAAACAAAAGCCACAAAGGGAACAAAATAAACCACTAAACTGGCATGAAGATGCGAGGGTCCTCTCATCATTAAGTGGAATTCATGCATAGAAATAGAATACTATATTGAGGGTCCTCTCATCATTGAGTGGAATTCATGCATAGAAATAGAATACTATATTAGTTTAATGTAGAACTATATACATCAAATTGATTAAAAAAATACACGTTGTCCCACAAATACTTCATCTCCTTTTTGTTTGTAGTCTAAAGCAATCCCTATTTGTCAAATACTTCATCTCCTTTTTGTTTGTAGTCTAAAGCAATCCCTATGTGTTTTATCTTACAAGAAGAACAAAAGTATCAATTTTCGTCTAAGATATAGATATATGTTTTTTACATTAAGAAATGAGTTTATATATTTATAATATAATTTTTTAAAACAATTAGGTATTTTTCACTATTTTTCAATTTTTAATTTTAACTAGAATTTTCTTTTTCCTTTAATATAGTAAAAGGAGCAATTATTTTTTAGTATGTAAGTTTCATGTACACCATATAATTTATTTTCTAATGGAATGAGGGCATAAATAGTTAAATAAACAAAATACTTATTGTTACTCTAGAGATACATATTAATAAAAGTTAAAAAAAAAAAACAACAATAATTTTTTTAAGAATAAATACATGAACATGCACACGTATTTAAATTATGTCTACATAGTTATGTAATTTTCATAGTTTCATGAACAATGAAGATGTGGAGCATATTTAAAATTATCATTTGATTTTTAGAGAATATTATAGAGTCGAAAAAAACATTTCAGTGTATTTATATTGGTTGGGATAGAGAGTGTTAGGAATTATGGTTTGAATTATTTGATATGTTATTCTAGTTATCATATTGGGCCAAGGGACTACAGTTACACAAAATGTGATGCTATCATATCTTTCTTTTGATTAAGTACAAAAAAAAATAGGGAGTTGGAAAAATGAGGTGTTTTTGTTTATGTAACACAAATTGCTTTAAATCTAAAAACAAAGTGGCTAACTTATTTAAATTGTAGTAGGAAAAGAGATAATCCCACTTACTTTTTTGAATTTAGGTGAACATGTGCACATTAATAGCATGCATGAATATTTTTACATGATAAAATCCATGTGAACCTCCCTCACCTTAACATGTTTTAGAAAGAAATTTCAATAGTGAAGCCTTCCTTTAAGGATGATACACTAGTTTTATTCTTTGGGATAATTAGGGACCATAGACCCATCCTTTTTATGTAATTTTTCCTAATGGATACTACAATAAAACTCAAAGTTAATAGTAGTAACATAGAGGGAATGTGTCATGGTTGGAGGCATTATTGAGAGTGTTTGAGGCTTATAGATTACATTTTGATGTCTAATGCTCTCACATTCGTTTCAAACCATGGTATAGCACTCTATATCAATCACTACTACCCAAACTAATTCATGGTAACCGTATCCCATGTAACGGTCTAATGTGGTGTTTGATTGCATATTTCATGACAGTTGAGCTTGATAATCTTTGTCAAGAGCTCCATTTTTTTCCTTCCATAAACATTTTAAAGACTTAATGGCCCATTAGTCTTCAAATAAACATTATAATGCCCTATACCAAACAACCTATAGTCAAAGGACCCTCAAAAGAGGGAATAATATATGGAATCTAAGTGTTTTTCATGGTAATTGAGCCCAAGAAAACATCATTTAAGGCACAAGTCCCTTATTGTCCACTTATAAAATTATTTATAATTTCAAACCCATTGTTGGTGCATAACAAACATAGGCATGGCATCCATAGCATCCTTAGAGGAGATCAAAGATCAATAGGGCTTAGATGTGGTAGTTCAAGGATTTCCCCATGGTGCTTGAGCCTAATAAGTAAGATTTAGGGTTGCAAGATTTTGTTTCCCCCCATTGACTATAGTCAAGGACTCAAGACATATCCTTAATTCCCCATACTTTGTAATGTCACCCACCTCTACCTGTATATGAAATAATTTTTGGTAGTCACTCATTTCATTTTTTATAAGTGTTGGTCATGGTCATTGAGCTTGAATAGGTTTAATTAGGGTTTAAGTTCATTAATCCCCATTGGCCATATCTATGTCTTAATAGACCTTTCTAGTGCAAAAAACCTTCTCATGACACATTTATCACATTTGGATGCCAAATACCTCCTACAAAGATCTTGTTATTTAATTGAGGACTTGTTCATTTGAGTTCTTCAGACCGAGAATATTCAACATGATCCTAGTGAATGTTTTTCATTCCTTGATGATTATCTTGATTCTATGACCCATCCATGGCCCCATGTAGTAGTATGACACATTCATGGTCCTCAAACTTGAGAAGTTATGTTTATGGATTAGTTGTTTATTTACCTATAATTTGGATAGGATAATTATATTATTTTTCATCCATATTGATGCTTTTAGAGTAGAAAAAGTAGAGGAATCATTTATCAAGGCAATTTTTACCAATGGGACCCAGTTTGGCAAATTAGTGTGTGAAATCTCCTAGGAGCATTTTGAGGCATCAAATGATGTTTTTTAGGGGTAAAAATTTATCTCTTTTGTGTGGCACCATTTTTTCCTATTCTACACATGGATACCATTCCAATGGTGCAAGAATCACATCAATCAGAGTCCGTATGCAAAATTTATGCCACTTAGAAGTTGGCCTTCCATTTTCACCACCATAATTCGAGATGATGCCATGCTAGACACCATTATTCATGAAAAAGGGTCTAGACACATGATTATGTTGTATAATACTCAAAAAGAGTATATATTGTAACATTGTTTAAGAGTTGAGGTAGTCAAACCTAACCACTACTAGGCTATCAGGTTGTGTTATAACCGGGCCACCAGGAGGAAAATGTTTTCCATTATTTCAAGTGCATTTGTTCCATATCTAAGAAAAATTAACCAAGAGGGATAGGAGATAGAAAAAACAAAGAGGATTTGTGCACTCTAGTAGCACATGAGCCACATGCCATACTTCTTTATATTCACAACCATATTTTCATTTAGAAGAAAGAGAGTGGATTGGCATCACCTTCCAGTTGGTTTTTCCCCCAAAAGGGTTTCCGAGATCATATCTTGTGTCAAATGTGAGTGTGACATTTCATTTTGTGTTTCTCTACTTTTTGCACTATTTTCATTTTCATGTGTGCACTATTAACAATAAATTTACAAATCCATAAATCTAATAAAAATGTAATAGTGTATAATTTCATATTTTAAATATATTTTTATCAGATCTGTTGTGACGAATTGTCCAATGGAATACCCATGGTAGTTTATGAATCATATTGGTATTATATTAGTTTTCTTTTAGTATATGATGGATATTTGCAGACGATCTAGATCAGTTGGGCCAAAGGTCATAAAACCCTAACCATGGTTGATGGATCTATGAACAACCCTTGTGATCCTATAGTGGAGAGATTTCCACAATTGGAACAATAAGTCACATATGTAAATCTCCTCATGGTATCCCTGAGTATTAAGATTGGAATATTTGGCGAAGATTGGGGTTCAAATCTAGAGGACAAATGAGAAGGGGGATTAGGAGATTGAGAAGAAATAGAGAACCAACTAAGGAAAGAACCTGAAACAGATCAACCCAGTTCAAGTGTCGTGAATCAATCACAACCCATGTTTAAAATGGAATCAAAGGTCGATATTAGTTTGTACCATGGCAAGATCAATGTTCAAAAGGTAAATCATTGGTTGCAACAACTAGAAGTGTATTGTAACATCCATCAAATTGAGGAAGAACAAAATATTTCATTTGTGCGATTGAAATTAGAGGGCAATGTGAAGTGGATAGCACCAGGCTGACCCTGAGGTTGGAGAAGGAGCATATAGTGACTAAGTGGGAGGACTTCAAAACCCTCATTAAGTCACATTCATACCCTAGTGGTTGTATAGGACCAATGGATTCGATGGCACTCCTTTAGGAAAAAGTCTAGGAAAAGTGTAGAGAAGTAGACCATAGAGTTTAGAAAGAACGCTATAATGTTGGGTATCTTCCCAAACAACCTAGATGTACTCCTCAAGTACTTGGGATGTCTACATCATTATCTGTGGGAGAAAGTGATGTTGTTCAAGCCTAAATTAGTGGACAAGGCTTGTGTATAGGCACAATACTTGGAAAACATAGACCTGGAGAAATTGAAATCTAGTGGATCAAAGCAGAAGTAGCAACATGACACTCTTAAAGAGGGGAAGAAGAAGAAGAAATTGGGAAAACATGAAAGGAAAATAGCGAAAACACACCAATGCAAAGATCCCAATAACTACTGCAACAATTACAACATTGATGACCATACAGAAGAGAAGTGTTAGAAGTTGCATCTAGAGCTACACCCAAAGAAAAAAATGAAAGAAAATAAGAAGAATAATATCATGGCCATTGATTCAAGAAAAAAAGTTGAATGGAGATTAGACATGGATGAGAAGATCATCTATACATCAGTACAAAAGGAGGTGAATCTGAGTAGCTTTCAACAACAAGAAGAGAAAGAAATGACTAAAGAATTCCATATAAAGACATAGGTCAAGAAGACCAAGATTGATGCTCTGTTTGACTCAAGATCATAGGTGAATATCATTGTAGCAAAGATGGTCAATAAGTTGGGGTTGGAAGTTCAAGATCCTCCAAGACCATATCCACTAGGATGGGTATATAAGGATGCAGAGCTGAAGGTAATAAAATAGTGCAAAATTAAATTTGCCATCAGTGTTGATTTTATCAATGAAGTAGAACTAGATGTGGTTCCCCTTTATCTATGTGGAGTCATATTTGGGAGTCCCTACATGTATATGAAAGATGAAATATTCATTCAGAGATCCAACCAATATTGACTCATCAAGGATGGAAAATCATCCACAATCAATGTACACAAGGGAAAGTCAAAATTTCGTTGGTAAGTGTCAACCAAGGTAAGAAATTAACTAGTTCCTACAAGAAGTATGTTTTATTTCTTTTAAGAGAAAATTGGTCTGTATAAGAGTCAGTAAGAGGCAAGGCATCCTAAGAGTGGTGTACTAGGAAACATAAACAATAACTGGAAGAGTTGCTACAAGAATAAATAGATGTGTTCCAAGAACCTAAAGGGTTACCACTTACGAGGGAAGTGGAGCATGAGATCCATCTATTGTCAAACTCCCCATTGCCAAACATTGGGTTCTACAAGAATTATGTTATAGGAGCAAGTGAGATGAGGAATCAGTTGCAACATGTACTCACATAGGGTATCATTCAACCAAGTACATCACCATGTGGGTAACCCATCATCATTGTGCCAAAGAAGGACATGACTTCGCAATTGTGTATAGATTATAGGGCATTGAACAAAATTACTCTTAAGAATAGGTACCCCCTACTCAGGATAGATGATTTGTTGGAATAGTTGCAGCAGGAAAAATACTACACCAAGCTGGACTTAAATTATGGATATCACCAGGTTCAAGTCAAAGAAGAAGATACTTGGAATATTGCCTTCAAAACAAGGCTAGTTAGTATGAGTGAATAGTCATGCTATTTGGCATATGTAATGAAATGAATACATTTATGAGATTAATGGATGGTGTGTTATGTCCTTTTATACATTCATTTGTTATTATCTAATTAGATGATATGGTGGTATACAATGCTACTTGGGAGGAGCACATCTCACATTTAATGCACTTGTTGGAGACATAAAAGAAGCACAAACTTCTAGCAAATCTTAAGAAGTGTGAGTTTGTATAATACTCTTTGGTGTATCTGGGATATGTGATAGGTGGAGGAGAGTTGAAGATAGATCCTTCCATGATGGAGGCCATCATGAAATGGCTAGTTCCTACTAATGTTATTGAGGTTAGGAGTTTCATTAGGGAAGCACATTAACTGAGGAAATTCATAGCCTTGTTTTTAGTGGTAGAAAAATTGCGCCACACCATAACAACAAGTGCCAAGAGTTTCTAGTGGGGAAAGGACTAGCAAAGGGATTTCGAGGAGCTAAAGAAGAAGATCAGTCAAGCACTAGTTCCGATACTACCAAACTTGTAGCATCCCTTTGAAGTGGAGGCAGATGCAAGTGGGTATTTTATGGGATCGATCTTTCTATAAGGAGTAAGGATTGTATTCTACCATTTTTAATTATTTCAAGGGGGAGCTCTTAACTACCCTACCTACGACAAGGAGCTCTATGCCCTAATGAAAGCTATAATGGAGAAGTGGAAGAACTATATGATGGGAAAGGAGACATTAATCCACACACACCACCAACCATTGCATCACTTGCAAGCCCAGAGTAAGCTACGATAGTCTAGGCATTAAAATGGATGGGGTTTTCTACAATATTTTCATTTGGTGATCAAGTACAAGAAGGGTAGCACAAACAAGTTCGATGATATACTTTCATGGCCACCCACACCAAAGATCACATCTTTGGGAACTCTTATCCATATGAATCCATTCACCCATGATTCATATAGAGAGGAATACTCAAAGCATGAGGAATTTAAGGAGGCATTTTGTAGTTGCAAATTCATAGTCATGTGCACGATGGTGACAAAACCATTGACTACCATCTCCAAGATGGGTTACTCTACAAGCTGAAAAAGCTATTTGTTCCTAAAGGTGAGTGATTGTACTTGATTATAGAGGCTCACACTTCGAAGGTTGTAGGGCACTTTCGTGTAGGGAAGACCATGACCAACTTGCAAAGATATGTTTATTGGTCCAAGATGTAAGAGTAGGTAGCTAGGTTCATAAGAGGATGCATGCTTTATTGTACTAGCTGTTAGAAAATAAGAAAGGAGGATTTTTTTATTTATATAGATAATTACTTGTGACTTTCTTATCTTTATGTTCTTATTTTATCTTTTAGTTCATCAAGAAATTACCAAAATAGCAGCACAAATATCAAAGATACTAGATATAATCGAACATCCAAGGAAAAGCCCATATCTAGGGGAAAACCCATTCAAAAATTCTTCCTTCAATAGTTTTACGAGATAATACAAGATTCTTGACCTTGATAAAGACTTCCTCCATACCAAGTCAGCCCTCTCTTCCTTCTACAGATGATAACCCTCCAACAACAACTTCAACTTGGAAGAAACTAATGACAACTAGTAGCAACAACAACTTTGAATTGGTAATAAAGACTTTTATATCCTTATATACTTCACTTTGGTGAGAGATAGATGGCCCAAAACTTCATTTTTGATGTCTTCTTCTTTCCTTTCAAATTACATACCCTTTTTCCATCTCTTTTCCAAATTTGCATATTTCAGCTTCCTTGTCTTGTATATTGAGCTTGTGTGTCTCAAATGAATTTCCCTGCACTATAAAAATAACCTTCTAGTAAGGTCGAATTACCCTTCTTGAAGACGACTTGATCTCCTTGAGGCTGACTTGGTGTGGAGGGGAAAAATAACATATTTGACTCAATATTAAATATTTTTACATGATTCAAAATCCCAAGAAGGGTCTATTTAAATGGAAAATGACTCTAATGACTCAGAATAAATTGTAGAAGTCATCAATGGGGACTTTGACCTAAAAATTGATGACCCAAGCATGAAAGCCATGCTTTAATAAGTCATAATAATAATAATAATAATAATATTTTCTTCATTCTTTTCATAAATACATTTCATTCTGACTCAAATACATTTATGAATACTGATAGTTACATTTTTTCAACAATCCCTCTTAACTAGGGAGGAATTTATAATAACAAGTATAAGGAAGATATCAAAGCATATGACGATGAATAGTTTAGGCACCGCAATGCCATGGACTAGATTCGTGACTGGGACAATCTATCCAATGTCTTCCAAAAATTTAGGCACTCATTGTGCCACGGACTAGATTCCTAACCAGGGAAATATATCTAGGTAGGACTAAGATGGACTGTAGCTTTCAGCCTCTCTAGGTACCATCAGGCTTACTTGCTAACCATCAACCCATGGATCCATGTGTGTATTTTAGGTAAGAGATCTATGACCAACACCATGCTCCCTACTTTGGGATCCAAACATCAACATAAAGTTTCAGCCATATGTCCAACATGCAATGGGTCTTAGACACAAGGCCTCAACACTCTCGATTATTCCAATCGATATAGAATCCTCCATGATCAAATAGATCGGTAACAAATCTGTCTAATGTAACCAACATGCTATCAAACCTCTTGAGAGATTTACCTATATAAACATGACCCTAGTCAGTAATAAAATTTCAAATGTATATGAGTAAACACAAACCACCAGGGCCTTTCAAACAACTTGATGTTGCTTCTCAATTCATCATAGTAGGAATTTCAAAAGAAACTTGACAAAATATTCCTCAATCATACTTCTTCCTTTCCTACTTCACATCTAGAAACACTTTATACAAACAAATCCTACTTTCCTTATTTTAATAGCCCCTCAAAATTCATTCTCCAATTTCTTCTTCAAGATATCCATCATGACTATAGTATACCCTCGCTCTAAACTTGGGAGATATACTTCTTTCCTTATCCAGGCTCCCTGTTAACTTAGGGAGATCAGCTTATTTTGTACAACATCAGAGAATATTTCATGGCTTCCATCCTTCTTATTAGAGTTACCATGACCATCATCATTCATTTAACTTTCTTCATCATGCTTATCATATCAACTTTACTTATGGACATCTTCACTATCTTGAAGATTATGTACTTGCACAACTTAGATAGTAAGCACAATAAAATCTATAGGAGAATGATGCTAACTATTTCAGAATCATACAATAATGGAAGCATTAGACATTACACATCAAATACCTAAACTTATTTAGGTTCACAAACAATAAGAAACACATGCTTTTATACTTCAACTACATTTGAGGGTTTTATCATAAACCCTAGATTTCATCATCAAGACTTCTAACATCTCAATCAAGGTAACAACCTTCATTATATCTAAGGCTTCAATATTTCTTGTAGAGGTATGACATACCCTACTACAAAATATTGCAAACGCTAAAAGTATTTCAAACGAATATAGTTCTATAATGCATCCAAATTTAGAACTCATATGTTTGTTGGGTGTGGAGCCTGATTATCTTCTTTATTCGGAGGTATCGCCACATTGGACCCCATTTTGTAATGGGGCGGCAACACCACCCTTTTTTCACTGCCAAGGGGGCCGACGACCATTTTTAGAGCCCCCCTTGGAGGGGTTCGGGGGCAGCGCCCTCAAAGCTAAAAATAGATGTAAAATTGCCTTGTTAAATGTTGTAATTTCGTAGTCAATCTAAGTCATCATTAGGCAGATGATCTGATGGTAGAAGTTATGTTTAATTTATGATTTTTTTCCCTAAAAGGTAAACCCTCGATATATATGATGTTATTGTATTGCGACTGAATATATGTGTATTTTGAGCGAGAAAGAGAGAGGAGATTATGTGAGAGTGAAGAGGGAATTACAACAGATCTGTTGTAGGTTGTATCTCTTCATTTTGCTGGATAGATAAAAGGAAAGACTAGATATTTCTGCCTAGACGTAGTCCAAATTGGGTGAACCACATATATTTGTGTCTCTCTTACATTATGAGTTTTATGTGTTTATATTTCAGCAATATTTTATGTGTTCCATTTCTCTGTAATATACAATTTTCTAAAAATTAGTATCAGAGCCGAAGGTCTATTTGTTTGATAAACTCAGAGGAGATAAGGGTTCCTAGTTCGAGTGGGAGTAATGGAGGAAGATGGTAGGTTTAGGGTCGAAACATTTAATGGCCAAAATTACCAGCTGTGGAAGATGTAGAAGGAATATTATCTGTATCAGAAATATCTATACCTACCATTGAGAAGAAAGACAAAGAAGGCGATGAGTATGACATACACAGAATGGGATATTCTTGATATAAAGGCACTTGGAACAATATGGCTATGCCTAGCAGCATTTGTAGCCTTTAATATTTCAAAGGAAATGACAACAGAGGGTTTAATGTTGGCATTGGCCAAACTATATGAAAGACCCTCGGCCTCAAATAACGTATTTCTTATGAAGCGTTTATTTAAGATGAAAATGTCAGAAGGTGGATTTGTTGCTGATCATTTAAATAAATTTAATACGGTTATGAGTCAATTAAGTTCTATAGGGGTAAATTTTTATGATGAAGTTAGGGCTCTGTTATTTCTGTGCTCATTTCCAGAAAGTTGGAATGGTTTAGTTATGGCTATTAGTAACTCTATCTCGGGATATAGTACTATAAAGTTTGATGATGTTGTCGGCGCAATTCTTAGTGAGGAAATGTGACGGAAAGCTCTGGTGAGACATCAGGTAATGCTTTGACTACAAAGACTAGGGGAAGAAAAATGGATAGAGGAAAGGGCCCAGGATATCAGAGTAAGTCAAGGAAAGGCAGATCCAAGTGTAGATAGGGGAGAGTATGATGGAAATGTGGGAAGAGAGGACGCATGAAGAAAGAATGTAAGTCTCAGAAGGGAAAAGAAGGAGATGCACAACAAGAAAACAATCATGAAGTGAATGTGACAGGTTATGTGTTTCAAGATGCTTTGGTTCTTTCATTAGAAAATATTATTAATGCCTGGGTGGTAGATTCAAGGGCCTCATTCCATGGCACACCTGATAGGAAACATTTTCATGATTATGTTCAAGGAGATTTTGGACAGGTTCATTTGGGTGATGATAAATCCTATAAAATCATTGGACTGGGTAAAGTTTTCATAAAATAGTAGAATGGAAAACAATGGCTATTAAAGGAGGTAAGACATGTTCTAGATCTGAAGAAAAATATAATTTCAACAGGGAAGTTGGGAGGTGAAGGTTGTGTAACTACTTTTACAGATAAAACTTGGAAGGTCACTAAAGGAGCCCTGGTAATAGAAAAAGGAGAAAAGGTTGGTAAATTGTATTTATTCAATGGTATTTCTAATTATGTTAATGCTTTAACCTCTACAAGAGTAGATACAACGTTGTGGCATCATAGGCTCGGGCATGAGTGAGAAGGGGATGAAGATTCTTCACTCAAGAAATTTTTTGCCAGGTTTGGAGCATGTTGATTTGGAATTATGTGAGAATTGTGTTTATGGAAAACATAAGAGAGTTAGATTCCTCAGAGTTGGGAAAGGAAAGAAGAGTGGAAAATTATAGCTTCTTCATACAGATGTATGGGGACCTACTCAGGTATCGTCTCCCAGTGGTTGTAGATACTGTTGTTTATCTAATAAACAGAGAGCCTTCAAGTTCCTTGGATGGTGGTATTCCAGAGGAGACATGGATAGGTAAAAAGGTAAACTACTCATTTTTAAATATTTTTGGTTGTGAAGTCATTTTCCACATTAATACAGAAAATAGAAGAAATATTGAGGAAAAATCAAAGAAATGTACCTTTATTGGATATGGAGTTAATGATTTTGGTTATTGCTTATATGATTATGAAAATCACAAAATCATTAGGAGCAGAGATGTCATATTCAATGAAAAGGTTTTCTATAAGGATTAGATGGAGGAAAGGAAATAGGGAAAAGAAAATAGAAAATACACAGTTCTTGATGAGATCATAGAAAAAGTAAAGGTGGTGCCTGAAAATCATAATGATTAACAGCCAGAACAACAACAAAAACCACAACAACAACAAGAACCTCAAACACCTGAATGTGAAGATCTAACAGGATAAGTAGACCCCCTGAACGATACTCTGCTTCATTATATTATGTATTGTTGATTGATTTTGGTGAACCAAAATGTGATGAAGAAGTGGTGCATGTAGAAAACAAGAAGAAGTGGGAGCTAGCCATGAAAGAAGAGATGTACTCCTTGGTACATAAGCATACATGGCACTTAGTCAGGTTCCTTGTAGGTAAAACAACATTGCAGGATAAATGGGTTTACAGGTTGAGGAAGGAAGATGGAGGTAGAAAAAGGTATAAAGCTAGACTTGTTGTGAAGGTGTTTGCATAGAAGATAGGTATAGACTTTGATGATATATTTTCTCCTGTTGTTAAAATGAATTCAATCAGAACTATTTTAAGTTTAGTAGTAGAATAATATTTTCATCTTGAGCAATTAGATGTAAAGACAACCTTTCTCCATGGGGATTTGGAGGAAGAGATCTATATGCAACAGCCACAAGGATATGAGGTCAAAGGGAAGGAGAAACTAGTGTGCAGGTTGAAGAAGAGCTTATATGACTCAAAATAGGCTCTAAGGCAGTGGTATCTAAAATTTGACAGGTTTATACCTGAATAAGGTTATACTAGATGCCACTCTGATCATTGTGCTTATTTCAAAAGGCAAAATGATGGCAGCTATATTATATTATTGTTGTATGTAGATGACATGCTTGTTGCAGGGTATAACATGCAAGAAATAAATGTTGTCAGAGGAAAATTGGCAAATTCATTTGCAATGAAGGATTTGGGTGCTCCAAAACAAATCCTTGGTATGAGAATAACTAGAGACAGGAAAAATCACAAATTAACATTGTCTCAGAGTGAGTACATACAAAAGGTGTTGGAAAGATTTAATATGTAGAATGAAAAACCAGTTACTACAAATTTGGATAGCCATTTCAAACTAAGTAAGGAGATGTGTCCCAAGACTCAGGAATAAATGGATTATATGTCTAAAGTTCCATATGCAACAACAGTTGGAAGCTTAATTTATGCAATGGTCTGCACAAGCCCTGAGATTGCACATGCAGTGGGAGTTGTAAGCAGGTACATGAACAACCTAGGAAAAGAACATTGGATGGCAGTGAAGTGGATTCTTAGGTATTTGAGAGGTATGAAATATCAAGCATTATTCTTTGGTGGTTCAAACATTGCTCTATAGGGATATGTTGATGCAGATATGGCAGGTGACAGAGATAAGAGGAGGAGGACCACAAGGTATGTGTTTACTGTAGATGGAACAACTGTTAGTTGGGTTTCAAAATTGTAGAGTGTTGTTGCACTCTCAACGATGGAAACAGAGTATGTTCTTGCTACAAAGGCTAGTAAAGAAATGATTTGGTTACAAAGTGTTTTGGATGTATTGGGTAAGAAGCAAGAGTTGTGCAGGTTATACAGTGACAGCCAGGGTGCCATTCATCTTGAAAAGAGCTTTGCATTTCATTCCAAGACTAAACATATACAGCTCAAGTACCATTTCATACAGTTAATGTTGGAGGATGGACAGTTGAAGCTGGAAAAGATACACACTAGCCAGAATCTTGCATATATGTCAACAAAAGTTGTAACCAGGGAGAAATTGAGATTATGCTCATTTTCAATTGGTCTTCAATTATGATGATGAATATGAGAAACATCTAGTGCCAAAGTGGAGTCATTGTCCAGCAAATGAAGCAATGGTGGAGTTGCTATAATCAGTGTCCAAGTGGGAGATTCTTGGGTATGGAGTCTGATTATCTTCTTTATTCATAGGTATCACCACATTGGACCCCAGTTCATAATGGGGTGGAAACGGCACCCTCTTTTTGCCACTAGGGGATCCAGGGGGTGACGACGATTTTTAGAGCCCACCCCCTAGCGGGGGCTCGGGGGCAGCGCCCTCGAAGCTAAAAATAAATGTAAAATTTCCTTGTTAAATGTTGTAATTTCATATTCAATCTGATCCGTTCATTAAGAAAATGATATAGAAATAGAAGTTATGCTTAATTTAGGGTTTTTTCCCCTAGAGGGTGACCACTCGCTATATACGAGGGAATTGTATTGCGACTAAATATATGTGTATCCTGAGTGAGAAAGATAGAGGATATTGTGTGAGAGCGAATAGGGAATTACAACAGATCTGATGTAGGTTGTATCTCTTCATTTTGCTAGATAATATAAAAGGAAGGACTAGTTATTTCTCCATGGACGTAGCCCAAATTGGGTGAACCATGTATATCTATGTCTCTCTTGCTTTCTGTGTTTTTTGTGTTTATATTTCTACAATATTTTATGTCTTCCATTGCTCTGTAATATATAATTTTCTAACAATGTTAGACTTCGACTATGGCTTACTTCCAAACCCTGGGACTTATGACCATCAATAATTAGGTCAACGTACATCTCTAGGATTCCATCATCATGCATAAGCATATCATAACATGTGTTAGTCAAACCCAAAGTCACAAATATCAATATATTAAAGTTAGACATATAACAAACTTCATCAAACTAGGGTTTTGATCAGACAAACTCACATATACCTAGGATTTCATTCTAGGACATTATCTAAGATAAGGGTTTCTCTTATACACCATACAAAACTCTAACAATCTAGGGTTTCAATACATAATACAACAAACCCTAATTTATCAATGCTTCAAAGGTTTGGGATTCCAGACATCACCATTCAACCCTAACAAGTTAGCCTTTTCATAACCATACAAAACCCCAAACATAAATTCATAAAAGTATCAAACATTTTCTTTAGACTTCATCAATAACCTTAAGTAGGATAGGGTTTCAAACATTATCATTGACATACCCTTAAGTTAGAGTTTTTACAAAGAACCTTTTTAAGGTTCCTCAAGAATTATTAAAGATATGAGGAGGGTAGATATATGTAATGATGAATCATCCAATCAAGAATATTTATGATTCAAGAGAGCTAGACGCAATAATGTTAGTAATGTAGAATTGTTTAATAAATAATGAATATACCTTTATTATGAAGAGAGAAAAACTTATAGTCGAAGGCATACCTTTTGTTTTGCAAACCTTGTCATTTAAATTCTTTTTCATGTGACGCCTTCTTTCGTAATTCTTGAGTATTCAACAAGCTTTTCCTAAACAAGGAAAATATGAATAGAAATGTGATTAGTATTTAATGAAAACAAACTTAAGTAATCACTAGCTCTTTTTCTGGTACAATGTCATCTATGGCTAGAAGGTCATCTCTAATTATAGCTATCCTTACAAAGAAGGAAGCCACAGTGTCATCTTTTATCATTTTTGTTGTCCTTAGTTCATTCTTAAGACTTACTACTTGGCCAATGTTCTTGATAGTGAACAATTTTGATAAAGCTTCATACATTTCTTAAGCATGGTATATGTTGGAAATGTATGGGACAATATTGTCCTTTATAATTTCTACCATTCGTGTCATAGCCAATATTTCTGACTCTCTAAACTTCACTTTATCTACATCATCAGATCCTTTGGTAGGTTTCTTCATTTTCCATTGACCAAATCCAAGACTTTGTTCTTTTAAAGAATGATATCAATTATTTTCTTCCATGACCTGTAATTTGATGCTCCTTCTAATTCTTTCTCCCCCATTTATTTTGTTAGACATTTTTTTTTAAAGTAGTAAGTTTCTTTCCTTGTAAGATCTCCTTATATGATCACGTTCTCAATCCTTTTGAGGTTTCTTACACTCCTTTCAATAGATCCTTAAATTGCCTTTTTCCTTCTTCACCTTAGCTCTGGTACCATGTTAGAAAATCAAAAAGGCAGAAAATTTTTCTTTATATAGATAATTACTTGTGACTTTCTTATCTTTATGTTCTTCTTTTATCTTTTATTTCATCAAGCAATTACCAAAGCAATATCACAAAGATCATAGACACCAAATATAGGAGGGCAACCAGGGAAAAACCCCTATGTAAGGGAAACCCTAATCAATAATTCTTCCTTCACTAGTTTTATGAGATAATCCAAGACTCTTAAACTAGACAAACACTTCCTCCACAGAAATTCAACCCTTTCTTCCTTCCGCAGATGACAACCCTCTAGCAGCAACTTTGACCTAGTAGCAATAACTTTGACCTAGCAGCAACTGACGATAATTGGCAACAACAACAACTTCAACTTGGCAATAAGACTTCGATCTTCTTAGATAATTCACTTGGGTGAGAGATATATGGCCCAAAACTTCATTTTTGATGTCTTCTTCTTTCCTTTCAAATTTTGTACCATCTTTCCAGTTATTTTCGGACTTCGAGCTTTTTAGCTTCCTTGTTTTATAAATTAAAATTGTGTTTCACAAATGAATTACATTGAATTGTATATATAGGCTTCTAGTGAGGTGAAATTACCCTTCTTGAAGCCGACTTGATCTCCTTGAGGCTGACTTTGTGTGGAAGATACAAATAACATATTTGACTCAAAATTAATTATTTTTACATGATTCAAAAGCCCAAGAATGGTCTCTTTAAATTGACAATGACTATAGTGACTCAGAATAAATTCTAGAAGTCCTCAATGGTGACTTTGACCTAAAATATGATGACCCAAGCATGAAACCCATGCTCTAATAAGTCATAATAATAATAATAATAATAATAATAACATCTTCTTCATTCTTTTGATAAACACATTTCATTGTGACTCATATACATTTACAAAGACTGAAGCTAGTTACATTTTTCAACACTAACGAGCCTATCAACAAGAAATGAAGTCTATATGATTCCTTACATGTATCCAATCGTCCTTGGGAAATAAAATACCTTCTAATATATAGTTAATAGAAGGAGTTATACTTAAAGGGGTTTGAAAAAATAATAAAAAGTTAAATGGGTTACCTTTTAAAACCTTAAGCTCATGTCGAAAAATTAAAATGGAGGCAATGATTAAAGAGAAAATAATGGAGACTAATTCGAAAATAAGGGAAGGAATATTTCCAAAATCTTCATATAACTATGTTTTAGTGCTATTTAGAATTAAAGAGACTATTGCAAGAAAGGATGCTACTATTTATATCTCTCCCACTGAAGATAAAATTATATAAAACCAAAAATCACAAACCAATTATTGATTCATGAATCAAATATAATACAAAAATTAGATTGTTTTGGCAAAAAAAAAATATGACATTACTAATTTACAATTAAACATTGGGGATAATACATTTATATGACAATTCTCAGTTCAATCCCTATGGAGCGATCAAGGTGACATTATTTTGGGTTCACCCTAGATGGAAACTCTAGGGTCCTTCATCCTAAATATGAAAAATAAGTTTTTGACAATTTATTACAAAAAAAAATAAATAATACTACAAGATATTAGATTGAAGTTAGATTCAATAACACTGGAAGACATACAAGATATCTCAAAATTAAATTTTCAAGAAACTAAAAAAGTGATACAACATATGCAAAGGGAAGTTGACAAAATCACTTCTAACAAAAAAAAGAAGTTTCTCAGCTCAAGAATCGTAGTGAGAAACTATTGACACAAATTATGAAACTTAAAAATGAGAAGAAATCATTGAAAAACAATTTAAAAGAAATTATCATGAAACAATTGTCAAAGTCTTTAGATGTAAAAGTACAAGTTGAATAAAAAGGAATGAACACTGATACAATCAACATTACAGGAATTTTGAGGTCTAAAATGAGCCTCCTAAGAAAAATGTACAACCAAAATAAACTTTATAACAACTAGTCCGATTCAAGATGATGATGTCAACCATGGGGGCTGATTCACCATTTTTGGAGTAAAAAGGTAACAAGTTTAAAAAATAATAAAATAATAAAAGTACTTTTTCAATTCGTATTTTCAAATTATTTCCTAATGTTTTACTCAAACTTCAAGCAGGACTACTCATTGGATGAAAAATTTAAATCATCATCTAAAGAGTATCCATGTTGCATACCTTTGATGGATCCCGCTACACGAAAAATTAGAAATATATGAAAAAACGTCATTGCAATCATGTATTTCATGTATTTATCATATTTTGTGTAGCAGGGTCCATCAAAAGTATGCAACATGGCTACTCCTTGGATGTGGAATTAAATTTTATATCCAATGAGTGTTCCTGCTCAAAATTTGAGTAAACCCATATTGAGATAAGTTGAAAAAGTAGTTTTTTTTTTTTTTTTTCCTCTAAAATTTGATGACGTAATCTAATCTTATTTTATTATTTCCACTATTAATTTATAATTTCCTTAGGAGGCCCATTATAAACCTCAAAGTTCCTCTAATGTACCATAACTCAAGATGATGAAAAACCAGTGGAAGTAAGAACATATTCAAATGTTGTAGTTCAAACAATGAACAATCCAAATGAAGGTTTGGTAACCAACTCAAGAATAGTAGGTGAAGTAAATCAATAATTTGTCACATGCATGAAAAAGGAAAATAAAACCATAATAACTCTTTTTCGACATCTGAATTACAAGAGTAGACAACTCAATCAGTTTGCATATCTATATCCCTTCGAACATAAACAATGAAGTTATTTTCCAAAGACCACTAATGTTGACGCAATTCAATCTTCTGATAAAAATTCAGATGAAGTATCTAGTAGCTGCAAGAATTCATAGAAGGTTGATTTAGGATGGTCAGATCGCTTCTCATTTCCAAAATTTTGTTTATTACTAAGATGATCCTATCATCTTGTATCAACAAATATGACAACTCAAAGAACTTTGAAAGATGCAAATAGAGATAGATGACATGTCTTGCTAGCAATAAGCTTTGAGGACAAAGTTTTATGAAGAGGAAGAGAATGTTATAAATATAATTTATATAAAATAATATAAATATAAATATAAAAATAATAATAAATAATATTTAATCAAATAGTGATTAGTTAATGAAGAGACATGTCCCTACAAACATGACCATTCATAAAGGCACATCTACCTAGGTATATAAGCAAGCCCTCGTTTGCAACAATCTCATATCATTTCTTTATACATTATTTAATATACATATATATTTCTATCCTCAATGGATGTTTTCATTTTCCAAGTGTTTTAAAGATTATTGCAAAGTACGAACATTATTCATAACAATTTAGATGATTAATCTTAAATGGAAACTAGCTCAGATGGCGGTAGATCTTTAACAACCCAGACATCGAATAACAAACTATTGGAAAGCCCATAGTAATTTAATATCATTATCATTATAATTCGAAAGTCCATAGTAATTTAATATCATTGTCATTCAAGAAGCCCTTTGGTGTAGCCCCTACAGGAGATAATCGGAATGGCGAACCCTAGCTCCGCCGTCTCCATGCCCTCGGCCGCCGTCGGCTCTCGGCTCACTGTGAGTGCGAAGGGGTTCAAGAGATCTGGGCAAAGACTAAGGGGCGGTTTCTCAGCTGCAGATCCGCAACATGACCACGCCATGAACACTGGCTCGAACCCCAGCACTACTGCCTCCATGCCCCATGCCGCCGTTGGGTCACGGATTGTTCCGGCTGCGAAGGGGCTGGAGAGATCTGGGCAAAGATCAAGGGGTTTTCACTCAGAGGCAGGCACACAAGATTTCCACGCCATGAACACTGGCGCCGTAGATCTAAAAGGGCCTGCAAACCTCTTAGCCGAGAGCTCAGGGAAAGCCTGGCCCCGACCCCCTGCTTCCACGGCGTGCCTTTGCAGCCCCCTTCCGATTAATGGAGCAGCGGACAAGAAAGATCTTGCAGATCCCTTAGCTTTTCCTCTGACCATGGCTTCCAGAAAGGAAGGGACGGCACCAAACAGATGCACGCCGCCCCTGCTCATGAGACAAATACAGGAATCGAAAATCTATCAAGGCATTTGCCTACCCTCTCCACAGATCGGTTGGGGAAAGAGGCTTTCAGAATCTTCCTCATCATTCCAGATACAAATCAGGCTCCTTACAGGCAAAACTATGCTACAATGGGTTTGCCAGACGGATCTAGTGCAGAATCTCAAGCATGCACTGGACATCAAACTGGGGATCCCCTCTGCAGCTCAACGGCTTCTCTACGAAGGTAAACATCTTGAGGATCTCTTTCCTATTTCTTTTTATGGCATTGTGAAAGACGCTTCTATTATCTTAACCCTTCGTCTGAGAGGAGGAGCGGTGGGAGAGCCATCCTCAGCTAAGGCGTTTTCGTATAAAGATGCAGTCCATGCCAAGCAGACTGAAAAGACAGATCCACCAGTGCAGACTTCACCCAAGCCTTTTTTGGTTGACAAAGTGGAGGAGGTTCCCTCAGTTGAGATCTCCTACCCTGATCTTGAAGACGACACCCAGAAATTTGCTGAAAGGGCCATCATCTGCAGATTCAATGGGCTCTGGCCGCACTCACAGGATCTTTATGATTGGATCAAGGACAACTGGACTGACCGTTGCAAGGTTTACTTATGTGCAAAGGGATATTTTATAGTGTTGTTCGATGACCTCGAGCACTGCTACAACGCCCTAGACGAAGGCCCTTAGTTCATGGGTTCAGCTGGCCTTTTCCTAACTCCATGGTTTCCAAACTTTGACCCAGCTTCAGCAGTCATCACCAAAGCCCCGGTATGGATCAGACTTCCAAATCTCCCAGTTCACCTGTGGCGTACAGAAGTATACAGGCAAATAGGCAATGCCTTGGGTAGCTTTCTAACGGGAGATTACAAGAGAGAGCGGCAAGGTCTCTATACATACGCTAGAGTTTGTGTGGAGCTTGATTTAAGCAAGGGATTGCCAGAGTACATCAATCTCAAGATCAAGGACTTTGTCTGGACCCAGTTTCTAGAGTACGAAAACACTGCCTTCAGATGCCGCCACTGTCACCTAACAGGGCACCTGCATAACTCCTGCCCATCGCTGACAGCAAGAACGAAAAAGGGCCTCTTCGCACATTCTAAGCCCAAGCGTTGGGCTCCCTGTCCACCGCCGCCAGCTAGAAGCTCCAGCCCCCCAAGTATGGAAAAGGAGGAAAGAGAGTCAGAACCAGATCAGACGCCTCAGCCGATGGAACCGCCCACGGACAGTATGGGGCACACCCATGTCTCAGCAAGCTCCCAGAAACGTCCCCATGAGCCTTCATCCTCTGAATCAGAGAAGGAGTCCCCGAAGATAGAGAACTCCAGTCTTCAAGTTGTTCTAGCCCATCCTCCCCATGATGGCTGGACAAGAGTTAACAAAAAGAAAGGGAAAAAACATTGTGGTGTAGTTACTGTCCCGCTGGGGTAATAGCCTGATAGTTAGTTTTTGCTCTTGAATCTTCTGATGTAGCTGAGATTGTATCTTCCCTCCGAGACCGAGGTTGATGAATCCATCATTTCCGGTCTGTTGGTCTTTTGCTTTTCTTGTAGCTCTGTGACTGTATCTTTCCTCCGGGACCGAGGTTGATGAATCCATCATTTCCGGTCTGACGGTCTTTTGCTTTTCCTGTCTGTACTATATTTTACTTAATAGATTTAGTCTTTTACCGAGAAAAAAAAAAATATCATTGTCATTCTAAATAAATAAAAACATGTTCACATCTCAAACCACACATAAAATAATGAATGATAGTGAAAAGGGCAATTTCAAAATAACCTTCAGATATCCCCAAACTATCATAGTTTAGTTCATTTAATTCCTTGGCACACAATGTTACTTCTAAGTATTAACTCTTTAATGCCTTGTTACATTGTGCTCATTCTAACTAATATTTTAGAGAGCCTATATTATAATTTAATTCTGGATAATCTCTTTGGTAGATGGTTGGCCTGCACTATAAATGTGGTTGTGCCATGTTAGTTTAGTATGTAGTGAAATTCATCTACAAAATTAACTATTCGCAGTGAAAGATAAATAAATATCCAAACTTACATGATACAAGACGCTAGTATATACTTAATAATAAAATTATGAATGACTCTTCTATGGCCTTTCAATTCAACACACATTTATAGTGTCTTGTGATCTCATCTAAGTTTAATTTTTGACTATCTTTTGGCTTCGTAGAGTATTGTGTAATGCATTATGTGAGAACAAAACCAATTTTTTTGTTAATAAATTCAGAAGGTGTGTAGCACTAGTTAATATATCTAGAGACACAATTTACCCTTGAGAGATCCAGCTAGTCCTTCAAAGTTATGTATAATCAAATTGTGAAGATCATCTCGAGCCCATATTGGAAAAGGGAACACGATAATGTAAAAAAAAATCACAATCTATGAGTATCGTAGATATCCTATAATGCTCATGGTTTTCAATGCGAAAGCCAGAGATTACCATGAGATTGAGATTGAAGGTGATAATGAAGATCACAACCCCATAATTGTCTAAAAGCAAAGCGAAAATTTGCAATAGAGAATTGAAAAAGTGTATAAGAATTTATATAATATATTATTGAGTAATAATTTTTTTTTGAGTTTGGAAAGGGATTCAACTCTTTTAAAAACTATTGAGATATTTGAATTATGTTAGCTACACAATCTCCTTGTTAAATAATCAATTGTCTATAAAAATAAAAAGTATGTCTTAATACAATAAAGGTAAAGAGATTGAAAAGTTATCTGTCAATTTTATTAGGGATGGAGAAGTTCAAATTTAAAAATTATTTTATCAAAGATGGAAAAGTTTTATGTTTCGGTTATGTAATATGTAGAACTTTAATATTCCACAAGTTTTTGAGGGCACTAAATCCACTTTATTCACTATCTTGTCAAAAATTTCATTGCCAAATTCCAAAAAATATATAAAAACATCTAATATGCTAAAGCTCATAATTTTCCAAGGCACTAAATCCATTGAATTCATTATCTTGCCAAAAATTGTATTGTCAAATTCCAAAAAAGATATAAAAACATCTAATAATAAATTGTGCTAAAGTTCATAACTTAGTGATTCATTGTAATTTTTTTGAAGTATATTATATAATGGCCATGAAATAGAAAAAATTAAGGAAAATATATCTAATCTATAACTTAGTGATTCATTGTAATTTTTTTGAAGTATATTATATAATGGCCATGAAATAGAAAAAATTAAGGAAAATATATCTAATCTATTTGCAATTTCTAAGAAAATTTATAAATAATATTTCAGTTAAACAACATAAGAAAGCAAATGATATCCAATATAAAACAAGAGAAAAAAAAGATTTAATAAATAATTAGGGTGAGAAATCTGTTCAAATCAAGTAGAAGGGTACATATTTCTTGGAATCACAAGTTTGAGTTGTAAACTCTTCATAATCCAAATAACCCAAGGGTTTTTCACGTTGTTGAATATATATATATATATATATATACAAAAATTCAAAAACTCATTTTCAACAACGAAAATTCAGATTTGGCAACAAAAAATCTCCCAATTTTAACCAAAATCTCTAAAATATAACATAATTAAGCAACCCCTTTCCTAATATAACACATTATCTAAAAATAATAATAAAAAACTAACTATAATAACTTCATGTAATTGAAATTTTATTCAAATTTTTTTGTTATATTACCACATATTTTTTGAAAAACGTATTCTATTTAATTTAAAAATTATTTAATTATATATAATTAATTAACTATACTAAAATTCCTTGTTATTTATTTACAATTTTATAATATTATATTTTATATTATTTATTTATTTTTAATATTTTATTAAAGCTAATTTAATTTTTCTTCCTTATAATTATTTTTCATAACTTCCAAAATCAAAATTTTGAAATCTGAATTGAATTAAATGGTAAAACAAACTCTTTTTTGAAAACTTCAGAGGCGTCCCTACATAACCGAATTAAATTAGAAACAAACTCATTGCGAATGGATAATACAAAGATCACAAAGACTGCACAATTGTGAAGGAGGTTGGATGCCTTTGCATCGGGAGACGATGTTTACATCTGACGGTTGGTTGGAGCATATAGGAGTTGTTTTTAGTGTGAGTTTTTAGATTTTTTTGGTGTTGCAGAAGTGAAATATTGATATGTGTTATTTAAATTTGTTTTTGACTTTATAAAAATTTTCAATCATTTCGATTGTAGAAAATTACTATCAAACTTGTGATTTCAATACTCTTACCAAATTTTAAAAAAACTAAACCCGAAAAACTTAAAAATACACACTAAAAATAATGCACACCCCAAATGTTTCTAGTTAAGTAGAATTCAACCAAGTCGTTAATAGACGGGTTCAACCGATAACAAATCTGACTAAACCAACAAAAAGTTTCCATACACTACACGCAATACCACGGATTTTTTTTTTTTTTCAAGGAAGAACGCTTTGAATCAGCCAGTCATTTTCTTCAGCGTTATATTTCAAAGGAATCCTATTTTCTGTTCGATAAGCGTGTAGTCTAGCATTAACATGAAACGGCACCGAGGAAAACGAATATCCCATTTCAACCACTTCAATCGGATGAGTTTCAGCTAGCCTATCGTAGAAAGAAAAATAACCATCTGGTTTGATGAAAGAAACCGTCTCCTCCATTCAGTGCGAGCTTCACATTTGCAGTCTTGCTAAGTGATCTATGCGTTACTCCAAGTCTTTCAATTATGTAATCATCTGTAATCATAGTAGATGAGACCGCTAAAGTCGAGCAGGGTTGGAATTTGGATGTCTTTTTACTTATCATATATTTTTTTTTTTATGTTTTGGGTTTTTATGTTCCCCGTCATCAACAACCGTTATGTTCAATTTTTTTTTATTCAAGAGTAATGTTCTTACAATAAATTAACCCTTCGTTAATAAATGTTTGATTATAAATTACTTTTCAATAACATAATTATGTTAAATTTTCACATATTTATCATAAGGAAAAAAACAAAATGACCATAACACACAAATGACTTACTAAATCATGAATCTTGGTTTTGAAATTGTATGGAACCTTCACAATAAAGTCTTTGGAACTTGAAATCAACTGTCCATGACCAAGACATGCCATAGCATTTGTATATATGAGATATGACTAAGGATATCTTATAGGACATATAAGATGACCAACATAGTAAAACTGTTGAATGTTATCAATAACTCAAAAGTAGATTAACTAATATGGTTTGTGTTATTATTTAGCATTTTTTTGGATAATGAGATATACACTAATGTTAACAACAATTAATGTATAGTATTTGAACCTTTTAAAAATTAAAAGACAAAAACTATAATAAATGGACATTGTAGATCTCTTAACACCATGTTATAGGATTATGTTATGATTTCCTCCACTATTATGTTCTTAGAGAACAAACACTTATAATATTAAATGTGGTAAAAGCATGCTCTCACCAAATCTTTTCTTCTATTTATCATCAAATTGTAGTAAAATCAATATATATAAACAAAAAACCATTGTGTATTAAAGTAACATTAAATAAAATCATAAAAAAACTCACTCTAACTAACTAGTTAGTTTATTTTTTAGACAAAATAATTTATTTGAAAATTCAAAATAATTTTCACCTTGGTGTATTATTTAGAGACTATACCCTTTAATATAACTTGTAGACATATGAACTAAAAATTAAATATATTTAAATTATAATACTTTGACAACTTCAATTGTGGAGATTTCAACAAAAAAAAATATTGAACATTTGAAACATGTTTATTTTTCTTATTGAAAGTATATAATCAATCCTAGGTAGAGTACTTGATGGTTATCCATTGCATATATTTCAAGTGTCATTTAAAAGCAACAATTTATATTATACCACCAGAAAGTTTCGATTCCCAATAAGACTAAGTTCCATGCAAATTAGGAGATAATTTTTTACATTATCTAATATAAGATTTGATACAAAACATAAATATATGACACCCTAAAAGGGCACAAGAACATACCACCAACGTCCATTTTTCATATCCATCTAATAAGAGAAATTTATTTTACAACAAATTATTAGTTGTTTCAAAGTGATGTCACAACTTACAAGTTTCCAAATTTCATTGCTCCAATGATAATATAAGCAAAGAAATGAGTCATGTTGCATGGAAGTTATTTATTAAATCCAAATATAAATGGAGATTGGATATATGTGCAAAAGAATCTCCTCATATTTAAATGCATCTTGAGAAGCATAAAGGGAAAGATGCTATGCCATAGTATAAGAATGTTCCAATGTAAATGTGTCACATCTTTTCATTTTTAAAAATGTTGGTAATATGTGGGACACCTAGGTATATGAAATGCAAATAGACAAAAAAATATAATAAACATCTCATTCTCCAATATGAGTGTAGTGGGGCCTTCAATATTATAGAACTTTATCCTTTTAAGATTAATTTGACATACAAATGCAATACTTTAACCTTACTTATTCTGGATAAAAATATATCATGTTGGAGTTCAATTTTGTTTTTTCATAAACATGTTTATGCTTTGGATTCTTTATATTTTTAATTCTTATCTATGTTTCATAGGTTTGGGATTAAAATAAATATTTACTTTAAAAATAAATATATCCAAATAATAAGTAATTATTGTTTTTATAATTGAATGATCTTCCTTTCAAATATTTTAGTAAGGGATTTTTAAGATTTGATCTTTCTAGCCACTTGGTAGGTCCACATCTAAAATGGATCTAAGTTGGTTTAATTATTAATTATAATTATCATTATCATTATAATTATTAACTTTGTTTTTTGAGTTTTGATTTTTAATTTAATTTATTTATTTTTCTAATTTTATTTTCACTGAGTCAAATGTTATAAAAGAAATTACAACATCTCTACCATGAAGAAATTACAACATCTCTACCATATTGGAGAGCGGTTTGCTCACAAATATTTTAGAAAATAAGGAAATCCTCATTGTCTTAAAATATACATTGTGACAAAAAAATAGTATCTACATCAAAACAAATTTATTAAATGAAAAAATCATTACTCAAATACAATATTAAAAAAATATCCCATTTCATTGTTGTATGTTATTTTATTAATTATTTAATTTAGGGAAGTATATCGAAATATGTTAGGATGATTATGATTACTAATTAAATTATTTCTTATCCATGAAATGACTTTTTTTAATGGTTTTTTGGGTTAATTTTAATCAAAATATGGCAGGGATTTGTAATTTTTAAAGTGTTAAATCTACTTATGCATTCAAAATTTATTTTAAATAACAAAAAATCATAATCTTGCTTGATATTGTATGACATGGTGAAAAAGACTATTTTATATATAAATTAAAATACTTTTTTTATTTACAGTTTAAAAGAAAAAAATTTCTCTTATATTAAGTTCAATTAAAATCATGATTTTTTTAATATAAATATTAAAATTTTCAAATTAAAACAAACAAACCTTATAATACTAATTAAAAAACACTAATTCTCATCATTATTTATATAAATATTTTAGTTTAAATCTATTAAAAATTAACTTATGCTCCAAATTTTCACTAACAACACAAGCATGAAAATCTTGCTTCAGATACATCTCCACACAATCAATTATTCATTACTACTTACAAATACCAATGTTCCAATAAATCGCATTCATCTTAACCCAAGATACACCATTAAAAAAAACCAATTAATTTTTTCTTTCCATGAATTGGTCAGGTGAATTGTTTACCTAAGCCAATGTAAAGTTGTATTTATCTGGTGAATATATATATATATAAAATGTGTGAGTCTTCCGGTTTAGGCACGACAATTTATTTTCAAGCCACTTAAACTTATATTGTAATTAATCACAGTGATGTTAACTCCGACCATAACCTTCTTTATCTAGTCAGAGTTACTCTTACTTTTTTCCCTCGAGTTTTTGTCGTTGGCCTTCCAATGGATGTAACAGGTTCTATTCCCACGACTTGAAAAAGTCTGACCACTCTGGTAAAGACCGACACATGCCTGAGATAGAACGACTTTGGCATCACTCTACTTCCTCCCCTGAACCTCAATGCATTTTGCAACGATCTCTTGAAAATTATCCCCGGGTCTTCTGAAGCAGTGCTCCTCGGAAGCCCCCATTCATTACAGCAGAGGAAGGATTTCTTCAAACCCGTCACTGGTGCTATTGTTGGTAGTACTACCAACATTGACTCTTGGAATTCACTTCCCATAAACTTGAAGATGAATCCAGAGGGTGGTTACTTCTGGCTGTGTCCACAAGACAGACCAATATAATCCCTTTAAATTTGCAAGTGATCCACTAAATTAACCTACGGCAGCAAATCATTGATTTGGTTCAACTGGGAGTTTACATCCTCAAAAATGGCAGAGAATCTGCAACCAAACATCCACCAAAAGTCCGTTCTGCGATTTGGCTAACAAAATAATGTGCAGAATCAAAGATAAAAGCAAGGCCGGATTTACTTTAGGTTTTCCTGGATGCCTTTCCCACGATTTCAAAATTTCATTGTTGTGAACTTAATTTGAAGCATGGGGTGGATGTAAAATTATCCACACATAAGAATTATCACTTACAACAGTACTATGACAAAAACATACCAACGTTCGTAGAGACAGGATGGCTTGCTGGAGGCCGGACAAGTGGCCATATCGAGGAGAACAAGCGCCTGGCAACTTAGTCTACTACCTTCGCTTCTGCTTTCTTGAAGGGGTATTAATGACGTTTTCAGCAAAATATTAACCGTCAAAAATACGTTTTGAACAGTTCCAAACACGTCTTAAGAAACGGTCTTCAAAATTCTCTAACCATCAAATACGTTCAAAAGGCCTTATGACAGGCAAAATGTCCGTCAAACTCCATCCCTGAAGCCGAGTACGATGATAAAGAGGAGGCGGGACACCAGAATTCCGCGATCCATGGTTGTCACAATGTTTCACAGCCCAGAGTTTCAGGGTTGACCTCACCTGTGTTTAGAATGTTTCAGTGCAGGTATACAAGTGCCCAGAAGCAACTAAGCACGACAATGTGAACGACTACCTGAACCTCCACGTACTTTCCAATCTTGTCCATGGGCCAGTCTTTGGATAAAAAAATTCTGCATTGTTTCCATCTTCTCCAAATCTCCATGACACGCGCCTTGTTGTTGGCTTATTGGAGGAGGAATTGCCCATCTGTTTTCTTCCACATTGTAAGCTCATTGCGAGTACTTTGGTTGTAGTTCCCTGTGCTGCTTCTGAATAGAATACAAGTGCCCCGAAGAAAAGCAACTACACACGCCTCACAACCTTCCACATATCCTCAGACATTGCGCATAGTTTGCTTGAACGGATCCAGTGCATGAATACTGCGTCCAGTGAGAACGATTAATTTTCCATGGATTAAAGCATTGGAGCAACTGTCCATCATTTGATAATTTCTGAAGCCAATGAAGAACATGGACATTGCCCGTTGAATGGAGATATTTCCTCACTGATCATTGCAGCGTCTCTCCGAATTTACCCAGCAGACACCCAAACAACAAAATAGCATGTAAGAACTGATATGTACTCAAATCGTCCAAATACACTCCCCTTAAATTCAAAATTTCAAATAATAAACTAACGTTAGTTGAGCACTCTAATTTTAGATGCACACGCATCATCCTAAGTTGTCACCTCAACCTAGGCTGGCAATTAACCTAGCACCTAGCAGTGCGTCACATCTCAGTGGCATCCCGATATTTGTTTCCCATCGTCACCAGAAAGGACACAACACCGGAATGTTGATCTGATATATGGCAAGCAGTGCAGCGCTTAACTAGTCATATATAGGGTATTTAATGCACCCGGAGATGCATGAGAGAATTGCTCTTTCTTATTTAGTAGCGAGTTTTCGAATTCGCGTGTTAGCGGGCTATCTCCCGTGCATCTCCCGACACATTGAATACTCTATATAAGCGCTTCCAGCAGGACACAACACCAAAATGTTGATCTAATATATGGCAAGCTTAACCATGTATGTGCTATGGTGTAGGCGAGCATACATACTCTTTAAATACTTTTAATGTGGATTAAATATACTATAGCTACATAAATATTGGTTGCGGGGCTTGCAATAAATTTGAACGTCTGCTGAGTGCTCAACTTATATGAATATTAAATATTTAGCCTAGTAAGTTTTATTTACTATGTTATCTATTCATAAATACATGCGGCAATATATACTCATGCCTAAATGAAAAAAGTACATTATCCATTTCACTTACTATGTTATCTATTCATAAATACATGCGGCAATATATACTCATGCCTAAATGAAAAAAAGTACATTATCCATTTCAATCCAGAATAAGTATATACTACCCCACAATAACATGATAAATAAGACTTGCCCTATCCTACTCCTACCTCTGACCTGCCCTATCCTACTCCTAACTCTGACCTGTATCTATAAGCGTACAACAAGGTTCTCAAAAACGCTCACCTCTCATCTGAATAAAATCAGAAGAAATTCAAAGTTTCGGGTATAGTTCCTCAAATACTTAGGTTTAGAATATAACATTAAATCGAATCAAATTTCAATTTTATATTTAATCAATTTCAACGAAATTTTCAAAACCATTTAAATAATGGCAGACGTATAACGCAGGAGAAATATAGTGTTTTTATTTATTAAGTTCTCCGTGTATCTCATTATGCTACTGAAAACAAACCACACGGCATCTATGTAAAATTAAAATTTTTACTAGTTTAAACTTCAGCAAACACCTTGAAGACTATCACGTTTCTGGTTAGAGTTGACGACAAAGTTATTTCTATCGTTATGAAAGGTCCAGTTCGTTATTTCTATCGTTGTGAAGGGTACAGTTCGGTTGAGAGTAAAGGACCACAAATTAATATCTAACAATCCCACTCAACCCTTGTATGATCTCATGCAACCTGCGTGTAAATTATTTTGTATGAAAAAACTGCAAAGCATAAATCTACCAAAAGTTTCCAAAATATTCTCAAAATATTATCTGGATATATTAAGTTTGGACGTTTATGTGGACGCTTATTTTACAATCTAATTTGTGAAAATTTAATTTGGAGTGTTGATACGTCTTTCTAAAAAATAATAATAAAAAAATATTATTAGCTATAATCAAAACATAAATGATTATATATAATTTGGTTAGTTTTAATTATAGAACATTAATAATCTCATTCTTATTGTGGTTACTTGATTTGTTGTTTAACATGAGCTTAGAGGGATCCAATTTCTTCACGTGCAATTTTTTTTGAACTACATTGTTTAAATATTTTGTATAGTTATTTAATTTTTTTTTATTTTTAATTTTTTATATGGCCGCACATGAACAAAATAGAAAAATATTTCACTTTCACATGGGTTACACATGGGTGTATGAAAAATATTTCACTTTCATTCTTAGAGTTATAAGTAAATTACTTAGATGTCTACGTGAAACAATTAATTTTATATAACTTAAAATAGACAAAGTATTATAAGAAAATATTTCGGAAATAATCACATCAATAAAGTAACTAAAAATTTATAAAAATCATAATCTATTTCTCTTATAACTATTTTAATATACAATTTAAATAGATTGTTTGAATATCCATTTTAACTAATATATTTCAATATGAACTTTATATATAGAGACAAAAAAAATACACACACAAAAGATATAATGTGTGTGTTTGTGTTAATGTTACCCTTCGTAAAATATTTCAATTCTCAAAAGGAAAAATTAATTAAAGTAAATAATTTAGTTACTTTTTAATAAGAAGGAAATATCTCACTAATTCAATTTTTAATATAAAATATTAATAATAATAAATTATTCAAAAATACAACATGGATATTATAGATAGAGAGATAGAAAACCACTATAGATCCATCTTAGTCATGCATTCACTACAAAGGGAAGGAGGGTTTTACTACAATATTTGAGACAATTTTTGAATAAATTGTCTTAACTTGAGACAAAAAAAACTTGTGTATTGTCTTAAATATTGTCTTTAAGCGAGTGTTTCAAAAATACTGTCGAAATTGTCTTTATAAAACAAAATTGTCTATATAAAGACAATATATAACATACAAATTATTGTCTCTTAGAAGACAATTTCATTTGTCTCTTTGGAGACAATATTTGTGATGAAGGCCATATTGTCTTTATAGAGACATTATATCTTGTCGAGTCCTAGTAGCACAAACCTCACCACTCTGCTAATATGTTTTTAATCCTAGCTATTGTCTCTTTAGAGGCAAATCACTTATGTCTTTTTAAAGACAATATAAAACAATGAATCCATAAAAATATCTCACGATTGAAATAAATTAACATAAAAAGTATTTAATTAAAACTAAACTACAATACCACTGATTAATTCATGTTAGGGCACAATGGAATCAAACAACCAACCTCCTGCTTACAAGGCAGGTGCTCTTTCATTGAGCTAACAACCTTTTAAAGAATAATGTGAGGAGTTATGGCAGTCCTTGAAATTTCATATATATGCATTGATTAAATAAAAAAATAAAAAAAAAATCAAGGGGGAATAGTTTACCATCATAACTAGTATGTTAATTAAAAAATGCTTATTTACATTATGAGATACTTCAAGAAGTATACAAAGGTTCATCCAATTCATCTCAAATTTAATATATCTTATTTTCCACCACCAAAGAAGAATCAACCCTTAGCTTCACAAAAACTAATTTTATCTATTTGCATAATGTTAACATCACACTAGAAATAATTCAAGATTTCAGAAGCATTTTTAAAGAACTAGTGAGTAAATATTGTTCTTGGAGAACTAATGCTATATTGACACTGATTTGGTTAAAAGGTGTTCATACATCCCCAAAACCATCAATGCAACTTTGAAGAACTAGTGAGTAAATATTTTTCTTGGAGAACTAGTGCTATATTAACACTCATTTGGTTAAAAGGTGTTCATACATCCCCAAAACCAGCAAGGGACATCTCCAACACCCCTACCTTTTTGGCAGGAAACACCCACGAAACTAGGGGTACGTACTAAGTGTTATAGGGAAAAGTGTCTATTTAGAACTGCTCTATCCCACTAAGGTGTGACAGCTGCCTTAGAAACAAACAGAGAAAAACTACTTTTGTATTTCCTTTATGAACTATAGATAGAGAGGAATAGAAAGAACCAACCTGTGTCTTGCGCTAATCCTTTGATCCAATCCCTCTCTTCTTTGACAGTCTCCAGCTACCTGCTCCCTTACTTGCCCAGCTTCACAAAGTACCTGTAAGATCACAGAAGAAGAACACTATACAAAGACATGGATCTATATTCATAAACAACTTAGGATCAGATTTAAGTTAACCATACAAATGTAACAAGCATCAATGATACAAAAGCATGGAGGAAAAACTCAAATAGTTTTTATTGATAAACAAGAAAAGGTCCAGGAGGAGTTACAACCGGTGGTTCCTGACCCAGCATCAACCTCCCAGCAAAGAAGCCCCTCTTCACCTCAAACAAAGCATAGATCACCCAATACTCTGATGTTTGTCTCAAAAAACCAACAACAATTCCTTACAATATGCAAAATTCCAGCCTCCGGATCTCTGAGATGAGGGATCCATATATAGATATGTGTAAGGAGGATGAGTCAGCTTGTGATTTGATTAGTGTCTTCTCTCTGTCAGTTCTTGCTTCCACTTGGAGACTGAAGGCCTCTTACTCATCCTTGGTCGAATTCAGTGAGGCAAGTGTCTCAGGAGAAGATTCTGGAAGCTTCCATTGTCTCTCCACCTCGCGGAATGACACTGCCATTTGTCATTTCTCGCCCATCGCACCCCACAGAAGGGACTTTTGAAATGCAATGCACCCTCACAGTGTATTTAGGTACAATGCAACGCACCTAGCCAGTGGAGCAGCTGAAATGATCCTGTTTTGACTTATTCTGAGCAGTTTCTGGTGGAGAACTTCTGGGAGAAGTTGTAATCTGTTGACCTTGTTCCTTTAGGGGTTAGAACAACACTTTTAGGGACTTAGCAGCCCTTGGTTTATGGACATTTCATGCTTGGAGTTGTAGGGCACAAAAATGTCTATAACAGTTGCCCCCTAAAGTATGAGGCCGTTAACCTTTTGGTGTCGGGTGAAATGCTTTATTATGAGGATCCGAAGTTCTTTCAATGCTGGGAGGAGACCTGTAATAAGATACAATACAATACATTATCTTCATACTGTTTTCATGATCTAGCTGAGGCGGGCATTCCCATGCTCAGCTTTATAAATTCATTTTCATGTACATAGGACAGACAATCGTCTGAGTGTAGACTGATGATTCTGATAGAGCCATCATCCTTTTGGTAGGATGATTATCTGTGCTGCAATGCTGTACATTTGATGTCTTTATTTCCCTGAATATATATCGCAGCCCGGATGGATGAAACTAGATCCGGGGTCTTCAATCTCGTCCGATCTTTACTCGAAGTACAAGTCGATCCATGTGAGAAATGTTTTGAAGTCGAACATGGAAAGACATCACTTGATTACCAGTCAATGATGTAAACTGTTAACAAGCGCGAGAGGAATCGCCGATAATGATAATGATCCTCAAGGTACTACAATACAATCCACGTGGTGTGAATAAAGGACTTGGCGTCGAACACCACGCAAATTCTTTCGGTCAAAGGTCATTGATGTAAACCTGTCGCCGAAAGTGAGAAACTTGCCATTGAGGCATGCAAGCTTCAAAGTACTGAATGGGGTGTTCCTAAATCAACTTCTTGGATAATGAGTTGATGTCGACAAGAAGTGATCTGTCACAGGAGGGCCTTAATGAATCCCACATCAATGACATGGAACAGAGAAAATGATTTTGATGGAGGTGAAAACGATCTAATGATATAATGTTCAGGGTGGCAGTCATGAAAGAATGGAGTATAATGTATGGTAGTGGGTGAGACACAGGTGACTTCTCTGGATGACTTCTCTTGAACATATCGGCGACACTGATGTGATGGATTGGTAGCATTAACCCCAAATGTGGATGGTATGGCGTGACCATGGCGATGTGACCGGTGAATGAAACAACCCAACCCGACTCAGACACGGAGTGGAACTGTCATGTTCAAGAGCGACTTGCTACCAATAAAGATTCTTTAAGTTTTCTTCCCAATTTTTCCCCAGTCATTGCTGACCAGTACCTCTTTATTTTTGTCAAGCTTGAGGAGGATAACATATGCTTGTTCTATAATTTGCCCTTCGGGCAAACCCATCGCTATGTTTTAACGAGCCTAGTGATAGTGAAACTCGTTCTCGTCTAAAGACAAGTTTGTCGCTATTAATCTTTTTAACGAGTTTAACGACAAAGATAACTCGGTCCTTTTCAATTTTAGAGAGTCTGAAAAGGAACATAAAGGTAACTCCAAAATTCCTTTTTCGTCATCTAATCCCTTAAGTCCGAAAAAGTATAAAACAATATAGAAGGGATGAATTTTCGATAGTTTTAACGAGCTGAACAAAACAAGTGCTCGATCTTTTTGTGCAATAATCCCTCAGGTCCAAAAATATTAAAATCTAGATGAGGGATAGCACTTCCTGTCCCTTTAATGAACTGGAAGGCCAAGGACTCGGCAATCTTTTCATATTTTACGAGTCAGTTGAAAAGAGCTTAAAGGAGACTCGTCTTTTGAGGAACGAGTGATAAAACGGGTAGCAGTTGATTCCAGGTAAGGTTTGGAATTTTCCAATCATGGCAGTGTCACAAGGATGGCTAATGAAATCACTCTTCGCAGCTGTTCCTCAAAATGGGTAAATAATCAAATGGAGGTGAATGATCAGCCAATGAAAAAGTGGAGGTGACGGTGCAAACACGACCAAGGCTTTAATGGCTGAAGTACTACATTCGCGGTGGTTATTTACCGGGGAATAGTTCATTTTTTAACGAGCTTAAACGCGGGTGGAAACATTTGCTCATGTCTTATGTTTATTTTTTAACGAGCTTGAACTATGTGCTAAAACTACTCAATGCGAGTTTATTTTTTAACGAGCTTGAACCATGCGGTAACACTGCTCGATTAATCCAGTCGTATGATAAGAATGTCTCATATAAAAACAACAACTTTTAGAGTTTTGCCCCACATCCTTTATTTATGCAAGTTAGGAAACGACCAATCCTACGGGTTTAAAGGGTTAGAGGTCCTAAAAATTAAAAAAAAAAAAAATAGTCGCTCTTCGCTTACATTCCAAAAGGTTTGCATGCCCCCAGGTATAAAACAGAGTTTCAAGGTTACCCCTTCTTTAGTCCGTTAAAACATTTATTTTATCGAGAGAGGCCTACCTCTTACAGGTTACCCAAAGATTGTTCTATTCACAGCGCAAACAAAACACTTCTTCGGCGATGTTTACCGAGATAAACAAAGATGAGCGGCGGTGCTCGCCAGCTCACATAACTTTGACAAGAGAATCTTGTTCCAGTCCAACTCCCTCTTCCAATCACGGATGGGAGTACGGAGGTCATAATCTCTCGCGGAAACCTACCCTATACCCGAAGTTTTCCTGCCGAAGCAGGCCAGGGTGCATGCCCCCTGGGTTTCAGTCATATCCCTCCGAATCACTCACGCTCATCGGGAGGACGGACTGGAGATTGAGACATTTCTTGCATGGAAAGACCATTCAAGGATGGTATATGACTATTTGCTATGCGTGATCCGGGAAATGAAAGCTGGTCCACGAGCTTGACCACTCTTCCTTCGTGTGGAAAACACATCACTCTAAAGAGTGATGAGACAATGGCTCTCATGCAATAAATATAGTCTCGTCCAAGGAGTAGATTGTAATCCAGGGGTCCTTGAACTACCATCACGTTCATGTGAACGGTTTTCCCTCTCAATGTTATGGGCACATTGGGAAGGATCCCTAACGGTCGACTGGTTCCTTTATCAAAGCCTGTCAGATTTCTCATCTCAGGCAAAAGCAATGGCAAACCAAGCGCTTTCCAAGCAGTTGAGGAAAGGATAGAAGCCCCTTCATCTATGATGGTACTAGCCATAACCATTCTATATATTTGAACAATAATTCGAAATGGTACACTAGCTGGTAAACGGGGTCTGCCTAGTTGATTCCAGTCGAAGGAGACAACTAGGTTGCTTGGAGGTGGGACTGAATAGACGGCCGGGTACGACTCTGACGAACTTCCTTCCTACGGTAAAGGAATGGGTAAATTGCCCCCATGTTCGTTGGAGTCTGTGCTTATGAAAAGAATTTGGACGGTGTCATCCTTGTTCTCTTCAGTGATTGTATCATCTGAAGATGGAACCTCTGAAGGCAATACCGGGTCAACTGCCGCCTCGACCTTTTGAATTTTGTCTGGTATGGATTCAGATGGTTCATCTTCAATGATAGATGCTTCGGCCGACCACCTGAGCCGGTCAACCGGATTTTCGACTAGTGACAGACTCGGCAAGAGTTTTTTATATCCAGGAGGAAGTCGTAACGGTGAAACCGGACGATCATCCAGAACTCTTTTAGCTTCGTCTAAGGAGGGACAACGGTGAACGGCATGATCGCCTTTACACAGTTTACAGGGAAATCTATATTTTCCTTTTTGTCCTAGGGCTTCACTTTCACTAGTCGATGGTGTGTTTTCAACATGATCATCAGAGGTTGACGACACCGGGTTGTGCAAACGAGGAGACCAGTCCCTTAAGATCTGAGGGATGCAAGGACAATCTCTGTGAAAGTGGTCTCCTTTGCAAATGACACATGGCGATTTAGGCCTGGTCGGTGCAGTGTGTGGATTTTTGTTAGACGACACTCATTTGCCCCCATTCACTTTTGGCTCCTTCTTCTTCTTCTCTTTCTTCTTCTTTTCCTTCTTCTCCTTAGGAACTTGACTTTTGGCTTTACCAGCCCCGACAAGCGAAGAGGAAGGAGGAGAGGAAGAATTAGAGGAAGTAGAAGGTTGGTGGGTAACTCTGGATTCGTCTAATTGCTGATTCGATTGTTTAGGAATAGTGGTGTTCTGAACGATAGAGGTCGAGAAGAGCCATACAGACAAACCAATTGTCATTCCTGGAAGTGACAATGTGGCCATATGGGGTGCACCAACATCTCCCCAAGAGGAGAAGGGACTAGGATTTCCTCCAAGGGGAATTCCTTGGTTGGTAGACTCCATTTTCTCAACCCAAGATCAACGTAGGAAAGGGGTAATGAATATTCCGTTTAAAATAAATTTTTATACGCTTTGACACAACTTGTTTTTTCAGTTTTTAAGAGTCGAGAAAAAAAAAAAAGATGACTCTAGTCGCCTTTGATTTTTAATGAGCCTAAAGTGACAAGTGCTCAGATGGACCTTTTCCGTTAAGGAGTCTGAAAAGGAACGAAAGGGACTACTCTGGAGATCTAGGTAGAGGGAGTACCAAATCAATCGCAAAACTGCATAATACTTTTTACGGTACGGCAGTCGATCTTCCCGAATGCTGTGTTCAGTGCATTGCGATCGATAGGGCGACAGACACTGCTTCCTAAGGATAAAGGATTTAAGCCTATAGGGGTCTCCCAAAATATACTCGACGGTACGTGGGAGCACAAGTCCGTACTGGCACTTATCGTCTCAAAGTGGAGGAATCACCCAACCATCAGTGAGAACAACAGTTACCAGGTTTTACGACGCCGGAATACATCTCTAGCCTAGACCTCTAAATGTTGTGCGTTAAGTTCCAAAGCGTTGTTAGATTCATTGAATTTATTTTAAGTTGATCTTGCTTATGAAGTTTTCCTTTTGGGTTCACCACGAGATGTAGATGTAATTCCTAAAATGCAATCTAAAGATGATAAACAAACTTTTATCTCTTTTATGCAATGAAAATCCTAGCTACTAGAGGAAAAGAAAGACAAAATCTTTTCGCAAAGAGCAAAGAGCACACCGTAAATGCACTTTCCTAAATCAAGCCAAACATACTGTCTATATGCAAATGCACATGCATATATTTTTTTTCGACTTTCTTAGTATTGATGCTAAAAAGAAAGTTGATGTACAAATCTGAATTTCTTTTCAAGCGACAAATATAAACAAGCTCTTTTTCGAAATCAAAAACAGAGATGATTACGACACCTTGCGATTTTGAAATGAACACTTGTTCTTGATACTAGAAAATCACAAATTCAAACCAAAGGCAATAGTAACAGTATAATCGACCATCAACAGCAATGAAACTTTCTCCTATGATCGAAACCAACACTTGCAACAGATTCAAATCAAAGGACGACAGTACGACTATTCTACTTTTGCAATGGAAAACTGTAAACGACTCAACAAACACACAAAAACATCTACAGTTCTTTTGTACAAAGGAGGCGGAATAACAGTAAGGAAAAGGGGTTTTAAACAGACATATACTGATCATAGGCAGCAAAATTCAGAGATAGAATTGGAAAGAATGAAGCACAAGAACCACAGCTGCACAGGGCTAGTCTGATCAGCGCACCTGTAACACAGAGAATCTGAAATGCAGCACAGGTTGCCCTTTCGGGAAGTGCAATGAAATTCAGGATCTCTTAACAGTACCTGCGCTCTCCCAGAAACGAGAATCTGTCCGGGTTCCGGGTCATAGTTTGCAGTTCAGTCTTTGGTTTTTGGTCGAGTAAAAGCAATCAGTAATGCACAATCAGGGGTAGATCTAAGGAGGGTCTAAGAGCTATCACAAGGGCAATCAGATAGTTTGTGAATCAGTTGTTTAAATCATAAAAAGATCCAGTGAATGGATTGAAGTAGCGGATGTCTACTTTGCATTTGTTATGGCAAATGCAGTTCGAAAGCTACTTATAAGTTTATGAAACAAACAACAAAGAGATACACAAACAAACTAATTAGACATTCCCCAGTGGAGTCTCCATTTTGTTACAGGGAAACGTGTCTATTTAGAACTGCTCTATCCCACTAAGGTGTGACAGCTGCCTTAGAAACAAACAGAGAAAAACTACCTTTTTATTTCCTTTATGAACTATAGATAGAGAGGAATAGAAAGAACCAACCTATGTCTTGCGCTAATCCTTTGATCCAATCCCTCTCTTCTTTGACAGTCTCCAGCTATCTGCTCCCTTACTTGCCCAGCTTCACAAAGTACCTGTAAGATCACAGAAGAAGAACACTATACAAAGACATGGATCTATATTCATAAACAACTTAGGATCAGATTTAAGTTAACCATACAAATGTAACAAGCATCAATGATACAAAAGCATGGAGGAAAAACTCAAATAGTTTTTATTGATAAACAAGAAAAGATCTAGGAGGAGTTACAACCGGTGGTTCCTTACCCAGCATCAACCTCCCAGCAAAGAAGCCCCTCTTCACCTCAAACAAACCATAGATCACCCAATACTCTGATGTTTGTCTCAAAAAACCAACAGCAATTCCTTACAATATGCAAAATTCCAGCCTCCGGATCTCTAAGATGAGGGATCCATATATAGATATGTGTAAGGAGGATGAGTCAGCTTGTGATTTGATTAGTGTCTTCTCTCTGTCAGTTCTTGCTTCCACTTGGAGACTAAAGGCCTCTTACTCATCCTTGGTCGAATTCAGTGACGCAAGTGTCTCAGGAGAAGATTCTGGAAGCTTCCATTGTCTCTCCACCTCGCGGAATGACACTTCCATTTGTCATTTCCCGCCCATCGCACCCCATAGAAGGGACTTTTGAAATGTAACACACCCTCACAGTGTATTTAGGTGCAATGCAACGCACCTAGCCAGTGGAGCAGCTGAAATGATCCTGTTTTGACTTATTCTGAGCAGTTTATGGTGGAGAACTTCTGGGAGAAGCTGTAATCTGTTGACCTTGTTCCTTTAGGGGTTAGAACAACACTTTTAGGGACTTAGCAGCCCTTGGTTTATGGACATTTCATGCTTGGAGTTGTAGGGCACAAAAATGTCTATAACACTAAATCTCCCACATTCTTGGGGACATAAATTTACAAAAATGTATGGAGAAATGTAGGGGAACATCCCCTAGGAGTGGATACGGGTTTCTAAACAACATTGAGAAGAAAAAAAGAAAAATGAGACCAAACTACCTTCTTTCCATAATCGTGAAGTTGCCTTCTTTGTAGAAATCTGTTATGGACCCAACATTGTTATGAATCTTCCATCCATCTAAAGTAATTGAGAAGTTAATGATGCTAATAATATTACAAACTACTTTTACACTTCTAATGGGTGGACTAATACCAAAATTTTCTTAATTTTTAAACTGTGGTTGGTTCAAACTTTAATCAAACCTCTTGTAAATAGATACAAATCTAGACATTGTAGGTAGCCTCTAGCATGTAATGAAATAGATACAAGCCTAAACATTGTAGGTATTCTATGGCAGTTAATGGAGCATTTTAGTTGTTGGTGAAGGCATTGTAGGTAGCCTATGGCATGTAATGGAAAATTTTAGTTGTTGGTGAATGGTAGATGATGGGATCTTCCAAGTTATTTCTTCAAGATATCACATTACATTCATGAGGCGAATGCTTGAAGAAGTCAATATTGTTAAATACACAAGGCCTAAACATTGGCTATTAGTGGATGTCATTGTGACAAAGATTGTACAAGTAGATGAGGAAGAAGTTATTGGCATTGCTTTAGAGAATCAAGCACATGATCTACTTGATGAAATACTCTTACATGAACATGTTGATGGGGCACAGGATCAACAAAAACACAATAATTTCCAATTCCATGAGATCTCAGAAAGCAGGTTTAGGTTTTCTTAGAAAAGGAAGGATTTCTGCTACATCACCTGTCATCATTGCCACCACCCTGAACATTATTGAAGCCTACAACACTACAGTTTCTTGCATGCACAAAAGACTAATTTTAATAACTCTAATCCCTTCCTCACAAAGATAACTCCCCTTCTATAATGTCGAATCCATAACTTCTATAACTTTGTTTAATTCATACATTCTCGATATCTTCTTCCCAAACATCAACGACAAAACACATTTTAGCAAGGGAACCTACATAATATATTGGGATTTTAGAAGAAAGAAGGGTGAGATGAAAATGATGTTGCTTCTCTAATGTTGATAATCCGTTAAATCAAAATAGAACTTAAAAAAGAATATCATATCATTGGGAGTAAACGCATGAGATTACAGTTCACATTAAGAAGTCATTTTGTTTTAATAAAGAATATAATACCATTGGGACTAAATGCATAAGATTATAGCTCACATTAAGAATTTTACATTTCAGAAGTTTTGAATTGATATATTGGTCCTAAAAAACTACAAGGTCTCTAAAACCGTTAACAAAATTTGAATCGTTCTATAATTTATGAATGTGGCAGACAAGTATTTTCTACTCACATGTGTTATGGGTACAAACTTAATCATGAGTTCAAATTTTGATCAAAATGATTACAAAATTGCACCGAAGATAGATCTAAACTTTCACTCGCATTATAGTGTTAGATCAAGAAATTAAAGGAAATAAAGCTACTATAACTGGAGTTATATTGACAATTACAACAAACCCCAACGAAAATTGTTTCCATCCTATGATATTGAACCCTCTATTGTATTTTGAGAGGCATATATATATATATATATATATATATATATATATATATATATATATATATATATCTTCACCTATTTTGTAAAGGGGCTTTGTGCCTTTCCCGATACTTTGAAGGTGATCATGATTTTTTCCTTTGCATATCATAAAAATATGATTTTTGAATTCTACAATGTGTAGGAATGTCACCATACCTCTTTGCTGGTTGTTCCACACTATATTTTAAGTGCTCTCTCTTGGGAATATTTTCAAAGTCACTACCTATTTGAGTTTCTTGGTTTCTTTTTTTCTTGTGATGTTTGTTTTCTCATTTTTTTTTGTTAGTGTCAATATAAGAGTCTGAGTTACTTCTAGCTTTCTCTTTCTTCAATTCTTCTTATTGTGTTCCTTTTTCTCTGCTTTCCAGTTTTTCTTATCCTCTTTATTGACATTATTTTGCTCCAACTATTTCAATCCAATTATGTCATCATATATTAATACAACTTAAATTTTTATCATTATGATGAAACTCGTTTCTTTTATAGATGTTATATAGGTGATATGTATTATAAAATGCAATGGTATGCATTCTAATATATGTCCATGGAAAATAATTGCAATAATATAGTCCTTTACATGAATACATCTAAAACGGTATTCATAATGATGATTACGGATGTAGTATATAAAACATATTGATTTTTTTATTATTTCTATTTTGACAAGGTTTTTCTTGATTTGGGCAAGAGATTCTTACTCCCTCTGGTGGATCATCGATAAGGGATCAATATGCAGCTTCCTCCATACATCACTTGCAGATTGAGGCTTTTCGTCTATAAAAGGTGCTCCTAGCACTGCCATATCAAGAATCACCTCACATCAATATCAATAATCATATAACCAATACAGTGATTTCTCAGAGATTTGTCAATGTTTTTTTTGATACAAGAGTTTTTAAAGGCCAAAGTTACATAAACTAGTTCACTAGAGTTACTTCTCAATTTTATCACTCTTCTTGGTAAATAAGTTGAGCATTACTTTAATATCAAGTTTCATATTGAAGAACATATTATGAAATTCCCATGATATATGTTGACTTTGTATTCAGTTCATTAGTTGTGCTAGAGAAAAGTCACATCAAATTTCTCATGAAGTCCTCGAAATGATATATACAAAATATTGATGACCCCATTGGTAAACAAGACAACCAATAGACCCAAATTATCTAATGGAAAATTTTCAATAGAAAACAGTGGTCTCGGAAAGTGTCTAAAAATAGTGGGTATACAACAAAGTAGTTACCATTTTTTGTACCTCAAGTTTGAGTTAGGGATAAGTTTTCAGAGACATAGAAATCTGCACAAATTCTATTGACTTCATAAAAATGATACTATAAAATTATAAATAAACATTTTTTATGAAAGCTCGTTATTCTGATAATATTTTGCAAAGATGCACAAGAGGCTTAGCATTGAAAATACGAAACAAAAGGAACTTCCAAAGCCAAAAGTTTTAGTTTACTAACAAATAACAATTATTAGGAAGCTATTAAAGAAAAACAACCACTCCCCTTCCCCAAAACAACCATTTCTTAGGCCACAGTATATATGGAAACTCTGCTCGCAGGTTGTGTTTCTCTTGACATATTATTGTCCATCTTTGTCTTTGTTTGAGCGAATGCTTTATGATTTCTATCATGGAGGATCATATCTAGGTTTCCTTCCTTATTGTATTAGTGAATGATTCAATCTTCCTCTTTCCTCCATGCATCCACTACATTTGTTTGATTCTTAGAAGCATCCCTTCCTTACTATTACTTGAGATAGAATTTTATTATTCGCTTCCAAAAAATAGAATGATACCACTCCTAACCATATTTATGGGAGCTATACGCAATTCTTGAGATTCTCATTTGGCACGACCCAACCGTGACGTGATCGCTAGGTCTCCTTCCTTTATTGGGTATTGTCACATTTCTTTAGCTTTCCAACACATTCTTTGTAATCCATTTTTTTATAAATAACCTCTCTTTCCAAGTTCAACATTGATGGTTTTGTCTTTCTTGGATTTCAAGATATATAGCATTTCTCCAACACTATTCATTTTAGTTTTGTTTAACATGACCATATTTCTGAAGGCCAACCAGATTTCATTTTCTTCTTTTTTTAATTATAATATTATTCACTCACATTGTCATTGGAAAATTCGAACTCCCCTTGCATATATATTTCAGAAAAATGGGACAAAGCCAGGCAAGTTTGGAAAGTGGTATTTACTAAGGAATTATCATGCACGCAAACTTTGTGGAGATATTACATGAATACACTAAAAGGCTCATTTCAACAAGATCCGCAAACGGCAGTAGTCCCTGCCGGGGTTTACCAGAGGTAACCAGATGTCGCTTGTTCATATTACCTCATGACGTGGGCAAATTAATGTTTTATTAGGAGTGTAACAATGGCTTCGGAATCCCATGCCATGCTCTCCACCTTCAAAAATAACCATGTGCCGTCGCCGTCAATACCAGTGAACTTATCACTTCAATAAATAATCCGGGAATGGATGAAAAAGTTTGACACGTGTTTCTTACCACACGCACGTTATCAACTGCATGAACCAAGTTGGTCAAATGGGGCCCATTCATTTGTGTTGTTCCTTCCGAGAGGGTTTTCCTTTGCAAATTTTTCTGCCGATGGTGGCCCTGTAACTCTTCCGACACTCATGAATTCCTTTCTCCCCTTGCTACTCTATTTTCCAGTTTCTATGGCTGAGTATCTGAATTTACCTTTGTTGTGGTTGTTTGCAGGTGGTGGACTGTCGGCCAACCTCATTACCTTCTTTACAGACTCGGTGCAACACGGATCCCCTAATGGAATGCCCTGAGCTAAAGAAATCGTAAAAGATTGTAGCATTACATTTCAGAATCTGCTATTTTTTGCAGTCCAATCCATCCATGCACTTGTACACGTCTAGAGTCCGGTTCTCTTTACCCACAATGTAGATGGAAGCGTCTCCATGTTGTGATAAGGGTATGTGGAGATTATAAAAAAAAATCACAGTTCTCGCCCCAGACAATACTTAAGATGCTCGGAGAGTCCATCCTTAGTATTTTGTAATTCTGGCCATGAATGTGGATAACTAGAATCGACTTCTGCGCACAGTTGATCTGAAATCGAGGGTGACCGCACCCACGATTCCCTACACCAAAAGGATACGTTAGATTCATGGTCCCACATTTACTAGCATTAAGCCAATACTCATATTGTGCATCGAAGCATAACGAGCAGCGGATTAAAGACGCACAGTAGGCAGTGAGGATAAGAAATAAGATGTGTGGAGGCGGCGAAGGAAGAAAGCGAGGAACATATAATTCCATAATGACAGGCAGAGATAGGGTTCGATCTTGGCAAAAAAAAAATGATTAGAGTCACAAAATGGAGGCGAGGGTAAAAGTGGAATGATTTTCAGAAATGATCATTCTTAGAGAAAAATGATGGTGTGTAGAATAATTTCGGAAAGCAAGTTTATAGGAAATCGAGGCGAAATTTCTTATTATTACTATGTCGTCTTTAGGTCAATTTTTTTTAAATAAACGTATTCAAGTAATGGCTAAAGGTGCACTATATAGCTTTATGTTTTTGTTTTGTTTTTTAATTCAAGTGATATAATTTTTTATCATGATTGTAAATAAAAGTTTGAAAACTTTGTCAGTCCAGTACCATACATGCCCAAAGAAAAACCAAAACATTAAAAAGGTTAAAATACAGCCTACTGAATTCCACTGTCGCAGATCCGCTTATTTATTAATTAAGTGAAGAGCTTTTCGTGGAATCTAAGACTCAGACTCAACTTATCTATAATTTACTAATCCAGTGAACAGCCATCCCTCACATCATTGACTCAGACATGACTTCTCTGTAATTTATTAATCAAATGAACTATGTCTCTCACTGGACTCAGATTCCACTGATTTTTGTCCCACCAATTAATGAGTCAGGAGAATTAAGTACTACAAAGGCTCTCATACCTTGGGAACTAATAATTAGATGGATCCTAAAATTAAATATACCAAAGTGCTCATAGCATTTGAAGTAATAATTAGGTTGATACTAAAACCACATCAGCCAACTACTAATTTATTACTTGTAACTGACTCTAACTCAGCTTTACATGCTCACAAAATTTGAGTTAATAATTAATTAAAGATTCAATAAGCGGCGGTAGTCCCTGCCGGGGTTTACCAGAGGTAACCAGATGTCGCTTGTTCATATTACCTCATGGCGCGAGCAACTTAATGTTTTATCGGGAGTCTAACAATGGCTTCGGAATCCCATGCCATGCTCTCCACCTTCAAAAATAACCATGCGCCGTCGCCGTCAATACTAGTGAACTTAGCAATTCAATAAATAATCCGGGAATGGATGAAAAAGTTTGACACGTGTTTCTTACCACAGGCACGTTATCAACTGCGTGAACCAAGTTGGTCAAATGGGGCCCGTTCATTTGGGTTGTTCCTTCTAAGGGGGTTTTGCTCTGCAAATTTTTCCGGCGATGGTGGCCTCTAACTCTTCCAACACTCATGAATTCCTTTCTCCCCTTGCTACTCTATTTTCCAGTTTCTATGGCTGAGTATCTAAATTTACCTTTGTTGTGGTTGTTTGCAGGTGGTGGACCATCGGTCAACCTCATTACCTTCCTTACAGACTCGGTGCAACAGGGATCCATCACGGTGGGTAAATTCTTGTGCAATTGCAATTAATTTATTTTTCAGTTGATTTTGGTTGCCAACTATTTAAGTTTGCATGTTCTGGCCACCCTAGCAGGTTATCCTGCGACTAAGCATGGAGTTCAATGGACTCTGACCACTTGTTCCTCCGCCAAATCTACAGGGACGGCATCACAGGTGCAGTTCTGGGTATTAGGGTGTAGTTTTAATTCCCAAGATTCAAGGATTCTTGTTGCTGCTCCGAGTTCTCAAATTATAGTGTTGTGGCTTAGTATTTTTCGTTGGTTGAAAAACATTTTTTTTTTTTTTAAGGAATGCGACAACTACCAACTGTAATTTTGTTCTTCCATAAAGCTTTTAATAAAATTTCCTCATTTGTTGTTCGTTTACTAGGAAGGATCTGCCCTAATGGGCTCTTAGCGCACTGAGGTTATGATGTTTTGTGAACAAATTGTTCCTTCAGTTCTTGAATTCGTGTTTATGGTAACATTATGGTGATTGAGTTTGGAACTGCGTTATTTTAGTTAACAGCCATACGGCCCTATTACAGTCTTATATCATGAAAACTCTGGCACTGGTTTTGATTTGAAACAGATTTGATGTTGCAGTTGTTTAAATTTTCATTTGAACCTGGGCTCTAAACAATAGATAAATCATGCGATAAATTATCTTAATGCACTAGATGAATAACTATTTTTGCATTGTTATGAGTATGCTTGCAAATTTATGTTCTCAAGCCTTTACAAATTCCATGATTTCAACCCTTTGTCTAAACCTTTCGGACTTCTCTTTAAATCCTGAACCTTGCCGAGCTTTGCTAATTTAATGGTGAGTTTTATCGTGTTCTTTTGCACTCGCTAATTTATTCAGAATTTCATTTTGCCAATATCTAACATAAACACAAATCAAGGGACTTGGAATTTACTAATTACAAGAGGCGGCTCGAAATCAATTAGAATTATATATAAAATAATTGTATTTAGGACAAAGGCTTTAAGATCTTATCTTCGTCCCATAGAATTCCCTGACTAGCAATCTGGAATCCTGAATGAGGGCTTCGCTTCACTCTTTCTCCTTATGACATCAAATAGTTTATGGCTCGTAGCTGGCTCAAAGTATTTTGGCAGGCTGTACGTGTTGAAACCAAAAGTGACTCAATGCGGGTATTATAATCTCCCAATAGTGTGCATCCCTTTGCACCCTGAACAGGCTGTTGCCCTTAGGTGTCCAGACTTAGAAATCAATCCAACTTCTAAGCCTGCTGATACAACCTGCTGCTTGCCAAAAAAGGTGGGTCAGAGCTGCCAGCAACTTGAACGTAGAGTTGTGGCCCTCGGCCTCCACATTCCATGATAATGATGTTTATTGAACTCTCTAACTGTATTTTTTTTGTTCCTCCCGAATTTATTGTAGAGAGTATCAACTAATCTGCAAAAATGGGGCCGCCTCATACTGACATAGATCTTTCTTCTTTCTTCAGGTACAGGCAAGGCATCATTTATGACCTGCTCAATAGCGAGCGCTCTCTTTGCAGAACCAACATCTTTGTAGTGGAAGTTAGAGGTTGTAGGTGGCGGGAACCAATTCTCTACGCTATGGAGCTGCAAGTTTAGATAAGAAGGATATTGCGTGGAATGAAGAGAGGACAGGAGATAGAAGAGATGACAAGTGGCAAGAAGAAGCTGCAGGTGGCGGGTTGCATTTTAGTTTAAAAACTTTGCATAAAACAGTTTACTTGCTCGCTCACACATTTGTTTTGAAAAACCTTATGATAAAATAACTTGCCCCCGATGAAATAACATCGGGGCACGTGAGCCCGGCAATAAGACGTCCAAACGAAAACATTGGATAAAAATTTGTTGAGCCAAACATTTTATTTACAACATTGGTTTAAACCTGTAATGTACCGAATGTATTAATCGGTCAAAGCGATTTAATAGCTGGTCAACGCCCTATCGAACGCTATAGTCCCTGCTATGCTGGAGGCAGGGACTAATAAGGAAAAATATCTCATATCAATAAAGGAATTGATGGATACTTATCTTTTAATAGCTACTCATGTCAAGTATTTGTCTCATCACAAGAGGTGAGTACATAACTATGTGATTACATCCCAAATAACTAAGATGGGAACACTGATGGAAATAATCAATGATTTAGCTACAATTTAATATATTAAGCTAGGGGGTCAGTTTCTTAAAGTGCACTATTTAGCTAAGAAGAACAACTTTAGGCATGCTTGAGCTTATGGTACACTGCTACTTTTATTGGTGCAATTATTTGATGAAATGGCACAAAATGATGAAAGAGAATTAGTCAACTATATAGTGAGTGAATGGTAAGATGAAATAACTTTGTGAACATATCTTATATAAGACTCTAACCAAATCAAATTCACCCAAAAGGGGTCCCTTTTATTAAAGAGAGCATAAATTGGCTATTTTTCCTGATTACATGTTTTTTCCCCACAAAGTATATACCTTAAAACTAGCATAAGGATACATAATGTAACCATAATCACAAGCTCATTTTTCGTGTGATATATATATATATATATATATATATATATATATATATATATATATATATATATATATATATGTTGAACACCTACCACCCATGATGGCATGATTAGTTCGTTGCATGTGGGTTAATCACATGAAAACACAATGCGGGATCCAAGTACAATAACAGAATTTGGCCATTCCCATTCAAATATAGCTAAGAAAATCAATCGCAACATATGCAAATAATCATATTTTCCAATCTCTCTTTATTGGCTACATGCTCCATAATGTATTTTTGAGTGCCATCTTGGTTCAAGCATGGAAAACTGTCAACTCAATTCTTGCACCAAACAATGATAAATCTATTAGAAAATTATAATGCACATGTTTGTCGGCAAAAATATTTTCTACCTAGACACAAAAAACTATAAACATGAATCGATCCAATACAATAGAAATAATGATTGGTTTTCGGTTTACTTCCATTTTCTAATGGGATAAATTAGAACTAAAAAAAACACTAGGGAAAGCAATAGAATAGACACCCTTTTGGTACAGAAACATAGAGAGAGATATTATTTCTCATAAGTCGTCATTAGAATATTCAAAGCATTGTAAGTCTCCGCAATACCCTTCGTGGCCTTAGTAATGTCCTCAATCTACTTGGATATAACCTCTGAATATAGTATCATGGAGGAGGGGCTAAACTGGAGTGATCCTCTTTCAAGAAGCAACATGAGAAATTGTTTTCTTTAGATGTTCATTCATCAATGATGGATCTTCAATTAATTTTATTTTAAAAATGATGCTAGCCTAACCTAAAATACTACCATGTTGATCAATTTAGAGCTTTGTGAATCACATATCATCCCAAGTTTGAGGCTACTGATTCACCTACATAGTTCATTTTCAATTAAATTATTGTTAGATAATAATGGGTTATTTCGAGCATTAACAAATTCCAGCTTGTATTTCTCAGAAACCAGGGAATATCTAGGAATAATGGAATATAGTAGATGAAGTTGGACCTCTTTCATTTTGAGATACTCACTCTGAGACTCTATTGAAAAAGAGAATAAAATCTCTACACCATGACTTTTGTCAAACTTTACTCAAGTATTTTGTATGAATGATCTCACTCGAAGCAAGATTAACTATGACATAAGATGGAGGCTTCACCAAAACTCCACCATTTAGGCCACCTTCGTTGAACAACACAGAGATGGTCTAAATCCTAGAAACCATAATAAGATAAGGTATTTTGGAGGGTCATATCATTTGAGTCATCCACTAAGCATATAGAGGGTTTTGGAAACTAAGAAAGGAAAATTGTCCAAAGTACAATTAATAAACAAAGCGTAGAGGACCCTATCCAAAATACATTATCATATACTGGTGACTAAACTAAAAAATATCCATTTAACAAAGGCACCATGAAAACAATAACAACATGTATTTCTCAAATCCTTGTGTCATTTGAAAATTTTGATATCTAATGAATCATGTATTTCTCAGTTTTCATGTGTCAAAAAAATAAAATTGATAACATATTTGAAATTCAATTAAAATGAAACTATGATGTGTAAAATAAGCAAATTTATCCTATCAGACACCAAATTAATTCCTCTCCAATGTGACAATAATGACTCTCCAACAAGGAAATGTTGAACCCAATGAAAACTCAGAAAATCATGTATAAATGTGAGTTTTCATCCTTGAAGCAGTGCCCAACACCAAATTAGTGTTGAACACCAACAAACATTGAATAATGGTGAAAATGAGTTGATTTAGGCTTTGCATAGGTTTTAATACAAGGAAGAGGTCAAGTACGACCCCACTACAAATGGCTAGGATCAAGTAAAGGTTTTTGGTTTTTAATCTTTTGGCATAATGCAGATTCATAGGCAGGGGAGACATGGACATTCCCTCATCCAACAAGGTACATCCAAGCATCCAGGACATAAAAAACGAGGGTAGGGATGTACCCCCTGCATCCCCATCATATCTTTCCAAAACATACCTAACCTAGCAATATTCAACATGTATCCGACATTTCCACCACTTCATATCCATTCAAGACATGTACCCAAGGTGCAGGTATGTGTCCCAATGTAAGACTTTCCTAAACAATATTTGTTCCACACATGCCATAAAAGGCCAAAAAAGATAAAGTAGGAATTATATTTAATACAAGGTGCAGTTAAGGATAAGACATAAGATTATGCTCAACTGAGAGAGCCAACTTCCTCAAAGCTCAGCTGGTCTGCCATAATGGGAAATTTCAAAGACAAACCAACCCGAACATAACACAATTATGCCACAGTTGTGTAAGAAAATTCTTATCCAGGTGGATGGTTTTAAAATGAAATTGAAAGGGAAGCTTACAATTAGAAATCATAAATTTATGGATAATACCAATGCCAAATGAAGGCCAACACACGGTTTCTTAAGGTTTTTAAACAATTATTTTAATTGTATATATCCATAAAGTACAAAAAGTATGGCAATACCCATGGTCATACCATATTTATGCACCCCATGTCGAAATACAACCATATCTGGTAGCTTTATTGCAAGCATAATTGGCTCACATACCATTCAAATATCATGTTCTAGATGTTTTTGTTGGATTTACAATAGCAACAAAAAATGTGGAAACACATCACAAATTCTTTCATGCTATGGTGGACATTCAAAATAAGTAAAAATAATGAAAACAAAAATAATATGATCATAATTATTCTCGAAAGAAGCAACCTTTGTTCAACATTCTATACTTAACAAATTTCTGGTCAAATATTTTGGTAAATATATATAAGAAAACATGGAAAAAAAGACTTCTACAATATGATTTCCATTTACCTACTCATACAGAGTTGGGATTTTTCGTCCATCTTGTCATAGCACTTTCCATATAGCTTCTTATATATGAACTCTGCCAAAATATCATACTCTTTTGTCCCATTTTTCATCTCCGCTCTTCATCAATTTGTTTGATATCATAAGAAAAATAATGTTTAATAAAAATTTCATTCTTATAAAATAAATAAATAAACAATTAGTTAAATATTCTTTCAAATCTAATTCAGAATAAATGAATGCTAGTTCTTTATAAATTTTTGGAAACATATCAAAAAATAAATATCTACATCTAATTGAAAACAAATAAATGCTATACATAATCAAACTCAATCCTTTCTTAATTTTAACAAACATCTCAAAAAATAATTATCTAAATTACATTAACTAGAGAACTAAAGGCAAGAAAGCTAACAGAAAATTCTAAACACCTAAATGTCATTTTTTTCTCACAATATCTACAGCCTAAAAGCAAGCTACTAATACTAAGTCTTAAACAACCTATATATAACCTTAAACAACAAAATGACAACATGGAAAAAATATTTGTTAGCATATGCTTAATGCCATATGTATAGTAGCACAATTTAATGCCATGGATAGTAGCAAAATTTAATGCCATGTGATAGTAGCATATGCATAGTAGCACAATTCAATGCCATCCATGTCATTGAATCTATTCCTGCTAACATTCATCCTGATATGAAACAGGTATTAGATTTCCACAAACTGGATTTTGAAAAACCTAAGGAGCTCCCACCCTCTAGGGATGAACATGATCATAGCCTCTATTTTCTCTAAAGTACATAGCTACCAAATGTCCACCCCTATCGATATCCTTTTTCACAAAAGAATGAAATTGAAAAAATCATGAAGGAAATCCTAGAAGTCATTGTTATTCATCCTAGCACCAGCCCTTATTCATATTTAGTGGTCATGTTTTTAAAGAAAAATGGTGAATGGTTCTTGTGTCTAGACATTATGGCCCTTAAAAACCTCACTATCAAGGATCGATTTCGTATCCCATTAGTTGATGATATGCTTGATGAACTACATGGTGCCAATTTTTTTACAAAGTTGGACCTCCGCTTCGGCTATCACCAAATACGGATGAAGGAAGTTGACATTCCCAAGATTACCTTCCATACTCATGAAGGCCGTTATGAATTCCTGATCATGCCAGTTGGCCTCTATAATGCCCCATCCACTTTTCAGAGCCTCATGAACCACCTTCTAAAACCATATCTCAGAAAATTTGTCTTGGTATTGTTTGATGACATCCTCATCTACAACATAACATGGGGCACACACCTTCAACATGTTGACTAGGTATTACAACTGCTCCAAGGTCACAAATTATTTTTCAAATTATCCAAGTGTTCCTTTGGCATGGAAGAAGTAGAATATTTAGGACACATTATGGATCATGAAGGAGTGAGGGTTGATCCAAAAAATATTCAAGAAATGCAAGATTGACCCCAACCAAAAATGTTGAAGAGTTTAGGGGGATTCTTGGGTCTCACGGGCTACTATCATAATTTTTTCATCAATTATGGATGCATTGCCTGGCCCCCAATAATCTTCAAAATAAAAATTCATTTATGTGGACTGGCATAGCTCAACAAGCCTTCTTGGCTTTCAAACGGGACATGTGCTCGCCTCCAATATTAGCCCTACCATACTTCACAAAACGTATTGTGATTAAATGTGATGCTTCAAGTATGGGCATTGGAGCAATATTACTGAAGGAAGGCATACCATTGACTTTCACCAGTCAACAACTCAGTGGAAAGAATTTGGTTCAATTGACGTATGAGAAAGAAATGATGGCCATCCTACATGCAGTCGACACTTGGTGACCATACTTATAGGGGCATCGTTTCCAATTTTGCATCAACCTTCATAGCCTAAAATATTTCCTAGAGTAGCATCTATCATCACCACAACAAAATGAATAACTCACAAAAATGTTGGGATGTGATTTTGAGATAATTTACAAGAAGGGACGTGACAATGTAGTTGTTGATGTCTTATCGCACCAATTTGAGGAAGAAGGAACCCTTTTATCCCTCTCTCTACCCATCCTTTATTGGATTGCAGAAGCCTGTCATGAATGGTTCTCCCACCCCTCCATGTCCCAACTCATCAATAGATTATGAGAATATCTCAATTCCTCGGAGGATTAGTCTTGGAAGGATGAGGCTCTTCACTATAAGGATCAGGTGGTGTTGTCCCCCACCTCCACCCTCAAAACCCTCACCTTGGAAGAGTTGCAATCCTCTCCCATTACAGGACATATAGGATTTTAGAAGACTTATGCATGAACGCACCGCTCTTTCTTTTGAACCAACATGAAGAACAAAATTCATACTTTTGTATCTAAATACAACATATGACATCACAACAAATGGGAAGCCATTAGGCTACTGGGAACCTTACAACCCTTTCCAGTCCCTACTTCCATCCAGATAGATGTTTCCATGGATTTCATTACAGGTCTCACAAAGTGAGGCAACAAATCAATCATCATAGTGGTTGTTGATAGACTTTCCAAATATGCTCATTTTTTCACTCTATCGCACCCATTTACCCTAACATTGGCGACTCGCATTTTCATAGACCAAATATTCAAACTACATGGCATGTCGACTTCCATTGTGTCTAATCGTGACCACACTTTCACAGTAATTTTTGGTAGGAACTTTTTAAGCTACAGGGAATGTAACTCCAAATGAGTATAGCCTATCATCCCCAAACAGATGGTCAAAGAGAAGTAACCAAAAAATCTTTGGAGACCTATCTGTGGTGTTTCACTTTAGACAAGCAACATCAATGGGTATAGTGGCTGGCTTTAGCTTAATGGTGGTATAATACTGACTATCATGAAACCACCAAGATGATGCCATATGAGGCAGTATATGGCCAGCTCACACCTTCATCAAATTCTTATATCCCCAGATCTTCCCAAGTATAGTAAATTGATAAGCTCCTGCAGAACCGTGCAGTCATGATAGCTCATCTCAAAGATAGTATACATCAAGTTCACAATCAAAAGAAGTAATAGGCTGACCAATATAGTTCAGAGAGGTCATTTCAAGTAGGTGACTAGGTGTTCCTACGACTCCAACCTTATAAGAAATCCTCTCTGAAAGAAAAGGGCTACCAAAAACTAGCCCGAAAATTGTATGGGCCTTATCAGTTACTTTAGTGTATAGGAGCAGTTACTTACAAACTAGCCTTGCTGACTACTTTAAAGATCCACCCAGTCTTCCATGTATCATGCCAAAAGAAAGTTGTGGGGAACAATTGCAAGGTTTAAACAAGTCTTCCATAATTGGATGAGGAAGGTTCACTTTGGCTCCAACTGGAATAGGTACTCAGTAATTGTGAAATACACCTTTGTGGCCACACGATCAGGGAAGTCCCCATTAGGTGGAAAGACAACTCTCTACAGGATTGCAACATGGGAACCAACCACTATTATTCAACTCTTTCCGCAACTTCATCATTGAGGACAAGGCTGCTTTTGATGGCCGAGGGCATGTTAGGGTCCAACCCCAATCCTCTTATTTATGTAATAATCCTAAGGGGCCTCGTCAGAGCCATATTTAGTTAGTGGAGTCAATAAAGTGTGTAAGTAGTTATCCGCATTAATAATGATTGTTAGTGGTTGAGCCACATTATCTGAAAGGGAACACAATTAGTTATAAATGGGCCATAGTTAGTAAATAAAGTGGTTAACCTGTATTATGCAAGGGACCACCAATAGTTACGGTTTTGGATATCATAAAGCTATAAATAGTCTTCGATAGCAAGAGGAGAATCATTTGAGTCTTATTATAATCGAGCTCTACTCTGTTGGAGGTTTCCCCCTTGAACATGCAAGTGAACATTGTCTTCTGCTTCAAAATAATCAAATATCTTTACAGCTTGTCTCAATTCATGTGATATTTTTGTGTTCGTGGAAATATTGTTTTGTATTTCTGGCATTCTGGTATTCTTCGCAGGCCAAGTTCATAACACCATAGCTTATGATTTGGGTGTTGTATTTCCATAAAATTTATATCGTCGAAGGGTTATTGATGAGTTGAAGGCAATGGTGTAGCCGAAAGTTATTTCTACTAACTTTGGGAAAAGAGGATTTTTGTAATCCCATTTCCATAACAAGCCCATGGTGGTCAGTTTAGGCCAAAGTAACATCTCCCTTTCAACCTGGTTTATCTAAGGGGGTGTGAGGGAGTGTTACATCATTATCCTTTTTCATCATAAACCATTAGAAAAGGGAAAATAATTTTCCCTTTTTTGCCCAAAACATCTCCTACTTCATGCCCATGAAAGATCTTTGAAGCCTTTTACAATGAAATTCACAATAAATATAGCGAAAAACCTAAAAACAAAAGAAAAAGGAGAACTAAACCTGAAGAAAGATGTTCATGATAATTTAAAAATGGAGAGTTATGCTTACATGCTTATTTAAATGCACATTCTCCAAGTGTAGTGCTCTAAATACAATCAAAATTATTGAAAATCCATTACATAACCTTCTACACAATATACATATCCATATAGAATATTAACTACATATGGACCCACTCATAAAAATCTCCTACAAGCTACTTATGAGCCTTATTAAGAAAGATGATGTTATTTAAATAATTAATGACTATTAATTAACTATTTAATGGGACACATACATTAATAATGTATCTATGTAAAAGGGTTAGGGTAAGACCCTAACAAGAGCTCACAAGTAGAAAAAGGCTCCAAACACATATGTTTTGTGGGAAAAGAATGATGACTTGAGACACCGATCACAACCACAAGAAAGTAACTCCATGCATTAATGAGAGCAACCATGGGAGAATTGGAAAGAAGAAAAATGATTAATAAAAATAAATTTTAGAAAAATCTAACTAAGAATAAACTAGAAAGGAGAATAATTACAATTTTATAACAATAGTACAACTAAAATAAAATAACTTTATTTTAAAGCCACATCTATCATGATATTAATTCTTGAGTTGAAAAACTTTCCAATCAATGTATATGATCTAAACACGTCAAATCAACTAATATATATTATAAATTTTACCATAATCTAAACATTTAGAAATGTTTTTGAATCTTTCAATAAGAAACAAGTGTTACATAATATCTAGTACCTCTCGCTTAGTTTAAATATAGTAAAGTTGCAATTTGATAGGTAAATGATGAATTTATGAATATTGATTAGATAAATGTAAAATAAAATAATTTTTTTAATTTTATAAAATATATTTTATGGTTATATTTAAGTTATAATTATTTTATACTTAATTTAATTTAAATTATTAAACTTAAAAATAATAATTTAAATTATTAAATTTAGAAAAATATTTTTATAAATAAAAACCATGAACATAAAATTTGAGGCAAAATAAAATATATATATTAAATGAAAAGATATTTCTATGTTTCTAATTATTAGGAATGTATATTAATTCTTTGAACCAAATCAATGCATCCAACAAAATCAATGCAGACAACACTGTTATAACCTGACGCTCTTATTAGTTCAATTCAAATTTCCAACACTCTCGTGATGGTTGACAAATCAGATTTTGTTTCAATTCCGATATATGTAATACAAAGATTTCATGTCATTTTAACTTGTATTTAACAATTGAATATATATATATATATATATATATATATATATATATATATATATATATATATATATACCTGATTGATATATTTATGACATTTTCCAAACTTCACATATAGACATTTTCTTTTCTTCAAATAAAAATAGCCATATGATAAAAATAAAGAAGAAGATACATTTATTAGAATTTTAGAAAAAACTTTGAATTACTTCCATATTTCCATATAATTTTAATATTTTAAATTATGCAATAACTATGTAATAATATATTAATTGCCAAATTTGTATCATCAAAGTTTAAAATTATATAACAAAATATAATTTAAAAATGTAAACTGGATTATCTGTACTCTATCAAAAAACATTTATGCAATAAAGTATAATTTAATAAATGTGAAGTGAATTATTTATACCATATCACTATAAAATTAGTCCTATTGCACTCTCCCTACCATGCACCGTGCTCTCCCGACAATAAAATTAGTCCTATTGCACTCTCCCTACCATGCACCGTGCTCTCCCCACAATGCACAGTGCCCACTACCAGGCCAGGCCATAAATAAATAATAAGTCTGATTTGCATAGCTAATTAACAACACTATCAAAGTTTCCAAGTTACATGAAATATGGGAATGACGGCATGATTTCGATATTTAGAACTGGAAAGACGTGTAAAATTGCACCAAACAATTCATATATATGACACTGTCTGGACTTCCCACCTGTATTTTTATGATAGAGAAAATGGGTTGTACAAAGTCTTTGTTGTTTTTATTAATTTTATAGCGCGCAAGTAATATTTATAAAATGTGAAATGACCGTCCAAAATATTAATGGGAAAATGTCAGTAGAGGTAAGTCCAGGTTAAGGTCATAAGTAATTTCTTGGGGTAGGTTATGATTTAAAAACCACTCATGAATCTCATAAAGATGGGCCTATAATATTAAACATAAATGCAGATACAGATTTATAAATAGGCCAATGAGATGTATAAATAGATAACTAATAAGATAAGAAATAAATATGAATAAAAAAAAATAAAAGATAAATAAAATAAAATACTAAGATATAAATTTAATAAATGGAAAATTATGGGTTACTTTTAAATAAATTAATTAAAAGTTAGCCTAAATTCAATGCATAATACATGCTTCTGGTATAATAAGGAATAAGGAATAACATGAGTACTTACCGCCATTAAAATATCGATAAATAAAGGTGGTTTTGGAGTCACCTGCACTTCACCGGAATGAACGGTATATTGATGTGAATCATTATCGTGAAAAGACTCTCGTTTGTACTTTTGAACTGCTCTGATCGTGTGTACTCTTGAACTGCTATGGAGATGTATATAGGTTATGATCTCCAACGTAACGCATAAGCTCAAATGGTAGACCATCTTACCATATGAAGAGTCGTATGGCTTCTTTAATCCTTTGTTGTAACGCCCCAGTTAATTGCTAGTGTTTAAATTAAACACTGTAAATTTAACTATTGGTTATGGTTATGTTTGGTAAAATTGGATAATTATTATTGTTGTTACTGTTTCAATTAATTATAGTTATAATTGTTTGGTTGCCAACGAGTGTGGCTTGGAAATAAAACCAACTGCTAATGATTATAGAGCTTCCTCATCAGAGGGGTATTGGAACTAAAATATGACATCTGTCAGAAAGGGAAGAAACCCTAACTACTTTCAGATGGCGGTTGAGTCCTCATAGAGGAAGGATACTTAATGGTAAAAGAAACCAGGAAAGGGGTTGCTACGTCTGGTAAGGACCAGATAGCAAGGCTCTGGAAAAGTTGCAATTTGGCAGCGAACGCTATGTCTGGTAAGGACTAGATAGCGCATGTTGGGAGCAGAGAACTCCCTGAATAAACCGCTATGTCTGGTAAGGACCAGATAGCGTAACTTTGGCAGTGCCAAAGAGTTGCAGATAGCAAGAATCTTGCAGGGTGCTTGGGGGTGGAAGGTCGAGGAGGACCCTCCTAAGGTCGGGAGGTGGACAAGCGCACTAAGAGGTTTGCCTCTGAACAGGTATGTACAACAGAGAGCTTGGTAGTCTGTGTATATGCTGACAATTGAATTAAAAAGTTTATGACAGGACAGAGAACTGTAAACTGTACAAAGAAAATATCTTTTGGTAGATGCAAGTAGAATAAAGACTTGAATTATGTTAAAACATTAATCTTAAAAAGGAGTGAAATTCCTGTATGACTGCCATATAGAAAGAATAGTGCAACAAGAAGAAACGAAAACCAGAAAAGAGTAGGGTCAACGACCCTTTCTATGGAAATGATTTCCGAGTATACTGCGTAAATGATAAAAAGAAAGAGTTTCGTATACAATCATTACAGGAACGAGAATCCAATCAAACGATAATACATTAAATGATAAAAGGAAGTCTAAATATATATATATGATTCCACAGAGCAGTTCCTTCGAATCCAAGGAAACAAAAGTAGGTCGACAAAATAAACAGACAATGTGTTAATAGAAATATTCTCTGAAAATAGTGGCTGTAGATCTCTTCTGTTGAATACAGAAGTTAGAAAAATTAAATGTCATGCATTAACGAGATAAGGAGGGTAACTTGTACCCACACCCGAATCTTGACTACCCTGTGCCAATGTTCCAATTTAACTGCGGAACCCCACTGTGAAATGGGCGGTCGTGGCCGGTATGGACAGGGTAGAGAAACCGACAAATACTCGCCCATATGAAACAATAAGCCATTATTAAACAAATGAACATAGCATGTAAGTAATGGAGATAATATTGCTAATCGAGAAATAGGAATTAACAGAAGTCCTACAGTACCAGCATATGCAATGAAAGTCTCCTGTGAACAACAATATTCTTATGTCAAAGGAAAAGTTCGGTATTAACCGACAGAAGCCCAAAATCCATTATAAAACTGTAGCACCTTGTTATGCATATACAAATAAACACATTAACCAGTCAAGAAATTACAAATAGTTGTAACCGCCCAAATGGAAACATAAATGTTCAGGATAAAACCCTCGGCCCTGTATCAGATACATGGTAAAAATACAATACAGCAAGCGCAGTCCAGCAAGCGCAGTCCGGAACGGACAATACCGATATCCCAGTATTGGGCAAATCCCAAGTTTGCCACAGTGAAAACCAGAGCGGGGACTCTGTTACAGTCACATTCAAGGAGTGACTCAGAACGAAAAAAAAAAGAAAAGGAAAACACCATAGCTCGATCAAGTCGGCCGAAACCAATTTCAAAGTTACCCACAAACTTTCTGTACATAAGTCGTCGGCATTCTCTTACCAGGAAACGGAAGAGAACAGACGGAGTTGTGTCCACCATGCGCAGGTCTCGATACCCGTATCTCGCACCTGCAAGGAGAGGGAAAAATGAATGTTAGAACCATGGTAAAACAAACAAAAAGCCAAACCATAAACGAAGGAGCATTACTGTGGATTAAGAAGTGCATGTTACCGCGGCCATGGCCAACGGGTGAATCCCTATCTCCTTCTCGGCTGGTTATGCAAATGGTCTGCGCCGGGTGAAATTCCCATCGCCAGAGATCTGCTAAGGTCGGGAGTCAAAGCGGAAATGATCTGCAATGGCCAAATGCGACATGGGAAAACCCTTAAGACCTATTACCCTTACCTAGAAAGATAACAACCGTCAATCTGGAAAACATCATCTCCACCGTTGAAATGGGCACGGGATTTCTCAGATGAATGTTGTCACATGGGTCATTCGTGCCAAGTACCAGGCACAATAAAGTCCCGTCTTTAGCGTTGGTAATCGGAGCAGTCCTCGCCGGTTGCAGCTTAGGCCAGCTGGCTGGTTGCATGCCAGGTGGACACCCTAGGAAAGCCCAGGTTCCAGAACGCCAAGTTGGTGACCGGAAAACGTTATCGGAAGTGAGCTCTCCAGCGAACCCGGGAAACCAGACCTGGCTGACGGAGTGTTGGCACGGGTAATCTCGTATGCGGGTGGAATATAATAATGACAATCGCAGAACTGCAGGCCGAGGATTTAAATAACGCATCAAATCATTCAACCATAATAGAAAGTGTAACCAAGATTTCCTTGGATACTTCTCGAGACTGCGGGAAGGTTTCATAAATTAATAATCAACCAAGCATTATATTATACCATGGTAAACGATACATGCATACGCCTAACCAATAGTGCACACGATAAATGATTGCCGTGGATAATAATTATAAAATGCTAGGTTTAACTGTTTAAATGCCGTGAGTATAGTGATGGTGAAACATTGGTATTAACATTGTTATGAACATAGTTACCAAGAGTAATTCACCCTAAGCAAAGTATATATATATATATGTGTAATTGTCTATAGGGGTAATTTTTTTTTTTTTTTTTTTGTAGAAGTCTTACAAGTGGTATCAGAGCGAGGTTGCAACTCTGTGACCTCGGGTTAACCATAACTGAAAAACTGATATGATTAATTGAATTAATGAGCAAGTAGAGATTAACACATGATATATTGCATGTAACATCTGTGGAAAAGAAACTAATCTTCTGAACAGGTGACAGCAAAATGAGGAGGACGAGCAGTGCTCCTCATGGAAATGTGAATAGACCAGACAGCGTCACCCACCCTCAGGGAAATCCTGAGATTTGGGTGCAGCTAGGGGAGGAGGCACGCAGCACCAACTTGACCATATTGGAGACAGTCCAAGAATTGAAGAACGAGATGGCTCGTTTGCGAGAGGACAACACCAGATTGACCATGGAACAGGAAAGGATCCTGAAAAGTTTATCAGATAAACAAAACCAGCACCAGCCTAACCCCAGTCCGGAGCAAAAGCATGTATCAGAAGAACCAGATTACCATACTGATCAGGACGAAACGGAGGGAAGGGCGGAGGCTCGAGGTGAGAAATCTGACAACGCTTCTGAGCATCAAACCTCAAAAAGACAGCGGATAGAACTACAAGGAGAGTTTCGGAAGATTAAGCCGCCGCATTTTGATGGGGAGTCCGAGGAGGCTGCGGAAGCCTGGCTAATAAACATGAACAAATATTTCCAAGTTTACGAATATGACCACCATCTTAAGGCACGGCTGGCTATTTTCCAGCTGCAGGCCAAAGCTACATTATGGTGGGAGGAAGTTAAGATGGTGCGGGGAGTGAGCGAACAGGATATAACTTGGGAAATTTTTCAGAAGTACTTCAAGGAGAAATACTTGACTGAACGCTTTTACGATGAAAAAGCACGGGAATTCCATGATCTGCGGCTTGGGCAGCAGACCATGGATGAATTCATTACCAAATTTACATCCCTGCTCCGCTATGTACCGTATATTCGGGAGGAAAAGGCAAAAGTGCAGCGGTTTGTTAGCAGTCTACCCCAAACAATGCGGGAAAGGATTGAATTTGATAACCCGAAGACCATGGATGAAGCGATTCGGAAAGCTAGAATATGCTATCAGCAGAATAAACAAAGGGGAGATAGCTTTGGAAAGCGTTGGGTGGATAGAAAGGGCAGCAGAACCACTATGGGAATTAAGGGAGCTCGTGGCAGTTTCAGCAAAGGAGGTTCAAAAGGGCCCAGCAGTAGGAGTCAGTCTAGAAATCAGCTCAGAATGAAACCACCTAATGAGCCCAAATATAGCGAGCAGCCGGGCAGAGTTGATAATGAGGGGACAGTTAGACCGCCAGTACAGTGCTGGGGTTGTGGTGGGCCACATTATATCAAGAACTGTCCTCACCGAAAGGGTAGTGATCAGGTGTCCCAGGTTTATGAAGCTTCTACAGTGGGTGATGTGGCTCGGTCCATACCAAGAATAAATGCTGCTCTTGAGGACCGTCAAGCTGATTACCAGCCAACGATGGTAGAGTTCGAAGGTAAGATTTTTGATCGAACTGTTTCTGTTTTAGTAGACCCAGGAGCTACATTAAGTTATGTTAGCCCCAAAATAGTGGAAAGCTGTAATTTACAATCTGTTAAGTTTAAGAGTCCATGGTTGGTTCAGCTAGCTATCGGGGCCAAAAGGCGGGTGCTGGCCAAGGTCAGCAACTGTCCATTAAAGATGGCTGGACAGACAGTGACAGCGGTACTTCCTCTCGGCTCTTATGATGTGTTAATTGGAATGGACTGGCTGGAAAGCAGTGGTCCATAATAAACTGCAAAACCAAGACAATCTCCTACCGGGATGAAATGGGAAATGAACAGGAAATTCAGGGTATTCTAAAGCCAGTTCAGATTCAACCAATTACTGCCTCACAACTAGCTAAATGCATTCGGAAAAAGTGTCAAGTATATGCAGTTCAAGTGGGTCATGCAAAATCTGAAGATAAAGATAATGCATTGGAAAACATACCGGTAGTGCAGGAATTCGCAGATGTGTTTCCTGAGGAAATACCAGGATTGCCCCCTAAAAGAGATTTGGATTTTACCATAGAGCTGGTGCCTGGTGCAGCCCCAGTGTCTCGAGCACCGTACCGGATGAGTGTGTCGGAGTTAACCGAATTAAAGATGCAGCTGCAGGAGCTGTTGGACAAGAAATACATCCGTCCCAGTGTATCTCCCTGGGGAGCCCCAGTACTGTTTGTTAGGAAGAAGGATGGAACACTCCGTATGTGCATAGATTATCGCCAGCTGAATAAATTGACAGTGAAAAACAAATACCCACTACCCCGTATCGATGAACTGTTCGATCAGGTGAAAGGGGTGACGATATTTTCAAAGATCGATTTGAGATCTGGTTATCATCAAATCAGAATTAAGGAAGAGGATGTAGCCAAAACTGCTTTTCAAACCCGTTATGGACACTATGAGTTCGTGGTACTACCTTTCGGGTTGACCAATGCACCTGCAATGTTTATGTGCCTGATGAATAGTGTATTCCATCAGTATTTGGATAAATTCGTGTTAATTTTTATTGATGATATACTGATATACTCTCGGAATATTAAAGAACATGAAGAGCATCTCAGACTTGTGCTACAGACTCTACGGGAACATCAGTTATATGGAAAATTTAGCAAATGCGACTTTTATAAAAAGCAGATCCAGTATTTGGGGCACATCATCACCAAGGAAGGCATTGTTGTAGACCCTGAAAAGATTAAAACCATAATGGAATGGCCAACACCAAAAGACGTGGCTGATATCAGGTCTTTCATGGGGCTGGCTGGATATTATAGGCGGTTCGTGGAAATTTTTCCAGGGTTGCATACCCCATCACCTCCTTGCAAAAGAAAGGGAAAATCTTTAAGTGGACAAGAGAGTGTCAGCAGAGCTTTGAGCAACTCAAACACTTGCTCACTACTACACCTGTGCTGAGCATTGCAGACCCGGGAAAGGATTACGTAGTCTGCACAGATGCCAGCAAAGAAGGTGTAGGGGGGGTGCTGATGCAAGAGGGGAGGGTGATCGCGTATGAATCCAGAAAATTGAAGGAACATGAACAGAAGTATTCAGCCTATGATCTGGAACTCACTGCTGTTGTACATGCGCTAAAAATGTGGCGCCATTATTTGGTGGGAAGAAAATTTTTATTGATGACAGATCATCACAGCTTAACTAGCTACTTAAGTCAACCAACTTTAAATGCTAGACAAGCTAGGTGGGTGGACTTTTTGGGCAGTTTTGATTTTGAAATCAAACACTTAAAAGGGAAAGAGAACCGGGTGGCGGATGCGTTAAGCCGAAAAGCGCATTGTCTTTATGAAATTGGTCTTAGTGAAGGACAGTCTACCCTTAGCAAAGAAATTATAGAGGCAGCTGAGGAAGATCAAATCTACCAGCAAAAGAAACAGCTTGTGCAGAATTCAAACACCCACATCATGCAACAAGGTTATGAGTTGGACGCGGCAGGCCTTTTACGTTACAAGAAAAGAATATGTGTACCCGACCAGGGTGATATTAAGAGGAAAATTCTGGACGAGAATCATAAAAGTCCTTATGCGGGACACCCGGGATATCAAAAGTTAATCACTTCGCTTCGAAAGGAATATCATTGGCCAGGCATGAAAAGGGACGTAACGGAATATCTGGCACGATGCATAGAATGTCAGCTAATTAAAGTTGAACATCAACACCCCGCGGGTTTGTTACAACCATTACCCATACCAGAATGGAAATGGGAAGTTATTACCATGGATTTTATTACAGGGTTACCGAAGTCTAAGAAGAGCAATGACTCTATTATGGTTGTAGTGGACAAACTCAGCAAGACAGCCCACTTCATACCGGTTCAATCTACGTATCGTGCAGCCCAAATCGCAAATGTTTTTATGCAGAACATATTTAAGCTCCACGGGCTGCCAAAGACTATAATATCCGATCGCGATGTCAAATTTACATCAGCGTTTTGGAGGACCCTGTTTGAAGGTCTGGGAACTCAATTAAATTTTAGCACCGCATACCATCCGCAGACTGACGGACAGACTGAGCGGGTGAATCAAGTGTTGGAGGACATGTTGAGATCTTATGTGATGCAACAACCCACTCGGTGGGAAGAGTATTTGCATCTAGTGGAGTTTGCTTATAATAATGGATATCATGCATCCTTACAGATGAGCCCCTTCGAGGTACTTTACGGCAGGAAATGCCGCACGCCATCCAGTTGGAGTGGACCGGAAGACAGACTCATGTTGGGTCCCGAAATGTTAAAAGAGATGGAGGCAATGGTTAAGAGAGTGCGGGTTAATTTAAAAGTGGCTCAAGACAGACAGAAAATTTTTGCAGATCGTAAAAGGACCTTTAAGGAATACCAAGTGGGAGAACATGTATATGTTAGAATTCGAGCAAGGAGAAGCACTTTACAATGGAATGGGTGTGCCAAATTGGCACCCCGTTTCTGTGGGCCTTTTCAGATTTTAGCTCGAGTGGGGCCGGTAGCTTATCAGCTAGCCCTACCTAGCCATATCCGGGTCCATAATGTCTTCCACGTGTCAGTTTTAAAAAAATATGTCTACGACCCTAAACACATAATTAGCTGGCAGGACATACAGGTATGTGGATGCTGTGAGAAGCTTAAACTACAAGTATTTGCCAGGAAAACATTGATCAGGTTGTTGTGTGTTTCAGGTGGAATTGGAAGGAGAATTCCTAGTCGAGCCGGTGAGCATATTAGATCGGAGAAGGGTCGTGCTACGGAAACGAGTCATCACCAAGGTTAAAGTGCAGCGGTAGCACTTTGGGCCAGAAGAGGCCACTTGGGAGGATGAACAGAGCATGAAAGTAAATTACCCCGAACTGTTTATGGGTGAACAACATCGGGACGATGTTGAGCTTCAGGAGGGGGAGATGTAACGCCCCAGTTAATTGCTAGTGTTTAAATTAAAAACAGTAAATTTAACTATTGGTTATGGTTATGTTTGGTAAAACTGGATAATTATTATTGTTGTTACTGTTTCAATTAATTATAGTTATAATTGTTTGGTTGCCAACGAGTGTGGCTTGGAAATAAAACCAACTGCTAATGATTATAGAGCTTCCTCATCAGAGGGGTATTAGAACTAAAATATGACATCTGTCAGAAAGGGAAGAAACCCTAACTACTTTCAGATGGCGGTTGAGCCCTCATAGAGGAAGGATACTTAATGGTAAAAGAAACAGGAAAAGAGGTTGCTACGTCTGGTAAGGACCAGATAGCAAGGCTCTGGAAAAGTTGCAATTTGGCAGCGAACGCTACGTCTCGTAAGGACCAGATAGCGCATGTTGGGAGCAGAGAACTCCCTGAATAAACCGCTATGTCTGGTAAGGACCAGATAGCGTAACTTTGGCGGTGCCAAAGAGTTGCAGATAACAAGAATCTTGCAGGGTGCTTGGGGGTGGAAGGTCGAGGAGGACCCTCCTAAGGTCGGGAGGTTCGACAAGCGCACTAAGAGGTTTGCCTCTGAACAGGTATGTACAACAGAGAGCTTGGTAGTCTGTGTATATGCTGACAATTGAATTAAAAAGTTTATGACAGGACAGAGAACTGTAAACTGTACAAAGAAAATATCTTTTGGTAGATGCAAGTAGAATAAAGACTTGAATTATGTTAAAACATTAATCTTAGAAAGGAGTGAAATTCCTTTATGACTGCCATAAAGAAAGAATAGTGCAACAGGAAGAAACGAAAACCAGAAAGAGTAGGGTCAACAACCCTTTCTCTGGAAATGATTTCCGAGTATACTGCGTAAATGATATAAAGAAAGAACTTCGTATACAATCATTACAGGAACGAGAATCTAATCAAACGATAATCCATTAAATGATAAAAAGAAAACTAAATATATATATATATATGATTCCACAGAGCAGTTCCTTCGAATCCAAGGAAACAAAAGCAGGTTGACAAAATAAACAGACCATGTGTTAATAGAAATATTCTCTGAAAATAGTGGCTGTAGATCTCTTCTGTTGAATACAGAAGTTAGGAAAATTAAATGTCATGCATTAACGAGATAAGGAGGGTAACTTGTACCCACACCCGAATCTTGACTACCCTGTGCCAATGTTCCAATTTAACTGCGGAACCCCACGGTGAAATGGGCGGCCGTGGCCAGTATGGACAGGGTAGAGAAACCGACAAATACTCGCCCATATGAAACAATAAGCCATTATTAAACAAATGAACATAGCATGTAAGTATTGGAGATAATATTGCTAATCGAGAAATAAGAATTAACATAAGTCCTACAGTACCAGCATATGCAAACAATGTAAACTTTGAAACGGGAATTGATACTGTTACCCGTTTCGTAGAGATAGCAAAAAAATGACCCGATTTTCAAAAGTGGTGATGCAGAATACACATGTTTTTTTTAGAACACGGTTTTTGGAACTTTAATTTTTTTTCATGTTCAAGGATGAAATCAAGTTTTAGAATGGTAGTGATTTTCATGCTGATTTTAAAAAGTGAGTATTCTGCATCACACCCTTTTTTTAAAAGACCTATTTTTTGACTTTTAATTTTCTAGTGTGTGAAATGTAAAAAATTATTTTCTAAATTTGATAGTTTTTGAAGTCGTCATTTTATTCATATTTTATTGTTCTCTATCTTAATTTTTTATTTTTTTTAGGGGGGTTTTTATTGTTTTGCGTTTTTAAATTAGAAAGTCGATAGTTTGAATTTTAGATAATCTACATATTTATACATCCTTAATTAATTTTTCAATCCACATGAAATAATTGTTTCTAAAAAACAACATTTTTTAACAATGGACATAAAAATAACCATTTTTAACATAAATATAACAAAAAAACTAAACGTTTTTATAATTTTTTGCTAGAATTAACATGTCAAAATCACAATTTTTATACAAAAATATTAACTAAAAATGGTCAAATAATAGTTTTTTTTATGAATTTCATGTCAAAAAAATAATAATAACAACTGTTTTTTTCAAAAAATAATAATTAACTTAAAAATCAATTCAAAAATCACAGTTGTGCTCTCTCTTTCTTTCACATACCAGATTCTTGATGGAAATTTCACCTCTTTTGAACTTTTTCAATCTGAGATTGGCTTCTTATCACTTAAAGCACTTGAAATATTTGTAGGCATGAGTTCAGGTGGAGTTCGTTCACCAATGTTTTTTGAAGATACACATTTAAGACTCTTTGGTCCAGAAAGATTAACAGAAATTTTCCTTGATGCCATTTTCTTAAAAAAAGACACATAAATTAGTAAATAAAAAAACATATTAACTTAAATTAACAACAAAAATATACCATAAATTTTTTATTTGTATAATCAGAATTGCCCAGCCACCTTTAACAGACAGGCGGGTCGATGGGCGAGCGGGAGGTCAGGTGAGGGATAATGAGACTAAGTGCACAATTAGGCAAGTATGGGCGAGCCCCTACCCATGCGCCCCCCACAACCCCCTGACGACTACATTGAAGCCCCGGCCCCATTAACTTATTCCTCTCACGAGAGATCTCTTTTCTGGATTCACTACACATTAATAATTAATGTAACACGCCTGATCCAATCTCCGAAAATGATGATAATGACAAATCCCTTGATATGATTACCAAGTTATTGTACTCCCTGCATCCATCAAATCTGTGTTTTCTCTTTGTTTCGCTCGCCAACTCTGTATTTCTTCGTGGTCCATCCTTTGCATGCCACGCTAGATGTTTGTTTTCAGCTGGATTTTCTCTTTGAACGAAGCTTCCTAAGCTTCCCCCCCACTTCCGTCACCCTACCCCCTACCGTCCCCACACACTCCCGCGCCCCATCCCCCCTCGCCCTGCCCACCCCCCGCTGCCCCCCTCCATCCCCCAAAACCCCCTACACCCACCAACCCCTCCCCGCGGCCGCCCCTCGCCACTGCACCCACCCCCCCAACCCCCGCCCAAACCCTCGCCACTGCGCCCACCCCCCCAACCCCCGCTAGATGTTTGTTTTCAGCTGAATTTTCTGTTTGAATGAAGCTTCCTAAGCTTCCCCCCTTCCCCTTCCGTCACCCTACCCCCTACCATCCCCCCACACTCCCGTGCCCCATCCCCCGTGCCCCCCCCCCTCCCCCGGCCGGCCGCCCCCCTCCATCCCCCCAAACCCCCGCCCTCCCCACCATCCCCCCAAACCCCGTACAACCCCCAACCCCTCCCCGCGGCCGCCCCTCGCCACTGCGTCCACCCCCCCAACCACCGCCCAATTGTACCCTTCCCCAACGCCCACCCACCCTTACCCCCGTGCCTTACCCCTACGCCCTCCCCCGGCCCCCTCCTTACACCCTACCCGCGCCCTACCCTTAAACCCCCCCCCCGGCCCACCCGCCCAACCCCCTACCCGCACCCCCCCCCTTACACCCCCCTCACCCCCTTACACCCCCCTACCCCCTACCCGCGCACCCCCCCCAACCCCGCCAACCCCCCCCACCTTACCCCCTACCTGCGCCGCCCCCCTTACCCCTCCGCCAACCCCCTACACCCACCCACCCCCGCCCACCCCTTACCCCCTTCCACCCAGCCCCCCCCCTCCACCGCCCAACCAGCCCCCCCCCTCCACCGCCCCCTCCCTGCCCACCCATTCCCCGCCGACCGCCGCCCCCCCCCGCCCACCCCTCCACCGCCACCGCCCACCCCGCCCACACCCTCCCCACCCCCCCCTCCCCCCCGCCCATCCCTCCACCACCACCGCCCCCTCCCCGCCTACCCCGCCCACCCCTCCACGGCCACCGCCCCCTCCCCGGCCCCCCCGCCTACCCCTCCCTGGCCATTGCCCCCCCGCCCACCCCTCCACCGCCACCGCCCCCTCCCCGGCCCCGCCGCCCACCCCTCCCCTACAATCATTACAGAAACAAGAATCCAATCAAACGATAATACATTAAATGATAAAAGGAAGTCTAAATATATATATATATGATTCCACAGAGCAGTTCCTTCGAATCCAAGGAAACAAAAGCAGGTCGACAAAATAAACAAACCATGTGTTAATAGAAATATTCTCTGAAAATAGTGGCTGTAGATCTCTTCTGTTGAATACAGAAGTTAGAAAAATTAAATGTCATGCATTAACGAGATAGGAGGGTAACTTGTACCCACACCCGAATCTTGACTACCATGTGCCAATGTTCCAATTTAACTGCGGAACCCCATGGTGAAATGGACGGCCGTGGCCGGAATGGACAGGGTAGAGAAACTGACAAATACTCGCCCATATGAAACAATAAGCCATTATTAAACAAATGAACATAGCATGTAAGTATTGGAGATAATATTGCTAATCGAGAAATAGGAATTAACATAAGTCCTACAGTACCAGCATATGCAAACAATGTAAACTTTGAAACGGGAATTGATACTGTTACTCGTTTCGTAGAGATAGCAAAAAAATGACCCGATTTTCAAAAGTGGTGATGCAGAATACACATGGATTTTTTAGAACATGGTTTTTGGAACTTTAATTTTTTTTCATGTTCAAGGATGAAATCAAGTTTTAGAATGGTAGTGATTTTCATGCTGATTTTAAAAAGTGAGTATTCTGCATCACACCCTTTTTTTAAAAGACCTATTTTTTGAAATTTAATTTTCTAGTGTGTGAAATGTAAAAAATTATTTTCTAAATTTGATAGTTTTTGAAGTCGTCATTTTATTCATATTTTATTGTTCTCTATCTTAATTTTTTATTTTTTTTAGGGGGGTTTTTATTGTTTTGCGTTTTTAAATTAGAAAGTCGATAGTTTGAATTTTAGATAATCTACATATTTATACATCCTTAATTAATTTTTCAATCCACATGAAATAATTGTTTCTAAAAAACAACATTTTTTAACAATGGACATAAAAATAACCATTTTTAATATAAATATAACAAAAAAACTAAACGTTTTTATAATTTTTTGCTAGAATTAACATGTCAAAATCACAATTTTTATACAAAAATATTAACTAAAAATGGTCAAATAATAGTTTTTTTTATGAATTTCATGTCAAAAAAATAATAATAACTTTTTTTATCAAAAAGTAATAATTAACTTAAAAATCAATGCAAAAATCACAGTTGTGCTCTCTCTTTCTTTCACATACCAGACTCTTGATGGAAATTTCACCTCTTTTGAACTTTTCCAATCTGAGATTAGCTTCTTATCACTTAAAGCACTTGAAATATTTGTAGGCATGAGTTCAGGTGGAGTTCGTTCACCAATTTTTTTTGATGATACACATTTAAGACTCTTTGGTCCAGAAAGATTAACAGAAATTTTCCTTGATGCCATTTTCTTAAAAAAAGACACATAAATTAGAATATAAAAAAACATATTAACTTAAATTAACAACAAAAATATACCATAAATTTTTTATTTGTATAATCAGAATTGTCCAGCCACCTCTAACGGACAGGCGGGTCGATGGGCGAGCGGGAGGTCAGGTGAGGGATAATGAGACTAAGTGCACAATTAGGCAAGTATGGGCGAGCCCCTACCCATGCGCCCCCCACAACCCCCTGACGACTACATTGAAGTCCCGGCCCCATTAACTTATTCCTCTCACGAGAGATCTCTTTTCTGGATTCACTACACATTAATAATTAATGTAACACGCCTGATCCAATCTCCGAAAATGATGATAATGACAAATCCCTCGATATGATTACCAAGTTATTGTACTCCCTGCATCCATCAAATCTGTGTTTTCTCTTTGTTTCGCTCGCCAACTCTGTATTTCTTCGTGGTCCATCCTTTGCATGCCACGCTAGATGTTTGTTTTCAGCTGAATTTTCTGTTTGAACGAAGCTTCCTAAGCTTCCCCCCCCCCCTTCCGTCACCCTACCCCCTACCATCCCCCCACACTCCCGCGCCCCATCCCCCCTCGCCCCCCCCCCCGGCTGCCCCCCTCCATCCCCCCAAACCCCCTACACCCCCCAACCCCTCCCCGCGGCCGCCCCTCGCCACTGCACCCACCCCCCCAACCCCCGCCCAAACCCTCGCCACTGCGCCCACCCCCCCAACCCCCGCTAGATGTTTGTTTTCAGCTGAATTTTCTGTTTGAACGAAGCTTCCTAAGCTTCCCCCCTTCCCCTTCCGTCACCCTAACCCCTACCATCCCCCCACACTCCCGTGCCCCATCCCCCCTGCCCCCCCCCCCTCCCCCGCCGGCCGCCCCCCTCCATCCCCCCAAACCCCCGCCCTCCCCACCATCCCCCCAAACCCCGTACACCCCCCAACCCCTCCCCGCGGCCGCCCCTCGCCACTGCGTCCACCCCCCTAACCACCGCCCACCTGTACCCTTTCCCAGCCCTCACCCACCCTTACCCCCGTGCCCTACACCTACGCTCTCCCCCGCCCCCCTCCTTACACCCTACCCACGCCCTACCCTTAACCCCCCCCCCCGCCCCACCCCCCCAACCCCCTACCCGCACCCCCCCCCTTACACCCCCCTCACCCCCGCCCACCCCCCTACCCCCTACCCGCGCACCCCCCCAACCCCGCCAACCCCCCCCACCTTACCCCCTACCCGCGCCGCCCCCCTTACCCCTCCGCCAACCCCCTACACCCACCCACCCCCGCCCACCCCTAACCCCCCCCCCCATCCCCGCCCACCCCTTACCCCCTTCCACCCAGCCCCCCCCCTCCACCGCCCCCTCCCCGCCCACCCATCCCCCGCCGACCGCCGCCCCCCCCCCCCCACCCACCCCTCCACCGCCACCCGCCCACCCCGCCCACACCCTCCCCGCCCCCCCTCCCTCCACCGCCACCCCGCCCATCCCTCTACTGCCACCGCCCCCTCCCCGCCTACCCCGCCCACCCCTCCACGGCCACCGCCCCCTCCCCGGCCCCCCCCGCCTACCCCTCCCCCGCCACTGCCCCCCTGCCCACCCCTCCACCGGCACCGCCCCCTCCCCGGCCCCCTCGCCCACCCCTCCCCCGCCACCGCCCCCTCCCCGGCCCTTCCGCCCACCCCTCCCCTACAATCGTTATAGGAACGAGAATCTAATCAAACGATAATCCATTAAATGATAAAAAAGAAAACTAAATATATATATGTATGATTCCACAGAGCAGTTCCTTCGAATCCAAGGAAACAAAAGCAGGTCGACAAAATAAACAGACCATGTGTTAATAGAAATATTCTCTGAAAATAGTGGCTGTAGGTCTCTTCTGTTGAATACAGAAGTTAGAAAAAAAAATTAAATGTCATGCATTAACGAGATAAGGAGGGTAACTTGTACCCACACCCGAATCTTGACTACCCTGTGCCAATGTTCCAATTTAACTGCGGAACCCCACGGTGAAATGGGCGGCCGTGGCCGGTATGGACAGGTAGAGAAACCGACAAATACTCGCCCATATGAAACAATAAGCCATTATTAAACAAATGAACATAGCATGTAAGTATTGGAGATAATATTGCGAATCGAGAAATATGAATCAACATAAGTCCTACAGTACCAGCATATGCAAACAATGTAAACTTTGAAACGGGAATTGATACTGTTACTCGTTTCGTAGAGATAGCAAAAAAATGACCCGATTTTCAAAAGTGGTGATGCAGAATACACATGTTTTTTTTAGAACATGGTTTTTGGAACTTTAATTTTTTTTCATGTTCAAGGATGAAATCAAGTTTTAGAATGGTAGTGATTTTCATGCTGATTTTAAAAAGTGAGTATTCTGCATCACACCCTTTTTTTAAAAGACCTATTTTTTGACTTTTAATTTTCTAGTGTGTGAAATGTAAAAAATTATTTTCTAAATTTGATAGTTTTTGAAGTCGTCATTTTATTCATATTTTATTGTTCTCTATCTTAATTTTTTTTTTTTTTAGGGTGGTTTTTATTGTTTTGCGTTTTTAAATTAGAAAGTCGATAGTTTGAATTTTAGATAATCTACATATTTATACATCCTTAATTAATTTTTCAATCCACATGAAATAATTGTTTCTAAAAAACAACATTTTTTAACAATGGACATAAAAATAACCATTTTTAATATAAATATAACAAAAAAACTAAACGTTTTTATAATTTTTTGCTAGAATTAACATGTCAAAATCACAATTTTTATACAAAAATATTAACTAAAAATGGTCAAATAATAGTTTTTTTTATGAATTTCATGTCAAAAAAATAATAATGACTTTTTTTATCAAAAAATAATAATTAACTTAAAAATCAATGCAAAAATCACAGTTGTGCTCTCTCTTTCTTTCACATACCAGACTCTTGATGGAAATTTCACCTCTTTTGAACTTTTCCAATCTGAGATTAGCTTCTTATCACTTAAAGCACTTGAAATATTTGTAGGCATGAGTTCAGGTGGAGTTCGTTCACCAATGTTTTTTGAAGATACACATTTAAGACTCTTTGGTCCAGAAAGATTAACAGAAATTTTCCTTGATGCCATTTTCTTAAAAAAAGACACATAAATTAGTAAATAAAAAAACATATTAACTTAAATTAACAACAAAAATATACCATAAATTTTTTATTTGTATAATCAGAATTGTCCAGCCACCTCTAACGGACAGGCGGGTCGATGGGCAAGCGGGAGGTCAGGTGAGGGATAATGAGACTAAGTGCACAATTAGGCAAGTATGGGCGAGCCCCTACCCATGCGCCCCCCACAACCCCCTGACGACTACATTGAAGCCCCGGCCCCATTAACTTATTCCTCTCACGAGAGATCTCTTTTCTGGATTCACTACACATTAATAATTAATGTAACATGCCTGATCCAATCTCCGAAAATGATGATAATGACAAATCCCTCGATATGATTACCAAGTTATTGTACTCCCTGCATCCATCAAATCTGTGTTTTCTCTTTGTTTCGCTCGCCAACTCTGTATTTCTTCGTGGTCCATCCTTTGCATGCCACGCTAGATATTTGTTTTCAGCTGAATTTTCTGTTTGAACGAAGCTTCCTAAGCTTCCCCCCCCCCCCCCTTCCGTCACCCTACCCCCTACCATCCCCCCACACTCCCGCGCCCCCCCCCCCCCCCCCCCCCTGCCCACCTCCATCCCCCAAAACCCCCTACACCCCCCAACCCCTCCCCGCGGCCGCCCCTCGCCACTGCACCCACCCCCCCAACCCCCGCCCAAACCCTCGCCACTGCGCCCACCCCCCCAACCCCCGCTAGATGTTTGTTTTCAGCTAAATTTTTTGTTTGAACGAAGCTTCCTAAGCTTCCCCCCTTCCCCTTCTGTCACCCTACCCCCTACCGTCCCCCCACACTCCCGCGCACCATCCCCCCTCCCCCGCCGCCCCCCTCCATCCCCCCAAACCCCCGCCCTCCCCACCATCCCCCCAAACCCCGTACAAAAATCACAGTTGTGCTCTCTCTTTCTTTCACATACCAGACTCTTGATGGAAATTTCACCTCTTTTGAACTTTTCCAATCTGAGATTAGCTTCTTATCACTTAAAGCACTTGAAATATTTGTAGGCATGAGTTCAGGTGGAGTTCGTTCACCAATGTTATTTGAAGATACACATTTAAGACTCTTTGGTCCAGAAAGATTAACAGAAATTTTCCTTGATGCCATTTTCTTAAAAAAAGACACATAAATTAGTAAATAAAAAAACATATTAACTTAAATTAACAACAAAAAAATAGCATAAATTTTTTATTTGTATAATCAGAATTGCCCAGCCACCTCTAATGGACAGGCAGGTCGATGGGCGAGCGGGAGGTCAGGTGAGGGATAATGAGACTAAGTGCACAATTAGGCAAGTATGGGTGAGCCCCTACCCATGCGCCCCCCACAACCCCCTGACGACTACATTGAAGCCCCGGCCCCATTAACTTATTCCTCTCACGAGAGATCTCTTTTCTGGATTCACTACACATTAATAATTAATGTAACACGCCTGATCCAATCTCCGAAAATGATGATAATGACAAATCCCTCGATATGATTACCAAGTTATTGTACTCCCTGCATCCATCAAATCTGTGTTTTCTCTTTGTTTCGCTCGCCAACTCTGTATTTCTTCGTGGTCCATCCTTTGCATGCCACGCTAGATGTTTGTTTTCAGCTAAATTTTCTGTTTGAATGAAGCTTCCTAAGCTTCCCTCCCCCTTCCGTCACCCTGCCCCCTACCGTCCCCCCACACTCACGCGCCCCATCCCCCCTCGCCCCCCCCCCCCCCCCCGCTGCCCCCCTCCATCCCCCAAAACCCCCTACACCCCCCAACCCCTCCCTGCGGCCGCCCCTCGCCACTGCACCCACCCCCCCAACCCCCGCCCAAACCCTCGCCACTGCGCCCAACCCCCCAACCCCCGCTAGATGTTTGTTTTCAGCTGAATTTTCTGTTTGAACGAAGCTTCCTAAGCTTCCCCCCTTCCCCTTCCGTCACCCTACCCCCTACCGTCCCCCCACACTCCCGCGCCCCATCCCCCCTCCCCCCCCCCCGGCGCCCCCCTCCATCCCCCCAAACCCCCGCCCTCCCCACCATCCCCCCAAACCCCGTACACCCCCCAACCCCTCCCCGCGGCCGCCCCTCGCCACTGCGTCCACCCCCCCAACCCCCGCCCAACTGTACCCTTCCCCAGTCCCGACCCAACCTTACCCCCGTGCCCTACCCCTACACCCTCCCCCGCCCCCCTCCTTACACCCTACCCGCGCCCTACCCTTAACCCCCCCCGGCCCACCCCCCCAACCCCCTACCCGCGCGCACCCCCCTTACCCCCCCCTCACCCCTGCCCACCCCCCTACCCCCTACCCGCGCACCCCCCCCAACCCCGCCAACCCCCCCCACCTTACCCCCTACCCGCGCCGCCCCCCTTACCCCTCCGCCAACCCCCTACACCACCCCATCCCCGCTCACCCCTTACCGCCCCCCCACCCCCGCCCACCCCTTACCCCCTCCCCACCCCCGCCCACCCCTTATCCCCTTCCACCCACCCCCCCCTCCCCGGCCCACCCAGCCCCCACCCTCCACCGCCCCCTCCCCGCCGACCCATCCCCCGCCGACCGCCGCCCCCCCCCCCCCCCCCCCCCCCCCGCCCACCCCTCCACCGCCACCGCCCACACCCTCCCCGCCCCCCCCCCCCTCCACCGCCACCCCGCCCATCCCTCCACCGCCTACCCCGCCCACCCCTCCACGGCCACCGCCCCCTCCCCGGCCCCCCTGCCCACCCCTCCCCCGCCACCGCCCCCCCCCGCCCACCCCTCCACCGCCACCACCCCCTCCCCGCGCACCCCTCCCCCTTCCCCTACCCCACCCCCTCCGCGGCAGCGGCACCCTCGGGCCACCCCGCCCCTCCCGACCGGCGGTGGGTCGATTCCGGGAATCATAGAGTCCTCAAATACCATCAAATGTTATAGTTTCCTTAAGATAATCATTTATGCCCCTGTCACAAGGCCAAAAATTCCACTTGGTTATTTGTAACGCTAACCAACCCCCAAGCATAAATTTTAATTAAAATAACCATTTCTAGCCCCTAATACAAGGCCAAAAATTCTACATGGTTATTTGTACCACTCCCCAAGCATAAATCTCAAAAGACAATAAATAACCCCTCCCACTATTACCTCCCACTTAAATAATTATAATTATTAATATACAGTAAATTATAATTTATTAAATAATTTATTTTAACAAATTAAAAAATATCTTCACATAACAATGCACCTATCAAATTTTATAAAAACATACCTACTCTACTTGTCTACCACCCCTTGTAAAAATAAAATTTAAACATCTATATTAAAAAGACCTTAAAACATAATTAATATAGAATAATTATAATTATTAAAATACACTTCAGTATTAAGGAATATATATATATAGTTTGTGTGCACCTAAACACTCGAAATACATAATATTTTATAAAATATAATTGTTGTGAATGATTATAATGATTGAAATACAATAAGTTATAATTTATTTTAATTGAAATGTCCTAGAGCTTTTGGCTTCTTAATAATTAAATTATTAAAATGTAAAGAATGAAATAAATATTCCAAACATTCAACATATCTAGGTGCGCAATTAGATAATGTGAGTCTCGCTTTTTTAATGAATAATGTTTGACTACGTTTTAAAAAATAAAAAAGGCAACATATAAAAATCCCCCAATATATTTTCATGAAAAGCTTTAAGAAACAGCAAAGTATGAATAATCAAAGTGGAAACAAGTAATCTCTTTGGCACCAGAATATATCACTAAGGAATAACTATAACAAAGCATGAAGCGTGTCTGACTATTAAGAAAGAATATTATATGAAAGTATAAAAAAACCAGAAAAATCTGATCAGGTAAGCAACACCAAATCTCTAGCAGGCAATGATACGAATCTTCCTCGGCTGCACAATGCGTTGAATTGAGTTTGCACCGATCTAAAAGTTGGTTCCAATTGACGACAAAATTATTAAATATTTCGTTCAAACAAAGGTAACAAAGGTCAACAAAACATTCTATTTAGTGGAGAATATCAGATCGACTGAGCGCTATATTCAGAGGACCATATTCCTCCTCATATGGTGCTCCATATTCCAAGTTCAGAGGATATCAAATAAATAGTTTTTCAAGGAATATAACCCCGTCATATTGTTGATATGATTTTTATTCAGTATTTTACTGTATAGAACACTGAATTTTGGAGATTGGAATTGGTGATGGGCTTGTATTTTTATTGCTTGTTATATGAGTTTTTAAAGAAAGATTCGAAAACAGCGAAACTATTTACAAATCTATTCCAAATACCAAAACTCCAAAGATAAAAATTAGTGATAAAATTTGCATTTTTATTATACAAAATTTCTAAATAAAAATTAATAATATAAAATTTGCACAGTGGCACCCCCGGGCCACATTGGGTATTTACATGCTCACATGGCTACAAAAAAGTGATAACATGAATTTATATGTAATTATTTCCTGAAATAGGCAATGGAATTTGCCAAAGCGTGAAGAGGACAAATATAACCATGATTTTCGTAGCAAAATTGTGATTGTAATTATACCAAAAAACAATTTTTTCTAATCCAATATTTAGTCAAGCGTTTAATTTCCCTTAAATTCTGGACCGAAGATCTTGACATTCGAACAGTGGTTCCAGATAGAAATTTTATGAAGTTTCGATATGTTGTTGCAACGGAAAAAGGAAAGAAGCCACTCACTATAATTATCGCAATTATCGCAGGTTCGACGGAATCCATGTAATCATAATGATATGAAATAAATCAAACAAGATTTGATTGAAGAAATACAATACGAAATTTGAAGCATCATATTAAATATGAAAATCTAGTTAGAGAACTTGCGGCGAGTGAATACCAAATCCAAGAATAAATGCTGCAAACAAACTATTGATGATCTGTTTCGTTATGTTGCTTGCAGGCGAGCAAATTGCGAAGAAGGAATTTGCACAGCGGCACCCCCGGGCCGCCCCGCCCCGCCCGACCGGCGGGGGGTCGATTCTTCCGGGAATCGACCCGCCGCCGGTCGGGCGGGGCGGCCCGGGGTGCCACTGCCGGGCCGCTGTAAATAGTTTCGCTGTTTTCCGTCGAACCTGCGATAATTATAGTGAGATCGTCACTTCGTGAAGCGGCCGATGCAGCATCGAACAACATATTGTTAGTGGGAATCGACCCACCGCCGGTCGGGCGGGGCGGGGCGGCCCGGGGGTGCCACTGCCGGGCCGCTGTAAATAGTTTCGCTGTTTTCCGTCGAACCTGCGATAATTATAGTGAGATCGTCACTTTGTGAAGCGGCCGATGCAGCATCGAACAGCATATTGTTAGTCGCGTTCATGACGGATAACTAGAGCAGGGTTTCTGAGAGCGGTATCTTCAAGTTGGGATTCTTCAATCTCAACAACGAGATAAAGCATCCCAATTTGAAGATACCGCCCTTGGAAATCTTGAAGAAGAGAGACTCGTCCAACTCATCTGTGGCTGCTGGTTAACCTTACAGAAAGTGCTGGTAATTATTATTAACTCTTTAACAACGATGGTTTCATTTTATTAAATTTCTTTTAAATCTGAGGTATAATCTCTATAAAGAGAGCGAGTGTGGTCACTTTGTTACATGACTTTCGAAGTATAATATCTTAAAAAGAGAGAGCGTGATTAGTAGTCATTAGTTCTTACATTTACTGGAACACAATTTTGACAGTAATATTTCTATTGCAAATAAAATAACTGTGTTTAATTTTTATATTTTCTAAATTTTAATATTGAATGATATTCCAGTGAGTATGCGGTGAAAATGTACACGTTAGGGTTTGGAATCTGAATCTATGATACAAAGAATTGCAAAAGTCAAGGGTTTGTAATATATTACAGAGAATTGTGGGAGTCTTACGAAGTAATACTTTAAGTTTTTAATATAAATTTTTAATTGTTTTATTTAAAATTTAATTAGAAATAAAAAAATTGTATTTTTTAATGTATGAAGTTTGTGTAATAGAAAATTTCGTGGAATCTGAATTCACTTTTTCACATCAAAAATATAATTTATTAAATTATAAATTTATGCTGCCTATTAAAAAAGCTTATTATTTTATTTTTATGTTTTATTTTTTCACATAAGGAAAAAGTTGAACAATAAAACTTTCGTATCCAATGAAAACTTATTATATTGTTCTTATAAATTTAAAAAGTTGCCTCTTACTACGGGCAATTGGATGAATTTGTCTATGGCACATATTATTGTAGTTTTAAGTACAAAATTATTAATGTGATTTATAATTTTATATAATGAGATATAAATATTAAATATCATATATACAGTAAGTGAATCATATAATTGATTTATTATCATCGGTTAGTTGGATGAAAATAATTTGGTGCAGAATTGGTAGTGTGTAGTGTGTGGACCGTTTGACATTTTTATTTGTTGACCAACACCACATTGTCTCTGGGTCCTCCGGCTTATACTTCCCGTCGGACCATATTTTGAAGAATGAGTGGCCCACCAATCAGGGGCTGTCTTCCTTTTGAGGACCACCCAGCATGTTAGTGACCCCATTCTGCCACTCTTGAGTTGATTCAGTAAAGGGTGGAGCTCAAACAGCATTCATGTTAACATTTACTCTTAGGGAGGGTGCGGGGGGGTGCAGGGGGGTGGGTGGGTGGGAGGGGGGAAGGAGGGGGGGGCGGCCGGGGGGCAGGGGGTTGGGGGGGTAGGGTAAGGGTGGGGGGTGGCGGAAGGTAGGGGGTAGGGGTAAGGGTAGCGTGGAGGGGGTAGAGCGCGAGGCCCATGGGGTCGGCGTTAAAGGAAGGGGGGAGGAGTTGAGATTGGAGGGGAATGGGAGTTAGGGGGTGGGCTTATGGGGAGGAGAGTTGTGGGGTAGGGAAGGAAGAGTTGGGGAAATGGTGCATGGGTGGGTGAGTTGAGGGTAGCAAGGGTTGGCGCATGGGTAGGGCAAAAGGGGAAAGAGCGCATGGGTGAATGGGAAAGATCGGTAATGGGTTGGGGGAAGGGGGCACGACGACGGCCTACCCACAGTTATTGGGTGATTGAGTTTGAATAATTGTTTAAGACAGTTTATATAACTGATGTATGTATCATATCTTCAAATAAAATTAATGTTTTCCATATTTTGTTAAATGAGAAGTTATGAAGCATTTTTATGTTGTTGGATTATGTCTTAAGTATGATAAATTTTATTGTTTAAATATCTACAATGCAATATCAAATTAGAGATATAATGTCTCTTTTATTCAGTATACAAATAAAGACTTTTGAATTCATTCAGTGATATAATTTGTTCATAATGTCATGTTTTTTTAGTTTTATAGTTGAAAAAATTTCAATTTCTTTTGTATCTAGCATGTTGTGGTTGAAAACATGTTAAATTTATACTTAAGAAAGAAAAATGATATTCTACCAGAAACATTAATGTGTTTTTTCCTTAAAATTTAACTTTGTTTGAGACATAAAAAATTGGTTTTATTAGCGTTGACCCTAAAAAAAAAAATCATTATTCCAGTATCAACACTTTCGTTTTGAAGCTATATTTTGCACGAAAATTTCGTAGTAAATTTCGTAGTCACTGCCATTTTTAAAACACATTCAAAATTGACACCTAAAAAAAAAACATCATTCCAGTATACACACTTTTCGTTTTTAGCACTGTTTTTGATGTTTTTTTGGGGTTTTTTTGGCCAGAGTCCTGTTTTGAGTTTATAGTTCCTGTTTCAAAGTTTACATTGTTTGCAATGAAAGTCTCCAGTGAACAACAATATTCTTATGTCAAAGGAAAAGGTTGGTATTAACCGACAGAAGCCCAAAATCCATTATAAAATTGTAGCACCTTGTTATGCATATACATATAAACGCATTAACCAGTCAAGAAATTACAAATAGTTGTAACCACCCAAATGAAAACATAAATGTTCAGGATAAAACCCTCGGCCCTGTATCAGATACATGGTAAAAATACAATACAGCAAGCGCAGTCCGGAACGGACAATACCGTTACCCCAGTGTTGGGCAAATCCCAAGTTTGCCACGGTGAGAGCCAGAGCGGGGACTCTGTTACAGTCACATTCAAGGAGTGACTCAGAACGAAAAAAAAAGAGAAAAGGAAAACACCATAGCCCGATCAAGTCGGCCGAAACCAATTTCAGAGTTACCCACAAACTTTCTGTATATAAGTCGTCGGCATTCTCTTACCAGGAAACAGAAGAGAACAGACAGAGTTGTGTCCACCATGCGCAGGTCTCGATACCCGTATCTCGCACCTGCAAGGAGAGGGAAAAATGAATGTTAGAACCATGGTAAAACAAACAAAAAGCCAAACCATAAACGAAGGAGCATTACTGTGGATTAAGAAGTGCATGTTACCGCGGCCATGGCCAACGGGTGAATCCCTATCTCCTTCTCGGCTGGTTATGCAAATGGTCTGCGCCGGGTGAAATTCCAATCGCCAGAGACCTGCCAAGGCTGGGAGTCAAAGTGGAAATGATCTGCAATGGCCAAATGCGGCATGGGAAAACCCTTTAGACCTATTACCCTTACCTGGAAAGATAACAACCGTCGATCTGGAAAACATCATCTTCACCGTTGAAATGGGCGCGGGATTTCTCCGATGAATGCTGTCACATGGGTCATTCGTGCCAAGTACCAGGCACAATAAAGTCCCGTCTTTAGCGTTGGTAATCGGAGCAGTCCTGGCCGGTTGCAGCTTAGGCCAGCTGGCTGGTTGCACGCCAGGTGGACACCCTAGGAAAGCCCAGGTTCCAGAACGCCAAGTTGGTGACCGAAAAACGTTATCGGGAGTGAGCTCTCCAGTGAACTCGGAAAACCAGACCCGGCTGACGGAGTGTTGGCACGGGTAACCTTGTATACGGGTGGAATATAATAATGACAATCGCAGAACCGCAGGCCGAGGATTTAAATAACGCATCAAATCATTCAACCATAATAGAAAGTGTAACCAAGATTTCCCTGGATACTTCTCGAGACTGCGGGAAGGTTTCATAAATTAATAATCAACCAAGCATTATATTATACCATGGTAAACGATACATGCATACGCCTAACCAATAGTGCACACGATAAATGATTGCCGTGGATAATAATTATAAAGTGCTAGGTTTAAGTGTTTAAATGTCGTGAGTATAATGGTGGTGAAACATTGGTTTTAACATTGTTATTAACATAGTTACCAAGAGTAATTCACCCTAAGCAAAGTATATATGTGTGTAATTGTCTATAGGGGTAAATAATTTTTTTTTAGAAGTCTTACATTTGTGTAACTTCCGCTAGTTAAAAACTCTCCCAGCTGTGAACTTAACCCCACAAAATATAAGATGGGGAAAATCGAACAGATTTTGGAGTGCTCCTTCTCGGATTTTGGAGTCTTTAATGATTATTGATCCATAGCGGGCCAATCTCATCACTAAACAGCCTTACCAACTTGCAAGAAGCCTTGTGATCGCAAGACCAGGTTTTGACAGAGGCGTGTATATTTTAGAGAAAATATACTTAGAGCATCCACCTCTTGATTGGGAAATTGACAAAATCGCATTGACGCTGGGACGTTCATTACAGATTAACACTTGGTAAGTCCACCAAAATATAATTCCAAAAAACGTGAGTCTAATAAGTTGCATATATGCTGGTCAGCTAGCCAGCTTAGAGAAGTTGTTGGGGATGTATATATAGTAAGAACGCACTTTTATGCTAAGCGCCCCTCTTGCAACCCCATAGCTTCCTTCATCAATTTATGGCCTCTGCAATCTACCTCATTCATTAAAGAAGTTCACTAAAGATATAGACGACCACTTTAACTCGTGGAGGAGTAATAATTGCATGAACTGGATATCAAGTTGCAATCAATATTTGTGAGCTATAGTTCCATTAATGTATTTGGCAGTGTATGTCATTTATTAAATTTTATACTCACTAAAATTTTATAGGTGGTATATATGGCTTTATGCATCAATGAAGCTATATTTCCAGAAATATTAATGGAGTCAGTTTACAGAGACTGGAGGAATTGCTGAATTGCCCAGAAAGTCAAAAGTGACTAGAATCAGGGCAAGTAAATTTCAAAAATTCATGTAGAGGCAGTGTTTGAATCATGTTTTTGATAGTGGAAATGAATTCAGCACCATCAAAAATATCTAATGCACCTAAAATTCTGAAGTTTAACAACTATAACTTGAATTTACAAAAATACTTGCCAAATTTTCTCAAAATATAATCAGAATTTCTGTGACTTTCAAAGTAAAAAAAAAAAGAAGAAAATGTCATTAAAAAACGGCAGCGTTGGGTTAAGTATAAACAAGAATGTTTTCAAATTGTCACATTCATGTTATAGATTAGCACTAGCCTTCTTGTGGAGGGGACCAGAGGTACAATGCAAATGCCTTTACTCGAAGCCTTCCATATTATTTATGGGATTCAACATTACTCACTCATTGTTGGTAAATAATGACTTTTATTTTTATTTCTTTAAGTAATAAGGTGTAAAATGATATTTTATGTTAGATAAGATTTTTAGTTATAGAATTTATTTATGTATTTATTTATGTATTTTAAATAACTATAAATTAAAATTTTCTCAAAATTGTATTATTATATTTACATAAAAATAATCAAAACTTACAATAGTTAGGTTATAACTATAAAATTCAAGTAGTCTAATTCTTTTATGCTTTGTCTAATTTATGGTCATACTTTTAGATCAATTTTCTTGAAATCTAGTAGAGATTTGTTGGAAATTGAGTTATGAACACTATACGATCACATGCTACAAGGATTTTAGGGGTTTGAATCTATTTATGCATTCAAAAATACATTTCAACTAATGAAAAATCACAATCTTGTCAAAAATTCTATAATTAGAATACAATGAAAATAAAACTTAAGACATCTAGGATGTGGCTTTACAATTTGTGTAGACTAATTCTTCTAAACTTTGGCTCATTTGTGGCAATTTTTTTCAATTAGTTTTGATTGAAATAGCATAAATATTTGTTGGAAAATAGCAAGTCTAACCCATATAGTGTCCACAATCCACGTGTCATAGGGGCCTTTAGGGGGGTGAATCTATTCATGCATTCAAAACCACATTTCAACTAATGAAAAATGACAATCTCGCCACAATTTGAATGACAATATCCCATTAAAAAAGGCCAAAACATATAATAGTTAAATTTTTCTTTACAATTCATGTAGTTATGTTCATAGGGGTCTTTAGTGGGGTGAATCCATTTATGCATTCAAAAACACATTTCAAATAATGAAAAATGACAATCTTGCCACAATTTGTATGACAAGATCCCATTAAATAGGCCAATAGGTATAATAGTTAAATGGATTGACCAAGCCATGTTAGACGTCACTATGACTTAGACAACCATGGAAGTCTAACTCCTCAACATCCTCGCGTTGATCAACACTAACATATTGATGCCAATATCAGTAGTCCGCGATGGTGTTCGTGTGCTCTAAGGTGACATCTTTCTGAACCTAACTCTTGCCTCCATAGCATCTAGGTACACTGCTTGGGCTCCTTTGTCCCACTCATCTGTAAACATGCACATCATTGTCTTCAATGCTATTGGACCAACAACATTCTTGTGCATGATGTTTGCACTGATGGGAAAGTCTGGGCTGGTGGCAATGCGCATCAATTCGTCAAAGTTTGAGTCAAGATCTAGTTGAACCTATGCCTTTGTCTTTTCCTCGGTGAGAGTCCCAATAGATGGGATTGCATGTGCATGCACCACAACATCCATACTCTTGAATACACGTGCATGGGAAGCCTATATACTAGTGATGAGCTGCGGGAGCTCTTCATAATTCTAGATCTGACTCCGGATACGTTCCTTCATCTCGACCATGTTAGCCTTCATCATCTTAGGCAATTGAATCGGGGCTCCCTTGTATCTCATCATCCATGTTTGCATGTAATCAACAACATCATGCAAATTCGTCAAGATACATGTTCTTCTAGCACATCGCTCCTGCCATCCATTGAGATTGATGACTGCCTTATGCACGGTACAACGCTCGCATAACTATGTCAAGGGACAATAATTCATCTAATATTGCCTTCTTCAATTCAGCTCGGGTGGACGTTGTCACCAACTCTCCTCCTTTTCTTGATCGTCTGTAGTTCCTTAGCCATTCGTTCATTCTCAGTTGTTAGAAAGCGAACACTTCAGCTAGTGGCTTCGGCATACACTCTGGTTGCATCAGCCAAGGATGTTAGATGTTTGCGCACGTAAGACACAATCACTCATTCCTCAAAATGCACATGAGATGTATGATCATCCAGAGTTGACACTCTGCGAGACTGCACAACTCTATGTTGAGACTTGTCGAATGAGATGTTGTGCATCTTTCCATCCGGATGATCTCCAAGGATCTCATTGCCTCCTTGGTCACTTGAGACTTGCTCATCATCTAGATGCAATGAAGTGGGTAAGTTGACCTCTTGGTGACAAGGCATGAGGTCGATGTCCTGTTTCAATTCCTGCTGCTCCATATCCATATCAAACTGTTGAAGTTCTTGTTCTATCTCATGAGTGAAGTCCTAATGCTGCAATGGTTCAACATGTCTTGCTGATGCCAGCTCTTTTGATGAATCCACTACCTATACAGGCACTGTTTCATCTGTTTACACATGTTGCACCCCCTATTGTACCTATTTCTACTGTGCTTCCCTCTCCTGTTTTCACATCTCTTGTTTCTTCTGAAGTTGCTCCTTCAGCTCATGCAAATCCTTCTCTGTCTCCTCCATTCTTCTCTTCTCCCTCTACCTTTTCACGATTCGTTTATTGCGATGTTTCCTCTTTGCCTCTATAGCCATAGTTTCTTGCTCTAATAGTGAATCTGCTCGGAACTTACAACTTTTCTCTTCCTCCATGCGATCAACAATATTCCTCTTGCCCTTGTCGTGCACTGGTATGCTTTCCTCTGTTGCTACTGTTGCTGGTGCTGGTGCTCTCTGGGATGTTGCTTCATGTTACCACTCCACAGCGAAGCCAAATTATTCATTGGGTCTGGAGAAACTGTAGCAATATCTCCATGGGTCCTCCTTGACCCAATGAAATGCCCCGTGGATCTAGTTGAACTATACTCTCGTGCAGTGGTCTTTCACAATACAATCTGGGTCATACGGATTGTAACTTTGGTGGTCGAATGGATACTTCTTCATCTGTTCTACTTCCACATCCGCTTTCTTGAAACTTTGGATCTCATATATCCCAATCCGCAATGGAAGAGCAGGACAAGGCGCCTTCTTCTTCTAGTGCAAGCTATCAATCCTGCCGAGATGTGATATGCTACTTCCTGCATGATAAGTATGTCCAAGGCAAACTTCGGTAGAACATGCAGAGGCTTCTCCATGTTGAACATTCATATGAAGGTGTCAGACGGTGAGGCATACCAATCAGAAATGTCTATCAGTGCCTCCATTGCTGCCCTCGACATGCAGGGTGGATCCTGCTCGAATATCATCTTGTAGACTTTGGTGACAAAATGATCTGACAGACATGTGATAACTCCTTTGAAGCTTCATTCAAACAACAACTTACAACATGTGTTCACAATAGTCTTTGCCAGTGACCATGCCCACTCCAAGCCCTGGAACTCCTGTCAGGCACATATTGCATCTAAGATGTAGGCAAACATGTAGATCTCTACTTTCATACATCTAGGTGACTAACGAGCCTTCGTTACTTGTTCCTTCAACTAATGAGCCAACATGCTAGACCAGTTACATGGTTTTCCCTCTCTGGCGAGTTGGTCTAGCGTGATCACCCAACTTTGTGGGAAGGTTTTTGTGCTTTCTTGGCCATACAGTCGACATGAAAATATGACCAAGTATTGATATGCCTTCCACAGTATCTTCATCTTGTGCACCTGGTTGGGTGTAATCTTGAATCTTGTCGTCTCCTTTACCTAGTTCTTAAGAATGTCTCTGGAGTTGGCACTGCTGGTAAGCTGAAGGGAGTTTCCGTGATAGTCATGGGTTTTGACATCTGACACATCTCATCATAATCCTGTGCCCAGAAGTTTTCAATATTCGTCCCACTGACACTACTCAAAGTCATCGTCTTGGGATCAGTGTGTGAGACGATCCAGTGTATCATGTCTGCGCATGGGAATGACGGGGTATCTATGTGAAATCTGGTACAAGCCAGACTTGTGAATTTTCACATACACCTGGTGGTCATTGAGGTCTTCCCCAAAAGTTCCTTCAAATGCTTCATTGAACTTTTGCCATTTCAGCTTGATGTCCTTGTCTAGAAATAGATTGGTATCTTCAGAGATCGCTAGACATGCGAACACCTGTTCAACTGCTGCTCTAGTTGCACTTTCATTAGTGTCCTTTGATACTACTCCCTTGGAGGCCATTGATCCCATACTAATAAGAGGCATATGAACACCTGAAAGATTTGGAGACAAAGCAACATGCATGGCGAGAAATCCATCAGCGAAAACAAAAGAAAATTCGAGGAATGACATAACACATACTTGGGGATTGATAGGAAAAGATTTCACAATTTCTTATGGGAGGCTAGGTGACTGGCTACCAGAACTGTGCAAAAGGAATTCAAGGTTGTCTGGGAGGCAAGACTAGCTGCTAGGTTTTGCAATGCGAAATCCAGGCTGACTGTTGACTACTGGGATTGTGCAATGCGCAATTCCAGCTGGCAATGATTGGAGGCTCAGTGACTGCATTGCGCAATTTTTTGGGCCTGCAGCCACAGTCCCTCAGAAATGTTCAAAACAATCCTGAAGGATAGTTCCTCAGTAGAAATGTGCATTTCTGGAGAGGAAGACAGATCCTTCCTTCTCTAGATTATGCAATGTTGTCTTGGTGAGGCAGAGTCTAGGCCAAGGCTGGCCACACTCGCTGGCGGGCAACTGAAGGAAAATGTGAAAGTGAATACATGGGGAAATTAAGTGAAAGCATAAGTGATTGATTGTGCATGCAAACATTGAATGAAAGATTCAAAAAATAGAATAACATGCATGTGGGTGAAGCGAGTCATCGAATCAGCGACCATTCGTACGAAATAGTTCCATGCATGCGATAGGAGTGAGATAGCAATGAAAACTGAAATGGTGCTAGTAAAAGCTAGTATGCATGTAAACGACATCAAGCATTCAAATAAATCAAGAAAACAACACTCACACAACCGAAAACACAAAAAGTGACAAAAATGCTGAAAAAGACAGGTTGAGACCACTTACCCATGAATAGCTGAGCCAGATGTGTCGAAGAGTCCCGGATGTCTTGTGGGATGTTAGAGCTCCAATATTGTTGTGAAAGAATGAGGCCTGATGTGTCGATTAAATAATTTTGAGCTCATAACGTGCATGCAACAAATCTAGGAAAAATCAACACTTGGAGGAAAGTTTCTAAAATGAACTTTGCATGTAACCTCCAGTTGCTAAAAATAACTCCCTGAATCAAGGGATGCTTTTTGCATGTTGCCTTTTTATATTCTGAGAAAAATAAAGCCATGCATACAATTCAAGTTTCCTTGGTCCCAGGAGGAACTGGTCGACCCACCTGCTCATGCATGAGGTTGCTCAACTGCTGGGAGAAAATGCGCATTTCTGGATGGGAGTTGGGCTGACTGCCGAGGAAATTTGCGCAATTTCTAGCTAGATCAGCTCACTGCTACCTAGGATTGTACAATTCCTGGACTAAGCAGCCCTACTGGGAAGGATTGCGCAATTTTTTGGGTGAAGAATGACTTTCAAGATTACGTAATTCTGGAGCCCAGTAGGCTGCCAAACAGAATTCCATAATTTCTAGAGGGAAGGCTGGTTTCCCACTAGAATTGCGCAATTTTTTGGGTAAGCTGCTCAGCCTATAGCTGGACCAAGTCCAAATGAAAAACTTGTGGGGGGAATGCATCAAGCTTTGGTCAACAGCTTGTCTTTGTGCAAGAAAAACATTGAAGCATGTGTACTTGATGAAGCAAGACAAGGTGCTCTAAAAGGGTTGGTAGGGAGGCTCCAAAATGAAGCTAAAGCAAAATTTCGGAGGCTGGTTGTAGTCGCCACAACACTTGGCGACACACTGGTAGAACTTCAGCTCTCTGAATGGACCTTGTTCGTGAAAAGAAAGTCTAACACCTCTGGAAGTATTGTTATGTCCTCAGTTCATCTTGGTTTCACACTAGCTTGATTGTAAGATGTAGCATCTGACAGGCTCTTGGTCGATTGACACACATTCCAAGACAAGGCAACACAATTGTTTCAATTGGGGTTGAGGGGTGTATTGGTGCATAAGAAGTATAGTCGGCAGAGTCTTAGTTTCATCTCTAGTGTTTCTCCATTGCCAGTAGGCCTGGACAGTACCCTGATAGAGTCACATAAGAACACAAGCATGGCTCCACTGCCAACGAGTCTGGTTAGTACCCCGGCAAAGTTACTTGTATCACCTGTCTGCACATGAAGAATTTCTCTTCTTTTGCCTTATTCATTTTCATTTTTTCAAACATTTTTCATTTTTTCATTTTTGTAACTATGCATAGAACTTATTCATTTCAGTGGCGGAAGAGGGATCCTGACTTATTGAGAGTAGAAGTGGTTGTTCCTGTAGAGAAGTAGTTTATTATACCTCTGACATGGTTGTTAAGGTTTTCCCCCCTCACCTTACTCTACTTGACTGAGATGAAAAGGGTTAACCCAAAAACAACCGCCTAGAGTAGGTGACACTAGTTAGCGTGCAAGCGTTGTGTTTTCACCAAGGTTCACTTCGAACAATACATATTTTCCTTCGATGTATCATGGACTAAAAGTAACAAGTTCTTCATGCAGAGGCAAGATGACAAATAACCTAGTAGTGATAGTTGTACAAGGCCTCTTGTTCCTCACCCAGCTTGTTTCAAGAGTCATACATGGTTTCATGTGAAACTAACCTACGAATGAAAAATCAATCAAACAAACAACAAAGCAAAGCAAGAGAAAAAGAAAAAGTGAAAGCAAAGCTATTAAGAAAACAAGCAAACAAACAAATAAAGTAAGCAAACAAGCATGCAAGAAAACTGACTGAAATCAAACACTACTCCTACTCCTAAACTAACGGTGCATGGGTCTGATCACATGAAGTGATATTTCCAATGCAGCTAACCGCGCATTAGTTGACCCATATTGGTGAAGGCTTGGTCCATGAGCAACCCAGTTGTGCGAACTAGCAAGAAAGAAGGATATAACAATGAAGACAACCACATTTCGTGTTTAAAAGTTCCCACACAACATAAGTAAGTGGAAGTGCATGACAAGCCGTCTGTAGACTTATCATGGTGCTCTATGACATTGCATGTAGCTTTAAATCATATGCACACTCTTGAGTGTGACATGCAAGCAAATGAAAGAAACCAAGACAACTTGCGTCGTGCATGTGTGCTTGCAATGTAAGATTCCTCCAATGCATGAGTGAAAGGATCATGCAATTCGAGTGGAGGAAGCATGATCTGTGTGTGAGATTGATCTTCAATGCATACATATGAGTGATGAGGAGCCTCAAGTGATATAACAGTTTCCTGATCAGAAGTGAGAGTAACCCCAAGAGAGCGAGGGCCTGACATAAGCATCAGCTTGGACTGAGGTGCCTCAACAGTCTTAGGTGTTTCAACTTCATCATCAGATAGATCATCATAGATTGGTGGCTTCGAAAAATCAATTGTGCTAGGATCATGATCATGATCGAATATAGGAGTAAATGGACCATGACCACCATGATCAGAAAAATTAATGATTTCATCGGCATCCTCATGATATGATGAATCAAATATAGGGGTAGATGAGAAGTGAACTAAATCATCCTCTCTGTTTCTGAAAAAGGTAGATGAGAAATCAAGTGGATTTTCAATGAATAACTTATCGTCTCTGTTGTCGGATGATGGACTGACAATCATTGTGCTCTGCAAGTGATCAACAATGGGTGCATCCATGGATGAAGATACACATGCAAAATCATGGATGGTAGGTTCACCAAAGATGTTAGGAAAGAATTGAGGAGGCTCAGACAGAAGGGAGTCATCCTTCGTCGAGTGTTGATGCTCAAGCTACCACTCATTTCTTCATGGATGACAACGCATGTTGGTTGTGTAACACCAACTCCGTTAGTGGCTTGTTCTTCATTCACAACAAGTGTAGAGTTTGGAATGGAAGAATAAAAAATAGTATCATCCAGAGGAACAACTGAGTGTGAAGACGAAGGTTGTGGAACAAAATGCATATGACGACTCGATGGACTCACAACCAAATATGCACAAAAATTAAGCGAAGTGATGTTGGGAGGTCATGACAGTTGAACAAGTGTGTGACTATGATCCTCAACATCACTCTGCAGTGGTGGAGCTGTTTGATGAGGGGATGGTGGACAATCACTTATGACTATGAATGCATCTGTCTGACTTGGGACAAGAATATTTCTTAACACAATACTTGAAATAGTCCCAAAGATAGAAAAATTTCATCTGGCTCTTCGGAGCTTGAAACTGCAAGTCACAGAAGCATTGCCAAAAATCCACAGTCGATTCATGTGGAGCCTTCCATTGTTGTAATAGTTTTTGGTCAAGACGGTTTAGATCAAAAAAATAGTAAGTGTCTTCAATAACATCACATAAGTTCTCAACTGAGTGCACATTGTCAGCTAGTAGGTTGCACAACCACCGATGTGGATATTCGTGAAGTGTGTATGCAAGTAGAAATCTAGCTTGTTCGTCAGAACATCCATATTCCTCATGAGGCACGGAAAGAAATTCATGTAAGAACTCAAGCCAAGCCTCTTCGCCTTCACCATCATACGTGTAAGTGGACAAGTGATAAAAAAAATTCCCTTGTGATGGTGACATCTTCGTGATTTGAAAAACATCGCGGAGGGAGAAGAGTGCAAGAATCCATGATATATATGAAAAGGTTCAAAACAAGATGAGAGGATACAACTTGTCATCAGGCCCTCCTTCTAGCACCTCAAATGTTGATGGTGTTGGACTGTTACACTAAAAAATGTCACCTTGACTACTTACAGTTAGTATGGCTCAAATCAACAGTCATGCTACCCTCTTAGGCAAGTCTCATGCCTCTGTTATCCATCTCAAACTCAAAGAAGAGAGAAAGTCTTGTAAAAACTATGTTTATCTCTGGGGTCGCAGGTTCTCTCTAGCCTTACCTGCGGGGACGCTGACCATGTTCACAAAAACTGCGTCCATGGACGCTCTGTATGTTAAAGGACAGGTGCGTCCTTCTGTAAAAGGCAAAATGCGCGAGTTTTATCTTGAAAAAAGTTACTTGTGGTTACTTCTAGAACATTCTAGAGGTCGGTTTGATGAAATGGATGCGCCTCCAGTTGGTTCATGTATCTCTATTAAGGGGGAACTTATCCCATCAATAAGGGAGCTATCCCACCCAAAGAGGGGGATGATCCCATTGATAGTGGACCTGAATAACCTCTTTACAGCACTATAAATAAAGACATTGAGCCAGAGGGAGAAGAGGTTGGAGCTATACATTTTCTTTGGGTAAATGCTGCAGGATTTAGGTCTTCCATTAGAGCCTTTGTGAGGAGAGATTGTCTTTGCTTGATTCTACTTGGAAGTGGGTGAGCTTTGTCAAAGTAGAGGAAAACCCTTGATGGACCCTGGGAGGAACTTGCACAACACCAAGGCCAGGTTGTAAGAGTTTCTTTGTTTCGTTATTAATACAAACTGGTTTATTTTTCTCAATAGCTTGTGTTAATGAGTTATTTCATGTGTTCCTTGGTCTGCATGTTGAATATATGTTTTATTATATGAAATGCAAGTGCTTGGTAATTGTTTGATTGTTTGTGGTTGCAGGAATTGATGTGAAGGAGGAGCTCATCCAGATCGGCAAGGACGGACTACAACAACAGCGTTTTGGAATAAGGTAAGCCTAAACACTTGTAGTTTTCATGTTTTAAAAGGTATATTTAGAGAAAGATCACTCCATTTTGTCTTTTTTGTCGCTAGAGAGTTTAGACTCCTAGGGAGGTCAGTTGTGTCCGCACAAACGACTGATTCCGTGTGACAAATTGGCGACTCCGCTGGGGATTCCATTAATGAAAAAGATTTTTCCTTTGAATGAACTTTGCTCTGAGAAAATCATTTTTATTTTCTGGTTTTTGACTGTGAGAATTAGTATTTGGGTGGCTTAGCTTTAGATTTAGTTAGATTTGGTTTTTCTTAACTTTTCGAGAAGGACGCACCCTCTAAGTACTGCACAGTGCGTCTTTGGACGCGCTGTTGCCGTTTGCACAGAGCGGGCCCGCGCCTGTTCTAACGGGTTGCCTGCGTCTTCCTGTAAAAATTTAGGAAAACTCCATTTTTGCTTTAATTGCTTTTAGATTTTGTTTTTTCTTAGTGTTTTCTGCCCAGATCCTTTAGTACCCTGTCAAAGATCTTCACCTATGCTTGTTCCTGCTCTTAGCTTTCATCAATTGGGTGTTTTGAGTCTCTTTCTTGAGAATTTCTTGATTTGATTTCCTTTGGTCATTACTTGGAGGTTTCTCTCAGTTCTTTCACAATTTTGCATCTTTTTGCTTCTGTTTTTGCAAAAAAAAATTCCCCCTCATTCGCCGGGGGGGGCTAAATTGTGTATGAGTGTTAATCGCCTTTGAGTGTTTTTATGTTTTGATCTTTGGAACTCTCACCCAATTTTCTCGACTTGCACTTGATTGGTTCTTAGATCACATTAGAATCGTCTTGTGTCTGAGAATTCTCTTGCATAGATCACATTTGCATAATTAGAATTCTCATTTTCGGAATATGAATGAAAAATGTGCATAGATTACATTTGCATACTTTTCAAAGCGAATTGTGCTTAGATTACAATTGCATAGTTTACATTCTAGAAAAATCAATTGTAGATTTAGATCAGCTTTCTTTGATTTGAATTTACACAAAAAAAAATAAAAAATAAAAAAATGGTTTGGAATTGATTTGCATTAGTTTTTCTTGATAAAATTAGTGCATTAGAGAATTTTTTATATTTTCTCTTAGTGATCAATTTTTTGCATTGTTGGAATTGAATGGAAACTCTCTCCTTACTTTAGTTAGGATTCATCGAATTGAAAAGATTACATTATCATATTTGATTGCATTCAGTTGAGTCGGGTCATAACACCATTGGTTTCATATCCATTTACCCATTTGAGTAATAACAGCCTTAATAACACAGCGCTTAATTAAAATTCATCTAGTAATTTTTACATTTCTAGGGCTCTGAAGCACCAACATAGCTTAGGCTAGTGTCTTGGAGTAGGTGAGTACTTAACTCTCCAAGACAGTAAAACCAAACAAGTAGCTGATCTTGTGATAGAATCAAATCCAATTGTTACATTTACACTCTGGGAAAGCTCCTCTTAAAGGAGAAGCACGAGCTCGTGTCCGAACCAGTGAGGGGATCATTCCCCCCTCGTTGGGAACGACGCCAGACAGTACGTATTACAAACGGTAAACCTCGGATTAACCATTGTCGAGGAGCCAGGGGTCACTTATCGGTAAACCTTGGATTACTGTCAAGGAGCCGGTAAGGGGATTGAGCTTGCTACTCTGCCCTTGCGTGCTGTCGGAGTTTAGACTGTTCCCCCAGGTGTACTTGTGGCCGTTGGTAACCTTAGTGACCATAATCTCTAGGATTCTACCCAAGGTGACGGTGGAGGGAAGGTCCCACTGTACCTGGAGCAGACGTCGGCTATACTCACTTGGATTTTCTGGGGGGTTCACTTCACTCGAGACGGTTAAAGTGGAGGAACTTGGTCCAGTCTATTCATTAAGCAGGTTGTCGGTGTAACTGTTCCACCCGCCATTTCTGTACTGAATCCAGCAAGGTTGGGCTTCATCACCAACTAGCGTTTTTGGTCCGGAAGAATACTGTTTGTGTGTGGTTTGACTCCTAGATTTGATAGCGCGTGTTAATTTGTTTGTTTTTACTTTTAGAGACCATAGGTGTGAATTGTGAATTTTAATTGTTAGGTGTAAATTGTGAATTGTTAATTTTAGTTTAAAATTGTTAATAAAATTCACTGAAGTTGAATGTAATGGCGAATGTTCCAGAATTTATCAACCTAGGAACCCCTCCTAATGAGAATCCTAGTACTTTTCCTTACTTTGGGAATGTTGGTCCTCCTTATATGGCTACTTTGTCATTACCTGGATTTACAATAGGATTACCGATATGGTTATTTTCAACTTCGTTGGCCCAAAATACTCCAATTGTTCCACCTCAACCGGATGCTTCACCTCAACAGAGTTCACCATCTCAACATCACCAACCTTTTGTTGATCCTTTACCTTCTTCGCCTAATTTTTCTTCCTCCATTTCTTCCTCTTCGCCTGGTAAAAGCCTTGATGCTAGTAACCAGGAGGCTAAGAAGAAGAAGAAAGGGAAGAAGAAGAAGAAGAAGAAGAAGCAAGATAAGAAAGAAGTCAACCAACCAACCATGGTTGTAAGTGTTAGTGGTGTTGAGGAAAATTCCGACATGCACCGTCAACCCAAATACCCTTGCAGGCTTTGTAAGGGTGACCACTTCCTTGTCAATTGTCCTGGTATTCCAAAGGTCTTGGAAGTTTGGTCAGAAAAATCTCATCAACTTTCCATTGATCCATCAACCAGTGATAGTCAGGTTCCTGGGAAAAAGGGTAAAGTTAGGTTTCCTTGTAAGTTATGCAAAGGGAGTCATCAAACTCACATTTGCCCTCGCATGGATGAAGCCTCAACATTGTTGGAAAACCTTACTGTTCCACAGCAAGAATTTCCAACTGGTTACCGTAAACTTTCTCCCAACCTACCGTCAAGTGACGGAGTGATTGATCTAACTTCAAGTACACTCAATCACACTCTTCCATTGGAGAGTGAAACTCATGTCACTCAGGTTGATGATCCATTAGTTGATCAAGTGGTCGATTCAATTTCACATTTGGTCGATCACACTCTCCTTTTCGAGAGTAAATTTCATACCGCTGATGTTCTTCTTGTTACATCAGATTCTTCTATGCCGGGGGGCATTTCACCTGTTTCTACAGAACCCCCTCCAAGTACTGAGGTCTTTTCCTTTGATTGGAATAGACTGACAGAACCTCGTCTTCCTTCCTCCATCCCTTTCCAAATCATTGTCAAGGCTGGTGGTAGGGACATACATCGTACTCAGGTAGATGAGGGTGCTTCTGTTAGTATTTTATCCTCAACTGTTTGGAAAGCTTTGGGTTCCCCTCAGCTTGCGCCTATTACGCAGAATCTGAAAGCTTTTAACCGAACCATTAGTGAACCTTTAGGGATCCTTCCTAAGTTTTCTCTTACCTTGGAAGGTAAAACTGTCTGTATTGATCTTATGGTAGTTCGAGGTCCCTTGGATTTCAATTTACTCCTTGGGCGAGACTATGTTTATGCAATGAAAGCTGTTGTATCGACACTCTTTCGCGTGATGTCTTTCCCTCACAATGGCAGTATTGTGATTGTAGACCAGCTTTCGTTCCCTAGTCTTGTCTCAACTACCAATAATATGACACCCCTAAATGTTCCTGATTCTAAAGTGGTATCTACCCTGCCACGGGTTAATTATGTGGCCACTGGTCCCATGTTTTCAGTTACCGATGAAAGTGAGCCTCTCACTGTTTGCTCATCTTCCTTTGATTTAGATTCGGTAATTGACATGGAAAACTCTATGGGATTACTTGAACACGATGTTCTTATCCCTTTCGAGTCCCTTGACATGGATTCCTTCCAGAGAACTATTCTTCCTTCTGATGAAGACCTCTTGGAAGCCATGATCAAGGAGTGTCCATTGACATGTCTTTCTTCCAGTTGGAAGCCATGATCAGTGTGTACGAGGATAGTTTGTTCCTCTCTCAACCTCGTTAAAAAATGAAATTGGATGTTATGAGGAAAGTTCCTGTTACTGAGTCAACCTCATTAAAAAATGAATCAGGTAGATAGTAGGTTATATAGGAAAGTAGGATTAGCGAGGAAAGTTCCTTTTACTGTGTCAACCTCATTAAAAAATGAATCAGTGTGTCCGAGGATAGTTTTACTTCTAGTCTCAACCTCGTTAAAAAATGAAACAAAGAGTACGAGGAAAGTTTTTTCCTGTATCAACCTCGTTAAAAAATGAAATAGGCTAGCGCGAGGATAGTTCCTGTTACTGAGTCAACCTCATTAAAAAATGAATCAAGTATGAGGATAGCTCTTTTACTGAGTCAACCTCATTAAAAAATAAATCAGCTAGATTTTAGGATATGTACGTAGATTGTAGAAAGTAGGATTTTGAGGATAGTTCCTGTTACTGAGTCAACCTCGTTAAAAAATGAATCAGGTGTGAGGATAGTTCCTGTTACTGAGTCAACCTCGTTAAAAAATGAATCAGGTATGAGGATAGTTCTTTTCTTGTGTCAACCTCCTTAAAAATGAAACAACTCCCTTTTCAAGTTAAATATTGAAAGTAAACCTTCATTCCATCCATCTGGTTGAATGCAATGAAGCCTGGGGGGCATGTACCTCGCTTTGCATCATTATGCTGGGGGCATGTGAACTTTTTGAGCATAGTTCCTTATCTTGTGTCAAGCTCGTTAAAAAATGAAACAAGGGTAGGTTAAGTAGGTAGATTGTAGATAGTAGTCATGAGCATAGTTCCTTGTCTTGTGTCAAACTCATTAAAAAATGAATCAAGGATTTAAGAGCATAGTTCCTTGTCTTGTGTCAAGCTCATTAAAAAATGAATCAAGGTTTTTAGAGTAGAGTTTTTGTTAGGTAGATTGTAGAGAGTAGTTATGAGCATAGTTCCTTGTCTTGTGTCAAGCTCATTAAAAAATGAAACAACTCCCTTTTCAAGTCGAATCTTTACAAGATCTTGAAAGTAAAGCATCATTCCGTCCACCTCATTGAATGCAATGAAGCTTGGGGGGCATGTACCTCGTTTTGCGTCATTATGCTAGGGGCATGCGAACTTGAAGCAAGCATAGTTTTTCATTTCAAGCTTGCGTAAACATGAAACCGAATCCGAGCATAGTTCTTTTCCTGTGTCAAGCTCGTTAAAAAATGAAACAAATCCTCCTCTAATTGAGTCGAGAGTTTGACTAGACCTCATAGATGTTAGGTTGTACGTTTAGGTTAGTTATTTCAGTTTTTGCATAATTTTCTTACAGTTTTAGGTCGAGTCTTTCAAATGATCTCGTTCATGAACCTTCATTTCATCCAAATGGTTGAATGAAATGAAGCTAGGGGGGCATGCACTCTAGCAGTTATGCTTAGGGGGCATCAAGCACAGTTTTATCTCTGTTTCAAGCTTGTGTAAAAATGAAACTACTCTGAAGCATAGTTTTTCTCTGTTTCAAGCTTTTGTAAAAATGAAACCTATCTCGAGTCAATTTCAGTTATTTTCAAGACTCGTTAAACTCATGAAAATACCGAGATTATTTTGCTATCTTTCATTCTCGTAAAACAAATGAAAATGCCGAGATCTTTCCGTCTTTTCCTACTCGTAAATTAAATTGAAAGTCGGCCATATGAGTACATTTTTATCATTTTTTCGAACTCGTTAAAACTTACGAAAAAGTGAAACCTCAGAGTCATCTTTTAAGCCCTTTTCTGACTCCTAAAACATGAAAAGATCGCCGAGCGTTTCTTTTACACTCGTTAAAACGGAATTAAAAGACGGTCCCCTTTTAGCTCTTTTCTGACCGTAAAATCAGGAAAAGATTGCCGGGTTTTTGTCGTTTCAAACTCGATAAGGAAATAAAACGACGTGTCCTTGATCGCTTTTTACTTTTCAGGTCGACGACACTATCATGAAAGTACTCCTTGGTCGCAAGATCAAGCGGTTCCCCCAGGTATTATTTTATACTTTTTCGGGCTTGAGGGACACCAATTTACGAAAAAGTCCAACATGGAGTTTCCTTAAGTTTTTCAGACTCTCTAAAATTGAAAAACGCCGTGTTGTTCCTATACTGGGCTCGTTAAACTTTTACAGTAAAGGACCTGTTCAATTACAAACAGGAACGAACCACTCCTTCCTAGGGTTCGAATTTAAACTAGGTTGGACTCGTCCGAAGGATGAGCTTATAATCAAGCATATGTTATCCTCCTCAAGCTTGTTAAAAATAAAGAGGTACTTGCCAGAAATGGTGGGGGAAAAGAGAGAAGAATGAGCCTATTTGTTACCTTTATTTTAAAAGAAACTTTATTACCACTCTTGAACACGACACTTTTTTATTCACCTGGGTTGGGAAATCTTTTACCTCACAGTTGACCAAACCACTTTGAAAATCTTTAACCTGGTTCCGGGGATTAACTTTGAGTATTCGTCACCAAACCATCTGTCGTGTCGTTATGTGTTCAAGAGGTCTACAAGCAAAACTTTCATCTGCAAAATACTTGTCATCCATTTGACCATCCCTGAGTTAGTCCTTACAGCAACATTTCTTCAACTTGAACAATGATTTCGTGTTGCAGGCTTGCCTGCAACGGGTCGCTTTCTATCGACATCGACACATTATCTAGAAAGATGACTTAGGAATCGACAGTACCTTGAAGTCTGCATGCATCAATGGCAGGTTTCTCGCCTTTGACGTCAGTTTACATCATTGACTTTCGATCAAAGGATTCCGTGAAGTGTTCGACATCAAAACATCTATTCACATTTCACGGGTTGTGCTTGGTACTTTGAGAACCATTGACATTACTGGTGGTCTCTCTCATGCTTGTTAACAGTTCACATCATCGACTGGTAATCAAGTGGTTTCTAACATGTTCGACATCAAATCATTTAATCACATGGTTAGAATCGTACCAATTCGGGAAGTAGAAGTGAAGACCCTGGATCTAGTTCCTACCATCCAGGCTGCGAGGAGTTTTGTATTCATTGTCTATGTAGACTAATCATAAACAGAGGGCTGCGTCCATACTGTGTCTACAAAAGTCTATAAAAATGATGTACTGCAAGATCATTCCTGTATCAGAATAGTTAGTCCATTAGTTAAAGTTTTGAATCTGAGTATGGGAATGCCTACCTCAGTGATGATATAATCTTATACATGTATTTTGTGTTGAAAATTGCAGGTTCCAACCAGGTCATCCACAAGACAATCCTTGAAATGATAAAGCGCTTCACCCTTCCTAGAATTACAAAACCCTAATCTATTCCAGGCTTCGCACTTTAGGGGGCAATCTGTTACACTAAAAAATGTCACCTTGACTACTTACAGTTAGTATGGCTCAAATCAACAGTCATGCTACCCTCTTAGGCAAGTCTCATGCCTCTGTTATCCATCTCAAACTCAAAGAAGAGAGAAAGTCTTGTAAAAACTATGTTTATCTCTGGGGTCGCAGGTTCTCTCTAGCCTTACCTGCGGGGACGCTGACCATGTTCACAAAAACTGCGTCCATGGACGCTCTGTATGTTAAAGGACAGGTGCGTCCTTCTGTAAAAGGCAAAATGCGCGAGTTTTATCTTGAAAAAAGTTACTTGTGGTTACTTCTAGAACATTCTAGAGGTCGGTTTGATGAAATGGATGTGCCTCCAGTTGGTTCATGTATCTCTATTAAGGGGGAACTTATCCCATCAATAAGGGAGCTATCCCACCCAAAGAGGGGGATGATCCCATTGATAGTGGACCTGAATAACCTCTTTACAGCACTATAAATAAAGACATTGAGCCAGAGGGAGAAGAGGTTGGAGCTATACATTTTCTTTGGGTAAAGGCTGCAGGATTTAGGTCTTCCATTAGAGCCTTTGTGAGGAGAGATTGTCTTTGCTTGATTCTACTTGGAAGTGGGTGAGCTTTGTCAAAGTAGAGGAAAACCCTTGATGGACCCTGGGAGGAACTTGCACAACACCAAGGCCAGGTTGTAAGAGTTTCTTTGTTTCGTTATTAATACAAACTGGTTTATTTTTCTCAATAGCTTGTGTTAATGAGTTATTTCATGTGTTCCTTGGTCTGCATGTTGAATATATGTTTTATTATATGAAATGCAAGTGCTTGGTAATTGTTTGATTGTTTGTGGTTGCAGGAATTGATGTGAAGGAGGAGCTCATCCAGATCGGCAAGGACGGACTACAACAACAGCGTTTTGGAATAAGGTAAGCCTAAACACTTGTAGTTTTCATGTTTTAAAAGGTATATTTAGAGAAAGATCACTCCATTTTGTCTTGTTTGTCGCTAGAGAGTTTAGACTCCTAGGGAGGTCAGTTGTGTCCGCACAAACGACTGATTCCGTGTGACATATTCGTGAAGTGTGTATGCAAGTAGAAATCTAGCTTGTTCGTCAGAACATCCATATTCCTCATGAGGCACGGAAAGAAATTCATGTAAGAACTCAAGCCAAGCCTCTTCGCCTTCACCATCATACGTGTAAGTGGACAAGTGATAAAAAAAATTCCCTTGTGATGGTGACATCTTCGTGATTTGAAAAACATCGCGGAGGGAGAAGAGTGCAAGAATCCATGATATATATGAAAAGGTTCAAAACAAGATGAGAGGATACAACTTGTCATCAGGCCCTCCTTCTAGCACCTCAAATTTTGATGGTGTTGGACCCTCCACCATGTCAGGGGATCTCCCTAGTAAGAAGTCCCAATTAGACCTCAAACCAGTTGGTGTGAGAGTCCCAATAGTGGGTTCTACGTACTGCCTCGACCCTGATTTCGCACAGAGGCAAGTAAGATAACTCTGTTGGTAGAAAGGATGTGACAACTACAGTGAGCCAAGGAAGGTGCTTGTGAGGTTCTAAGACATGGATGTTGAGATGAGTGTGCCCCTTGGAAACTTGTGATAGCATGCAATTAAGAAGGGAAAACACGAGTGAAGATGCATCAAAACATGGAAGGCAAGTTAGCAAGCAATCCAAAATGATGGTTAAACCAATAGCACATTTCAGAAAGATTCATACATACATACATACATAGATATAGATGCATGCATAAATAAACAGATACATATATCATTTAGAGTAAACCAGATAGCTTAGAATACAATACAACATATGCATGAAACGTTCTGGATCTTTTTATATTAAGAAATGTAAGTTCCAGTCATACAATACATCCATGTCCAACCACTAGTTCTGCTAGTAGAATGTTAGAGCCACAACCACCTTCTCCTCCAAAGAGATGTACTAGCTCTGTGCAGTGGAGAAGCCAAGGCTCATTACAATATTGTCCAAACTCTCTCCAAGATAGTCTTATCGGAAGCTTGGCTAACCAAAATCCTGTACAATGAGTTATGAGGGACTATTTATAGCAAAGGGTGGGGTGGCCCTTGACATTCCCCTTTGTCACTGTTCAACTACCCTCATGACTCTTCATCTACTCTATGACTGTTACATCTAGCTATCGAAACTTGACTTACACTTGACAAGACATTACATTACAATGCACATGTACCATGTGAGAGAAATGGCATGAGCAAGCCATGCTAGACATCACTATGACTTAGACAACCATGTAATTCCAACTCCTCAACATCCTCGTGCTGATCAATAGTAACATACTCATGCCAAGATCTGTAGTCTGCGATCATGGTGTCTGTGTGCTTTAAGGTAACGTCTTTTTGGAACATGACTCTTGCCTCCATAGCATATGGGTATACTGCTCAAGATCCTCTGTCCAACTTGTCTGTAAGCATGCGCATGATTATCTTCAATGCGGCTGGATCAACAACATACTTCTGCATGATGTCTACACTGATGGGTAAGTCTGGGTTGGTGGCAATGCACATCAACTCATCGAAATACGAGTCAATATCTAGTTGGACCTGTGCCTTTGTCTTTGCTTGGGTGAGAGTCCCAATAGATGGGATTGCATGTGCACACACCACAACATCTATACTCTTGAATATGCATGCATGGGAAGCATGTATACTAGTGACGAGCTGTGGGAGCTCTTCATAATTCTGGATCTCACTCCGGATACATGCCTTCAGCTCGACCATGTTGGCCTTCATCATCTTAGGCAAGTGAAGCGAGGCTCCCTTATATCTCATCATCCATGTTTTCATGTAATGAACATCAGCGTGCAAGTTTGTCAAGATACGTGTTCTTCTAGCACATCACTGCTGCCATCCATAGAGATGGAAGACTACCTTTTGCACGGTGCCAAACTTGGAGTACAATGCTCACATAACTGTGTCAAGGGACAATACTTCATCTAGTATTGCCTTCTTCAGTTTAGCTCTGGCAGACGTTGTCACCAACTCTCCTCCTTGCTTGGCCATTTGTAGTTCCTTAGCCATTCGCTAATTCTCATCTATCAGAAAGCAAACACTTGAGCTAGTGGCTTTGGCATACACTCTGGTTGCATCGGCCAAGGCTACTAGATGTTTATGCACGTCAAACATGATTAATCATTCTTCAACTTGCACATGAGATGTATGATCATCCGAAGTTGACACTCTGCGAGACTACACAACTCTATGTTGAGATTCGCCGAATGAGATGTTGTGCATCTCTCCTTTTGGCTGATCTCCAAGGATCTTAGTGCCTCCTTGGTCACTTGAGACTTGCTCATCATCTGGATACAGTGAAGCAGGTAATTAAACCTCTTGGTGACAAGGCATGAGGTCGGTGTCCTGTTCCAATTCTTGTTGCTCCACATCCGTATCCAACTATTGAAGTGCTTGTTCTATCTCATGAGTAAAGTCCTACTCCTGTGATGGTTCACCCTGTCTACTTGATGCTAGTTGTTCTGACAAATCCATTACTAGTACAGGCGTTGTTTCATATGTTTTCATATGTTGTGTCCCCTGTTGTACCTGTTGCTACTGTGCTTCCCTCTCCTGTTTGCAGATCTCTTGTTCCTTTTGGAGTTGCTCCTTCAACTCATGCAACTCCTCCTTTGTTTCCTCCATTCTTCTCTTCTCCCTCTACCTTTGCATGATTCACTTGCTGTGTTGTTGCCTCTTCGCCTCTATAGCCATAGCTACTTTCTCTACCAGTGGATCTTCTCAGAACTTACAACTTTACTCTTCCTCCATGTGATCGACAATCTTCCTCTTGCCCTTGTTGCACACTGGTATGCTTACCTCTACTACTACTACTGCTAGTGTTGGTGCTCTGCGGGATGCTGTTTCATGTTGCTTCGCTAAGCACTCCACAATGAAACTGACCTGTTCATTAGGTCTAGAGAAACTGTAGTAATATCTCCATGGGTCCTCCTTGGCCCAATGAAATGACTGTTGGATCCAGTTGAACTGTACCCCAATGCAGTGATCTTTCACAATAAAATGTGGGTCATACAGATTGTAACTTCAAAGGTCGAATGGATACTTCTTCATCTATTGTACTTCGGCATCCGCTTGCTTGAAACTCTGGATCTCATATAACCCAATCTGCAATGGAAGAGTGCCGAGGTGCCTTCTTCTTCCAGTGCAATCTAGCTGTCAATCCTGTCGAGATGTGGTATGCTACTTCCTGCATGACGAGTATGTTCAAGTCAAACTTCGATAGAACATACAGAGGCTTCTCTGCGCTGAACATTCGTATGAAGGTGTCAGATGGTGAGGCATACCAATGAGCAATGTCTATTAGTGCCTCCATTGCTGCCCTCAACACGCAAGGTGGATCCTGTTCAAATATCATCTTGTAAAATGGGGTGAAAAAATGATCGGACATCTGTGTGATAACTCCTCTAAATCTGCATTCGGACAATAACTTACAATATGTGTTCACATCAGTCTCCACCGGTGACCATGCCCACTCCAATCCGAGGAACTCCTGTCAGGCATAGATTGCATCTAATATGTAGGTGGACATGTACATCTCTACTTGCATACCTCCGGGTGACTTTCCATCCTTTGTTACCTATTCCTTTAGCTGATAAGCCAACATGCTAGACCGGTTACATGGTTTTCCCTCTCTGGCCAGTTGGTCCAGTGTGATCACCCAACTCTATAGGAATGTTTCTGTTCTTTCTTGGCCATACAGTCACCATGCAAATATGATTGTGTATTAATACACCTTCTGCAGTATCTCTGTCTTGTTGATATGGTTGGGTGTCATCCTGAATCTAGCTAGCTCCTTTACCTAGTTCTTAAGAATGTCTCTGGAGTTGGCACTGCCGCTGGGTAAGTTGAAGGGAGTCTCCATGATAGTCACAGGCTCTGACATCTCATACATATCATTATAATCTTGTGCCCAGAAGGTTGCAATTTTCGTCTCACCGACATTTCTTAAAGTCTTCGTCTTGAGATCAATGTGTTAGATGACCCAATGTATCATGTCTGCACATGGGAACGTGGGGTGTCTGCATGAAATTTGCTGCAATCCGTACTTGTGAATGTTCACATACATCTGGCAGTCTTTGAGGTATTCCCCAAAAGTGACTACAAATGCTTCATTGACCTCTTTTGATTTCAGCTTAATGTCCTTGTCTAGAAACAACTTGGTATCTTCATACATCAGTAGACATGCAGACACTTGTTCAACTGCAGCTCTAGTTTCACTTCCGTCAGTGTCCTTTGATCCTGCTCTCTTGGAGGCCATTGATCCTGTACTGCTAAGAGGCAGATAAACACTTGAAAGATCTAGAGACAAAGAAAAATACATGGCAAGAAATCCATCAGCAAAAATCAAAGAAAATTCGAGGAATGACATAACACATATCCGTGGATTGATATGCAAATGTTGCACAATTTCTTCTGGGAGGTTGGGTGACTCATTGCCAGAATTGTGCAAAAGGTTGTCTAGGTTGTCTGGGAGGCAAGACAGGCTACTGGATTTGTGCAATGCACAATCCAGGCTGACTACTGACTGTTGGGATCGTGCAATGCACAATTCCAGCTAGCAGTGACTGTAGACTCATTGACTGCATTGCGAAATTTTCTAGGCCACCAGTCACTGTCCCTCAAAAATGGGCAAAGCAGCCTTGGAGGATAGCTCCTGGGCAAAAATGCACATTTCTAGAGAGGAAGAGATAGCAGGCCTTCTCCAGATTACGCAATGCTGTCTTGGTGAAGAAGAGTCCGGGCCAAGGCTGGCCAGACTCGCTGGCGGGTAATAGAAAGAAAATGTGAAATTGAATGCATGGCGACATTAAGTGAAAGCAGAAGTGATTGATCGTGTATGCAAACATTGAATGAAAGATTCAGAAAACAAACCAACATGCATGTGGGTTAAGCGAGTCGCTGAATCAGTGACCGTTCGTGCGAAACAGTTTCATGTATGCGACAGGAGTGAGATAGCAACGAAAACTGAAACGTTGCTAGTACAAGCTAGTATGCATGTAAGCGATAGCAATCGTTCAAAGAAATCAAGCAAACAACACTCACACAAGCAAAAACACAAAAAGCGACAAAAATGTTGAAAAAGACAAGTTGAGACCACTTACCCGTGAATAACTGAGTCGGATGTGTCAAAGAGTCCTGGATGTGTTGTGGGGTGTTAGAGCTCCAATATAGATGTGAAATAATGAGCTCTAGTGCACCGAATAAATAAGTTTGAGCTCATGATGCGCATGCCACAAATCTAGGAAAAAGCGACAATTGGAGGAAGGTTTCTAAAATGAACTTTGCATGTAACCTCCAACGGCTAAAAATAGCTCCCTGAATCAAGGGATGAATTTTTCATGTTGCCTTTTTCTATTTCGGGAAAAAGAAAGCCATGCATGAAAGTCAAGTTTCCTTGGTCCCGGGAGGAACTAGTCAACCCAAATGCTCAAGCATGAGGCTGCTCGACTACTGGGAGAAAATGCGCATTTCTAGATGGGAGATGGGTTGGATACCTAGGAGATTTGCTCAATTTCTAGGCTAAGTAGCTCACTGCTTCCCATGATTGCGCAATTATTGGGCCGAGCACCTCGTCTGGGAAGGATTGCACAGTTTTCTGGGTGAATCCTGACTGGCAAGATTGCACAATTCTAGAGCCCAACAGGCTATAAGACATAATTTCACAATTTCTGGAGGGAAGGTTGGTTTCCCTCCAGAATTGCACAATTTCTTGAGGGAGCTGCTCAACCTAGAGTTGGACCAAGTCTGGATGAACATGCTGTGAGGGAAATGCATCAAGCCTTGGTTGACAAGCTGTCTTTGTGCAAGAAAAACATTGAATCTTGTGTACTTGACGAAGTAAGAGAAGGTGCTGTGAAAGGTTGGTAGAGAGGCTCCAAAACAAAGCTAAGGCAAAATTTTGGAGAGTGGTTGTAGCCACTACAACAGAGCCATGGAAGATGACTAACATGCCAACCATATCCCACCACAATGAGATACCTCCCACCACAATGAGACACCAGGTTACACTTAATAGATTCACATGTAATAACCTAAGTCTTCCGCAACCCAAAGTTTTCTAAGATCAAGGAAATAACATTTATGTTTTAGATTAATGCTAGAAGTAATGTTATTATTACTCGAGGATGTAAAAATGGTTTGATGGTATCTATGTGCCTCTCTGCCTTGGGAAGAGGCTAAATAAGATATCTAATTTTTCAAACCATTTATTGGCTAATACAAAACCGTTTTAGTGGATTTTAGTGTTTAATAGGCTCAAAAAAAGGTGAATACAACATATGGAGTAAGACTTTGGTTAAATCATTTTTAGTCCCTACATACGACTCATATTCCCACACATATCAATTACAATAATCCCTGCTGCCTGTGGCAAGGATTAATAAACTAGATCTAAAAGAGAAACATAATGTGTTAGACACAACATCATAGGTCTAAGTGGCCCTCGCCCTTGCAATTTGGTGTCCTAAAGACGTATTTGACATTTTTAAAATATCGTTGAATGCAGAGAATTATGTCTCCTAAACTTCGGAAATTTAAATTTTAGGGTGTTATTATATAGTGACTTATCATATTTCTTTACATGGTATGTATATAGTGACCTATCCCATTTGTTTACATTTTATGTATATATAGTGGATGAAAATAATTATCTTCATACACACTCCAATTTTTGTAATTCAATTGATACTTTCACTTTGCACAACCTTAAAGCATGGAATATGTCAATTAACGTCTAAGATACAATGACAGAGGTCTACGTATCCCCGGAATCTCGAGTCCCACATAATGTATTTCGATTCCATAGAGTATTTGACAACTTTAAAATATCGTTGAACATAGAGAATTGTTCTCTTAAACATTGAGAAGTTCAATTTGATCGTGCTATAATATAACAACTTAGATTTATTTATCGAATGTCTATATGGTAGTTGAAAATAATTTTTTTTTTAACCACATGGTGAATCGGTAACTATCAAGTTTAATCCACGGGAGACCCAGGATCAAACCTCATTGCTGCCACTATAACACCAAGAGCATAACCAACCACCTGCAAGTCGGGTATGCTAAGATCCTATGATTTTAGCAAGAGCAGACCCAGCAGTCAGGGGGGGTCCGCCCCTCTAGCCGCCACCACAGCAGGTCACTGTACTCCATGAGATTTGAACTTTGGTCTCCCGAGCTTCGCCCGTTTGACTTACCGTTAAACCACACATCACTGCACGGTAGTTGAAAATAATTACATACACTTTTCTTTTTGTAGTTAAGGTGTTTCTTTGTAGGGTTGGGCTGGACAAATCTTAGCCAATGTGATCTTTCGATTTTTTGCATCCTTCGTCCAATCATTTTTTACCATGTGGCTTGTGTTGTCAGATTAGGTTTGGCTCAGGTTCGAGTATGAGACTGCACTAATATTTTTCCCACCCACGTTGAGCCTGTAGATGGTCTGCACAACATTTGAAGAACTAATGGAGAACTACGCCCTGTCACTGGGCTCACCTAGGACCAGGTCTCCGTCGAAGAAATTAGAGATCAATTTGACCTTGATGCCATTGGCGAATTCCCAATGGGTAACTGAATTCCTCTCTCTTTTACATACCAAAGGGCGAGCTAGAAAACCATATTCTTGACTAGAATACCTACAACGACACCACGCAGGGAATTCTTCATCCATACAATAAATGCAAATACCGCATCATTCACTGCTATATCAATCCTGAGAACATTCTCTTGGATGCAATTTTTTCCCCAAGATCTCCAATTTTAGACTGGCGAAACTAGTTAGCTGAAATTTTAACCAGATCCTCAGTGCCATGAGAGGTATGAGAGTGTACTTGGCTCAAAAATGGATTTCCTAGATGCCCATTATTTCCAAGGCTGATGTTTATAGCTTCGACATGACGTAGCTAGAAATAGTAGCCGAGCGCTGGAATTTGGATTAGCGTACCCTCGAGTTAATCGTTCTTCCCGACCTTGGTAGGGACTAAAATGAAGCTAGGAAACATAATGGACTTGTTAGTATCTATCCCACTTCTTCATCCTCTAGTTTGAACAAGTGTTCCATTGCTGGTGAATGTATTCAAAGAATTGAAAGTGTTGGTGAGAAGGTGCAGAGGCCTCACACTATTCATGGTGATGTCATGCTTGATAGAATTTCTTAGCAATCTTGCAAGTTCGTAGCGGTGGAATTATTGCATGGTGGGTAAGTTCATAGAATTTACTAAGGACCAATAAGTCTTTGATAAAAGAAATTAGGAGCTTATTGGTGTGGGTTAGCATCATATGGATTACACAAACTCCCGCATTTCGTCGGAGAAGCTCCCATCTGCCTTGTTGCAGTTGGTGTTCTAAAATTAATTTGACAAAACAATTAATTATCAACAAAGCTTGAAAAATCAATAGAGTCCTCAATTGGGTATTGTAGAGAATACAATCAAAGCCTCTAGAGTAACAAGGCCCCATTCTGGTATTTGTAGGATATTGTTTGATCACCATTGGAGTCCTAAATATAGGCGATATCTTTTTGTATTGGTGGATATTTAACCATCATAGGGATTGCATTTAAATCACACCAATTGTGTTCAAGGGCCCTCTTTGGGAATTCCCAAGGAATGCATTGAGAGCCAAACTTGAGAGGCAAACACTAATTTGTTTCGATACATAAAAGGATATGAAAAGGTAAGACATTTGCAGTATTGAAGGCTTGTTCTAACATTGCAAAGAATGCATTAAGAGCTAAAGACCTAACTGGAATTTTGAATAGAATATCAGGCCTTCTTGGGTATTTTGTGGAATGCATTAAGAGTTGAACAAAATAATGAATCCTTGCTCATTTGTGAAGGTTTAGGTTGGAGTATTGGCACTGAGGATCCCAGTCTCATCCAAGCCAAAAAGAGAAGGTGCCCATCCTATGACTTCTCCATTATTTTGTGAGATCAAGATGTTCAATCATCCCTCTTAAAATATAGTACACCCATTGATTTCCCCAAGGTCATATGAACCAAATGTCCATAACATCTTAGCTAGCTTCTGTATTGAGTAGATTGAGCTGAAGAAGTTGTCTCGTTCCTGTTTTGGGTCCTCAAAACCATGCTTTGAGATTGTAGTATATGCGGAAAGGTAGGGATCAACCTGTGGTGTGTCTTAGGGGAACCTTTTAGAGAAATTCACAGTCCCCCTTGACCTTGAGGGCACCCATGAGAAACCCATTATTTTCCATAGTGGATGGGTATCATAACACAACCAAAACTTATGTATGTGTTTCAATTTGATGGGGAAATTCGATCAAATCCTTGGGGTTTTTAGATTCAAGGCAATATTAAACAACCATTTTCACTTGCAAGTTTAGTGCTGACCGTAGCTCCAAATCATGGTTATTATTCAATGTCTCTTCTTATTTTTGTATGTTTTATCATAATCATTGGAATTTCCACACATGAAAACACATTAATACAAAAAATAAGAGTGAATTTATAAATATTGTACACATATAAGATCATTATATTTGAGGGATAAACAAATCAGTGGAATGTTTTGAAGACAAGGGGCTTCACTAAAGAGCAATACCATATCACGTGGGTTCATATTGGGGGATATATATTGAGGAATAAATGACATAATATATTGAGCATATAATAGGGAGTAAAGGTTTTATATTGTAGGTATAAAAAATGGAGCTCAAAGTTAATGAAAAATATAAAGGGGTATAAAAAATGTTAATGAAAAAATGGATACCTACAATATCTAGTGAAAGTAGGGGTTTTTTAAATTGGGAAGGTGTATTGAGTTTGTATCGGTATGGGGTTAAATAATGTTATTTTTAGAAGTATTTTCTAAGATGTTGTGAAATTAAGGGTATTGTTTATTATGTCACGAACACACATGATATGTTAGAGGTTCATTGAGTGAAAACCCCATGGTTTTGAATAACATCAAACATTTGAGATCAGTAGGTCAACTGGTCATAAATTGTAACAACCCCTAGTTGATTTTCCATGTAAATAAAATAAGACCAAGTTCATGGGACATGTACTCCAAGTTGAATAATGGGAAAACATTATAGTCGGAAGCACTTGTGGTTTATTAATGACTATGGAAATTGGTAAAGGCATTGACAAAGGAAAAGAGGCAATAATTGGCATTAATTATGAAAAGTAAAGCAAAATAGGAGAAAAGGAAGGTGAAGGGACATAAATATACATGCAAGGTCAATTAGGAAGAAAATGGCAGAAGCTGAAAGAAAAAGGAAAAAGGAAAAGAAAAGACTAGACATCAATGATAAAAAGGCATAAGAGAAACAAGTCACAACTTTTGGTCATTACAACTTTAGTCAATTCAATTTTGGTTCTCTCATTCTATGCTCTTACTCTCTCATACACTCTTGCACTGATACGTAAACTTCATGGATATTCCACTCAACAATTTGTCACAACAAATCTGAAAATATTATATTAAAAATCAAAGATTCTACACTATTATAGTTTTATTAAACTTTAAGATATGTAAACTTAATTGTAATTAGTGCATGCATGCGGATATAAATTATGTAGAAAAGTAGAAAATGACAAAACAAAATCACACACACACATAAGACATAAGATATTCTCTCTGGAAAACCCTTTCGGGAGAAAACCCGGTTGGAAGGTGAGGTCACTTCGCTCTTTGTCTGTCTAGAAATACGGTTACAAGTACAAAGAAGTAATGCATGTGGCCCATGAGTTGGTACAATGCATAGATCCTCTTTGTGTGCTCTACCTCCTATCTCTCCTAGCTATCTTTTCTCAGTTATGGAACAAAATGCTCTCAAAAGAATGGAATGCCTCTTCTTCCTAGTGGTCCAGTTATAACACAACTTGATATCCTACTAAGGGTTAATTTTGACTACATCAACTCTTAACTAGAGTTACAACATAGACTCTTCTAGATTATTTTACATCATAATCATGTGGCTAGCCCCTTCCATAAATAATGGGAGCCAACGCGATATCCTCCCAAACTATAGGTGTGAAAATAGGAATGTCAAATCCTTAGTGGCATAACTTTTGCATATGGACTCTAATTGACGCGATTCTTGCACCATTGGAAATATCTTTGTGTGTAGAATAGAAAAAATTGGTGCTACATCGACTTGACAAATTTTTACCCCCAAAAAACGTCATTTGATGCCTCAAAACACTCCCAAAAGGTTTCAAACTCCATTTCTCCAAATTGGGTCCTACTTGTAAAAATGGTCTCGTGTGCTGATTTATCTAGTTTTTCCACTTCAAATGCATCAATATCAATGAAAAAAAATATAATGATCTAATTTGTGTCACACCTCCCCATTTTGGGAGGATTTTAGTATCCAAAAGCTTCTATTAAATGAGGTGAGGAAATTTTTCCTCCACCTTCTCTCCAGTGTACCATTTAGCTTTGCGTGGAAGTTGTCCCTTCAATCCAATATGAAAAAGGTGATGTTGCCCCTTTCTTGTAGTTCTGGACCTCTTCTGCACAGCTGTATCTTTGGGAAACTATGCCTGAGCATCTAGTGCCAAATCCTCCACAGAAGGTAGGACATGTTCCACTTACTGATCTAGCATGGAAGACTCATAGAGTTTCAAATTCTCTACATTCACAACTAAGTAAATGCAAATATATGGTGGTAAATTGAGTCGATAGGCATTATCACCCACCTTTTCCAGTGTCTCAGAGGGACCATAGCTCAGATCCTTGATTTTCTTACCATGCCCCTGCAGCCTCTCCTTATTTAAGTGTAGCCATACTCTGTCTCCCACATTGAATGATTTCTTTGTTATATGTTGATCATGCCTCACCTTATACTTCTATTGTGAATTTTGTAGTGTTTCTTGTACATGTAGATGGATTTACCTGATATTCTCTATAATTTTTTCAACCCTCAAAGCATCTCATGTAAGATCTTCCATCACTCCTCCTTATTACCCATATTCAATATCCAAAGGTGAAGGTAGAAAATATCCAAAACAAGTCTCAAATGGAGATTTTCCTATAGAAGTATGGACTACTCTATTGTACGAATGTTGTATATATACCAGATTTTCATCCCAGGTCTTCAAATGCTTCTGGTTGAATCCCCTTAGAAGCTGCACCAAAGTCCTGTTGACTACTTTTGTATGCCCATTTGTTTGTGGATGGAATGTTGTAGATCTCTTCAACTTCATGTCCATCTTCTCCCACAATGTAATCTAGAATGCACTTGCAAATCTTGTATCCCTGTCTGAAATGATGCTCCTTGGTATCGCAAAGTACACCCAGACCTATCCAAAGAACAAGTTTTCTGCTTCTTTCCTGCTGATGGTATTTTTACTAGGCATCAAAGCACACATTTTTCTGAGCCTATCAACTACCATGAACATGTAGTCATGTCCCTTCCTAGTTGTTGGTAAACCTCCCACAAAGTCCATGGAAATGATTTCCCAAGGACGAGTAGGTACATGTAAGCGGTGATATAGACTTTGTTTCATGTTGCTAGGCTTTTTAGTACAACAAAGCATGCATCCTCTCATGAATCTAAGCTACCTGCTCTTACATCTTGGGACAATACCCATACATTTGCAAGTTAGCCACGATATTCCCTGCACCAAAGTTCCCTACAACCTTAGAGGTGTGAGCCTCTCTAATCAACGACAAATTCCCACCTTTAGGAACACATAGCTTATTCAACTTGAAAAGTAACCCATCCTGATCCAGGAGGATCCTCAAATGTTTACATGTTCTGGTTGGCCTCAGATACATCCAACAAAGTCCAGCCAAAAAATAACTCACATGGATTTTTGTAATGCAAAGGGAATGAAGTTCATATGTATTCATAAGCTTGGAAAATATTCTTGTTGGTATTTGGGAAAAACGGCTATGTAAAATGATTAACATATGAGATAAGATTCTCATAATAATGTATTTTTTTTAATTAAAAAGAGATTATTGGAACAAAGCCATGTGGGCTTGCAATCCCTAGTCTCAAGGATAGTCCCGTGGAGCAAGTTGAGATCCTTAAGGATGGTTAAGAGATTTGTTCCAACCAATTCTCTTGAGACATGCCAAGGTCGTAATCAAAGGGGATCTTGAGAGATATTGTCTCCATAAAAATATTTAGGTGGTTTAGATGGAGAGCCTTTCAAAACCCTTCTTGGGAATCAAGCAAAGGAGAAGAGAGCTTGTGGAGAGCTTCTTCAAGGCTTATTGATTCATGGAATTTGTAAAGGAGAAGTAGATTGTAGGTCTACTTATTTTTCCCTTTTTACTTCAAGAATCAATAAATCAGGTTAATGGGATTCATGAACCTGGAGAGGTAGCTAGGGAGGTTCTGGTGAACTCCGTTATCAAATTGTCTGTGTCATGCCTCTATCTTGATTGCTTATTATAGTTTGCAGATATTTTGTTTGTATGTCTTTAAGCAATTATGATAATGAATATTGTAAGCCAATTTTCCATTATGTTTTAGTGGAGAATTGAGAGATGAATTGAATTGAAATATGAATTAGTAGCTAGGGCACTAATTTCATATCAGGTGGTATCAGAACCTCAAGATCAAAGGTTGTTTCTGTGGATTGTTAAAGGAAAACCATGGGCAAAGGATCGAAGCAATGAGATGGACCAAGATTGGTGGATCTATGGCTAAGCACTTGTGAAGCAATCATTGTTAGAAGCACCTTCGGTTGGTGGATATGAAGTTCGATTGGTGGATCTGCATGATCTTGTTGGGTCGTTGGCAGAGATTGCATGGTATCTAGTAGTGTTTCTGTGGCATTGTGGAATTTCTTCAATAAAAAACAAATTTTCCTGTGGTGCCTAATATGTCTTCGTGGTCTATACGTTTTAATGGAATTGTGTCAGTATCGAAGATTTCATCCGGTGATGAAGGGTGGCTTGATGTATCATCATTAACTGCGTGTTGTGTGGAAGTGATGAACTACGTGTTGTGTGCTGCAGAACTATGTGCTGCGTGGAAGATGTCAATATATCCTCCTTCAAATCATTTGAAGCAATGATCGTATAACTTATATTGTGCTGATATGATCCATTTGAGTTTCTATTTTGGATGGCCAAAATCACATCAAGATCATATTTTGGGTGGCTCCAATCAATGATCTGCTAGATCTTCAATTTATTGTGCTCAGAAGACATTATATGGGTCACCCTTCAACGCAAAAGAGGTATCGCTCAATTCAGTAAGTCAGTTTTACAAATGTAGATCAAGTTTATTCCCTTGGAGATGCACCAACAAAATATTACTGGCAATAATTGTCGAAATGGTTGTCTTTCCTCCTGCACAGGAATTTTGTTTGGTTTATATGGTAGACCGGGATTGGATCTGAGCAGCATGGTTAATTTTCTGACAGATCAAATATTTTTCCCAATAGATCTAAGGGTAACCAAGGATAAAATCCTACCTATGAGGTTTTGCTGAAGAAGTGCAGTCACAGGCCAAAGGCCTTGATGCAAGAAATGATGAAGACCAATTTCTGCCTACAACTGCCCAAAAATGTCATGGCAAAAACAATTGTAAGAGATACTTTGCAAGAGGTTGATTCTGCATACATGCAGTGCATGTACAAGTTCAGAACATGACCATCATTTGCTATGGAGTTTTCAAATCGATTGATGTGGAGCTTTCGAATTGATGAAGGGGAAAAAAATCTTACAGAATGTTTTCTTCTCGTTGTTGTGGAGTAAAAGGTAAAAATTTAGTTTTGATACGATGCACTGGAAGAGAGTTACACAGAGGTCAATATGAGTATAAATGCAGCATAACTTGAATGTTGCAACTGGTATTTGGATGTAGAGATAGGCAATAACGATGCACATCTAGGGAATTTGGACCCCTATATGTGATTTGGTTGTTGTGCATAGATACATTGAGGAAACTCCTTTGTTAAAGGTCGAATTCCTCAATCAGTAAAGGGATGTGATAGAGAACATTTTGCCAGTCGAACCATTGTTGGTATCTACACAAAGGAGCTTGGATCTCCATATTGTGTGACAATGTTGTGAGTATGTGTCTTCTGTTACATTGCTGCGGATTTGATCTCGTGGTTACAGATGTTGTGGTAATCTGGGCAGAGAGGAATGTCCATCCTTTTCATTTTGAGGGTGACTAATTTGCTTGGTCCATCCATGTGGCTTTGAATATCTTGAGAGGCTGGTTTGGTTTTCAGCGAGGGTTACACCCAAACTAGTGGAGAGAAATTCCCTATTTATGCCCAGTTGTGAATTTTGAGTATAGTGTAAAGAATTCATATATGGGAAGAGCATAGATTTGCTCATGAAGTTCTGGGAGTTTTAAGGCTGGGCTGGTGCCTGTTCGTGGTTTCAGGCTCAAGAAAACACGCAGTGAACATGGGAATTAAATCCCACACTGAAATGATATCGACATCTTAGAAATGAACAATGGCTTGCAAAAAGTCGGTTGGGTGGCTCCTCGGAAGGGCATCCATCATGGTAAGATCGATTATGTGGAGGTGGATCGTGTGCCCATGACTCATTGTTGAACGAGTGAATTGGTCGGTGGTGCCTTCATGCAAGAGTCCGAGATCGAGATCCACGTGTCTATAGCCATGGGCAACGATGTAAAGCAAGAAGAAGTGGTCGAAGGCAACCTTTGAGTTCATTTTGTGCAGAACGAGGTTGGGCGATTGGATCAATCCCACGCCTGGAAACTTCTGGAAAGCTCCAGTATTCAATTGAACGCAATCTATTCAGAAAGCGTAGTGTTGCCTCACTGGAAGGTGAAAGATGTCCCGAATCTGGTGGTGACGTGGCAAGGAATTTCCTACGAAGCCCTTCACTTAGAGCTCTTGCAGGATCTTCTAAAAATCATAGGGAGATTCGTTCATAGGAAATGGAAAAGTCGATGGTAGTTGTGCTGGCGTGACGATAAATGCAGTGAAATCCTAAACGTAATTTACGGGATACTATTCAAATTGGGTGGATAAGTCCATGAATTTCACACGTCCATCTTTGACAGATGAGATTTCTATAATTCTTGCACAACAGCTGGGAGTCCAGAGTGGGATCCCTTCACACTTTCCTCTATGGAGTTTCATTCTGAAGGATATCCGTCTAATAGCTGTGATTGAGATGGATATGGAGAAGTTACACATCAGACAACAAGTGTTGTTGGGCCATCTGAGGACTGCTCATCTCCCAAGGTTTCCACAAATCTTATGGCTTTAGTATGTGTTGCTGGAGATAATGTAGCTTATGAACAAATCTTACATAGACCTCAGAAGACATGGTATACCAATTTTCTGACTCACTCTTTGCCACCTAAGATGTCCAACTTCATTTTGTAGAAGATGAAAGTAATGTTGATACTCTCAAAACGTTTTTATTGCTTAGTAGTGTCATCTTTTCTAAAATATAAAGTGTTTTATATGGCCATCAAGGGGATTTGTAGCCACTCTAAGGTGATGAGAAATTGAGAGGCATTATGCCTAAGTTTTTGTAATGGGTTTTTTAATCATCATTATGTAGTCGATTTGAAAGAAGAAATTTTCCTAAACCATCTTGGAAATTCCATGTAAACTTGTCCAATGAGTACTTTATAAACTCTTGGAAAGTAACTCGCTTCACTGTAAACTCAATAATGTCAGCTACAAATGCAATTAATGGTTTCATCGTTCAAGTGCCGAAGAACAGAGGTGAAGCAGACAATGGTAGCATACAAGCCTTCCTCCCTACATCAAGACAACTACCATAGCATACCCACTCACATTTTTATCCACTTCAAAGGGTCGCTACAAGTTTGGTAATGACAGAATTAGTGTTTGGATGATTTTCTTATTTAGCTCTTTTAAAATCGTTTGTTGACCTTTTCCCCTCTATAAACGCTTACCAATTGTTGTTATGGCATGGAGTGATGTTGCTACTGCTTAAAATGAGGCTATGAACTTCCTCAGGTACTATGCTGCCCCAATCGAACTCCCGACCTCAGAAACATTAGCAGCCACTGGCCATTCATGATGGCATTCATCTTGGAAGGATCTATCTTCAATTCTCCTCCACCGATCACATACCACAAATACACCAAGGACTGTTGCACAAACTCACACTTCTTAAGATTTGCTAGCAACTAGTGTTTCTTTAATGATGCCAGCACTTGTGTCAAATGTGACATATGCTCCTCCCTGGTAGCACTATATACTATTATATCATCCAAATAGACAATAACAAACGAATCTATAAAATGGCACGGTACATCATTCATTAATCTCAAAATGTAGTTGATGAATTACATAGGCCAAATGGTATGACTAACCACTCATACAAACCTTTTCTGGTTTTGAAAGCGATATTCCATGTATCTTCTTCTTGGACTCAAACTTGTTGATATCCAGACTTCAAGTCGAACTTGGTGAAGTACTTTTCTTGTTTCAACTAATCTAGTAGGTCATCTATCTTAGGTAGGGGGAATAAGTTCTTGAACCTGATTTTGTTCAACGCCTTGTAATATATACACATCCACCGAGTCCCATCATTCTTTGGCACAATGATGATGGATGACCCACATGGTGATGTACTCAGTTGAATGAAACCATGTTCCAGCAGATGTTGCAACTATTTCTTCACCTCACTTGCTTCTATAATAAACTACCTATACAACCCAATATTTGGCAATGGGGAGTCTGGAAATAGTTGGATCTCATGCTCCACTTCTCTCTTAAGTGATAACCCTTTAGGATTTCATAACACATCCTTCTATGCCTGTTAGGATTCTAAGAAACTCTCCTAGGTTATAGCTCAGAGATGCCTGGTAACATATAAATTCAACTATTGTTGCAAGGTTTAATGGAAGGAATGATGGTTTGGTTCAAGCCAGATAACCACTTCTACTCTGTTTCACTCCAGACATGCATGAACACCCTCAGACTACAAGGCTTTAGACCACCAATGCTCATAGTCTTAGATATTTAAGTGAATATGGAGAATACTAACCACACCAACAGATACACAAGACCATGTGATGGCCGGCTGCAACCAGTACAAAAACCTACAAATCTAATCCATTAATGCAAAGACAGGATGATAGCTCTCTTACATTAGATAGAAATAAACCTGAGCAACCTATTCAATGATGCATTCGAGATTCTAACACAGAGATAAGATGACAGTTATCTAGTCCTAAACATCAAGATATCAAGAACATAGCATATCAAGCACAAGCTTAGAACAGAGGAAAACAGACAGTGAGCAATTAACAACAAAAAAAGCTTATATTTGTTGAAAATGAAGATGAGACGCTGCAAGTGACAAGGTGTCTACAGTCTCCAGAAGTTGAACCTTACATCAAATGCCAACCTTGATTACATCTTGCTATTGGATATTTATAAGTTTTCATTACAATGGCACTTGGCCGTTTAGGTATGGAGGGGTCATAATTGACCACGAACTGCATTAAACTACCTGATGGAGTCTCTGAACGAGGTTGCTTGCTTCAGTGGGTGAATCCGATCTGTTTAGGTGTTGTGTTGTCCTTTAGGCGGTTGGAGTGCTCGTGCCAGTGGAGTCCATCACTGATAAATTCAGTTACAGAGTCGTGATGTGTCATTTTCTCCTTTGGCCACGCTTTATGTTAAATATGGTTGTTGGGGATATTACTGTAACGGATGCTGGTAGAGTTTCTCATCTCCTTCTTTGGGAAATAGGATGGTCATAGGATGTGGAATGTATGGGTAGGTGGACGATTTGGGTGAGCGAGAAGAATGACTGTCGAATCGGGGAAATGAATGGCAGAGATGGCTCAGTGGATGCTATCGGCCGAGGTGGGAGTGGGGTGTGTTAGGGCCATTGGATCTTCAATAGACAGATAGGACAGTCATCAGGAAATGGAGTTGCACAGGCGTTTAACGGGTGAGGGTGGTTTGGTCGGGTGGTAACGGTTTTCATCGCACCACTTTCGGGTGCTAAGTGGTAAATTCCCGGGGCCGAGCGATTCCACTCAATGATCGACACGTAGCAGTGGATGAGAGAGAAAAACCGCTCTCATCGTGCACTATTGCTTGATCAAGTTAACGGTGCGATGTATGCAAAGACCATCGAATTGGGAGGAGATGCATCTGATGGTGAAAATTGGTCAAGCAAGTCACCTTTATCGGGTGTGATGTGGGTCGTTAGATTATCGGAGAATGATCAATGGTGGGAAAGTGATGAGGGGTTTATGAGCACGTGAGGGCATATGGGTAAGGTTTTATGGTTGGTTTGACTTTGTGCTTAGAGCTGCGGCCAAAAGCGACTTTGTCGGATTTTAGAAGGTTTATTTAGGGAATGGGAAAGGTTTAGAGGTAAGCGGGGTGAAGGAAGAAAGGGAAAAGTGACCAATGTGAGACCCCTTTGAACACCACCAAATAGACCATGCTTCTTTTTGACCTTAGAATGTCAGCGCTGTATAGCAAAGCTAACACTGGCTCCTTCTAGGGATGAAAGCCTCCCTGTGAGGTTTCAAGAACCATAGACCACTGCCCTTCATACAAAAATGAGATCAGGAATACTTCCTAGTGTTCCATTGGGCATGGAGTCTAATTAATCCTACACTAAAGCTTGTAAAAAGAACATATTTACAATGTTGAGGCCTAAAGACCTCAATTAACATAAACTTTCAAAAACCGCCCATTGACTGGGCCATCAAAAACTGTTTCTCCTTCCATACTTTGCAGCAAGAAATTGTTGTTCCCCTGAACCTGAGCAATGACAAAAGGTCTAGTCCACAAAGCATCTAACTTCCCATGATTTCCTTTCTTTTCCTTCAGTGCATCCCATGGAGAAAATAGTCACCATACTGAGAATTGACCCTATTTACATTTCCATGAAAGGTTTCTTTCTCTTGGTCAATGTGCATGTAAGCCAATTCATCAAAGACTTGCAAAAGCCTGTTGATTTGATCACCTACCTCAAAAATTTTAGGGCATTTGACCTTATCAGGTAGATATGGTTTATATTTCACCCCTTTCTGTATGCTCTCATCCTTGGATGTTTTTCGTGGAAGCTTTTGTACACCTGCTGAATAATAAGGGTTGTTGTGTACTCGGCTGTGTCATTTGTGGCCTGAATAATTAATATAAATGGTGAATCAACGTATTCTTGTGTGAGGGACATAAAGACTTCACCTAATCCTGTAGGTTTCTTAGAAAAAACCCCATCAAAGAAGGTGTCCCAAATCTGTGGGCCTTCTTCCTTTGTGATTTGGCAAACTGACTTTTCAGAATGTGTGGAGGCCAACTGGGTGGGCTTCGTAATATCAATATTGGGCTTATCCATGTCAGCCTTGGGCATTGAATTATGGTTGGCCCCAGTGCCTAGGGGGCAATTATGAGGGATTTTATCTTGAACAGATAGAGGAACATAAGATGATGGGCAGCTAACTTCACATTTTTTATCACTAAGCTGAGAATAACAGTTGGTTGGTCATTTTGCAAATTCACATAGTCGGTGGAAGCTTGGATGGTTTTAGGCTCAAGATCCTCAAGGATAGATTTCTTGAGGGACTCATTCTTCACTAGTTCAATCAGAGGCATGGGTATTCTTGGCTTCTGAATTTCTGATTGAAAACTGAAAGAAGAAGGGGAATTTTCAAGGCCTCTTACCTCTATAGCTAGAACTTTGAGGATGATGGCATCAACTGCAGGTTGCTTCTGCTTATTAGCTTGTTGTTCTACAGGGACAACAACTTTATAAGAAGGATCTTCTTTAACATTATCCATCATAGATCTCAGATCATATTGGTGCTGATCGACAGTTTGTAGAATAGCTTCACCATCCCGTTCTTGGTTGATCTGACCATTGAATAATGACTTCTCATAGGCAGCTTTGGTTAAAAAAGGGGCACTGCCCTTGTCTTCCATACCATGGATCTCATCATCTTCTTCAAACTGCTCTTGTTCCATGACTGTATTCTAAAAAAGGGTCTTAACCCTTTGGTCTTCATTTGCATCTTTGTTTCTTTGCAAAATCTGCGACTGATCATTTTCTCTTCTATATGGATTTGGGTTTCTAGGAGTAAACGTATTAGGAGCCCGTCCTTTCCCTAAATGTTGCTCAACCTTTAGCTTGGAGATCTCAAAGGCCAATGACTCTATCATCTTGGTCATTTTGTCTATCTTGGGGTCTGAAGATGAAGAATATTCACCCCTCGGTCTCCTTCGATCAGCATGTCCTTTGAGTTTCTATGTAGCCATGATATTGGATTCTACCTCCAAGTATTCATCCTGCATTTCATCCAGAGAAGCACATCTTCTTTCTCTCAACAGAAGGCAGAAATCAGAATCAAAGGCATTGGAATAGGTGAGTTTGGCAGAGGTGGGGGTAGGATTCACTTCAGCTGGTATCTTGCCATACATATGATTTAATCTTTTATTAAAGTCAGACAATGACTCCCCATTTTCCCTTTTCAAGTTGCCAAACTCAGTATGGTAGTATAGCAGGTCTTTCTTATCTCCCCAATGCTTTAAAAACACATCATCGAAATGCTTCAATGTCTGCTATAGACCTAGGGGTTAGCTCTCTGAACCACTTTCTAGCCTCTCCATCAAAGCTTTGGACAAATACTCTCATCCACACATTATCTTCACTGATATCTAGGTTATCAACATAGCTATAAAAAGACTCAAGGTGTTCTTCAGCTATTACTCCCTCTGTACCAGTGAACTTAGGCATGCATTTCTGATATTCTCCTGCAGGCATGGCATTCAAAGGAATAGGCAGGACTAGGGGTCCATACCTAGCAGCTATGATTCTCTCCATTTTGGTGGGCACTTGTGGACCTGCCATGACTGGGGTAGATGGAAGGGTGCTAGCAGTTTGAAAGGTATGGAGTTGAGAAATGACTAACAGGGCTAAAGGAATATGATGGACTGGGAGGGAGGTTTGCTTTGGACTGAGATTCAAAGGGGAACTTATTGAAGAAGGAGCTTTATGAATCTCTGAGAGTATTTCTTCACTGATAGTGCTAGGCTCTATATTTTCAACATGTGCATGCTCAGTTACAAGCCTCGCTGGTAGAGATACATAAGATTGTTTCGGCTTACCTGATCCTGATACTCCCTTTTGTGATGTCTTTCTCTGCTTGACAATCTTCTCAGGGTCAGGTACTGGGTCAGCTCGTGATTTCTGAGGATTTCTCAGAGTATGTCTCACAAACTGAGCCAGAACTGTGATGTGGAGTCGCCAAAAGGTTAGTCCTCTAGTAGAGTCGTCAGATAGATGATTACAACCAGAAATGTGTCAAGAATTTGTCTATCATCAAATTTGGATCTGTGTCATTCTCCTAGGGAAGCTGAGCTTCAATCTCCTCTCCCCGGCAACGGCGCTAATTATGTTAGGATTCCAAGAAACTCTCCTAGGTTGTAGCTCGGAGATGCCTGGTAACATATAAATTCAACTATTGTTGCAAGGTTTAATGGAAGGAACAATGGTTTGGTTCAAGCTAGATAACCACTTCTTCTCTGTTTCACTCCAGACATGCATGAACACCCTTAGACTACAAGGCTTTAGACCACCAATTCTCACAGTTTTAGATATTTAAGTGAATATGGAGAATACTAACCACACCAACAGAGACACAAGACCATGTGATGGCCGGCTACAACTAGTACAGAAACCTGCAAATCTAATCCATTAATGCAAAGACAGGATGGCAACTCTCGTGCATTAGATAGAAAGAAACCTGAGCAACCTATTCAGTGATGCATTCAAGATTCTAACACAGAGATAAGATGACATTTATCTAGTGCTAAAAATCAAGAGATCAAGAACACAGCATATCAGGCACAAGCTTAGAATAGAGGAAAATGGACAGTCAATAGTTAATAGCAAAAGAAGCTTGTATTTGCTGAAAATGAAGATGAGATGCTGCAAGTGACAAAGTGTCTACAGTCTCCAGAAGTTGAACCTTATGTCAAATGCCAACCTTGATTATATCTTGCTCCTGTATATTTATAAGTTTTCGTTACAATGGCACTTGGCCGTTCAGGTATGGAGGGGTCATAATTGACCACCAACTGCATTTAACCACCTGATGGAGTCTCTGAATGAGGTTGCTTGTTTCAGTGGGTGAATCTGATCTGTTCAGGTGTTGTGCTATCCTTTAGGCGGTTGGAGTGCTTGTATCGGTGGAGTCCATGACTGATAAATTCAATTACAGAGTCGTGCTGTGTCCTTTTCTCCTTTGGCCATGCTTTATGTTAAATATGGTTGTTGGGGATATTACTGTAACTGATGCTAGCAGAGCTGGTCATCTCCTTCTTCGGGTAATAGAATGGTCATAGGACGTGGAATGCATGGGTAGGTGGACGATTTGGGTGAGCGAGAAGAATGACCATCAAATCGAGGAAATGAATGACAGAGATGGCTCGGCAGATGCTATCAGCCAAGGTGGGAGCGGGGTGTGTTAGGGCCGTTGGATCTTTAGCAAACAGATTAGACAGTCATCGGGAAACGGAGATGCACGGGCATTTAACGGGCGAGGGCCGTTTAGTCGGGTGGTAACGGTTTTCATCGCACTGCTTTTGGGCACTAAGTAGTAAATGCCTGGGGCTGAGTGATTCCAATCAATGATCGACACATACTAGCAGATGAGAGAGAAAAACTGCTCTCATCGTGCGCTATCACTCGATCAAGTTGACGGTGCGATGTCTACGAAGATTGTCGGATCAGGCGGAGATGCATCTGATGGTGAAAATTGGTCGAGTGAGTCACCTTTATTGGGTACGATGTGGGCCGTTGGATTATCGGAGAATGATCAACGGCGGGAAAGTGTTGAGGGGTTAATGAGCACATGAGGGCGTATGGGTAAGGTTTTATGGTTGGTTTGACTTTGTGCTTAGAGTTGGGGCCAAAAGGGACTTTTTCGGATTTTAGAAGGTTTATTTAGGGAATGGGAAGGGTTTAGAGGTGAGCTGGGTGAAGCGAGAAAGGGAAAAGTGACCAATGTGAGCCCCCTTTGAACACCACCAAACAGACCATGCTTCTTTCTGACCTTAGAAAGTCAGCGCTGAATAGCAAAGATAACAGTGCCCATAAAAAATCCTCCAATTTTTGTTTTTGTTTCTTAGTACACCCCTCAAAGGATCCCTTACCTCTTATTGACTCCACTTCAGGCTGTATTTCTCTTAAAATGAATAAAATATACTTCTTGCTGGAACTGATCAATTTCTTGGCTTGGTCGGCACTTACTAATGAAATTTTCAATTTTTCTTTGTGTGCATTGATGATGAACTATTTTCCATCCTTGATGACCTTGTTCTAATTGGATTTCCTCATGAATATTGCATCTCGCATGTATAGGTATGGACTCTCAAACACGACTCCACATACATCAAGGGGAACCACATCTAGATCTACTTCATCAACAAAATCAACACTAATAGCAAATCTAATTTTACACTGTTTTGTTACCTTCAACTCTACATCCTTATATACCCATCCCAATGGATATTGTTTTGAATGATCACAAAATTCCATCCCCGACTTCTTGACCAACTCTGCTGCAATGAGATTCGCCTACAATCCATAGTCAAATAGAGGATCAATCATTGTCTTCATGACCTGTATGTTTATATGAACGAGTTTGGTCATTTCTTTCTCTTCCTGTTGTTGAAGGCTACTCAATTTAATCTCCTTCTTCATTGATGTACAAATTATATTCTCTTCCATGTCTGAGTTGCTTTCAACTTGGTTGCTAGAATCCATGGCCATGAGATTCTCCTTCTTGTTATATTTCTTATTTTTCTTTTGGGTATATCTTTGGATGCAACTTTCAACACTTCTCCTCTATATGTCCATCAATATTGCAATGGTTACAGTGGTTGCTAGGATCTTTCTACTAGTGTGTTGTGGCTACTGCCTTTTTATCTTTTACCCATTTTTCTTCTCCTCCCCTTCCTTAGAATCTTCTTCTTGTCCCTTCTTCTTTAATCCACTTGATCGCGCTCTTTTCAGACCTATTTTTTCTAGGTGTTGTTCCTATACACAAGCCTCATACACTAATTTGGGCTTGAAAAACATCACGTGCTCACGCAAATGGCGGTGTAGACCCCCCAAATACTTTAGGAGTACATCGGGGTTTTTTGGAGCGATACCCAACATTATAGCCATCTTATTGAATTTTATGGTGTACTCATGCATGCTTTGGCCTGAATTTTGCCTGAAGTAATGCCACTAGATCCACTGGTCCTCTACATACCCAATGGCATAAAATTGTGACTTAATGAGGGTTTTGAAATCCTCCCACTTAGTCATTGGAGGTTCTCCCTCCATCCTCAGGGTTTCCATGTGGCTCTCCCACCAAGTCAGTGCATGGCCCTCTAATTTTAGTCAAGCGAATGAGATCTTTTGCCCTTCCTTGATATGATGAATAGTGAAATAAACTTCCAGTCGCTACAACCAGTGGTTCAGCTTCAAAGCATCAATCTCGCCATGGTATGACTTGATATTGACTTTTTCTTGATGACACTGGAACTAGGTTGATCTTTTATAAGTTCTTTCTTCAGCTAATTTTCCGTGTCTTATTGATCTCCTGATCCACCTTCTGATTTGTTTTTTAGATTCGAACCCCCATATTCTCCAAACATCCCCATCTTATTTCTTAGGACTTCCATGAGGAGGTTTGCATTGCGGTTTATATCGTAACTTGTTACTCGAGCTGTGGAAACCTCACCTCTATAGGATCACACGGTTCATTTACAGATTCGTTCGCCATGATTAGGGTTTTACAATTTTGGACCCTGTCTACCTAGATCCCCTACAAATATCCACAAATACCCAAAGAAACCTACTTTGATACCAAACAATCCATAAACTATCGTGGATATTCCACTAGACAGTTCATCACAACAGATCTGAAAATATTACGTTAAAAATATGATATTCTACACTATTATAGTTTTTTTAAACTTGAAGATCTGTAAACTTAAAGATAATTAGTGCATGTATGTGAAAGGTATTCCTTTTTTCGTAAATAATCTATCTCAGTCTAGAAAAGGGTTAAACTTATACTAAGTGGATGTATTTTCATTTACTTTAACGAGTTTGAAAAGACAAAGTGCTCGACATTTTTTTCATGTTTAGGGAGTCTGAAAAGAGTTGAAAGAGAACTCCTCCTGGAGGAATAGTGTTATAAAGGATAGCAACTAGTTTAGATCATGATGGAACTGCTCAAAACATGCAAAGGTCAAAATATTGGCTAATAAGACCACTCATCACTGTTGTTCCTCATGAAAGGTTAAAACAACTAAGTGAAAGTGTATGATCTGCGAAGAAAATGGTGATGATGGACCGAGAAAACCAAGCCTCATCTGGAAGAATTAGGTTGATAAAAATGGCAATCGAGAGAGGTAAAATGAAAATGGTTTCATTTTTACACAGGCTTGAAACATGTGGAAACTATGCTTGAGAATACTTGAGCATGGTTTCATTTCTTCACAAGCTTGAAACAGGGGAAAAATTGTGCTTGAGAGTGGTTTCATTTTTACACAAGATTGAAACATAGAAAAACAATGCTTGAAATAAGTTTGCATGCCCCCAACATAATGACTCAATTCTTGGCACAGGCCCCCCATGCTTCATTTCATTCACCTAAGTAGACTATTGGTTACTAATAGGAGGATGGAATGAACATTCATTTATGAGATCAAGTGAAATATTTGAATGGGAATTTACAAGATCCAATCAAAAAAATGAATTGAAAGGGGATCTATTTAATTTTTTAATGAGCTTGACAGAGGAAAAGAACTATGCTCACTCAAACCTTGTTTCATTTTTTAAGGATCTTGACACAAGACAAGGATCTCTGCTTTGGGAACCTTGTTTCATTTTTTTAGGAGATTGACACAAGAAAAGAAATTCTACTCCAGGTCCTTGTTTCATTATTTTGGATCTTGACACAAGAAAAGGAGCTCTTCTCCGGGAACCTTGTTTCATTTTTTAAGGAGCATGACACAAGAAAAGGAACTCTGCTGCAAGACCTTGTTTCATTTTTTAAGGAGCTTGACACAAGAAAAGGAACTATGCTCTGGGACCTTGATCATGACCTATAGAAGGCCATGGATTCCAAGAGGTTCCCATCAAAAGGGAGACAAATGTTTTGGAAGGGATACATATCAAGGGATCCAAGGGAAAGATTAGGTGCAAGTGCTCCCAGTACATTATGCACTACATCACCTAGTAGATCATCAGTAGATGTGGGCATGGAATACGTTACCACATAATTAATCTATGGGAGGTGAGATACCTCTTACATATAATGAATGTATAGGGAAGTTGGATGATTGGAAGTAAAATCAAGACCAACAAATGAAACCTGATCAATGGTCGCAATTCTCCCATCATGCAGGAAACATATCACTAGAAAGAGTGTGGACATGAAAATGTTCATTGCATAAACATAGTCTCGCCCCAGGAGAAAATTTAAATCCAAGGGGCCTGTGACTACAATAACATTAATACATACAGTTTTTCCTGCAAAAGTAATAGGACAATGAGGAAGGATCCCTAAAGGTTGACTGCCTCTTCTATTGAAAGCCAACAAATTATGGGTAACAAGAACAAGTTGCAAAGAACTAAAAGCTTGCCAAGTGTTTGAGGACAGAATACTAATAGATTCACCTTCATCTATGACTATGCTAGGTATGGGCACATTATAATCTTTTACTATGATTTAGAATGCCGCATAAGGAGGAAGACGATATCCTACCAATCAACTCCATTCAAAGGAGGTGACCATACTACTTGGAGGGGGTGACATGGGAATGAGAGAACTACCCCTTTGTGTTATGGGAATTGGAGAAATTCTCCCCTGTGCTATGGGAATGGGAGGATTTCCCCTTTGTGTCATGGGAACAAAAGGATTTTTTCCCTGTGGCATTATAAAGAGAAAATTCCCTCCCAATTCATTAGAACCTGAAGAAATGAGCAAAACCTGAGTGGTATGAGACTCACTCTCTACCAGAAATGTATGATCAACAGATGATGGAATTGAGTCAACCATTTTCTCTACCAATAGTTTGTCAGGAAAATACTTATGGGATTCACATTCAGGGAGAGTGGGATTGGCTAGATTCAGATTATCATCAATCACTTCAGCAAATAGTGGAGGATTGGGAGACAACTTCTAATAACCAGCCGGAAGACGAGGTTGAGAATTTGTAAGATTTTCCAACACTTTTGAGGCTTCATCCATATAAGGCCAAAGGTGAATGGGATGATTCGCTTCACATAAATTATGGGGAAACTTAAATTTACCCTTCTTCCCATTTACCTTACTATCACTATTTGGTGGTTTATCACTACCATGATCTCCATAGGCTAACGACAAAGGCTGATGTGATCCTGTGGAGAAAACTTCTAACACTTATGGAATATGAGGACACTCTCTTAGAATGTGATCACCCTTACAAATCATGCAAGTGAATTTCACTTTACGAGTTTTTGAAGGTTTCTCAACATCAGTTGCATCAGTGGAAATGGTTTCTTAGTTGTCACTTTGCTTATTTTGCTCCTTCTTAATCTTCTTATCCACCTGGTTACTAACTTTGATGATTTCACTAGACGAAGAGGAAGAAGAGGAAGAAGGTCGAATAAATGAAGAAGGCAAAGGGTCAACATTAGGATCAACTTGTTCAAGTGGAGGATTACTCTGTTGAGAAGTGGTTTGGACATTCAGAACTAAGGAGGTTGAAAATAACCAAAATGGTAAACCAATGGTAAATCCGGGGAGTAGCACCAATATTTCAAAAAGGAGAACAAGAAACAGGATGCTTGTCAGATAGGTTTCCTTGAGTAGTGGACTTGAGAACCATCGTCACTAGTCTCAACCTAAGATCCACTAAGGAGTTGTTCCATGGGGAGGATGTTATTCCATGTTCAATTAAATGATCTTAGAAATTAAAGACACAAAATAAAAATAAAAATAGGGGTAACTAGGCAAAATGGTTTACCAAGTAACTGTGAACTATAATATACCACCTTGGTGAACCAAGGATTTACATATGGGCAGACAATCCCCATGAATGTTGTGTTCGATGTATCACAATGACAAGGTGGACTACTAGGTTACCTATGGCGGGATATAAACATATAGGAGACTTCTAAAATATACCCGAAGGTATGTGGAAGTGCAGTCCATAGTAGTGTTATCTAATGAATAACCATTCGATGAGAGTGTTCCCATATACTTGTCATGCGTGGAGCGCCATTCAATATACCTGAAGGTACGTGGAGAATGATCCTATAAACTTACCTATGTGGAACAAGATATCACCCTCAGATTGTAACACTGAAAAGAAATGGTAGCTCCTACATTTAAATACTATAGAACACATCTCTAGCATAGACCTCAAGATGTGTGCCGTTAAGTTTGAAATGCTCCTTAGGTTAATTGAGTGAATTTTATAAGCTTATGTTGCATTATGTTTTGTTTCAAGGCTCAAAGTGCGATGTCACCTAAACACACCTATGATGCAACTAATATGATAAAAAATTCTTTTCATTTTCCTTTTAACAATGAAAGCCCTAAATAAGTAAGGGAAGAAGAAATCAATCAACAAAGCATAAGCAATTGATGCAAAAATCGATTTCCTCAACTTCACTATTCCAGTCAAAATCAAATCCATATATGCAATGAAAATAAATGTTTTTCTTTTTTTTTAATGTTTCAAATGTAATGAAAAAATAAACTGAAACAAGATTATTGATAAAAGAAATCACACAGAATATGAATATAATATAAATTTCTTCAATTCAATCAACAATCAAGTTCAATGTTTACAAATGAACTAATTGATAAGAAGAAAAAAAACAAGAGAAATTCTTACCAAAGGGAAATAAAATCAAATGCAAACATTAAGATGGATTTTAAGAGACACTGACAAAATCAAAAGACTCAAGAAAACATTTTGGACTAAAGAAGATAAAAGAGAAAGGAAAGGAATGCAATTTCTTTCATATTATTGGATCAATGCAAGTGCAAAATAGGAGACAATGCATTGTAGTGCAGGTGCATAACCAAAGAAAGTGCATTGTAGTGCAGATACACTATATCAGCGCAGGTGCAAAATAAGATAAGGCACGTTCCAATGAAGATAACACTATATTAGTGTAGATGTAGAATAGGATAAATTGCACTACAATGTGGGTACAAAGAAGGCTCAGGTGTGTTGGGGCACTCTGCCTCAAAACAGAGAGATGCGTTGGGGAAGTTTCGGTTAAAACATGACACAAAAAATCAAATCAAGCTCAAAGAAAGGTTTTCCTAAGGTCAATAAACATCCAAATGAGCCAATGAAATTCCCTTTAAGAGGTAGAGAAGGTGATAAGGTCAAGGAAGTCATTAAGGGAAGAAATTATCCCTAATGGAGTCACCAATTTGTTATGTGGAATTTACGATTGTTGACAAAGGTGAATTCGCTAGACTTAGTGGCCTAGCATAGAACAAGAAAAAGCAAAGAACATAAAGTTTTCCATAGAGATATTAGAGTATGGAATGAATCCTACCTCTAATCTATAGAAAGATTCCTTTCCTCCTTGTTTGTAAACTCCAATTGTAGCTCCCAGTGCTATAATTAGAACCCACACACACGACAATAAAAAAATCAATGTATCCACAACATCTATGTAGCATAATCTAAAATATCTATTCAATGAATCAACATGGAACTTAAATACATGAATGTAAACATAACACGAGACATATAGGAAAACAAGATACTCTTTGTATTAATAGAAATTGGAGAGATTTTACAACCATTAATAGTAGTTGACATTGTAGATGTCTCCCCAAGTTGACTTGTCCTTCCTTTTCACAAAGCACACCTCAACACCACCCCTAATGCATGAAAGTGATGAATCCTTAGGTTAAAGGAAGTAGCATAAGGGCACTATCAATCTCCAAAATCTAACCCTAATGTTATGGATGGTTGTAAATTTATAGGAGAAGTGTGGTAGTTTAGGATTTACCATTATGGGCTTGAGATCCACATATGATTGGAGGATGAGCTCAAGGGATAAGAGGTGAAGTATCCAAGATAGGATAAGATAGGATTCAAGCTCCTATCCATGGTAAATAGTTAAAACAACCCTTGGAAACTTTTGGAAGATGATGCTTCAAATTTTTTAAAAATTTTCATGAACTTCTAGAATCAACGCACCTGCAAAAGGGAGAAACTAGTGCTAGACAATGTAGGTGCCTAAAGGAGAAACATGCATTGAATGAAGGTTACCAAGAGGGCAGGGATCGTTAGGGCCAAAACCATTGATTTTGAGCAATTTCTTCTAGAGACTCAAACTTTTTGGAAGATTCATGCTTAGGGGTTTGTGAAGGGTTGATGACAACATGTTCATGAATATTGATTGATCCAGTTTGCAGGACTATTGACTAGATGTGACAAAATGACCTATAATACCATTCATGATTTGATAAGTTATCAATTGTTTAATGAGTTCACGGGCTAACAAGTCTTGTTGCAACTAGATGGAGAGGACATTGAGCCTTCTTAGTGATTCTCAAATGAAGTACATAAGATATGGATTCATGACACCTAGCTACTATGTTTACTATATGTTTGACAAAGTTCCCTTCATGTATTAGGCATTTCTTGGTCAAGGTCCTGCTTACATATTGATGGTTTATACTTGTGATCATAATATATTGCATTTTGGAAAGCTTTGGGTAGTAGCCTGAAGGTTAGCCCTGAAAAAATGGCATAGATCTCGCCACCACATGTACAAAACATGGAAATTTTGGTCATAAGTAAATTCAGGCAGGCTTATGGGTGTGGTTGGAGTCAAATAACCACATGCACAGTGTTTCATGGGTGTGGTTGGGGTGTTAAGCAAGTGAAAATGAGTTCCAGGCCAGGGATTGATCACTAGGGGTGGTTATCAAGATGTTGAGTGATCTAAAGTCCTTGAGGGGTGGTAGTATGTGTTCTGATTTATAGGACCCAATTCCATAGCTAAAACTTGGAGGCCGAGTCATGTCATAGTAGAACTCAGCTCATGTTTACCCTAAAGAGATTGTAAAAGTGGATAAATGTGGGAGGAGGCGTTACATAAATTGGGACAATGTTTTGGATAGTAGTCAACTTATCAACCCAACTAAAATCCACGATAGATCTATTTTAGTAAAATTTATCCCAAAGAGAGATATAAGTGGATTGAAGTGTTTGGGATTTTATAGTTCATACAAACAACATTGGATCCTTTTTGGAGAGTGATAGAGTTTCTCAAGTCACCATGGTTGCAATGAGAAAAATTGCAAGTAGTTAAACTATGATTTAGCTGGTGTGGCCTTCTCAAGCAATGATCTTTCACCTCCCAAACCATGTTCCTACACCCCCCAACCCATGTAGTGAACATGGATGTCTAATAAGCATGGATTTATGTTTGAACCTGAACTACATCTGACCAAAATCTTAAGGGCATCTAGATTTTGAGATAAATCCCAATGTTACATTAGTTTAAATCTCATTTTCAAAGCTTATGAGCTAAAGGGTAGTCTTTTGTGGTGTTAAGAATATTGGTGTCATAAAATTTTGGTAATTTTGTACCTTGATATGGTTTGTTCATGAGATCGCTAAAGGTGTATAATATTGTTTATAAGGATATTACAAAAAAAAGAGATCTAGGATGAAAATTTATTTTAATTTTCTCAATCAATTTTGATGGGGAATGGTTTGATTATGTTGGAAGTGCAATTTATAATTTGGTTCTCTTTTTTTTTTTGTAGTTTAGTGCAACATGATAGTAGTAACAAGAAACAATAGTTGTACCCATTCATAAATGTTTAAGACTAAGAACGATATTGGAGGGAATACAAAGGATGGTTAGTAATGATTCTTGATCTATTTGATTATCTTGTAGCAGTTGCATCCATGGTCATACCCTTTGTTCCTTCACCTAAATTTGATCGTGTTAGCCACTCAAATCTTGTTGTCTAGCTCATTCTCAAACTTGATCACTAGGGTGATGATAATTGGACACTGATGGGGTCACTTGGAAGCTTGGAGAAAACAAGGGGTTCATGGTGGATTGGGTTGAAAATCTGAGCTTATGGAATATGGTTTTGTTTGGCTCAAATGGGAAGTGGACTTATCCTAGCATAATAAATTAGTAATTCTCAAAAGGGTAGAAAGTTTCCTATAGACAATGGTCATGGAAATACAAGTACATCGATATCTCACTCCCCTACTTCAACCGTTCGTAGTAGTGGAGACTTTAGCTCAAGCATGTGTCCTTACTAATATTACTACGGCTTGTGATGAGCTCTATTGTTCAAGGAGAAAGAAAGTGCAGCGAGATTATGGTCTAATTGGCAATGAGACATGTTACCTACATGGAGGATGTTGCATTATTTATAGCCTCATCAATGATAGTTGATATAAGCATGGATTCATGCCATCTTTTCTCCAGGTGTTGAAGAAACATTATGATGCGGGAATGAAAAATTTTAGTAGAATAAATATTTGTGATAGCCATAAACAAAATACATAGAAAATTTTAGGGGCGAATGTTCGCCCTTTGGCGAAATTAAGGGGTTTTAAATTTTTAGTGGGCGAATATTTTGTATCATAGTACATTTTTACAAATCACCTCAAATAGCCCACCTTATTTTAAGGGAGAGGGTAAAAAAGGTAAATTTAGCCCTTGAAATTAGGAGTTAAAACCTTCCATTCCCCATTTTCAAGAATAGATTTTATTTAAGTGAATCCATTAGCCCATTTTCAAGAATAAGTTTTATTTAAGTGAATCCTATGGGCCAAATACCATATTTATAAAAGAGGTATAGTAAATTAATAAAAATATAAATAAAAGAGAGATATGGTAAATAAATAAAACATTTTTTATATTTACTCCATAAGTCATCTTATATACATGCAAGGGTGTAAACAAATAAAAATATAAGTAAAGTGGAGGTATGGTAAATAAATAAAATGTCTTTTTATACCTACTCAAAATGTATGGTAAATAAATAAAAATATAAATAAACTAGACGTATGGTAAATAAATAAAAGCTCTTTTTATATTTAGTCCATAACCCTCATTCTATTTATGAAGGCTCAAGAAAGAGGTTTTATTTAAGTGAATCATATGGGCCAAATACCATATTTGTAAAAGAGGTATGGTAAATTAATAAAAATATAAATAAACGAGAGGTATGGTAAACAAATAAAACATTTTTTTATATTTACTCCATAAGTCACCTTATATTTTTGAACACTCAAAAAATGCATTATATTTAGGTGAAATCTATGGGCAAAATACTATGGGACAAATACCATGGACTAGATTGTTATTAATACCATGCAAAAAAACATTATTAACCGTAATATTAGTATTAATAAAAATAAAAATAGCACATGGTATTGACCCATGGTATTCACCAAAATGGCACATGGTATTGACCCATGGTATTCACCTGGAATGTAGCCTATTTAAATGGGGGAATTAAACCAGCATAGATCCATCTTTACTCTAGATCTACTAACCCCCGAGAGGTATCAAATATCGTGATATGCAAACTAGCATAGAGTGAAAAAATATTTGATCCCTCTCGGAGTGGATCAAGAGTAAAAATGGATGTTGTAATTTAATGTATGTTAAACATTTTAGCTTGGTTAAAATAAAAAATAAAAAATAAAATAAAAATCAACTATTAATTTTATTATTTTTTATAAATTACTAATAATAATTTTTAAGCTCCAGGCTTATGATAACCCATGGTATTGACCCATGGTAATACCAAGATCTTACAAGATTTTATAATTGAGTAAAATATTCGCCATGCCTGGTGAGAGATTCGCCAAAAAATTATATATACATATTATATTATTGATAAAATCGCCTTCCATTTTTCCTATATACCATGGAGATTCGCCCATTTATTATATATATAAATTTAGGGGGGGTTCTTAAAATTTTCCCTGACAAAATATGATCCAAGCATCAAAATTTCCAATGGCCAAGTGAGAACGTCAACATCCTTATTGAGGAATTCATATGGGAACCTCATAGAATTGGATATGTCATAGATGTATGAGAGGAATTTTTATTGAGTTTCGTATTTGGGTTTTTCTATGCCACAAAGAGAAAAATATTTCCCATTTGCTTTGTTTTGAGTTGAAACCTATCTTAGATCACGAGTCTACAATCTTTAAATATGGAATACCACTTATCACATTTCAGTGATTTTTTATCAAAGGTCGGGATCATGAGAGCATTGATTAGTTTACAATATGTGTAGTTTGTAGGATTTTTTTTTGGACAAACTTGAGAATATGAATAATGGAAATTAGATATAAGAAATTATGCTATAAAATTTTAGGTAATCTAAGATATCATGTCATTCCAATATATGAGGATATATTCCTATAATATATTAGAGGATCCTATTTTCCCCTCACAGAAAATGTTGAGTTGTTTTTTCTTTAACATATGACAAAGTGTTACATTGCAAATTGAAAAGATTGAATAAATATTTATCATTACTCTCTTTTTCCTTAGAATCTCGTGGGATATAATGTCTGCTATGGTTCAAATGTAAGTTTTGGTGTAATGGTGGATTTTTTAATGGGCCATATCATATGATTATACATTTTCAGTTCTCTATCCTATTAGCCTTTTGCCTCAATCCAAATGCAAGCTTAGTAGAATATATCAATATACTAGCTTACAAACATTATAATTTTATGGAAAGAATACACAATGTAGTTGTAAGGAGAGAGTGTATCCATTTCACTATGAAAATTAGTTGTAAGGTGATGTTGTAACGGCTACACCCACCATCCAAAAATTTTCCTTAGCTTCGTTTTGGAGCCTCCCTACCAACCATCCTCGGCAGCATGTCTTGCACTGTCATGTACACGAGCTTCAATGGTTTTCTAGTAGATTGCCAACGTGTTGATGATAGCTTGTTGCATCTCCCTCACAGGTTGTTTCTCAGTAATTGATCCAGCTGCAGGCTGTACAGCTCCCTCAATAAATTGCGCAATTCTAGAGGGTAACGAGCCTTCCCTCCAGAAATTGTGCAATCTTGTCTGCCAGCCTAATGGGCTCCAGAATCGCACAATTCTGCCAACCAACCTTCACTGGAAAAACTACACAATCTGACCCAGCAGGACTGCTCAACCCAAAAATTACACAATTCTAGGAAGCAGTTAGCTTCTCAGCCCAGAAATTGCACAATCCTTTTGGGCAGCCAGCCCAAGTCCCTCCCAAAAATGCGAAATTTTTTCCCTCAATCAAGCAGGCTGTTGCATGTGCCATTGGGTTGACTGGTTCCACCCGGGACCTAGAAAACTTGACTTGCATGCATGGGCTGCTTTTTCCTGAAATAAATAAATAAATAAATATGAAAAAAGGCATCCCTGGATTTTAGGGAGCTATTTTTAGCAGCTGGGGGTTATATGCAAAGATCGTTTTAGAACCTTTCCTCCAAGTGTCACATTTTCCTAGATTTGTGGCATGCGTGTCATGAGCCTCAAACTTATTTATTTGACACTTTAGAGCTCACTTATTTACATCGATCTTGGAGCTATGATATCCCACAACACATCCAGGAGTCTTTGACACATCCAACTCAACTATTTTCGGGTAAGTCTTCTTAACTTGTCTTTTGCAACATTTATGTCGCTTTTTGTGTTTTTGCTTGTGTGAGTGTTGTTTTCTTGATTTCTGTGAACACTTGTTGTCATTTACATGCAAATTATCTTGTACTAATACCATTTCAGTTTTGATTAGCATCTCACTATTGTCGCATGCATGAAACAATTTTTCACAAACGGTTGCTAATTCGGAAACTCAATTCACCGACATGCATGTTGTTCCATTTTCTGAATCTTTCATTCAATGTTTGCATGAACAATCATTCACTCCTACTTACATTTAGTATCACCATGAATTCACATTCACATTTGCTTTCAGTTGCTCGTCAGCGGGTTTGGGAAGCCTTGGCCCAAACTCTACCTCATTAAGACAACCTTACATAATCCTGAGAGGGAAGGCCCTACCTTACTCTCAGAAAATGCGCTTTTCTTGCCAATGACCCTCCTCCAATCTTCTATTATCCAATTCTAAGGGGCAGTGACTGCTGGCCCAGAAAATTGCACAATTCAATCATTGGGCCTGCAACCCTTGCCAACAAGCCAGTCTGGATTGTGCATTGCACAATTCCAGTAGCCAAGTAGCCTCCCAGTAGTCCGAACTACCTTTTTCATAGTTCTGGCAACCAGTCACCTTAGCCTCCAAAAAGAAATTATGCAATCCTTGCCAGTCAATCCCTAGGTATGTTGCATGTCATTCCTCAAGTTTGCTTTGGTTTTATCTGATAGATTTCTTGTCATGCATGTCACTATGTCTCTAGATCTTACAGGTGTTCATTTACCTCTCAATAGTTCAGGATCAATGGCCTTGAAGAGAGTGGGATCAAAGGACACTGACGGAAGTGCAACTGGAGTAACAGTTGAGCGAGTGTCTACAAGTTTGTCGATCTATGAAGAAAACAAGCTAATTATAGAGAAGGAAATCAAGTTGAAATTGCAAGAGGTCAATGATTCATTTGCAGGCACATTTGGGGAAGACCTTGAAGACCGCCAAGTCTATGTGAACATTCACAAGTTCGTCTTGTATTGGATTGCTTGCAGGTACCCCGTGCTCCCATTTGCAGACATGATACATTGGATCGTCTCACACACTGATCCCGAGACGATGACATTGAACACTGTCAGTGGGATGAAGATTTCTACCTTCAAGGCATAGGATTATGAATAGATATATCATATGTCGAAGCCTGTGATCACCACGGAGACACCCTTCAGCATACCCAGCAACAATGTCAACTCCAAAGATATCTTGAATAACTAGGTGTAGGAGCTAGCTAAATTCAGGATGACACCCAACCAGGTCTACAAGACAAAGATACTGCATAAGGCATCTTAATACTTGGTCATCTTTGCATGTCATGTATATGGTCAAGAGAGCATGAAAACCTTCCCATAGATTTGGGTGATTGCATTGGACCAATTGGCCAGAGAAGGAAAAGCATGCAATTGGTCTGACTTGTTGGCTCACCGGCTAAAGGAACAGGTAGCAAGAGCTCTACAACTACCCAAAGGTATGAAATCAGAAATATGCATGTCTGCCTACATCTTGGATGTAGTCTGTTCCTGTCAGGGTTTCCCGGGCATGAAGTGGGCATGGACATCGACGGAGATCTCTGTGAACACTTATTGTAAGATGTTGTCCGAATGCAACTTCCAAGGAGTTATCACACAACTGTCTGATCATTTTGTCACCCTGGTGTACAAGATGATATTTGAACAGGATCCACCTTGCATGTCGAAGGCAGCAATGGAGGCACCGATCGACATAGCTGATTGGTATGCATCACCATTCAGCTCCTTCATATAGATGTAAAACGTGGAGAAGCCTCTGCATGTTATACTGAAGTTTTCCTTGGACAAGCTCATCATGTAGGAAGTATCATGCCACATCTCGGCAGGATTGTCAGCTAGGCTGCACCAAAAGAAGAAGGCACCTTGGCCCCCTCTTCCATTGTGGATCAGGTTATACGAGATGTGAAATTTGAAGCATGCGGATGTCGATGTAGAAGAGATAAAGAAATATCCATTCGACGCCCAAAGTTACAACCTGTATGACCCGCATTGTCTTGTGAAAGACCACTACACGAGAGTATAGTTTACTTGGATCCATGGGGAATTTCATTGGGTGGAGGAGGACCCATTAAGATATTATCACAACTTCTCTAGACCTAATGAAACGGTTGGCATCACTGTAGAATGGTTAGCAAAGCATCATGAAGCAACATCCCGGAGAGTACCACCAGTAGTAGTAGTAGAGGTAAACATTCCAGTGTGCGACAAGGGCAAGAGGAATATTATCGACACCCTAGAGGAGGAAAAAAGCTGCAAGTTCCGAGCAGACCCACTTATGTAGAAAGTAGCTTTGGCAATAGAGCCAAAGAGGAAACAATGTGACAAGAGGAATGCAAAAAGGCAGAGAGAAAAATGGAGACTGGAGGAAACATAGAAGGAGTTTCATGAGTTGAAGGAGAAACTCTGAAAGGAATAGGAGCTACGAAGACACAAGAAGGAATCAGAGTAGGAATAGGTACAGCAGGGGGTGCAACATGTACAAACAGATGAAACTACACCCGTACAGGTAGTAGACTCATTAGAGTAGCTGACATTAGGTAGACAGGGTGAGCAGTTGAAGGAGCAAGACTTCGCTCAAGAGATAGAAAAATCACTTGAACAAATGGATACGTATATGGAGCAATAGGAGTTAGATAAAGACATCAACCTCATGCCTCATCACCAAGAGGTCAACCTACCAGATTCACTGCATCCGGAAGAGGATAAAGTCCTAAGTGACCAAGGAGACACTCAAATCCTTAGAGACAATTTGGAGGGAGAGATTCACAACATCTCATTCGATGAGTCCCAACATAGAGTTGTGCAATATCATAGAATGTCGACTCTGAATGATCATACATCTCCTGCGTAGTTTGAGGAATGAGTGATCGTGTCTGACATGCACCAACATCTAGCAGCATTTTTCGATGCCACCGGAGCATATGCCGAAGCCACTAGCTCGAGTGTTCGCTTCCTGCTAGTTGAGAATGAGCGAATAGCTAAGGAGCTACAGATGGACAAGGAGGGAAGAGAATTGGTTACAGAATTTTCCCGAGCAGATTTGAAGAAGGAAATATTATATGAAGTGTTGTCCCTTGACATAGTCATGTGGGCGTTGTATTCCAATTTTCGTACTATGCATAAGGTAGCTGTCCATCTCAATGGTTGGCAGCAATGATGTGCTAGGAGAGTACGTATCTTGTGAAACGTGCATACTGATGTTGATTACATGAAAACATGGACAATGAGATACAAGGGATCCCCACTACACTTGCCTAAGATGATGAAGCCCAGAGCAGTCGATCTGAAGGCACATGTTTGGAGCTAGATCCAGAACTATGAAGATCTCATGCATCTCATCACTAGTCTGCAGGCTTCCCATGCATGGGTATTCACGAGTGTGGATGTTGTTGCACATGCACATGCGATCCCATCTATTGGAACACTCAACTAGGCAAAAACAAAGGCACAGGTCCAGCTAGAGCTTGACTCATACTTTGATGAGTTGATGCACATAGCCACCAGCCCAGACTTGGTGATCAGTGCAGACACCATGCACAAGTATTTTGTTGGTCTGGAAAAACTTAGGACAATGATGTGCATGCTATCATATGATTTCGATAGAGGATGTCAAGCAGTGTACCTAGATGCCATGGAGGCAAGAGTTCGTTTGTAGAAAGATGTCACCTTAGAGTACACGGACACCATTGCAAACTACCGAACTTGGCATTAGTTAGCTACTGTCAACCACCATGAGGATGTTGAAGAGGTGGTCTTCCAACAATTTTCTGAGTTATAGTGATATCTTGCATGGCTTTCTCAAGCCTATTTTGTCTCGTATGGGTACATGTGCAGATTGTATGTAAGGTCTTGTCATGTGTAAGTTCAAGTGTCGATAGTTGGATGTAAAAGTCACAGAGTAGATGAAGAGTCATGAGGGTAGATGAACTGTCACAAAGGGGAATGTCAACAAGCACCCCACCCTTTGCTATATATAGTGCCTCATCACTCATTGTAGAGGCTTTCGGTCAACCAAGCTTCTGATAGAAGTATCTTAGAGAAAGCTTGGATAGTATTGTAACGAGCCTTGGGTTCTCCACTATGCAGAGCTAGTATATCTCTTTGGAGGAGCAGGTGGTTGTGACTATAACGTTCTGCTATTGGAACTAGTGGTTGGACATGGATGTATTGTATGACTGGAACTTATACTTCTTAATATAACATAGCCAACATGTTTCATGCATATGTCGTATTGTATTCTAGCTATCTTGTTTACTCTAAATGATATATGTATTTGTTAACTTACACATGCATGTATGGACTATTCTATATAAGTATGTATGAATCTTACTGAAATGTGTTGATTGGTTTAACCATCACTTTGGATTGCTCGCTAACCTACTTTCCAGTTTGTGATGCATCTTCGCTCATGCGTTCCCTTCCAAGCCGCGTACTATTATAGGTTTCCAAGGGGCGCACTCACCCCACTTTCCTTGTGTTAGAACAGTTCATACACCTTCTTTGACTCACCATAGCTATCACACACTTGCTACCAACAGGGACATCTTACTTGCTTCTGTGCGAAACCGCGGTCAAGGTGATACCATACGACCCACTGTTGGGACTACTATACCAAACAGTTTGAGGTGTAATTTGGAATTCTTACTGGGGAGACCCCCAGACATTTTGGCAAGTCCAACACTGTCAACAGGTGAGAATGTATCCATTTCACTATCAACATCTTGCCTTCTTGTAGATTTTTTTTAGTAAAAGAAATACATGGGAAAGCATATTCAAGAAAAATATAAAGCACTTCACTTCCTTTACCAAATTGAGAATATTTCTCAAAACTTGTATACAAGATACTACTAGGGAGAATAACTGTAATGATAGCAATATAGGATGTTGATTTTTGAAGTGAAAAATATAAAATAACTTATTTTTTAAACTTGATAATTACTTCCAATGATGTGGATGATTATTCATCACTTCAATGTATCATTAAGTAATTACACATTCATAAATTCAACCATAAGAAGAGTGAAGTATTAGAGATCATAATGCACAAGAGAGACACAAGATTTTTACCCTAGGAAAACCCACTTGGGGGAAAAACCAACAACCTTCTTCTTAGAGAAATATCTATTTCAATAAGAGATACATCAAATTCATAGACAAACTGACCAACATAGTAGCAAGATCATCATTCACCAAGTGCCAAGACAACCATTCAATATCGAAGGCAGAATACCCTTCAATTATGTCCACAAAAGCATATGCAATAAGATCTGTCATAGGTCTTCGAGAGGGCCAATTTTTTTTGTTTGTTTCAACCTCAGAATCTAGATGATGCCACAAAATTAGTGCCTTAGAACTTCATATCTACCCCAAAAGCTTGTGCCACAAATAATTTGTATTAGCCAGAGAAAATATGCTTCATATTTCTAAACAAAACTCGATTTCCTCAGTCCACAATAGCAAAGTATAGAAGATAAGATATATGCTTATGTTTTAGGCATCCAATTATCCTTGACTTCTTCACATAGAATAGAGATGATAAGATGATTCAATATGTTCCTTGAAGGGATATGAATAGGATACTTATAGCCTTCCAATCATGTATATGGGTGTCTCTCATGGGCATACCAACATGTCTCTTGTAGGGCCAAATTGGTCATCTTGGGGACACAAATTTACTCTTTAAAAAATTAAATTTTCTTCTTTTTTAAAGGTTTTAAAGAACATGCATTTCATACTTTTCTTTTGATTTCTTTTATCACAATCATGAATAACATACATAATATAATATTTATTTTTTCACAAAATATAGTTTGTATTTTACAAATACAAATTGTACATTATGAATACCGACCATAACTACAAAACTCAACACTACCTCGTAGCTAGGGAGGTATTCACAATGACTATCCAGATGTTCTTTATTGAAGTATTTCTCTAAGAAACAGAACAACTGATAATATCATCATCTAAGATAACACTCTTGACCTAAATTAGCGTCATCATTATACAATAAATACCACAACCTATGTTAGCACTTTCTAACTAATGATACTCACTCAACTAGTCACCATGATGCGGTGAGCACCTCACCTCATGGTTCTCTCACTAGTCCAGGGTTACCATCACTAACGGTGACACCCATTCCGCAACTCCAAATGCCTCACTCTAAGCTATGATGCTAAAAAGGAACTTACTCCATTGAGTTTTCGAGCCTCGGGGACCATTCCTCTTAATAATGTTCGTCCCTCATGTTATCTCACCAACAACCTAGGCAACGCTCTTGTTTTCTAATCATCAACAATTTAGGTTGTGATCCTATTGTCACTAATTCACTGAGCAATGCCCCTATTGTCCACTAGTCAAAAATTTGGGCCATGCTCCTATTGTCACTAATACTCTGAGCCATGCCCTAGTTGGTGTCACATCATTACTCCATATCACTAATAGAGGGGTTCTCCACAGGTCCAAGCTTGTCCCTAAAGTATACAAACTTCACATGGGATATAGGTTTTTTCATCATATCAGTTATCTTCTTATCAGTGGAGATATAATCGAGCTTCACTACTCTCTTCTTGTACCATGTATTGGTACTAGATCTCAAAGTGTCTTGACATGTCATTAAGTTTTCATTTGCACTTAATTACACAAAACGATGGAGCCATACTACTTCTCAACTTTCCAATCACTTTGCAATATACTCAGCCACTGAGTGTAACAAATGTCCGCTTCATCCAAAATATCATAATGGAGCCCAAATTGAAGTAGTATACAAACACTCTCTAACTTCAACAATCCTTTCCCAATGTAAATTTTTATAGTTGTACTCCTATATTTGAGACATCTTTCAAACCATAAATGACTATGCCATGACTAATTGTACCATGATGATACTTCAAAACATGTTGAGCTACATTTCTTGGCTCAACCATAAATTTATCTACTTACTCCACTTGATCAATCATCTTGGTTACATCAATTACCCTAATTGGATATTCTTTCTTAAATAGATCATGTCATGGTGACGCTGATTTTTCTCCCTCTACAATTGATGATATCAACTCTCTAGACAAGATATTTCATCTAGAATTTTAAGTTCAACTCCCTCTAAAGCTAATACAAGGGTTGGCGAAAGGCTTTACTTCTCCCTCTAGAGCAAATTTTCCAGTCAACACAACTCCTTCTGACACATAAGCTTTTCTTCTTTAATTAGAAAACAGATTATATAGGATCAACCTTGATCCATAAATCCAACAGGAGTATGTACAAGCCTTTCCTTCTTCTTACAAGCACAAGATTTCTTCATATACCTCACAAGCTTTAGGTAGCTCTTACATACACTTATTCTTTCTTCAAAGAAGATGATCTCTACATCCATCAGATGTAGTAACAAAAACCATAATGGTAATAAAATTTTAATAGAAATGTAACTGACAAAAATGTCCTTTCATAGTGCTCTCCCTCTTACTAAGGTAATTCTTTGTTTTGTACTTAACTTAAGTTCCCATCATGTTGGAAGTCATCACTGACTTCTTCTCAGCATAGATCAAGAAACATTTGAATCTTGTTGATATGTTTGTTCCCTCTAAACCCAAATCCAAACTAGGAAAATATCTCTCAACACAAATCCCTATTTCTGGAAAAATCCTCTTATCAGAATTTTGCTTTGTTCTTCATCTACTACCATGGACTAGGTAGATGACAATATTCATTAGGAGGCAATGGAAGAACAATTACAATCAAGTGAAATATAAAAGGACAAGAGAATACTAGTAAACATAAAAAACAATAATAATAATTAAGAAATAGAGATATAAAATAATTTTCTTTGAGAGGAATGTTGGCTCCCTCTTGATCTTTGGTCTTCCTTCATCCATCTGCAACTTTTCTAGCTTCATCCACATTGTTATGATTTCATTCGTTTCTTGCCAAAACTAGGGTTTTTTCTTTCAACAGAAACAACCAAACCTAGGGTTTGTTCCTAAACCCTTTTTACTTGCTATGGTTTACTAATCCTAGAAGTCCAAATGTTTAAAACCTTAGACTATTTTTTATAGTCAATACTTCTAAACCCTATATTTTCACTTTACATCTTCATATGACCAAAAACCTAGATTATCCTTGATGCCTGTAAACCAAGAAATATTGTAGCAATAGCAATATTTAATCTTTTGTCTACTTTACTCTTAATCTCAAAGTGCAGAAAATGGATTCCATCATTCTAGACTGAATATTTGTTCTCAGAAACCAAATGTCCACAACAGTAGGTGCCTAAAACAAATATGTTCTAGAAGTTTAGTATTTAGCTTCAATTCGTTTCATTCAATATTCATTTTTATCAAGGAATCTTTCGAGCTTCTCACAATTGAACAGGGGGATAATCTTCACAATACCAACTTCTAGTTCCAAAATCCTTTTTAACTCCCTCTTGCTTAGAGATGAGTGATGTCCATTTTACATAACTATATCATTCAAGTGATGGCACCGAGGGTCTTATAGTTCAATGATGGAGGTTATTACTCAGTCATATTATTAGAGGCAGGTTACAACCAATGAATCTTAATCTAGGATGCAACTATTTTATTTTATGAAATGGATTTCCCGAAACCCTAATCACATTTCTTCCCATATATGAAATGGATCTTAATGCAACTTTTTCAAGGAAGATCACAACTTCAATATTTGAATAGGGTCACATCTTTTCTACATGTAGCCATGATTTTCCTTCAGAATTTGTTGTAGCTTAGATCCCTGGATTTCTAGTACTTATCATTGTAATGAGTTCACTTGAAAAACAAGATTGTTTGTTTGGATTGGAAAATATTACATAACATATCTATGAGGACCATAAAACACATTCACAATTACCAAGACACCATTTGAAAAAAAAAAAGTCACTTAGCTTGCTTGCACACAGAGATCCTTTCTTCCTTTAAAGAGACATTATTTTGGCTCCTTGAAATGCATCTTAGCTTTGTGATCACAAAAATCAATCTTCGTTGGATTATTTGAATAGCTTATCACTATACAAATGCTCACTTAAAGCTTCAATCTTGGCACTTGAAAAAAAAACCTTGGCCTTTTGAGATTGCTTTGTTGACTTAATGAAACTTTGAGACCATGGAATTTTTCTGAGATTTTAAACTTCATCCTTTATACACTGAGCTCTGAGGTCTTACCACAAAGCTTCAATCAATCAACCTTACACAGACTCGACTCCTTAGGATTTTTCCAGAGAGTGTCTTTCGCATAGAGCATAACTCATTCCTTTGTATGGTTATTCCTGCTTTTTACTTTGGCCTGAGTAGAGCACAACTTATTCATAGGAGTATATCCAACTATAGAATTGTTTTAGATATGAGCTTACTCTTCACAAGATTATTAGTATCTCCTAAAGAATTATTTATTTTTTCTCATCCTTGATGACTTCTTTTAATGAACAAAATGTACACTTATTTTTAGATAGAGACACTTTGAGATTCTTTTGGATTGCTTCTTCCATAGTGACATTAGTTTTCCTTTGCGATTTGGACCCACAACCTTCTAAGGAAATTGCTTAAGACTAATTTTAGATTCTCGAACCGTTGAACCCTCTGAGATATCTTTCATCTTAGGATCAAAGCTTCAACCTAGGGAAATAAGCTTTGAGCATTACAAACCTTCCTACTAAAGAAAATTTCAAGCTTTATTTATTCTATCTTCAATATGAGACTTCAACCTTCTTCAAACAAAATTTAGACCTTCAAACTTAAGAATGATTCCTGGTTCTTCGAGATCTAAAACCTTCATTTCATTAAGAAGGAATACTTTCTAGACTTACTGATATTTGGTCTTTGACCTCGGAAATAGGTCTTATGTCCTCTTTATTTTGAAATTGAGTGAGGCTTCATATTTCGACCTTAAATTGAAATCATTTTATACTTGAAATTTTGATCCTAGCCTTGAGATTTCAACAATAAGAAGATCACTGACTAGGGTTTCTAGAGATAACACGACCAAATAAACCTTAGGGAATATGATGAATTCAATCAGGGATACTCTTTTGCCCACACGATGATACCATGTTGATTTTTCAAGTGCAAAAGATATGAGCACTTATTTTTTAAGATTGATAATTAGTTCTAATCATGTAGATGACTATTTAGCACATTAATGTATCATTAAAAAATTACACATTAAAAAATTCAATCATAAGAACAATGAAGGAGTACAGATCACAATGCACAAGAGAGACACGAGATTTTCACCGTGGGAAAACCCACTCGGAGGAAAAACCCAACAATTCTCTTCTTAAAAAAATGTCTATTTAATCAAGAGATACATCAATTTCATAGACAAATTGACTAGCACATTAGAAAGATGACCATTCACCAAGTGCCAAGCCAACCCTCCAAAATCCAAGACCAAATGCCCTTCAATTCTATCCACACAAATATCTGCAATAAGATATCTCATAAGTCTTCAAGAGGGTTGAAATTTGTTATTGGTCTCAGCCTCGAAATTAAGATGATGCCATATAATTGTTTATAACTTCATATCTACCACAAAACTTGTGCCACGGACTGTTCATATTAGCCACAAAAAAATATGCCTTAAACTTCTACCAAAACTAAACTTCCTTTGTCCACAAGGGTGAAGTATAGAAGTTGGGATAAAGACTTTTGTTTTTAGCCTCCAAGTGTCCTTGGCTTCTTTGCATAGAATAGAGATGATAAGATGATTCTCTGTGCTCCTTGAAATGATACTAATAGGCTACTTATAGCCTTCCAATCATGTGAATGGGTGTCTCTAATGGGAAGGCCAAGATGTCTCTTAGAGGGCCGACTAGGTCATCTTGTGGACACAAATTTACTCTTTAAAAAGTAAAGTTTTCTTATTTTGCAAAGGCTATGAAGAACATGGCTTTCATATTTTTCTTTTGACAACTATATATATATATATATATATATATATATATATAATATCACAAGCGTGAGGAACATGTTAAATATAATTTTTATTTGTCACAAAATATAATTTATATTTTGCAAGTACAAATGGCACATTATGAAGACCGACCATAATTACAAAATTCAACATAGCTACATATCTATCAATATTTGGGTTGAGAGTTTACGGTCCATTATAAATGATATGATCTGGGTACTATAATTTGGGTTGAAAAATAGGTGTTAATGTCTAGAAGGGTAGAGTTTATTTCTCCATGCCTATATAGCTGTTAAGGTCCAGATCGGTACAAGTTCATGTCTTGTATTATACTAGGGTGTCTAGACTGAAGGATATTGCCTATTTGAGAAATAAGCACAATATTTAGAAATTAACTAAATTATAAAGAAAATTGCAGTGTATCTTTGCACCTTTAAATATAATTGCTAATTATAATTCAATAACATTTTAACTTTACTTTTAATTAAGACAAAGTGATTTAACATTACCTTAATTTAATTTAATAGATATATTTTTTTAATAAAATGTTTTTTTTATAAAGTGATTATATGATATTTATATTATAGTTTAATATTTTTTTTGTCATCTTCATAATTAGTATTCATAAAAATTATAATTAATTTATAAAATTTTAAAAGGATAAAAAATTATTTAAATTCTTTTAAAATTATATATATATATAGAGAGAGAGAGAGTCTGCATCGTAATAAATATTTGGAAATTGAATTGTAATTTAGTTTGAAAATTATTAATAAAATAAATATTTAAAAAATTATTGTTAAAAAATTGTAAAAGTTTAATTAAAACTAAAAAATAAAATTATGAGTCATATGAAATTAGAATATTGTATAGCATTAAATATATTATAAAAATTATTATCAAATTTTAATATGATATTATATAAAAAAAATATTGTTCAAGATAAATTAGGAAAGCAGTGAAATTTCCAAAAAAAACACTAATTTCTCATTATTCCTAAAAATGATTTGCCTAAATTTTATAATATAAAATTATTTTTCCTTCTAAATATCTTAGTCAAATAATTTACAATTTATATATTAAAAAAAACAAAAATTCACTAAAATTTCTAAACGTTAAAATATTTTTTTATCACCAAAACTAATTAAGAATTTAAAAATATTATTTAATAGAAAAGTAGTGTTCCATAATTCGAGGTTTTTAATATTTATTTCCAATACATAAGTATTCAAAAGCAAACGGAGAAATAACATAAAACACTAACATCTTCAACCTTAATATAATATGATTTTTAAATTTACAAATTAATTATGAAAAGCTTTGTATTTTTTTAAATTTATATATATTTTTTAAAAATGAAACTACTTTTAATTAATAAAAATGTTATCCATCAAAAAGCAATGTGCTAATATAATAAACCAACATTGTAGAGTGATAACGTGCCAATATTATAATAAAACAATTTTGTGTATTCTTTTTGGGCAGATTATTTTTAATTATTTTAAATTTATTTTTCAGACAGATTACAAATTTAGCAACAAATATCAAACTAGGTAATTTATAAAAAATTAAAAATATTAGAGTAAATTAAATTTGATACTGAAAATTTTCACATAATGTTATTCAGAATATTTTGAAATGAATTATATCTCTATGTTTGAATTTTTAACATACATAATTAATAATATTAAAAAATTTGTTACTTCTAAGTTCAAAGGAAAAATGTTTAGCAACTAAAAGAAAATTAAGATATTATAAGGAGGTCATCAACCCTACCTTAGAAGATCAAAAGTATCTCTCTGTTTTAACTAGCTAAAAGAAGAAAATTAATATAGTCAAAGATTATAACGAACTCTCATGAGCTCCAGAGTGAAACGGGTAGTTGGGCAGTTCCTAAAACACCATGGATGGAAAGGATCTACTATCTTTCTGAGAATATGAACATCGATGATGAAAATCACTTTCCTCTTAGAGTGCCATGCGTATAATCACATTAGATTGAGCTTCATAATCTTTGTTGCAACACTAACATACTAATCACATTAGATTGAGCTTCATAATCTTTGCTGCAACACTGACATACTGACAACTAAATCTTAAATCTTAATCCAAGCTTTTTGAGCATAGGAATAAAATCTTAAATGAAACTAAATAATTCATTTTTTAGGTTTAATAGATCAAAGTTTGGTCTTAGTGGATGTTAACCATCAACATCATCATCATTAAATAAATTAAATTTCAAATATATACAAATTGAATTTCTATTATAAATAAATTTGTAAAATAGGTTATTAATATTAAAAAAAAAAATTAATATATTTATTAATAAACAAAATAGTATAAAAAATATATTGGATTTTAAAATTAACTGAAATAAAGTCGTAAACTATATTTTTTCTTTTAAAATATATATTATCCAGAAAATGGCATTGTATAATTTTGCATTTTCAAAATATATAACAATCAACAAATTGATTTGGAGAGGCACTTTAAAATTCAAATTCCAAGCCGATGTCTGAGTCCATGTTAAGCGATAAGGTCCACCGACCCGTCCCATGTTGTAACACCTGTCACAGTCGGTTAAGTGTAAATGCATGAATTTTGTGGAGTAATTGTCAATGCAACATACATCCCACACTTTTTCCTCTGGAAATGTCAATGTCCAGCATTAATGTCCAAATAGGAAGCTACGCCTTATATCACAGCGTCATTGTCAATGCAAATAAGGATGCAAATCAATATAAGGTCGTCCAACTTTTATTGAATTTAGGTTATCAGATTTCTAAAATATATCAGACTTTTAAAGTCACGAAAAATTAACTAATTAATCTCTTTTAATTATTAGATTATGAGATATTATTTAAATATACAATCCACATAAAAATGCCATACTTTTCCTAGAATTAGCGTTCAAACTCGAATCTCTGCCTGTATGTTATAATAAATTCCTCGTATTATTGTCAATGCAATATACTTCCCGGACTTTTCCTCGAATGTCGATGTCTGCCATTAACGTTCAAATAGGAAACTATGATCATTGCCCCGTAACAAAACAAGGGTTTGTTGAATACTGTACATCCCGGACTTTTCCTCGAATGTTGATGTCTGCCATTAACGTTCAAATAGGAAACTATGATCATTGCCCCATATGAAAACAAGGGTTTGTTGAATACTGTACAGGAATGACAAAACACAAACATGATTTTCATTGTCTTGTAAGTACTAGTTACGTTTACGATACTCTGATGGAGACAAACGATACTTCATCCATTGACTGTTATCACGCGCTTCTAAGCACCAATCAAAGGATAACAATGGAAACGTACACGCGTTGTCCAGTTCAATCCAAGTAGAATTCCCTCATCTTCTCCGCAAAACCCAAAGCAAACGGATAGGAACTCGCGTTTTTCTTTATTCGATCACATCAAGAAATCAAAGTCCGCGGACTTTGAGAGCAGTTCTCAGATTGCCCATCACATTAAATAATGCTTTGCCTTTCTGGAGTTTTTTTAGCCGAATCTAAAATATAAAGTTTTACTCTAATCATTTAAACTATATTTCTGAGTGCACATATATAACTTTTTTTTAGTCCAAAAAAAAATTGTTTTAAAAAATATCTGTTAGTTATTTTACATTAAAAAAATAATTTCTATTTTACTTATTTTACATTAAAATTTAATATGATTTGAATTATTTTAAATATAAAATTTAAGGCAAAATTGTTTGAGATAAAAATATTTTAAGAAAATTTTATATTTAAAACAAAATACAAAAAAATTATTTTAAGACAAAATTAAGATTAGAGACAAAAATATTTTAAGACAACTTTATATTTAAGACGAAAGAATTTGAGACAAAAATATTTTAAGGCAAAACTTTACTGCCTAAAGCTTTTTATTTCAGCTTAATGTCCATGAGGATATGTTGACTTTTTTAGTGTATCACAAAGTTTGTTAGGTTGCATTGACTTTTAATAAATTTAAATTAATTACAATAAGATGTGTAATTAGTTTGTTAGGTTGCATTGACTGTTAATAAATTTAAAGTAAATTACTCAATGATAAGTTCCTCATTATTATTTATAACATTTATTTATATATAAGAAAAATGGTCCATTATAAAATGTGTAATTCCTTTTCTCTCTTAAGTTAAAGTTGATCCATAACATTTTTATACATAGTTAATCATGTAAATGTGTGCATTGGTAAGACATTCTTCGTGTTTCAACATTTTTTCTTGTTATATTTATGAAGCCTTTGGCTATATCAACTACATTATTATTTTTAATGTGGTTGCACTAGTAGTTAAGACAATGGTACAATGACAATTAACACAAAACTATATCAATTTAAGACAATATTATGTAACACCACAAAATTGACTCTGACAGTATGCCCTAAGTCCATAGTATGCATGTTGTGGCACGTACGTTGTTATTTCATTTGTCATTCACATTATCTTATATAAAAAGCAATGATTTGCTGGTTCATTTATCATTCACATTATATTATATAAAAACAAAGATTATCTTATATCAAAACAATGATTTGCAGGCTATCAGGCCTACACCAACGCTGTTATTTCATTTATCATTCACGTTATCTTATATAAAATCAATGATTTGTAAGTTGGCATGCCTACACCTAGGTTGTTATTTCATTTATCATTCATGTTATCTTATATAAAAATAATGATTTGGTGGCCTCTCTGAATAAAGAGACAACTTTTCCTGGCAAGATTTTCGGACATCAATTCCTCTTTGTCCCTTCGATGTCTATTGATACTATTAGAGACAACTTGTCTGTGGAAAAATTGCATAGAGTTTCCATAAGTGAATATCACTGTTGATACTATTAGAGGCAACTTGTTTGTGGGAAAATTGTATAGAATTTCGATAAGTGAATCTACGATAATTATATTTATAATTTTTGAAAATAGATATTCAAACCAAATGAAATTTAACCATATCAATTTCTTTCTTTCTTTTATATTATATTTTTCGTTTTCCATTAATCATCTTTAATTAAATATAAAATTAGAATATGTGAATTATATTAATTTTTTAATTAATTGTAAAATTAAAATAGAACATTTTGAAAAGGTAGAATATTTTTAACTTATTTTTAAGTATTTAATTTAATGTATATTTATTTGAAAATTATTTTAAAAATTACATAAAAGTAATAAATTAAAGATAAATTGATTACGCCGAGAGGTGCTCAACAACCCAGTATGGGACAACCCAGTATGGGAGTAGATCTCGTGTAAACACGCAAACATGTAAACGTTTAACATGTCATGTTTAACATTTGACACTTTTAATCTAATATCGGCCCTATTTAAAAATCAAATTAATTATTATTATATATAAACATAATATAAATTTAAAATATAAATAAACTAGAGGTATAGTAAATAAATAAAACATATTTTTATATTTACTCCATAAGCCTCTATATATTTACAAAAACTCAAAAAGAGGTCTTATTTAGGTGAAGCCTATGGACCAAATACCATTGGACAAATTATTATTAATCCCATGAGCCAAATATCATATTTATAAAAGAGATATGGTAAATAAATGAATATAAAAGAGGTAATCAACATCTAATTATATACTAAGCCTATGGGCCAAATACCATGGTAAATAAAAGAGATATGAAAAAATAAACAAAAATATAAATAAACGAGAGGTATTCTAAATAAATAAAACATGTTTTTATATTTACTTCATAAACCTCATTATACTTAAAAACACTCAAAAAAGAGGTTTTATTTAGGTCAAGCCTGTGGGCCAAATACCATGGGCCAAGTTATTATTAATACCATGAAAAAAACATTATTAAGCCTAATATTATTATTAAAAGATTAATATTATTATATTATTAAACATAATATTCATATTAATGTATTTTTTTTTTTTTTTTTTACAAAATCGGGTGCTTGTTATATTCAAAAAAGATGGAGGAGTCTAAGCTCCGGTTTTACAATAGAAAGAGTTACAGAAGTAACTAGATACTGGATTTCATTGTGGCAGTACACATGAATACCTTTACTGCTTGCTTGTAAGGTCCTAGAGCAAGTATATATTCTTACAAATTGGGACAATAGAAAACTGGTTTTGCTGTACATTTAGACAATTATGAGATCTGAGTAGTCAATCCGCTGAGGCCTCTGGTTGGCTGTAAGAATCACAAGTTCTGCTGAAAAGTACATTTAGATAGGAATTGCTGCAAGAAGGAGGTTTGATCAAACTCCTTGACATTAGAATCACAGTCATATGGATAGAAAACTCCTTGGAATTTGGCGCTGTCATGTGGATCAAGGGATGAATTGGATCAGGCTCGCTTGATTGCATAAGAGGCTTCCTTTTTCCCGAGAACAGGCATGGCTAGCTCTTTTGTCCGCTTCCTGGTTGCTGGATCGAAGGACATGAAAAAATTGGCACTTTAAATTCTGAGACAGCATATTTTTACAGCGGCTTATGATTTGATGGAGGAAGAGATTGGATGCTTGTCTGTTGCTGTTCATTAGGCTGACTATTATGGCCGAGTCGCCAAAGACAAGGGCTTTATTGATCCCTTGGTTCTGAAGCTGCAAGAGGCCTTGAAACAGTCCCAGAGCTTCAGCTCGATTGTTACTCAATCTTCCCAGACCCCATTCAAAAGAGGACACTATTACACCTGAAGGATCCATAATGATGCCCCCTGCACCTGCGGCTCCCGGATTAGATTTGGAAGCTCCGTCAAAAAATAAAGAGTGTGCATTCTTTGAAAGAAGCCATTTACCGAACTCATCTTTTGAAAGGCGGATTTTCCATTCTAGATTGTCAGATTTGCCAATGAGTTTACGCATCTTTGTTGCTGGTATGATGCTGGACCTGTCTATCAAATTCGAAATGAAGTTCCTCTCCTCTGTCCATAAACTGTTGGGGTCGATTCTCTGAGTTAGCTTGACAGCGATTGTTTCCGTTGCTAGACTGGTGGCTTTAAGAATTACGTGTCTAGTTGTGGTGGCTTTATCGCGGAAGATCAAGCTGTTCCGGGCGATCCAGATGCGCCACAGAAGAGCGAACGGGATGGCGTTCCACACTCTTCTTGCTGGATTTTGGTTCGCTATGTGCCAGGGATAGCTTCTTCTCCAAATGTTTAAGATGTCGACAATAGAATGATGTGGTTTCCAGATGGAGGGGGCGGTAGGAGCGATATTGTTCCAGCAGTAGGCAGCGAAGGGACAGGATATAAACAAATGCTGTAGGGATTCCTCCGCCGATTGACAGTTGGGACACCTGGAGGGACCGAAGATACCTCTCTTCCTGAGGTTCTCAGCAGTTAAGGTTTTTCCATGGAGAAGAGTCCACATAAAAAATTTGACCTTTGGAATTGCTTCAGCTCTTTTTAGAATCTTCCTCTGAGCCCAGACTGCGGTGGGGAATTCCTTGCTGCTCAGATAGCTGTAACCTGCTTTGATGGAGTAATTTGTTCCTGAAGGGTCCCAGCGAAACTCATCCTTTGCGCCTTTGATGGTGGGAGCTATGCTGTGTAAGCTGCTACAGAGAGAGCCAAAACTGTCTTTGAGATGATGGGGTATGGGTGGGAATTCCCATTGAACCCAGGCTTTAGTTGAATCATTCCATTGGGAGATTTGGCTCAGATTGGTTATGCCTTTGCTATGAAGATAACGAAGAATGGGATCGATATCTGGGAGGTTGTTTATGGGAGGATTCCCCATAATTTTGTCCGAGCCTATGTTCACCGTTTCACCTCCTTTTGGCACTTTAGAGACATTTTGCGCCATGAAGACTATGGCTTTTTTGCAGAATTTCCATATCTGTGTACAGTGCCGGTTAGGGATTTCAGCATTGAGGATTTGCGATCTTGGCTGGCTGAGATATTTTGATTCTAGGACATTTTTCCACCACGCTGGTTGATTGTCCATAAGTCTCCAGATCAGCTTCCCACCGAATGCTAGATTCATAAGAGATGGGGACCTGATGCCCAGTCCTCCATTCTCAGGACATTGAGTGACCTGTTTCCAATTTACTAAGTTGAACTTTTTCTTTTCATTCTTGCCTCCTTGCCAGAGAAAGAATCTGAGAATACTATCCATTTTTCGATGGAAAGATGCTGGAGCATGGGCAAGAGAGAACTGGTATAAGGGGAGGGAAGAGAGCCCAGATTTTAGGAGAACCTGTCGCCCAGCTGGATTGAGCCACTGAGTTCCCCATCTCTGAAGTTTCCTTTTCATTTTATCCAGTGTTAAATCCCAGACTCCAGTCTTTGCTTTCCCTATGGTTACCGGCATTCCCAAATAGCTGAAGCTGTCCCAATCTAACTTGCAGGGGACACCAAAAGTGTTAGCAATATTATGTAACATTTGGGCCGAGACATTCCAACCATAAATGCAGCTCTTAAGATAATTTATTTTTCCTCCTGAGTATTTCATGAACTTGTCAAGCAGAGACTTAAATCTTCTTGCAATGATGGTGGTCGCCCCCCCTAGCAATAGGGTATCATCTGCAAATTGAGAATGATTTATATTTTTGATGCCATTTTCAAACTTGATGCCCGTAATGAGGCCTGACTGCCTCTTTTGATCAAGAGCACTGCTAAATGATTCTGCCATAAGGATGAAGAGATAAGGGGATAAGGGGCAACCTTGCCTTAATCCTCTTGAGGATTGGAAGGAAGGACCTGGTCTTCCGTTAATGAGGGGGGCGATCCAAGGCCCAGAGATACAGCATCTGATGACATTAATAAAGAGAGATGAGAACCCCATCCTTTGGAGTACTGCAAATAAAAAAGAATGCCTTACCCTGTCAAAGGCATTGGCTAGGTCTAGTTTTAGGATGAAGCCTTTCTCATTCCTTACATGACTTGAATGTATGGCCTCTTGAACTAAAAGAATGGAATCTGAAATTTGTCTGTTTGCTATAAAGCCTCCTTGGTTATCTGAGATCAGCATCGGTAGAAGAGGTTTAAGCCGAGAGGCTATGATTTTAGAGAAGATTTTATATGATGAGTTGCATAAGGATATGGGCCTGAAGCGAGAAAAATTGGATGGCCGATTCTCCTTCGGGATAAGGGCCAAATGGGTAGCATTTGTGTATCCACCTATTTTACCTTTTTTTTGAATCCACTTGAGGTATTTTATGAGGTCTTTCTTTATCAACTCCCAGTAATCCCTATAAAAGCTAATAGGGAACCCATCTGGACCAGGAGCCTTGTTGGGATGAAGGGTCCAGATTGCTTCAACAATTTCTTCCTCTTTTATTTCAGCTGTCAACATTTCGTTTAGGTCATCTGTGATTTTAGGATGCAAATGCTGTAATAAGTCTTCATACGTTTCTTCCTCTGGCACCTCAGTTAACAGGTCCTTGAAGTGCTCTGTTGCTGCTTCTTTAATATCTGCTTGCTCCACATGGTTTGTCCCTGCGCTGTCCGAGATAGCAGTGATGGTATTTCTGACTTGTCTAGCAGTGGCTTGCTTGTGGAAGAATGAAGTATTCTTGTCCCCACTTTCCAACCATACTTGTCTTGATTTGGTGCGCCATTTTTCTTCCTCCTGCCTTTTAATTTTGCTCAGTTTGTTGTACAGCTCTTCTTCTTGGAGTTTTTTGCTGTGGCAGTAATCATTTTGCTCAATTGCGCTCTGGAGTTCAGCAATTTGTAACTTTAGCTCATGCTTTACCTGTTCTGGCTCCTTGTAGTACATTTTGGCCCATTGTCTAAGCGCTCTTTGCACGTTTTTCAGTTTGCTCTCCCATATGTATCCTGGGGATCCTTCAACATGCTGCCTCCAGGTGAGCTGAATGATATTTCGGGCTGCTTGTTGATCGCTCCAATTCTGATTAAATTTAAAAGGCAGCGGACCAAGGGCGCAGTGGGTGATCAAATCGAGGGTGATTGGATAGTGGTCTGAGGCAGCAAAAGGCAAAATGGCGGAGTTAACAGATGAAAAGGTAGACAAAAGAGAAATGTTCACCAAGAATCTATCCAATCTCTCCATGATATTGTGACTGCCCAGTCTTCGGTTGTTCCATGTGAACTTGCGGTTTTTAGGAGTTATGTCTATCAGGTCACCAATGTGCATTACATTTTCCATTTGGTTCCTGAATGGGTCTGGCAGAAAATTCCCCCCTCGCTTTTCATTTGCATGGAGGATTAAGTTGAAGTCACCGCCTACGATGGTGTTGTTGCTGTCTCCTTCCAGAATGTGGTTACTTAGAGTTTCCCAGCAATTTCCTTTATCCCTGTAGTGATTGGGGACATATACGTTGAAGATGACAATCTGCTGATGGCTGTTATTGTTCCTCAGGACTGATTTTATCCAATGCTGATCGACTATCTTAGATTCACATTGCCAATCATTCTGATTCCATATTGTAGTAATGCCTCCCGAAGCTCCTCGCGCTTCACATATGCTTCCTTTGTAATTTTTATACTTTCCAATGATTTTTCTGATTTCTGTTTCTCTTTGTTTCGTTTCCTGAAGTAAAATGATGGATGGTTTCTCCTGCACTATAAGGTCTGTTAGAGCATTGATTTTAGCGGGGTGCCCAAGTCCCCTGCTGTTCCATGAGAGAATTTTGATCATTTCAAACCAATATTTCGAGAAGGTGCTCTGCCTCCTTTGTCTTTGCTGGCTACTTCTTGGTCTTTTGTGGCCTGAATGTAGGATTCTATTGGATTCTGCAGGCCTAGAGCTATGTCTTTTTGCGCGTTTTCATCCCTGTGCTGCTTTATAGTCTTTCTTCCCGGCTTCTTTTGACCATCAAAGGAGGAGCCCTGATCCTTAGAGTTGCTACGGGTAATTCTAGGAGGGAGAGGTTCAGATAGGAGAGGGGGGTGGGCACACGAATGTGGGGAGGAGGACTGATCAGGAGGGGAGGAGGGATGGGCAGAGGGATTCGAGGGGAGAGGGATCGAGGGGGAAGGATCATCTTCAGGGAGGGAAAGAACATGGAAAGGGTTAGTGGATGGAGGAGAATGAAGGGGATTTTCAAGAATGGGGGAATGAGATTGATGAGGAGGGGGAGGCGGTGGAGACTGGATGTGGGCAGAGGTATTAAGAGATGAGGGACCAGGTTCAATGGGTGCAGAGGGGCTGGGGGCAGATTTTTTTTTTTTTACAACTTCCCATTGCTGATCTTGAGTATTATTATCCACATTAATAATCTTAGTGCAGCGATTGGCAAAATGACCATACTCATGACATACCTTACATTTGAAGGGGATCTGTTCGTAGTCGAGCTGTTGTATGTGTGACCATTCATCGACTTTGATCTTGATAGCTTCTGGAAGTCCTTTGCCCAGATCAACCTCGACGCAGATACGAGCACAGGCTTGCATATTGTCTCTTGGTTCGCTTCTGTCAATATATTTGCCGACTGCGTTTCCAATGGCTCTTACAGAGTCATCTCCCCAGCAGTGTAATGGGAGATGTGGGAGACGAACCCAAACAGGAACTGCATTAGGAATGTCGAGCTCTGGGTCGAAATCTGGAGTCCACTTGTTTAGGTACAGGCCTCTGGAGTCCATAAAATATGGTCCGTTGCGAAATATCAGATCCTTGTCATTCTTTGTCTCGAAATGAAAGGTAAAGTAGCCTTTCCCGCAGAATCTAATGGCAATTTTTCCTTGTGTTTTGTCCAGCCAGTTTCTTTCCACCCACCTCTGAACAGTTTTAGGTGAGGGCCAAAGTCCAGTGAATTGTCCGATCAAACCTTTCTCGGCCAGAGCTAGAGCAGCCAATCTAGGCACAGAAGGAGGAAGGGAGACCTCCTGAAGTCCTTCTAGTTTTTTAACAAATTTGGAGAGAGATGGACGATCACGTTGAGGCGGCAGAGAGCTGACGAGAGCCGAAAAGGCCTGTTGCTGGGCGGCCTCCTCCGGCGGAGTCACCGGAGAAGCCATCGGGGGGAGAGCGCAGACCAGAAGGTCGAAGGCGGCAGGCTGCGCGCGCTAGGGTTCACCGCAGAGCGAAAAATTCAATTGAAATGTTTGGAGCCAAAAAAAAAAAAAAAAAATCATATTAATGTGTTATAATATTAATATTATTAAATTTAATAACTTTGGATTAATACAATATTAATTTTTTATATTATAATATATATTAATATATCTTGATATATATTAACTATAGATATATATGGGAGGGAAGAACAAAGATATAGAGTGATAGAGGTGGAGAGATATTAGGAGTGACAAGGGAGAGATGGAGATAAACTGAAGGAGAGGGGAGAGGGGTAATGAAGAGAGAGAGGAGGAGCGAAGTGAGAGAGGTAGAGAAGGGTAAGAGAGGGAGAGGGAGACAAAAAGACAGACGGGGAGTGGGGGGGAGGCAGAGAGAGAGGGAGAGAGGAAGTGAGATAGTGACATGATTGGAGGGCAGAGAGAGAGAGAGATGGGGAATAGGGAGGGAGGTAGGAGAGAAAGGGAGGGAGAGGAAGCATGAGAGAGAGGACTTGAGAGAGAGGAGTAGAGAGGAAGGGATAGAGAGATGGAGTTGGAGGGGGTGGGTATGGGGGTCGAGGGATGAAGAAAGACATAGAGAGTGCAAAGTGGAGATAGAGAGGGAGAGGCAAGGGAGAGATGGAGAGAGAGGGAGTGTATGTTTAGAGGTGAGATAACGAGACAAAGAAGGAGAGATGGAGAGAAGTGGGTGAGAAGCAAAAAGGTAGGGGTATGGTAACATAGTTGGAGAGAGAGAGAGAATAAGGACGAGAGATGGGACCTGAGAGAGAGGAGGGGAGTGACAGGGGAAGAGAGAGGATTGGAGAGATAGACAGACGGACAGGGGAAGAGAGAGGGGCATAGGAGAGAAAGCGAGAGAGAGGAAGTATGAGAGAGAAGAGGAGAGAGGGAGGGAGAGCGGAGGAGAGAGGGAGGGAGAGGGGGAGAGAGGGAGTGATAGAGAGATGGAGTCGGAGGGGGAGAGAGGGAGGGAAGATGAAAGACATAAAGAGTGACAAGTGGAGAGAGAGATGGAGTTTGAGGGGGCAAAGAGGGAGGGAAGAAGAAAGACATAGAGAGTTACAAGTGCAGAGAGAGAGGGAGTGACAAGGGAGAGCTGGAGAAAGAGTGTGCATGTTTGGGGTGAGATAGAAACACAAAGAAGGAGAGATGGAGAGAATGGGGGAGATAAGGAGAGAGAGGGAGAGAGGTATGGATATAGTAGCTATGTGAGAGAGGGAGAGAGAGAGAGAGAGAGAGAGAGAGAGAGTTGGAAAGGGAGAGAGGGGGAGGTAAGAAGAAATAAATAGAGAGAGAGAGGGAGGGAGATGAGGAGGGGCGGATATATAGATAGATTGGAGAAAGAGAGTGTATGTTTTGGCGGCGATATAGATAGACAAAGGGAGATAGAGATATATATGGAAGGTGAAGAGAGAGATGGAGAGAGGGATGGAGGGACAGAGATATTGAGAGATATGGAGTGAGAGAACATGTGTGTTTGGGGGGCTGAGATAGAGAGAAAAAGAATGAGAGATGGAGGGAGACATAGATATAGATGGAGGGGGGAGAGGGAAGAAGATTTACTAAACTAGATGCATTAATTTTAGTGTAGATGGTGATTTCTAATCCTATTTGATTGCTTGCACTAAATGCATTAATTTTAGTGTAGTTGTTGATTTCTAATGATATTTGATTACTTGCACCTGATGTATTGATTCTAATGTAGATTATTTCTAATCCTATTTTATTTCTTGAACTAAATGCATTGATTTCACTGTAGATAGTGATTTCTAATCCTATTTGATTAGTTTCACTAAATGTATTGATTTCAATGTAGATGTTGATTTCTAATAATAATTGATTTCTTCCACTAGATGCATTGATTTCAATGTAGATGATTTCTAATCATATTTGATTGCTTACACTAAATGCATTGATTTTGGTGTAGATAGTGATTTTTAATCCTATTTTATTTCTTGCACTATATTCATTGATTTCAGTGTAGATGTTGGTTTTTAATCATATTTGCTTACTTGCAGTAGATGCATTGATTTGAGTGTATATGTTAATTTATAATCCTATTTGATTGCTTGCATTAGATGCATTGATTAAAGTGTAAAGATTGTTTTCTAATCTTATTTGATTGCTTGCATTAGATTCATTGATTTCAGTGTAGATGTTAACTTCTGATTTGATGTAATTGGATGTATGATGGTACATTAATTTTAAAGTGATTGGATTAACATTGCACATTGATTTTAGTGTAAGCACAAAAAATTATTAACCTTGCACAATGATTTTTGTGTTATAGTAATTCAACCTATTAATATTGGAGACAAAGAGAGACAAGGTATGTTGTTTAACAGAACAACTCGGGCTAAAGATTTAAATGGTTTACGATTTCAACTGCCTTTTTCATATAATTGATACGAAATGAAAACAAAAGTAACAAAGGTGACAATAAGAATAGAAAAAGAAAATAGTTTTAGATTCATCACAATGAAGACTATTTGTAATTTGGTGCATTCTTATTATTCACATTTTATATCATTCAACACTATTAAATTGTCACTTTGCATTCAAAATTTTTATTTCATCATTTTTAATCATTAAAGTTATTAACAACATTTATCACTTCAACAAACTGAGGTAACTAAGCAAATTTAAAATTAAAATGACGAGATTAATCTCAAACATATTAAGCATATTTTAAATTATTATATTAATACTAGATGTATTTACATATTATTGATAAAATTAATCATATCTTCGATAGATTTTCCTTAGCTGGGCACGAATGAAACCAATCTAGATCCATTTTAACTCTGGATCTATCAAGCATCGAGAGGGATGAAATCTCTCAAGGTGCAAACTTTTTCTCAATTTTTGCGCTTAAAAAAGAGGTTTTCACCTCAAGAGATTTGATCCCCCTTGGTCCTTGATAGATTCAGAGTGAAGATGGATCTAGGCTGGTTTTAAAACAATTAGAATATACATACCACATTCTAAACATATAATAAAAAATAGGTAAAATTTATTTTTTTTGGTTGGCCTAATTTATAGGGATTTGAACTTTGAATCTCATGCTTTTACATAATACTTCATAATAATATGATTGTAAATTGAGTTATACTCCATGAGCTATTTTATTTTTTTTTAATTATGTGAAAAATTTAAATTACTTCAACTAAAACTTTGATATAAATTTGCAAGAAATTAGATACAATATAACGATTAAAAAAAATAAAATTACTCTCTCTCTCTCTCTCTATATATATATATATATATATTCTCTCTCTCTCTCTCTCTCTCTCTCTCTCTCTCTCTCTCTCTCTATATATATATATATATATATATATATATATATATATATATAGAGAGAGAGAGAGAGAGAGAGAGATATCTCTCTCTCTCTCTCTCTCTCTCTCTCTCTCTCTCTCTCTCTCTCTCTATATATATATATATATATATATATCTCAAAACTATGCATAAATAAATCCAAAGAAATTAAAATACAAAATGTAGTTTAGTATTTTTTGATATTAATTCATTTTTAGGTATTAAGGTTTTGGTAAAGATTTTGATCTAGTAAGTAGAAAACCATGAACGCATTATTAAGAAACCAAGTAATACTAGTAATTTATATCATTTGAAAGTAGGGAATAATGACTACATGATTTATCTTCCTCAGTTAATAGAGATGTATATAAGTAAATTATGAACGAGGCAAAAAGAGTACCTCTAACATAAACATTAATTTAACCTAAAAAGCCATTTTCATGCCCCTATAGTCACCCACATTGGAGGCTGACATAGTGCACCTAGATGACCCATCACTATAGGTTTTTGGTGCATCGTGACTCATTTCATCTAATCAATTTTCTCAATCTAAAACTACATGATTCCATACTACACCTCTCTTTTATATTTCAAAATTATTAAAGTTCATAATTTTAGCACTTATTTGAAGTATGTAGATAATCATTCCATAAAATTATGCCTTAATGTAACCAATATGAAATTGATATGAATGAAAGTAATCTTATAGAATCAAGAACCCAACTGGCCTAACAATTGTCAAATATTCAAATGTGTTACAACCAAGTGAAATCTAGTCTCATATACAAATTTAAAAATTATAAGAGCACACAATTCATACAAACCTATCCCCAAATTTCCTATTTAATTTACTACCATCAATCACAACTTTGTCACAGATCAAAATTGTTCCACTTTAGTGAGCACTCTCATATGCATGCAATGTAAGAAGAGTTAAGTGAACCGAAGGAAAACAAGCTAAGTCTAATATTATATTTCAAGTGAGATAGAGTTAAAATGTTGATGCCTTGTCAAGAAAAGCTAAGTTAAGGAAAAGAAAAATGTTTCTTTATGTTAAAATAAAGTTAGAAAAGTTTAGTTAAAGTGTCAAGTCATAATTTGCATGAGGAAAAGAAAGTTAGCGTTTGCATGATTCCATATTTAGAAATTTTAGTGCTTATATATTCATGGTTGGGTCATTGTAATGTGAGGTAAGAAGAGAGAATAGCAGAAACTTGGTGGATGTATATGGGAGAATAATTAATGAATATAACTTATTTATTGAAGAAAAAGCTTGTGTACTTATTTGTCTTGTGTTTTCATGTGTATATATGCCTCTAAATAACAAGTGGTATTAGAGCAAGGTTTAGTAAGGTTTCAAAGAACAAAAGGAGTTAAAAAGGTCGTGAGATACTTCCACTAAGAGCCTTGGTTATTGTGAGTAGCCCACAAATTGAAGTTTGCATCCATTGGTCCATAAGTATAATCTAGATCTCGTTGAGATTTTGTAAACCCAACTACTAAAATATTAGGGTGAGTATCCTACAGAGCCACCACAATATCAAGAGGAAAGAGTCATTGCCACTAACCAAAGAGGGAGTCTCCACCATAAGCTATAGCCATGAGCCTCCATAAGAATCTATGTAGAAGAGGTCAACAATGTTGCTAGTAGTTGTTGAGAGCCACCGTTAAGGTGAAGTTTAAATTTTTTAGTTTTAAAGATAATCAAGTGTATGCGACGTTCAATTCGAGAAGGTTGACACAATAAGGAAAGAATACAAAAGATAAAGGAAATAAAGTAGTCATGGGTCACAAAGCAAGACTGAAGAAAACTGAGAAAAGAAATCCAAAAGAAGAGCTAAAGTATTTCTAAGATATTATAGAGGTTCTCGCCATAGTCAGGGCATCTAAAAGACAAGTAGATGAAAGAGAAAAATTTTAGGATTAATGGATCAGGATAGATATGGTAACACTTCCAAAATTTACTTGTACAAATTTTAATTATTGGGAACTGTCAAAATTAAAACTTTTCTTTGATGTAAAGAGTTGATTGAGTATAGGTCTAATAAGCCATATAATGAATTGTGTGATGCCTTACTATCGGATATTATAAAACATGCATTGGACGATAAGTCTTTGTGCAAGGTAGTAAAAGCTACATCTTCCTAGGGTGCATGGAAGACCCTGGAAGTAGAATTTGGTATAAAGGAAAGTGACATAAAGCAAAAAATTATTTTACACTTTTTTGAATAATCAATAGAAAGTCAACTATAGGTCTGAGAGTAAATGAGCAAGACTCAAGGAGGAAAACATTGCTTGGAAAATCACACTCAAATGTGGATGGTGTCCAAAAAGACTATAAAAGTAACCACATGCACAATGTTTCATGGGTGTGGTTGTGGTGTTAAGCATGTGAAAATGAGTTCCAAGTTAGGGACTAATCAATAGGGGTGGTTATCAGGATGTTGAGTGATCTAGAGTCCTTGAAGGGTGGTAGTATGTGTTTTGATTTGTTGGCCCCATTTCCATAGCTGAAACTTGGAGGTCGAGTCATATCATATCAGAACTCAGCTCATGTTTACCCTAAAGAGACTGTAAAAGTGGGTAAATGTGGGAGGAAGTGTTACATAAATCGGGAAAACGTTATGGATAGTAGTGAACTTATCAACCCAACTGAAATCCATGATAGATCTGTTTTAGTAAAATTTAACCCAAAGAGAGAGATAAGTGGATTTAAGTGTTTGGGATTTTATAGTTCATACAAACAACATTGGATCATTTTGGGAGAGTGATAGAGTTTCTCAAGTCACCAAGGTTGCAATGAGAAAAATTGCAAGTAGTTAAACTGTGATTTGGCTTGCGTGGATTTCTGAAGCCATGATCTTGCACCTCCCAAGCCATGTTCCTACAGCCTCCAATCCATGTAGTGAACATGGATGTCTAATAAGCATGGATTTATGTTTGAACCTTGAACTACATCTGACCAAAATCAAAAGGGCATATGGATTTTGAGATAAATCCTAATGTTACATTAGTTTAAATCTCGTTTTCAAAGATTATGAGCTAAAGGGTAGTCTTTTGTGGTGTTAAGAAAATTGGTGTCATAAAATTTTGGTAATTTTGTACCTTTCTATGGTTTGTTCGTGAGATCCCTAAAGGTGTATAAAATGGTTTTTAAGGCTTTTACAAAAGAAGAGATCTAGGATGAAAATTTATGTTAATTTTCCCAATAAATTTTGGTGGGGAATGGTTTGATTATGTTGGAAGTGCAATTTCTAATATGGTTTTTTTTTTTTTTGTAGTTTAGTGCAACATGATAGTAGTAACAATAAACACTAGTTTTACCCAGTCATAAATGTTTAAGACTAAGAATGATATTGGAGGGAATACAAAGGATGGTTAGTAATGATTCTTGATCTATTTAATTATCATGTAGCAGTTGCATCCATGGTCACACCCTTTGTTCCTTCACCTAGATTTGATCATGTTAGCTACTCAAATCTAATTGGAGACTGATGGGGTCACCTAGAACCTTGGAGAAAATAAGGGATTCATCATGGATTGGAGTGAAAAATTGAACTTATGGAATATGGTTTTGTTTGGATCGAATGGGAAGTGGACTTCTCCTAGCACAATCCATTAGTAATGCTTAGAAGGGTAGAAAGTTTCTTATAGGTAGTGGTCATGGAAATACAGGCACATCGATATCTCACTCCCCTACTTCAACCCCTCATAATAGTGGAGACTTTAGCTCAAGCATGTGTCCTTAGTAATATTACTACTGCTTGTGGTGAACTCTATTGTTCAAGGAGAAAGAAAGTGCAGTGATCTTATGGTATAATTGGAAATGCGACATGTTACCTACATGGAGGATGTTTCATTGTTTGTAGCCTTGTCAATGATAGTCGATCTAAGCATGGATGCATGCCATATTTTCTCCGAGGGTTGAAGAAACATAATGATGCAGGAATAAAAAAATTTAGAGGAATAAATATTTGTGATAGCCATAAACAAAATATGATCCAAGAATCAAACATTCCAAGGGAAAAGTGACAACATTGGCATCCTTATTGAGGAATTCATATGGTAACCTCATAGAATTGGATATGTCTTAGATGTATCAGAGAATTTTTTATTGAGTTTCGTATTTGGGGTTTTCTATGCCACAAAGAGAAGAATATTTCCCATTTTCTTGGCTTTGAGGTGCAACCTATCTTAGATAATGAGTCTACAATCTTTAAAGATAAAGTACCACTTGTCACATTTCAGTGGTTTTTGTCATAGGTCGGGATCATGAGAGCATTGACTAGTTTACAAGATGTGTAGTTTGTAGGATATTTTTTTGGACAAACTTGAGCATATGAATAATGGAAATTAGATATAAGAAGTTATGCTATAAAATTTTAGGCCACCTAAAATAGCATGCCATTGTGATATATGAGGATATATTCCTGTAATATATTAGAGGCTCTTATTTTCCCCTGACATAAATGTTTGAGTTGTTTATGCTTTAACATATGACAAAGTGTTACATTGCAAATTGAAAAGATTGAATAAATATTTATCATTACTCTATTATTTCTCAGAATCTCATGGGATATAATGTCCGCTATGGTTCAAATGTAAGGTTTGGTGTAATGGTGGATTTTTTAATGGGCCATATGATATGATTATACATTTTCAGTTCTCTAGCCTATTAGTCTTTTGCCTCAATTCAAATGTAATATTAGTAGCATATATCAATATACTAGCTTACAAACATTATAATTTTATGGAAAGAATACATAATGTAGTTGTAAGGAGAGAGTGTATCCATTTCACTATGAAAATTAGTTGTAAGGTGAGAATGTATCCATTTCTCTATCAACATATTGCCTTCTTGTATATTTTTTTTAGTATCCATAAACTTCTAAGCATGTTTCAGTAAAAGAAATACATGGAAAAGTATATTCAAGAAAAATATAAAGCACTACACTTCCCTACCAAATTGAGAATATTTCTCAAAACTTGTATACAAGATACTATAGGGGAGAATCACTGCAGTGATAGCAGTATAGGATGTTGAATTTTTAAGTGAAAAACATGCAAGAACTTATTTTTTTAACTTGATAATTACTTCCAATGATGTGGATGATTATTTATCAATTCAATGTATCAACAAGTAATTACACATTCATAAATTCAACCATAAGAAGAATGAAGTATTAAATATCGCAATGCACAAGGGAGACACAAGATTTTTACCCTAGGAAAACCCACTTGCGGGAAAAAACCAACAACCTTCTTCTTAGAGAAATATCTAGTTCAATATGAGATACATCAAATTCATAAACAAACTGACCAACATAGTAGCAAGATGATCACTCACCAAGTTCCAAGGCAAGTGTTCAATAGCCAAGACATAATACCCTTCAATTATGTCCACACAAATATCTACAATCAGATCTATCATGGCTCTTCAAGAGGGCCAAATTTTTTTGTTTGTCTCAACCTCAGAATCCAGATGATGCCACAAAATTAGTGCCTTATAACTTCATATCTACCCCAAAAACTTGGGCCACAAATAATTTGTATTAGCCAGAGAAAATATGCCTCATACTTCTTAATAGAACTTGAGTTCCTCAGTGCAGAAGAGCGAAGTATAGAAGATAAGATATATGCTTATGTTTTAGGCATCCAATTATCCTTGAATTCTTCACATAGAATATAGATGATAAGATGATTCAATGTGTTCCTTGAAGGGAAACAAATATGATACTTATAGCCTTCCATTCATGTGAATGGTTGTCTCTCATGGGCATAACAACATGTCTCTTGTAGGGCCAAATTGGTCATCTTGGGGACACAAATTTACTCTTTAAAAAAACAAGTTTTCTTATTTTTTAAAGTTTTTAAAGAACATGTCTTTCATACTTTTCTTTTGACAACAATAAATAAATTTTATTTTATCACAAGCATGAAGAACATGCTTAATATAATATTTCTTTTTTCACAAAATATAGTTTATATTTTACAAATACCAATTGTACATTATGAAGACCGACCATAACTGCAAAACTCAACACTGTCTCTTAGCTAGGGAGGTATTCATAATGACTATCCAGATGTTCTTTATTGAAGTATTTCCTTAAGAAACAAAAAAAAACTAGTAGAATCATCATCTAAGTTAGCACTCTTAACCTAAATTAGCATCATCATTATCCAATAACTACCACAACCTATGTTAGTACTTTCTAACTAATGGAACTCACTCAACTAGTCACCATGATCCGGTGAGAACCTCACCTCATGGTTCTCTCACTAGTCCATGGTTACCATCACTAATGGTCAAACCCTAGGGACACCCAATCCCCAACTCCAAATCCCTCAGTCTCATCTATGATGCTAAAAGAGAATGTACTCCATTGAGTCTTTAAGCCTCAAGGACCATTCCTCTTCAGAATGTTCGTCCCTCGTGCTATCTCACCAACAACCTAGGCAACACTCTTGTTTTTCAATCATCAACAATTTGGGTTGTGCTCCTATTGTCCCTAATTGTCTGAGTGATGTCCCTGTTGTCCACTCATCAACAATTTGGGCCATGCTCCTATTTTCACTAATAGTCTGAGCCATGTCCTAGTTTATGTCACATCATTACTACATATCACTAATAGAGGGGTTCTCCACAGGTCCAAGCTTGTCCCTAATGTATACAAAATTCACATGGGATAGAGGTTTTTTCATCATATCAGTGGAGATATACTCGAGCTTCACTACTCTCTTCTTATACCATGTATTGGTACTATATCTCAATGTGTCTTGACATGTCATTAAGTTGTCATTTGCACTTAATTACACAAAAAGCCATAATACTTCTCAACTTTCCAATCACTTTGCAATATACTCAGCCTCTGAGTGTAAAAAATGTCTACTTCATCCAAAATATCATAATGGAGCCCGAATTGAAGCAGTATACAAACTCTCTCTATATCCAACAATCCTTTCCCAATGTAAATTTTTGCAGTTATACTCCTATATTTGAGACATCTTTCAAACCATAACTGACTATGCCATGACTAATTGTACCATGGTCATACTTCAAAACACATTGAGATGCATTTCTTGGCTCAACCATAAATTGATCTACTTCCTCCACTTGATCAATCATCTTGGTTACATCAATTACCCTAATTGGATATTCTTTCTTAAATAGATCATGTCATGACGACCCTGATTTTTCTCTCTCTACCATTGATGATATCAGTTATCTAGGAAAGATATTTCATCTAGAATTTAAAGTTCAACTCTATCTAAAGCTAAGACAAGGGTTGGAGAAGCCTTGACTTCTCCCTCTAGAGAAAATTTTCCAGTCAATACAACTCCTTCTGACACATAAGCTCTTTTGGTTTCATCAGAAAACAGATTATATAGGATGAAGCTTCATCCATCAATCCAACATGAGTATGTACAAGCCCTTCCTTCTTCTTAAAAGCACAATATTTCTTCATATACCTCACAAGATTGAGGTAGCTCTTACTACACTTATTCTTTCATCAAAGAAGATGATCTCTACATCCATCAGATGCAGTAACAAAAATCATAAACATCATAAACTTTTAACAGAAATGTAACTGACAAAAATGTCCTTTCATAGTGTTCTCCCTCTTACGAAGGTAATTCTTTTTTTGTACTTAGCTTAAGTTTCCATCACGTTGGAAGTCATCACTCACTTCTTCTCAACATAGATCAATCAATATTTGAATCTCGTTGATATGTTTGTTCCATTTGAACCCAAATCCCAACTAGGAAAATATCTCTCAACACAAATCCCTATTTCTGGGAAAATCCTCTTGTCAAAACTTTTCTTTGTTCTTCCATCTACTGCCATGGAATAGGTAGATGACAATATTCATTAGGAGGCAATGGAAGAACAATTACAATCAAGTGAAAAAGAAAAGGAAAAGAGAATACTAGTAAACATAAAAGCAATAATAATAATCAAGAAAGAGAGATATAAAATAATTGTCTTTGAGAGGAATGTCAGCTTCCCCTTGATCTTTGGTCTTCTTGCATCCATATGCAACTTTTTTTAGCTTCATCCACATCGTTATTATTTAATTCCTTTCCTTCCAAAACTAAGGGTTTTCCTTTTAGCGGAAACAACCAAACCTAGGGTTTGTTCCTAAACCCTCTTTACTTGCTATGGTTTACTAACCCTACAAGTCCAAATGTTTAAAACCTTAGACTATTTTTTATAGTCAATACTTCCAAACCCCATATTTTCACTTTACATCTTCATATGACCAAAAACCTAGATTATCCTTGACGCCTGTAGACTAAGAAATATTGTAGCAGCAGAAATATTTATTCTTTTAGCTACTTTTCTCTTAATCTCAATGTGCAAAGAATGGATTTCGTCATTCTAGACTAAATATTTGTTCTCAGAAATCAAAAGTCCACAACAGTAGGTGCCAAAAAAAAAATGTTCAAGAAGTGTAGTATTTATCTTCAATTGCTTTCATTCAGTATTCATTTTTCTCAAGGAAGCTTTCAAGATTCTCATAATTGAACAAGGGGATAGTCTTCACAATACTGATTTCTAGTTCCAACGTCCTTTTTAACTCCCTCTTGCTCAGAGAGGAGTGATGACCATTTTACATAACTCTATCATTCAAGTGATGGCACCGAGGGTCTTATAGTTCACTGATTGAGCTTATTACTCAGTCATATAATTAGAGGCAGGTTACAACCAATGAATCTTAATCTAGGATGCAACTATTTCTATTTTATGCAATGGATTTCCCGAAACCCTAATCACGTTTCTTCCCATATATGAAATGGATCTTAATGCAATCTTTTCAAGGAATATCACAACTTCAATCTTTCAGTAGGGTCACATCTTTTCTGCATGTAGCCATGATTTTCCTTCATAATTTATTGTAGATCAGATCCCTGGATTTCCAGTCCTTATCATTGTAATGAGCTCACTTGGAAAACAATATTGTTTGTTTGGATTTGAAAATAATACATAACATATATATCAGGACTATAAAACACACTCACCATTACCAAGACATTGTTTGAGAAAAAAAGGTCACTTAGCTTGCTTGTAGACAGATATACTTTCTTCCTTTAAAGAGACATTATTTCAGCTCCTTGAAATGGATATTAGCTTTGTGATCGTAGGCATCAGTCTTTGTTGGATTCTTTGACTAACTTATCACTATAAAAATGCTCGCTTAAAGCTTCAATCTTTCCACTTCAAAACACAACCTTGGCCTTTTGAGATTGCTTTGTTGACTTAATGAAACTTTGAGACCCTGGAAATTTTCTGAGATTTTAAACTTCATTCTTTATGCACTGAGCTCTGAGGTCTTACCACAAAGCTTCAATGAATCAACCTTACAAAAAATCGACTCATTAGGATTTTACAGAGGTTGCCTTTCACATAGATCATAGTTCACTCCTTTGTGTGGTTATTCCTCCGTTTTACTTTGGCCCGGCCCGAGTAGAGCACAAATTAGTCATAGGAGTATATCCAACTGTAGAATTGTTTTAATGATGAGATTACTCCTCAAAAGATTATTAGTATCTCCTAAAGCTTTATTCATTTTTTCTCGTCCTTGATGACTTATTTTAATGAACAAAATGTACACTTATTTTTAGATGGAGACACTTTGAGATTCTTTTGGATTGTTTCTTCCATAGTGACATTAGTTTGGATTTACGATTTGGACCCTTGACCTTCTAAGGAAATTGTTTAAGACTAATTTTAGATTCTTAGACCTTTGAACACTCTGAGATATCTTTTATCTTAGGATCAAAGCTTTGAGCTAGGTAAATAAGCTCTGAGCATTACAAGCCTTCCTACTGAAGAAAATTTGAAGCTTTATTCAATCTAACTTGAATATTAGACTTCAACCTTCTTTAAACAAAATTTAGACCTTTAAACTTAAGAATGATTCCTGGTTATTCGAGATCTGAAACCTTCATTTCATTAATATGAATACTTTCTAGACTTATTGATATTTGGTCTTTGACCTTGGAAATAAGTTTTACGTCCTCTTTATTTTGAAATGGAATGAGGCTTCATATTTCGACCTTAAATTAAAATCATTTTATACTTGAACTTTTGATCCTAGCATTGAGATTTCAACAATAGGAAGATCACTTACTAGGGTTTTTAGAGATAACATGACCAAATAAACCTTAGGGAATATGATGAATTCAATTAGGGCTACTCTTTTACCTACACGATGGTACCATGTAGATTTCGAGTGGAAAATATATTAGAACTTATTTTTGAAGCTTGATAATTAGTTCTAATGGTGTAGATGATTATTTAGCACTTCAATGTATCACTAAAAAATTACACATTAAAAAATTCAACCATAAGAACAATGAAGCAATAGAGATCACAATGCACAAGAGAGACACAAGATTTTCACCGTGGGAAAACCCACTGGGAGGAAAAACCCAACCTTATTCTTACAAAAATGTCCATTTAATCAAGAGATACATCAAATTCATAGAAAAATTGACTAGCAAAGTATAAATATGACCATTTACCAAGTGCCAAGCCAACCCTCCAAGATCCAAGACAAAATACCCTTCAATTCTATCCACACAAATCTCTGCAATAAGATATGTCACAGGTCTTCAAGAGGGCCAAAATTTGTTATTTTTCTCAGCCTCAAAATTCAGATGATGCCATATAATTATTTAGAACATCATATCTACCATAAAAACTTGTGCCATAGACTGTTCATATTAGCCACAAAAAATATGCCTCAGACTTCTAACAAAACTCAACTTCCTTTGTCCACAAGAGCGAAGTAATAAGTTGGGATATAGACTTTTTGGATTTCAGAGATCTGTGGTTTGAGTTTTTTGAATTTTTGACCGGAGAACCCACAGTACTGGAATTTTTACACCAACGTTTCGAATCCCAAATGGGATCCATCATCAGGGTAAGAGAAAGAGGATCGAATATGATAAAAAGAAGAGCCAGAAGGAAGAAATAAATACTAATGAGGGAAAAATATATAAAGGACCAGCACATGTCGGCAAGAGAGAAATTAAAAAGAAACCTAAAATTAATTTTAATAATTAGGAATTAATATTCGTTATTTTATTTTATAATTATGAATTAATATTCATTATTTTTAATTATATAAATTAATATTAATTAATTAATCTTTATAAATTACCATCAAATAATTAATGTTAATAAATTAATATCAATTAAATAATCTTTAAGAATTAATATAGACTTTTGTTTTTTTCCTCCAAGTGTCCTTGGCTTCTTTCCATAGAATAGAGATGATAAGATGATTCTCTGTGCTCCTTGAAATGATATTAATAGGCTACTTATAGCCTTCCAATCATGTGAATGGGTGTCTCTAATGGGAAGGCCGAGATGTCTCTTGGAGAGCCGACTTGGTCATCTTGTGGACACAAATTTACTATTTAAAAAACAAAATTTTCTTATTTTGCAAAGGCTATGAAGAACATGCCTTTCATATTTTTCTTTTGACAACTATATATATATATATATATATATATATATATATATATATATATATATATATATGTATGTATAGATATAGATATAGATATACACATTATCACAAGCAAGAGGAATATGTTAAATATAATTTTTATTTTTGTCACAAAATATAATTTATATTTTACAAGTACAAATTGTACATAATGAAGACAGATCTCGGTACTATAATTTGGGTTGAAAAAAAGGGTTGAGTTTATTTCTCCATGCCTTATATAGTTGTTAAGGTCCAGTAATTTGGGCTTTGGGTTGAAAAATAGGGTTGAGTTTATTTCTCCATGCCTTATATAGTTGTTAAGGTCCAGTAATCTGAAAAATAGGTGTTAACGTCTAGAATTGAGTTTATTTCTCCATGCCTTATATAGTTGTTAAGGTCCAGATCGATACAAATTTATTGTCTCATGTCTTGTATTATATTAAGGTGTCTAGAGTGAAGGATATTACCTATTTTAGCAATAAGCACAATATTTAGAAATTAACTAAATTATAAGGAAAATTGCAGTGTATCTTTGTACCTCTAGATATAATTGCTAATTATAATTCAATAACATTTCAACTTTACTTTTAATTAAGACAAAATGATTTAACATTAACTTAATTTAATTTAATAGATATATATTTTCTAATAAAATGGATTTTTTTTATACAGTTATTATATGATATTTATATTATAGTTTAATATTTTTTTTGTTATCCTCATAATTAATATTCATAAAAGTTATAATTAATTTATAGAATTTTAAAAGGATGAACAGTTATTTAAATTCTTTTAAAATTATATATATATATATATATATAGCAGTAATCTAAAATAAAAAAGTCTGCATCGTAATAAATATTTGGAAATTGAATTGTAATTTAGTTTGAAAATTATTAATAAAATAAATATTAAAAAAATTACTGTTAAAAAAATTGTAATATTTTAATTAAAAAGAAAAAATAAAATTATTAGTCATATGAAATTAGAATATTGTATAGTGTTGAATATATTATAAAAATTACTATCAAATTTTAGTATAGAGTTATATAAAAAATTATGTTTAAGATAAATTAACAAATAGAGAAAATGTTAGAGGTTAAAATTAACAAGTAGATTAATTTTCCATGTTTTTTTCTTTAAAAAATTACTAATTTCTCATTATTTATAAAAATGATTTGTCTAAATTTTATAGTATAAAGTTATTTTTTTTACGAATATTTTAATTAATATTAAAAAAAATTCACTAAAATTTCTAAACGTTAAAATAAATTTTTATCACCAAAACTAATTACGAATTTCAAAAATTATTTAATAAGAAAATAATGTTTCATAATTCGAGGTTTTTAATTTTTATCTCCAATACCGTAGGTATTCAAAAGCAAAGGGAAAAATAACATAAAACACTAACAAGCTTAATATAATATGATTTTTAAATTTACAAATTAATTATGAAAAGCTTTGCATTTTTTTATATTTATATATATTTTTAAAATGAAACTACTTTTAATTAATAAAAATATTATCCATCAAAAAGCAATGTGCTAATATAATAAACCAACATTGTAGTGTGATAACGTGCCAATATTATAATAAAACATTTTTGTAGATTCTTTTTGGGCAGATTATTGTTAATTATTTTAAATTTATTTTTTACACAGATTACAGATTTACTAACAAATATCAAATTAAACTACTATTATTATTATATATATAATTAATCAAAAAGCAATGTGCTAATATAATAAGCCAATGGTATAGGATAATAATGTGGTAATACTATAAAAATTTCTAAGGGTTAGTTTAATGGGTCAAATCATTGCCTCAATTTCATCTCTTTCTTCATTGATGTACAAATTATATTCTCTTCCACGTCCGAGTTGCTTTCAACTTGGTTGCTAGAATCCATGGCCATGAGATTCTTCTTCTTGTTATATTTCTTATTTTTCTTTCAGGTATATCTTTGGATGCAACTTTCAACACTTCTCCTCTATATTTCCATCAATCTTGCAGTGGTTACATTGGTTGCTAGGATCTTTCTACTAGTGTGTTGTGGCTACTGCCTTTTTATCTTTTACCCATTTTTCTTCTCCTCCCCTTCCTTAGAATCTTCGTGTTGTCCCTTCTTCTTTAATCCACTTGATTGCGCTCTTTTCAGACCTATTTTTTCTAGGTATTGTTCCTGTACACAAGCCTCATACACTAATTTGGGCTTGAAAAACATCACGTGCTCACGCAAATGGCGGTGTAGACCTCCCAAATACTTTAGGAGTACATCTGGGTTTTTTGGAGCAATACCCAACATTATAGCCATCTTATTGAATTTTATGGTGTACTCATGCATGCTTTGGCCTGAATTTTTCCTGAAGTAATGCCACTAGATCTACTGGTCCTCTACATACCCAATGGCATAAAATTGTGACTTAATGAGGGTTTTGAAATCCTCCCACTTAGTCATTGGAGGTTCTCCCTCCAACCTCAGGGTTTCCATGTGGCTCTCCCACCAAGACAGTGCATGGCCCTCTAATTTTAGTCAAGCGAATGAGATATTTTGCCCTTCCTCGATATGATGAATAGTGAAATAAACTTCCAGTCACTGCAACCAGTGGTTCAGCTTCAAAGCATCAATCTCACCATGGTACGACTTGATATCGACTTTTTCTTGACGACACTGGAACTAGGTTGATATTTTATAAGTTCTTTCTTCAGCTGATTTTTTGTGTCTTATTGATCTCCTGATCCACCTTCTGATTTGTTTTTTAGATTCGAACCCCCATATTCTCCAAACATCCCCATCTTATTTCTTAGGGCTTCCATGAGGAGGTTTGCATTGCGGTTTATATCGTAACTTGCTTCTTGAGCTATGAAAACCTCACCTCTATAGGATCACACGGTTCATTTACAGATTCATTTGCCATGATTAGGGTTTTACAATTTTGGACCCCGTCTACCTAGATCCCCTGCAAATATCCACAAATACCCAAAGAAACCTACTTTGATACCAAACAATCCATAAACTATCGTCGATATTCCACTAGACAGTTCATCACAACAGATCTGAAAATATTATGTTAAAAATATGATATTCTACACTATTACAGTTTTTTTTTAACTTGAAGATCTGTAAACTTAAAGATAATTAGTGCATGTATGTGAAAGGTCTTCATTTTTTGTAAATAATCTATCTCAGTCTGGAAAAGGGTTAAACTTATACTAAGTGGATGTATTTTCATTTACTTTAACGAGTTTGAAAAGACAAAGTGCTTGACATTTTTTTCATGTTTAGGGAGTCTGAAAAGAGTTGAAAGAGAACTTCTCCTGGAGGAATAGTGTTATAAAGGATAGCAACTAGTTTAGATCATGATGGAACTTCTCAAAACATGCAAAGGTCAAAATATTGGCTAATAAGATCACTCATCGCTGTTGTTCCTCAAGAAAGGTTAAAACAACTAAGTGAAAGTGTATGATCTGCGAAGAAAGTGGTGACGATGGAACGAGAAAACCAAGCCTCATCTAGAAGAATCAGGTTGATAAAAATGGCAATCGAGAGAGGTAAAATGAAAATGGTTTCATTTTTACACAGGCTTGAAACATGTGGAAACTATTCTTGAGAATACTTTAGCATGGTTTCATTTTTTCACAAGCTTGAAACAGGGGAAAAATTGTGCTTGAGAGTGGTTTCATTTTTACACAAGATTGAAACATAGAAAAACAATGCTTGAAATAAGTTTGCATGCCACCAACATAATGACTCAATTCCAGGCACAGGCCCCCCATGGTTCATTTCATTCACCTAAGTAGACTATTGGTTACTAATAGGAGGATGGAATGAACATTCATTTATGAGATCAAGTGAAATATTTGAATGGGAATTTACAAGATCCAATAAAAAAAATGAATTGAAACGGGATCTATTTAATTTTTTAATGAGCTTGACAAAGGAAAAGAACTATGCTCACTCAAACCTTGTTTCATTTTTTAAGGATCTTGACACAAGACAAGGATCTCTACTTTGGGAACCTTGTTTCATTTTTTTAGGAGATTGACACAAGAAAAGAAATTATACTCCAGGACCTTGTTTCATTATTTTGGATCTTGACACAAGAAAAGGAGCTCTTCTCCGGGAACCCTGTTTCATTTTTTAAGGAGCATGACACAAGAAAAGGAACTCTATTGCAAGACCTTGTTTCATTTTTTAAGGAGCTTGACATAAGAAAAGGAACTATGCTCTAGGACCTTGATCATGACCTATAGAAGGCCATGGATTCCAAGAGGTTCCCATCAAAAGGGAGACAAATGTTTTGGAAGGGATACATATCAAGGGATCCAAGGGAAAGATTAGGCATGAGTGCTCCCAGTACATTATGCACTACATCACCTAGTAGATCATCAGTAGATGTGGGCATGGAATAGGTTACCACATAATTAATCTATGGGAGGTGAGATACCTCTTACATATAATGAATGTATAGGGAAGTTGGATGATTGGAAGTAAAATCAAGACCAACAAATGAAACTTGATCAATGGTCACAATTCTCCCATCATGCGAGAAACACATCACTAGAAAGAGTGTGGACATGAAAATGTTCATTGCATAAACATAGTCTCGCCCCAGGAGAAAATTGAAATCCAAGGGGTCTGTGACTACAATAACATTAATACATATAGTTTTTCCTGCAAAAGTAATAGGACAACGAGGAAGGATCCCTAAAGGTTGACTGCCTCTTCTATTGAAAGCCAACAAATTATGGGTAACAAGAACAAGTTGCGAAGAACTGAAAGCTTGCCAAGTGTTTGAGGACAGAATACTAATAGATTCACCTTCATCTATGACTATGCTAGGTATGGGCACATTATAATCTTTTACTATGATCTAGAATGGCGCATAAGGAGGAAGACGATATCCTACCAATCAACTCCATTCAACGGAGGTGACCATACTACTTGGAGGGGGTGACATGGGAACGGGGAACTGCCCCTTTATGTTATGGGAATTGGAGAAATTCTCCCCTGTGCTATGGGAATCAGAGGATTTCCCCTTTGTGTCATGGGAACAAAAGGCCTTTTTCCCTGTGGCATTATAAAGAGAAAATTCCCTCCCAATTCATTAGAACATGAAGAAACGAGCAAAACCTAAGTGGTATGAGACTCACTCTATACCAGAAATGCATGATCAACAGATGATGGAATTGAGTCAACCATGTTCTCTACCAATAGTTTGTCAAGAAAATACTTATGGGATTCACATTCAGAGAGAGTGAGATTGGCTGGATTCAGATTATCATCAATCACTTCATCAACTAGTGGAGGATTGGGAGACAACTTCTAATAACCAGCCGGAAGACGAGGTTGAGAATTTGTAAGATTTTCCAACACTTTTGAGGCTTCATCCATATAAGGCCAAAGGTGAATGGGATGATTCGCTTCACATAAATTATGGGGAAACTTAAATTTACCCTTCTTCCCATTTACCTTACTATCACTATTTGGTGGTTTATCACTACCATGATCTCCATAGGCTAATGACAAAGGCTGATGTGATCCTGTGGAGAAAACTTTTAACACTTATGGAATATGAGGACAGTCTCTTAGAAGGTGATCACCCTTACAAATCATGCAAGTGAATTTCACTTTACGAGTTTTTGAAGGTTTATCAACATCAGTTGCATCAGTAGAAATGGTTTCTTAGTTGTCCCTTTGCTTATTTTGCTTCTTCTTAATCTTCTTATCCACCTGGTTACTAACTTTGATGATTTCACTAGATGAAGAGGAAGAAGGTCGAATAAATGAAGAAGGCAAAGGGTCAACGTTAGGATCAACTTGTTCAAGTGGAGGATTACTCTATTGAGAAGTGGTTTGGACATTTAGAACTAAGGAGGTTGAAAATAACCAAAATTGTAAACCAATGGTAAATCCGGGGAGTAGCACCAATATTTCGAAAAGGAGAACAAGAAACAGGATGCTTGTCAGATAGGTTTCCTTGAGTAGTGGACTCGAGAACCATCGTCACTAGTCTCAACCTAAGATCCACTAAGGAGTTGTTCCATGGGGAGGATGTTATTCCATGTTCAATTAAATGATCTTAGAAATTAAAGACACAAATTAAAAATAAAAACAGGGGTAACTAGGCAAAATGGTTTACCAAGTAACTGTGAACTATAATATACCACCTTGGTGAACCAAGGATTTACATATGGGTAGACAATCCCCATGAATGTTGTGTTTGATGTATCACAATGACAAGGTGGACTACTAGGTTACCTATGGCGGGATATAAACATATAGGAGACTTCTAAAATATACCCGAAGGTATGTGGAAGTACAGTCCATAGTAGTGTTATCTAATGAATAACCATTCGATGAGACTGTTTCCATATACTTGTCATGCGTGGAGTGCCATTCATTATACCTGAAGGTACGTGGAGAACGATCCTATAAACTTACCTATGTGGAACAAGATATCACCCTCAGATTTTAACACTAAAAAGAAACGGTAACTCCTACATTTAAAGACTGCAGAACACATCTCTAGCATAGACCTCAAGATGTGTGCCATTAAGTTTCAAATGCTCCTTAGGTTAATTGAGTGAATTTTATAAGTTTATGTTGCATTATGTTTTGTTTCAAGGCTCAAAGCACGATGTCACCTAAACACACCTATGATGCAACTAATATGATAAAAAATTCTTTTCATTTTCCTTTTAACAATGAAAGCCCTAAATAAGTAAGGGAAGAAGAAATCAATCAACAAAGCATAAGCAATTGATGCAAAAATCGATTTCCTCAACTTCACTATTCCAGTCAAAATCAAATCCATATATGCAATGAAAATAAATGTTTTTCTTTTTTTTTAATGTTTCAAATGCAATGAAAAAATCAGATGAAACAAGATTATTGATAAAAGAAATCATACAGAATATGAATATAATATAAATTTCTTCAATTCAATCAACAATCAAGTTCAATGTTTACAAATGAACTAATTGATAAGAAGAAAAGAAACAAAAGAAATTCTTACCAAAGGGAAATAAAATAAAATGCGAATATTAAGATGGATTTTAAGAGACACTGACAAAATCAAAAGACTCAAGAAAACATTTTGGACTAAAGAAGATAAAAGAGAAAGGAAAGGAATGCAATTTTTTTCATATTATTGGATCAATGCAGGTGCAAAATAGGAGACAATGCGTTGTAGTGCAGGTGCATAACCAAAGAAAGTGCACTGTAGTGCAGATACACTATATCAGCGCAGGTGCAAAATAAGATAAGGCACGCTCCAATGAAGATAACACTATATTAGTATAGATGTAGAATAGGGTAAATTGCACTACAATGTGGGTACAAAGAAGGCTCAGGTGTGTTGGGGCACTCTGCCTCAAAACAAAGAGATGCGTTGGGGAAGTTTCGGTTAAAACATGACACAAAAAATCAAATCAAGCTCAAAGAAAGGTTTTCCTAAGGTCAATAAACATCCAAATGAGCCAATGAAATTCCCTTTAAGAGGTAGAGAAGGTGATAAGGTCAAGGAAGTCATTAAGGGAAGAAATTATCCTTAATGGAGTCACCAATTTGTTATGCGGAATTTACGATTGCTGACAAAGGTGAATTCGCTAGACTTAGTGGCCTAGCATAGAACAACAAAAGGAAAAGAACATAAAGTTTTCCATAGAGAGATTAGAGTATGGAATGAATCCTACCTCTAATCTATAGAAAGCTTCCCTTTCCTCCTCATTTGTAAGCTCCAATTGTAGCTCTCAGTGCTATAATTAGAACCCACACACATGATAGTAAAAAAAAGCAATGTATCCTCAACATCTATGTAGCATAATCTAACATCTCTATTCAATGAATCAACATGGAACTTAAATACATGAATGTAAACATAACACGAGACATATAGGAAAATAAGATACTCTTTGTATTAATAGAAATAGGAGAGATTTTACAACCATTAATAGTAGTTAACATTGTAGATGTCTCCCCAAGTTGACTTGTCCTTCCTTTTCACAAAGCACACCTCAACACCAACCCTAATGCATGAAAGTGATGAATCCTTAGGTTCAAGGAAGTAGCATAAGGGCACTATCAATCTCCAAAATTTAACCCTAATATTATGGATGGTTGAAAATTTATAGGAGAAGTGTGGTAGTTTAGGATTTACCATTATGGGCTTGAGATCCACATATGATTGGAGGATGAGCTCAAGGGATAAGAGGTGAAGTATCCAAGATAGGATAAGATAGGATTCAAGCTCCTATCCATGGTAAATAGTTAAAATAACCCTTGGAAACTTTTGGAAGATGATGCTTCAATTTTTTTTTAAATTTTTATGAACTTCTAGAATCAACGCACCCGCAAAAGGGGGAAACTAGTGCTAGACAATGTAGGTGCCTAAAGGAGAAACATGCATTGAATGAAGGTTACCAAGAGGGCAGGGATCGTTAGGGCCAAAACCATTGATTTTGAGCAATTTCTTCTAGAAACTCAGACTTTTTGGAAGATTCATGCTTAGGGGTTTGTGAAGGGTTGATGACAACATGTTCATGAATATTGATTGATCCAGTTTGCGGGACTATTGAGTAGATGTGACAAAATGACCTATAATACCATTCATGATTTGATAAGTTATCAATTGGTTAATGAGTTCACGGGCTAACAAGTCTTGTTGCAACTAGATGGAGAGGACATTGAGCCTTCTTAGTGATTCTCAAATGAAGTACATAAGATATGGATTCATGACACCTAGCTGCTATGTTTACTATATGTTTGACAAAATTCCCTTCATGTATTAGGCATGTCTTAGTCAAGGTCTTGCTTGCACATTGATGTTTATACTTTTGATCATCATATATTGCATTTTGGCAAGCTTTGGGTAGTAGCCTGAAGGTTAGCCCTGAAAAAATGGCATAGATCTCGCCACCACATGTACAAAACATGAAAGTTTGATCATAAGTAAATTGAGGCAGGCTTATGGGTGTGGGTGGAGTCAAATAACCACATGCACAATGTTTCATGGGTGTGGTTGGGGTGTTAAGCAAGTGAAAATGAGTTCTAGGCCAGGGATTGATCACTAGGGGTGGTTATCAAGATGTTGAGTGATCTAGAGTCCTTGAGGGGTGGTAGTATGTGTTCTGATTTATAGGCCCCAATTCCATAGCTGAAACTTGGAGGCCGAGTCATGTCATAGTAAAACTCAGCTCATGTTTACCCTAAAGAGATTGTAAAAGTGGATAAATGTGGGAGGAGGCGTTACATAAATTGGGACAATGTTTTGGATAGTAGTCAACTTATCAACCCAACTAAAATCCACGATAGATCTATTTTAGTAAAATTTAACCCAAAGAGAGATATAAGTGGATTGAAGTGTTTGGGATTTTATAGTTCATACAAACAACATTGGATCCTTTTGGGAGAGTGATAGAGTTTCTCAAGTCACCATGGTTGCAATGAGAAAAATTTCAAGTAGTTAAACTATGATTTAGCTGTTGTGGCCTTCTCAAGCCATGATCTTGCACCTCCCAAACTATGTTCCTACACCCCCCAACCCATGTAGTGAACATGGATGTCTAATAAGCATGGATTTATGTTTGAACCTGAACTACATCTGACCAAAATCAAAAGGGCATCTAGGTTTTGAGATAAATCCCAATGTTACATTAGTTTAAATTTGATTTTCAAATCTTATGAGCTAAAGGGTAGTCTTTTGTGGTGTTAAGAATATTGGTGTCATAAAATTTTGGTAATTTTGTACCTTGATATGGTTTTTTCATGAGATCGCTAAAGGTGTATAATATGGTTTATAAGGATCTTACAAAAAAAGAGATCTAGGATGAAAATTTATGTTAATTTTCCCAATCAATTTTGATGGGGAATGGTTTGATTATGTTGGAAGTGCAATTTATAATTTGGCTCTCTTTTTTTTTGTACTTTAGTGCAACATGATAGTAGTAACAAGAAACAATAGTTGTACCCATTCATAATTGTTTAAGACTAAGAATGATATTGGAGGGAATACAAAGGATGGTTAGTAATGATTCTTGATCTATTTGATTATCTCGTAGCAGTTGCATCCATGGTCATACCCTTTGTTCCTTCACCTGAATTTGATCGTGTTAGCCACTCAAATCTTGTTGTCTGGCTCATTCTCAAACTTGATCACTAGGGTGATGACAATTGGAGACTGATGGGGTCACATGGAAGCTTGGAGAAAACAAGGGATTCATGGTGGATTGGGTTGAAAATTTGAGCTTATGGAATATGGTTTTGTTTGGCTCGAATGGGAAGTGGACTTATCCTAGCATAATAAATTAGTAATTCTCAGAAGGGTAGAAAGTTTCCTATAGACAATGGTCATGGAAATACAGGCACATCGATATCTCACTCCCCTACTTCAACCCCTCGTAGTAGTGGAGACTTTAGCTCAAGCATGTGTCCTTACTAATATTACTACGGCTTGTGATGAGCTCTATTGTTCAAGGAGAAAGAAAGTGCAGTGAGATTATGGCCTAATTGGCAATGAGACATGTTACCTACATGGAGGATGTTGCATTATTTATAGCCGCATCAATGATAGTTGATATAAGCATGGATTCATGCCATCTTTTCTCCAGGTGTTGAAGAAACATTATGATGCAGGAATGAAAAATTTTAGTAGAATAAATATTTGTGATAGCCATAAAAAAAATATGATCCAAGCATCAAAATTTCCAATGGCCAAGTGAGAACATCAACATCCTTATTGAGGAATTCATATGGGAACCTCATAGAATTGGATATGTCATAGATGTATGAGAGGAATTTTTATTGAGTTTCGTATTTGGGGTTTTCTATTCCACAAAGAGAAAAATATTTCCCATTTGCTTTGCTTTGAGGTGAAACCTATCTTAGATCACGAGTCTACAATATTTAAAGATGGAATACCACTTGTCACATTTCAGTGATTTTTTATCAAAGATCGGGATCATGAGAGCATTGATTAGTTTACAATATGTGTAGTTTGTAGGATATTTTTTTGGACAAACTTGACAATATGAATAATGGAAATTAGATATAAGAAATTATGCTATAAAATTTTAGGCAATCTAAAATATCATGTCATTGCAATATATGAGGATATATTCCTGTAATATATTAGAGGATCCTATTTTCCCCTCACAGAAAATGTTAAGTTGTTTGTTGTTTAACATATGACAAAGTGTTATATTTCAAATTGAAAAGATTGAATAAATATTTATCATTACTCTCTTTTTCCTCAGAATCTCGTGGGATATAATGTCTGTTATGGTTCAAATGTAAGTTTTGGTGTAATGGTGGATTTTTTAATGGTCCATATGATATTATTATACATTTTCAGTTCTCTATCCTATTAGCCTTTTGCCTCAATCCAAATGCAAGCTTAGTAGAATATACCAATATACTAGCTTACAAACATTATAATTTTATGGAAAGAATACACAATGTAGTTGTAAGGAGAGAGTGTATCCATTTCACTATGAAAATTAGTTGTAAGGTGATGTTGTAACGGCTACACCCACCATCCAAAAATTTTCCTTAGCTTCGTTTTGGAGCCTCCCTACCAACCATCCTCAACAGCATGTCTTGCACTGTCATGTACACGAGCTTCAATGGTTTTATAGTAGATTGCCAACGTGTTGATGATAGCTTGTTGCATCTCCCTCATAGGTTGTTTCTCATTAATTGGTCCAGCTGCAAGCTGAGCAACTCCCTCAATAAATTGTGCAATTCTAGAGGGTAACGAGCCTTCCCTCCAGAAATTGTGCAATCTTGTCTCCCAGCCTACTGGGCTCCAGAATTGCACAATTCTGCCAACCAACCTTCACTGGAAAAACTACACAATCTGACCCAACAAGACTACTCAACCCAAAAATTGCACAATTCTAGGAAGCAGTTAGCTTCTCAGCCCAAAAATTGCACAATCCTTTTGGGCATCCAGCCCAAGTCCCTCCCAAAAATGCGCAATTTTTTCCCTCAGTCAAGCAGGCTGTTGCATGTGCCATTGGGTTGACTGGTTCCACCCGGGACCTAGAAAACTTGACTTGCATGCATGGGTTGCTTTTTCCCATAATAAAAAAAAAATTGAAAAAAGGCATCCCTAGATTTTAGGGAGCTATTTTTAGCAGCTGGGGGTTATATGCAAAGATCGTTTTAGAACCTTTCCTCCAAGTGTCACTTTTTCCTAGATTTGTGGCATGCGTGTCATCAGCCTCAAACTTATTTATTTGACACTTTAGAGCTCACTTCTTTACATCGATCTTGGAGCTATGACATCCCACAACACATCCAGGAGTCTTTGACACATCCAACTCAACTATTTTCGGGTAAGTCTTCTTAACTTGTCTTTTGCAACATTTCTATTGCTTTTTGTGTTTTTGCTTGTGTGAGTGTTGTTTTCTTGATTTCTGTGAACACTTGTTGTCATTTACATGCAAATTATCTTGTACTAATACCATTTCAATTTTCATTAGCATCTCACTATTGTCGCATGCATGAAACAATTTTTCACGACCAGTTGCTGATTCGACAACTCGATTCACCAACATGCATGTTGTTCCATTTTCTGAATCTTTCATTCAATGTTTTCGTGAACGATCATTCACTCCTACTTACATTCAGTATCACCATGAATTCACATTCACATTTGCTTTCAGTTGCTCGTCAGCGGGTTTAGGAAGCCTTGGCCCAAACTCTACCTCACCAAGACAACCTTGCATAATCCTGAGAGGGAAGGCCCTACCTTCCTCTCATAAAATTCGCATTTCTTCCCAATGACCCTCCTCCAATCTTCCATTATCCAATTTTGAGGGGCAGTGACTGCTGGCCCAGAAAATTGCGCAATTCAGTCATTGGGCCTACAACCCTTGCCAACAAGCCAGTCCGGATTGTGCATTGCACAATTCCAGTAGCCAAGTAGCCTCCCAGTAGTCCGAACTACATTTTTCATAGTTCTGGCAGCCAATCACCCAGCCTCCAAAAAAAATTATGCAATCCTTGCCAGTCAATCCCTAGGTATGTTGCATGCCATTCCTCAAGTTTTCTTTGGTTTTATCTGATAGATTTCTTGTCATGCATGTCACTATGTCTCTAGATCTTACAGGTGTTCATTTACCTCTCAACAGTTCAGGATCAATGGCCTTGAAGAGATTGGGATCAAAGGACACTGACGGAAGTGCAACTGGAGTAACAGTTGAGCGAGTGTCTACAAGTTTGTCAATCTATGAAGAAACCAAGCTAATTATAGAGAAGGAAATCAAGTTGAAGTTGCAAGAGGTCAATGATTCATTTGCAGGCACATTTGGGGAAGACCTTGAAGACCGCCAAGTCTATGTGAACATTCACAAGTTCATCTTGTATTGGATTGCTTGCAGGTACCCCGTGCTCCCATTTGCGGACATGATACATTAGATCGTCTCACACACTGATCCAGAGACAATGACATTGAGCACTGTTAGTGGGATGAAGATTTATACCTTCAAGGCATAGGATTATGAATAGATGTATCATATGTCGAAGCCTGTGATCACCACGGAGACACCCTTCAGCATACCCAGCAACAATGCCAACTCCAAAGATATCTTGAATAACTAGGTGTAGGAGCCAGCTAAATTCAGGATGAAACCCAACCAGGTCTACAAGACAAAGATACTGCATAAGGCATCTTAATACTTGGTCATTTTTGCATGTCGTGTATATGGTCAAGAGATCACGAAAACCTTCCCACAGATTTGGGTGATTGCATTGGACCAATTGTCCAGAGAACGAAAAGCATGCAACTGGTCTGACTTGTTGGCTCGCCAGCTAAAGGAACAGGTAGCAAGAGCTCTACAGCTACCCAAAGGTATGAAATCATAAATATACATGTCTGCCTACATCCTGGATGTAGTCTGTTCCTATCAGGGTTTCCCGGGCATGAAGTGGGCATGGACATCGACGGAGATCTCTGTGAACACTTATTGTAAGATGTTGTCCGAATGCAACTTCCAAGGAGTTATCACACAACTGTCTGATCATTTTGTCACCCTAGTGTACAAGATGATATTTGAACAGGATCTACCTTGCATGTCGAAGGCAGCAATGGAGGCACCGATCAACATAGCTGATTGGTATGCATCACCATTCGGCTCCTTCATATAGATGTAAAACGTGGAGAAGCCTCTGCATGTTATACTAAAGTTTTCCTTAGACAAGCTCATCATGAAGGAAGTATCATGCCACATCTCGGCAGGATTGTCAGCTAGGCTGCACCAGAAGAAGAAGGCACCTTGGCTCGCTCTTTCATTGCGGATCGGGTTATACGAGATGTGAAATTTGAAGCATGTGGATGTTGATGTAGAAGAGATAAAGAAATATCCATTCGATGCCCAAAGTTACAACATGTATGACCCGCATTATCTTGTGAAAGACCACTGCACGAGAGTATAGTTTACTTGGATCCATGGGGCATGTCATTGGGTGGAGGAGGACCCATTAAGATATTATCACAACTTCTCTAGACCTAATGAAATGGTTGGCATCACTGTAGAATGGTTAGCAAAGCATCATGAAGCAACATCCCGGAGGGCACCACCAGCAGTAGTAGCAGAGGTAAACATTCCAGTGTGCGACAAGGGCAAGAGGAATATTGTCGACACCATAGAGGAGGAAAAAAGCTACAAGTTCCGAGCAGACCCACTTATGTAGAAAGTAGCTTTGGCAATAGAGCCAAAGAGGCAACAATGTGACAAGAGGAATGCTAAAAGGCTGAGAGAAAAATGGAGACTGGAGGAAACATAGAAGGAGTTGCATGAGTTGAAGGAGAAACTCCGAAAGGAACAGGAGCTATGAAGACACAAGAAGGAATCATAGTAGGAATAGGTACAGCAGGGGGTGCAACATGTACAAACAGATGAAACTACACTTGTACAGGTAGTAGACTCATCAGAGTAGCTTACATTAGGTAGATAGGGTGAGCAGTTGAAGGAGCAGGACTTCGCTTAGGAGATAAAAAAATCACTTGAACAAATGGATATGTATATGGACCAATAGGAGTTAGAGAAAGACATCAACCTCATGCCTCATCACCAAGAGGTCAACCTACAAGATTCATTGCATCCGGAAGAGGAGCAAGTCCTAAGTGAGCAAGGAGACACTCAAATCCTTAGAGACAATTTGGAGGGAGAGATTCACAACATCTCATTCAATGAGTCCCAACATAGAGTTGTGCAATATCATAGAATGTTGACTCTGAATGATCATACATCTCCTGCATAGTTTGAGGAACGAGTGATCGTGTCTGACGTGCGCCAACATCTAGTAGCATTGGTCGATGCCACCAGAGCATATGCCGAAGCCACTAGCTCGAGTGTTCGCTTCCTGCTAGTTGAGAATGAGCGAATAGCTAAGGAAGCTACAGATGGACAAGGAGGGAAGAGAATTGGTTACATAATTTGCCCGAGCAGATTTGAAGAAGGAAATATTATATGGAGTGTTGTCCCTTGACATAGTCATGTGGGCGTTGTATTCCAATTTTCGTACTATGCATAAGGTAGTTGTCCATCTCAATGGTTGGCAGAAATGATGTGCTAGGAGAGTACGTAAATTGTGAAACGTGCATACTGATGTTGATTACATGAAAACATGGACAATGAGATACAAGGGATCCCCACTACACTTGCATAAGATGATGAAGCCCGGAGCAGTCGATCTGAAGGCACATGTTCAGAGCTAGATCCGGAACTATGATGATCACATGCAGCTCATCATTAGTCTGCAGGCTTCCCATGCATGGGTATTCATGAGTGTGGATGTTGTTGCGCACGCACATGCGATCCCATCTATTGGGACACTCAACTAGGCAAAGACAAAGGCACAGGTCCAGCTAGAGCTTGACTCATACTTTGATGAGTTGATGCACATAGCCACTAGCCTAGACTTGGTGATCAGTGCAGACACCATGCACAAGTATGTTGTTGGTCTGGCAAAACTTAGGACAATGATGTGCGTGCTATCATATGATTTCGATAGAGGATTTCAAGCAGTGTACCTAGATGCCATGGAGGCAAGAGTTCATTTCTAGAAAGATGTCACCTTAGAGTACATGGACACCATCGCAAACTACCGAACTTGGCATTAGTTAGCTACTGTCAACCACAATGAGGATGTTGAAGAGGTGGTCTTCCAACAGTTTTCCGAGTTATAGTGATATCTTGCATCGCTTTCTCAAGCCTATTTTGTCTCATATCGGTACATGTGCAGATTGTATGTAAGGTCTTTTCATGTGTAAGTTCAAGTGTTTATAGTTGGATGTAACAGTCACAGAGTAGATGAAGAGTCATGACGGTAGATGAACTGTCACAAAGGGGAATGTCAACAACCACCCCACCCTTTGCTATATATAGTCCCTCATCACTCATTGTAGAGGCTTTTGGTCAGCCAAGCTACTGATAAAAGTATCTTAGAGAAAGCTCGGATAGTATTGTAACGAGCCTTGGGTTGTCCACTATGCAGAGCTAGTATATCTCTTTGGAGGAGCAGGTGGTTGTGACTATAACGTTCTGCTATTGGAACTAGTGGTTGGACATGGATGTATTGTATGATTGGAACTTATACTTCTTAATATAACATAGCCAACATGTTTCATGCATATGTCGTATTGTATTCTAGCTATCTTGTTTACTCTAAATGATATATGTATTTGTTAACTTACACATGCATGTATGGACTATTCTATATAAGTATGTATGAATCTTACTGAAATGTGTTGATTGGTTTAACCATCACTTTGGATTGCTCGCTAACCTACTTTCCAGTTTGCGATGCATCTTCGCTCATGTGTTCCCTTCCAAGCCGCGTACTATTATAGGTTTCCAAGGGGCACACTCACCCCACTTTCCTTGCGTTAGAACAGTTCATGCACCTTCTTTGACTCACCATAGCTATTACACACTTGCTACCAATAGGGACATCTTACCTGCTTCTGTGTGAAACCGTGGTCAAGGCGATACCATACGACCCACTGTTGGGACTACTATACCAAAAAATTTGAGGTATAATTGGGAATTCTTACTGGGGAGATCCCCAAACATGTTGGCAAGTCCAACACTGTCAACAGGTGAGAATGTATCCATTTCACTATCAACATCTTGCCTTCTTGTAGATTTTTTTCAGTAAAAGAAATACATGGGAAAGCATATTCAAGAAAAATATAAAGCACTGCACTTCCTTTACCAAATTGAGAATATTTCTCAAAACTTGTATAGAAGATACTACTAGGGAGAATAACTATAATGATAGCAGTATAGGATGTTGATTTTTTAAGTGAAAAATATAAAATAACTTATTTTTTAAACTTGATAATTACTTCCAATGATGTGGATGATTATTCATCACTTCAATGTATCATTAAGTAATTACACATTCATAAATTCAACCATAAGAAGCGTGAAGTATTAGAGATCATAATGCACAAGAGAGACACATGATTTTTACCCTAGGAAAACCCACTTGGGGGAGAAACCAACAACCTTCTTCTTATAAAAATATCTAGTTCAATAAGAGATACATCAAATTCATAGACAAATTGACCAACATAGTAGCAAGATCATCATTCACCAAGTGCCAAGACAACCATTCAATATCGAAGGCAGAATACCCTTCAATTATGTCCACAAAAACATATGTAATAAGATCTGTCATAGGTCTTCAAGAGGGCCAAATTTTTTTGTTTGTTTCAGCCTCAGAATCCAGATGATGCCATAAAATTAGTGCCTTAGAACTTCATACCTACCCCAAAAGCTTGTGCCACAAATAATTTGTATTAGCCAGAGAAAATATGCTTCATATTTCTAAACAAAACTTGATTTCCTCAGTCCACAATAGCGAAGTATAGAAGATAAGATATATGCTTATGTTTTATGCATCCAATTATCCTTGACTTCTTCACATAGAATAGAGATGATAAGATGATTCAATATGTTCCTTGAAGGGATATGAATAGGATACTTATAGCCTTCCAATCATGTGAATGGGTGTCTCTCATGGGCATACTAACATGTCTCTTGTAGGGCCAAATTGGTCATCTTGGGGACACAAATTTACTCTCTAAAAAATTAAATTTTCTTCTTTTTTAAAGGTTTTAAAGAACATGTATTTCATACTTTTCTTTTGATTTCTTTTATTACAATCATGAAGAACATACATAATATAATATTTATTTTTTCACAAAATATAGTTTGTATTTTATAAATACAAATTGTACATTATGAATAGCGACCATAACTACAAAACTCAACACTACCTCGTAGCTAGGGAGGTATTCACAATGACTATCGAGATGTTCTTTATTGAATTATTTCTCTAAGAAACAGAATAACTTATAGTATCATCATCTAATATAACACTCTTGACCTAAATTAGCGTCATCATTATACAATAATTACCACAACCTATGTTAGCACTTTCTAACTAATGGTACTCACTCAACTAGTCACCATGATGCGGTGAGCACCTCACCTCATGGTTCTCTCACTAGTCCAGGGTTACCATCACTAGCGGTGACACCCATTTCCCAACTCCAAATGCCTCACTCTAAGCTATGATGCTAAAAAGGAGCTTACTCCATTGAGTTTTCGAGCCTCGGGGACCATTCCTCTTAATAATGTTTGTCCCTCATGTTATCTCACCAACAACCTAGGCAAAACTCTTGTTTTCTAATCATCAACAATTTAGGTTGTGCTCCTATTGTCACTAATTCACTGAGCAATGCCCCTATTGTCCACTAGTAAAAAAATTGGGCCATGCTCCTATTGTCACTAATACTCTGAGCCATGCCCTAGTTGGTGTCACATCATTACTCCATATCACTAATAGAGGGGTTCTCCACAGGTCCAAGCTTGTCCCTAAAGTATACAAACTTCACATGGGATATAGGTTTTTTAATCATATCAGTTATCTTCTTATCAGTGGAGATATACTCGAGCTTCACTACTCTCTTCTTGTACCATGTATTGGTACTAGATCTCAAAGTGTCTTGACATGTCATTAAGTTTTCATTTGCACTTAATTACACAAAAAGATGGAGCCATACTACTTCTCAACTTTCCAATCACTTTGCAATATACTCAGCCACTGAGTGTAACAAATGTCCGCTTCATCCAAAATATCATAATGGAGCCCAAACTGAAGTAGTATAGAAACACTCTCTAACTTCAACAATCCTTTCCCAATGTAAATTTTTATAGTTGTACTCCTATATTTGAGACATCTTTCAAACCATAAATGACTATGCCATGACTAATTGTACCATGATGATACTTCAAAACATGTTGAGCTACATTTCTTGGCTCAACCATAAATTTATCTACTCCCTCCACTTGATCAATAATCTTGGTTACATCAATTACCCTAATTGGGTATTCTTTCTTAAATAGATCATGTCATGGTGACGCTGATTTTTCTCCCTCTATAATTGATGATATCAACTCTCTAGACAAGATATTTCATCTAGAATTTTAAGTTCAACTCCCTCTAAAGCTAATACAAGGGTTGGAGAAGGCTCTACTTCTCCCTCTAGAGCAAATTTTCCAGTCAACACAACTCCTTTTGACACATAAGCTCTTCTTCTTTCATTAGAAAACAGATTATATAGGATCAACCTTGATCCATAAATCCAACAGGAGTATGTACAAGCCTTTCCTTCTTCTTACAAGCACAATATTTCTTCTTATACCTCACAAGCTTGAGGTAGCTCTTACATACACTTATTCTTTCATCAAAGAAGATGATCTCTACATCCATCAGATGGAGTAACAAAAACCATAATGGTAATAAAATTTTAATGGAAATGTAACTGACAAAAATGTCCTTTCATAGTGCTCTCCCTCTTACTAAGGTAATTCTTTTTTTTTTACTTAACTTAAGTTCCCATCATGTTGGAAGTCATCACTGACTTCTTCTCAGCATAGATCAAGAAAAAATTGAATCTTTTTGATATGTTTGTTCCCTCTAAACCCAAATCCCAACTAGGAAAATATCTCTCAACACAAATCCCTATTTTTGGAAAAATCCTCTTATCAGAATTTTGCTTTGTTCTTCCATCTACTACAATGGACTAGGTAGATGAAAATATTCATTAGGAGGCAATGGAAGAACAATTACAATCAAGTGAAATATAAAAGGACAAGATAATACGAGTAAACATAAAAAACAATAATAATAATTAAGAAATAGAGATATAAAATAATTTTCTTTGAGAGGAATGTTGGCTCCCTCTTGATATTTGGTCTTCCTTCATCCATCTGCAACTTTTCTAGCTTCATCCACATTGTTATGATTTCATTCGTTTCTTGCCAAAACTAGGGTTTTTTCTTTCAACAGAAACAACCAAACCTAGGGTTTGTTCCTAAACCCTTTTTACTTGCTATGGTTTACTAATCCTAGAAGTCCAAATGTTTAAAACCTTAGACTATTTTTTATAGTCAATACTTCCAAACCCTATATTTTCACTTTACATCTTCATATGACCAAAAACCTAGATTATCCTTGATGCCTGTAAACCAAGAAATATTGTGGCAATAGCAATATTTAATCTTTTGTCTACTTTACTCTTAATCTCAAAGTGCAGAAAATGGATTCCATCATTCTAGACTGAATATTTGTTCTCAGAAACCAAATGTCCACAACAGTAGGTGACTAAAACAAATATGTTCTAGAATTTTAGTATTTAGCTTCAATTCGTTTCATTCAATATTCATTTTTATCAAGGAATCTTTCGAGCTTCTCACAATTGAACAGGGGGGATAATCTTCACAATACCAACTTCTAGTTCCAAAATCCTTTTTAACTCCCTCTTGCTTAGAGATGAGTGATGTCCATTTTACATAACTATATCATTCAAGTGATGGCACCGAGGGTATTATAGTTCAATGATGGATGTTAATACTCAGTCATATTATTAGAGGAAGGTTACAACCAATGAATCTTAATCTAGGATGCAACTATTTTATTTTATGAAATGGATTTCCCGAAACCCTAATCACATTTCTTCCCATATATGAAATGTATCTTAATGCAACCTTTTCAAGGAAGATCACAACTTCAATATTTCAATAGGGTCACATCTTTTCTACATGTAGCCATGATTTTCCTTCATAATTTATTGTAGCTTAGATCCCTGGATTTCTAGTACTTATCATTGTAATGAGTTCACTTGAAAAACAACATTGTTTGTTTGGATTGGAAAATAATAAATAACATATCTATGAGGACCATAAAACACATTCACAATTACCAAGACACCATTTGAAAAAAAAAGGTCACTTAGCTTGCTTGCACACAGAGATCCTTTCTTCCTTCAAAGAGACATTATTTTGGCTCCTTGAAATGAATCTTAGCTTTGTGATCACAAACATTAATCTTTGTTGGATTATTTGAGTAGCTTATCACTATACAAATTCTCACTTAAAGCTTCAATCTTGGCATTTGAAAAAAAACCTTAGCCTTTTGAGATTGCTTTGTTGACTTAATGAAACTTTGAGACCATGGAATTTTTCTGAAATTTTAAACTTCATCCTTTATACACTGAGCTCTGAGGTCTTACCACAAAGCTTCAATCAATCAACCTTACACAGACTCGACTCGTTAGGATTTTTCCAGAGAGTGTCTTTCGCATAGAGCATAACTCATTCCTTTGTATGGTTATTCCTACTTTTTACTTTGGCCTGAGTACAACACAACTTATTCATAGGAGTATATCCAGCTATAGAATTGTTTTAGAGATGAGCTTACTCTTCACAAGATTATTAGTATCTCCTAAAGAATTATTTATTTTTTCTCATCCTTAATGAATTCTTTTAATGAACAAAATGTACACTTATTTTTAGATAGAGACACTTTGAGATTCTTTTGGATTGCTTCTTCCATAGTGACATTAGTTTTCCTTTGCGATTTGGACCCACGACCTTCTAAGGAAATTGCTTAAGACTAATTTTAGATTCTCGAACCGTTAAACCCTTTGAGATATCTTTCATCTTAGGATCAAAGCTTCAACCTAGGGAAATAAGCTTTGAGCATTACAAACCTTCCTACTAAAGAAAATTTGAAGCTTTATTTATTCTATCTTCAATATGAGACTTCAACCTTCTTCAAACAAAATTTAGACCTTCGAACTTAAGAATGATTCCTGGCTCTTCGAGATCTGAAACCTTCATTTCATTAAGAAAGAATACTTTCTAGATTTACTGATATTTGGTCTTTGACCTCGGAAATAGGTCTTATGTCCTCTTTATTTTGAAATTGAGTGAGGTTTCATATTTCAACCTTAAATTGAAATCATTTTATACTTGAAATTTTGATTCCAGCCTTGAGATTTCAACAATAAGAAGATCACTGACTAGGGTTTCTAGAGATAACACGACCAAATAAACCTTAGGGAATATGATGAATTCAATCAGGGATACTCTTTTACCCACACGATGATACCATGTTGATTTTTCAAGTGCAAAAGATATGAGCACTTATTTTTTAAGCTTGATAATTAGTTCTAATGATGTAGATGATTATTTAGCACTTTTATGTATCATTAAAAAATTAAACATTAAAAAATTCAATCATAAGAACAATGAAGGAGTACAGATCACAATGCACAAGTGAGACACGAGATTTTCACAGTGGGAAAACGCACTCGGAGGAAAACCCCAACAATCCTCTTCTTACAAAAATGTCTATTTAATCAAGAGATACATCAATTTCATAGACAAATTGACTAGCACAGTAGAAAGATGACCATTCACCAAGTGCCAAGCCAACCCTCCAAAATCCAAGACCAAATACCCTTCAATTCTATCCACACAAATATCTGCAATAAGATATCTCATAAGTTTTCAAGAGGGCTGAAATTTGCTATTGGTCTCAGCCTCGAAATTAAGATGATGCCATATAATTGTTTATAACTTCATATCTACCACAAAACTTGTGCCACGGACTGTTCATATTAGCCACAAAAAAATATGCCTTAAACTTCTACCAAAACTAAACTTCCTTTGTCCACAAGGGTGAAGTATAGAAGTTGGGATAAAGACTTTTGTTTTTAGCCTCAAGTGTCCTTGGCTTCTTTGCATAGAATAGAGATGATAAGATGATCTTTGTGCTCCTTGAAATGATACTAATAGGCTACTTATAGCCTTCCAATCATGTGAATGGGTGTCTCTAATGGGAAGGCCAAGATGTCTCTTAGAGGGCCGACTAGCTCATCTTGTGGACACAAATTTACTCTTTAAAAAGTAAAGTTTTCTTATTTTGCAAAGGCTATGAAGAACATGGCTTTCATATTTTTCTTTTGACAACAATATATTATATATATAATATATATATATATATATATATATATATATATATATATATATATATATATATATAGATATTATCACAAGCGTGAGGAACATGTTAAATATAATTTTTATTTGTCACAAAATATAATTTATATTTTACAAGTACAAATTGCACATTATGAAGACAGACCATAATTACAAAATTCAACATAGCTACATATCTATCAATATTTGGGTTGAGAGTTTACAGTCCATTATAAATGATATGATCTGGGTACTATAATTTGGGTTGAAAAATAGGTGTTAATGTCTAGAAGGGTAGAGTTTATTTCTCCATGCCTATATAGCTGTTAAGGTCCAGATCGGTACAAGTTCATGTCTTGTATTATACTAGGGTGTCTAGACTGAAGGAGGTCCAGATCGGTACAAGTTCATGTCTTGTATTATACTAGGGTGTCTAGACTGAAGGATATTGCCGATTTGAGAAATAAGCACAATATTTAGAAATTAACTAAATTATAAAGGAAATTGAATTGTAATTTAGTTTAAAAATTATTAATAAAATAAATATTTAAAAAATTATTGTTAAAAAAATTGTAAAATTTCAATTAAAACGAAAAAATAAAATTATGAGTCATGAAATTAGAATATTGTATAGCATTAAATATATTATAAAAATTATTATCAAATTTTAATATGATATTATATAAAAAAATTATTGTTCAAGATAAATTAGGAAAGCAGTGAAATTTAAAAAAAAAAACACTAATTTCTCATTATTTCTAAAAATGATTTGCCCAAATTTTATAATATAAAATTATTTTTCCTTAATAAATATCTTAGTCAAATATTTTACAATTTATATATTTAAAAAACAAAAATTCACTCAAATTTCTAAACGTTAAAATAATTTTTTATCACCCAAACTAATTAAGAATTTAAATAAGAATTTAAAAATATTATTTAATAGAAAAGTAGTGTTTCATAATTTGAGTTTTTTAATATTTATTTCCAATACCATAAGTATTCACAAGCAAATGGAGAAATAACATAAAACACTAACATCTTCAACCTTAATATAATATGATTTTTAAATTTACAAATTAATTATGAAAAGCTTTGTATTTTTTTATATTTATATATATTTTTTAAAAATGAAACTACTTTTAATTAATAAAAATGTTATCCATCAAAAAGCAATGTGCTAATATAATAAACCAACATTGTAGAGTGATAACGTGCCAATATTATAATAAAACAATTTTGTGGATTCTTTTTGTGCAGATTATTTTAAATTATTTTAAAAATATTTTTTAAGACAGATTACAGATTTAGCAACAAATATCAAACTAGGTAATTTATAAAAAATTAAAAATATTAGAGTAAATTAAATTTGATACTGAAAATTTTCACATAATGTTATTCAGAATATTTTGAAATGAATTATATCTCTATGTTTGAATTTTTAACATACATAATTAATAATATTAAAAATATTTTACTTCTAAGTTCAAAGGAAAAATGTTTAGCAACTAAAAGAAAATTAAGATATTATAAGGAGGTCATCAATCCTACCTTAGAAGATCAAAAGTATCTCTCCGTTTTAACTAGCTCAAAGAAGAAAATTAATATAGTCAAAATTAGAACGAACTCTCATGAGCTCCAGAGTGAAACAGGTAGTTGGGCAGTTCCTAAAACACCATGGATGGAAAGGATCTACTATCTTTCTGAGAATATGAACATCGATGATGAAAATCACTTTCCTCTTAGAGTACCCCAAGTATAATCACATTAGATTGAGCTTCATAATCTTTGCTGCAACACTGACATTCTTAGCCTTTTACGATGTCAAAATTATAGTGAGTGGGGAGGCTTCTCTCCAAGCTTTTTGAGCATAGGAATAAAATCTTAAATCAAACTAAATAATTTATTTTTTAGGTTTAATAGATCAAAGTTTGATCTTAGTGGATGTTAACCATCAACGTCATCATCATTAAATAAATTAAATTTCAAATATATATAAATTAAATTTCTATTATAAATAAATTTATAAAATATATTATTAATATTACAAAAAAATTAATATGTTTATTAATAAACAAAATAGTATAAAAAATATATTGGATTTTAAAATTAACTGAAATAAAGTCGTAAACTATATTTTTTCTTTAAAAATATATACCATCCAGAAAATGGGATTGCATAATTTTGCATTTTCAAAATATATAACAATCAACAAATTGATTTGGAGAGGCACTTTAAAATTCAAATTCCAAGCCGATGTCTGAGTCCATGTTAAGTGATAAGGTCCACCGACCTGACCCATGTTACAGTAACACCTGTCACAGTCGGTTAAGTGTAAATGCATGAATTTTGGGGAGTAATTGTCAATGCAACATACATCCCACACTTTTTCCTCTGGAAATGTCAATGTCCAGCATTAATGTCCAAATAGGAAGCTACGCCTTATATCACAGCGTCATTGTCAATGCAAATAAGGATGCAAATCAATATAAGGTCGTCCAACTTTTATTGAATTTAGGTTATCAGATTTCTAAAATATATCAGACTTTTAAAGTCACGAAAAATTAACTAATTAATTTCTTTTAATTATTAGATTATGAGATATTATTTAAATATACAATCCACATAAAAATGCCATACTTTTTCTAGAATTAGCGTTCAAACTCGAATCTCTGCATGTATGTTATAATAAATTCCTCGTATTATTGTCAATGCAATATACATCCCGGACTTTTCCTCGAATGTCGATGTCTGCCATTAACGTTCAAATAGGAAACTATGATCATTGCCCCATATCAAAACAAGGGTTTGTTGAATACTGTACAGGAATAACAAAACACAGACATGATTTTCATTGTCTTGTAAGTACTACTTACGTTTACGATACTCTGACGGAGACAAACGATACTTCATCCATTGACTGTTATCACGCGCTTCTAAGCACCAATCAAAGGATAACAATGGAAACGTACACGCGTTGTCCAGTTCAATCCAAGTAGAATTCCTTGATCATCTCCGCAAAACCCAAAGCAAACGGATAGGAACTCGCGTTTTTCTTTATTCGATCACATCAAGAAATCAAAGTCCGCGGACTTTGAGAGCAGTTCTCAGATTGCCCATCACATTAAATAATGCTTTGCCTTTCTGGAGTTTTTTTAGCCGAATCTAAAATATAAAGTTTTACTCTAATCATTTAAACTATATTTCTGAGTGCACATATATAACATTTTTTTTTTAGTCCAAAAAAAATTGTTTTAAAAAATATCTGTTAGTTATTTTACATTAAAAAAATAATTTCTATTTTACTTATTTTACATTAAATTTTATATTTGATTTGAAATTATTTAAGGCCAACAATAATTTAAATATAAAATTTAAGGCAAAATTGTTTGAGATAAAAATATTTTAAGACAAATTTATATTTAAGACAAAATACAAAAAAAATATTTTAAGACAAAACTAAGACTAGAGAAAAAAATATTTTAAGACAACTTTATATTTAAGACAAAAGAGATTGAGACAAAAATATTTTAAGGCAAAACTTTATTGCCTAAAGCTTCTTATTTCAACTTAAGGTCCATGAGGATATTTTGACTTTTTTAGTGTATCACAAAGTTTGTTAGGTTGCATTGACTTTTAATAAATTTAAATTAATTACAATAAGATGTGTAATTAGTTTGTTAGGTTGCATGGGCTATTAATAAATTTAAAGTAAGTTACTCAATGATAAGTTCCTCATTATTATTTATAACATTTATTTATATATAAGAAAAATGGTCCATTATAAGATGTGTAATTCCTTTTCTCTCTTAAGTTAAAGTTGATCCATAACATTTTTATACATAGTTAATCAGGTAAATGTGTGCATTGGTAAGACATTCTTTGCGTTTCAACATTTTTTCTTGTTATATTTATGAAGCCTTTGGCTATATCAACTACATTATTATTTTTAATGTCGTTGCACTAGTATTTAAGACAATGGTACAATGACAATTAACACAAAACTATATCAATTTAAGACAATATTATGTAACACCTACAAAAATTTAAGACAATATTATGTAACACCACAAAATTGACTCTGACAGTATGCCCTAAGTCCATGGCATGCATGTTGTGGCACCTACGCTGTTATTTCATTTGTCATTCACATTATCTTATATAAAAAGCAATGATTTGCAGGTTCATTTATCATTCACATTATATTATATAAAAACAAAGATTATCTTATATCAAAACAATGATTTGCAGGCTGTCGGGCCTACACCGACACTGTTATTTCATTTATCATTCCCGTTATCTTATATAAAAACAATGATTTGAAAGTTGGCATGCCTACACCTAGGTTGTTATTTCATTTATCATTCATGTTATCTTATATAAAAATAATGATTTGGTGGCCTCTTTGAATAAAGAGACAACTTTTCCTGGCAAGATTTCTGGACATCAATTCCTCTTCTGTCCCTTCTATGTCTTGATACTATTAGAGACAACTTGTCTGTGGGAAAAATGCATAGAGTTTCCATAAGTGAATATGCCTCTTGATACTATTAGAGACAGCAACTTGTCTGTGGGAAAAATGCATAGAGTTTCCATAAGTGAATATGCCTCTTGATACTATTAGAGACAACTTGTGTGTGGGAAAATTGTATAGAATTTCCATGAGTGAATATGTGATAATTATATTTATAATTTTTTAAAATAGATATTCAAACCAAATGAAATTTAACCATATCAATTTCTTTCTTTCTTTTATATTATATTTTTCGTTTTCTATTAATCATTTTTAATTAAATATAAAATTAGAATATGTGAATTATATTAATTTTTTAATTAATTGTAAAATTAAAATACAACATTTTTTGAAAAGGTAGAATATTTTTAACTTATTTTTAAGTATTTAATTTAATGTATATTTATTTGAAAATTATTTTAAAAATTACATAAAGTAATAAATTAAAGATAATTTGATTACAACAAGAGGCGCTCAACAACCCAGTATGGGAGTAGATCTCGTGTAAACACGCAAACATGTAAACATTTAACATGTCATGTTTAACATTTAACATTTTTAATCTAATGTCGGCCCTATTTAAAAATCAAAGTAATTATTATTATATATAAACACAATATAAATTTAAAATATAAATAAATATAAATATAAATAAACTAGAGGTATAGTAAATAAATAAAACATATTTTTATATTTACTCCATAAGCCTTTATATATTTACAAAAACTCAAAAATAGGTCTTATTTAGGTGAAGCCTATGGACCAAATACCATTGGACAAATTATTATTAATACCATGAGCCAAATATCATATTTATAAAAGAGATATGGCAAATAAATGAATATAAAAGAGTTAATCAACATCTAATTATATACTAAGCCTATGGGCCAAATACCATGGTAAATAAAAGAGATATGAAAAAATAAACAAAAATATAAATAAACAAGAGGTATTGTAAATAAATAAAACCTGTTTTTATATCTACTTCATAAACCTCATTATACTTAAGAACACTCAAAAAAGAGGTTTTATTTACGTGAAGCCTATGGGCCAAATTATTATTAATACAATGAAAAAACATTATTAAGCCTAATATTATTATTAAAAGATTAACATTATTATATTATTAAACATAATATTCATATTAATATATTATAATATTAATATTATTAAATTTAATAACTTTGGATTAATACAATATTAATTTTTTATATTATAATATATATTAATATATCTTGATATATATTAACTATAGATATATATGGGAGGGAAGAACAAAGATATAGAGTGATAGAAGTGGAGAGATATTAGAAGTGACAAGGGAGAGATGGAGATAAACTGAAGGAGAGGGGAGAGGGGTAATGAAGAGAGAGAGGAGGAGCGGAGAGAGAGAGGTAGAGAAGGGTAAGAGAGGGAGAGGGAGACAAAAGGACAGACGGGGAGTGGGGGGGAGGCAGAGAGAGAAGGAGAGAGGGAGTGAGATAGTGACATGATTGGAGGCCAGAGAGAGAGAGAGATGGGGAATAGGGAGGGAGGTAGGAGAGAAAGGGAGGGAGAGGAAGCATGAGAGAGAGGACTTGAGAGAGAGGAGTAGAGAGGGAGGGATAGAGAGATGGAGTTGGAGGGGGTGGGTATGGGGGTGGAGGGATGAAGAAAGACATAGAGAGTGAAAAGTGGAGATAGAGAGGGAGTGGCAAGGGAGAGATGGAGAGAGAGGGAGTGTATGTTTAGGGGCGAGATAAAGAGACAAAGGAGGAGAGATGGAGAGAAGTGGGGTGAGAAGGAAAAAGGTAGGGATATAGTAACATAGTTGGAGAGAGAGAGAGAGAGAGAGAGAGAGAGAGTAAGGATGACAGACAAGACTTGAGAGAGAGGAGGGGAGTGACAGGGGAAGAGAGAGGATTGGAGAGAGAGAGAGAGAGAGACAGACAGACAGACAGACGGGGGAAGAGAAAGGAAGTATGAGAGAGAAGAGGAGAGAGGGAGGGAGAGGGGAGGAGAGAGGGAGGGAGAGAGAGATGGAGTCGGAGGGGGAGATAGGGAGGGAAGATGAAAGACATAGAGGGTGACAAGTGGAGAGAGAGATGGAGTTTGAGGGAGGAGAGAGGGAGGGAAGAAGAAAGACATAGAGAGTTACAGGTGCAGAGAGAGGGAGTGACAAGGGAGAGCTGGAGAAAGAGTGTGCATGTTTGGGGTGAGATAGAAACACAAAGAAGGAGAGATGGAGAGAATGGTGGAGATAAGGAGAGAGAGGGAGAGAGGAATGGATATAGTAGCTATGAGAGAGAGAGAGAGAGAGAGAGAGAGTTGGAAGGGGAGAGAGGGGGAGGTAAGAAGAAAGAAATAGAGAGAGAGAGGGAGGGAGATGAGGAGGGGCAGATATATAGATAGATTGGAGAAAGAGAGTGTATGTTTTGGCGGTGATATAGATAGACAAAGGGAGATAGAGATATATATGGAAGGTGAAGAGAGAGATGGAGAGAGGGATGGAGGGACGGAAATATTGAGAGATATGGAGTGAGAGAACATGTGTGTTTGGGGGGGTGAGATAGAGAGAAAAAGAAGGAGAGATGGAGGGAGATATAGATATAGATGGAGGGAGAGGGAAGAAGATTTATTGCACTAGATGCATTAATTTTAGTGTAGATGATGATTTCTAATCCTATTTGATTGCTTGCACTAAATGCATTAATTTTAGTGTAGTTGTTGATTTCTAATGATATTTGATTACTTGCACTAGATGTATTGATTTCAATGTAGATTATTTCTAATCCTATTTTATTTCTTGAACTAAATGCATTGATTTCAGTGTAGATAGTGATTTCTAATCCTATTTGATTACTTTCAATAAATGTAATGATTTGAATGTAGATGTTGATTTCTAATAATAATTGATTTCTTCCACTAGATGCATTGATTTCAATGTAGATGGTTTCTAATCATATTTGATTGCTTACACTAAATGCATTGATTTTGGTGTAGATGATGATTTTTAATCCTATTTTATTTCTTGCACTATATTCATTGATTTCAGTGTAGATGTTGGTTTTTAATCATATTTGCTTACTTGCACTAGATGCATTGATTTGAGTGTAGATGTTAATTTATAATCCTATTTGATTGCTTGCATTAAATGCATTGATTAAAGTGTAAATATTGTTTTCTAATATTATTTGATTGCTTGCATTAGATTCATTGATTTCAGTGTAGATGTTAACTTCTGATTTGATGTAATTGGATGTATGATTGTACATTAATTTTAAAGTGATTGGATTAACGTTGCGCATTGATTTTAGTGTAAGCACAAAAAATTATTAACCTTGTACATAGATTTTTTTGTTATAGTAATTCAACCTATTAATATTGGAGACAAAGAGAGACAAGGTATGTTGTTTAACAGAACAACTCGGGTTAAAGATTTAAATGGTTTACAGTTTCAATTGCCTTTTTCATATAATTGATATGAAACGAAAACAAAAGTAACAAAGGTGACAATAAGAATAGAAAAAGAAAATAGTTTTAGATTCATCACAATGAAGACTATTTGTAATTTGCTGCATTCTTATTATTCACATTTTATATCATTCAACACTATTAAATTGTCACTTTGCATTCAAAATTTTTATTTCATCATTTTTCATCATTAAAGTTATTAACAATATGTATAACTTCAACAAACTGAGGTAACTAAGAAAATTTAAAATAAAAATGACGAGATTAATTTCAAACATATAAAGCATATTTAAAATTATTATATTAATACTAAATGTATTTACATATTATTGATAAAATTAATCATATCTTCGATAGATTTTCCTTGGCTGTGCACGAATGAAACCAATATATATCCATTTTAACTCTGGATCTATCAAGCATCGAGAGGGATCAAATCTCTCAAAGTGCAAACTTTTTCTCAAGTTTTGCGCTTAGAAAAGAGGTTTTCACCTCAAGGGATTTGATCCCTCTTGGCCCTTGATAGATTCGGAGTTAAGATGGATCTAGCCTAGTTTTAAAACAATTAGAATATACATACCACATTCTAAACATATAATAAAAAATAGGTAAAAATTATTTTTTTTGGTTGGCCTAATTTACAGGGATTTGAACTTTGAATCTCATGCTTTAACATAATACTTCATAATAAGATGATTGTAAATTGAGTTACACTCCATGAGCTATTTTTTTTAATTATGTGAAAAATTTAAATTACTTCAACTAAAACCTTAATATAAATTTGCAAGAAATTAGATACAATATAACGATTAAAAAAAATAAAATTACTCTCTCTCTCTCTCTCTCTCTGTATCTATATATATATCTATATATATATATATATATATATATATATATATATATATATATCCAAAGAAATTAAAATACAAATTCATCAATATATGCATTTTAAACCTTCATTTTTTCTTTCTAAATGAAAAGTTAGAAATTTGATTCTTGCATATGCCTTATAATCACATCTCAATTTTCTTTTCACTATTGAAAAAATATATCAAAGAGATAAATGACAATAATTTAATTATTTCTTAGATTATATTTTAGTATTTGAACATTTTCTCATTGTAAACAAACTTTCTATTGATATAGTAATATATATATATATATATATATATATATATATATATATATATATATATATATATATACAAAATGTAGTTTAGTATTTTTTGATATTAATTCATTTTTAGGTATTAAGGTTTTGGTAAAGATTTTGATCTAGTAAGTAGAAAACCATGAATGCATTATTAAGAAACCAAGTAATACTAGTAATTTATATCATTTGAAAGTAGGGAATAATGACTACATGATTGATCTTCCTCACTTAATAGAGATGTATATAAATAAATTATGAACGAGGCAAAAAGAGTACCTCTAACATAAACATTAATTTAACCTAAAAAGCCATTTTCATGCCCCTATAGTCACCCACATTGGAGGCAAACATAGTGCACCTAGATGACCCATCACTATAGGTTTTTGGTGCATCATGACTCATTTCATCTAATCACTTTTCTCAATCTAAAACTACATTATTCCATACTACACCTCTCTTTTATATTTCAAAATTATTAAAGTTCATAATTTTAGCACTTATTTGAAGTATGTAGATAATCATTCCATACAATTATGCCTTAATGTAACCAATATGAAACTGATATGAATGAAAGTAATCTTATAGAATCAACAACCCAACTGGCCTAACAATTGTCAAATATTCAAATGTGTTACAACCAAGTGAAATCTAGTCTCATATAGAAATTTAAAAATTATAAGAGCACACAATTCATACAAACCTATCCCCAAATTTCCTATTTAATTTACTACCATCAATCACAACTTTGTCATATATCAAAACTGTTCCACTTTAGTGAGTACTCTCGTATGCGTGCAATGTAAGAAGAGTTAAGTGAATTGAAGGAAAACAAGCTAAGTCTAATATTATATTTCAAGTGAGATAGAGTTAAAACGTTGATGCCTTGTCAAGAAAAGCTAAGTTAAGGAAAAGAAAAATGTTTCTTTATGTTAAAATGAAGTTAGAAAAGTTTAGTTAAAGTGTCAAGTTATAGTTTGCACGAGGAAAAGAAAGTTAGAGTTTGCATGATTCCATATTTAGAAAGTTTAGTGCTTATATATTCATGGTTGGGTCATTGTAATGTGAGGTAAGAAGAGAGAATAGCAGAAACTTGGTGGATGTATATGGGAGAATAATTAATGAATATAACTTATTTATTGAAGAAAAAGCTTGTGTACTTATTTGTCTTGTGTTTTCATGTGTATATATGCCTCTAAATAACAAGTGGTATTAGAGCAAGGTTTAGTAAGGTTTCAAAAAACAAAAGGAGTTAACAAGGTCGTGAGATACTTCCACTAAGAGCCTTGGCTATTGTGAGTAGCCCACAAATTGAAGTTTGCATCCATTAGTCCATAAGTATAATCTAGATCTCGTTGAGATTTTGTAAACCCAACTACTAAAATATTAGGGTGAGTATCCTACAGAGCCACCACAATATCAAGAGCAAAGAGTCATTGCCACTAACCAAAGAGGGAGTCTCCACCATAAGCTATAGCCATAAGCCTCCATAAGAATCTATGTAGAAGAGGTCAAAAATGTTGCTAGTAGTTGTTGAGAGCCACCGTTAAAGTGAAGTTTAAATTTTTTAGTTTTAAAGATAATCAAGTGCATGTGGTGTTCAATTCGAGAAGGTTGACACAATAAGGAAATAATACAAAAGACAAAAGAAATAAAGTAGTCACGGGTCACAAAGCAAGACTGCAGAAAACTGAGAAAAGAAATCCAAAAGAAGAGCTAAAGTATTTCTAAGATATTATAGAGCCTCTCGCCATAGTCAGGGCATCTAAAAGACAAGTAGATGAAAGAGAAAATTTTTAGGATTAATGGATCAAGATAGATATGGTAACACTTCCAAAATTTACTTGTAAAAATTTTAATTATTGGGAATTGTCAAAATTAAAACTTTTCTTTGATGTAAAGAGTTGATTGAGTATAGGTCTAATAAGCCATATAATGAATTGTGTGATGCCTTACTATTGGATATTATAAAACACGCATTGGACGATAAGTCTTTGTGCAAGGTAGAAAAAGCTACATCTTCCTAGGGTGCATGGAAGACCCTGGAAGTAGAATTTGGTATAAAGGAAAGTGACATAAAGCAAAAAATTATTTACACTTTGTTGAATAATCAACAGAAAGTCAACTGTAAGTCTGAGAGTAAATGAGCAAGACTCAAGGAGGAAAACATTGCTTGGAGAATCGCACTCAAATGTGGATGATGTCCAAAAAGACTATAAAAGTAACCTCATGCACAGTGTTTCATGGGTGTGGTTGGGGTGTTAAGCATGTGAAAATGAGTTCCAAGTCACGGACTAATCAATAGGGGTGGTTATCAGGATGTTGAGTGATCTAGAGTCCTTGATGGGTGGTAGTATGTGTTTTGATTTGTTGGCCCCATTTCCATAGCTGAAACTTGGAGGTCGGGTCATATCATATTAGAACTCAGCTCATGTTTACCCTAGAGAGATTGTAAAATTGGTTAAATGTGGGAGGAACTGTTACATAAATTGGGACAACGTTTTGGATAGTAGTGAACTTATCAACCCAATTGAAATCCATGATAGATCTGTTTTAGTAAAATTTAACCCAAAGAGAGAGATAAGTGGATTTAAGTGTTTGGGATTTTATAGTTCATACAAACAACATTGGATCATTTTGGGAGAGTGATAGAGTTTCTCAAGTCACCAAGGTTGCAATGAGAAAAATTGCAAGTAGTTAAACTATGATTTGGCTCGCATGCATTTCTGAAGCCATGATCTTGCACCTCCCAAGCCATGTTCCTACAGCCTCCAATCCATGTAGTGAAACATGGATGTCTAATAAGCATGGATTTATGTTTGAACCTTGAACTACATCTGACCAAAATCAAAAGGGCATATGGATTTTGAGATAAATCCTAAGGTTACATTAGTTTAAATCTCGTTTTCAAAGATTATGAGCTAAAGAGTAGTCTTTTGTGGTGTTAAGAAAATTGGTGTCATGAAATTTGGTAATTTTGTACCTTTCTATGGTTTGTTAGTGAGATCCCTAAAGGTGTATAAAATGGTTTTTAAGGATTTTACAAAAGAAGAGATCTAGGATGAAAATTTATGTTAATTTTCCCAATGAATTTTGATGGGGAATGGTTTGATTATGTTGGAAGTGCAATTTCTAATTTGTTTTTTTTTTGTTTTTTTGTTTTTTGTTTTTTTTTTTTTTTTTTTAGTTTAGTGCAAAATGATAGTTGTAACAATAAACACTAGTTTTACCCATTCATAAATGTTTAAGACTAAGAACGATATTGGAGGGAATACAAAGGATGGTTAGTAATGATTCTTGATCTATTTAATTATCTTGTAGTAGTTGCATCCATGGTCACACCCTTTGTTCCTTCACCTAGATTTGATCATGTTAGCTACTCAAATCTAATTGGAGACTGATGGGTCACCTGGAACCTTGGAGAAAATAAGGGATTCATCGTGGATTGGGGTGAAAATTTGAGCTTATGGAATATGGTTTTCTTTGGCTCGAATGGGAAGTGGACTTCTCCTAGCACAATCAATTAGTAATGCTTAGAAGGGTAGAAAGTTTCTTATAGATAGTGGTCATGGAAATATAGGCACATCGATATCTCACTCCCCTACTTCAACCCCTCGTAGTAGTGGAGACTTTAGCTCAAGCATGTGTCCTTAGTAATATTACTACTGCTTGTGGTGAACACTATTGTTCAAGGAGAAAGAAAGTGCAGTGATCTTATGGTATAATTGGAAATGCGACATGTTACCTACATGGAGGATGTTTCATTGTTTGTAGCCTCATCAATGATAGTCGATCTAAGCATGGATGCATGCCATATTTTCTCCGAGGGTTGAAGAAACATAATGATGCAGGAATGCAAATTTTTAGAGGAATAAATATTTGTGATAGCCATAAACAAAATATGATCCAAGAATCAAACTTTCCAACGGAAAAGTGAGAACATTGGCATCCTTATTGAGGAATTCATATGGTAACCTCATAGAATTGGATATGTCTTATATGTATCAGAGAATTTTTTATTGAGTTTCGTATTTGGGGTTTTCTATGCCACAAAGAAAAGAATATTTCCCATTTTCTTGGCTTTGAGGTGCAACCTATCTTAGATCATGAGTCTACAATCTTTAAAGATAAAGTACCACAAGTTGTCACATTTCAGTGGTTATTGTCATAGGTCGGGATCATGAGAGCATTGACTAGTTTACAAGATGTGTAGTTTGTAGGATATTTTTTTGGACAAACTTGAGCATATGAATAATGGAAATTAGATATAAGAAGTTTATGCTATAAAATTTTAGGCCATCTAAAATAGCATGCCATTGCGATATATGAGGATATATTCCTATAATATATTAGAGGCTCTTATTTTCCCCTAACATAAATGTTTGAGTTGTTTTTGCTTTAACATATGACAAAGTGTTACATTGCAAATTGAAAAGATTGAATAAATATTTATCATTACTCTCTTTTTCCTCAGAATCTCATGGGATATAATGTCCGCTATGGTTCAAATGTAAGGTTTGGTGTAATGGTGGATTTTTTAATGGGCCATATGATATGATTATACATTTTCAGTTCTCTAGCCTATTAGTCTTTTGCCTCAATTCAAATGTAATATTAGTAGCATATATCAATATATTAGCTTACAAACATTATAATTTTATGGAAAGAATACACAATGTAGTTGTAAGGAGACAGTGTATCCATTTCACTATGAAAATTAGTTGTAAGGTGAGAATGTATCCATTTCTCTATCAACATATTGCCTTCTTGTATATTTTTTTTAGTATCCATAAGCTTCTAAGCATGTTTTAGTAAAAGAAATACATGGAAAAGTATATTCAAGAAAAATATAAAGCACTGCACTTCCCTACCAAATTGAGAATATTTCTCAAAACTTGTATACAAGATACTATAGGGGAGAATCACTGCAGTGATAGCAGTATAGGATGTTGAATTTTTAAGTGAAAAACATACTAGAACTTATTTTTTTAACTTGATAATTACTTCCAATGATGTGGATGATTATTTATCAATTCAATGTATCAACAAGTAATTACACATTCATAAATTCAACTATAAGAAGAACGAAGTATTAAATATTGCAATGCATAAGGGAGACATGAGATTTTTACCCTAGGAAAACCCACTTGGGGGAAAAACCAACAACCTTCTTTTTAGAGAAATATCTAGTTCAATAAGAGATACATCAAATTCATAGACAAACTGACCAACATAGTAGCAAGATGATCACTCACCAAGTGCCAAGGCAAGCATTCAATATCCAAGACAGAATACCCTTCAATTATGCCCACACAAATATCTGCAATCAGATCTATCATAGGTCTTCAAGAGGGCCAAAAATTTTTGTTTGTCTCAACCTCAAAATCCAGATGATGCCACAAAATTAGTGCCTTAGAACTTCGTATCTACCCCAAAAACTTGTGCCACAAATAATTTGTATTAGCCAGAGAAAATATGCCTCATACTTCTGAATAGAACTCGAGTTGCTCAGTGCAGAAGAGCGAAGTATAGAAGATAAGATATATGCTTATGTTTTAGGCATCCAATTATCCTTGACTTCTTCACATAGAATATAGATGATAAGATGATTCAATGTGTTCCTTGAAGGGATACAAATATGATACTTATAGCCTTCCACTCATGTGAATGGGTGTCTCTCATGGGCATAACAACATGTCTCTTGTAGGGCCAAATTGGTCATCTTGGGGACACAAATTTACTCTTTCAAAAGACAAGTTTTCTTATTTTTTAAATTTTTTAAAGAACATGTCTTTCATACTTTTCTGTTGACAACAATAAATAAATTTTCTTTCATCACAAGCATGAAGAACATGCTTAATATAATCTTTCTTTTTTCACAAAATATAATTTATATTTTACAAATACCAATTGTACATTATGAATACCGACCATAACTGCAAAACTCAACACTGTCTCTTAGCTAGGAAGGTATTCATAATGACTATCCAGAAGTTCTTTATTGAAGTATTTCTCTAAGAAACAAAAAAACTAGTAGAATCATCATCTAAGTTAGCACTCTTAACCTAAATTATCATCATCATTATCTAATAATTACCAAAACCTATGTTAGTACTTTCTAACTAATGGCACTCACTCAACTAGTCACCATGATCCGGTGAGCACCTCACCTCATGGTTCTCTCACTAGTCCATGGTTACCATCACTAATGGTCAAACCCTAGGGACACCCAATCCCCAACTCCAAATCCCTCAGTCTCATCTATGATGTTAAAAAGGAACGTACTCCATTGATTTTTCGAGCCTCAAGGACCATTCCTCTTAAGAATGTTCGTCCCTCGTGCTATCTTGCCAACGACCTAGGCAATACTCTTGTTTTTCAATCATCAACAATTTGGGTTGTGCTCCTATTGTCCCTAATTGTCTTAGTGATGTCCCTATTGTCCACTCATCAACAATTTGGGCCATGCTCCTATTGTCACTAATAGTTTGAGCCATGTCCTAGTTGATGTCACATCATTAATACATATCACTAATAGAGGGGTTCTCCACAGGTCCAAGATTGTCCCTAATGAACACAAAATTCACATGGGATAGAGGTTTTTTCATCATATCAGTTATCTTCTTATCAGTGGAGATATACTCGAGCTTCACTACTCTCTTCTTATACTACTTCTCAACATTCCAATCACTTTGCAATATACTCAGCCACTGAGTGTAAAAAATGTCTGCTTCATCCAAAATATCATAATGGAGCCCAAATTGAAGCAGTATAAAAACCCTCTCTATATCCAGCAATCCTTTCCCAATGTAAATTTTTGTAGTTGTACTCCTATATTTGATACATCTTTCAAACCATAACTGACTATGCCATGACTAACTGTACCATGGTCATACTTCAAAACATGTTGAGCTGCATTTCTTGGCTCAACCATAAATTGATCTACCTCCTCCACTTGATCAATCATCTTGGTTACATCAATTACGCTAATTTGATATTCTTTCTTAAATAGATCATTTCATGGTGGCCCTGATTTTTCTCTCTCTACCATTGATGATATCAGTTGTCTAGGAAAGATATTTCATCTAGAATTTTAAGTTCAAATCTATCTAAAGCTAAGACAAGGGTTGGAGAAGCCTTGACTTCTCCCTCTAGAGAAAATTTTCCAGTCAATACAACTCCTTCTGGCACATAATTTCTTTTGATTTCATCATAAAACAGATTATATAGGATGAAGCTTGATCCATTAATCCAATAGGAGTAGGTGCAAGCCCTTCCTTCTTCTTAAAAGAACAATATTTCTTCATATACCTCACAAGATTGAGGTAGCTCTTACGTACACTTATTCTTTCATCAAAGAAGATGATCTCTACATCCATCAGATGCAGTAACAAAAATCATAAACATAATAAACTTTTAACAGAAATGTAATTGACAAAATGTCCTTTCATAGTGTTCTCCCTCTTACTAAGGTAATTCTTTTTTTGTACTTAGCTTAAGTTTCCATCATGTTGGAAGTCATCACTCACTTCTTCTCAACATAGATCAATAAATATTTGAATCTCGTTGATATGCTTGTTCCATTTGAACCCAAATCCCAACTAGGAAAATATCTCTCAACACAAATCCCTATTTCTGGGAAAATCCTCTTGTCAAAAATTTTCTTTGTTCTTCCATCTACTGCCATGGAAAAGGTAGATGACAATCTTCATTAGGAGGCAATGGAAGAACAATTACAATCAAGTGAAATATAAAAGGACAAGAGAATACTAGTAAACATAAAAACAATAATAATAATCAAGAAAGAGAGATATAAAATAATTGTCTTTGAGAGGAATGTCAGCTCCCTCTTTATCTTTGGTCTTCTTGCATCCGTATGCAACTTTTTTAGCTTCATCCACATCATTATTATTTCATTCCTTTCTTTCCAAAACTAGGGTTTTTCCTTTTAGCGGAAACAACCAAACCTAGGGTTTGTTCCTAAACCCTTTTTACTTGCTATGGTTTACTAACCCTACAAGTCCAAATGTTTAAAACGTTAGACTATTGTTTATAGTCAATACCTCCAAACCCTAGATTTTAACTTTACATCTTCATATGACCAAAAACCTAGATTATCATTGATGCCTGTAGACTAAGAAATATTGTAGCAGTAGCAATTTCTTTTAGCTACTTTGCTCTTAATCTCAACGTGCAGAGAATGGATTTCGTCATTCTAGACTAAATATTTGTTCTCAGAAATCAAAAGTCCACAACAGTAGGTGCCAAAAACAAATATGTTCAAGAAGTGTAATATTCATCTTCAATTCCTTTCATTCAATATTCATTTTTCTCAAGGAAGCTTTCAAGCTTCTCATAATTGAACAAGGGGATAGTCTTCACAATACCGATTTCTAGTTCCAACGTCCTTTTTAACTCCCTCTTGCTCAGAGAGGAGTGATGACCATTTTACATAACTCTATCATTCAAGTGATGGCACCGAGGGTCTTATAGTTCACTGATTGAGCTTATTACTCAGTCATATAATTAGAGGCAGGTTACAACCAATGAATCTTAATCTAGGATGCAACTATATCTATTTTATGCCATGGATTTCCCGAAACCCTAATCAAGTTTCTTCCCATATATAAAATGGATCTTAATGCAATCTTTTCAAGGAAGAACACAACTTCAATCTTTCAGTAGGGTCACATCTTTTCTGCATGTAGCCATGATTTTCCTTCATAATTTATTGTAGATCAGATCCCTGGATTTCCAGTCCTTATCATTGTAATGAGCTCACTTGAAAAACAAGAATGTTTGTTTGGATTTGAAAATAATACATAACATATCTATCAGGACCATAAAACACATTCACAATTACCAAGACACCATTTGAAAAAAAATGTCACTTAGCTTGCTTGTAGACAGATATACTTTCTTCCTTTAAAGAGACATTATTTCGGCTCCTTGAAATGGACATTAGCTTTGTGAACGTAGGCATCAGTCTTCGTTGGATTCTTTGACTAACTTATCACTATAAAAATTCTCGCTTAAAGCTTCAATCTTTCCACTTCAAAACACAACCTTGGGCTTTTGAGATTGCTTTGTTGACTTAATGAAACTTTGAGACCCTGGAAATTTTCTGAGATTTTAAACTTCATTCTTTATGCACTGAGCTCTGAGGTCTTACCACAAAGCTTCAATGAATCAACCTTACAAAAAATTGACTCATTATGATTTTACAGAGGTTGCCTTTCGCATAGATCATAGTTCATTCCTTTGTGTGGTTATTCCTCCTTTTACTTTGGCCTGAGTAGAGCACAAATTAGTCATAGGAGTATACCCAACTGTAGAATTGTTTTAGAGATGAGATTACTCCTCAAAATATTTTTAGTATCTCCTAAAGCTTTATTCATTTTTTCTTGTCCTTGATGACTTCTTTTAATGAACAAAATGTACACTTATTTTTAGATGGAGACACTATGAGATTCTTTTGGATTGTTTCTTCCATAGTGACATTACTTTGGATTTACGATTTGGACCCTTGACCTTCTAAGGAAATTGTTTAAGACTAATTTTAGATTCTCAGACCTTTGAACCCTCTAAGATATCTTTTATCATAGGATCAAAGCTTTGAGCTATGTAAATAAGCTCTGAGCATTACAAGCATTCCTACTGAAGAAAATTTGAAGCTTTATTCAATCTAACTTGAATATGAGACTTCAACCTTCTTTAAACAAAATTTAGACCTTTAAACTTAAGAATGATTCCTAGTTATTTGAGATCTGAAACCTTCATTTCATTAATAAAGAATACTTTCTAGAGTTACTGATATTTGGTCTTTGACCTTGGAAATAGGTTTTACGTCCTCTTTATTTTGAAATGGAATGAGGCTTCATATTTCGACCTTAAATTAAAATCATTTTATACTTGAACTTTTGAGCCTAGCGTTGAGATTTCAACAATAGGAAGATCACTTACTAGGGTTTTTAGAGATAACATGACCAAATAAACCTTAGGGAATATGATGAATTCAATTAGGGCTACTCTTTTACCTACACGATGGTACCATGTAGATTTTTCGAGTGGAAAATATATGAGCACTTATTTTTGAAGCTTGATAATTAGTTTTAATGGTGCAGATGATTATTTAGCACTTCAATGTATCATTAAAAAATTACACATTAAAAAATTCAACCATAAGAACGATGAAGCAATAGAGATCACAATGCACAAGAGAGACACAAGATTTTCACCATGGGAAAACCCACTGGGAGGAAAAACCCAACCTTATTCTTACAAAAATGTCCATTTAATCAAGAGATACATCAAATTAATAGAAAAATTGACTAGCAAAGTATAATATGACCATTTACCAAGTGCCAAGCCAACCCTCCAAGATCCAAGACAAAATACCCTTCAATTCTATCCACACAAATCTCTGCAATAAGATATGTCACAGGTCTTCAAGAGGGCCAAAATCTGTTATTTTTCTCAGCCTCAAAATTCAGATGATGCCATATAATTATTTAGAAATTCATATCTACCACAAAAACTTGTGCTATAGACTGTTCATATTAGCCACAAAAAAACATGCCTCAGACTTCTAACAAAACTCAACTTCCTTTGTCCACAAGAGTGAAGTATATAAGTTGGGATATAGACTTATTTTTAGCCTCAAGGTGTCCTTGGCTTCTTTCAATAGAATAGAGATGATAAGATGATTCTTTATGCTCCTTGAAATGATACTAATAGGCTACTTATAGCCTTCTAATCATGTGAATGGGTGTCTCTAATGGGAAGGCCGAGATGTCTCTTGGAGAGCTGACTTGGTCATCTTGTGGACACAAATTTACTCTTTAAAAAATAAAGTTTTCTTATTTTGCAAAGGCTATGAAGAACATGCTTTTCATATTTTTCTTTTGACAACTATATATATATATATATATATATATATATATTATCACAAGCATGAGGAACATGTTAAATATAATTTTTATTTTTGTCACAAAATATAATTTTTATTTTTGTCACAAAGTATAATTTATATTTTACAAGTACAAATTGTACATAATGAAGACAGACCATAACTACAAAATTCAACATAGCTACATATCTATCAATATTTCGGTTAAGAGTTTACCTTCCATTTGGTACTGTAATTTGGGTTGAAAAATAGGGTTGAGTTTATTTCTCCATGCCTTATATAGTTGTTAAGGTCCAGTAATTTGGGCTGAAAAATAGGTGTTAACGTCTAGAAGGGTTGAGTTTATTTCTCCATGCCTTATATAGTTGTTAAGGTCCAGATCGGTACTGTCTCATGTCTTGTATTATACTAAGGTGTCTAGAGGGAAGGATATTACCTATTTTAGCAATACGCACAATATTTAGAAATTAACTAAATTATAAAGAAAATTGCAGTGTATCTTGTACCTCCAGATATAATTGCTAATTATAATTCAATAACATTTCAACTTTACTTTTAATTAAGACAAAGTGATTTAACATTAACTTAATTTAATTTAATAGATATATATTTTATAAAGTGATTATATGATATTTGTATTATAGTTTAATATTTTTTTTTGTTGTCCTCATAATTAATATTCATAAAAGTTATAATTAATTTATAAAATTTTAAAAGGATAAAAAATTATTTAAATTCTTTTAAAACTATATATATATATATATATATATATATATATATATATATATTGCAGTAATCTAAAATAAAAAAGTCTGCATCGTAATAAATATTTGGAAATTGAATTGTAATTTAGTTTGAAAATTATTAATAAAATAAATATTAAATAATTACTGTTAAAAAAATTGTAAAATTTTAATTGAAAAGAAAAAATAAAATTATTAGTCATATGAAATTAGAATATTGTATAGTGTTGAACATATTATAAAAATTATTATCAAATTTTAATATAAAATTATATAAAAAATTATTGTTTAAGATAAATTAAAAATAGAGAAAATGTTAGGAGTTAAAATTAACACGTAGATTAATTTTTCATATTTTTCCAAAAAAGAAATTACTAATTTCTCATTATTTCCAAAAATGATTTGTCTAAATTTTATAACATATTTCCTTACAAATATCTTAATTAAATATTTTACAATTTATATATTTAAAAAAAAAAATTTAGTTTCCTTACAAATATCTTAATTAAATATTTTACAATTTATATATTTAAAAAAAAAAAAATCACTAAAATTTCTAAACGTTAAAATAAATTTTTATCACCAAACTGATTAAGAATTTAAAAAATTATTTAATAGGAAAATAGTCTTTTATAATTCGAGGTTTTTAATTTTTATTTCCAATACCGTACGTATTCAAAAGCAAAGGGAAAAATAACATAAAACACTAACAAGCTAATATAATATGATTTTTAAATTTACAAATTAATTATGAAAAGCTTTGCATTTTTTTATATTTATATATTTTTTTAAAATGAAACTACTTTTAATTAATAAAAATGTTATCCATCAAAAAGCAATGTGCTAATATAATAAACCAACATTGTAGAGTGATAACGTGCCAATATTAAATAAAACATTTTTGTGGATTCTTTTTGGGCAGATTATTGTTAATTATTTGAAACTTATTTTTTACACAGATTACAGATTTAGTAACAAATATCAAATTGAACTATTATTATTATATATATAATTAATCAAAAAGCAATGTGCTAATATAATAAGCCAATGGTATAGGATAATAATGTGGTAATATTATAAAAATTTATAAGGGTTATTTTAATTGGTCAAATTATTGTCTCGCTGATCGAAAGGTTACAGGGCTTATTCTGGCAGAAGCTCTTGGGTTAAGTCTAATTATTCACCGGCTAGATTTCGAAGACAGAGTCCGTTCTGGCCGAAGCTTTTGGGGTTAAGTCTAATTATTGACCATGAACTAGATTCCCTTCGAAATCGATCAATCCAAACCTAATTTCTTTTTAAGCAAATTATTGCTAATTATTTTAAATTTATTTTTTAACGGTAAACCATTTTATATATATATATATATATATATATATATAATCCACATAAAAATGCCCTAGAATTAGCGTTCAAAGTCGAATCTCTGGCTGTATGTTATAATAAATTCCTCGTGTTATTGTCAATGCAAGATAGATACTTCCCAGGGTTTTCCTCGAATGTCGATGTCTGCCATTAACGTTCAAATAGGAAACTATGATTTGTCGAATACTGTACAGGAATGACAAAACAAAGACATGATTTTCATTGTCTTGTAAGTACTAGTTACGTTTACGATACTCTGATGGAGACAAACGATACTTCATCCATTGACTGTTATCACGCGCTTCTAAGCACCAATCAAAGGATAACAATGGAAACGTACACGCGTTGTCCAGTTCAATCCAAGTAGAATTCCCTCATCTTCTCCGCAAAACCCAAAGCAAACGGATACGAACTCGCGTTTTTCTTAATTCGATCACATCAAGAAATCAAAGTCCGCGGACTTTGAGAGCAGTTCGCAGATTGCCTTTCTGGAGTGTTTTAGCCGAATCTAAAACGCGACTTTTTGAAAGTCTTTCTGGCGGGTTTTTCCGGTCAAAATCCGGACAACTCCCATTAAAACTATATTTCTGACTGCATACTGAGTGCATATATATAACATTAAAAACAAAAATTGTTTTTAAAAAATCTCTTTCAGTTATTTTACACTAAAATTTAATATCATTAAAATATTAATTTCTATTTTAGTTATTTTATATTAAATTTTAATATGATTTGAATTATTTTAAATATAAAATTTAAGGCAAAATTGCCTGAGATAAAAATATTTTAAGACAATTTTATATTTAAGACAAAATACAAAAAAAATAAAATTTAGACAAAACTAAGACCAAAAACTATTTGAGACAAAAAAAATTTAAGACAACTTTATATTTAAGTCAAAATAGTTTGAGACAAAAATATTTTAAGAGAAAACTTTATTGCCTAAAGCTTCTTATTTCAACTTAATGTCCATGAGAATCTTTTGACTTTTTTTAGTGTATTACAAAGTTTGTTAGGTTGCATTGACTTTTAATAAATTTAAATTAATTACAATATGTGTAATTCATTTGTTAGGTTGCATTGATTGTTAATAAATTCAAAGTCAGTTACTCCATGATAAGTTCCTTATTATTATTTATAACATTTATTTATATATAAGAAAAATGGTCCATTATAAGATGTGTAATTCCTTTTTCTCTTAAGTTAAAGTTGATCCATAACACTTTTATACATAGTTAATCAGGTAAATGTATGCATTAGTAAGACATTCTTCATGTTGCAACATTTTTTTTTGTTATATTTATCAAGCCTTTGTCTATATCAACTACATTATTATTTTTAATGTGGTTGCACTAGTATTTAAGACAATGGTACAATGACAATTAACACAAAACCATATCAATTTAAGACAATATTATGTAGCACCTACAAAATTGATTCTCACAGTATGCCCTAAGTCCGTAGCTTGCATGCACGCCTACACTGAGGCTGTTATTTGATTTATCATTGACAGTATCTTATATAAAAACAGTTATTTGTTGTCATGCCTACACGGAGGCTGTTATTTCATTTATCATTCACGTTATCTTATATAAAAACAATGATTTGGTAGGTTCTCTGAATAACGAGACAACTTTTCCTGGCAAGATTTCTCGGACATCAGTTCCTCTTTTCCTAGCAAGATTTCCTGGACATCAGTTCCTCTTCTATCCTTCGATGTCTGTTGATACTATTAGAGACAACTTTTCTATGGAAAATTGCATAGAGTTTCCATAAGTGAATATGAGATAATTATATTTATACTTTTTGAAAATAGATATTCAAACCAAATGAAATTTAATCATATCAATTTCTTTCTTTCTTTTATATTATATTTTTGGTTTTCCATTAATTGTTTTTAATCAAATATAAAATTAGAATATGCTAATTATATTAATTTTGTAATTAATTGTAAAATTAAAATATAACATTTTGAAAAGTAGAATATTTTTAAGTATTTAATTTAATGTATATTTATTTGAAAACTATATTAAAAGTTACATAAAAGTAATAAATTAAAGATAATTTGATTACATCATCCCTCAACAACCCAATATGGGAGTAGATCTCAACGGTAAACACACAAACATGTAAACATTTAACATGTCATGTTTAACATTTAACATTTTTAACCCAGATGCGGGTGTTAATCCCAAGCATTAGAATGACAAGACGGCAAGGTGGTGGATGGGCTGGCCACATGGCCCCCTGCAACTTCCCCCATGCCACCCTGAATGGCATGCATGGCACCCTGCAAAATCCATTAAATGACTGCACAGACTGAGGCAAAGCCAATTCCCACATAACCTAGGTGAGTTTAACCATGGAGCCTACGAATGTCTCTGTTATTCCTCCCCCCCTGATTCACTGTGCATGTCCTCCACAGGTGGTAGAGCCTAATGTACGCACCATCACTAATAGTAGATGTTGGCTTTTAAGCTGTATAGATCTGGGTAATGGATTCCACCATTCCCACACCAACCTCTGCATTCTTGCTCAGGACCATAACTCCTCTGTAATTTCCCTGCACTGCTCCTCTATCAATTTATCCACTATCCTTGCTGCCTCTCCCCCTGTCACCATCCCTACCATGGTCCGCCGTCGTATGCGTAGTAGAAGAGAAGGCACAAGAGGCAGCAACTTGCGCTCTCCTGCAATGCCTAACCCGAATTCGGTTTCCCCTGCCTCCTCCGCCAACAACCCCAACCCGATTAGTTTCGCGGGGCGATATCCTGAGACTCGAAGCGGCAGAGGCAGAGCCCTGCTCCATGGCACTGGTCGTGGAGATGCTACTCTCTGCACTGCTACCTTCCCCCTTCCTCCACACCCTGCTACTCACACCACGCAGTTCTGCTTTTGCAGTCTTCTGAATCGCCCAATTATCATCACCACCGTCTCAATTACCTTCACTTGAGAAATTGAGCCGCCAGCTCCTCTGGCTGATCACACTGAGGAGGAGACCAGAGCAGGACCAAGCAACAGGAGACGGGACATCACTGGTGATCAGAAAGCTTATGAAGTTCAGGCCACCCTGCATGGCCAAGCAATTGCTGGCAGTCAGCATGTTGAGAAAGGTCGACTCAGTTACACGCAGGCCTCTAGTAGATGCAGCGGAGACACGCCAGGACCGCGTGTTGGAGCATGCAGCACTGAGGGAGGCTAACCGGTTCATGGACGTGGCGAGTCGGACGAGGATGAAAACCCGTACAAGTACGCGTGTCCGATTATGGAGGAACCAGACTTGGATGACTGATTGCCATGTGTCGAGTTGCCAGGTGGAAGTTTTGTCATGTTGATGGTTCAGTTACTATTCAATCTTATGTGTCACTTGGTCAAGATTATGATTTGGTTCAAATGTTTCTGTTATCCTGTGGTAAAACTAGTTACCCCTGTGTGGGCTATTTTTGGACTCATACTTTTTTGGACTGGTTTCCCCTCTGTTGGGGCAGTAAAAAACAATCATTCTAGCTGTGTCATAAATTTTGCTAGGATCCTCTGTGGTTGACCCTCTCTGTAATCTTTTTTTGTATCATATTAATAGGTTAAACTTACTTAGAAAAAAACATTTAACGTTTTTAATCTAATGTCGGCCCTATTTAAATATCAAACTAATTATTATTATATATAAACACAATCTAAATTTAAAATATAAAGAGGAACACTAAAAAAAATGGTAAATAAATAAAAATATAAATAAACTAGAGGTATGGTAAATAAATAAAACATCTTTTTATATTTACTCCATAAGCCTCTATATATTTGGAAAAACTAAAATAGGTTTTATTTAGGTGAAGCCTATGGGAAAAATTGTTATTAATACCATGAAAATAAACATTATTAACCCTAATATTAATATTAAAAGATTAATATTATTATATTATTAAACATAATATGCATATTAATATATTATAATATTAATATTATTGAATTTTATAACTTTGGATTAATACAATATTAACTTTGTTATATTATAATATATATTAATATATCTTGATATATATATATATATATATATATATATATATATATATATATATATATAAGATAATATATATATATATATATATATATATATATATATATATAATATATATATATATAATATATAAATATATTAATATATATATATATATATAATATATATATATATATAATATATATATGGGAAAACAAAGACATATAGTGATAGAGGTGGAGAGATATGAGGAGTGGCAAGGGAGAAATGGAGATAAACTGAAGAGAGGGGAGAGGGGAGAGGGGTAATGAAGAGAGAGAGAGAGGAGAGGAGTAGAGGTAAGAAGGGTAAAAGAGGGAGAGGGAGACAAAGAGATGGGCGGAGGGGGAGAGATAAGGAGAGAGGGAGTGAGATAGTGACATGATTGGAGGGCGGAGAGAGAGAGAGAGAGAGATGGGGAATAGAGAGGGAGGTAGGAGAGAAATGGGGAGAGAGGAAGGATGAGAGAGAGGACTTGAGAGGGAGGAGTAGAGAGGGAGGGATAGAGATATGGAGTTGGAGTGGGTAGGGGTGCAAAGGAATGAAGAAATACATAAAGAGTGCATAGTGAAGATAGAGAGGGAGTGGCAAGGGAGAGATAGAGAGAGAGCATGTATGTTTAGGGGTGAGGTAAAGAGGCAAAGAAGGAGATATGGAGAGAAGTGGGAGAGAAGGAAAGAGGTAAGGATATAGTAACGTACTTGGAGAGAGAGAGAGAGAAAGATGGGGGAAGAGAGAGAATTCAGTGGAAAATGGAGAGAGAGAGGGGGGGGAAGAGAGAGAATTCAGGGAAAAAGGGGGAGAGAGAGAGAGAGATGGGGGAAGAGAGAGAATTCGGGGGAAAAGGGGAGAGAGAGAGAGATGGGGAAAAGAGAGAATTCAGGGGAAGAGAGAGAGAGAGAGAGAGAGATGGGGGAAGAGAGAGGGAGGTAGGAAAGAAAGGGAGAGAGAATAAGGACGAGAGACAGGACTTGAGAGAGAGGAGGAGAGTGATGGGGGGAGAGAGAGGATTAGAGGGAAGAAGAGAGAGAGAGAGAGAGAGAAGAGAGAGAGAGATGGGGGAGAGAGAAGGGCATAAGAGAGAAAGGGAGAGAGAGGAAGGATGAGAGATAAGAGGAGAGAGGGAGGGAGAAAGGAGGAGAGAGGGAGTGATAGAGAGATGGAGTTGGAAGGGGAGAGAGGGAGAGAATATGAAAGACATAGAGAGTTACAAGCGCAGAGAGAGAGAGAGTGACAAGGGAGAGGGGGGGAAGACAAAATACATAGAGAGTTACAAGTGCAGAGAGAGAGGGAGTGACAAGGGAGAGATGGAGAAAGAGTGTGCATGTTTGGGGTGAGATAAAGACACAAGGAGAGATGGAGAAATAGTGTGCATGTTTGGAGTGAGATAAAGACACAAGAAGGAGAGATGGAGAGAATGGGGGAGATAAGGAGAGAGAAGGAGAGAGGGGTGGATATAGTAGTTGCATTAGAGAGAGAGAGAGAGAGAGAGAGAGAGTTGGAGGGGGAGAAAGGGGGAGGTAAGAAGAAATAAATAGAGAGAGAGGGAGGGAGAGAGATGAGGAGGGGGGATATATAGATAGATTGGAGAAAGAGAATATATTTTTTGGGGGTGATATAGAGAGACAAAGGGAGATAGAGATATATATGGAAGGTGAAGAGAGGGAAGAAGAGAGAGATGGAGAGAGGGAGGGAGGGACAGAGAGATTGAGAGATATCGATTGAGAGAACATGTGTGTTTGGGGGTGTGAGATAGAGATAAAAATAAGGAGAGATGGAGGGAGATATAGATATAGTTGGAAGGGGGGAGAGGGAAGAAGGTTTATTACACTAGATGCATTAATTTCAGTGTAGATGGTGATTTCTAATCCTATTTGATTTCTTACACTAAATGCGTTAATTTTAGCGTAATTGTTGATTTCTAATGATATTTGATTGCTTGAAATAGATTCATTGATTTCAATGTGGATTATTTCTAATCCTATTTGATTTCTTGAACTAAATGCATGGATTTTAGTGTAGATAGTGATTTATAATCCTATTTGATTGCTTTCACTAGATGTATTGATTTCAATGTAGTTGTTGATTTCTAATAATATTTGACCATTTCCACTTGATGCATTGATTTCAATGTAGATGATTTCTAATGCTATTTGATTGCTTGCACTAAATGCATTGATTTTCGTGTAGATGGTGATTTCTAATCCTATTTGATTTCTTGCACTATATGCATTGATTTCAGTGTAGATGTTGGTTTTTAATAATATTTGCTTACTTGCACTGAATACATTGATTTGAGTGTAGATGTTAATTTCTAATCCTATTTGATTGTTTGCATTAGATTGATTGATTTCAGTGTAAATATTGTTTTCTAATCATATTTGATTGCTTGCATTAGATTCATTGATTTCATTGTAGATGTTAACTTCTGATTTGATGTAATTGGATGTATGATGGTACATTAATTTTAAAGTGATTGGATTAACATTTTGCATTGATTTCAGTGTAAGCACAAAAAAAACATTAACAATGTCCATTGATTTTTGTGTTATAGTAATTCAACCTATTAATATTAGAGAGCAAGAGAGACAAGGTATGACGCTTACGAGAACAACTCGGACTAAAGATTTAAATGGTTTATGATTTCAAGTGCCTTTAGATACAAAAAGATAACAAAAGTAACAAAGGTGACAATAAGAATAGTAAAAGAAAATAATTTGAGATTCATCACAATGAAGACTATTTGTAATTTGCTACATTTTTATTATTCACATTTTATATCATTCAACACTATTACATTGTCACTTTGTATTCGAATTTTTATTTCATAATTTTTCATCATTAAAGTTATTAACAATATCATCACCTCAACAAACCGAGATAACTAAACAAATTTAAAATTAAAATGACGAGATTAATCTCAAATATATTTAGAATAATTAGCATTATTATATCAATATTAGATTTATTTACATATTATTGATAAAATTAATCATATCTTCGATAGATTTTCCTTGGTTGCACACGTCTGAAACCAATCTAGATCCATTTTAACTTTGGATCTATCAAGTGTCGAGAAGCGCCGAGAGGGATCAAATCCTTCGAGGTGAAAACTTTTCCTCAAGTTTTTCACTCAAAAACGAGGTTTTCACCTCAATATATTTGATCCTTCTTGGCACTTGATAGATTCAGAGTTAAGATGGATCCATGCTGGTTTTAAAACAATTACAATATACATACCACATTCTAAAAATATAATAAAAAATAGGTAAAAAAATATTATTTTTGGTTGGCCTAATTGACAGGGATTTGAACTTTGAATCTCATGCTTTTACATAATACTTCATAATAAGATGATTGTAAATTGAGTTATACTCCATGAGCTAAAAATATTTATTTTCTTAAATATGTGAAAAAATTAAATTACTTCAACTAAAAATTTGATATAAATTTGCAAGAAATTAGATACAATATAACAATAAAAAAGAAAAATTATTATATATATATATATATATATATATATATATATCTATATATATATATATATATATATATCTATATATATATATATATATATATATCAAAACTATACATAAAGAAATCGAGAGAAATTAAAATACAAATTCATCAATATATACATTTTAACCTTCATTTATTCTTTCTAAATGAAAAGTTAGAAATATATATATCTATATCTATATATATATATATATATATATATATATATATATATATATATATATATATATATATATATATATATATATGTATGTATCAAAACTATACATAAAGAAATCCAAAAAAATTAAAATACAAATTCATCAATATATGCATTTTAAACCTTCATTTTTTCTTTCTAAATGAAAAGTTAGAAATTTGATTCTTGCATATGTCTTATACTCACATCTCAATTTTCTTTTCACTATTGAAAAAATATATCAAAGAGATAAATAACAATAATTTAATTATTTCTTAGATAATATTTTAGTATTTAAATTTTTTCTTATTGTAAAAAAACTTTCTACTAATATTGTAATATATATATATATATATATATATATATATATATATATACATATACACACACAAAATGTAGTTTAGTATTTTTTTTTATTAATTCATTTTTAGGTATTAAGATTTTGGTAAAGATTTTGATCTAGTAATTAAAAAACCATGAACACGTTATTAAGAAACCAAGTAATACTAGTAATTTATATCGTTTCAAACTAGGGAATAACAACTACGTGATTTATCTTCCTCACTTAATAGAGATGTATATAAATAAATTATGGAGGTAGAAAGAGTGCCTCTAACACAAAAATTAATTTAACCTAAAAAGCCATTTTCATGCCCCTATTGTCACCCACACTGGAAGCTGACTTAGTGCACCTAGATGACCCATCACTATAGGTTTTTGGTGCTTCATGACTCACTTCATCTCATCAATTTTCTCAATCTAAAACTGCATGATTCCATACTATACCTATCTTTTATATTTCACGATTATTAAAGTTCATAGGTTTAACACTTATTTGAAGTATGTAGATAATCATTCCATACAATTATGCTATTGTAACCAATATGAAAATGATATGAATGAAAGTAATCTTATAGAATCAATAACCCAACTAGCCTAACAATTGTCAAATATTCAAATGTGTTACAACCAAGTGAAATCTAGTCTCATATACAAATTTAAAAACTATAAGAGCACACAATTCATACAAACCTATCCCCAAATTTCCTATTTAATTTACTACGATCAATCACAACTTTGTCATAGATCAAAATTGTTTCACTTTAGTCAGTACTCTCGTATGCATGCACTGTAAGAAGAGTTAAGTGAAGTGAATGAAAACAAGTTAAGTCTAATTTTATATTTCAAGTGAGCTAGAGTTAAAAAGTTGATGCCTTGTCAAGAAAAGCTAAGTTAAGGAAAAGTAAAATGTTGATTTATGTTAAAATGAAGTTAGAAAAGTTTAGTTAAAGCATAAGTCATAGCTTGCACGAGGAAAAGAAAGTTAGAGTTTGCATGATTCCATATTTAGAAATTTTAGTGCTTATATATTCATGGTTGGGTCATTGTAATGTGAGGTAAGAAGAGAGAATAAGAACAACTTGGTGGATGTATATGGGAGAATACTTAATGAATATAACTTATTTATTCAAGAAAAAGCTTGTGTACTTATTTTTCTTGTGTTTTCATGTATATATATGCCTCTAAATAACAAGTGGTATTAGAGAAAGGTTTAGTAAGGTTTCAAAGAATCAAAGGAGTTAAGAAGGTCATGAGCTACTTCCACTAAGAGCCTTGGCTATTGTGAGTAGCCCACAAATCAAAGTTTGCATTCATTAGTCCATAATGTAGACTTTAACCCCATACAAAAATTACTTGCATACGAATTCTAAAACACATAAAATAAATAATGCGAGAGAATACCACATAAAACACATATACACAGAGATTTTCCCCTGGATCCCAAAACCAAGACTACTAGCTTGATTTTTCGTTATGCTCCTTTCAATGTTACAATACATATTTATACATGCCGAAGCATCCAATACCATGGACCAAAAATCATCGCGTCCAAAACCATGGACCGAAAACCATCGCGTCCAAAACCATGTGCGAAAAACATGCACAAAACCATAGGTAGGTCCGCCGAACCTAATATAGGGTCCAAAACCAAAATTTTCCGAGGTGCTACCCCAGATCCCATAGAGTGGGGTTACCTACACACCTCAAACCCCCTATGACTCCCCTGACTATGTAATCGACACAATGAAGGGGTGGCTCCTCCCCCCTTCTAACCCCCCAGTTAACTACGTGGGCTAGTTGTGGAAAGAATATAACATAACCCAACATTCTCCCACTTGTTGTTCTCTTTCCACAGGGGGCCACAAGAGAGCTTAGTCATTTATCCAGCCCAGCAATGCCCATTATTTCTCTACACCAAGAGAACTTGTCAGATCTCATAGATTTTGTCAATGCATTTGTTGTATTCTTCAAAGTTTCCACCTTTACAAGCAACACCTTTTTGTCTTCTATCATATCCCTCACAAAGTGATACTAAACATCAATGTGCTTTGTCTTTGAATGATATGTAGGGTTCTTTGCGAAGAAAATTGTACTTTGGCTATCACAGTCTATCCTTATAGCTCCTTGTACTAACCCCATACTTGAACATAATCTCTACAACAAAACTGCTTCCTTGCTTGCATTAGTGGCTACCATGTATTCTTCCTCTGTAGTTGACAGTGCCACTACAAATTGTTTCTTACTCATCCAACTGACTGCACCTCCAAACAGGTTAAGCACATACCCACTTGCAGATCTTCTATGATCTAGATCTCTAGCCCAGTCTGCATCAACAAAGCCATGAATATCCAACACTCTGTCCAATCCTGTTCTTCCTTGGTAGCACAAACCATAATCACTAGTGCCATGAAAATACCTGAAAAACCTGCTTCACTACTGTCCAGTGCTCCTTCCCTGGTTTTGACATAAACCTGCTCAATACTCCCAATGCATGTGTAATGTTTGGTCTAGTACAGACCATCGCATACATTAGGCTACCGAATGCACTTGCATATGGAACATGGGAAATGTCCTCTTCCTCTTCTTGTGTCTTGGGACCTATTCAACAGATAACTTTACACCTACAGGAATATGAACCTTCATCGGTTTACTATCCTGCATATTAAACCATTGCAATATTGTCTCAACATACTTCCTCTGGTTTAACCAGAGTTTCCTCTTTATTTGATCTCTTTTAATTTCCATGCCCAAAATATAGTTTGCAGCACCAAGATCTTTCATGTCGAATTTGGAGGACAAATGGGTCTTCAAATCCTAGATAATTTCTTTGTCATTTCCAACCAGCAACATATCATCCAATACAAGACCAGATAAATAACATGGTCACCAATTAATTTAAAATACACACAATGATCTGCTTTTCTTTTGGTGAAGCCAAGTCCCCATATAAATGTATCAAATTTCTGATACCACATCCTTGGTGACTGTTTTAACCAAAACAGAGACTTCTTTAACTTGCATACCAGTTATTTCTTACCCTTCACCACAATGCCTTCAGGTTGCTTCATGTAGATCTCCTCTTCCACATCCCCATGAAGAAATGTTGTCTTCACATCCATCTGTTCTACCTCAAAATCAAAAGCAGTAACAATAGATAAAAGTAATCTAATAGAAGTTACCTTGGCAACAGGAGAAAAAATATCACCAAAATAACCTTTTTCTACCAAACGAGCTTTGCATTTCTCCACCTTTCCTTCTGCATTTTTCTTCTTCTTGAACACCCATTTAATGCCAATGGGTTTCCTTCTAGGCGGAAACTCCACCAAATCCCAAGCCTCATTTTTGTGCAAAGATGTTATTTCATCAACCATGGCCTCTTTCCAGAGTTTTCCATCCTCTGAATCTACTGCTTCATTCACAGTTTTGGGATCATCATCAATAATAGATAAAGAAAAATTTGAACAGAAAATGGATGGACTATACGTTTTTAGCTGGGTTCTTTCTCAAACTGATCGTCTCACACCCGGAGTTTGTGGCTCTTCATCTTCTGATTCCTCCTCTATTGTAAAGTTTGATTCTTCTTCCTTTAGCTCAAAATCTATCTTCGTAGGTTCCTTTGGTTGGACTTCATGTTTAATAAGATCTTTCACCTCTCTGAACACCACATATCGACTGTACACAACCTTCCTTGTTATTGGGTTCCAAATCTTATAACCCTTTAAACCATTATTATACCTAATAAAGATGCACTTTTCAGATTTACTATCCAACTTGGTTTGTTTCTCCTTTGGAACATGTACATATGCATCACATCAAAATACCCTCAGATGTGAAAGAGAGGGTTTCTTACCAATCCATACCTCTTGTGGAGTCTTATCCTCCAACGCTGATGAAGGTGATCTATTGACCAGGTAACATGTTGTCTCCACCGCCTCTGCCCAGAATTTCTATCCTAACCTGGCACCACTGAGAATGCTTCTTGCCCTTTCCATCAACGCCTTGTTCATTCTTTCTTCAACTCCATTTTGCTGAGGTGTATATGGAGTAGTCTTATATCGTGCTATACCACACTTCTTACAAAATTCTTCAAATTCCTTAGTGCAAAACTCTCCACCGTTATCTGTCCTCGGCACCTATATCTTCTTCTCTATTTGGTTTTCCAACAGAGCCTTAAATTCTTTAAACCTATCAAAGACTTCAAATTTCTTCTTAAGGAAATATATCCATGTATTCCTTGAGAATTCATCTATAAATGATACATAGTACACAAACTTACCCAGTGATGGAACCTTCACAGGTCCAAACACATCACTATGCACAAGCTCTAATATCTGTTTCGCCCTCTTACCACCAGAGGGGAAACTCACCTGATTCTTCTTCCCATATACACAATTTTCATAGAAATCAAAATCCAGAGAGCTATTACTCATACCTTTACCATGAAGTATTCGAAGGCCCTTCTCTCTAATATGTCCAAGCCTTTGATGCCACAACATCGTCTTCTCTCCAAAGACCAGTAGATTTTCTACTCCACTTTCAAGAACCACAGAACTGTTGCACCCATCAACAATAGTGCTACCTTGCAGCTTGTAAGAGTTCCAATCCGAACTCCCCACATCAATACCAATGCTCCCTAAACCATCTTGCAGGTATCCTTCTCAAACATTGTTTTTACACCTGCATCATCCAGCTTGCTTACAGAAATTAGATTTCTGGCCAATGCAGGAATATGTCAAACACCTAGAAGTGTTCTAACCCTTCCACCTTGTAACTTCCACTTTACTTTTCCGCGGCCAACGATTCTAGCCTTCCTATCATCCCCTAAGAAGACATCACCACCATCGTATTTCTCATACTCGCAAAACCACTCTCTATGGGGAGTGAAGTGAAAGGATACACTTGAGTCAATCAACCATGCCTCATGATCTACATGTGTACTTGAAGAAGCCAAGTACCCATCCCCACCTTCATCCTAGGTGGTTTTCGCCTCTGTAGAAGGAGCTTCATCAGATCCCTTTCCTTTGTTATGAGCTTTAGATTTACAGTCCCTATTGTAGTTCCCTTCCTTTCCACATTTCCAGCACACCACCTTTACAGGTTTTCCTAGAGATTAGATCTCCCTTTAGATTTATATCTCCTACTCGATGACTTATTTTTGTTTCTGTTTTGGGACCATCCTCGTACATACAAGGCATCACCATTCTATCTCTCCATATTTTTTCATCTCATCTCCTCTGTCAACAAGGATGAGACTATTTCATCAAACTGCAAGGTAGTTTCATTGCTACCTATTGTAATAACCAGACTATCCCACGAATCTGGTAGAGAACACAACAAACTAATGCACTTATCTTCATCTGAAATTTTGATATCAACAAACGATAACTGACTTACCACAGTATTAGATGCATTCAGATGCTCTATCATCGAGTCTCCATCTTTCATCCTCAGATTATACACCTTTTTCCATAGGAACAATTTTTTCACCAGAGACTTAGATTGGTAAAAGGTCCCTAACTTGTCCCACAAAGCCTTCGTCGTAGCTTCCCCTGATACATTCAGTAATACTAAATCTAAGACACATAATCGTATTGTGCTCTTTGCCTTCTAATCCAACTTCTTCCATTCTTCATCAGAAACTCCCATTGGTTTAGTACCATTAAATTTCACAATCTCTATCTTTCCACTGCTCGCCATCTTCTTTCACCACTAGAATCGATCCCGCAGATTTCCCACTGAACAGGGTCTACCAAAGGCCCGAGCGAAAACCCTCAGCAGCAAAGGCGTTCCCTTGAAGCCAAAATAGATCTGATACCAAATGTAGGTTTTAACTCCGTATAGAAATTACCTGCATAAGAATTCTAAAACATAGAAAATAAACAATGTGAGAGCATAACACATAAAACACATATACACAAATATTTTCCCCTAGATCCCAAAACCGAGACTACCAGCTTGATTTTTCATTATGTTCCTGTTATCACCCCAAGAAACTCTCCTAGGTTGTATATCAGAGATGCTTGGGAACATTACAAACTCAACAAAAATGTTGGAAAATGGTGGATGAATGAAAGAAATGCTGCATATTCAAGCCAGATAACCACTTCTACTATGCTTAACCCCAGATATGGGTGAACACCCCCAGACTACAAGGCTTTAGACCACCAATTACTCACAGTTTAAAGAAAATGTGATGATGGAGAATACTAATCACACCAGTAGATGCACAAGACCCTGAGATGGCCAGCTGCAACCTGTTAAAAGGTCTGTCAATCTATTTCTTAATGCACAGACAGGATGATAGCTCTCTGGCATTAAAACAACAGAACCCTGCATACAAATTCAATGATACAGCTAGATTCTAACACAGAGGTGGGATGACAACCCCTCTAATGCTAAATATCAACAGCACATGAATAAATACATGACAGACACAACATGGAACAAGAAGAAGAAGTGGAAAGTGAGAATTCAACAGCAAAAGAAGCTTGTATTAGCTGGAAATGAAGACCAGAAGTTGCAGGTGTCACAGAAGTTGCAGGTGTCACACTAGTTGCAGTCTCCAGAAGTTGAAGTTTACACCAAAATAACATTCATCAACCTAATTACATCTTAATTTTTGGAATATATAGAGTTTGTTCACAAAAAATCTCTGCTAACCTATGCGTGGGGGGGTCATAACTGACCACCAACCGCATTTACAATCAGATATGGGTCTCTGATACAATTTGATTGTTTTAATGGATAGAATGACATTTACTGGTACTTTGTTGTCCTTCCTGAACAGGTGAAGTATTATCTGAATAAATTTCAATAACTACTGCAGTCATTGAGCTGCTCGAGGATCATCCTTCTTGTCCTTGACCGTGTTGTTCTTTAACTGTGGTAGCTGAGGAATTCATGTGCAGATTGCCGGATAACCTCTTCCTTCTTCGCGCGCACAAAACAGGCAACACTGAAAAATACATTGAAAATGGACGAAGAGCCGAGAAATAACTCTGGCCATTGGATGGCTCAAATGGAAAGCCTAGATCTTATGGCGGGAGGCAATGGAAGACATAGAGGCATATGGATCAATAGCAGCCGTCGGATCATGAAAACGAACGGTGCAGATTGGATTAAAGAAGCCATCGAGAAGAAATTCGAAAAGGAGGATCGTGGACCGTCGGATCATGATCGGGGAGATCCGACGACTGATGAGCGACAAAGATGCGAGAGCATTAAAGAGCGCAGGGAGGGTATGGTGGTGGTAAGTGGTTTCCCCGCACCGCTTTTCAGGAGAAGGTGGTTTACGTACGAGGGTGTGCGATCCAACAGATTTATGACACATGGCTAGCGGGAAACCACTTCCCCGCGGATTATCAGATGAGCAGGTTGGTGGAGCGGGGGCTGCGGATACCGTCGGATCTGCGGGAGATGATCGGACGGTCACGGTTAGTGCACATATTTGTTGGTTGATGTGACAGGTACAGGCCCGCCGGGTTATGTAAATTTTTATTATATGCGCAGCTATAATGGATTAAAACGTTAGAGCCAGGGTTAAAATGAAAAATAGGTTAATGTGGGGCTTTATAGGGCTATTGGGGTTTTAAGAGGTTATCGATATTTATAAAGGTTTTCGGGGGTTTATAGGTTTTAAACAAAAAGAAGCCCGGGAGATCGAAAAAGGGTTTAGGCGGGGTTTACAAAAGACTATAGAGAGATATGAAAATAATGGGTTAGGGGAGAAATAGGAGAATGGAAGAGGAGGTGGAAATGGAGGTGTGGGAGTTATAAGGAGAAAAGGGAAAATGAAGGAGAAAGCATGAAAAACCGCTGCCAGCCTTATACAACCAAACCAGCACTACTCAACACCTATTTTGATCCATCAAGTATCAAAGAACATAGCAGAGCTAACACTGGCTCCTTCTGGGGATGAGATCCTCCCTGTGAGGTCTCAAGAACCTGCAGATCAATGCCTTTCCAGCTGAAAACAAATTAGCCAAAATTCCTAGTGTTCCATTGGGCATGGAGTCTACTTTGCCTGCACAAAACTGATAAAAACAAAATATCTACAGCCTTTAAGGCCAAAAGACCTTAAACAACATAAACTTTCAAAAACCGCCCATTAACTGGGCCATCAAAAACTGCTTCTCCTCCCATACTTTTTAGTATGAAGGTGTTGTTCCCTTGAACCTGTGAAATGATGAAAGGCCCTATCCAGAAAGCATCAAATTTCCCATGATTTCCTTTCTTTTCCTTTAATGCATCCCATTTCAAAACCAAGTCACCAATCTGAAAATTATTTGTTTTTGCCTTTTTGTCAAAGGCTTCCTTGATCTTTTTCTGATGTGCTGTAGCCTTTTCAACCAGTTATTCTCTAATCTGATGTAACTCTGCCAAATCAGTGATTCTCTTTACCATTTCTTCTTCCTCATTCTGCTCTTCTTGAAGGAATTTTGCCACAGGGAGAGTTAGCTGAATTGGGAATACAGCTTCAGTGCCATACACCAGCTTGAAAGGAGAATTGCATGTGGATTTTTTAATGGTCACCCTGTCAGCCCACAGTGCATACTTGAGCTTTGAATCCCAATTCTTTTTATTGTCCTCTAACAGTTTTTTAATTATCCTGATCAGAATTTTATTAGAGGATTCTGCCAGACCATTTCCTTGAGGATAATATGAGGTGGAATGAACAAGTTTAATACCCATTGAATCACACATTTCCACTAGTTCCTTTGCCCTGAAAGCTACTGCATTATCTGTGATTAGTTTATGTGGACAACCAAATCTGCTGAAGATATTTTCAATTAAAAACTTCATGACCACATTATGATCAACCTTCCTGGTAGGGACTGCTTCAATCCACTTAGTGAAATAATCAGTGGCTACTAATATCCATCTATGTTGGCCACTGGAATGTGGATTGATTTCTCCAATAAAATCCAAGCCCCACTGCTGAAAAAGTCCTTCTGCAATTATTGGTTTTAGGGGCAGGGATTTCAACTGCTGTTTTCCTTCAAATCTTTCGCACCTGTTACAAGATTTAATAAAAACAAATACATCAGAAAATAAAGTGGGCCAATAGTACCCAGCTCTGAGAATTTTATGTGCTGTGGTTTTCCAATAATGGTGCCCTCCACACATGCTGTTATGAAACTGCTACATAACTTCTTTTGATTGTTCTTTATCCAGACACCTTAAAAATATTCCAGATGGATCCCTCCAGTAGAGCAGATTTTCCATAATGCAATACTTTGCTGCTCTAAGTTTTAAAGTTCTGGCCTGAATTTGAGTAAATCCTGAAGGGATCTCTAGCTTCAACAAGAAATTAATTATTTCAGCATACCAGTTACATGAAGCTAGATTTTCAGCCACTAACTACTTTCTCTCTGTTTCAGCTATTTCCTCTTCTTCTACCTGACCATTTTCTGCAATAGCGCACAGGAAATCAATATCTAAAGACCTGCAATTTTCTTCAGCTAATAATTTGGCAAGACCCTGACCTCTGACCAACTTGGTGGGCTTCAGCTCTATATTAAATTCTATCATTTTTGCAATCCATTTTGCCCTTCTTCCATCAGCATTAGGTTGTGTTAAGACATCTTTTATTGCAGCAGAGGGTACATATGCAACTATTTTTGAATGAAAGATATAAACTCTGAAAGCTTTTAAGGATTTGATAAGAGCATATGCATGTTTCTCAATAATATCATACCTCAGTTCAGCATCCCTTAAATTTTTGCTGAAAAATGCCACTGGATGCTCTGAACCTTCTTCATCTGGCTGCAATAAAACTGCTGCAATGGTTTCTTCAGAGGCAAATGAAAACACATGAAACTCCTTGCTGTAATTTGGACTTATTAATGTGGGAGCTTCCATTATAGCTTTTTTGATGGAATCAAATGATTTTCTTGCTGTTTCAGTCCATCTTACCTCTGACCCTTTTCTCAACATGGAGGTAATATGCTTCACTAGTTCAGCAAAATTTGGAATAAACCTCCTTACAAAATTTATTTTGCCTAAAAAGGATTGGATATCCTTCTTTGATCTAGGGATAGACAAAGTCTGTATTGCTTTGACTCTTTCTGGATCAATCTGAACACTTGCAGCAGACACAATATGTCCTAACAGCTTGCCTTCATTTAAAGCAAATTGAGATTTTTTTGGATTGACTGATATTCCAAACCTCCTGCACTTCAGAAACACTTTTTTCAAATGCTGCAAATGATTTTGATGGCTGCTAGAGTAAAGTGTTATATCATCAAGGTAGATAAGCACAAATTTGTCCTTCTCTCCCACAACTGCTATATCCATAGCTCTCTAAAAGGTGGCTCCAACATTCATCAATCCAAAAGGCATTTTGGCATACATAAAAGTCCCCCATGGAGTGGTGAATGGAGTCTTTTCTTGATCATCTAGATGCACAACAATCTGATTAAAGCCTGAAAAACCATCCAAGAAAGACATTACTTTGGCTCCTAAGACCTTTTGCAGCAAATGCTCCATTTTCGGTAAAGGATAGTTATATTTCTTGGAGCATTTATTTAAATTTAGGAAATCAACACAGTCTGATTTCTCCACTTTTCTTCCTCACCACCACTAGATTGGCTACCCATTTTGAATACCTGAGAGGAACAATGATCTTGGCAGCCAGCAATTTTTTAATTTCTTTCTCAATTAGAGGAAGAAGCATGGGATTTATCGGTCTCAGCTTCTGTTTGAAAGGCATAGTATCTTTCTCCAGAGGGATTTTATGCTGAATTATGCTCTTATCATAAGTTTTCAGGTCACTATACTCCCAGGCAAACACATCAGCAAATTGCCTCATTAAATTGCAGTATTCAGCACTTTGATCAGCAGACAAATGAGTGGATAGATTTACATATATAGGCTGACCTGGACTTCCTATATCATGCTTACAGACTGCAAATTGGTCTTCTTTTTGGGAAACTTTGTAAGGCACATCATTCTGGTCAAACAATCTTTCAAGTGGAATTAGGCCCTTAGGAATATGATTACTAGAAAGCTGGACAATGTTGTCTTTACCAATTTTATTTCTAAGCTGCGACTAGGGATTTTCTAACAAGACATCATTTTCTTTGTCAATTTGCATTTCAGAGAACTCATCAATGACTTGCAGAAACCTATTTAACTCATCATCATCATCAAAAACTTTCCAATGGTGGACATTATCAGGCAAGGAAGGTTTGTACTTCATTTGGACTTCATAAACTAATCTGGGAGGCAAAGGAGGTATAAATAGACTAGCAGAGACAGCAAGGGAATCAGCAAGCTGATTTTGGGCTCTAGGAATATATGAAATACAGAAATAATCAAAAGAATCTCTGATTCTCCATACCTCATCTCTGTATGCTTTCAGCCTTGGGTGCTTTGCTTGAAATGTTTTATTTACTTGTTGAATAATCAAATCAACATCTCCAAACACCTTCAGATTCTTGATTTCTCTGTCTTTTGCTGCATTAAGGCCCAACAACAGTGCTTCATATTCTGCTATGTTGTTTGTGACTTGAAAAACTAGCTTAAAAGACAGTTGAATGCTTTCTTTCTCTGGAGACACTAGCACCACCCCTGCTCCTGCAGTCTCCCTGGAACATGCTCCATCAAAGAACATCTCCCAAATCTGACTTCCTTGCTCTTGCTTGACCTGAACTGTTGGTTTCCTGATCTGCATTGAGGCCTTTTGAGTTTCCTCTATTTGGAGAATACATGCTCCAAAATCAGTGTCCACTGCATAAATGGGATGATTTGTAGGATTCTTCTTGTCACTAATGATGTATGCCAACTGTGTTTCTCTGTGCAATCTCCTGCTTTCTCCTCCAAACACTGGGACAGTGCCATAAGATAGATCATTTTGTAGTGTCCCACGTCGTAGTCTCTTAATCCACCCTCTGGACAACAACATGCCAAACTTAGGAGGGACATCTGCTACCACAATATCCATCATCATACTCTTCATGGGCAGTTGAGTTAAGGTAATGGCCAGATCTTTAATCACTCCAAGACATTTCACCTTCCTTGAATCAAAAGAAAATAAATCATGATAGGGTCTAGTGATATCAAGGCCTAACTCTTCCATGACAACTTTAGGCATTAGGTTGTGGCTGGCCCCTGTATCTAGTAGGCAATTGTGGAGGATTTTGTCATGAATGGTCAATGAGACATAAAAATATGGGAAATTATTATCAGCAGGTTCAATCATAGGGCTGAGCACAATGGCAGGCTTGTCATCTTGCAAATTGACAGAATCAGTGGAGGTTTGTGTGGTTCCTAGCTCAAGGGCTTTAAGGATAGGCTTTCTAAATACTTCATTCTTCACCAACTCTACCAGAGGCACAACTATTTTCAATTTTTGAACTTCTGACTCAAAGTTGAAAGAAGAAGATGATTTATCAGAACTTTTTACCTCTTGAACTGGAGCTTTGAGGATGACTGGATCAGCTGCTGGTCTTCTCTACTTGATATTCTATGGTTCTGTTTGGACAACAGCTCTTTGTGCAGGATTTTCTTTGACATTCTTTGCATTCGACCTCAGGTTATATCTCTGCTGCTATTCACCAGTTTGTAGAACAGCTCCTCTATCCCATTCTTGATTGTCTTGTTCCTGCAACAATGATTGTTCATACTCAGCCAATGTCAAAAATGCAGCGCTGCCTTTATCTTCCATGCAGTGAATTTCATCCTCATCTTCTTCAAATTGTTCTTCCTCCATGACTACATTTTGGAAAGGAGCTTTAACTTTCTGTTCTTCTTTTGATTCTTCACCCCTTTGCATAATTTGTAACTGCTCATTTGCTCTTCTGAAAGGATTTGGATTTCTTGGAGCAAATGTGTTTTGCTGCCTTGTTTTCCCTGAATTCTGCTCAACCTTTAGCTTAGAAATTTCAGCAGCCAATGACTCTATCATCTTAGTCATTTTGTCTAATTTAGGCTCTGAAGATGATGCAGAAGAAGTAGAAGCCTAACCTCTCTACCTCCTTCTGTCAGCTTGACTTTTCAGTTTTTCTGCAACCATGATATTAGACTCCACTTCTAGGGCAGCATCCTACATGTCTACCAGCGTAGCACATCTTCTTTCCCTCAACAATAGGCAGAAATCAGAGTCAAAAGCATTGGCATAAGTGAGTTTGTCAGAGGTAGGAGTATGTTTTACTTCAGCTAGTATCTTACTATACATTCGATTAAATCATTTATTAAAATCAGGCAAAGATTCACCATTTTCCCTCTTCAGATTACCAAACTCAGTATGATAATGCGACAAGTATTTTTTATCTCCCCATTGCTTCAAGAACGCATCATATAATGCTTAAATATGTGTTATTGATGTCTGGGGTAATTCTCTAAACCACTTCCTAGCCTCTCCATCAAGGCTCTGGACAAAAACTCTCATCCACACATCATTTTCACTTATATCTAAATTATCAGCATAACTGTAAAAAGCTTCAAGATGTTCTTCTATTGTTACTCTCTCTGTACCAGTGAATTTAGGCATATATTTTTGATATTCTCCCATAGGCATAGGATTTAAAGGCACATGCAATACCAATGGTCCATATCTAAGAGCTACAATTCTTTCTATCCTCGTAGGTGCTTGTTGTCCTGCCATGATTGGAATATGTGGAAGAATAGTGGCAGATTGAATAGCAGGAAGTAATGTGATGGATGACAGAGACAAAGGGATGTTTTGGACTGAATGGGAACCTTTCTTTGGACTGAGATTCAAAGGGGAGCTAACTAAACAAGGGGTTGAACTAATCTCTGAATGAATTTCTTTATTAACAGTGCTGATTTCTAAATCTTCAAACTGTAAATCTTTAGCTACAACTTTATCTTTCAGAGATGCATTAGATTTCTTAGGCTTACCTAATCCTGATGCCCCTTTCTATGATGGTTTCTTCGATTTAACAGTCCTCTCAGGGTCAATTATTGGTTCAGTTGGTGATTTCTGAGGATTTCTTCGAGTATGTCTCACAAACTGAGCCAGAACTTCAATGTGGAGTCGCCAAAGTTTGGTCTTCCTCCAATGGAGTCACCAGATAGATGATTACAACCAAAAATTGTGTTCAAACCTTGTCTATAATCAAAGCTTGAAGCTGTGTCGTTCTCCCAGGGAAGCTGAGCTTCAATTATCCTCTCCCACGGCAATGGCGCCAATTAATGTTATCACCCCAAGAAACTCTCCTAGGTTGTATATCAGAGATGCTCAGGAACATTACAAACTCAACAAAAATGTTGGAAAATGGTAGATGAATGAAATAAATGCTGCATATTCAAGCCAGATAACCACTTCTACTATGCTTAACCCCAGACATGGGTGAACACCCCCAAACTAAAAGGCTTTAGACCACCAATTACTCACAGTTTAAAGAAAATGTGATGATGGAGAATACTAATCACACCAGCAGATGCACAGGACCCTGAGATGGAAAGCTACAACCAGTTAAAAGGTTTGTCAATCTATTTCTTAATGCACAGACAGGATGACAGCTCTCTGGCATTAAAACAATAGAAACCTGCATACAAATTCAATGATACAGCTAGATTCTAACACAGAGGTGGGATGACAGCCCCTCTAATGCTAAATATCAATAGCACATGAATAAATACATGACAGGCACAACCTGGAACAAGAAGAAGAAGTGGAAAGTGAGAAATCAACAGCAAAAGAAGCTTGTAATAGCTGGCAATGAAGACTAGAAGTTGCAGGTGTCACAATAGTTACAATCTACAGAAGTTGAAGTTTACACCAAAATAACATTCATCAACCTAATTACATCTTAATTTTTGGAATATATATTGTTTGTTCACAAAAAATCTCTGCTAACATATGCGTGGGGGGGGGGGGGGGGGGGGTCATAACTAACCACCAACCGCATTTACAATCAAATATAGGTCTCTGATACAATTTGATTGTTTTAATGGACAGAATGACAATTACTAGTACTTTGTTGTCCTTCCTGAATAGGTGAAGTATTATTTGAATAAATTTCAATAACTGCTGCAGTCATTGAGCTGCTCGAGGATCATCCTTCTTGTCCTTGACCATGCTGTTCTTTAACTATGGTAGCTAAGGAATTCATGTGCAAATTGCCAGATCATCTCTTCCTTCTTCACGCGCACAAAACAGGCCAAAAACACTAAACAATACATTGAAAATGGACGAAGAGCTAAGAAAGAATGTTGGCCATTGGATGGCTCAGATGGATGGCCTAGATCTAATGGCGGGAGGTAATGGAAGACACAGAGGCATAGGAATCAATAGCAGTCATCGGATCGCAAAAACGAACGGTGCAGATTGGATTATAGAAGCCATCGGGAAGAAATTCGAAAAGGAGGATCGTGGACCGTCGAATCATGATCAGGGAGATCCGAAGGCTGACGGGCGGCAAAGATGCGAGAGCGTTAATGAGCGGGGGGAGGGTACGGCGGTGGTAAGCGGTTTCCCCACACCACTTTTCGGGAGAAGGTGGTTTACATACGAGGGCATGCAATCCAACAGATTTATGACACGTGGCTAGCGAGAAACCACTTCCCCGCAGATTATCGGACGAGTAGGTTGGCGGAGTGGGGGCTGCGGATACTGTCAGATCTGTGGGAGATCAGACGATCACGGTTAGCGCACATATTTGTTGGCTGATGTGACAGGTACAGGCCCACCGGGTTATGTAATTTTTTATTATATGCACGGCTATAATGGATTAAAACGTTAGAGCCAGGGTTAAAATGAAAAATAGGTTAATGCGGGGTTTTATAGGGTTATCGGGGTTTTAAGAGGTTATCGAGATTTATAAAGGTTTTTGGGGGTTTATAGGTTTTAAACAAAAAGAAGCCCGGGAGCCCGAAAAAGGGTTTAGGCGGGGTTTACAAAAGACTATAGAGAGACATGAAAATAATGGGTTAGGGGAGAAATAGGAGAATGGAAGAGGAGGTGGAAATGGAGGTGTGGGAGTTATAAGGAGAAAAGGGAAAATGAAGGAGAAAGCATGAAAATTCGCTGCCAGCCTTATACAACCAAACCAGCACTGCTCAACACCTATTTTGATCCATCAAGTATCAGAAAACATAGCAGAGCTAACAGTTCCTTTCAATTTTACAATACATATTTATACATGCCGAAGCATCCAATACCATGGACCGAAAACCATCGCGTCCAAAACCATGGACCAAAAACCATCGCATCCAAAACCATGTGCGAAAAACATGCACAAAACCATAGTTAGGTCCACCCAACCTAATATAGGGTCAAAAACCAAAATTTTCTGGGGCGCTACTCCGGACCCCATAAATTTGGGTTACTTGCACCCCTCAAACCCCCTGTGACTCCCCCCGCTACGCAATCAGCGCAACGAAGAGGGGGCTTCGCCCCCCTTCTAACCCCCTGGTTAACTACGTGGGCTAGTAGTGGAAAGAATATAACACAACCCAAAACATAAGTAGAATATAGAGCTCGTTGATATTTTGTAAGCCCAAATACTAAAATATTAGGGTGAGTATCCTACAGAACCACCATAATATCAAGAGGAAAGATTCATTGCCACTGACCAAAGAGGGAGCCTCCACCATAAGATGTATCCATGAGCCTCCATAAGAATCTGCATAGAAGAGATCAACAAAGTTGCTAGTAGTTGTTGAGAGCCACCATTAAAGTGAAGTTTAATTTTTTTATTTTTAAAGATAATCAAGTGTATGTGATGTTCAATTCTAGAAGGTTGAAATGATAAGGAAAGAATACAAAAGACAAAAGAAATAAGATAGTCATGGGTCACAAAGCAAGACTGAAGAAAAATGAGAAAATAAATCCAAAAGAAGAGCCAAAGTATTTCGAATATATCATAGATTCTATCACCATAATCAGGGCATCTAAAAGACAAGTAGATGAAGTAGAACAATTTCAGGATTAATGGATCAGGATATATATGTTAACACTTCCAAAATTTACTTGTAAAAATTTTAATTGTTGGGAACTATCAAAATTAAATCTTTTCTTTGATGTAAAGAGTTGATTGAGTATAGGTCTAATAACCCATATGATGAATTATGTGATGCCTTTGTATTGGATATTATAAAACATGAATTGGATAAGAAGTCTTTGTGCAAGGTAAAAAAATCTACATCTTCCTAGGAAGCATGGAAGACCCTGAAAGTAGAATTTGGTATAAAGAAAAGTGACATAGAGTAAACAATTATGTTACACTTTGTTGAAGAATCAATAAAAATTCAACTACAGGTCTGAGAGTAAATGAGCAAGACTCTAGGAGGAAAACATTGCTCAGAGAATCCCACTCAAATGTGGATGATGGCCTAAAATACTATAAAAGTAAAACCCATCATGCGGACATGCATACGGATGAGGAAGACAAAGAAAAGATTGTAGAGTGATAGATTGAAGCCTCTACATGTGAAGCAGAGAAAGAGCATATATATGCTTGAGAAACCAATTGTAACGTGGATGGTAAAGATGATGGTGAATTCCTTTGTCATGAGACACATGTGGATGGTGACTGCAAAGTGAGTTGTCAATTGGTGAATCCAACAATAGACCTTGTTGATGATGGTGAAGCTTCCAATAAACAAGTGAATAACATGTGTAATATAGTTGGTATGATTGTAGTTGATGATGACCTCTTTGCATCAGAGTTTGAGGCATTTAAGTTTGAGAATACAAAAACAATTTTTCATATGAAGTAATGGTTTGTAGAGTTGAAAGTTCATCTGTCATGAATCTAGCAACAAATGATGAATTTGGTTAAGTTGAAATTGTTAATGAGCACATGCATGTTCAAATGTCTCACCACAGAGAGGATGAAAATTATGTTGATGTAATTTGTTGTCTCTCTTTTGAAACAAGGGTGTATTGTGTAAATATGGAAAGTGCCATGTTTGATGAAGAATTTAAGGTTGAAGCTACCACTGTAGCAACAAGTTATGAAGCAATAGTTATAATTTCTCATGAAGTAGTGTGAGATCTAGCAGTAATTGATGATTAAGAAGAGGATAAAGTTATTCATGATCTTTTGATGAGAATATCCAATAACCACTACAAGAAAAAAGGTCATTGGTGAGGGTCATTCTTGTGACGGACCTTTAAGGTCCGTCACCAATGTCACATATGGTGACGGTCTTTAAAAAAGAATTGTTGGAAGTGTATATAGTGATGGTCCTTTACGGTTTGTAACCAAATCCATTTTCAATGACACTTTTGGTGAGAGTCGTTAAAGGCCCGTCACTAATTCTCTCTTTGGTGACACTTTTGGTGAGGGTCGTTAAAGGCCCATCACTAATTCTCTCTTTGGTGACACTTCTAGTGACGATATTTTATTGACCGTCACCAATGATAGTTTTGGTTACTTTTGGTGATGGTCAATAAATGTTCGTCATCATTTATCATTTTAATAAGTTTTTGATGACGCTTCATGCCTATGACGAACCTTTAAGGTCCATCACCAATGTCGCATATGGTGACGGTCTTTAAAAAATCATTGTTGTAAGTCTATATAGTGATGGTCCTTTAAGGTTTGTCACCGAAGCCATTTTCAATGACACTTTTGGTGAGGGTCATTAATTTCCCATCATTAATTCTCTCTTTGGTGACACTTTTGGTGAGGGTCGTTAAAGGCCCATCACTAATTCTTTCTTTGGTGACACTTCGAGTGATGATATTTTATTGACCCTCACCAATGCTCTTTATTGTTACTTTTGGTGATGGTCAAAAAATGTTCGTCATCATTAATCATTCCAATGAGTTTTTTATGACGTTATGTACCTATTACTATATTTTTTGTCAAAATATAATGATTTAAGACCATTGTTGTGGAGTATTTTTCATTATGTGTCCAAGGTCATAGTGGTTATAATAGTCAGTCAATTTGTTAAGAAGTAATTAGTGTGTATCATTTCCCTCAATTCATAAAAATATATTATTCCTATGAGTCAACACATGATTCATCTCTATTAGGTTTATTACCTAGCAAATTTCTTTTAAATAAAGTTGCACTAGTGTGTGTAGGAACTATATTATTTAATACATAATCAAGCTCTGTCAATGCTAATAATGAGAGAGACCTAGCACTCCTCAACTCTCATGGCACACCTTAACATGATTTGGAACAATACACTAACATTCCTTAGCACCTCGCATGTCTTGGAACATCTTTGTACCTGGAACATCTTTGTACCTAGAACATCTTGCCATGAGTAGGATGCCAAAGCACATGTTGGCATGCCATAGCATAGCATAGCACTCCCCTATCATGTGTTGGCATTCCTTGTAGTCCCTATCATGCCCTGGAACACCTTGACATAATATTTCATTGACAAAAATTAGCACATGGCACACATTGGCACTTGGCATGTATTGGAACATATTATTAGTGTGCCTAGCATGCCCCTTTTGAAAAAGATAAAGTCCCACCTTATTAACCCTCTTATGTGTTCATTTCCTTTCATTTTGGCTTGGTTATTCCTTTTGTTGCCTTGGAACTCCTTGACGCATATTGGCATAGTCTGGCACCCTACAAATCCTAACATGTCTTAGCACCTAGAATGCCTTGGCACTATTTGGCACATGTTAGCACACCCTAGAACTACCTTGCACACTCTAGAACTTCTTGACATTCCCTCCTTGGCATGACAAATAGCACTGATTGACACTCCCCAACACACCCATATATTCATTCACTTCCATGCATTTTGACCTAGTACTCCCTAACACTCCTCAACATGCATTGGCACTCTCTAGCACACCTTATCACTCATAAGTGAAGAATGAAACTTGTAACCAATGTTACCAAACTCGGAATAGAAAATAAATCGATGAGGAAAAAGAGCTAAGAGTTTTAATTAGATTGGGGAAAAATCGGAGAAAAAAAAAAAAAACAGGAAAAAATCAATGAATTCAATAAATAAAAATATACACATATATTGAATTAAAAAAAAAAAAAAAAACATTTTTCATTGATATTCAATAAATCCATGTCCAAACAATTCATAATATCAATATATGTCCAAAATATCATGAATGAATAAGCATCTCATATATGTTATGAGTCCAGACATGATCCAAAGTACTGAGTCATGACTCCTAACTAGTGACTACATAGAACTAGAAGCAACTGCTTCTAAAAGTTTACAAACAACTACATACTAATTAGAAAAAATCAGTAACTAAGAGTCTAAGACTCTTAAGAGTGAGAACTAGAAGTGATTCCTCCCACTCCTCCACCGGCTTGACTCTCAAAGTTCTTCAAGTCATGTAGGCTTAAAACAGGAGCCTCCTCTAATTGGACCCAATCTACTGCATTTGTAGTTTGCAAATATATCTCCTCAAGGTCTATTGGTGAATGATCCAAACCTATCATTATCATGAGACATTGAAATGTGACTTTAAGTTTGACTTTAAGTTTGACTTTGAACTTTAAAGTTTAAACTTTAAATTCCAAATTAGATTATGAAACCTTCAAATTCAAGCTCTCACCTAGTATTTTTTTGATGCGAAGTTGTAGATTTTAATGGAAAAATACAAGGTCATTTAAGAGCTTTTGTGACAATCGGTAGCGCTTCTTAGAATGTATTTTCTCAAACATGCTCCAGTTCCAATCCCAACCTGAAGCACTGCATGCTTGGTTTAAGATTTGAATGGAAAATATCTTCAAATCTGGGGTATCATTACAAAATTTTTGCCTCTAAAGACCTAGAAAGTGGCAAGGGTTCGTGAATAGACGTACCAAATAATAAATAGTAAAAACTTAAAAAGACAACAAAATTTAATAAAACATTTAACATATAAAATAAATTTTAAACAAATTTAATGAACTGATAAAGCCTTCAAGCCTCAAAGGGTACCTGGCAACACCTTAGACCTTTCTCGTATAACACTGGTATAGGAAAAAAATTTAGGTGGTGCTCTATAATCCTATAGTTGGGAAAAGTCACGACTTTCAAATTTTGGATTAGGGAAGCACCTTTCCATGCATGTCATAAGTCCTCTGTGAACCTCCCCATCCTCATTAAATTTTCTCTTATCATAAAAATACTATGGGTTTAAGAAGTACCTAGCAGCATGTAAGGTGGAATGCAATTTCCTATACCAATATGCATCAATAATGTCCCAAAGAGGCATATACTTTTCCTCCTCATCCCCATATATTCTTTTGATGGACTCCTTTGTGAGATCCATCGCCTCATAAATGTAACCTATAGCAAGTTTGTCACCGTCAACCATCCTGAAAGTTCAAGCTTTCAAATTTAAATTAATATGAAACATTGAAAATAAAAAGAAGCTTGAAATGAAATTTAAAACATGAAAAAGTTAAAAGACTTGAAGTACCTAAGAACTATACCAAGGGACTCCATCACAGCAATAATCTCTTCGGCATCTTTCCAAAAACCATCATTAAACACAAGTGCAACAACTTCAATGCTTTCAATGGTCTTTGAATGTTTAGATGCCATCCACTCGGGTCCCAAGGACATCCTCTTCAGCTTTATCTTTTACTCAACCACAAATTGCAAAGATATGAAATATGTTGCAAATCTAATCAGTGCAGGTTGAACAATTTCCTTACCTTCAGTGTATTTTCTCATGGTGTTTAGGAAAATAATGTGGTTGTATAGGTATTTGGTTATGGATTTTTCCTCTCCACAACCTCATGTATCCAATGAACCTTACCAATGTCCTCAACCATTAAATCTATACAATGGGCAACACAATAGGTCCAAAAAATAGTGGGGTACCTAATCTCAAAAAGTCTACTAGCAGCCATATAATTAGCTGCATTATCGATGACAATTTGTACAACATGTTCTTCTCCCACTTCTTAAACAACTTCCTCCATCATTTCACAAATAAGTTGTGTAGTCTTAGTCTTGTTTGAGGCATCCACCGATTTGAGAAACATTGTACCTATTGGACAAGATACAAGGAGATTTATTAAAGTTCTATTCCCCTAATTTGTCCATCCATCACTCATGATTGTGCACCCTGACTCTACCCATGATGAAAAAAACTCAGATAGCACAAGCATGGCATCTTCAACACTTTCTAATAGAAAATTTGTCCTAATTCTCTCTAATGAAGGAGCTTTGAACCCTGGACCTGCAATAGAAACTGCATCAATCATAGCTTGTCAATAAGGACTTATGGCATAGTGGAAAGGTATGTTAGAATAGTACCAAAAGTTAGCAATGGCCTTCCTTGCCTGACTATGGATATTTTTTTTCCAACCAGTGGTATCCAAGGTAGGTTGGGAACTAGGTTTTGTGCGGGGAGAAAAAAATGTGTTTATGTTTTCACCTCCAATGTTGAATGCAGGAGGATTCATTTGGCCTTGAGTTTGACTTGAACTTGGAGGCATGTGTGGGAAACTTGGGAACTGCATTGAGGATTCAACAGAGGGAGATGACAATGGGGTAGTGGAAGAAAACATGTCAAATCTAGGAGTTCCTATTTCTGTTTTTTGCTTTTCTTTCTTTGGAATATGCTGACTCAACATATTAATGGCCAAGGTTGCTTTGTTTTTGACATTTTCGTCAATGTTTTTGCAGAGACCTATATCATGATCGGGTATTTGTGCAAGGTGGTACTTGAATCTATAAATGCCTCCACTACATTTCTCTTTGAAAAATTTACAAAGGAGCTTAGGGTCTCCAAGAATCTTGTCACAATAAGCCCAAGCAAATTCCTTCTCCCTCAGCATTGTTGTTGTTTTGGACTTGTGTTTAAATTTTGGCTTATGTTTAGATTTGGAGTTGTGCCTTCTATTTAATTTGGCTCCTGTAAAATACAATAAAAAATTAAAATTAAAAATGCCATATATAACTTCGCAAAAAAGAGGGTTGGTTTTAAAGGATATGAGGTTTTGTTAAGGATCAAAGAGGAGTCTGTCCAGCAACACAAGCACATTTCGACCTAATATATCATTATGACCTTGAAACACAATTAGGTATATATGAGGAAATGCTACCTAAAGGAAATATTATCAACATATATTGCATTGTAATATTGAATTTGCAAGTTCGTTTAGCATAAGACAACTGAACCAATACATCAATAACAGATTCTGGAAAAACAAAAATACCCAAAGGTGTGCATGCATGGTTAAAGCCTTTGAAGTCAGCAAGACATCGACCAAGGAAGGAATGCTTGATGACTTGGTCGATGGTTGGTATGAAACCATTTATTAGTGCATTTTTAAAATCTATTTAAGCCCCATTTATAGGGTTGAAAAGTCATAACCAAAGGAATACACCGAACATTCGATTGTTGAACAGTGAAACTTGAAACTTGCCATTGAAAACAACATTAAAACTTCAATATAGTAATATACCTATTATTTAATCCAAGTGCCAATGTACCTCGATTGTTGAATACTAAAGTGGCTAAGCCTAAAGGTAACACATGTTGAAGGTGACACGCGACTGCCCGAGGGTTGATATGGAGTATGGATAGAGCACACATTGGTGACTACCGGGTATGGAGTCTAGACTTAGGCTCACCTTGGTGGTTCCCTGATATTGAGTTTGGACTATGTAATAGTGAGTAGTGATTGATTACTGAAGGTCTCAACATATGAGTTTTGGGCCTGAGAAATGAGAAATAAATTTTGGAATGACTGACGTTTAGTTTTTAGCAATGCGGCATACCTAAAATTGAAAACCTCGTGCTCATCGAGTCAAGATTGAAAATCAAATAAATTGGAATCAATCGCAGGAATCTGCTTTAATCGGCAAGTCTCAAGTCAAACTTGCATTGACCATGAGTTAAACTTGGTCAACGTGAGTTAGACTCGCAAATATTTAGATCAGATCATTTAGAGAGTGAGCAGATTCCAACTCGTGATTAATCGCGATTGATCGACAAGTCCTATTTCACTACTTGTAACTAAAATCTGAACTGAAAATAGGAGATCTTACAATTGAAACTAATTATGAATTTTCTAAACTGAAATTGGCTCATCGACATCATTTCTATTTGTGGTTGGGCATGTCAATGGAAGAGATTCATTTTAAATCAGGTTCATGGAGGAGATATTTTATGGAAGATGTTTCTTTTATGTCGAGGAAGACATAGTAATATTTTTTATTCAATTTTAATAACAATAGTATCTACTTTGTATCTCCCATATCTCATTATTTTTATCTCTTGTAACTCATACAGAAAGTGGGGTAATAGTGGACATGTAGCATCAAGCTCCACTCCTTTTAATCCAAAGTTCTGCATGCAAACCTTTGTGTCACTTGCGCCACAAAGCCTTCGCTGTAAAGTGTGGAGTTAACACCTACCTCTGTAAGACAAAAGCTACACATACCTTTTGACTTGGTTTTTCCACCTTTTGTCCATTCTTTGTTTGGAGTCTGGGACAAAAAGCCCCACATACTTTTTTTCCATACCTCTATGTGAGTGTAACTTTGCACATTTTCTTTGCTTCAACCAATATCAAAAGCATTTGTGAGCTTCTTTCAAGGCATGAATACATGCTTCAATCACGGAAATTAGCAAAGTTTCTAAATCAAAAAATAATGATGGAGTTATCCTTTTCCATTTCAAATATGTTAGGATTCTATTGAGAGTTTTTTAGAGATAATTGTTAATTGGCCCTCTACTTTTCCCTTTTCCTTACTATAAACTGCATCTCTTATTACATTTCTAATCAAGAGATTTACATCAAATATTGGATCAAAGGGCCAAGGACTTTTCATAAATGATTCCTTGTCTAGTAGAAGAATCAATGGTCAACATGTCAGCTTGGCTCCAATTTCTTGGGAATTAGTAATTGTTTTGAAAAATGACTACTCTTGTTTGAATATAGAATTATGTTTAAGCTTTGAAAATGGACTTTCTTCTAAATTGATCTTAGAAAGGTCCTTATTAAAGGCTTCTCTATATCTCCTCCACTAGAATGAATGGCTTGTATGTTGAAAAGTATAGCAGAGCTCCCCTCTGAAAAGCCTAATCATCCCATTGTCACCAAGAGCTCCTCCTTTTCCCCAAATTTGACCCAAAATAACATTGAGTACTTAATTATGATCCAACCTGAGAAATTTTGATTGAAACTGCAACTCAAGAGCTATTAAGTTTAAAGTGCACTAATATGATTCATCATTCTTTCATTGAATAAGTATATTGTTTTTGAATTTGTCATTTGTGCTTGCAGTATGTGGTACTGACCTTGTTTCACTTGAAAGGGTTTTTATTCTTGGACTATGACAATGCTAGTAAGATTTAGGCCTTTTGTAGTATTTGTACCCCATGATCATTTTTGCAAGATGTATGTCCTATGTGGAAAGAAATAAGCATTTAGTTATTACCTCCTAAACTAAAGAATTGTTTCTTTTATTAGGTGCCATGTAATGTCCTCTACAAATTGAGGACAAATGGGACATAATATCCTATCCATCCCCATAGACTATAGTCCTCCACAAAGGGGGAAAAACCCAAAAATACCCATTGTTGGGCAATTTTTGGGGAAACTGGGCTTAACACCCCAAATTTGGGGTTTGGAGTAAAGTTTACTCAATTACTTAAGAATATGAAACCCCTCTACAAAATCTATAAATAAAGAAGGATTGAATTCATTTTGGATCACCAAGTGTGGATTAATTCATTTATTCTTGAGCATTAGGTTTGATCATTTTTTACCCCTTCTCTCTCTTGTCAATTTTAGTGGTGAAATATTCCACCCTAGTTGACATTCCCTTATATGAATTATGTTGGATATTGGTCTCTTGTCTTTTTCTGGGCACAATATTTTTGTTGAAGGTGAATGAATTTGGAGGACAGTGCATGATAGCTTAGTTTTGTTTGGCATAAACTTCTCTTGAAGGAAGCAACAAAGTTTCTGAGTCCTTAATATCTTGTTCTGGGAAAAGCACTTACCTTAGGCAGTGGATTCGTTTCTGGTACCTGGAGTAGCAAAACTCTTTGCTTTATTTAGTTTTTACATGAACAGTTAAAAGGAGCACTTCCATAATTATTAATTCTCATCCTTAGCTAAGGAAGCATGTTTGCATATCTCATATTATATTCACTAGCATCAGAATTTAATTGTCTTATCTATCCATGCAAGGAAGGTGCATTAGGATTAGGAGTTAAGAAAGTTGAGAAATTTTTGTACATGTTTCCAGATTCATTGTACCTTCTAGACTAAAGGAAAAGTGAATAGTAGTGTTTGAAATTTTTAGTTATTTCTTGTTTCAAAGAGTAATAAATAGTGATGTGATTTGAGTTTCAAATCTGTGTACTTGCTATTACTTTCTTCAGTGGCATGTGCTTCCTTGTTCAGAAAAACGGGTTTTTCTGTAGTATCTAGCCTCCAAATCTTCTTCAATGCAAACTAAATATCAAATCATGCCTTCGTACTCCAAATCATCTAAGGCATCACCCTAGAGAAGTTCCAAAGTAGACCAATGAGCTTTGACAGGCCAACTCCAACCCCATGTCACTCTAAAAGTGTTGACATCACTACTACAAAAATTATTCTGAAGTGTTGCATCCTACACCAGTTCCTAAGATGGATGCCCAAAGGGTTTCTAAAACGAGGCTCAACCTTCATTACCACATTTAAGACTTTTCAAAGGGACCAGTCCCTTTAACCATACCAATTTTTACACTTTCACAATTTGGCCATGTTCTTATCAATTTATATTTTGTATTGAAAAGTCAGTCCTATTTTACATGTTTATTAAATTTAGGAACAATTATAGGTCAGCTCCAACAAAATGTCAACAAATTTGTTGGTTAGGTTGGCATTTCTCCAAATACTATCACACATGTATGTATAATCACACAGTTTCCTTTTTAGATCTTGATTGGTTGAACAAAAAGGTTCGTTGCCTGAGTAATTTTGTCCCATGCCTCCACATTAGCACTCATAGATAAAAATATTCTTAATTCTTCATTTGTGTGCACAGTAAGGTCCCTTTTGGTTGCTATTTTTGATGGAGCAACCTCTAACAGTACACCTTTTACCACAGAGATGTTGTTGTTGGATAGAAATCTCCAGAGGAGTCTTACACCAAACATATAAATGGCTATTGTATACCACAATAATAAGCATTAACATATGAAGATGTGTATACCCTAAACTATGTGCATTCAATCCATTACTTTTTCTTTCATGTCAAATTTTGTTCTGCATAGTAGATGTGTTGTGGCACTTGAGTGTGTTCGCATAAAAAATTCTAAGGCCAAACACAGATTCTCATGTGTCATGGAAATTAAACATATGCCTTTTTCACCTAAGAACTACGTGTAACTCATCTTAGGGTACTCATGTACAATCTCACTCATCCCACTTAACAAGTTACCAAGACAAGGCTCATCACATCCAACCTTGGACTAAAACAATTAAGCAACACAATTTACATCTTGACATGCCATAGCACCTCACATGTCTTAGAATTCCTTGGCACTATGTGGCATGTGTTAACATCCCCTACATTCCTTGGCATGCTTCGAAACTCCCTAGCACACCGTGGCACTTCCTGACATGCCTTGGTAGTTTAGCATATCTTGGCATTGCCTAACATATAACCTTGTCACTCCCTCCTTAACACACCTAGAAATCGTTGAAACTCCATCTCACACACACTTATTCATTAATTTCCATGCATTTTTAACTAGTGCTTCCTTATGTTTCCTTGACACCCCCTAACACTCCCTAGCTCACCCTAGCACCTGAAACATCTTGGCCTACTGTCTTAACACTCTAGCATTCCTTGGCACTACATAGTATACCTTGTCACTCTCTCCTTAGCACACCTAGACATCGCTGACACTCTTGGTCACAAACTCTTATTCATTCATTTCCATGCATTTTTACCTAGTTCTCCCTTGTGTTTCCCTAGCACTCCTTATCACTCCTTGGCACATGTTGTTACACCCTAGCACCTATGACATCTTGGCATGTCACCCTAGCCTCTATCTTGCCTTAACACTGCCTAGCATACCTTGTCAATTTGTCCTTAGTACACCTAGAACTAACTGAAACTTCTAATCATAAACTCTTATTTGTTCATTTCCATTCATTTTGACATAGTTCTCCCTTGTGTTTCCCTAGCACTCCCAGCTAACACTTCCTTACATGCATTGGCACATCTTGGCTGCATGTCGCCCTAGAACTCTAGCATTCCTTAGCATTGCCAAGTATGCCTTGTAACTCCTCCTTAACACACTCAGAACTCACTAACACTCCATGCCACACACTCTTATTCCTTCATTTCCATGCATTATGACCTAGTTCTCCCTTGTGTTCCACTAACAGTCCCTAACACTCCTTGGCATACATTGGCACACCATGGCACTTGTCACATCTTAGTAGGATTTCCTAGCACTCTATTGTCTATTGGCACTGCTTATCATACATTTTCACTCCCTCCTTAGCACACCTATAACTTGTTAACACTCCCTATCACACACACATTCATTCATTTACATGTAATTGAAACAAGTCCTCCCTTGTGTTTCCTTGGCAATCCCTAGCAAGTGTTGGCACCACATCCTAGAACCCAGCACACATTGGCATGACTTGACATCCCTAACATTCCTTCGAACTTTATAATATGTGTTAGCACTTCCTAAAATTCCATGCACAGCTTGGCACTCCCTAGTTTTCATGCCCTCATAGATAACCTTACTTTTTTTGTGACATGGGAACCCAACTAAGTCATTGAAAAAATAGTGTTGTGCCTAGACCAAAGTCTCCCCTTGTCTCAAACTTCTTTTTCCATCCTCTTATCACAATCGTAGGATTTCCTCCTACAAGTCCTAATATGAAATTTTCCTAACACACTTTGTCCATGGAACACCTAGAATTCACTGACACCCCCTGGCATAATCTCTCATTCATTCATTTCCATGCACTTTGACCTAGTTCTCCCTTATGATTCCCTGACACTCCCAAACACTCCTTGACATGCATTGACACTATCTGGCATATGTCAGCACACCTTTTCATTCCTTGGCATGCCATGGCACTCCTTAATTATCATTCCCTCATAACCACCCTTATTTTCTTTTAGACTTAGGAACCCAACCAAGTCCTGCCTCAACTACAAAAACTTTACCAAGTTACATTCACTACAGCTAGACTATGCCTTGTTCCTATAATGGACTATAAATCATCTTAGGCTTCTCATGTCCAATATTAACTCATCCCACTTAACAACTTACCAAGTCAAGGCTCACATCCAACAGTGGCCATAAACCAACTAAGCAACATAGTTTACATCTTCACATGCCATAACATCTGGCATGTATAACAATCCATTGGCACTACATGCCACACATTATCATCCCCTACATTCCTTGGCATGATTTTCCACTCCCTAACAGACCCTACCACTCCCTAACATGCCCTAACACTCTAGCATGCCTTGGCACTGCCTAGCATATACCCTTGTCACTCCCTCCTTAACACAATTGGAACTTGCTAACACTCCCTATCACACAATCTTATCTATTCATTTCCATGCAATTTTAACTAGTTCTCCCTTGTGTTCTCATGACACTCCCTGACACACATTGGCACACCCTAGTACCTGGCACATCTTGGCATGTCACCTTGGCACTCTAGCATTCCTTGGAATTACCTAGCATACATTGTCACTCCCTCCTTAGCACACCTAGAATTCACTGACAATCCCTGTCACGCACTCTTATTCATTCATTTCCATGCATTTGAAACTAGTGCTCCCTTGTTTTTCCCTCATACTTCATAACTCACCCTGGCATGCATTGGCACACCTTATCACCTAGCGCATCTTGTCATGTTTCCCTGGCCTCTAGAATGCCTTAGCACTGCCTAGCATACCTTGTCACTCCCTCCTTAGCACACCCTGAAATCACTAACACTTCTTGTCACAAAATCTTAATCATTCATTTGCATGCATTATTTTCACCTAGTGCTCCCTTGTGTTTCCCTAACACTCCCTAACACTTCCTAGCACTATTTGGCACACCTTGGCACCTAGCACATATTGGCTGCATGTCGCTTTGGCATGCTACAATGACTGTTGCTTAGCATACCATGTCACTCCCCTCTTACCACACTTGGAACTCATTTACACTCCCTATCACACACTCTTATTCATTCATTTCCATGCATTTTGACCTAGTGCTCCCTTATGTTTCCCTAGCACTCACTAACACTCACCACATAGTGGCACACCCAACTGTAATGAGTTTCACTAATAGTTAATCCAAAAACCCTTCCAGAGTCTAGCTAGTTACTTGTTCTTCACTAAGATATTAGGGTTAAGTTTATTTATAGTGTTCAGTGTGAAAATATTACTAGGTGTTTTTATCGTGTAGAGTAATTATGATCATTCCCATGTACACAAGGACAACTGAGAAGTGTTTCCCATAATCATGCAAGTGGAACTTCAACATGTACATCAAGGTAACCAAAAAATATTTATCATATTTACACAATGCAAGGTGATAGGAAAATATTTACATTATATATGTGAATGTACTAAGATCATGACCATTAGCATCATATCTACATATTTACCATAAGACGAGGATCATTACAACCCCTTAAAAATAGCCATAAGGCCTTTCTCTTTTGCAACTCCTTGACCACAAGGGTTTAATTGAGAAACACATAGTTCCTTTAAAGATTTGTAAGTTGAGGTAGCCACTTTAAGCCCTTGAAGTTAAATATAGTCAAATATTTGCAATTTGTTACAATAATAAGTCCATTATGCACACTCCTCATCTTAGAGTTGGGTAGAGAGGGAGAATACTTGATTGATGCCAACCTTGTAAATGAAAACTTTGCCTACTCATTGGTTGGACACTCCACCACTAGTTGACACCACTAACGCACACCAAAAGTCCAAGATACCCATAATCTATGCCCTACATCCAAGGGCTTAGACTACACCTCCATAAAATGTACCTTCAAATTTAGATGTCCCAAAATGTTTTATCCTAACCCTAGCCTATTTGTTAGATTTTTGTAACTTTCTCCTTAACTAACATTTGTTTTTAACTATTTAATCCACTTACCATATACTCTCTCTTGTTTGCACCCACCTAGTATACAAGAACACTTATGTTTTTAATACAACCAAGTTAAGAGGGCATGTTTCTTTCTTACACTTAAATGTTTTCAATACAACCAAGTTAAGAGCACATGTTTCCTTTTCAAATTCCAAAAGTATAACATGTCTATCTCTATAAACTAACAACAAAATCATTGCATAAAAAAGGTAAGCTTAAAATTAAATTAAAATTAGATTATTATTATTATGATAAATACACCAAATATGGAAAAATTATTTTCAAACACAACCATAAAAAAAAAAGTGTTAGTTTATCAAAAACAACTTCAAACTTATTAAGCCATCCTAGATCCATCTTAACTCAGATATATCAAGTGCCGAGAGGGATCCAATCTCTTGATGTGCAAACATCTTTTTTGGCACTTGGTAGATCCAGGTTAAGGTGGATCTAGGTTGGTTATGTAATACTATATAATATATATATTTGTATCTATGTGTCTCTTTCTTATTCCCTCTCTCTATCTCACCCCCCAAACATACACATTCTCTCTCCATATCTATCTCTCTCTCCCTCCCTCTTCCTCTTCGCCTCTCTCTCTTCCCTCTATCTCTCCTCTCTCCATCGCTCCCTTGTCACTCCCTCTCTCTCTCTACCTTTCTTCCTCTATGTCTTTGTTCTTATTTCTCTCTCTATCCCCCTCTAACTTCATCTCTCTCTCTCCTCTCTCTTAGTCCTCTCTCTCCCTTTCTATGTCACCTCCCTCTATCCCCCCCATCAGTGTCTCTCTCTCCCCCATCCATCTTTGTGCCTCCCTCTCTCTCTCTTTCCCTTCTCTCCCTATTTTTATCCCCACATATTCTTTCTCTCCCCTCCTCTATTCTCTCCCTCTCTCCTTATCCATCTATCCCTTGTCATTCCCTCTCTCTCTCCACCTCTCTCTCGCTATGCCTTAGTTCTTTCCTCCCTCTCTCTCCACCTCTATCTCCCTATGCCTTAGTTCGTTCCTCCTTCTCTCCCCCCTCCAACTCCATATCTCTCTCCCCCACTCTCTTCTTCTCTATCTCCCCTCTCTCTCTTCCTACCTCCTTCTCTCTGTCTCCCCACATCACCAAGGAAAATTTTAAGAACCACCATAAATTTATATGTATAATAAATAGGCGAATCCCCATGATACATAGGAAAAATGGGAGGCGATTTTATCAATAAAATAATATCTATATATAATTTTTTGGCAAATCTCTCACCAGATTATATTATCTTATAAATTCATGGCGAATCTTTCACTGAATTATAAAATCTTCTAAGATCTTGGAAATCTTTCACTGAATAATAAAACATTGTGAGGTCTTGGCGAATGTTTTGTTAAAGTATGAAACCATATATGATAATAGGAAAACATATTAATTAAACTATAATATGCTAACATACATGTTTGGAAAAAAGAAACATAATTTTCTCTTCCTACAAACAATGTTGCAAGTTTCAACGGTCGTGTTTGTCAAGGTTCTTCCTGTACACTCTTTCATATCCTTCTATTAGTTTTGATAATATTCCACAACAAATTTCTTGTATGTGTTGATCTTGACCATCAATTATTTCAAGGTAGGAGAGATTAATCTTTTCTCTACCACTTTTATCAAGCTATGAGAGATTAATGTTTGTACACATTTTGTTTTACTTTTCTCCCAACTTTTGTTTCCTTAAGTGTTTCCATCACTACCTTGTTGATTCCATATCAAACCAATTTCTCAAATGCCAGCCTAACTATGACAAAGGACTTTACAAATTTGCAACCTCATTGTAAGGAGAAGTTGTTATATTTGCAGGGGAAATTTATAAACACTTTCATTCGCTCTCCGGGTAGTTTTTAAGCCATTGACCTTCAGGTAGTTCATCCTTCCATATGATATTTGGTCATTACATTCTGTTCTTCAAGAAATATATAAGTTATGAAAGTCATTCTACAATGTCATGAAGTTTTGAATCGAGTGAATCCCATACCCATGAACCTTACTTGTGGTCTTACGATGCAATCTTCTATTTTGAGTCATTGTGTTAAAGTCCCTCCCCTTCAAGCAGGCTTTATGCAAGTAGGAAAATGAAATATGCCCCCTTACTTATCGACCTTCCTTTCTCTTATCTGAATAGTTGTATCTTACCCAACCAACAAATGGTTCCTACCTTGAATGATGGAGTTTAATAGACCAACAATAAAATTTGTATGTAACTCTGGTCCCCACCACCTAAACACCTTATGGCCAAACATGAATGAAGGCATGTTAAGGATTTCTTCATTAGTCTTCGTAAAGATCATTTCAATTCATATTCATCATGGGTTCCGCTAACCACTCATGTAGGGATTACTTTATGCCATCACTTTGGTCAATGAATTCATTTCCAACATATTCTATGCATGGCATAAATCCCAACCCAACACTATAGTGAATAAATATAGAAAAGTGTCCAACAACTGTATCCATCATTGTGATACTAAATACTCATGCAACAACTACAGATTTCTACACTATAATGTTGAACCCAAAAACCATTACACACATGTCAAACATTCAAACTAAAAGGTACAGGTCCAAAAGCTAAGAGAAACTGAGTTTACCAAGAAAAAAATACCAAGTGGCAAGAAGAAACTGCCAGGCAGCTCAGACACAACCATAATCATGATGGTTCCATTCTTCACGTTTCAAGTTATATCTCCAGGCACTTACCTCTTACCAGGGAATCCTTTTGAATACTTGTTTGTTATACATGATCCAACAACTTCCATAACTACCCAAGATGTAAAATTTTCAAAGGAAATAAGTTCCAAACCATTGAATTATGACTACTTTTTTTCTCAATTATCACATTCATTTCAAGATCGAGCTCACTTAGAGGAGGATCTACAAAGCTCTACTTTCCCTCTGCACTTAGTAATTTACAAACTAGATAAAGAAATCATAATAAATTTAGTACCCTCAGTAATTGAGGCATGGTTTGACAGGAGCATTAATTGTATTATTGAGGTCTACAATTTCTGTTTTCTAGCATCCGAGGGGAATCTAGATCAAGAACAAATTATTTATCAAGCCATTCACTAACCATTAACTCAACAAAATTATAAATAAAACCAAGGTATTTGACATAGTTCATTAAATGAAGATAAGAAGCTTATTTGTACCAACTCAATTCACAGATGAATCTTCTAAACACCTCCAAGTTAAACTTTATTCAACTATGATCTCTGCTTTCTTCACTTGGTCTTCAAATGGCAAGAGTATCAAGGATGTCACACAGGTTATCTATACATGTAGCAATTTCAACCAAAAACAAATACATAAATAAATAAATCATAGCGTGAATTGTGAACAACATGCACACCTGGGAAGTTCCAGGGTTGCACCAGCATGAACGCCAAAGGATTTCCCATTGTCAAGCTTGTTGTGATAAAAAAAGGTTTATATGATGGGCATGACCTCAAAGTTTCAAACCTCCTAATTTTTTGCTTTTATGTTGCCAAGGAACCCCCAAAACTAGTTGTGAAGTTTTGGGCATCAAATTTGGAGTTGGGTTCAAATTGCATTGACCCAACAAGGCCATCCCTACTATTCCATTGCCCATTATGACTTGCAATGAATATGTTTGCACCTGAAACAAGAGCTATCCTCTGTGCCCACTTCAAATTATGAAAAATAATCAAATATAAGGACACATGTGAATCTAGAACTTGATGTATTGTGGATAATTCTCTGGTAGAGGTAGACATAAAAGACACCAAAAACAACACCCGTTTGAATTTGCCTCCTGCACATTTCTGACTTGGGGTTGAATTGCAGATAATATATAGAACAAGAATATCACACATCCAGGAGCAGCTGACTTGGGTTCGAATCACAGATAATATATAGAAAAAGAATATCACACACATTCGCAAATAATATATATAACAAGAATATCATCTTGGAAAGCACCAACAAAGAAAGGCCATGGATAAGTTTTATCAACCTCCAGATTTCAACCCACCTTGGAACTTTAACCTTTGGAGTCATTTTTATTTATTTGATGATGTACCTAAAAAGGAGGGATCTCCTTGTTTACAAAATTGTTATTCCTTCTTTCTTGTCCAAATGGCTCTAAAGGCAATCGGGGGCAATGATCTATGTTATTTGAGTGATCTATCATCAAATAGTCGAACAAGGAAGCCTCCTTCCAAGTACCCTATCCTCAAATAAGGGGAGAATAACAACCCATACCTCCTGAGAAAAAAATACAAATGAACACCAGCACGTGGTCTATTGTTTCCCCTTCACATTTGCATAGAGTACAAATTCCATGACCCTACCTTGCCCTATTTTGTAGAACCTATCACGTCAAAACATTATTCGTTAGGGCCAACCACATAAAAATGATGGATTTAATTGAAGATTTAACTTTCCAAATCTTCCCCACCACTAAGCTACTACTATTGCTTCATCATCAAAGATAACCTTGTAACACAATCTAGTTGTCAATAGTCATATGGCAAGATCATTGGACCATACAACTTTCTTGTGTGAAGAAGACATGGAGACAACTCTTTGCTCCTAAATGCAACCAATGTTGAGTTTAAAAAAAAAAATGCTTGATTTTGTACTGAGCAACAACAAAATATAGAGAATTTTCTTGTGACAGAGTTGCTAAGATGGAATATTCATCTAAAAACATTTACCTATCATGATGAGAAAATGCAAATCAAATTTCTTTCTTATTCCATAGACTTCAACTACGAAATCAAAAAAAACACATCAAGTTTGTTTACCCCAACACACCAATAAGTAGCAAGCCCCAACTATATAATATAAGAAATTAGTAGGTATCCCAAAGGCCTAAAGGGGATCTAATGGAAAGAAGTGACCATTGTCAGAAGTCTTCCAATAAGTATATAAATATATAAATGTAAATTTATTATTATTTTAATTGGAAATCTTTAATTAAATAATAAAATTTAATTACGTCTCTCCCAATCTAAATTGCTTATTAGCATAATTCACTACCTTCATACGTCTAGCATTTTTTAACAACATTGTAACATGTGGATTAATTTCCTTTTTGGTGCACAATCTCCACCTTTTAGGACAATATGGTGTAGTGGCCCAACCCCTAGAGATCATTATGACAAACTAAGAATAACAGAGAAGATGAAAGGTTGTACAAACCATCATATTTTTCAAACAACTAATCCAACATCAGTACCTTAAATTTTTCATGAAGATATCATATTGAGAACGTTTGAAAAATGGTGGGAAATATGGGCAGTGACTATCTCTCTTCTACGAGGGTGATGCGGAAAGAGTGATAAGATTTCACTATTTTGATTTTTTTTTGTTAAATTAGAAAAACCAATGTTAATGGAGATATTCCTATTTTTACTAAATTTTGTGAAGTGACTAAATGTAGCTTTAACCATTCACCTTAAGATGTTTTTTACAATATAATTTCCTAAGTCTATTTAATATCTTCATTATCATAAAAACCAACCTATATCCATCTTAACTCTACATCTACCAAACTCTTAGAGGGATGCAATCTATTTACCCCTCTCAGCACTTGGTAGACCCAGAATTAAGATGGATCTAAGATGACAGAATTTCCCCTTTAAATAGTTTATGCTCACATGAATACCATGAAATTACCATGGGTTATCATAAACATGAAGCTTAAAAACTACTATTAGTAATTTATAAAAATTAATAAAATCAACATTTCATTTTTATTTTTATTTTTTAACTGAGTTAAAATGTTTAAGTGACATTAAATTACAAGTTCCCTCTCAGGGATTTCTTAGTAGATCTAGAGTAAAGATGGATCTATGTTGGTTTAATTACCCCCTTTAAATGGGCTACGTTCCACGTGAATACCATGGGTCAATACCATGTGCCATATTTATTTTTATTAATACTAATATTAGGGTTAATAATGTTTTTTTGCATGGTATTAATAATAATTTGGCCTATGGTATTTGGCCCATAATATTTGGTCCATAAGCTTCACCTAAATATAACGCATTTTTTGAGTGTTCGTAAATATAAGGTGACTTATGGAGTAAATACAGGAAAATATTTTATTTATTTACCATGCCTCTCGTTTATTTATATTTTTATTAATTTACCATACCTCTTTTATAAATATGGTATATGGCCCATAGGATTCACTTAAATAAGACCTCTTTTTTTAGCCTTCTTAAATAGAAAGAAGGTTATGGACTAAATATAAAAAGAGGTTTTATTTGTTTACCATACCTCCACTTTATTTATATTTTTATTTATTTACACCCTTGTCATCGATGAAAGCCAGATTTGAAAACAAGGAGTTGTTCACAAAAGAAATTAGGGCGATTGGGACCAAATACAACCTCCCAAACCAGAAAATGGGTGATTGCAAACTAACATTGCAAAGCAGAGAATCGGGCGATTGTAATGGAATATAACTTCTCAGAACAGGCGAATTGTGTCAAATGAGTCTTTTCATAGTCTATCCACACCTTTTTTGGGCTAAAATGAGAAAAAAATTAATCTTTAAATAAAAGTTGGGCTAAATATTTGAAATGGGTGTTTTATAAAAATTTCACCCCTCTAAAATGAAAAACTCATTAAATTTCACCCTTGGGCTAAAATTCGCCCCTAAAATTTACCATGTCCATCACTCTCTCACTCTCTCTTTCTCTCTCTCTCTCTCTCTCTCTCTCTCTCTCTCCACCCTCTATCTTTGTAACTATCTCCCTCCCCCTCTCTTCCCTTCACTTTGTTTGCTATCATCACTTGGATCCTTAGTTAACATAGAGCTATGTTGGTTGTTACTAATATTTGTATTATGTAAATTTTACATCTTTAAGTACAATAGTATTCTCATTTTTAATTTTATTAAAACCTTAATTTAATTTATATGGGAATAATTTTAGTAGTCGTGAGGATAGAGGGTTCATATATATCTCAAAACTATTTACAACCCTTTTCCTATTAGCTTCAAATAAAAAATGTTATAAAATTAAATTAAATTAAAATATTTTTATTGTGAAATAAGTTATGGTTTTTGGGCATGTGGTATTGATAAGGCATGATATTGGCCCATGGTATTGTAACAAAGCCTATTTACAAGTTAATAATATCCATGGTAAAGTGGGGGTGAATATCGATGGTTAAGAATCTTGTCATATTGTTATAAAATATTTAGATTGTGAAATAAGATATGATTTTTTGGCATGTGGTATTGATAAGCCATGGTATTAGCCCATGCTATTGTAACAAAACCTATTCACAAGTTCATAATATCAATGAGAAAGTGTGGGTGAATATCCATGATTAAGAATCCTCTCATATTCTTATAAAATATTTTTATTTTGAAATAAGTTATGTTTTTTGGGCATGTGATATTGATAAGCCATGGTATTGGCCCATGGTATTATAACAAAGTCTATTTCCAAGTTAATAATATCCATGGTAAAGTGAGAATGAATATCCATGGTTAAGAATATTTTCATATTGTTATAAAATATTTTGATTGTGAAATAAGTTATGTTTTTAGAGCATGTGATATTGATAAGCCATAGTATTGGCCCATTGTATTATAACAAAATCAACTTTTTACAAGTTAATAATATCTACTGTAAAGTGGGGGGTGAATATCCATGGTTAAGAATCTTGTCATATTGTTATAAAATATTTTGGTTGTGAAATATGTTATGGTTTTTGGGCTTGACGTATTGATAAGCCATGGTATTGGCTCATGGTATTATAACAAAACCTATTCACAAGTTAATAACAAAATCAAGATATAACAAATTGAATTTTATTATTTTTATTATTAATTGAGCCAACATTTATATTTTTGCACTCATCCCCATACTTTTCACTTTTATTATTATTATTACTATTATTCTTTAACTAAGCCCATATTTAGAATTGTTTACATACTTACATCACATCTACTCTATACTCTATAAATATTGTATTTATTGTTTTTTAGGGAAGGAAATTTTAACATTTTTTAAAAAATTCAGCCTTAATTTTGATGTAACAAAGCCCTCCTAATTCCAATCTTCATTTACTTTCTAAAACAAGTAGTATATTTTCACTTTTCATAGGGCAGAGGGAAAACTAGTAGATATTTTCACTTTTCACAGGGTGGGAGGGAAAACGAGATTGAAGAGAGTTGTGAATTAAATTTTCACTTTTCATAAGGCAAAGGGAGGGAAAACTAGTAGCATATTTTCACTTTTCACAGGGCAGGAGGGAAAACGAGATTGAAGAGAGTTGTGAATTAAGGTTTTACCAGTAGCAGATTGATATCGAACCCCACCATTAGATCTTCAATCCATTAATGGCACCCAGTTATGTTTCATTTCTAACCTCGTTGCATTTACACCCCACTTTTAGTCTCCTTCCAAACAGAGAGGAGTACACACACCTCAGATCTTTGGTTCAAAATTCACTATATTTTTCATCCTTGGTTTTAAGTTTATGAGTAGCATATTTTCACTTTTCACAGGGTGGGAGGGAAAACAAGATTGAAGAGAGTTGTGAATTAAGGTTTTACCAGTAGTAGACTAATATCGAACGCCACCATTGGATCTTCAATCCATTAATGGCACCCAGCTATGTTTCATTTAAATCCTCATTGCATTTCCACCTAAATTTTAGTCTTCTTCCACACAAGGAGGACTGGTTCAAAATTCACTATTTTTTTCATCCTTTCTTTTAAGTTTAAGAGTAGCATATTTTCACTTTTCACAGGGCAGGAGGGAAAATGAGATTGAAGAGTGTTGTGAATTAAGTTTTTACTAGTAGCAGATTGATATCTAACCCCACCATTGTATCTTAAATCCATTAATGGTGCCCAGGTATGTTTCATTTCTAACCTCACTGCATTTCCACCTCACTTTTAGTCTTCTTCCACACGGGGAGGAGTACACACACCTCAGATCCCCCACCATTGGATCTTCAATCCATTAATAATTCCTAGGTATGTTTCATTTCTAACCTCGCTACATTTACACCCCACTTTTAGTCTTCTTCCACATAGGGAGGAGTACAGACACCTCGGATCTCTGGTTCAAAATTCATTATTTTTTTCATCCTTGATTTTATGTTTACAGTAGTATATTTTCACTTTTCACAGGGTGAGGGAAAATGAGATTGAAGAGAGTTGTCAGTTAAGGTTTTACCTATTCAATCCATTAATGGCACCCAGGTATGTTTCATTTCTAACCTCGCTACATTTCCACCCCACTTTTAGTCTTCTTCCACACTCAAAATTCACTTTTTTTTCATCCTTTCTTTTAAGTTTAAGAGTAGCATATTTTCACTTTTCACAGGGTGGGAGGGAAAATGAGGGAACATAGGTAAAAGAATATGTATTTTTCCTTCTTTTATGGTTTGTCTCTATAGAGTTGATTTCACTGGGTGTACATTGTATGCATCTCAAAATTTATCTTTAGGAAATCCTATTTTTATTCTTTCCAAGGAAACCTCTCTAAGGAATCCCAATGGATGTTTTCCCACATTCATGGATGGCATCCCTGGTAAACCCATTGGCATTGACTAGTGCACCTCACCCAAGGGATTTCAAACAGGGCACCTGCCAGCACAGAACTAGCCAAATACCCAGTAACATTAATGACATTTGGTTGGGCTAACCCCTTAGGCTCAATAAATCATAATTAACTACACTATTTTCCATATTAACATATTGATCCTATTTAACATATTTTTTAGAGTAACCGTAACAATCCAAGCCTGTTCCTATTTTTATTTTAGTTTTTAATTCCTTCTTTGGTGTGGTGAAAACTTTATATGACTGTATAGATGTTTATTTCTGTCAAAGTATATGTTGAAAAGTAGATGCTCTCTTACATTCTACCTTGTCTGTTATGTATTGTTGGAGTTCAGTTTCATTAGTTGTGACCAAAGAACTGTGTGAGGCATGTATACAAGGATTCTTGTGTCACTATTTATAAACTGAACATTTTCCTTAAACAAGCAAAGTAGATCCTTAATGCTACATCTTTGTATCTCAGGGAACATCCAATCCTAATAAATGAGGTAAAATTTAAGTGTTTCCAGAATCCAAATCTCAAGTTTTGTGAATTCACTCATATATGGTCTTGGAAAAGTGAAGTGAAATTTAATTATTTACAAATCTTAAGTTCTGTGAATTCACTCATATTTGGTGCTAGAATCTTTTAAGCAAACAGGAAGAATTTCTTTCAGTTGCATTCAAATTTTCTAAAGAATAATACTAAATTTCTCCCTGACTAAAATTCTCCCTCAAATGGCTTTGGGATTGAAAATTTTGTAAATATTTTTAGGGAAAAAACCCAAAATACTTTTTTTAGATTAAAGTTTTATAACACTAGGTACTAAAACAGTCTTCTATTTTTTGCTACAAATGTCTGATAGAGTCTTTCCAGAAACTGATCAGAAAATTAGGTAGATGCATTGGATGGACTAAATAATTTTTAATGAATAATAAATTAACATAAATGATATATTAGGTTGCATAAATATATAACTTAGAAGCATGAAATGAAGAAGAAATCTCAACGAGATTGACATATTCTTAATTCAGTTGAATGAGGCCAGGAATAACTTTGACTAGAGGGTATTGAAAATGGCATAATTTTGTTATGGTTGGATAGATTTAGAACTAAAAAACAACAATTTTCTTGCTTGCATAACCTGGGAAGATTTTTGTATCTCAAGTCTCAACCTTATTGAATAATATGATTTATGCCTTGCAATGTTGAGATATGTTGTGATACCACTTGCTAGTAACCTAAACACTTTGGATGTAATTTTAGTTGAGAATTTTACTTGGAAAAGATATAAGTGAAAATATAGATTAATTGTCCCTTGTGTAGAACTTCCTTGAAATTTTGCTATTGCTTGAATGAATAAATCTGAAACTAATTGTTGCGTGAAGATGAAAAATATCTCTACCAATTTGTAGTGGAATAGAACAAAAATAAAACACAGTCACAGTATAGCAAAAAAAACAAAATTTTCTAGGGAACCCAACTGGGAAAACCCTCTACTAGCTGTAGAAATTTAAAATACTATCCATATTAGACTTTGAGACACCTTCTTCAAGACCAAGTTCATCGATGCTTATTGTTTTCCATATTCATTTTCATAAGCATTACAGTTGTTGTCCATCAAATCAGAGTAGCTAGAAAGTGTCTCTTTGATTTTAGAAAGTAGATTAGGATCAACTTCATCCATGAATCCCCTAGAAGGCTCATCATAGCAAGAAGAAAGGTCTTTTTTTTATTTTATTTCATCACATGCATCCATCATAATCACTGATTTGTCTTCATTTCTTTCATAGTCAATTTCAATGTTAGATGCAAAAGGTAATTTAGTATTATATAATATTTAGGTAACCAACCTCAGACATATTGTTGGTTAATTTATGTTGTTTGAAGTTTATTGAGTTTGAGTTTTATCATGAAACTACCATAAGTGTACTAGAATGGGTGATTTGATTATCTTGATAACAATGTTATGGTTTGATTTAGTCCTTGAAAGGAACTTATAGTTCATGGTCAAAATTTCACATTCCTTTCATTTTTTTTTCATCACATATAACATATATCTTTATGTTATAGCCTCTAGCTAGATATATATAGTAACTGCCACTCAGAAGTTGGATGACATCATTTTGGAGCTTGAGCTTACTCAACTTACCTTTGTTTGAGTTGAAAATGTCATTAGATCTCATTATATCGTCTATTGCAGAGAATGAATCCAATTTACCTTTATTTCAGTTAAAAATGTAATTAGATCTTGCTATATCATCTTTTGTAGAGAATGAATCCAATTTCTCATAGTCCATTTGCTTGAGGTATAACAAAGCCACTTTAATTCATTAAACTTACTTTTCATATTCTATTTTCTAGTTGTGATTCTGCAGGCCACATCTGCATTGGAAAAGGGTCATATTAAATGAAGTGTGGAAGGAGAGGGAAGCTTCAGTTATGTCCTTTCAAACTTTCTAAAGTATGTAATAAAATCTTTAAAAAATCTCCATAGCATTTTGTACTTAAAATTTTTCTTTTGATAATGGATTATTTATGTGATCTCCCCTCTCTTACGCACAACCAGAGTCTAGACATACATGGTTTTTTGGGATATGTGGACAATGGACAGATTTACGCTAACCATTTATCTAGAAATTTGCACTGTAGAAGATCAAGCAGTTAGAGTTGAATATTTCCTTGCCACTAAATTATAGTTGAAGAGTCGGACTCCTATTTTTCAGGCATATACCTCACTTTTAAATAAATTTATTGTTGACTCTGTATAGACCTTCCATGGGAGGGCAAAGAGTGATCACTACCATTGCTTAATCTTTCTGCGGACCAAGTAAAGATTCCAAATGTGTATAGATTATATGCTCCTTGGATAATCCCAAGAGTGGCGCTATTGTAGCAACAAGAAATTCGTTTATTTTGAGTTCTACATTAGTGAATTGATAGTATATTGTTTATTCCATACAATAACTCAACAGTGTATGATCAAATTATAGTTAAGCCTGTCATAATATTTTTACTTACCCTCTTTTAGAGGGAAACTAGAGTGTGTGTCAAGCTTGCACATCACAATTGTATCATACAAACTTTACCTGGGACAAGTTTTGTGGATCTAAGCAGCAAGATACCCATTGGAATTCAAGAGGCAACAATACTACAAAGTGGGAAAGAGGTTTCACAGTTAACCTGGATTTCACATTATGGTTGGAGTTGGTTTGTTGGAAATATGATGGATACCACAACTTCCTTTTTATGACTGAGTGCAAGATTGAATCCTTCGACATATTCCTCGCTCAATTGTCATTAAGTGATGGGTTTTCTCAGAAGTGTTGCACACCTATAAACTTTACTAGTGTTGTTCTGGAGTCTTTGGAGGTGGTTATCTTTTCAAAGCACACATGTACAAGAAGAAGAGAAATAATATGCTCGGCTAATTTGAATTTATCTAACTGTGAATAGGGTGTTCACATTCATAAACTTGACGATTCACTCTACTTATTTCTAGTGAACAACTTTGGGACTTTCCATGAATCGTGAGACAATTCCAACCCCATAACTATAAATTTATTATTTAAATATATACCCAATAGATTAGAATATGCACAAGGAGAACTCCATTCTTGTTTCGAAAGAACCTGCAATCGACTTGTACCATGCTATTTAATATTTTCTATATTTATTCGCATCCTTGGTCTGTGACATAAAGATGCAACATGCTACCTTGCATTTTCTATACTAACACTCCTAAAAAATAATAAAGTATGCCCAAATATATCATTTCAAATGATCTATGTAGCTCACCTTTTGGTTTTTCAATTATCAAAGTTGTTACCTATATTGATGAGAACTTCTACAACCGATACCACAGTGACAATATATGTTATAGTTTTATCCGTGTTTCTCTGAAGGTGTTTCTCCTTCAGTAGAGCAACAATACACTGTAGTTTCCATTTAGGGGAGAAGTGTACCCAGTAGCAACCTTGGCCTGTGTGCAAATGGGTTGAATGCACATTAGACTTTATCTATTGTTTTCAAGGTGTTTCTCCTTCAACATTACTTCATCTTAGTATATACTTTCAATCTGCACCTTTAGTAGATGCATGCAACCTTGGGATACATGTTGTACATACATAGTTTTCCTATGAGGTTGTAGCAGCGATGAAAGAAGTGCATCAATTTTAGGCATATTTAGTATGCTTTTATAGTTTGACTTAGATGCTCATTTTTCTTAATTTAGGTGTTTTTCTTAGTTCTGTTTTATGCACAGATTTATCTTTAAGAAAAGTGCAGAGTAGAGAAGGGTTCTATATTTTGAGTAGGGGGCACACTTCTAGGTAGGAGGTACTCTATTCTAGGAATATATTTCCATGTAGGTTAGGTGCTTTATCTGAGAATCCCAAGAGGCGCTATTGTAGCAATAATAAATTCGTTTATTTTGAGTTATTCATTAGTGCATTGATAGTATATTGTTTATTCCATGCAATACCTCAAATATTTATACAATCATATTTAGTATGCTATTATAGTTTGACTTGGATCTATATAGCCTACCTGACCCTAGCTATCTAGCCTAAAATGCTTTACATTCTAGTCATCTCTTGGCTATGATTTCATAGAGAGAGCCCTCTCTGGTTTGGTAGGGCTAGCTACCAAACTAAAAGCATGGTCTATGGTTACCTCCGTTGATCTCTTCATCAACCTGGGACATTATGGAGGATAATAGAGGGCATGACAACTAGGGAGTGCCAAGGTGTTCTAGTGAATGTAAGGTTCCCAAGTCATGGAAAAATGCAATGCTAGTTGTGAGGTCATGATTGCCAAGGTGTGTTAGGGAATGCTAGGGCATGCTAAGATGTGCCAGATAGTATGAAGACATGTCAAACAAGCTAATATGTGCCAAGTGCTAAGGCATGCCAAGATGTACAAGGGTTCCAAGTCCCTGCCTCCTCTTATTCCATATGATATCCACTTATGACATTTCCTTTGCAATATTTGGTGCATTTGATAGTTATAGGTCATTTATAGGTTATAAATGTCTTCAGAGTTTCACTTCTAATTGAGTATTCAACTGAACATATTGATTCTCTTATACATAACTATTTTTCCCTCCACCCAATTTTCATAACTTCAATAACCATTAGGTAGGGACCTACATCTTCGATGTTTCTTTGCTTGTTTAGTAAAATATTGTGGAGATTTTAATTTATTGAAAGTTGTAGAATTTACAATTTATGAAGTTTCAAGGTATAATTTTAAAAAATATAATTATTTAAAGGGTGCTAGCTCAATGGAAGAGCACCTACTTTACAAGCAGGAGGTTGGTGGTTCGATTCCATTGTGCCCTAACATCCATATGGAATGGCGATGATCATTTTTTGGTGACGAAGGCTCTTTTGACCATCACCAATGAGCTTTGGTGACCTTTTTTGACCCTCACCAAAAATATGAAATGGTGAAAGTCAACGAACGCCACCATATATACGCATCAATAATGACGACCCTCAAAGGTCCATAACCATAAATTGTTGTTGTTGATATGAAATGGTGACGGTCGTTGTCCGCCATTATAGTCATTATTCGTGATGGACATTGAATGTCACCACAACACCTATACTTCTAGCAATGCAACTTTTGGTGATAGTCAATGAACGTCACCATATATATGCACCAATAGTGACGGCCATTAAAGATCCATCACAATAAATCATTATTGTTCATATGAAATGGTGATGGTCACTATCCGTCATTATAATCAATATTTGTGATGGACCTTGAATGTCACCATAACACCTATAATTTTGGCGACACCACCTTTGGTGACATTCAATTTTTGGTGACCGAGGCTATGGTCCATCGCCATTACTCATATGCAATGGTGACGGTCGCTATCCGTCATTATAAATCATTATTGGTGACGAACTTTGAATGTCACTACAACACCTATACGTTTGGCGATGCCACCTTTGGTGATGTTCAGATTTTGGTGACGGAGGCTATGGTCCATCGCCATTGCTCATATGAAATGGTGACAGTCATTATCCGTCATTATAAATCATTATTGGTGACGGACTTTGTATGTCACCACAACACCTATACTTTTGATGATGCCACTTTTGGTGACGTTCATTTTTTGGTGACAAATGCTCTTTTGACCATCACCAATGAGCTTATGGTGACATTTTTCACCCCTCACCAATGTCCTTTTTTCTTGTAGTGAACAACGTAATAGTGGAAGATAGCCTCAATGCAGTTGAAGAGGTAGAGAAGAAAGAAGAAGCAGAGAAAGCTCTCACTACAGAGCATATTGAAGATTTTTTTAACATTGATTTTGATCGTGAAAGTAGACAATACAACAGTCCAATTACAATTATATATGAAAGAGAAGATGAAGAAAAAGATGTAGGAAAGGGCATGGAAGTTTATGAAGATGAATAATAAATGATTAAAACAACCATTCAACAACAGAGAGAAGAAAAGATCAAATTCTAATATCAAGAAACATGGCAGAAAAAGATCGGGAATATGAAGCGGAGGAAGCATGAAAAAGTTCATAATTTTAAGATGAGTAGTTGTGGTAGTAGTCCATGAGTGAAATAATATTTCAAGAGGAAGCTATATAATATAAGCTCTAAAAGGCTAAATTATTTTTTAGAACAAATATAAAATAAGTCAGAAAAATTTCAGTAGCAACAAGTGAAGAGATATGGAGCTTACATCAAGAAAGTGCAACTGAAAATGAAGGAGTTTCAATGTTATAACATATGGAAGAAATGAAAAATAAAAAATTGAATTGTAAAAAACTTTTTGAGTCAGTTTTTTATTGCAAGCATAACATGCATAGTTGAGTCATGATTAAGTTAAGGTTGAGTCATATGGTCGTAATTAAGGGGGAGTTTTAGAAATAGTAATTACTCCCATATGCATGCAATTCATAAAGAGTAGAGTTAAGTTAAGGAAAGAAATTTGAGTATAATATTAGAAATCAAGTGAGCCAAAGTTAGAAGGTTACTGCTTTGTCTAGAAAAGTTGAGTCAAGAAAAAGAATTTTTTTGAGTCAAGTTAAAAGAAGGTTAGAAAATTTAGTTTAAGTGTGAAGTCTTAGTTTGCATGAGGAAAAGAAATTTAGAATTTGCATGAATCCACATTTAAAATTTTTGTGTTTATATACGTGTGGTTGGGCCATTGTAACGTGAAGCAAGAAGAGAGAATAATAGTAGATCGGTGGATGTATATGAGAGAACAATTAATGAATAGAAATTCTTTATTCAATCAAAATCTTGTGTATTTATTTGTCTTATGTTTGCATGCTTATTTTTGCATCTAATTAATAAGAACTTATCTCCCTACACTTTGTCGTGTAAAAAAATTGTGTCATGACTTTTGCAATGACCCACCCAATCATGCTAGACATTGGGTGATTCAACACTATCCAAACCCATATAAACTTATGCATTTCCCCTCCAATTCCACCAACTCTTCATGTTACGTTAGAACTTATAATCCAAATGGTACTTGGTCAAATGCTTGTTGGCTTAGCCAACTCTCTTGTCACATTGACAAGCAATCGTTCCAAATTGATCCTTCCATTTCAAATGGGTCAATTTTCGTATTACATAATTTTCCCAAATGATAGTTTGGCCCAACCCGTTTCAATAGTAATATGTGCTCCTTTGTTCTCACCTGACTCATGTGTTATCCCACCATGTCCACTCTAACTTATTCAACTCATTCTAATGGGTGCCTCTCTACATGCTTGCATGCTACCCTCATCTATTCATCTCATGTGCTACGCATTACCCTTGTCTTCAAACTAGACTTGTGCAATCCTCTTGTGTGAGCCCCTTGATGCTTCACATACCATAAAAAGGCAAACACATATCTAACGACTATGCTTGTTATCATTCCATCATATGTTTACTGCTCTCATTTACTAATATGATTATTCTAAGGGTCTTTCCTATCATGCTGTGTTTGTAACTCTAAATAAAATTGTGTTTTGCATTAAGAGAGAATATGAATATAGACAAGGAGAGGGATACTATTGGGTTTCATCTCCCAATGTCTCTTCGTATTTTAAATTCGTTCATTTTTTGCTATTTACATAAGTTTTCCCAATCCCAGAGATTAGGTGTCAACATTCCCCCCCTTAATGTGAAGGGATGTTGGTGAGTCAAAGCATCATTTAGAATCTTCCAAACATTTCCCTTCCAAACTCTTTGATGAAGATGTTTGCAATCTTCTCATTTGTGGAACAATGTCGTAGGCAAATTGTTTTTGCCTCAACATGATGTCAAGTCAGATGGTATTTTGTATTGATGTTCTTTGTTCAGTCATGAAGCTTTGGATTCTTAGCCAATTGTATTGCAGAAGTGTTGTCAATCAAAAGAGGAGTTGAATGTACTTGTTTTCCTACAAATCTTCCAGAATTTACCTGAGCCACACAATTTCCTTTGTTGCTTCAGATATTGCCACATATTGTGCTTTAGTTGTGGAATCTATTGGAACTCACTATTTCTATTATCTCCAAGAGACGACTCTTGATAAAATACTCATAAGATAACATGAAGTAGATACTTTAGTTTCTTTATCTCCATCAAAGTTTGAAGGAGAGTATTCAATCAAGCTGAAGTCACCCACCTATGTTTACTTAGGTGAAAAGTCTTGATTTCCCTTCAAGTAATTTAGAACTCTTTTTGTAGCGGACTAATGACCCTAACAAGGATTTTGCATAAACATGGAGAGGATTCCAATGCCAGGTAGCTGAGACTTCCTACGAGTTGTCTATACTTTGTTCCATCCTGAAATTATTTTCCTTCAATGGATGTGAGCTTCAAATTTTGTTCCATTGGAGTATTTAAAGGATTGCACTCATCCATGCCAAACCTGTTCAACAGATCTAAACTTCGGATGTTGGGTTACTTCAATACCAATATAGTAATGAGCATAGCCCAAATATTTCATTTCAAAACCTTTCCTCAGTTCTTTCTTTATGGATGCAATGTAGTTCTCATTGTTCCATTTCATCAAAATATCATCTACATACACCATAAGATACACAAATATTATTCCAAGTTTCTCGCAAAAAAAAGTTTCATCATCAAGATCATAATGTTTGAAATTGAGTTTTAGAAGATTCTCATTCAACTTATTATACCAAGCTTGTGGTGTTTTCTTGAGGCCATAAAAGTATTTTACAAGATTTCATACTTTGTGTTCCCAACCCTTCACAACAAATACTTCTGGTTGGGACATAAAAACATTCTCTTTTAGATCTCCATTAAAGAAGTAGTTTTTACATCCATTTAATGTAATTTCCAACCTTTCTAAGCTACCAAGGAAAAGAGTGTCGAGATGGTAGTCCATTTTGTTGTGGGGGAAAAGTATCCTCATAATAAATCCCTTCTTTTTGTTCAAAACTTTTTTCCACAAGCCTGGGTTTATGCTTGTCATGTGAGCCATCTACTTTATACTTATTCTTGACAACATGCTTGCAACCTATTGGTTTGGTTCCCAATGGAGGATAAACCAGCTTCTAGGTGTCATTCTTTAATAAATCATCATATTATTTTTGCATCACTTCTTTCCAATCATCATGAGAAGAGACTTCTTTGAAGGAAGCTAGTTCAAAATACATCGAAAAATTTAGTTCACAATCATAAGAAACATCCATATCAACAGGTGAATCAAGATCATCTACATCACCTCCATTTTTTATAGTTGAGATTTTTGTTCTTGTCTTTCCAACCTCATCAGGATAAACACTTTCACATTTCTTTATTAGCCATTTTGGAGGACCTTTCTGAGATGGCCTAAGTTGATCAGTTGATTGAGATGGGGCTGAATCAAGATTTAACCTCCCAATTCTCTCAATCACATCACCTAAGGTGTCATCTTGATTAGTGGATGGAGCTTCATGTGGGGGAGAGAGTGCCTCAAAAGGAGATTCCACATATTGATCCAGTATAGGGATCCCCCCTTAAATTTGTGGAATCTCATTATCAAACTCTTGAAAAGACTTTGCATCTCTAAATTTATCCAAGTAATTAAGTTGTTCCTCAACAACATTGTCAGTATTGGAAGATTTAAGAAATATTGCATCTCTAGATATTATAAACTTCTTATTCACTTCATCATAGAGATGGTATGATTTGGAGGTATTTGAGCACCCCAAGAAGATACATTTGTGATTCCTTGCACCAAGTTTGTTTCTCTGTTCCTTAGGTATCAAGGCATATCAGGTGGAACCAAAAACCCTGAGATGCCTCACTGAAGGAATGTGGCCATACCACATTTCATAGGGAGTCTTGTTTCTCATAGCATAAGATAGACACCTACTATTTATAGACATAGCACATAGAATCACATCAACCCAAAACATGAACTTAACATTGTTGAAAAACATCATTAAACATACCATATTTAAGATTGTACCGTTCATTCTTTTAGCTACTCCATTCTATTGGGGATTATAAGGCACAGTTGTTTGATGTTTGATCCATGCTAGCGAACATAGTTTTCAAATTCATTTTAAGTATATTCTTTTCCATTATTGGTAAAAGTAGAGCCAATATGATATTGTGCATCATTTTCAATTCATGCACAAAACTTAAATGTTTCAAATTCTTTTGATTTGATTTGCAATAAATAAACCCAACACATTCTGGTGTAGTCATTAATAAATGTCATCATATATTTATTCCCATTTGCAGAAGGAACATTCATAGGGCCACACAAATCAGAATGAATGATTTCAAGATTTCTATTTGCTCTCAAATGAGAATCATGAAATGCTTTTTTTTGTGCTTTCCTAAGATACAAGCATCACATTACTTATGTTTCCTAGGAATAGTTGGAAAACTAGTAACACCATTTTTCTTCAAAAAATGAACGTTCTCATAGTTCAGATGTCCAAATATAGCATGCCATAAAAGACTTTATGGAAGTGTACCTTCATCAAAACAATAACTGTATGAAACATTTTGTGCACGAGCAAAGGTTCCTTGCAACTTCAAAAGTCTTTCTTCTTCTATCCCAGTCTTGACAAGTGAGTAATTTGATGCTTTGTTTACCTCAACATTTCTATCAAATATATGAATGGAGTGTCCTTGCTCACTAATGTGGACCAAAGACAATAAGCTTGTCCTCAGGTCTGGGAGGTGTAGAACATCATGTAGAAGAAAGTCTGGAAGTCCAAGAAATCTGACCCTGATGGTGCCAAGCCCCGATGGCTTGAGTTTTAACTTGTCTGCAAAGTATATTTCTTCGTCAATATTATCAGTGAATTCTTCAAAGAAATATCTTCTGAAAGTCATGTGGCATGTTTCTCCTATATCAAGAAACCAAACATCTCTCCATGAAGTAAATGAAGCTATAAATAAGTCTCATTAGAGGAAATTTCAGCCTAAAAGTGACCTCCTCAGGGAAAATAATAAACTAATACTTAAAATAATAAAATAATACTTAAAATAATAAAGTAAGAGTTATGAATTTTGGAGGGAAAAGAAAAAACCTACTTTCGTTTAATTTTATTTGTCATTTATCTCCTTATAGGTTTACTCAAATTTCGAGAGTATACACTCGTTGGATGAAAAATTAAATTCCACATCCAATGAGTACACATTATGCGTACTTTCGAGAAGACCCACATTGATAAAAATTGAAGATACATTAAAAAGTGTGTTGAACACGCTTTTTAAATGTACCTTCAATTTTTATCAATGTGGGTCTTCTCAAAAGTATGAATAATGGGTGCTTGTTAGATGTGGAATTTACTTCCGCATCCAACAAGTGTCTACACTTGAAATTTGAGTAAAACTATAAGGAGATAAGCCAAACATACAATTAAAAAAAGCAGTTTTTCTAATTTTCCCTTCTAAATATTTACATGTACCTCTTTTAAATTTTAAGGATTTTGAATGGTTTAGATATTATTACATGTAAATTACATGAAAATTTCATGGGCACTTTTAGGCTGAAATTTCCTCTAATGTCAGTTAGTCTAATGTTGTAATGTGCCACAACATAATGAGAAGATTCAAGTGCTTTACCTTTCCCTTTACTAGGTGTTTTACCATGTTCAATAAAGGATTGTTCAAAGCTGTTGCCATAGGTAGCACACCGTTGCAATAAACTTATGATACCAAACAGTGCACAATGATGAACCAAATATACATCAATGCATATTATATGGGTATCATTCCAACGAACCAGTTTTCACAAGCATCCAAATGAAGAGTATCCAACCCAATTTAGCACTCAGTCCTCCAAAAATTCAACACAACGTATACACAATTCAAAAGCACCATTCAATTTAGATCTTGCTCATATCAACGCACCACGGGCTCTATAGGGGCCAAGGACACACAGGCTTGATGCTTGTGTGTTGGATCTCAATGTTAGGAAACATTCAATCCTTAAACTGGTTCCAACAATACCAGGAAGGTAGTGTTTAGTGAAATTTCAAACACAACCCATCATTTCACAATTCCCAATGCATTTAACACACAAAAACATAGTTCCAACATAGAGAGCATTGAATGCACCAAACAACATGGTTCATGACCATTAAAAAGGACTCACCACAACATTTAAACAACCATCCAACCATCCATACACATGAATTGCAAGCCTATTTAGAACTTAAACAATGCTCATGATTAGCAGGGGTTATGAATAAAGTAATATATATGCCACAACTCTTTTATAACAATGTTAATTTTAACAACTTGCATTTCAATGCATACTAATCTAGCACATTTCAGCACAAGGTTTGCATGCAGCAAATCAATGTTGTTGTGGGAAATCATGCACCATTGAAAGAATCAGTCAAAATTTGTAGGAATTCTAGGCTCAGATCTACTCTGGGTTATTCCATGGTGGCTCTATAGGTGGCCTTGTGTCATTTTCTTCATGGTTATATGTTGGGGTTTTCATCTGTTTTGTAATGGATTGATGCCTATCTTTGGGCATTGAAGAGATGGACCCTTTTCTAAGGGTTCTTTTGTGTAGGCCTACGTGTCTATTTTGCTAGATTTATAATTAGTTTCCTATTGTTTGGGAATTTGATAGATGCACCCTTTTCTAAGGGTTCCTTTATGTAGGCTTGCATGCTTTATTTTCTCAATTGATGAGTGGCGACGCATTGTTTGGACTATATCTAGTGTTTCCCTACGGGGTTTCTTTGAGGGGCATTCATGCCCCATTAATTGTTATTAGTCATATGTACATTGAGGATTATTCTATAAGATATGCATCTATATGCATGATTATGTAAACATATTTTTATTTTAATCTACTAAAATAGGGAATTATTTTATTAGAAAGATGTATTGAGAAGGGGCATTTAGTGAAAGTAATTTAGGAGGTGTTTATCAATGTCTACTGAAATTAGGCTTATTCTTTAGTATCCCACAAACACATATTCTTAAGGTTGATTAAGAGGAAATTCAATGCCAAGAGCCCATTGATCTTCATCTATTAGATCATGTGTGTTAGAAATCCTCATCCAAGTGTGTCATATGATGTGTGTATCCATGAAGTGTGTTTCAATATATCACGCAATGTGTGTGTTGGTGTCCTCATCTTGATTAGACACATTATATGTGCACCCAAAACTATCTATCCATCCATAAGTGAACCCCTTAGCATGCCACATGCCCAAGGTAAACTAATTTCTATGCACTAACTATCGAAGTCAAAATTTATCATGTTGTGCATGCTACATTTGTGCACTTATTTCTTGAGAGTATTATGCAAGAGTGTGTGCAAGAGTATTTCCTGAGCTTATTGTGCAAGAGAATTTCTTGAGACTATCCTACTCTGATCAAGTATATCACACACGCACTATGCACATCAATTCATATAATCTATGAAAGCATCAATCATCAAGATATGGTAGACATTAGAGTAGGTTTTCATCAAGGACAACACTAGAGCCATAATGCTAACACACCAATGTTCATAAGAACTGACATTTCCATACAAACACACTTCTTTCTCTCCACATAGACTCAACCCTCACAAATCCTCAATCTATAACATATAAAACTTAGTCTTAAAACCTTCCCCTCAAGACAGCTCAGATAGGCTCACTCTCACCTTTGTGGTCGCAAGCCACCATGTTGTTGTGTATTGTGAAGATGAAGTGAGATGGTTACATGATTCATCTTATCCATGCTTAAATTGGTCCACCATGATATGGGAAGCTCTATCATACCTCTCTACCAAATACATGAAGAGAGGCACGTTGGACCCAATTTTTCCATCACACTACTTCATGATCCACTTAATTTCCCAATTGTATGGTTACTCACCCTGAAGAATATTTGTGCTCAATCCAAATTCCTCTTTGGCATGCCTATCCTAAGGCTACAAATGCACCTCATCACGCAATTAGTATGTGATCTATTCATTTATTCTTTTCCAAGGTAAACCTCAGGGGGTAACCCAGGGAATGATTTCACACATTTCTAGATGGAATCGATAGTAAGAAATTTATAGACTAATGCACCTCAGCCAAGGGAATTCTAACTACACACCTACTGTTATGAAACCAGATCACAAAAAGATAGAAAAGATATATCAATGACTTAGAAATCAACCTTTTCGAGGGGGAAACCTCGTTCACATTACACAAATGAACAATTCTTGTATGTTACAAATGACAAAACCTCCTTTCTATATATAGGACCAAAGCTGACCTAACAATAATAATATAAGGGCACAAAAATAACAATATTGGGCATCTATGGGGCACAATAATAACAATATGGGTACAATAAGGGCACGAAAATAACAATAAGGGATACAATGAAAATAGTAATGGGGGAATCACTAGTGTTATAGGGACATAACATGCCCCTCTCTTTCAAAAATTTGTTGTCCTCAATGCTTGAGTAGTTCTGGATGATTTTGTATAAAATTCTTATCCTCCCATGTGGAATCTTCAACGGGTAAGTTCTTCCACTTTATGATATACTCTGAAATTGATCAATTTCGTAGCTATCGAGTTCTTGTTTCTTTGACCACTTTAGGTTCCAATATGATTTTTCCTTCCTCATCAAGTTCTGGCAATATTGTTTGAACTGGGAGCTTGTCACCTATAACCTTCTTTAAGCATGACACATGGAAAACTGGGTGCACTCATGAAGCTGCAGGAAGCTCCAATTTGTATTCCATAGTACCTATCTTTTGCAACACCTTGTATGGACCATAATACTTTGGTGATAATTTATTATCCTTCTTAGCTTGCTTGAGGGACATTTGTTTATATGGTTGTATCCATAGGAATACCCAATCACCTACATCAAAACTTCTTTCGCTATGATGTTGATTTGCTTGTTGTTTCATTCTATTCTGCCCCAAGGTGAGTTTATCCTTTAAGAGTTGGAGAACTTATTGTTGATGCTCGATGTGATCTTCCACTGCTTGAACCTTAGAATTTTCTCATAAATATGATGTGATGGATGGTGGATTATATCCATAAAGTTCCATAAATGGGGTTATTTTTGTGGCAATATGGAAGGAAGTGTTATACCACCATTCAGCCAGAGGCAACCATTTGACCTATTGTGTTTGTTTATCATATACAAAGCAACGAAGATATCCTTCCAAACATTTGTTTACTATCTTAGTTTTCCCATCAGATTGAGGATGATAAGATGAGCTATGAGTTAACTAAGTACCAAGACAAGAAAATAATTATGTCCAAAAATTTCCAGTGAAAATGGGATCTCTGTCGCTTACAATAATCTTTGGGTTTCCATGTAGCTTTTGAATTGTTTCCATAAATGCAGTAGAAACTATACTCGCTTTAAATGGATGAGATAATGCACAAAAGTGTGCATACTTGGTAAGTTTTTCAACTACCACCATGATAACACTCTTTCTTTCGGACTTGGGTAAACCTATGATAAAATCCATTGAAACCTCTGCCCAACGTTATATTGGAATGGATAAAGGTTGTAATAGACCTGTGGTCTTAATTGTTTCAACTTTATTTTGTTGGCAAACCAAACATTTTGCCACAAACTTTTGAATATCCGATTTAAGGCCATCCCAAAAAAAATCCTTCTTAACCATGTGGTAAGTTTTTATAAATCCTGAGTGCCCTCCTAAGGGAGAGGTGTGCAATTCCCTAAGAATGTTTTGTTTGAGTTGGGAATTCTTACATAGGTATAACAGATTTTTGTACCATAACGAGTCATTTTTCCAGCTAAATGTATCAGATGTATTGGGATCTTGTTGTAACTTTTGAATGAGTTCCCAAACTTCTTCGCCATTCTTCCATTCATCCCTTGCTTCATCCAATCTGGTTGGATAATAGAAATGGCGCAAAGAAATGCTTCCACATCCTCATCCTTTCTTGAGAGTGCATCTGCCACAATATTTTTCTTCCCTTTTTTGTAGATGATTTCAAAGTCATAACCCAACATCCTTGCGACCCATTTTTGTTGCTCTTCTGAAGATAATCTTTGTTCTAAAAAGTATTTAAGACTATCATGATCTATTTTTACCTTGAAGTGTCTTCCCATTAGGTAGGGTCGCCATTTCTTAAGTGCATGTAGTATTTCCAACATTTCCTTCTCATAAATAGCTTTGTGTAAATACTTTCCTTTGATTTGATGAATTTCGAAAGAAATGGGTCTTTCTTCTTGCATTAAAAGAACCCCAACTCCATTTTTTGAGGCATCACATTCCACAATAAAGGTTTGTGTGAAGTCCGGTGTAGCTAAGACCGGTGCTTGGCACATTGCCTCTTTAAGATGTTCAAAGGCCTTCGTTGCTTCTGGAGTCCATGAAAATGCATCTTTCTTAAATAATGTTGTTAGAGGTGCTACTATTCTCCCATAATTCTTAACAAAGTTGCAATAATACACTGTAAACATGAAAAATCCTTGTAGATGCTTTATGGATGTGGGGATTTTCCATTCCTTAATGGTTTTAATTTTTCTATGGTTTAGCTTAACACCTTCATGAGATACAATATGACCCAAATATTCCACCTCTTATACTCCAAAGAAACATTTGGAGCTTTTTGCATATAATTGTTTCTCCTCCAATTGTTTGAGCACCCTGTCAACGTCAACATGTTGAACATGATCTTTCCAAGACTTGTTGTAGATTAGTATATCATAAAAAAATATTAATACAAATTTTCTAAGGAAGGGTTTGAAAATGGAATTCATCAAACCTTGAAATGTAGAAGGTGCATTAGTAAGGCCAAAAGGCATGAAAAAAATTCATAATGACCCTCATGAGTTCTAAATTTTGTTTTTGGAATGTGTTCAATCTTCATTCTGATTTGATGGTATCCTAAACAAATATCCAACTTGGTGAAGTAAATTGATCAATGTAATTCATCCAATAATTCATCAATGACAGGAATGGGAAATTTATCTTTAATAGTGAGCTTGTTGAGCTCCCTATAATCTTGACACATGCACCATGATCCATCCTTCTTGTGAACAAATACTACTGGAGCAGAGAAAGAACTTTGACTAGGTTGAATTATACCAGCCTCTAGAATTTCTGCAACCATACGTTCAATTTCACTCTTTTGGGCATAGGGATATCTATAAGGCCTGATGTTTGGAGGAACACTTCCTGGAATCAAATGAATAGAATGATCATGATCACGAATAGGTGGGAGACCTTTGGGAGTCTCAAATACCTTGGAATGATTGTCCAAGACTTTTTGGAGATCTGGAGAAATAGATGATTTCGATGTGGGAACCTCTAGTGAACATAATTGTGCAATTATTCCTCATTGTTCTTTCTTTAGAAGCTTTGTCATTCCGTTAGAGCTGATTATCTTTCCCAGTTTCCCTACGATACCCCTTAATTCAACTTCCTTTCCTTCTAAAGAAAATTTCATGAAAATTTCTTGAAAATTAAAAGCTATTGTACCCAAGGATTGTAGCCATTGGACTCCTAGTACAACATCAACACCACTCATTGGAATGGAAAGCATTGGGCTATTCAATAGATATTCTCCCATGGATAGCTTGATATTATGGCACTTTCCTGAGAAGTATATGGTTTCTCCACTTGCAACCATCACTTGACACTCTGGTGTTGCATATAGGAAGCAATTCAATTCCTTGGCTATCTTACAATGAATAAAATTATGGGTACTTCCCGAATCAATCAACACTACTACCTTTTTCTTCTTGATATTCCCTTCTATCTTGATAGTTTGAGGAGAGTTAATTCCAGCCGATGCATTACAAGATATGGTCGGATTCATTTTTTCTTTCTCTAGGGTTTGTTCTTGGTGTATATCCTCTTCTTTTGATGTTTCTTGTTGCTTTTCTTCCTCGTCTTCACAATATATGTAAAATAATTTCTTCTTAGCACACTTGTGACCTTTAATGTATTTGCTATCACAACTGTAACAAAGCCCTTTTTCTCTTTTTTCTTCCAATTTTTGTGGTGTCAACTTTGTAGGTTGTGGATGGCTAGGGGACACAACACTTCCATATTTATGATTGTGAGTGGTAGGCTTCTGTGTTTCCATAATTTTGCTTTCTATTTTTATTTCCAACTTGAACGCCTTCTCCAATGGATCAGGTTCCCAAGGTGAACCTCATGTTGGGTGTTATCCTTTAAATTCCCTATGAACACATCAATCCTATGCTCCTCTGGAATATATTTTACCCTTATATTCAATTTTTGGAAGTCCCCAATGTGCTCCATCATTGAACCCTTTTGTTTGATATTTATCAATTGGCTAAAAAAAGTGTTGTTTTTTGTATTCTCATAATGTGCTATCATTTCATCCGTAAAAATAGCCCAAGTGACAATTTGTTTACTAGAGCAAATCCATCGATACCATACAAATTGATTTGGTTCCAAATATAAAGTTTCAATGCGTACCTTTTGTGTGTTTTTGACATTATGGAGATTGAAAACTTGCTCCATTTGTAGTATCCATGTTATGGGATCCTTTCCATCAAACTTCCTCATATCGATCTTTGGAACATGGTGGTTCTTCCATCCAATGTTAGAGTCTATGAAATCATGATTAACATTTATTTTGCTCTCATCATGAGTTTTCTTTACTACCCTTTCACCATTAGGAAGAATTTATTGTAGAACCTTTGTCAAATCTGTCTTCAAATCTTCCATCTTAGCTTCCACACCATCCATCTTAGCTTCCATACCATCCATCTTAACTTCCATGTCATTCATCTTAGCTTCTACGCCTTTCTTTAAACCATCCATCTTAGCTTCCACACCATACATCTTAGCTTCTGTGTCTTTCTTTAAACCATCCATCTTAGCTTCTGTTACTTTTTGTGCAAGTGAAATGTGTTGCACTTGGTCTCGTAATTTTGATATATCATGTTGCATTTCTTCCTCTTCTTCATGAGTCATGCTATAGCTTTCAGGTTGCTTACTAGGTGTTTCCATTTTCTTTCTTCGGGACATCAATTACTAATAATAATGCTTCACTATGCCCTTTGAATTCCTTAAAACTAATTTTTCAAACCAAAATTATGCAAAAAATTAAAAAAACTACACACCTTTTTTCACTTTGTATGAGCTTGATATTGAATCTGTTGTATCTCTCTAATTTTGGATCTTCAAGCTTTGAAATTTCTTCTTGCGGTAACCCTCTGAGTACTCTTTCTAACCCCACAAGTCTGATCAAGATTGGATTCTCCAATGAAGATTTATGCGAAATCTCCCATGATGACCTGATTAGAGACTAGTTCAATAGAGAGAGCTTGTACGAAGTTCCACGTGTCACTGTTTTGACCTCAGGATCTGAAACTAATACATAGAACACGACAATCCATCCTATTTCTTTAACTTCTTATGAAATTTCAGTCTGATGCTAAGAAAACAAGTTATGACGATTTTCCCCAGGTCACCTGTTTACGATATAATTCGGGATCCTACACAAACCCTAACTTCCTTGGATCATATCTCTGAAAATATAGTGAGACAAGATCTGAAATTCGGACCTGTGGTTTAGCGAGATTTCGACTCAAAGGGGTTTTCTTTTTTCGCTTCAGAAACATTGTAGAAAAAATGTTGGAATGAAAATTCCACGATGACCTGCTTGGAGCTGTGAAACCCTAAAATCCAAGCTCTGATACCAAATGTTATGAAACCAACTCACAAAACGATAGAAAAGATAGATCAATGACTTATAAATTAGCCTCTTCAAGGGGAAACCTCCTTTACATTACACAAATGAACAATTCTTGGATGATACAAATGACAAAACCTCCTTTATATATATAGGAGTCTAAGGGGTCATAATATAACCAAAGCAGACCTAACAATAATAATATAAGGGCATAAAAATAACAATATTGGGCTTCTATGGGGCACAATAATAACAATATGGGGACAATAGGGGCACAAAAATAATAATAAGGGATACAATGACAATAGTAATGGGGGAATCACTATTATTATTGGGACCTAACACCTACCACCATGGAACTAGCCAAATTCCCATTAACACTGATGATAACTAGTTGAGATAACTTCTTCAGCTTAACCATTAACCTAATTTTTGTGGCCACTCATTGGACATTTAATAAAATTATATTATTTTATTAAATTGTTTATCATCTTGAAAATAACACACATGTTTTAAGCCAGGATACCCCATACCAACTATGAAGGGTTTGAATTGGAGAACCGTAAACTACCAATTTATGATTTTTATTGGATTATCCAAAACTACACAAATTCTACAACTTTGTATGCACCCTTATTTTAACTACTTACAAGTTGGAAAAGGTTGGCCAACCACAATTTCTCTTGGACACATTCACTACCTTGACAATCACAACACCAAAATCCTTGAGACACCATCAAGCTAAATACCAGAGTAAATGATTAACAATCATTTCCATTGAAGTTAACATATGATTAGGGTTTGTAAATTCATGTTCACTGAAACATTAAATTTCAACTCTTTTCTTCTGCCTAGTAAATATCTTAGCATGATGGTGTCATATATTATTCTTATCATTCCTTCCATGATGCTTTATTACATCTAACTCTTGTGTGCAAGCTCTCGCCACAATTTTTTATGCAGATTGTGTGCCTACCTAGGCCTTGATATTGAAGAGTGATGACATTTGTGTGCCTATCTTAGCCACAATTTTTGTGTCTTGATTGTTGTACCTGCCCTAACCATAATACTATTGGAGTTTTTGAAATCTCTAATCATTTATTAGGTTTTGGCACATTTTTACTGTCAAGATGCTCCAGTCAAAACATGCCATGTTGAAATATAAAATATGGAATATACTGCTTCAAAAAGTTTATAGAAATATAAGTCTATTTTTTTTTGTTTCTTTGACCATCTCCCATCTCCCTCCATGTAGACAATAAATGATTTGGATCTATACTATTTTTTCATTGACATTTAATGTCAAAAACTATGTCAACACATAACAAATATTAAGATAAGGGAATTTCTAGACCCTGTAATGATAAAGAAATAATGTAACTCCTTGGGTGGCTTCCACTAAGGGGAAGAAATCTTAAGAATCATAGACAAGTTTTCAATCTATTGGGGAGTTTGTAGGGAATATAGTATGGTCATTCTTATTTGGGTCATTGCCAAGTAGTCAATGTCATTATATACTTTGATTGGGAAATTAGTGGCAAGGCTACTTGATTAAAATAGCTTCCCTTTCCCTTACAAGCATTTCAAAACTTGTGAGTCCTAGTAGAGGAGGGGAAAATATTATCAACCAGTCTCTTATCCACTGGGCCCTGTCACCATCATAATTATCCCTTGGTTATTCATGCTTAGTTATACTACTGGTTTGAACCACATACTCCCCTTTGGTGGATGACAATGTTTCCATATTGATGTGATCTTATTGTGTTTGGGAAAAATCCCTAGCGACCACAACATAATAATTCCTTCCAAGTAAATTGAAATACTAGGCTCAATCTGCATCCTTTTAGGGTGGATTTAGAGAAGGGACATATTTCGTAACTAAAATTTAATCTAGAAATAAAGAGAAGAAACCTTGTAATCCTTCGACGATATGAATCATAATACTCCTACAATTCAAGATGAGTTGTGACATCATTTCATAACTAAAAATTAGTCCAAAAATCAAGAGAAAGTGAGAAGATCCATGAAAGTGAAAATCAAAATGCATTGATGATATGACTCTGTTGGGCACCCAAGACTAGAATATGAAAAATAAGAATAGGTACTAAAACAAGATGAGTCAACACAATAATGGCTAGGTGATAAGATATTCAACAATAAATACCAAGCTCTATGTTGTTCTTATTAGATTCTAAATTTTACTTCTGTTGATGCTGCAAGTACCTTTGTTCCTCAATGAATAATTGGAAAACATCACAAAAAATATTACCCTACTTATAATTAGCCATAACTTATGTATTTTGTTCACTCTCCATCATGGGATGTGTCCTTGTGCCACCTATTGTTTGAGCCTTTATTTTTCCTCCAACAATGGAAGTTTGTATTTCCTCTTCTTAATCTACCTATTGTTCCATGTATTTAATAATGGAGATTTTCCTATGCTTGAGAAACCCAACACAGAGGAATACCAAAAAATCTAGTCCAACTACCCCATCAATGGAGAACCCAACTGCAATTTTTCATGCCTTTGAATTATTTCTAGTTGGTGGGATTGGGGTTGGAATCAGAGACATTGAAAAAGAAAGGAGCAACAACATCATATCATGGAGGCCCTACCAAATTCCTTCATACCTGCATTGGAATAGATTTGCTTCTAGCTTGTATAGTTTAGTAAGATTACCATGTTTTCTAGTGTAAGTCCACTTCCCATTAAAGCCCATTTGACCCCATTTTCCTAGATAGATGTAAAATGCATTGGTACATATTCCTATTCTATCCCTAAGTCTAAATTCATTGATGCCTTCTCACTAGTACACAATTCTAGAAATCACATGCTAAAGTTTATCCTTGAGTTATTTGATGAAATATGCCCCCTTTCATACCAATTTATACCTTTATTTACCTTTTGTTGGAAAAATTTTGTTTGGGTGAATTTGTGAAGTGTGATGTAATGACCCTAGTCACCCTACAAAGCATGTAGTATTGTACTAATGGTAGCAGTCATGGTACATGCATTTATATAATGTCAATGTAGTCTTAGTCACCTTGCAATGTATGGATATGGTAAATTCTTTTTTGGTGATCTTGGTATATACGTCGAAGTTGCATTCGTAGGGTTGTGGTAAGCACTTCCCTTTGTTATCCTTCTAGAATATAATAAACTTAATAAAAACCCTAACCATTGACCAAATCTCCATAATGGTCCCTCTTTAAGGTGGCCACTTATATTTATTGATTAACACACTCTCCTAACTCATAACACCATAATTATGATATGGCTTTAAATCCACAAAGCAATAATCTATCTTAACAACAAAGGGAGCTATAGGGAGTCTCAAAAACATATAAGTGACAATAATAACATAAATAAAATATTTAACATAACCCTTTGTGCACAATTACAAGGGCATACTCTAATTTAGTCCAAACTATAATCAAGACAAAAAAAAAAACAAACAAACCCTAACTCCTAGTATGGTGCATGATCATGAATGCATAAGATATTTTGGAATATGATTTAGATGGGATATGGAACCAAAATCCCAACTCCAAGATGAATCTAATCACATATGATTGCCAGTAGGGGAAAAGGAATGGTAGAGAACAAGTACACAACTAAGAATCCCACAAGCACTCATAAATATTTTGAAGGATAAAAACACATGGTAGGGAAAAATCTTAACACCTGGAATATTATAGAACTAACCCGAAGGAAAGGAGAGGAAGGAGGGGAAGCTAGAAGGGGGGTTATGGGAAGATAGCGAAGGGGTGAAGTCGAGAAGAAAATGGAAGAGAAAAGAAAACTTAGACTCGAAGGTCTATTGGCTGAATCACGCTAACCTAAAAATTCATGGGAGATACACCAAAAGGAAAGTAGGTCAAGGTTGTGGCAGCAAATTTGAGTTTCTAGCATACCACTAAATTGTATTCTTAACAGAGGTTGCATGATACTCTTTGCACCCAATTAAAATATGAATTCTAGGGTTTATTCCCATGATGCAAATGATTTGTTGGAAAATCAAACAAGAATTGTGATCCTTACCTTCTATTAGCTCACTAACGGCCATGTAAACTAGGTGGTGGGAGTTTTCTTTACAACATTTTTAAGTAGTGTGGAATTTTAATAAGGCTATTGACCTGATTACCACACCCTTCAGAGGGCAAGGACTTGATAACCCTTTCCTTTTATAGAAATTCTTGGAATATTCCTCAAATAATTATTGGACATTGGACCTTACCTTCCAAAGGATAGGTAGCATGTAGAAATATTTGTGGCTAAGCCACTTCCAACAGGTGGAGTATGAGGATACCTGAATATATCCTTTATGTTTCATAATGCGGTGTAACAAATGTGGAACCCTTTTCTTCCATTAAAATTAGTGAGTGTTTAACTCTCTAGGGTTCTTGAATTGGCTAAGGGTGGAGGTTTGTACCTCTAGACTCCCTCATCGAATAATGGGTGGAGGCCTCAGGATGCCCTAGACTCACTGTCATAAACTCTGGATTCCCAGCCGAGTGGAGTTTTTATAGAAAAAACCTCAGGGTGGAGGAAAATCTTTGGAATAATTGAAGCAAGTGAAGGTGGATATTTCGATTTCTGGAATCCCTCACTGGTTGATGGGTGGAGAAGTATTTTCTCTCGAATCCCTCAATGGATGATGGGTGGAGAATTATTTTCTGTAGAATCCCTCACCGGTTGATGGGTGGAGAAGTATTTTCTTTGGAATCCACTTAGGAACCATATTCCCCTTAGGAACCATGATCCCCTTAGGAACCATCTTCAGTGCATCGATTTAGATAACTTGGAAGACATAGTCCAACCTTAACACAACATACATTGCTAAGAATGAAACTGAGAGCTATCCCTTCATAATGTATCTTTTGTCTCTCTATATCCCATATCATTAGTTGACATTCTACAATTTACAACAGAGTACTTATAAGATTTAGAACTAAAACTCTTGAGATCAAAATCTCTGCATATAAAAGTAAAATTTAGTCGACTAGGAATGGAGGAAAAAACTAGTTGATAAAACATTTATAAGGCCTACTAGGATATTCTCCTAAGAGAAGTGAAATAAAAATCCTAATCAGAGACTTCTTCAAGGACTAATATTTTTCCCATGGTAGCTAAATTTGAGGTAAAACATATCATAGGAGCATGACATTTTTATGCTAAAATAAATGTTACACATGGTATATTGCAGACGTGATTTTTTTTTTTCATGACATAAGCACCAATCTCCAAATAAATTGAAATTGCATTTATTTAAAAAATCTAAGCTTCCAAATCAATCCATCAAAATCAATTACCAACCTGTGCTTAAAGAGGCTATATGTTATTCTTTCATCACAAAACCTGCAGTAACCACTAAAAAAATCTAAATCTTTACAATTATGTTATGAAACAACCCTTTCCACAAATAGCCTTCATCAAGCATGAGAAATGAATGGATAACATTTGTTGTAGGTTCATTTATATTGTTAATAATATGGTGTAAGACCTAACAAAGGCACTATCCTCATTCAAAGTTTGTGTTTCTTGAAAATGTTGTATTGTTGAAACTACTCTTCCCCATTTCTATATAGGATTTGCAAATTGTTGTTCCTCGCTCAACACTTACCCTCAGACCATCATTTACGTATGTGATTATTCTTGAACCAACAACCTTTACATCGACCTCCAAAAACTATATGCATGTTTAATAAGATATGGGGAAAGTATTGTCCTAAAAAATTTAAATTTAGCAAAGTTAGCACTAAATGCAATTTGGGCATTTTTCACTAGAGTGATTTTCTCTCATTTTTCTCTCCATTTGACCCTGGAATATCTTGACGTGTTTCTCCTTTTTAATTTTCATGCTCTACAAATTTTCAACATTTCTACTGGTGGATTGAAGAAAATGGAGTATAGGGCATCATATATCAATGCCCCACTGACTGAATATGGGGATGAACTTCATAATCTCTTATTTTTTAAGAAGATTGCAACCTCCATTGGCTATACATGTGTTGTGTTTTGATATCCATCATGCATGGATTCATATGTATAGATCCACCATGGTTATAAACAATTTCAGGTCTATAAGACTATAGTTTTTACCATGCCTTTTGTGCCCATATATTTTAACTTCTAGTTGTTTAGAGGGTCCTTTAATTGATTATTTCTATTCATTTTACGTGTAGAAGTGCAGGGGTGTTAATTTTTGTGTTTGATTCCAAAATTCATCAGCGCTAAACATGTCACATCAATTGAATGGTTTGAAGGAATTTTAGAGGGATTATAAAACTTGTTTTCAAGCTATGAATAACTATAGATGAAATTGTCAGTAATTGAATTTAAGGAAAACTTTATGAGTTTGACCAAACACATGACACAACTTATACAACCTGCATGTTGAAATGATTATTTTGGCTTTGGAAACCATATCAATTTCTCCACTATTATATTCTGCAAGGATACTTAGAGGATAATTTGAGTATACCAAATTCTCCATTGCACCTAAATTTGATTGGATTGCTGATGATTTTACCTTTATTTGTTCCATCATGAATAATGGATTTCTAATGTACATGGGAAGTCTATATAGCTGGAAATTGACCTAATGGTGGTTGTGTACAATTTCAAGGACATGGATAGTTATTTAATGGAGCGAGGCCAGGCAATGTTGAGCAACATTTGATCTAGTTGATGGAATTTGTGAACACCACTACCTATAATTAAGATAATTTTCCTATATTTTTCAATACCATGTAGAAAATGTCATAAAAGTTTAAAGAAAATGTTTTTCTCTTTCTAACACCATTTTTGAAATAAGAAATTGTTAAACAAGTCTCACGAGTCACATTTCGATAGTGCTTTCATCATATAACTTGAAAAAATTTACCCTTACTAATATGAATCAACTTCTTAACAAACACCCTACAAAGTAGCTCATTTGTTGTCAGAACAGACATGTTTGGATGTATAAGTTATAAGATGAAAAAACAAATTGATGACAACAAATTGGAAGTATCACTTTTGTGGTCTTCCAAAAGTGATTAAATCTAGTATCCCTTCCTATGATTCTATAACAAACTAGTGTCCTCAAACATAAAATGTTGATTACGATACAATCTTTATCAACAAAGAGATTATTATTTTTTCTTCGATAGCCATTAGGACCAGGAAAGAAAATACATAGGATAAATAAATTTTCAAGTACTTTATCCTAAAATCCAGATAATAGTCGTGAAAAAATATTTTATGATAGCTGAGCACTGCTGCCTCCTACTGCGACCTGCTCTGCGCAACCTGAGACTAGGCTCTGCCCTCTCGGCCGTTTCCACCTTTGACCCTGGTCCTCCTGAACTCTGGGTCTCTCGGATCTGCTAGGATCCTTCTTTTTTCTCCTGTTCTTCTTCAAGATCTCGTTGAGCCCCTTGATCTCTTGCCAGAACTGCTTGGATCTGCGCCCTTGAAGATTCTTCCTGCAGGGTCTGATCGGATCCTCTTCGTCTTTATCCCGGTCTTGAGATGCCTCGCTTCCTATATTTGCTTGGTGCAAATCAGTTTTTCCGATTTGATCTTCTTTGCCATGGAGGCCCAAGGCTCGCCCATTGGTCCCTCGCAAGCTCCATCCACGGAAGCTGAAGCAGCCTTCTCCTCTCTACTTGCTTCGCTGCCCAAAAAGAAGAAGTCTGAAGTCGCTAAGTTTGTCAAAAGGCTCGACGATGTTCTGGAGGTAAACCTCCCTCCTGAGGGCCCGATCCAAGTCGCTTTGTCCCTGGAAGATCGTGCCCTGGTGGGTCAATTCACGGGCCTTTGGCCCTCGCCAAAATCGACGGAAAACTGGGTCGTTAAGAACTGGGTTCCGCTGATCAAAAACAAAGTCACCTCTTATTTTCTGGGTAGAGGCTTCTTCCTGTTCGAGTTCAACACAAAGGAGGACAAAGACCTGATCTTCAGGAATGGGCCCTATTTCATGGGACCTCAGGGCCTCTACCTCAACAAATGGACCCCTGACTTCGATTCGGCTGTGGATGTCCCAACGGCAGTCCCTGTCTAGGTTCGGCTCCCTAATCTTCCAATGCATTGTTGGAACTGGGAGTCCTCAAGCACATAGGAAATACTTTCCGAAGATTCATTGATAGAGCAAACAACAACGATCAGTACGATTACACCTGAATCTGTGTCGAGGTGGACTTAGAGGTGGGGCTTCCGAATGCCATCAAATTAAAGGTTGGTAGTTGGACGCATGTGAAAGTACTGGACTATGAGCAGCTCCCTTTCAAACGTCGTAAATGTCACATCTATGGTCATTTTGCAAGAGGGTGCCCGAACAAAGGGGAAGTAGAGAAAGGAAGGGAGGAGGGCTGGAACCAGGTCAAGAGGCCAAAGACATCTCATAAGAAATCTAGGGTTCATGGCCCCTAGCCTGCCTCCACCCAGAATGTTCCCCCACCAAAAAGCCAAGAAAATAGGTATGAGGTCTTAAGCTCTGCTGAAGAGACTCCTCAGGAAGAAGATAGGCAAGATAAACCATTAGAAAAAATGACTTCAGCAGAAGCAAGACCTGAAGAAAGCGCCATGGCAAGAAACAAGGATAAGCAAACAGAAGCCTCCGAGGAGGAACATGACTCGAAGGAGTCTGAGGAGGATGGAGAAATAAGAGATACGCAGACATCGGTCAGAAGATCTACAAGGGGTTGCAAATCTGCTAGAGAAAAGAGAGATCAGGAAACTTACAAAGACAAGCTTCAGGGTAGTCAGCCCACTCTGGAGAAACTCCTTGGCAAAAATCCGAAGATGATCAAAAACCAAGCGCAGGGCTCCAAGGGAGCCCATCATCATAAAAATAAATGATGAAGATTGTCTCCTGGAACTGCAGAGGAATGGGGAGCAAAGTGAAAGAAGAAGCAACGAGAAGCCTTATAAGAAGAGAAGCCCCAGACATTCTTCTGATTCAGGAGACCAAAATGGAGGACAAGGAGTTTCTCCAAATCAGTAAAAAAATTTGGAAAGGAAGCAGCGGACATGCAGTTTCAGCACGGGGAGCCTCTGGGGGTCTGGGCTCCCTCTGGAACCCTCTCAAGTATAGGCTGGTCACCGAGTTGCACAACACCCACTGGCTATTTTTGAAGCTCCAACCTTTGGACTCGAGGGAGGCAGTCAGTCTTTTCCATGTCTATGTTCCAACAAATATAGGGGAGAAAAGGGAGTGCTGGGACTCCATCAAACATCTATCGCAGTCAGAAAATTTGGAAAACATCATTGTTGCAGGGGATCTAAACCTTACCTTGTGCATGGAGGAAAAGAGAGGAGGCAAAATCATAAGGGACCCTGCAAGGGAATGGGTGGAAGACCTCATGCAGGACTAGGATCTACATGACATCCCCCCAGAAAATGGTAAGTACACCTGGTCTAACAAAATAATAGGTCTTGGTCACATTGTTGCTAGACTTGATAGATGTTTGGTGCAGAGTTCCTTCCTTTTGTTGGGCTTAGAATTCAGATTGCATATCCTCCCATGCAGTGTTTCAGATCATAAGCCCATTTTTCTTGAGATGTTGGGCCACAAAGATCTTGGCCCCATCCCCTTCAGATTCAACCCTCTTTGGGTCAAGGAACCAAAGTTTCTGAATTTGGTTCAAGACTGCTGGAATACACCAGTGAAAGGTTCTTCTTTCTTCATTTGGGAAGAAAAACTTAGAAGACTGAAAGCGGTTCTTAAAACTTGGGCCAAATCTCTTCCCTCCCCTGCAAAAGAGAGAAAGCAGGCCCAAGACAATCTCGCCCAGCACCATGCCCAAAGTGAAGATGTAGAAATCACTAAAGAAGTATTAGATAAGGAAGCTGAGCTCCAGCAAATCTTCCATAAAGCTTGCCTTTCGGAGGAAGAGCATTGGAGACAGAAGTCTAGGAGTTTATGGCTTAAAGCAGGAGACAGAAATTCTGCCTTCTTCCACAAACAAGCTCAAGCCAGAAAGAGCTTCAATTCTATCGCAGAAATCAAAGATGGCAACTCGACACACAAAGACTTTGATAGCATAAAGAGAGCAGCTTTCAATCACTTTCAAAACCTGTATAGAGAAGAGGGCGTGACGGACCCAAACTCTAAATTTTTGGAGGCGGTTCCCCCTAGGATCTCACCTTCAATGAATCAACAGCTTGAAGTGAAGATCTCTATACAAGAAATAAAAGATGCTCTCTCCGACATGGAGCCTGACAAAGCCCCAGGCCCGGATGGCTTCACTGCAAGATTTCTTCAAACCTGCTGGTAGATTGTGGAGAAAGACCTCTACAAAATGATTTTGAAATCTCAAAATTGCCAGAAAATTGGGGGCAGCACCAATTCAGCTTTTCTTGCCCTCATTCCCAAGGAAAAGGGTGCTAAAGAATTTAATCGGTTCCGCCCCATCTCTCTTTGTAATATTGGATACAAATTAATCACAAAGGTTATTGCCAACAGACTAAAAGGTATTCTTCCAGCCATCATCCTGGAGAACCAAGGTGGATTTGTTCAGGGGAGACAGCTTGCTGACAACTTCATCCTCGTGCAAGAGGCGATTCACTTGAGCCAGCTTCGCAAAGAGAAAGGTATGGTAATTAAATTAGATTTGGCTAATGCTTTTGATCGGGTCAGACTTAGCTTTCTTTGGGAAGTCTTGAAAAAATTTGGCTTTGGAATGGGCTTTTTAAAATGGATCTGTGCTTGTATTGCTGATCCTTGGATCGCCCCCCTGGTGAATGGGAGAGCAGCTGGTTTTTTTAAAGCTTCAAGAGGGCTTAGGCAGGGTTGCCCCCTCTCTCCGCTCCTCTTCGTCCTTCATGTTTCTGTCCTGAGTTTCTACCTGGATCAGAAACTGGTTGACCAAGAGATCTTGGGGCTCAATATAGCCAGAGGGGTTAAAAATGTTAACCACACCCTGTTTGCGGATGATACCCTCTTGTTAGGGGCTGCCTCTGCCAGATCTGCTTTAAGATTCAAGGAGGTCTTGGACGACTACAGTGAAGCTACAGGTAGCAGTTTAAACAATGGTAAGTGCAAAGCTTTTTGCTGGAATATCTCGACTTCCACCCTTTCTGCCATTTCAAGAATTCTGGGCTTTACTGCCTCCCTCAACTGGTCCTCCTTTACTTATTTGGGCCTCCCCATCTTCTGCAAATTGGCATACAACAGAGATTGGATTCCTCCGTTGGACAAATCTAAGGCCAAAGTCCAAGCTTAGGGATTCTCATGGTTAAACCTTGCTGGCAAAACTATCATCATCAAATCCGTTCTCAGTAGCCTCCCCATTTTTCAATTCTCTGTAATTCTAGCCCCTTCAGGCATCATAAAAAAAATGGAAGCCTTCATTCGCAAGTTCTTCTGGAAAGGGGGCAATCACAATGACAGGAAAATCCCTTTGGTAAGTTGGGAGAAAATCTGCAAGCCCCAGAGCGAAGGAGGCCTTAACTTCAAAGATCTCAGCCTCCAAAACATAGCCATGGGAGCCAAGATCTTCTGGAGAATCATTGGACCACATCCAGGTTGGGCACAAAGAGCTCTATGGAGGAAATATTTCATGGGAAAGAGGAAGAGATGTCTGGACGCCCTACTACCCACCACAGGCTCGCAGCTGATCAAACTCTGTCACAAAGCAGCCCCTTTAATCAGAGACAGAGCATATTGGATTCCAGGAAACGGCAAAGAAATTAAGATATGGGATGACAGCATTATGATGCACCCTCCTTTATCATCCCATTTCTCTCTACATGCACTGCGTTTGTGGTTGGACAACGCAGGTTGCATTACTCTTTGGGACATTTCACAATGGGAAGGCAGAAATTGGTTGCGTTGGAGACTCCCTCCCATCCCTCCTGAGCTGTCTCAAGCATGTGATCTTCTCCTTTCTTTGTTAAACGGTATGGCGCCTCTGCGCATAGGTAAGAAGGATGCCCGTGGTTGGGGAGCCGCCCCAGGGCTTTACACGGTTGCGCAGGGATATAAATGCCTTCATGATCGTCCTAACGTCCCTCCTAATCCTGCTGTTTGGAACGGGATCTGGAATTTCAAATCCATGCCTAAGGTCGATTCATTTTGTTGGCTGTTATGCCACAGAGGGATTTTAACAGCAGATAGATTGAAGAAGAAAGGATTTCATGGTCCCTCTCGATGCCACTTATGCTGTGACAGTGAGGAGAACGCCCAGCATATCATACTGGACTGCAAATTTTCAAGAGAAATCTGGCATGGCCTTTTGAGCTACTGGAAATCTGAATTCATTTTACCCATGTCTATATCAGATCTTTTTGCAAACTAGCGGAATTACTACCCAGAAACACTCCCAAAAAATGAAAGTTTCATAGTTGCATGGCTCTCCTTTCCGAAATTTTCTTGCCGGCAAATCTGGCTCGAGCGTAATAGAAGAGTTTTTAGAGATGAAAGTCTAAATTCACAGTTCATCATCACCAAAACAAAATTCCTTTGGAAAGAAAGTCTGGGGGAACATTTGCCGGATTTGAATCTGAGCCAGCAAGACTTAGAATGGGGTGCCTCGATGGACCTCCATTTCTCTGGCGAAACAAGGCATCACAAGGTCATAAAAGAGTGGCAATTCAGAGGGAAGGAGAATGATCTATCGGATTTGCTCCTCAGGCAATCCAGATTCTCTTTGTTCTTCGATGGAGTAGCGAAAGGCAATCCTGGATTGGCTGGGGTAGGAGGAATTATAAAAAATAAAGAGGGCATAACTGTGGCAAAGTTCGCTTGGGGATTAGGGCAGTCTACCAGCATGCAAGCTGAAGCCTTGGCACTTCTGCAAGGTCTTAAGCAAGCAAAGGCTATTGGTCTCTCAGATGTCAGTATTATAGGAGATTCTCAATCCATTATCAAAGTCTTAGTGGAGGATTCCTCTCCTGCAGACATTAGACTGGCAAGAGTGATTTCAAGAATCAGAACCTTGGTGAAATCTTTCCGGACTACAACCTTCCTCCACGTTTTGAGGGACAATAATAAAGCTGCTGATTTGGAAGCCAACAGGGCAGTTCCACTTCCCGCTGGCTATCTCTTGGCAGACGGAATTGAGAACTGGGACTCCATTCCATAAAGATTGTCATGTTTTTCTGCATTTTACTGAATCAGTTTGTTTGTCTATTTAAGATAGGGAAAATAACGGAGATAGACTCGATAGTCTCGAGTAAATCTTGCGGTTTCCCAAGTTTTGGGGCCTTTGATCAGTTAGTGGAAGAAAGTTTAAGGGCTATGCCCGATCAAATGTAACCGGTGAAAGGCATTTTGGCCAAATTCTAATATAATCCCATACCCGTTCTTGTAAAAAAAAAAAAAAAAAACCAAATAATAGTCTTTTTCAACTCACGGGTTTTAGAAAGTGACTCAGTTTCAAAACTTTCTCTATTAAAAAAATCAAGGAGGTTCCCTTATCGGCTAGCATTCCGTGTGAAAAGAAACAAAAAGTTTTAGATCTTGTACTTAAAGGAACATATTTCTACAAAAACACGATTTTTCGTAGAAAGATGTTAGCACTAAATGAAATTTGGGCATTTTCCACCAGAGTGATTTTCCCTCATTTTATTCCGAGTTCTCATTTGAGTTAAGTGGAAATAAAGAAACGAGTGTTGTATGCAGGTGGGAATGCCCTCCTAGTAAGTTACCTTGGACCTATTATATAATTGAAACATGTTATCTGTTGGAGGTAAGAGCGAAGGTATACCCAGATGGCTGGAAGGAATATGTTGAGACCTGATTAGAGATTTGGTTGTGTTTCCTAAGGGAATGAAATGCCCCTGGGAGGTGTTTGAAGCAGTTGATAAGCATTATAGGTTTGACTAGTTGCCTATTGTGTTTCATATCAGTCTTTTAGTTATTGTGGATTGTTCTTGATGTATATATCTACCTGCATTTTACATTAAAGTCATGAAAGTAGTGTTTCTCTACTCTTAAAAGAAAAATGAGCAAGTTTATTTCTTCATATGTCTTTTATAATGGGTAGTTTAATTTAAAAACATATATCAAACTTTGATCTCTACATCTCATATGTTGTTTGTAACTTGTCACTGATTAACGTGATGAATGTTTACACTACCCATCCGAGGCTTTGTGTGTATACATGTACACAAACATAAGGAAAATGGATGTACATTTCTATTCGTATTTTGCACAAGTGAGCACTGCTTAATTTAAAAACATAGATCTTCCTTTGATCCCTGCACCGCATATGTTGTTTGTAACTTGTAACCGATTAATGTGTTGTATGTTTGCACTGCCCATCCTGGGATTTGTGTGTATACATGTACACAAACAAAAGGGAAATGGATGTACATTTCTGTTTGTATTTTGCACAGGTGAGCACTTGAACACATTTTCACTACTTGAATAGAAGCTACACTTGAAATTTTTTTATTCAATGGCTGGAAAACTAAAGTGGGTCTCCCACTACTTTCCTCTATGTATATTCATATTTCGAGTAAATTTAAAATGTGGTTGCACCCTTGCGTTTTTAGGCTTTTTCCCTTAGTTTTTGCTAGTGGTTCGAATATAACATAATGGTCGTAAATATATAAGAATTGAATATATATTCAGTTACTATTATCTAGAGACTCGGGCTGTTATCTCACCTTTTATACCCAGGTTCTTTTAAGATCATCTACAACAACTAGAAAAAATTGTATTGTATGATATTTTATGTCAAATTAAGAATTCAAAATTAGTAACTATCATTCAAACTTCTCATCTTGAGTAGTATTCAAGTGTTTACACTCTCATTGCACCATTAGTAATAGGAATTCTGCAGAAACAACTTTGCCTAGTGAGTTTGTCTTCTAAACAAATTAATAATAGTTTAGATTTAAAAACATGAGTAGCAATAGTGTAAATAAAGATTTTACATTATCATTTCACCATTAGCAATAGGAAGTTTACAAAAATATATTATTGTTAATTTTATGCTCTAACCAAAAGGTAATCATATTAAGAAATGTTTTAGAACTTTAATATTGAGTTTGTGTATAAATACATTAGGTAGAAACAACTAAATTACAATTTAAATACAAACATTTTTTTATTTTTTATTGTGAATATTTACTCCACATCCAGTTCCCACATATTTTTGTTAGAATAATATAAATACATTTAGTTAAGAATGATGAAATAGGTTGGAAACACAAGGCTTCACCTGTCATGGTGATGTTTGACAACTCTTGGGTGTTTTCGTTAGAATAATCTAAATACCATTTAGTTAAGAATGATGAAATGGGTTGCGAGCACAAGTCTTCACCCATTGTATGATGGTTGGTAGGTCTTGGGTGTTCTTCATAGATGAATGTGCTATCTAAAAATGTATCATGTAGCACATAACCAAAATGTTCTGATAATGTAAAACTGTTGAAATTTTCATAGAACACATATATTCATGAGCTAACCACACTAATGCAATACATAAATGATTTCAAAAGTGGGTAACTAATTTAATTGATGACCTAATGACCTTCTAAGTTTGTTGTATCCTCTTCTGAATGAATATTGGCTCCATTTGAGAACTGATTTTTCTTAAGGAAATATACCACATTCCACAAGAAATTTAGTTGATGTTTACACCCTCTAAACAACTAGATACTTTCCTAGGAATCCCACAACTAAAATTGTCCCCATGCCCCTTAAGACCACATGGTGACTACCATCACCCCATGTGTACAACTTACCAATCTTGGTAACTGCACATGTGGTATTTACCACGTGCAAAAAATATAATAATAGGATTTCCTATAACATCGATTAATTGTGGTTGAGAAACAAATGCACCCATAACATGACCAAGTCAGCCATTCAGTGCCATAACTATCATTTTGTGAGAAATAACTGTCAAATATTGATAATAAATTTCCAACTTTGAGTTTGACAACTAACATAGTGACCACATGCCCATCACATTGAACTCCATTTTTTCTCTCTTAACCCATAAAAGAGAAATTTGGGTGTATCCTCTAACCCAAAGTAATAAGGAAAAGTAATTTTAGTTGGGAATGAGGCTAGCTAACTAATACCATAGATTTTACATGACCATGAAAGACAATTTTCATAGGTTTTGGTGTTTTAGAGTCTTGGTAGCTGGAACTGTATAGTTATTCTCAACCCATCAATTTAATGGGATGGAATTGGAATGGAATGCCTCAATCTACTCTGTTTATCTAATGAAAATAATGCAATAGCTGTTGTAGGGAAAAGTATCCGACTCGGATGACCCTATCCCACTCTAAGGGTGATAGTACCTCAGCAACAACTGTAAAGAAAACTACTTAAGGTTTACTTCTTTATGAAAGCAAGAGAGAATGAAGAAATGCACTAACCGTTGCCTTGCGCTTAATGTCGAATCCAAACTCTTCTCTTTGCTGCTTGATCCCAGCTCCTTGCTCTTTTGCTGGCCCAGCTACAATGAGATCCTGCAAAATAACAAAGAAGGAAACTACAAGAAGCATGCAATCATAATTGATTCAAGGATTAGCATAAATCAAATATACAATTATCACAATACATCATTGAAACAAATGCATATAGAAGAACCTCAATAGCTTTTATTAATGGAAGAAGTAAAGTTCTGAGAGTGTTACAACCATTGAAGGCCCCAATCCAGCAACACCTCCCAGCAGAAAGAATTTCTCCTCTTCACCTCCTTCAGGCAATCACCCAATAGTTCTATAGTGAAACCAACAGCATATCATTACTTTGCACAAAATTCCAGCCTCCTGAGCTCATAGGAGAGAGCTCAATATATAGATGAATTGAGAAAGGATGAGTCAGCTTGCAACTGATGTGTAGCTGCCTTGTGTCCTTTCTCTCTTCAGTTGATCTTCAGTTCTTGAGTCCACTTGGAGAACCTTGCTTCCACTTGGAGAAACAGAGCCTCTGACTCATCACAAGGCGAAATCCCTGATCCAAGTGTCATTTTTGGAAGATTCCAGAGCAATGACTCAGTGTGCCACTTGTCCCATCTCGCTCAGCGCAGGTGGCCTTTGTTCTACCTGCTTTGCAACGCAGGTACACCATGGAGGAGTTGAGTTTCAGCGCAGAAGCCTAGTGGAGCACCTGCTTTGATTTCAGGATTGCTTGTTTTTGAGTGTTTTCAGGTGGAGAACTGATCTGAGAGCTGTTGGTTTGCTGACCTTGTTCCTCTAGGGGTAGGAACATCATGTTTAGGGACTTTGGATCCCTTGGATTATTGACAATTCATGCCTGATGCTGCAAGGCACAAAATTGTCTATAACAGATGCCCCCTAAAGTATGAGGTCGTTTATCGGGTGAAATGCTTTATTAGGAGCATCCGAAGTTCATTCAATCTGCTGAGAAGTGTCCTGTAATAAGATACAATACAATACATTATTTTTCATACTTTTTCATGATCTAGCTGAGGCGGGCATTCCCATGCTCAGCTTTATAAATTCATTTTGGTACATAGAACAGACGATCGTCTGATGGTAGACTGATAATTCTCTGTTGAAATTATCATCCTTTGAGAAGGATGATCATCTGCTGCAATGATGTACACATCAAATGTCTTTATATCCTGAATATATATCGCAGCCCGGATGGATGAAACTAGATCCGAGGTCTTCAATCTCTTCCGATCTTCACTCGATGTACAAGTCGATCCATGTGAGAATTTCTTGAAGTCGAACATGGAAAGACATCGCTTGATTACCGGTCAATGATGCAAACCGTTAACAAGCGCGAGAGGAATCACCGATAAGGATGATGACCCTCAAGGTACGGCAGTACAATTCACATGGTGGGAATAAAGGACTTGGCGTCGACCACCATGCAAAATCTTCTGGTCGAAGGTCATTGATGTATACCTGTCGCCGGAAGTGAGAAACTTGCCATTGAGGCATGCAAGCTTCAAAGTACTAAAGGGGTTGTTCCTAGATCAACTCCTTGGATAATGAGCTGATGTCGACAAGGAGCGATCCGTCAAAGGAGGGCCTTAATGAATCCCACATCAGTGACACGGAACGGAGCTAGTGATTGTGATGAGGTGAAAAACAAACTGTGATGTATGATTCAGGGTGGCGGTCACGAAATGGATGAAGGACAATGTATGGCAGTGGATGGGACACGGTTGACTCTTTGCAGAACAACATCTCTTGAACATATAACGACACTGATGTGATGGATTGGTAGCATTACCCCAAATGTGGATGGTGTGGCGAGGACCATGGTGATGAGACCGGTGAATGAAACAACCCAACCCGATGTGATACGGAGGACAAAGTGTCATGTTCAAGAGCGACTTGCTACCATTAAAGCTGTGAGGTTCTCCCAATTTTTCCCCAGTCATTGCTGACCAGTACCTCTTTATTTTTATCAAGCTTGAGGAGGATAACATATGCTTGTTCTATAACTTGCCCTTCGGGCAAGCCCATCGCTATGTTTTAACGAGCCTAGCGATAGGGAAACTCGTTCTCGTCTAAAGACAAGTTTGTCGCTATTTAATGAATTTAACGAGTCTAACGACAAGGATAACTCGGTCCTTTTCATTTTTAGAGAGTCTGAAAAGGTACATAAAGTCAACTCCAGAATTCCTTTTTCGTCATCTAATCCCTTAAGTCCGAAAAAGTATAAAACAATACAGAAGGGATGAATTTTTGATTGCTTTAACGAGCCGAAAAAAAACAAGCGCTCGATCTTTTTGTGCAATAATCCCTCAGGTCCAAAAAGATTAAAATCTAGAGGAGGGATAGCTCTTCCGGTCGTTTAACGAGCTGGAAGGCCAAAACTCGACAAACTTTTCATATTTTACGAGTCAGGAGAAAAGAGCTCAAAGAAGACTCGTCTTTTGAGGAACGAGTGATAAACAGGGATAGCAGCAGATTCCAGGTACAGGTTGGAATATTCCAATCACGGCAGTGTCACAAGGATGGCTAAGTGAAATCACTCTTCGCAGCTGTTCCTCAAAATGGGTAAACAAACATATGGAGATGAACGATTGGCCAAATGAACGGATGGAGGTGAGACTGCAAGAACACAACCAAGGGCTTTAATATGGCTGTCAAAGGTTACAGTTACCAAGGTTATTTACCGGTTCTTTTTTTCTGGGTGAGCTTGAACTCTAGGGGAAGATTGCTCACATCTTATGTTTATTTTTTAACGAGCATGAACTATGTGCTAAAACTGCTCGGATCTTGCGTTTATTTTTTAACGAGCATGAACTGTGTGCTAAAACTGCTCGATGATGGATTCATTTTTTAACGAGCTTGAATGCGACCAAACCCTGCTCAATGATGGATGCCCCCAGCATAATAATGCAGACGGGGCGTATGCCCCCTAAACTTTTAAGGGGACATTTCATTTTTTAATGAGGTTGACGTCGTAAAGAACTATCCTCTTGACTCCTTATTTCATTTTTTAACGAGGTTGACATGATATAAGAACTATCCTCGTAAATTTTAGATCCATTAAAAATAGAAGGCTTCGTATTCCATTGCACCCATCTCCGCAAGATTACTTGGCGGTGGCGGGGCAAAAGTGCCCATTAAAGAAGGGCCTTTTTGGAAAATTACTCCGATATATTGGAGAGGATGATCGCCTCCATGGATCGTTGGAACGCTTCTTGTATTGGATGGCGGCACAACTTCTGTCGAAGTTGTGGTCGAACTGCCTGATCGACCTTTTCTCTCGCCATTCAACAATTGTGAATTCCCATAGCTTTTGTTTAATGTTGAAATTAAAGCATCATCTTGGCGCTTAAAACTCGACAACATCATAACTTGTGATGGGGAAGCATTTCCACTATCAACCAGATTCTGACTTGGATCGGGAAATGGATCAGTCAACACAGCTGGAGTATGCGAATTCTTCACGAATCTTTTAAACTCAGCTTTGTACGGGCAATCTGCCATCCAGTGATCCTCGTCACATATGTGACACCCCCCAGGTGGTTTCTCCTCTCTATGAGGAGTTTTTCGAGGAGATGACTTTCTTCGATCTTTCTTCCCCTTGTCTTGCTTCTTCTTGCTTCCTGGTTGATTGGTTTCTTTGCCCTTATCTGTCGATACGGCATTTACTTCCGAAGCAAGAATTTCTTCATGCGCATTTTGATTCGAATCCTTACGGGCCTTCTTTTGATTGGTCCTTTTCGGATTCGTGTTTGCCGTGCCAATCACGCCATCGCCGGCATGAGAGTCACTATTTGATTTAGGAGGAGGAGGGATTGAAAACTCTGGTCTAGGGGCGTCTGGTATTTTGTCATAGAGCGTGCCGGACTGAGTATATACTAAGTCCAAATATTGTGCACGAGCAATAACCTGCTCTTCTGTTACGACTCCCCCCTTTGCCACATCTTCCGTTATGGCCGGAAGTAACGACTTTATAAACCACTCAGCTAAAAGCTGATCAGGAACGTATGTTTTAACCATTCTTCGTCGACGTCGCCACTCATGTATATGATCTGATATATGAGTTGCGGTTGTCTGTTTGAAGTTAGTCAATATCTCTGTTCCCGTTTCATACCTTATCGGTAATTGAAAGTGGGTTAAAAATGTCGTGGCAAGGGAGCTAAAATTGTCGAACGAAGCTCTTGGCAATTCTATATACCATTTCGCCGCTGGACCTGTCAATGTCCTCTGAAAGAGGCGAAGCCTTATCGAATCATCATTTAAAGTGTTCGACGAACACCATAGATGAAATGTCATCACATGATTCGACGGGTCTTCACCTGGATTTCCATTAAATTTAGGAATGTCGGATGGGAGTTTGTGCGGGATCACTGGCCACCATGGGGCGTAAGCAATTGGATCATTGGTTAACCGATGTAAATCAGGCAACTCTAAAGTCGCCACGAATGGTAACTGTTGATTCAAGTTAGGGGAAGCGTATCCAGGGTACGATGGAATCGCCTGAACAGTTGGTCTTTGCATACCAGCATAATGGAGTTGATGTTGGTATGACTGATACGGTTGATGGACTTGACCACCATAAAGTGGTTGATTTTGACCATTTTGGATATATGGTTGTCCAGTATTCGCAAAGATTTGCTGTTCAGAACCTTGGTACACTTGTTGGAATTGTGGCTGTTGGTATTGCACTATCCACGGTTGCGATACCATGGGTTGTTGTGCTATACTAACCATTGGACCAAGATGTGGGGTGATTGTACCCGATTGTACTTGTGTCGCCCCACCAGTAGGCGATTGTGGTTGGGTCGCAGGGTCAAGGGGCTGTTGCATGAGAACCTGAGAAATCTGAGGTTGACATACAACAGGCATCGTTTGAACTTGCGACACGGTTACAATAGCCGGTGTAGTTGGGATGTTCGTCACAGGTACACACTGTTGCATAGAATATACAACTCTTGGTGGCTGGGATAGCATAGGTACCCAACTACTCGTTGCAATTCCACCATAACTTAAATAAGGTTGAGAACTCCCGTATGGGTACCCTCCCGGAGGGGGTAATGAAAGGGCGTACTGCCCCCCATACGGTGGTAATCCAGAACTCAAGGCAATTGATTGTCCTGGAGGACTGGATGGCCTAAATTGATTCCCAAAAGGGTCAATTTGTTGAGTCTCACCATAAGAGTTACCAGACATTACTCCGGAACAAACAGGAACAGACCATACTGCCGAGATAGTCCCTTGGTGGACTCCTTCTAGCAACTGAGAGCTAGTTGGGACAGATGGTATGCCGGTGAACATTGTTGGATTTGCAGCAGGTAATTCTGCCGTCGCCGTGTCATTTGACACAGTCCTAGATGTCGACGGTTGTTCAGACATTTTGAGTCTATCCAATTGATTGCCTAGTGATTCTACAGGAACTTCCACTGGTGATGGACAAACTTCTGTTGTAGCAGGAAATAGAGTGACCCCTACTCCAAAATGAGTTGGAGTGGATACTTGCGGTTCCTCTATAATTTCCTCTATCGCAATCAGACCAGGTGGAAGAGGAAGACCGTCAGGTCCGTAATAGATTTCCGGTGCCGAAGAAGGGGTTGTATCAACAGCGACAGATGTTTGAGGAACAAAACTCTCTGGACCAGTTACAGATGGAACTGGTTCAGTTATACAAGTATTTGCCCCTAGACTAGGATCAGTATTACTGTCCTTCTGCGGCGGTTGAACTTCTTCTATAGAGGCAGGGTTTCCGGAAATGTTTGGAGTAACCAGAATCTTAGATGTTGTTGGAACACTTGTTCTAACTTTTAAAGGAGATTTTGAACTGGTTCGACGAGCTCGCTTTGTCCGGACTGTTTTCGATTCCGGAGACAAAGACGGTTGACTCGCAAGCCTCCGAGAACGACGGATATTCAATTGACTTTCTTCCACGATTGCGGATTACTCGATCAACTAAAATATAAAGGGGAAAATTTGCGTTTCCGATTTGAATGAATTTTATTAGACGCTTTTAAACATAACTTTGCTTTTTCATGTTTTAAGAGTCGAGAAAAAGCTAAAGATGACTCTAGTCTCCTTCGATGTATTAACGAGCCCGAAGTGACAAATGCTCGGTTGGAATTTTTAAGTTATAGAGTTTGAAAAAGGCCAAAAGAAACTGCTCTGGAGATCTAGGCAGAGGGTGTGCCAAACCTTTCGCAAAACCACGGAATACGTTTTACGGTACGTGTGGTCAATCTTCGTGAATGCTGTGTTCACTGCATTGCGATCAGTAGGGCGGCCGACACGGCTTCCTAAGGATAAAGGATATATGCCTATAGGGGTCTCCCAATATATACTCGACGGTACGTGGGAGCACAAGTCCGTATTAGTGCCACCGACTCTCAGGAGGAATCACCCACCTTCGTAGAGATCGACAGTCACTACGTTTAACGACGCCGGAACACGTCTCTAGCTTAGACCTCTATGTGTTTGCGTTATGTTTCAATGCATTGTTAGGTTCATTCAGTATATTTTAAGTTGATCTTTTTAAAGTTTTCCTTTCAAGGTTCACCACGAGATGTATATGACAAAAATCCTAAATGCAGCCTAAGATGAGAAACAAGCTTTTTCAAATCTTTTTGACTGATGAAAATCTTAACTACTGAGGGAGAAGAAAGGCAAATCTTTTCACACAGTTCATACAGCACAAACTAATGCACTTTCTCCTAAATCATCATGCAAACCTTTTTCAAATGCAAAATGCACAATGCATGTATTTTCTTTTCCCTTTCTTAATGTTGATGTATTACAAAAAGAAAGTTGTTATTTAACTTTGATTTCGATTTAAAGCGAAAACAAACAAGGTTGTCCAAAATCAAAAGACGCCTTAAGATTTACTTGTTTAATCACTGGAAATACATGAAATCAAACCATAATGACGAAAGTAAAAAGATTAATCAGCTATGGACAGCAAACAAGCTAACTCTTTAGACCAGCAAAATGCCTAACACAGGTTCAGATCTAAGAGGCCAAAGCAAGACTAGTTCACTTTCGTTATGGGAAATTGTAAATGATGTAAGAAATACAAAAGAACAAGTACAATTTCGTTATATAATAGAGGCGGAATGATGGCAAGTAAGGTTGGTTTCAGAACAGGTACAATACTGGTAACTGGCTGCAAAATCTATAGTGAAAACAGGCAAGAAAAAGGGAGGAAACCCCAAATGCACAAGGCAAAATTGGGCCAACGCAGGTGCTGCACAGCCAGTCTGGCTCTCAGCGCAGGTAGCCCCTTCGGGACCTGCGTTGCAAAGCAGGTAGCCTGTGTACTACCTGCTTTGGAAAATGAAAGTTGCGTTTTCTCAGTTTCCGGGTCACAATTTTCTCAAAAATTCACAGTTTTTGCTCAAATCAGAAGCTATCAGTCAAGCACACACTAAGGGATGACAAGGAAGATGAAAAGATATCACTAAGATCTTACAAGGATCCTTGTAGATCAGCTCTTCAAATCATGAACATGCTCAGAAATGAGTTAGAGTAGCTGCCCTCTACTTCGCTTTTGATATAGTCAAAAGCTTTTCGATTTGGTACTCTTTTGTTCAGGAAATGAATAGCAAAATACTACAAACAATCAAACAGATATGATCCCCAGCGGAGTCGCCAGTTTGTTGTAGGGAAAAGTATCCGACTCGGATGACCCTATCCCACTCTAAGGGTGATAGTACCTCAGCAACAACTGTAAAGAAAACTACTTAAGGTTTACTTCTTTATGAAAGCAAGAGAGAATGAAGAAATGCACTAACCGTTGCCTTGCGCTTAATGTCGAATCCAAACTCTTCTCTTTGCTGCTTGATCCCAGCTCCTTGCTCTTTTGCTGGCCCAGCTACAATGAGATCCTGCAAAATAACAAAGAAGGAAACTACAAGAAGCATGCAATCATAACTGATTCAAGGATTAGCATAAATCAAATATACAATTATCACAATACATCATTGAAACAAATGCATATAGAAGAACCTCAATAGCTTTTATTAATGGAAGAAGTAAAGTTCTGAGAGTGTTACAACCATTGAAGGCCCCAATCCAGCAACACCTCCCAGCAGAAAGAATTTCTCCTCTTCACCTCCTTCAAGCAATCACCCAATAGTTCTATAGTGAAACCAACAGCATATCATTACTTTGCAAAAAATTCCAGCCTCCTGAGCTCATAGGAGAGAGCTCAATATATAGATGAATTGAGAAAGGATGAGTCAGCTTGCAACTGATGTGTAGCTGCCTTGTGTCCTTTCTCTCTTCAGTTGATCTTCAGTTCTTGAGTCCACTTGGAGAACCTTGCTTCCACTTGGAGAAACAGAGCCTCTGACTCATCACAAGGCGAAATCCCTGATCCAAGTGTCATTTTTGGAAGATTCCAGAGCAATGACTCAGTGTGCCACTAGTCCCATCTCGCTCAGCGCAGGTGGCCTTTGTTCTACCTGCTTTGCAACGCAGGTACACCATGGAGGAGTTGAGTTTCAGCGCAGAAGCCTAGTGGAGCACCTGCTTTGATTTCAGGATTGCTTGTTTTTGAGTGTTTTCAGGTGGAGAACTGATCTGAGAGCTGTTGGTTTGCTGACCTTGTTCCTCTAGGGGTAGGAACATCATGTTTAGGGACTTTGGATCCCTTGGATTATTGACAATTCATGCCTGATGCTGCAAGGCACAAAATTGTCTATAACAATAGCCTTCTAGTAGAATGATGAAGCTTATTTTTATATGCTAAGTCATTACCAAGAAACAACAATCCAAGTACCTTATTCCTAAATGAAAGGTGGAGTTATGGATATTGTGACAACTTTTAAGCTTCCTAATTTAATTATATTGGATGGATCACCTTTTGTTTAATTCTTTAAACAATAAAAGCAATTAGTTGTCAATCCAATTATGAGTTTTGTTGAGTTCATTCTTCTCTTCAACCTATTCTCCAACATGCATGAATGGGCTTTGTTTCCATATTGTTAAGGGTTTGGTTTCTTTGTTTATGGTGCAAGGGAAAATTCTTTGTTATGGTGAGAATCTCCAAGGAAGTGATGCATACTATGTTCTTACAAATTGGTGCCCAAAAGGAATAATATTCTTTTTTTTAATTAAATACACTTCCCATACTACAATTCTGTGACATTTTAAAGCCTACAATTTTGTAGCTCTTGATCTATCATCTATTCCCCTTCACCTATCTTATGGTATTTTAACCTAGAACTTTGAGGCTTAGTATCTAATCTTGTAGGTATCAGGTGCCAACAAATTAGAGGATAAAACATGACCAAAGAAACATCCCCATCGCGATCATTGATGACAAAGATAGATCATTTATATACAACAATTATTGATGAGACAAGATAGGAACATAGTTCATGGAAGACTTGTACAAAATGGATTCTTTAGCCACCTTAAGCCCAGATGGATTTAAAAAATTGGTTGTCTCTCCACAATTTAGAACCATGGCTAAATCTTAAATGATATGCCCTTGGAAAAGTGACAACAAATTTCCATGGATTCTACACTAACCTGCAACAACAAATCCCTACCCAAAGCAACATTTCTGGGGACATCATAATTGTCTTCTCACTCAAAATTTCAATTACAACAAGAGGAATAATATGCTCCTCATAGTCCTAAAATTGTATAACTTGTTGGGATGGGAAGAATGGAATGGTAAAAGAAAAGCAAGGAAACCTCGCTCATTGAAGGAGATGAAATTACTAAAAATTTTCATGCATATGAAAAGCTCTAAAATAATATGGAAATACACAAGGAATATGGAAGCCAAATGAGGATATTCAAGGACTAGAAAATTTAAGGGTTGTACATTTCCAAAAAAATTAAAAGACCCCCTAACGACCCACATAACAAAGATAACTAGAATGAATTCCTTCTTCACCATGTTCAAAAATTATGAAGCAAATGAAGATCTAATGGTAGAGGTATTAAAAAAGGAGTTAAAATTGCATTGTATTCATACCAAATGAAAAAAAACCACGTGATGGTGTCTGGATTATAGAACTTTTTATAGGATTAATCTTAGTGGTAGAAGAGTTAAGAGTTTTAGGGAAGATGTTATGGGAATTTAACTCTAATTCATAGCACTAATTATCAATGTCTGACCTAAGGGGGCAGGCTGACTCTGGTTAAATAAGTATTAATGACTATCCTAGTCTATTGGAACACTCTGGCACACATACCTATAGGAATTCTTCAAAGGATTATGAAAAAGTAACTTAAATTTCTATTCTCCTTCAGCAAAGAAAAAGTAGGGTTCCCTCTCATAAAGTGGAAAGGAATTGGAAAACCATTTGAATATGTAGGTTGGGGGTTAATATGCATTCCATTAGGAAGGCCCTAGCTACCAAGAGTTTGTAGAGATCCTCTATCATTTGAGGAATGAATTAGTCTCCCAGAAAACCATATTTCAATTGCCATGTGAAAATGCTCCTCTTCAATCTCTTTCTTCTGGGTATTAGAAAAATAGGAGAAACTTAGGATATGTGAGGACTCCCAAGTAAGATGTGAAGGAATCCATAAAATGACTGGTCGAAGTATTGAACTTCTTCATAATAATAGTATTTTCCCCACTGTTGATGTTTCAAATTCTGAAAATCACCATTTGAAAACAGTGTTGGAAAAAAATATAAAGGTCATTCTTAGCCTTGGAAGGTGATTCAAAGGATTGTTGGAATGACTATGCCAGAAGAGTACAATTTAAGTTCAACAAAATCATAGATGAGGAAACATAATCTTGTCCAAAATCTAAGTACAAGCCTTGTATGGTAGAGATAATTAAATCAAACTAGATCCATATTAAATCTATATTTAACAAGCGCTGAGAAGGATCAAATCCCTTGATATGCAAACATATTTTAGAGTGAAAATACATTTGATCCATCTCGATGTTTGATAGATCCATAGTTAAGATGCATCTAGGATGGTTACTGAAGAAGTGCAAGGAGAACATGAAGGAGAACCAATTGGTGTTAGATAAGCATATGTAAAATTGAAGCACAACCCAAAGCACAATTTTTCCACTCGTTAAACCTAAGGAAAAAAATTATTAATGAGGAACACATTGCATCAAAGAACATGGAATGGCCTAGGCAAATTCTACTATACCAAAATGATCATATTCTCATTATATCTTGAGAGGTATGTAATTGCCATTAAGGGTATAGTAGAAAAATATGTAGACTTTTTCATTCTTTAATTTATTCCCAAGAAAATTTATGTTTTACAGAGAAACTAAAACATGAAAATTTTATTAACTCATTTGATTTCTTTCTTCTAACATATTTTTCTGACTGAATATATTTGTAGTAATTTATGTGCTTCTCTTATTTTCAAGTATGAAAGTGTCCACAGATAATGGAAGCGTCATGAAGTCAAGGTCAAAGACTAAAAAATTTTACTCTTTGGAGAAAATCAGTCGTTGTATTTGGTTTTAGATAATAAAATTTTTTATGGCAATCAATAAAAATGTTTCATAGGTCAATTATTGCTTGAGCTTAGGCATGAACAGAGTGTGTGTGATGACATTGTCTATTTGTTCCCATTTGTCAAATTTTTTGCATTTTGGTTTGGAAGCGGTATAAATCTTGAGGAAATACCATAGGGTGAGGTCGACACAAAGTATATGGTTGAATCCACAGGTGTTTTTATTGACAAAGAGAAATTAGTTGCTCACTTGAAGGTTTGAATATTGGTAGACTTTAGGTTTCTGTGGTGTGCTTTTACAGATGAAGAACTCAGATTCTCCACAATGATGTTGCATTTTGCAGATAAATAATTCAATATTTATATTTGAAAGCTATCGATGTTTCAAATCCAAAAGAGGAATCTTTTTTGGATTCAAAACATAGACAAGTTTCAATATTCATATTCCATAGTTCAATTATCATTGGTTTTCCTTCCATCAAAGTTTATCTGACATGCTATAATGTACCTGAAAGTTTATTAATGGTATTTCATGGAACCAAAGGTTTGTCACATGGTATTTTTGTCATGTGACCACTCAGTCAATCAGCTTAACTAAGAAGCCATGATGGCTCAATTTCTTATCAATGGCTCCCTTGTGGAAGTGTGCCAGCCAATTTTTTGAGGAATCAAACTGTTGTGGGGGCTATAACACTACCCCACTTTCGCTGACACAGTTGTCTTCTCATGGCCTCTTTAAGATAGATCTAAAAATTAACATCCTTTAAAAATATGTCCACCCAAGTGCTACACAACACACACACATACAATTGTTGATAGACCTTCCATTCCCCTACTTGTGATGTTGAATGTGTCCCTCGGTACCAAAGTGTTACACAGACACACACAAATACAACTTTTGGTGGACCTTCCCTTCCCCTACCTATGATTTTGAATGTGTCCCTCAGTACCCAAGTGTTACACAAACACACACACAAATACAATTATTGATTGACCTTCCCCTACCTGTGATGTTAAATGTGTCCCTCAATACAAAAAAGTTTAATAATTAGTGGTTAAAATTTATCAACACGTTGTTATGAGGTCAAGCTCCATATATTGTTTGTATTGAGGATAAAATAAATTATTAAATGTCAGTTTCAAATTGTTTCTGCAAATGGGATTTTGGGGCCATTTTTGCGTTAAGAGTTGTGTCACGATGGTTCTTTCCATTTTTTTCTTTTAAATATTTTTTTTACAATGTTATAGTCATCAAGTTTTCTTATGGGATAACAGGGTTTTGATACAATGGATTGATTTTGTTATCAACTATATTCATTGTTGGTCTTATGGATGCTCTAAGGTAATTGAAAACTGGATCTATTACCGAATTAATGATCACAACCTCACATAATCCAACATCTGGAAATGGTGTGAATGTTTCAGATCCTAGAGGTGGCATGTTGACCCAAGAATGAAAGACCTTTTGATGCAGGAGCATCTAGACCGGGCCAGCAATGTGACAGGGTGGTCACATGTTGTGGCTAAATGCAAGACTTGAGGAAGACGTAGTTGTTGAATTTGTGTTAATTTCAATAAGGGCAAGTAGTTAAAGTGGTCTAGTTTAGTTAAATGTTGAAGTTATAACTAAATAACTAATTCTTTCTTGTGTGGAAAGAAGTAGTTAGGTATCACTGATGTATAACTTCATTTTGGAGGTAGAGTAGAATAGGGAGAGGAGAAGGGAGGCTGGAACAGCCAAAAAAGAAAAAGAGCTTGTAAGCCTCCAGGCAATTAAAAAGGCCAAGAATGTTGAATATCTGGCCAAGACAAAGTTTGTAAGCATTTTTTTTCATTGTTAATATGAAGCCTGTGTTTTAGAACTGCATTGATTGATTCAGAATTTGTGTATTTAACTACTGTAACTGGGGCTTGAATGATAAATTCATGTGAATCGAATGAGGGATCAAGGAGTGATGGGTAATTGCTAATTTAAACTCCTGTTTGCATTAAAAGGGCGCATAGTTGTTTAAGCTTTGTCTATTTTAAATAGGATCGATTCATGTTTCATATTACTGAGCAGCAATATAGTTTTGGTTTGAAAGAATTCTGGGTTTTATGGTCGAGAGTTCTGGAAGTAGAGAAAAGCCTTCCACAGTTGTGACAAAGGTGAAACCAGACACAGAAAATCGTTGAATAACGTTGCGCTGAGATCCTGCGTTATTGTTGGAAGAGAGGTGAGTAAATTGAATGGCCAAACCATTATTTACATTGGGCTTTGGTCCTTAATTAAGTTGAACCTGGTCGAAGATTTAGATTGATAACTGAGCGATGGTTATTACGACGTTGAATGGGTTAGTTGTTTAACCAATGTCAAGTTCGTGTTAAAAAAGGCAAGGGCGCACTTAAACAATGGAAACAGAGTCGGTTTCAAGGATTCGTGCAGTTCGATCGAAATGCAGAAGAACTCATTTAAAGTTCGATGCATATTGGCATTAACCGACTGGAGAATCGAAAGCAGTTTAGTGGATTCACAAATTAAGGCAGAACCAGAGCAAACGATGAGCAGACCTTTGATGATGAAGTTGAATCGAATGAAATTGTGAAGATGAATGACGACAAAGGATGGACGCAGAGGTTGTTAATCCTCGGTGCGATCTATAGTAAAAGCGTACCAGAGATGAGGGCCGTCCAAGGAAGGGATATGTACTGGTAAGTCATACAAGTATGAGCCAAAATGGAGCTGGGCATATTTACTTTGGAATTGGTAATTAATAGTCCACAGTTTGATTATCAACTCAAAGGCGCCATGGTGGCAGTCAATTGCAGACCCTCTGTGTATTTGTTATGCATGTAAGAAATTGGTACAGAATGAGTACCCTAATGAAGATGCTTAAGTTTATGACTTTTAATTGAGAAGCTTCCGTAGTTGAGTGGGTATAAATTGCTAGAAGGAGTCTTATCTGGACAAATGTTTGGAGATGCGTTTTTTTTTTATGCATGAGAAGAATGAAGATTCTGGGTTTGCAGGGTAGACCTGCATCTAGTGGTATCAGAGTAGGAATAGCTCTGTGTGACGAAGCAAGTTTCTTTTTAATTGAGTTAACTGCATGTGATGAATGAATGCCAGATTTCGGAGCTGATGAAGATTGCAACGCAGATATGCAAGTGCAGTTGAGGAAGTGAAGCAAGATCAACAGGATCTTGAAGGTGAGTTGTCAGATGATATTTGAATTTGGTTTGAAAGTTGTTTGCAGAGTTCAGGTTGCAAGCAGATTGAAGAAAGTCTCAGCGGGAAGAAGCAGATCACAGCTGTAGAGCAGTGATAGAGGAGTCCAACAAAGGATTCTAAGTGAATGTGGCAGAACCTGAAGATTCAACAGAGGTTGAATGAAAAGGACAAGTGTGTTCTTGAAAGTTGCATATGGGAGAAGCCTGAAGGAGAAATGCTCAAAAGGTCCCAGTAGAGGACCGAGTGATTACCAAAAGACCAGATCCGGAGGGAAGGATTGGTGAGGTAAGTGGCAGCAGGAGAGCTTGCTGTTGTAGAGGCTTGGTGCAACTCATGGGCGAGAAACTCATGGCGAAGAAGATGACTACTGAAAGTCATAAAGGAGGGAGCAAAGGTTCAGAGAGAGGCCACAGTAGAAAGAGGGAGAAGGATGCCAAGGCAAATGGCATATGGAAGCAGTTGACTGATGAAGAGTATGAGAAAGAGAAAGTTGAGATAGCAGTGCAACTTGAGTTATTGATGGAGTTGTTACAGGAGAATGTGAAAAACCGGACACATGGTTGGACCATGAGAAAGAGGATGAAGTGGCAGAAGCTACACGCAAAGAGAGAAACGCTGACAAACATACAGTTGGCAGAAGAGCTAAGGAAGCTCGAGCAGGTGTTAAGTTGTGGAGAACTCAAAGAGGCTGAGTTAAAAATGGATGTTTCCATTTGTGGCCCAGAACAGGGTGAAAGTCTGGGTGAAGAGACCAAAGAGGAGGATCTCATGAACTATTGGGATAGTTCAAAAGCATCTGAAGATGTGTTGGCGAGAGAAGCAGATGAGGCTATGCAGTCTTGCAATTTTTCTCACAGTTTATGTATGTTTGCAGGATGCGCGAAAGATGGTGAGCAGTCTGATGGAACTATCACAAAGGAAAATGAAACGTTTGAGGTAAAGCCTGATAGGGAAATCCTTTCAGAAAAGGAAGGTAATGATTTATCACAACAAGAAGAAATCACAAATGAATTCTTGTTGGGAATAAGACAGGAAATCGAAGCTGTTATGGAACAGGAGAAACGTGGAAATGCCGAAGAAAAATTCCAAGGAGGTAAACAAATGTCTTTGTTTAATGAAATTGCTGACGAAAGTTTTCGATGTAATGATGTTGAAACCAGGATAACTCAGGAAGATTGCCAGAGTGAAGGTAGTGGTGAAGTGCTAAAAAGATTTCAGAGGGAAATCGAGTTTTTGGAACGGTGGCTAAAGGAACCTGATGGAGGAGGAAAACCTGTAGAATCTGATCCAGGAGAAATTACGGTTACAGTGCATGAAAGAGATGAAATATTTTTAACATTTATGGAGTTGAATGAATGTCATAAATTTTCAAATAATGATGTAACTGTAGGTTTCAAAAACAACATTAACAAATATGATGTCGAAATCAGAGGAATCGAGCAGAAGTTATTTGGCAGTAAGATGGAAGATCAGAATCCGCAAGGAAGTTGTGTCTATAGGGACATTAAAGAAACTGTGAATCAGCAGGATGAAGACGAAAGCAACCAGCAATTCGAAGCAAGATCTATTGAAGCCCAGAAAGTAAATGATGGGAGATTGATGCCTGAAGCATCAAAAGAGACCGAAAGGTCCTATTTCTTTAAAAGTAACAATTTATTGGTCAATGCAGGTATTGTTGTCGGTGCTGAGAAACATTTGACTCAGTCGAGCAGTCAAATGAAGGAAGAAGAAAAGGTCAAAGAGCCACCACAGTCTACTGACAGTGAAGATGATGGAGGGGCCAAGACTGAAAAAAAAGAGTCAAGAGGTCGCACAAAGGTGGGATTGAAGACTAGCAAAGGAAACGAAGTTGTTGAGGAAACCGATGTGGCAATTTTGGAAGAAAACCCCCGTTGCACTGATAGCAAGCGTGGCACCAGTAAAGATAAGAAGAGGAGATTGAGAAGCGACTCTTATAGGCCGCTAACCCACAGACCTGAAGGTGGTTTTATTGGGGAAACCGGATTTTGGGTTCGCCCCAGAATTTGTTTTCAAGAAGAAAATTCTGTGGAGTTGGTTACTGAAAATGATGGGCTCCACATGTCAGGTAGTTCTAAGTTTGAAACGAGTATGCCATTAAGCATTCCAATTGCTGCCAGTGGTAATGATGGTGCTTCTGTAGTCCGCAAGAAGAAAAGTAACAGAAATGTAAAAAGCAAACATAAGAAGGTGAATAATAAAATATTAGAATATTTTCAGCAAATTACAGGAATTTGTCCAAATGGTCCTTATGCCACCAAAGAGCTTGAAGAGACCAAAACAGCAGTCAAAAAAGTTAGATTTATTGAGGCCATCTCAGCGAATGGTTTTGAGAATCACTCTGTTGATGATTCCATTAATTTTCATTCAATAAAGGTGGAGCGACAGCATGGAATAGAAGGAGAAAATATAACAGTAATGGATGACTTCGGGAAACAGGAAAATATGCGCGGAAGGTGTGCGTCCCAAACATTATTACAAGTAAAAGATTTGCTGGAGGCGATGCCATCGTTGGTTGACATCAACATTCCGAACGGAAGGCGATTCACTGTTTGTGATGACATCCATGTTGAAGATATGCTTTTGCTATTCGTATTCAAGTGTATGTGTCCAACTGGACTCTATTTTGCAAGAGGAAACCGTGAAAGCAGGAGTAAGAACCAGATTATTAGTTTTGAGGGCGAAGTCAAGTCCAAGTACAGCGGAAGTGTGGTTGAGCTTTTCACTGAAGCGATTTGCTGCATGCCTTTCGCTGATATCCTCCATAACAATATTTTTGTTAAGGAGTTTAGACTTTTGTGATCCATAACATTGTTTAATAATCTTCGGCAAAATCACATAATCAATCTTTTGTCGACGCGTTTCGAACCAACCAGTGTGGTTCATCGTCAGGACAAGTTGAAGAACTAATCTGGCTTAGCTTGATTAAATAGAGTGTGCAGAGACTCCAACGGCTAATTTTGACCTGAGGATCATAGTCAAACTAATAATTTTTATTATTAATAGAAACATATTATCATTCGTTAATTGAATAATAAAATAAATTTATTGTTTAAATATAATGGTCATTATATCTACATAATTATTAAAAACTTATATATATATATATATATATATATATATATATATATATTTTTATTTTTTTTTTATTATTCTTGAATTATTTAATTACAAATAAATAGTGTTAAAATACTATTAATCTTAGAATTTAGTTATAATGGTAACTGTGTATTTATATAATAATAATTGTTTATATCCAAGGATCCAATGGTAAACTAGACATAATGGTCATTAATAAATTATGGTAAACTAAATATAATGGTCATTAATTATATCTTCATATAACCTATATTATTATTCCCAAATTATTTAAATATAAATAAATAGTTATTAAATTACTATTGTTCTTAGAATTTAGTTACAATAGGTAAAAGTTTAAATCCAATAAATCATTTTAATTTAATATTAAATGTAAAGGCCCATTCGAAATTAAACTAGTAAGTACTATACAATAATCTATATTTTTTCTAATAATTTATAGTATTCTAGTTAAATCATTAATATTCCTAGAATATAGTTACCTAAGGTAAATACCATAATTAACGTGCATGTTTATTACTAATAGTATATCCATTAACTCAATGTTATTGGTATATTTCTAATAATTTCTTGTTTATCATTTAAACCTAAGGGTCAATTGGTAAAACTAGATCACCTCTTATCATTAATTTAAAAAAAAAATTATTTAATTAATCAATAATTAATTCTTAAAATTAACTAGGTTATTAGTTAATTATCTTATTACTTATAAGGTTTAAAAAAGGGGGGCCTTTATTAATACGATATAAGGAAATCAGTTAAAGGTAAAAATCAATGAAAAAATCTAATCTAATTCTAAAATACCCCTTGGAATAGGTTAATACAATAATTAGCCCGAAATTACTTAATAACATATTAATACCCCAAGCACTCCATAATAACCTGACAAACCCGCCAAAACCTGTTGTCCGTCAAAGTCCTTTTAGCGTTGATGGTATAAGACTGAAAGATATCAAAGAAATTGTTCGATTCCGCGAGCCCCCTGAAGAAGGTTTGATGTGTGGAATACTTTGTAGCGATCCACAGCTCCATAAAGGGCATGGACCCAGCAAACGAGAGGTTGGTTTGTCTTTTGGAGAAGATGTGACTAAAAGATTTATGCATGAAAACAATCTTGCACAGGTGGTCAGGACTCATGAAGTTAAAGAAGAAGATTATGAGATTGAACACGATGGCAAACTTATTTCAGCTCCAAACTATTGTGACCAGAGAGGGAAGATGAAGCAGAAAGCAGCTGACATGCAGCCTAAACGGAGGAGCAGAGCATATGGACAACTCCAGGACAAAGTCTGGGATCCAGGAGGAATTTTTCTTCATTCCTTCTTGAAAGCACATGATCAGGAGATCATGAATGTTTTCAAGCGTGAGAGTCTGATGCAGGAGCATCTAGACCGGGCCAACAATGTGACAGGGTGGTCACATGTTGTGGCTAAATGCAAGAATTGAGGAAGACGTAGTTGTTGAATTTGTGTTAATTTCAATAAGGGCAAGTAGTTAAAGTGGTCTAGTTTAGTTAAATGTTGAAGTTATAACTAAATAACTAATTCTTTCTTGTGTGGAAAGAAGTAGTTAGGTATCATTGATGTATAACTTCCTTTTGGAGGTAGAGTAGAATAGGGAGAGGAGAAGGGAGGCTGGAACAGTCAAAAAAGAAAAAGAGCTTGTAAGCCTCCTGGCAACTAAAAAGGCCAAGAATGTTGAATATCTGGCCAAGACAAAGTTTGTAAGCATTTTTTTTCATTGTTAATATGAAGCCTATGTTTTAGAACTGCATTGATTGATTCAGAATTTGTGTATTTAACTACTGTAACTGGGGCTTGAATGATAAATTCATGTGAATCGAATGAGGGATCAAGGAGTGATGGGTAATTGTTAATTTAAACCCCTGTTTGCATTAAAAGGGCACATAGTTGTTTAAGCTCTGTCTATTTTAAATAGGATCGATTCATGTTTCATATTACTGAGCAGCAATATAGTTCTGGTTTGAAAGAATTATGGGTTTTATGGTCGAGAGTTCTGGAAGTAGAGAAAAGTCTTCCACAGTTGTGACAAAGGTGAAACCAGACACCGAAAATCGATGAATAACGTTGCGCTGAGATCCTGCGTTATTGTTGGAAGAGAGGTGAGTAAATTGAATGGCCAGACCATTGTTTACATTGGGCTTTGGTCCTTAATTAAGTTGAACCTGGTCGAAGATTTAGATTGATAACTGAGCGATGGTTATTACGGCGTTGAATGGGTTAGCTGTTTAACCAATGTCAAGTTCGTGTTAAAAAGGCAAGGGCGCACTTAAACAATGGAAACAGAGTCGGTTTCAAGGATTGGCGCAGTTCAATCGAAATGCAGAAGAACTCATTTAAAGTTCGATGCAGATTGGCATTAACCGACTGGAGAATCGAGAGCAGTTTAGTGGATTCACAAATTAAGGCAGAACCAGAGAATTTGAACCAGAGCAAACGATGAGCAGACCTTCGATGATGAAGTTGAATCGAATGAAATTGTGAAGATGAATGACGGCAAAGGATGGACGCAGAGGTTGTTAATCCTCGGTGCGAACTATAGTAAAAGCGTACCAGAGATGAGGGCCGTCCAAGGAAGGGATATGTACTGGTAAGTCATACAAGTATGAGCCAAAATGGAGCTGGGCGTATTTACTTTGGAATTGGTAATTAATAGTCCACAGTTTGATTATCAACTCAAAGGCGTCGTGGTAGCAGTCAATTGCAGACCCTCTGTGTATTTGTTCTGCGTGTAAGAAATTGGTACAGAATGAGTACCCTAATGAAGATGCTTAAGTTTATGACTTTTAATTGAGAAGCTTCCGCAGTTGAGTGTGTACAAATTGCCAGAAGGAGTCTTATCTGGGCAAATGTTTGGAGATGCGTTTTTTTTTTATGCATGAGAAGAATGAAGATTCTGGGTTTGCAGGGTAGACCTACATCACCTTTGCAAATTCCATGACAAATGTTGCCAATGTAGGGAATTTTGTATAGGTGAGCTTTGGATCCTGATAATAACACCATATTTATTTTTACCTGTGTGCATCCAATTGAGGTTAGAGGTAAGTGATGAGCCTCATCATTAGGTAACTATATGGAACTTAATCCACCTCCTAGCTTAGTTAAATCAACTCTTCTCACAATTTATTACATATTTTGATTGTATTTTGTTAATGAGATGAGTCAAACTGAGATATTATGCCTAGTGGACTAATGTCCATTAATTGTAGGTTTTTGAGAGAAAATCATAGAAATTTTGGCTAAGTAAAGGCTGAAACTAGAATGAGAGAAGGAGGAGAGATTATAGGATGTAAATCCTCCACATTCACTCATTCGAATATTCCTCCATCAATCACACTAGCTCAGAGTACAAGCAGCTAAGACATGGAGATCAAAAGGCAGCCGAGCAAGTGATTAAAGAGTTGGTTTATCTCGAGTTTGGGAGCCGAGCCTCCCTATATTTAAGGAAGTCGTTGGAGACTTTGGTTGTATAAATAAAGAGGAATAGAGCCTCATTAGGATTCAAATTTTTGTTGTAAAAACACTAGTCATTTTCGAGTTCAAGACTTGTGGAAGACATTGCTATGTAATTTTATGTTTTGATAATGAAAATGAGACTTTCCTTGATCCAACACTGAGTTAACTTAGAGGGCTGAATCTCTTGGGTTGGGGCCCAACCCTAGTAGCAAAGGCTCCTCTTCTTGTATTTGTATGTTTAGATTGATTTCATAGATTAATGGTTGAATTGTCCTTAGAATTATTCCATTGCAAGTGGTGTAGATTTGATTAGTTTGCTTCCATTTGTGCTCTACTTCAACAGTAGCTTAGAAGAGATAAAGGAACATCAAAAGGTTTTCAGTAGGTGGTTTTTGCCTCACTCCTTCCTCCAAGGATCATGGTTTGAGGAAAGAACTCCTATGCAACCCTACAAAGACATAATTCTACTTTCTCATGGAATTTAGGGTTTTTCTGTACTCAGGCCAGCATTTGATCAGTTTGCAAGAGTAGGATTTAGTTATCATTTCTTCTATATTCAGTATTACATTAGATCTCATCAATGTTTCATCTCATTCTACAAGTTTTCCTCATGCATGAAGTAGGCAACTAGCTCATGTAATTTTGTTTTCCCTAGTTAATTGAAATCCTTCTTGCTTACATGATTTTTGGGTAAATGTCAATGTTTGATGCAGTGCAGGTGTTTCATAAGTACATAGATATTTTGTGATCAAAAACCTCATTCCAACTTCATCCACCCATGATAATTCCTTTCCTTCACTAAAACCCTCACCAATTTCATCATTTTACAAGAATACTTCTCCAAGCTTGTTGAGCAAATCCAGCCATCTCACACTCTAGTTTTGAGTTATGAAGTGGTCCTAAGCACTCCCTTATCTCATTCCATCCACCAAACACCTTCCCTAAGCCTTCCATCACCTTCAACAGCCCTCCTCTTTCTCTCAGTTGTATCCTGTATAAATACAGGGGATCTTGTAGGTTTTCAGGACATCATGTAGAACGCATTAGGACATCCTTTAGGTTTACCTGTAGTGCCCTATTTTGAGGTTGAATTGATGAAAAATCATCTAGGAAGCTGGAAAAGGACCCCTACTAGTATCCCAATCCTTCTGAAAATTCACCATCATCCCTAAGCCACCTGCCACATCACCAAAAGATATTAGCTTTCACACTTTCACATAAAAAAGGTCAAAAAGAAAAATATATTTATTTTATTCATTTACATGCACAACAGTAGAATGTTTGATGTTTTGAATTTTCATGCTTAGGACAGTAGGATTTTTTTTTTCTCAGCAAGATTAACTACTTTTCTATTAATATATACAGATAACTTTACATTCAGAGAAACTGGCTGCCCAAGGCCAACTGCGGCTCATGGGCTGCATATTCAAGACTAGTTCCATTGCCACGCAGGGCTATGAGCTCCCAGAGATCAAAATTTAAAATACTAAGCGTTTCCAAAATAGTTCCATAACAACCCACGCAGGGGCAATTCCACAGATACCTACAACCCAGACAGACTATGGACACCGGATTCAAAACCAAGGACATACAAAAAACCCGGCACTCATCAAGGAGTTCCGCCCAACAAGAGACATCGCCCCCACTGCAAAGGTGGAGACTGCAAACAGTGACTTGCCACAAAAAGCACAGACGACCAAGTAAAAACAGGAAATTGAGATTGTTCCTACCCCGAAACCAGAGATGAGAGAGGAAGGCAAAAAACCCAGGGCCACCTTCAGAGCTAATCCTCTGGCTCTTCTTCCATCGCCGTCGGAGTGTGCTCTGGTTTTGGATGCGCGGGAGCTCGATGCTGGTTGGAGAATTGAGAGCGGTCTGTCCCGGAATTTCTCTCCTCACTCGCCGGTTCCTCCACTGGGAGCTTCCCGCGACCCCTTGCAGAGCCTTCTGCTTCAATAGACGTCTCCCCCATTGGGAGCTTACCCTTACCCCGTGCATTGTTGTCTTCCACCAGGACCAGAGATGATTCTTCTGCGTTCTCCTCCTGAATTCGAGTGAAAAGCACAGAGATGTGTGCGTTGATGCCTGGATTATCCCCAGAGCCTCCCAGAGTGAATATAACAGAGCCGAATGCAGGTAGCTTGGGCTCCCCTCCACTGGAGCTGCCCACTTCCATGACTTGACAGGCCGGGATAGGGGTGGCTCCCATCCTCCGGTAACAATAACAACAACAACAGTGATGATGAATATCTGGTCCTCTGCGACAAGGCATCCTCTCCCGCACCATAATAGCCACCAAACCTTTGTTTCGTTCCTCTGCAGATGAGGTTCGGCACTGTAATTGCGCCCTCCCCACAACGTGCAATCCCCAATTGGAGACAGAGCAAAGTATAAATAGACGACTGACCATACCAGGGAGCGCAGGTATGATATAGACCTCCGCCCTTCTCTCGGCCTCCAGCTCACAGCAAAATCCCTATCCGCTCTGTGAATTCCCCTTGCTAGAATGAGCTCCCTTCCCCACATAGACCACATACTTAAACCGCATAGCATTTCGAATGAGATGACCAGCATTGAATGCGCCTCGCATGACGGCCATTCCTTCCCTCGGCTCCATTAAGGATGCTCAGAGGCCGCTGCCGTTGTGAAGTTTCGGCGGCTTGCAGCATTTAAAGATGGAGCGCCATCACGTGGCAGCCCATGGTCAGCATGTGGCTCGCCATTAAATATCACAATGCCACCCGCATCCGGGGTGCTTAGGACAGTAGGATTGCATACATGTTAACTTAGCATTCTTTTGAAGCATAGCCTCTCAGCAGTTAGTTAGAAAATGGTGTGTTTAAGCATTTGATTTCAGTCTTTTTCCTTACTGCAGTAGACAAGCTTTCTCTTAATGTAGATTTCTCTTTTCCTCATTGGTAATCAAGATTCTTTTGAATCCATAGAAGTCTGGTTTGAAAAAACTTAGTGTTCTATCTCCCGCTTAGCAATGAAAAAGAGCAGACCCATCACATTTACTTGTGCATAGAACACTATCACCTCCAAGCTTGTACGAACCCCGGGTTCATAAAGTAAAGTTGGTAGCCCCAGGAATTGCAGCATTCTTGGTGCAATACTGGTTCTCATCACTTTTTTGCATGATTTCCAGGGAGGTGTCGGAGTAATATGTGATTACTTCTTTCTTTCTTCCATTTCTTGTCTCTGGTATTCTGCTATTAGCTTCATTTATGCAAAAGTAATTTAGATTTCTTTCTTTTCCATTTATAATTCTTTACATTCCTTTCCCATTATGCAAGTTAGTTTTAATTCAAGTAGTTAATTTTTGTTTAGTCTGCAATTTCAATTCTACAATTATTTTCAAATCTTGAAAAAAAACACAAAACAAAACCAAAAACACTTTTTTTCATGCCTCATAGGAATAGGGATAACTTAGGGAAAATTTTGCCAAATACCCCCACCGCTTCAAACAACCAACCTTCCCTCTTTTGCGGTGGTTGTGAATTGGAGGAACCCTTAGGTGAACAACCAGAGATATTTGAAGGGCCTACAGGGGGACAAGAAGAAGAAGAACCCATTCCAACTAACCCAATGGTTGAAAATAGAAATGACAGAGGAAATAGAGAAAGAGTTGAGGGTGCCTTTCCCATCAGAAAAACTAATGCGGATACTAAGATGAAGAATATAATACCCTCTACCCTTCCTTATTTCCATGGCCTGACCTCAGAAGATCCAGTCACTTTCTTGTTTGAGTTTGTTGTCATATGTAGAACCTATGATTACGCCAATGATGAGCAGAAGTTGAAACTATTCCCATCCATTCTCAAAGATGCAACTTTGCGCTAGTTCATGGGTTTACCTGGGGATAGCATCACAAGTTGGGCTCAGATACAACAAGCCTTCAACAACAAGTATCGAGACTACTACAGGTCTAAAGAAACTAAAGACGAAATTTTTAGGATGACCTTAGGGCATGATGAATCCTTAGAGGACTATGAAGAAAGATTCCAACTTAGCTACAAAAGTGTCAAGTGCACACTTGACCTTGAGTCACTGAAGTTAGTCCTAATTAGAGGGGTAAGGGAAGATCTTCGGGATACCATAAACCTGCTAGCAGGAGGGGACATCTACTAGCTACCCTATGAAGATGTCAAGACTGTCTTTAGGAACCATTCTAGGGCAGCTAAGAAAAAGGGCAGGGGTAGTCAACCAATGGCCAGTCCATCCTCTTCCACTACATCCATCAAGGGTGAAATTGGAAACATGCTGGAAGATTTCAAGATTGAGATGCTGCAAACCCTTGCTCTACATATGGACACTATGCACATTAAGATAAAACAAGAGGAAGCAAAGAGAGCCTTAGCCATTTTCTGCCCTAGATGCACAAGGAGGCACCCTAGGAATGAATGTCCATTGAAATTGATTGAAGTATGCTCATTCTGTGAACAAAACCACTCCACAGACAAGTTCCCTTCTCTACGTGGACTAAAAGCTATGTATCACAGAGTTAAAGGGGTGACTGAATAGTTCTGCTACATAAATCAAAGGGGACCTCATGGGCCTTAGCCATACCATCCGGACATGCAAGGGTCATCCCATGCCTATTACAACCCTAGCCAGACCACATCCATTCCCTATTGGGGGGGCCCTGCTCATCCTTACTAGTCTACACCTCCTCCTTGGTCCCTTGCACTTCAGTATCATTCCCAGCCAACCAGCTAGTCATTTCAGCCATATGCTCTACCATAGCCTCAATGGAATGCACCGCCCCAGGGGTGGAGGCCCCCATACAATAATGCTCCAACTTTATTGCCTTCACCACCTACTCAACCACATCTTTTACACCCTACTCCACCTAAACAACCCCAGATGCCTACCCAGCCAAATCCGAACCCGAACAACAGATAGACACAACAAGTATACAGTGGAGAGACATCCTATCCTACTTATGCTGTGGAGATTCAGGAAATCAACCTGAGATCTGGGAGAGTACTCCCGGACAACCAACCTCTACCTCCACCTAGGGAGAGTGAGGAAGAAAGAGAGGAAAGCATGCCTAAAGTAAATCCACCACCCTTTCCTGAGAGATTAACTCATACAGTCCAACCTACCCCAGAAGAGACTGAACTTTTGGGAGAATTGAAAAATATATGTCAAAATTCCACTTCTCCAAGCTATAAAATATGTACCTATTTACAACAATTTGATTAAGGATAAGTGCTTCGAACATCCAGGGAGGTGAAAAAGAGACACTCTTGTCATTAATGTCATTGGAGAGATGTCCGACTTAATGCTAGGAAAGATAATGTGTTCGAAGTATTTGGACCCTAGAAGCCTTGTAGTAGATGTGCACATCAATGGCACCATTGTCCCACACGCTTTTATTGATACTGGGGTTGCCATTAATGTGATGACTAAGGACACTATGCTCAAGCTCAATCTCAAGGGTTCCTTGAGAAAGACCACAACAGTTTTGCAACTTGCTGACGTTCCACAATGACGTCTGAGGGGATTGTGGAGGATGTGATGGTCTCCATTGACTCTTCGGAGTACCCTACATATTTCCTAGTCCTCCAGCTTAAGGCTAAGCTTACTGGTTACCCTCTCATCCTTGGGAGACCTTGGTTAGCCACTGTTCATGCCTACATTAGTTGTAGGGCTGGAAATATGAATATTAAAAATGGGCATATGTCCAAGAAGTTAGTCCTATACCCTCCTACTCAGCCATCTCTAGAACGTGACTTACCTTTATGTCTGGAAGAGGAGGAAGAAGATGAATTTTATTCAACCCAACTCTATACCTTAGAAACAACCATGGGAGGAGGACAACCAGATGAAGATTATTTGATGGAACACATACTCCAAAGTCCAACTCCCAGCACATTGTCTTTAGAGGAAGTAGTAAAGGAAACCGAGAACAACCATCAGATTAATCTATGCTTAGCTTATTCAAATCCTACCAGTGTCAAAACCATAGAATTTGGCCCTCAGTGAACCTTGAAAATCAACCCATCTCTTTCTATACACTAAGAAGAAAAGTTTTGCAACATGCTAAAGGAACATCTGGATGCCTTTGCTTGGAGTTACAAGGAAATTAAGGGAGTGCACCCCACGCTGTGTACTCACCAGATTTATATCAAAGAAGGTTTCAAACCAATCTGACAACCCCAAAGGATAATGAATCTAGCTCTCAAGGATATAGTCAAAGAAGAACTGCAAAAGTTGTTAGATGCAGGATTCATTCACCCTATCTCAGACAGTGAGTGGGTCTATCCTTTGGTGTTGGTTCCAAAGAAAAATGGGAAGTGGAGGATTTGTGTTGATTACAGAGAGTTAAACAAAGCAAAAAAAAAGGACCATTTCCCTCTACCTTTCATTGACCAAGTGCTAGATGGCCTGGCAGGGAAAACATTTTTCTCTTTCCTAGATGGGTTTAGCGGGTACAATCAAATCCAGATCATCCCAGAAGACTAGGATAAAACCACCTTCACTTTTCCTTAGGGTACTTTCACCTATAGGGTCCTTCCCTTTGGCCTATGAAATACCCCTGCCACTTTCTAGAGAGTAGTCTTGAGTATCTTTTTCGAGCTAGTCCATGATGAAGTAGAGATTTATATGGATGATTTCACACCCTATGGGTGTGATTTCCAAGAGGCTCTATACAACCAAATGCATTGAAATGAACCTGTCCCTTAGTCCCGAAAAATGTGAGTTTTTGATGACTGCAGGGACTATTCTAGTTCATTCAATATCCCAGCAAGGACTGCAAGTGGACCTAAACCAAATAGCCATCAATCAAAGGGTCCCACCTCCACAAAAACAGAGAGATGTCAGAAGTTTTCTAGGTTTAGTTGGATACTATCAAAGGTTTATAAAAGACTTAAGCAAGTTAGATTCTCCTTTATTTGGGTTGTTGGCCAAGGACTCTGAATTTGTATGGTCAAAAAGCTGTTAAGAAGCCTTAAACACATTGAAGGACAAGTTGACCACTGCACCTATTCTCTGAGGCCCAAATTGGGCCCTTCATTTTCATATACGTGCTAATGCCTCACACATAGCCATAGGAGCAGCTCTAGGCCAGATAGATGACAAATTGACTTATGCCATTTACTTTATCAATAAGAATCTGTCAAAGGCCGAAATGAACTACACAGTGACCGAAAAGGAGCTCCTAGTTGTTGTGCATTCATTGAACAAATTTAGGCATTAAATTACAGGTTATCAAACATTTGTACATACTGACCATGCTGCAATTAAATATTTAATGAATAAATCTGATGTGAATGCCTAGATTATTAGATGGTTACTTTTATTACAACAGTTTGATCTAACTATTGTTGATAAGCCTGGCAAGGAAAATGTTGTTGCAGATTTTTTGTCCAGATTAACTTTTCTTGTAGGGGAGGAAGGAATGGTTGATGATCAGTTACTGGATGAACACTTATTTGCCATTTCAGTTCTCTTTCCATGATTGGCTGATATAGCAAAATACTTGGTGCCTGCATAATTCCCACTGAATTCGTCCTCCAAAGAGAAAGCAAGATTGTGAGGAAGAGCGCCCCATTCACTTGGATTGGAGGCAACCTCTTCAAATTATGCCCAGATTAGATGTTGAGAAGATGTGTCAGGGAGGAGGAAGTCTTTGACATCCTTCCAACCTGTCATGATGGGCCTTGTGGAGGTCATTTTGTAGCCAAGAGGACAACATTCAAGGTGTTACAAGCTAGTTATTATTGGCCCACTCTTCATCAGGATGTGAGAAGGTATACTAGTTAGTGTGATCGGTGCCAAAGGATGGGAAAGCCTATTCCAAGGGATGAAATTCCTCTGCAAACTCAGTGAATTTCGAACCATTTTACAAGTGGGGCATGGATTTCGTTGGGCTAATTGACCCTCCATCGAATCAAAAGAAGTACATCATTGTGTGCACTAAATATTTGACCAAGTGGGCTGAAACAAAGGGAATCAAGGGAGCAACAGAGGAGAAGGTGGCTAAGTTCTTAAGGAAAAATGTATTTTACAAGTTTGGGTACCCTAGAGAACTGGTCACTGATCAAGGCAACGAGTTTACATCCAACATGATTATAGACTTGTTAAGGCAACACAAGATCAAGCATAGAACATCCACTTCTTATCGCCCACAATCTAATGGGAAAGTGGAGGTGATCAACAGAGTGTTGGAGGGCATTCTGACTAAAGTGGTTAGCAGCAACAGAAAATATTGGGAAGATAGATTAGTTGAGGTCACTTGGGCCTACAATACCACCTAGAAGACCACCACTGGGTTCACCCCTTATGAGTTCGTCTATGGGAAGGAGGTCCTGCTGTCCATTGAATTTGAGTACAATACATTGAGGATAGCAACCCAACTAGATCTAGATCTCTGCGGTGCACAAAAACAAATATTTCTCCAGCTGAATGGGTTACATGAGCTTAAAATGCAGGCCCTCCCGCAAATAGAGGTGACTCAAATTCAGAGGAAGATCTGGAATGACAAGAACATCAAGGACAAACAATTTCAAGAAGGTGATTGGGATTTGTTATATGATTCCAGATATAGAGACTTTAAGGGCAAGCTAAGGACTAGATGGTTAGGGCCTTATGTCATAGAAAGATGTCATGATAATGGTTCAGTACAGATTAGAACCATAGATGCAAAGGCTATTCCTTTACTTGTTAATGGGCATAGATTGAAGGTTTACAAGAAGCCATTGTCAAAGCAAGAGTTCATTGATGGTATCAGCAAAATAGTGATGGTGGTGGAGCAAGTCTCAACTTCTACCTCATCAAGTCACTGAAAAAGAAAAAAAAGAGAGAAAAATAAGGAGACTCAGGTGAAAACCTCCATGAGGCACCTCAGTCCCACTATTGGGTTGAAAACCTCTTGAGGCAGCCCAATGGTGTCGAAACAAAAAAGAAAAGAGAAATAAAAAGATGTCTGGGTGAAAACCTCTTTTGAGGCACCCAGGGCAAGAAACTAGGATGAAAACCTCTTGGAGGCAGACTAGTTGCTTTCAAAAAGAGAAAAAAGAAAACTTTGAAAATATTGTTTGCAGGTCAGTAGGAGGAGGATCAGAGCAACAAGAGAGAATAAAAAGGGACCTATCCAGCTCATTTTTTTATTTCTCCATTAATTATCCTTCATCATTCCATCATTCCCTCCATTTTTCCACTCATTTATCTCAGTTTGCAAGGGTTCTGTGTTTCTACAAGATTCCATGTAAACCTACAGGATTCCCTGAAAACCTATAGGATGATCCTGTAGGAATTACAGTGGCTTGGGAATCCTAAAGGAAGTAACCCTAGAGCAAGGGAATGACCTACCGATGTCAAATATATATTTCTATATCTATATATATATATATATATATATATATATATATATATATATATAGAGAGAGAGAGAGAGAGAGAGAGAGAGAGAGAAATATATATATATATATATATATATTTCTCTCTCTCTCTCTCTCTCTCTCTCTATATATATCTATATATATATATATATATAGATATACTTCACCATCTCATCACCATACCTCTCTCCATCATGATCACCCCTGCATTCATCCAAAAAAAAATTTACAGTTTTCGAAGAAAAAACAGACAAAAGAGGATGAAGATAGAGAACAAGGGGAGAACACCTGCAGGATATTTTCCTCATTCACAAATTCATAGACCCCTTCTCTACCCACGCCAACCATCCTCATTCTCCAGAAGTGGAAAATGATTAAAAATTTTGAGGGAGAAGCAGCTACAAGAAATCTTGTAGGAAATCCTGAAGCAGCCTATCCCACAAAACAAAAAAATCACAGGTTGCAGTCAGCTTCAAGCATGGAGATCCAGAGGTCAGAGAAGCTCCTCCAGAGCCTAGCAGTAGCATCAGGATCATCAACATCAACATCCAAGTACCTGCACATCAAAGAAAACCATTAGAGGACAATAAAAAAGAGAGGAGAAAATCACATGCAACAAACACATAGAAAAGACTTCATTCTTCAACAAACAGCATCAAGGCATCATTACCATAGGTAAGTATCTCGCTTCCACTCTCTCGTTAGCATAATATGATGAAACATGTAAAATTTGTGAAAGAGTTGTTTTATAAGCAAAAGGTGGCTAGTTAACTTGGTCACCTTCGCTCAATCAACGAGGAGAAGATAGTTAGTTCTTACACACGTGATAGTAGTGAAGTCAAGGAAAAGGAGAGATGAGGTCAAAACTGTTTAAGTTATGGATGCCTGAAGTGGGAGTTGATTACGAGGAGAGGAGAATGATGATGTGGTAGTGGGACCAACGGTCCAAAAATGGATACTCGTACCTCGGCTTCCAGCACACAACCCCACATAAATCACCCATATGAGGAAATAAACATTGATCCCCATGCATATAGGCATTCACATTTTTGAGGCTACACACTAGAAAACTTTTTGTCGGCCCTCAAGCAGTCTACAGGAAAGGCAGAATTCATTTTTTTCTAGCGCAAGACCACATACAAGATCCTATAGGAAATCCTACAAGAGATCCTACAGGATATAATTGAGCACCTACATGATTGGAAGTGAGTAGTTTTAAAAGGGAAAAATAGAGGTTGGCTTCATCAATTAGTGATAAGGAGGTAGGCTCTATATTTCCCCACAATTTCCCAGTGAAAAGAATATATATATATATATATATATATATATATATAAACCTTCTATTGTGTTGAAAAAGATTACAGTATAGGGGAATTGTATACACAAAATTTTCATTTGAAATTCCTCATTCATTAAATTTGGTATCAGACATATACAACCCTCCATCCATCAGAGAAAATGACAAGGGGATTTAATAAGAGGGAACCCATTAACACAGTGAGGATTCATCAGCACCATCCTGTGCTAGAGATATTCACAAGGCACAATTGGATGGGTTTCTTTGAGAAATTGAGGGGGTATGATGATGAAGTAGCCAGAGATTTTGCTCTCTCCCTCATTCCACTGACTAGGACCCATTCCACTATTGTGGTGAAAGTCCTCTCTATAAAATTCACCCCTGAAATCATAGGTAGAATTACCACACTTCCCTTAGGAGTGCCTTAGAGAAAGGAGGATAAGGGTAATAGCCAAACTGCAAAGAAGAAATTATTTTTAGAAGGAGAGAAGGCCATGGAAGACAAAAATGGAGTCAGAAGAGCAAGCCTACCATATACCTGGAATGAAATTAGATACCACCTTATAAATTATATCTCATGTGAAGGTAGGTACAGTGTGGTATATGGTTACCATTTTACGCTTCTCCAAGAATTGAGGTTTAGAGCGGACACACCTCCTCAAAACAGGCTCAGCATACCCTACTTCCTTCTTCAATCAATGATAGATATGAGCATGAAGTTGCAGGAAGGAAACCATCAAAAACTACCCATCATGGGTTAATTAGACTTATCATAAAAGATGGCCACCAAAACCTCAGAATCCCTATCACATGGGCAACTTTAAGAGACATGCAGACAAAGGAAGATATAAAAGCCCTTGAATATGAAAAGAGCCCCACTGCGAGTGAAAGGGATGAAGAAGAAACTGAAAAGGAGGAAGAAGAAATAGAGAGGGATGGAGAGGAAATAGATGAGGAAGAAGAGGAAGAAAAATAGAAGGAAAGTGGCGAAGAGACATAAGAGGATGCAAAGGAGGAAACTGATGAACAGAGTGAGGAACTAAAGGGAGAAGAAGAGGAGAAAGACAAGAGTGAAAAGTAAAATGAAAAAGGGGAGGTAGAAGACAAGGAGGAATCACCTAAGTTATCTCTAGAACCCACTGAGAAAGGGGCAACAGCTGCCCTCACTGCCCTTAGTACTCCTATCAAACAAAAAGGGAAAAGACAGAGACAAAATCCATTGTACTTTAGGATAAGAAAAAGTACAAGAATAAGGCAGGGAAAACCTCAAACTCCCACCAAGGTTCCTATTGTCATTGAATACTCACCTAAACAGTAGGAGAAGATGGCTCCTCTTATGAAATCTCAAGGAGGAGGATCATCAGGAAAAGCCTCTCCCAAGTCTCCTAACACTTATGTTAGGTGGCTTCTCACTAGATCTACCTCATCCAAAGGAAAAGTCCTCCTACAAGATACACAGAAGGACCTACAGGAAGCAGAGACAATCCTACAGGAAACTTTGCTAAACCTACACGAAACTCAAAAATTGGACAAAGAAGGGAGTATGCAGCAAGAAACAAAGAAAGAGGATCCAGAGTTAAGGGAACCTAGTCCTCAACCTAACCTTGACTCCTACTACAAATTTTTTGAAGGGGGTAGGGTCATTCCACAAATATTTTCCATCCCATTATTATTTAAGGTTGGGAAAGAAAGGGCAAGAACACATAGATGGATGTAGAGTGCCAAATCCAAAGGAGTGGAGGACATAGGTCACATGGAGGAAAAAGTTAAAGAGATGGGCAGAGAACTGAGCAGCCTGAGGGATGGAGAGGCAATGATGAAAGCTTAGTTGGAGGAAGAAAATGCATGGTTAAGAGGAGATCTACAAGAGAGAGAATCAATTGGAATCCATGGCTAGTCTATCCTTAGAGACAATCTAGTACAGGATGTCAGCTAAGTCCTATGCATTATACCTTAAGGAATAGTGGTTGCAGTTCCAAATCAAAACTTTAGCATAGAGAAGGACTATGCCATTTCAGGATTATAGACAGTTCATTGATCTTTGTGATGAAATCACATTGGAGGATAGGGCTAAACTGTCTGAGTTCTACCTACATAACTTGGCCTTGACAAATCTAAATGTATGGGACCCTAATTCAAAACTAGGGGACTTATAGTTGATGGATTTGGCATCATGGATGAACCATGGAGAAGCAAGGGATAAAAAAATGAAGAAAATAATGGAAAGGGAAGAAACAAAACGTCTCATGATAAGAGTTGAGTAGTCAAATCCATGGTTGTCATCAACACACATAACTTGATTGCAAATGACCCTCAACTCGTACCCAGGTAGCTTGCTTCCCAAGAACAAGAAATCACACACTTTGAGGATATGCTCAGGCTATTAGGGGATGAAAGCATGCAAGATTGTCAAAGGAGATGGAATACTTTTCGTTACATTTTGAAAATTAGAGAATACCATTCTCCTCACAGAATGAGAGAAGCACTGAATAGGACACCCATGTAGAAGCAAGATCTCCAAAGACTCAAAGTCAATTGGATTGGCTTAAGACTCATTCCACCATTGCTCTTAGGAATTTTGGAAGGAAGGAAGGAAGAGGAAGAAAGAAATCAGTGGGAAGAGATAGAAAGGAAGGCAAGATTTTATGCACAAGAAGAGGAAACTACAACAGAAGCATGGGATGTCAAGGAGGCCACTAGAGCAATGAAAGCCATGGATATTGATTGAGTTGCTCAAAGGATGAGAAACACTTTCAGTAGGGGGGTGATGATGAGCCTCACCATTAGGTAACTATATGGAACTTAATCCACCTCCAGCTTAGTTAAATCAACTATTCTCATAATTTATTACATAGTTTGATTGTATTTTGTTTAGAGAGATGAGTCAAAGTGAGATATTATGCCTAGTGGACTAATGTGCATTAATTGCAGGTTTTTGAGAGAAAATCATGGAAATTTTGGCTAATTAAAGGATGAAACTCGAATGAGACAAGGAGTGATTGTAGGAGGTGAATCCTCCTCATTCAATGATTTGAATATTCCTCCATCAATCACACTAGATCTGAGTATAATCAACCAAGTCATGGAGATCAAAAGGCAGTTGAGCAAGTGATTAAAGAGCTAGTTTATCTCGAGTTTGGGAGTCGCGCCTCCCTATATTTAAGGAAGTCGTTGGAGACTTCATTTGTATAAATAAAGAGGCCTATATCCTCATTAGGATTCAAATTTTTGCTGTAAAAACACTAGTCATGTTCAAGTTCAAGACTTGTGGAAGACATTGCTATGTAATTTTATGTTTTGATAAGGAGAATGAGTGTTTCCTTGATCTAGCACTGAGTTAACTCAGAGGACTGAAGCTATTAGGTTAGGTCCCAACCCTAGCAGCAAAGGCTCCTCTTCTTGTATTTGTATGCTTAGATTGATTTCATAAATTAATGGTTGAATTGTCTTTATAATTATTCCATTGAAAGTGGTGTATATTTGATTAGTTTTCTTATTAGTTTTCTTCCATTTGTGCTCTACTTCGGTAGTATCTTAGAACAGATAAAGGAACATAAAAAATCTTCTAGTAGGTAGTTTTGGCCTCACTCCTTCCTTCGGGGATCATGGTTTGAGGAAAGAACTCCTATGCAGCCTCAAAAAGACAGTTTTCTACTTCCTCATGGAATTTAGGGTTTTTCTGTACCTAGGCCAGCATTTGATCAGTTTGCAAGAGTAGGATTTAGTTATCATTTCTTCTATCTTCAATATTACATTAGATCTCATCAATGTTTCATATCATACTCCAATTTTTCCTCATGCGTGAAGTAGGCAGCTATCTCATGAAATTTTGTTTTCCCTATTTAATTGAAATGCTTCTTGTTTACATGATTTTTGGGTAAATGTCAATGTTTGGTGTAGTGCAGGTGTTTTAGAAGTACACAGAGATTTCATGATCAACAACCTCATTCCAACTTCATCCACCCATGATCATTCCTTTCCTTCACTAAAACCCAGACCAATTTCATCATTTCACAAGAATACTTCTCCAAGCTTGCTGAGAAAATCCATCTATCTCACACTTTGGTTTTGAGTTCTGAAGTGGTCCTAGGTACTCCCTTGCCTCATTCCATCCACCAACCACCTTCCCTAAGCCTTCCATCACCTGTGATGTTGAATGTGTCCCTAGGTATCAAAGTGTTACACAAACACACACACAAATACAATTGTTGATGGACCATCCTTTCCCCTACCTATGATGTTGAATGTGTCCCTCTGTACAAAAATGTCTAATAATTAGTGGTTGACATTTATCCACAAGTTGTTATGAGGTCAAGCCCCATATATTATTTATACTGCAAAAAATAAAGTATTAAATGTCAATTTCGAATTGTTTATGCAAATGGGATTTTGGGGTCATTTTTTCCTTAGGATCTATGTCATGATGGTTGCTTCCATTTTTTTTCTTTTAAATATTTTGTTCGATTTTTCTTATGGGACAATAGGGTTTCAATATAATGGATTTCTTTTATCATCAACTGTATTCATTGTTGTTGTTCTGACTGCTCTAAGGTCATTGAAAACTAGATATGTTACCGAATTAATGATCACAACCTCACATAATCCAAAATATGACAATGGTGTGAATGTGGTTGATCTGGGAGCTGGCATGTTGACCCAAGGGTGGAATCCTTTCGCAGATGCCATCACAAATGTTTTCAATGTAAGGAATTTTGTACAGGTGATCTTTGGAGCCTGACAATAACACCATAATTATTTGTACATGTGTATATCCAATTTGTTGTAGCTACTAGATACAACCTCTCGGTTGAAAGGAGACTAGTGCCCAGGAAATCTTAATGAGTGCTTCAAATAAATGTTGATATTTCCTACTACACTCGGTATTTATCATATTTGAGATGAAATTTATTCATAACCTTCCTTAAGAGGAGAAATACAATATTGAACGTCAAACATAACTCATAGAAGCATTAATATCTGGCTCTAGCGGCCAACATCATATACACATGCAATTTCATAGGTCATTTGTAGTATATTAGATGGAAGAAATAAAGAGGAGAGAAAACCAACGCACATGGCTTAAACCTAAGAATCATGTTCATTGAAGTTCAACGTGAAACGTATGAGAAGGAGATTTTAATGAAGTGTTAAGATACATGGAGCACATTTTAAGGATAACAATTCATATCAGTTATAGGCATCTTTAATCAACATTAGACCTAGATGAATCCATAATTCCATGAAAAACATATCCAACAACTGCTATTACATGTAATATGAGAAGAAGAGTGAAACATATGGAAAAAACACAAGAAGAAATACATACTGCACATTTATATGAGCTAGAATCACCAAAAACTTTTATTAATCTTCCACAGAGCATACATTTCATGGACAACTTGTAGAGCTTCTCTCTTGGAAAACCAAAATTCTAAACCCTTGGTTCAATATCATAAACTATTTATATAGGGCCTTAGAGGGAGATCCCATTACAAAATATTCTTTCTTGATTTGGCAGTGAATCATCATAACAAAATATCAACGTGCTCAGTGACACAGCTATACAAACAAAATTCTAACTAAATGACATAGTTATTTTTTAAATAAAATATTTACATAAAGAAAAAATCAAAATTTTATGACCAAAATGATCAACGACATCCTTAGTCATAAGAATCAAATTCTGGAGGCAACGCCATTGGGTTGATGATGAAGCACGGGAGGATTAACAAAATTCTTACACCTTTGCCATAGTGTTAGAGTGAGTAGAAGAGGGTGAATGTGTTACTATTTTGATTTGAATTTATGGCTAGCTTGAATTAGTGCTATTGGACCAACCATTGTGGCAGGGTTCCCCACCATCCTTCGGAGGATGGGAGGGCGGGACGCTAGATCCATCGGTTAGCCCTCGAAATCAATCTGGGTCGCTAGATCGATGGGCCCACCAAGTTGACTTGTCAACTCCATGGGGTAGCACATACTTATCACCCGCGCAGGTTACCCCCCCCAAATGCTTCCGGGGGCTGATCAGGCATAGATGAATGGCGATCCACTTGTTAACCTATTTGGATTTTAACCAAACAGACACGTATGCTACAATTTTCATTTTAGTCGGTTTTGCTTACTTGGTGGGGGCTCCATGGGCGCAGATTTGAACTTTGGAACCTCTTCCATGGCACTAGGGCCTGAAAATTTGCCCCCATCACTCATTTGATTTATTTTTAGTTAGGGATCTTGATTTTGACCTCTTATCTCTCTCTCTCTACCCAAGTACTAGAGGGAAACAACATTAGCTCCAACTGGGGACAATGTATTGTATACAATGCATTGAGAACCTTCAGATTGCTGCCTTACTCCCTGGGTATGCAGTTTTATTTAAACCTCTATAAAACAAAAATAAATAATAAAAAGCATAAAACATTGTTGTTATTTACAATGGCTCACTAATATTTACAATGGATGAGAGTGGAATTCTTCAGTGTTGAAAGTAAGGATTGAGAAACTGCCCCTTCAATGGTAGCTCAAGCACTTCACCATCTAAATTCTCCAACAAGACGGTATTATTCCCTTTTTCTTCAGAAATCTCAAAAGGTCCAAACCACAGGGGGTCAAATTTGACATGTTTTCCTTTGTCTTCCCTTCTGACATCCCATCTAAGCACTAAATCTCCTGGCTGCATATACCTGTCTTTTTCCTTTCTATCAAACAGAGACTTCATTTTTTCCTATTAATTGATCAAACTTTGATTCACCCATTCTCTACTCTCTTGATGTTCTGCCCACTGATTTATCCTTCTGGTCATAGAATTTTGTTCCTCCTCAACATATTTCAAGAATTTAACTAATGGCATAGCTAACTGCATGGGGAAGATTGCAACCTTCCCATAAACCAACTCAAAAGGGGACTTCCCAATGGACCTCTTGGCAGTAACCTTGTTGGCCCATAGGGAAAATTTCAGCTGTGAATCCCAGTTCTTCAGATTTTTTGATATATTTTTTTTTAAATCCATACTAAGGTTATATTTGAAGATTCATCCAATCCATTTCCTTGTGGATAATAGGCGGTAGAATGGCCCATTATGATGCTATACTTTTTGAAAAAACAATAAACGTGTCTAACTTGAAAACCTATGCATTTTTAGTGACAATCTTCTTGGGGCAGCCAAACCTGGAAAGGATATTTTCCTCCATGAACTTAATGACTACAACATCCATTTCATTTATGTTTGGGGATGCTTCTACCCACTTAGTGAAGTAATCTATATCTGTGAGTATCCACTTGTGTTGACCGCTAGAAGGTGGATGTATTTCCCTAATGAAGTCTAACCCCCACTTCCTGAAATGTTCTTCATCAAAAACAAGGATTAAAGGAAAAGGCGCTAACTTCTTCTTTTCTACAAATCTTTGGCACTTCTCACAGGCCTGAACATAGGTATACACCTCAGCAAACAACTTAGGCTAATAAAAGCCTACCTTGAGAATTTTGTGGGTTGTAGCTCTCCAGCTGTAATGCCCTCCACAAACACAATTATGGAATCCATCAATCATTTTGTTGATTTCTTCTTCAACGAGGCATAGGAGTAAAATCCCCACTGGGTCCTTCCAATACAATTGGCCATTTGAGATAAAAAAATTATGGGCTTGCAACCTTAGAGCCATGTACTTAATTTTTTCAAAGTTAACTGGGCACCTCTAACTAAGTAGATAATGGAAAATATGTTTATACCAGTGGGACACAATATATTTCATGTGAATTTCTTGGGTTGAGGTTTCAATCCCTTATTGTTGCTCAAATTTTTCACCTTCCCCATATTTTCTAGTGAGTAAGTTTATGCCTAATGCTTGGAAATTTGCTTCAGACAAAATTTTAGTTAGCCCCTTCCCCTTGATCAACTTGGTAGGTTTGATATCCATTTCATACTCCTGTATTTTTGCAATCCACTTTCCTCTTTTTCCCTCACTATCACCTTGCACCAGGATATCTTTCGCAAAAGTTGTAGGAACACGGGAAGTTATATTTGATTGCAAGACATAGCTTCTAAAAAGCCTTCAGGGCTTTGACCAAGGCATCAACCTATTCTCCAAAATATTGTATTTTAGCTCAACTTCCCTTAGCACCTAACTAAAAAATGCAATTGGTTGCTCATGCCCTTCATCATTATTCTGCAGTTAGACAACAACCACTGTTTGAGGGGAAGAAAAGGAAAAAATAAAAATGGTTTTAAATAATCAAGGTTGACCAATACAAGAGCTTTTGTGAAAGCCCTTTTGATTCTGGAAAATGATTCCTAAGCTTCTGAAGTCTACTTCACTTCCTTATCCTTCCTCAACATCTTTGTAATTCGTTTGATTATCTCAACGTAGTTTTGTATGAACCTTGTTAGAAAGTTGATTCTTCCTGAGAAAACATGGAATTTCTTCTTATTTCTTGGTATTGAGATGTTTTTGATGGCTTCCACCCTTTTGGGATCAATCTTCACCCCCTCCTTTGCCACAATGTTCCCTGGCAATTTTCCCTCACTTAGAGTGAACTGAGATTTCTTCGGATTTAAAGACAACCCATTCTCTCTACATTTCTCAAAAGTGAGCCTTAGATGTTTAATGTGAATTATAGCTATTTTTGAAACACGGTGATGTCATCCAAGTAAACTACCACAATTTTTTCCTATTCTCCTACAAACGTTATATCCATGGCTCTTTGAAAAGTGGCTCTTGTATTTATGAGGTCAAAGGGAATTCTTACATAAATGTTCCCCAAGGTGTGGTGAAAGTAGTTTTCTTATGGTCTTTAGGGTGGAAATTCACTTGATTGTATCTAGAAAAAACATCCATCATAGACATCTGGGCCAAACCTACCACCTTTTGTAGCATGTAGTCCATTTTTGGTAGAGGGTAATTGACTTTTAATTAAGCCTTGTTCAAATTTCTAAAGTCAACACATAACCTTATCTCCCCATTATTATTCCTAACATGGAATAAATTTTCCACCAATACCGAATACATCAATGGTAAATGATTTTTGCCTGGAGTAAATTATTTACCTCTTTTTCAATTGATGGAAGTAACAGAGAATTAATTTGCCTAAGATTCTCTTTATATGGTTTCAACCTGCCCTTTAAAGGTATCTTATATTGAATGAGAGAGCATCAGTTGTATGTTAAGCTTAGCAAGTGTAGTTTCTTTCAGAGTGAGGTACATTACTTGGGGCATATGGTCTCCAAGGAGGTCATTGTCGTAGATCCAGAGAAGACAAGATCCATCATGGAGTGGGTAGAAACTAAGAGTGTGGATGAGGTGAGATATTTCATGGGTTTTACAGGATATTATAGGAGGTTCATCAAGAAATTCTCGCATATTTCTTATCCTATTACCTCATTGCAAAGGAAAGGTAAGAAGTTCAAATGGACAAAGGAGTGTGAGGCTATCTTTGAGAAGCTTAAGTAGTTATTGACACATGCATGAGTTCTATAGATTGCATATCTAGACAAAGATTTTATAGTATGTACAAATGATTGAAAGAGAGGACTTGGTGGAGTCCTTATGCAGGATGGACAGGTGGTATTCTATGAGTCGTGAAAGCTGAATGAGCAAGAGAATAACTACCTCACAAATGACCTTGCATTAGCAGCAATCATACATGCCTTGAAGATGTGAAGGCACTATCTTCTTGGAAGGAGGTTTGTAATGAGTGATCATATTGGGTTGATATATTTGTTTGACTAGTGGAATCTTAACGCCGGGAAGGCTAGATGGTTGGCCACGATCAGTGAGTTTGATTTTGAGATTAGGTACATCGAAGGTAAAGAGAACAAGGTGGTAGATACTCTTAGTAGGCAGGTACAGGTAAATCACTTGGAAGCTATGAGCTTCTATGGGACAAACTTATAGGATAGGATCATGCGGGAAAGTCAACAGGATGTTAGGTATATGGACATTGTGCATAGGTTGCAGCAGGGTGTTGATACAGGTATAGGTGATAGTACAGGTACAACTATGGGTCATGGTACATGTATAGGTACAGGTAGTGGTATAGGTGGTAGTACAGGTACAAGCACAGGTACAAGTGCAGGTGCAGGTGCAGGTGAATAGGGTATGGATTATTTTCTTATAGCAGATGCATTGTTTAGGTTCCAAGACAGGATATAGGTGTTGGATAGAAGTGAGCTCAAAAAGGTGACCTTGAGAGAGTTTCATGCGAAACCATATTCAAGTCACCCATGTTATCAGAAGACACTAAAAATAGTGAAGATATTTTACTATTAGTAAAATTTGAAGAGGGATGTAGCAAAGTTTGTGGCTAGATGTTTTTATTTTCAACGAGTGAAGGAAAAGTGTAAACATATAGGTGGAATACTACAGCCAATTTTGATTCCATAGTGGAAATGGAAACTAATTTCCATAGACTTCATCACAGGATTTCTGAAGACAATGAGACAACATGATTCCATCATGGTTGTTGTGGACAGGTTGACAAAGGTTGCACATTTCATTCCAATGAAGTCTATATTCTCAGCTAGTGATGTAGCACAGATAATCATCTACGATGTTGTCAGATTTCATGGTGTTCCAAAGAATATCGAGTCAAACAGGGATGTGAAGTTCACTTCCAAGTTTTGGAAGGAGTTATTTGCAAGTTTGGGCACAGATTTGGCCTTCAACGTGGCTTATCATCCACAGACAGATGGACAAAAAGATAGGGTCAACAGGATATTGGAGGACATGTTGAGGATGTATGTGATGCATCAGTAGTAGAAGTGGGAAGAGTATCTCCCCTTGGAAGCGTTATCATACAACAATAGTTATCAGGAGTCATTGAGGATGAGTCCATTTGAGGCATTGTATGGGTGGAGTTTCAATACTCCCATCAGTTGGAGAGACCTGGTTAATAGGGTGTTGATTGGAGTAGACATGTTGGAAAACATGGAACAAGAAATGCAAGTAATCAAGAAAAATCTAAACGCAACACAGGATAGGAAGAAAAACTATGTATATAGGAATATGTTGTTCAAGGACTCCCGGGTTGGGGAACAAGCGTACTTACACATCAAACTGAAGAAGAGCTCCTTACGGTTTGGATCATGTGGCAAGTTGGCACTAGAGTTTTGTGGAACCTTCAGTATTGTTGGGAGGATTGGGTCAGTAGCATATCAAATTGTGCTGCCCCCGATAGTGAAATTCCATAATGTCTTCCATATGTCACTGCTTAAGAGTTATATTAAAGATGTTGATCATGTGATTGACTGGTTTGTATTGCAGGTAGAACCAGATGGAGAATTCTAGCTGAAGCCTTAGTGTATATTGCAGAAAAAGGTGCTCATGCTCCGGAACTGAGCAATCAAGCAAGTTAAAGTGCAGTGGAATCACTTTTGGCACAATGAAGCTACATGGGAGATGATGGATCACATATGGGCTATGTACCCTTCCTTGTTTTTCGGTTGAGGCAAAGCAATTTTGGCTTGGTGTTTTGGTGTGGTTTTTGGTATATGATGTGGCATATGTCTTGGTATATGTTTTGAAGATGTTTGGTATATGTATGTATATGGATGTAAATATCGCCATGAGCTATGTTATAAAGATCCAATAAGCCGTATGGGTTTCATGTCATTATGATGTCATGTTTTTATGTTGTTATGTTGGTTTGCTTTTCAGCAGGGTGATAATTGTAAATACTGCATCAACCTATGTTATAAAGCTCCATGGGTAGTATGTTTTCTTTTCAGTGGTTTTGTTGATGTCTTGGTGTGGTCTAACACCAAGGATGACATTCCCCAAGAGGGAGGGTTCTGTAACAACCCTGGTGAAAATTCCATGTAATAGACGTTAATAAAGGAAAAGATAATAACCACAGTTAATGGGACACTTATACCAAGCTAAATGTTGGGAAAGAAATCCTAGATGGTGTTCATTTGGGTGTGTTGATGGTGCTAGGCCCACCAACATTCAGGGGATCACCCCGGTATGAAGTCCCAACCACATCGTTTGGTGTGGGAGTACCATTTGGTATGATGGCCCAGTTGCCATTGTCTTAAGGATTTGCCTCAACTCTTTCTTGTCAGTATAGGAGAGTGGTCTGCTTCATCTTCAGGAAGTGAGGTTCATGTGCCTGGTGAGTGTAAGTGTACTTGTGTCAATGGTTCTTTCACTGTGAGGGGAAGAGAGTGAATGTTAGTTCTAGGTTGAAAGGGATCAGTCCCAACTCAGCTAGGAACGCACAACACAAAAGGACATACACAACTTCCGGCGAAGCAATCCACTCGGATGCGGCAGTCACAACGTACAAGGTAAGATAACGTGTACAACACTCACAGATTAGTACGAACGAGTGCAATGATTGTTATAGCAAGGTTCATGTGAAAGGTTTTTCTAATGTCCGACAAAACAATCGACACGCACGGGACAACATTAACAGCATATACAACACGTTTCCGTTAATAGATTATGCATTACAACAAATGAATTAGTTCATATGTAGAAAGCAGGTTAAAGAAACATGCATTACAAGTATTAAAGATCAATATTACAACAAATACAATACATGTGTGAAAACGTGTTGGCCTGTTAACAGGATTTTGAATTAAGCGAAAGTTCCAAGACCCATCGTTACACCATACATAACTAACCATGTCAGTGGGGCATTGGAGCCACTACTTACTCCTCAAAGAAAAGATTACAGACTCTCTTGTCTATGTGGGAGGAGTTGAGGTGAAAATTCCTTTCATGTACAAATGACGGGGATATTTATAGCCAAGGGTGAAATTGACCCTTGTGGTTGTTCGACTACCCTCATGACCATTCCACTTCCATGAAGTTTCAACTTACATTACTCTATGTTCAACAAGTGGGTCTCTTGGACTTCCACATTACATCACATTGATTGAAAACAAGCCCATAGTGGAGATGTGGGAAACATGACTCATGACATGACTCGACATCACTTGACATTACAATGTTGGTACATTCGTGCTACTGCTGGAGTGCATGTCAAACTACAGTATTGCTAAGTGATGGATGTCTTCACAGTGTATCATAGCTTCACCTCTGCATGGCGAAGTGCACGGAGTCTTCGATGGTCCTTAGTTCACTTGATGAAGCTTTAGCATGGTGTTCCTTGCTTTCATGCTAGAAGGCTTGACAGGCTCACTTGTTTGCGAAGGTGCATGTTTGTCACGTTCGTCCACTTCACATGCTTCGTACATTCATCCATTGGTGAACTTGTCCATCTAGATGTGCTCCCTTCGTACATCTCGTTCATCATCTTGACATGTCTTTTGGTGTACCCGTACCTGTAATCACTTATGACAAGATGACATCAAATCCAAAACCTCCTAGTCTACCATGACACATGATCATTCAGATGTAAGGGACCGGGAGAGGCAGCAGGGCTGTGATGCGAGATCATGGCTCTGGGCAACTGCTGATGAAAACTGCACAAGAATCACTGAGGGATGGAGACAGACAATCTAAGTCGATAGTGACAGTCTCCAAGGTCTGGCTTGACTGGGAGGAAAAATTGCACAAATTTTGGGAGGGACAGTCTAGAATGAACAATCAGAAGGCGCTGGACAGCTAGATTTGCGCAATCCAGAGGAGCGGACCGGGCTGCATGAAGGGTCAACATGCAGGGATTGCATAGTTTTTCTGTGGAACTACCTGAGAGACTGGCAATCAGAACTGTGCAATTCCCAGAGGGAACTACCAGTTGGATGCTAAGTCACTGGTAGCCAAAATTGCGCAATTCCCGGAGGGAACTGGCAATTAGGTGCTCAGTCACTGGAAGCAGAAACTACGTAATTCCTGAAGGGAATAGGTAGTCTATTGCTAGGAGCTTTTGGCTAGGAAAACTGCACTAAGGCTGGGAGGCCCACCTATTGATCATCTTTGCATAATTTTTGAGCTAAGCTGACTGATGGGAAGCGAAAGGCCCGCTCATAAGTACTGCGCAATTTTTAAGATGAACAGTCGGTTGACTACCCAGATGACTGATTGGGAAAACTGCGCAAATTTGTGAAGGAGACAGGGACAGGCACTTGGTGTCTATCTGACCTATCTGTGCAATTTCCTCAGTTAGTTGAGTGGGTAAGGTCAAATTTTTTAGGGGAGTCAGTCTCAGGGTGACTGTTGGGTCCGATTGTTCGGGTGGCCAGCATGAGTGCTGATTGAGTTTCTTGCAGGCAACACAGTTTGAAAGGACTAGCTTGGTGCTTCTACGTTGTTCTGGTTGATAGTTGATCGAGTTAGATGCAGGGTGATGGTCTGGCTATTAGTAAGGATTCTAGTCATCAGAACTTCAACGAACATGACTAAGTGTGTGAACAGTCGAAAGATGCATAGGTGATCATACGAACACACACTCGCATGAATTGATGACGAAACAACCAAACCATCTAGATACACATATTCAACATGACTGACCGATGATGTAAGCGACAAGTGTGACACTCATGGTTGATCGTTCATGATCAAGACGTCGTTTGTGCGACAGTGAATGTGACTTTGTGTGTGAGTGCGACAGATGCTTTCATGGCGAACACAACAGACACATACGAAGCAAAGACTTTGAGCATAACTAGAACACGCTCACAAGCAAGACTTAGACATCAGCATGCAGAGACTTGGATGCAATGAACAAGCAAGGTGAATGTAAAGACTCACACGAGCTTATGGAGTGAACCCCAGTGTGTGCAATCATCAAGTGAAACTCTTTAGGGGAGGCTCCGAAATTGGTGCATGCCAAAATTGTGGAGGGTGTTTGTAGCCTCTACAACACTTGGTGACACACTGGTAGAACTCTAGTTTCTCTGTTTTGGTTCATTGCTAGCACAGGGCCTTGGTCTTTCGGGGAGTATTGAATCACTGTGTAGGTTACTTCAGTTTCCCCACTTACCCCATGGACATACATGGTTCACCCTTTGCCAACTCAGTCAAACACAATCAAAAGTTCAGCTTAGATCTCAGTGTTTCGAATCCGGGAAGGGTATTTTAGTTCGCGAGTTGAATATTTTCAGAGTATAAGTTTTCATCTATGGTGTTGCTTCACTACCAATAGGCCTGGACAGTACCCCGACAGAGTCATGCAAGGAACAAACACATTGCTCCACTACCAGTGAGCCTGGTCATTACCCCGATGGAGTTGCATGCTTTACCTCTCTGCGCAGGAAGCCTTTCTCTTCTTTTGCCTTTAATTTTTAAGAGAAATGTGCATAGGCACTTATTTGTTTTTAGGGCATAAGAGGGATCCTCACTTATTGAGAGTAGAAGAGGTTGTTCCTTCAGAGAAGCATGTAAGACCTCTGACATAGGTTTTCGTGTTTAGATTTTTCCCCTTATCCATTTCTACTAGTTGGATTAAGTTAAACACACAAAGAAGAAAGCTGAGTATAGGCATGGGGCTTCCCAGTGTGGACACAGTTTCATGGTTAGACCAAAGCTTACCTTACAGATAGTTCATAGTTTTTTCAGGACTTCATCGGCCGAAGGTTGTAACCAAGCACAAAGAAAATGGACACAAGATGAGACAAGTGTTGCAGTGTTGCAAGTCTCTTCAAATTTAAACCACATACTCTATTCAAAAGCAAGAACGTAGTAGTTGGAAACACTTATTTCCGGAAACAAAAAAAGTAATATATCAAACAAAGAAAATGAACGTGAACAATCAAACAAAGAAAAAGCAAGGATAATAAGCAAAACAAACGAAATGAAAACAACAAGTAGCAAGCAGACTATGTACATGGCATGGGCACAGACCGTCCTACTAAAACTAGTGTTTGAGGACTTGACCTTTGACAGGATAATTATCAATCCTCCCATCAAGTGATTGCAAATGATAGGTGTGTGAGCCAAGTTTATTGTGGACCAGTGTTGGTCCACTGAGCTCCACTACCAGAAACTGGTGGAATTCCAGAAGACATTCAAGTGAAGACAACACCACTGTTTCAGGTACTGTGTGCAACATGGGCTCAGATGATGGCATGGGGTAGTTATTTTTATTCCTGGAAGGATTCAAGTTTCTGAAGTCAATGCATAAGCGGATCTTTCCAGATTTCTTACGTGTAGGATTTGAATTATAAAACCAAGTATGATGACAAACTTTGCAAGTAATCCAAACACTTAAATTGTTAGTCAATATTTTTGGCAAAAGGAGGATAAACAACATGTATGTGTTACCTATTCTTTGTTGCAAGGTCTTGTCTCCTCCTTTACTTGGAATATCATGTTGGATTGGCTAGGTGCAATGGGTACTCAGGTCATCATCTACTCGTGTAGACCCATCTCAGTACTGTTTGATCAAGTGGTCAACAGTTGGTTGCTATTGTAGTGTGTAACTTGTACCGAGATTGGCCATCTTCAGATAATGGTGGGTTCCCACGTTTCTCTATTCGTTCATGGTGTTAGTCCTTCGTGTGTTCAATATGAGTACTTCATAATCATAGTTTGTGACTTCGATCTTCAAAAAACTTGAAGTCATGCATGGTTCATTGTTTTGGATGGCTGTGATACACTCGGTCCTTGCGCCATCATATGTTCCTGATTTTTCAAGACTCACGACTGACAGCTTGTCTGTATATGGACCATTTGGCATGATGGTACTGCTGCTACTACCATTGTTGTTGCTACTGCTACTATCGGAAAAACAAACTGTACAAGTTTCATTATCATCAGTTGGGTGAGGAAGGAGTCCCAACTGCTTACCTGATGAGGTTGGAGCTAGCCATGCATGATAACACTCCAATGTCTTTTCTAGGAGGTAGTTTCCAAACATGAGTTCTACAAAGGCCAACGGTTCGTTCTCGCCGTCAAGGGGAGTGACATTATGTTTCATATACCTCTCGGATAACACCCAAATTTGGTTGCATTTTCCCTTGGACAGAAGCCACATGTGAAACCAGTCTATAGCAAAATATCCATCTAACTTGCTGGACCAATCTCTATTGAGTAGCAAGCCATATTCTTCCGGTATGTCCATAACAACTATGTTGATGCATTGGTGAAATCGACCGTCATGAGATAGTCGGATGATCACATTTCGAAGTTCACCAATGGCTGGTATTGATGTTCTGTCAATTTGGATGATTCTCATGGATGTTGTGCTCCATCGTGCATTGATCTTCTCAGAAATGGAGAGCGGCATGACGTTGGCTGACGTGCCGAAATCAACCAGACAGTTGTGAACATTGCAGTTGAAAAATTGAAAAGATAGCAGGAAAGGGGGGCAACCTGACTGTTCTTCTTCCATCTGGAGTGTATTGAGCATAGTGGAAAGTGATTTGGGAGGTGTTCTTTCTCCATTGCTGGTAGAGGTTGCGTTGTCTGTCCCAGTTCACGCAGCAGGATATCTCGTTGAATCTGGATCTTAGCCAACTCGAACAAATTGATGTTTGCTCGAGTTTTCTTCATGTCATCAACAATGTTGTATTCTAGAGGTGGTAGACTTATCGAGGTGTTCAGAGTAGAATATATGTTCGTCTTGTCCAGTGGAGTGTTTTGGAGTTTGATACTCATGGAAGTACTCTTGCCCGTCATTGTCTTCCCGGACTTGTTTTGTGTTTTCTGGTTTGGGGTGACCAGTGGATCATCCTTCCTTATCAGTAGTCTAATCTTCTCTTTCATTTCCCCAAGTGTAGGGGGAGCCCCTTTACTCCTAAGATTGTAACGGTCATTTTGTCTTGGGGGATGCTTCTCGGTGTTTGTCTTCGGCACTGCTTGTGAGCACTGATATGCATTCACCACATGCCCAGAACTTGATGCTTCAACAGGTGCAATACCTTCATCATAATCTCTGTCATCCGGTTGCTTCTGCATACCACTCTCTGCATCGAGTGTATGACTGTATACTGAGTTTGTGACTTGCTTCCAATCCGAACAGAAGTTCTCGGGGTGATGTTCTTCATGGAACGAATAGAACTTGGGATCTTCACATTGATCAACATTGAACACAAAGCTCTATGCATTTTCTTGAGTGGACTAGTTGTTTCTTGATGAGTTGCTTCCCTGTCTCTATCTAGGTGGATAACTCCTTGCAAATATGTTTGTTTTCCGTTGTTTAAGCTCAAACACTTCAGTTGTTAAGTTCTTGATGAGGAGAGTTAGGATTTCAATATCATTTTATTCCTTGTCTCTACCCTTGCTCACCATTTCTTGGGACTTCCTGCTCGCATCTTAGGAGTCCTTTGTTGGTTCATCATCCTTGATGAATCCAATCACGCGTAGGCATTTTTCGATAACAACAACAACCTCTTTGCAGTTTTCCAAGAGTGTTGGTTTCACAGCACGCTTGACGAACTTCATAATGTTGGTCGACAGTGTAGACCTGTAGTAATCAACAATGATGGAGTCATGAGGTTTGGTGTCCGTTGCAAATTTTTTCAATATGCATGTAAACCTCTGGTTGAAATCTTTTACCTTTTCTTTCCCCTCCATCTTTAGGCTACCCAATTCTTTTAGTAACATAGCTGGGGTCTTTCCATTAGCAAAATTTTCAAGGAACATGCATTTGAATGCACCCCAGTTCTATATGGAGTTTGGTGGAACGCTGTGATACAACACAACTGCGCGACCGTCCAAGGTACATGGGAACAATATACAAGTTACATCGTCATGCCAAACCTCAAGGGTCTGCAATTGAAGGTAAAATTTGTCCAAATGGTCTTCTGCCTTCACCGTGTTGTCAGGATTGAACTTGATGTTCATTCTCTCCGTTCATTTTGGCATCTTGTGTAGAACAACCGGGAGAGACAATGGTCCCTGAGTCATCCATTCAAGATTTGGGTCAGCCATCTCTTCATCTTCTTCCTCTCCTTCGGAGTCTGATAGTTCAAGATCTGAGTCTATTAGTTCGTCTCTGCCTCCACCTCCTCCGCTACCTTCCCCTCCACCTCTTATACTAGAGTTCGATCCGAGGATCACAAGAGTGCCTTGTTCGTCTTCTAAGAAGATTGGAGGTTCCTCTTCATCTTCAATAGCTTCCCCTAGACCTTCAATTGTGGCAAGGACTGCTTCTTCCACTTATGATACAACAACTCCTACGGGGGTGGCTTTTGGCTTCCTAGATGTGTGTGGAAGATGTTGTATGCCTGGGATTAGTCTGAATGCTTTTGTGAACTAGAAAGTGATGGGATGGACGGAGCAAATGTGTTGATATGAAATATTGTGTTAAATTATGGAAGGTGAGGAGTAACCAACTGCAGAGTCGTGCAAGAGGGAGTGCGAGTTACTGCCTTGACAAGATGATTGATGCATGAGTGTGAGGGGAATTTCAGCCATGTACAATTGGTTTCCCTCCTTCTAGCACCAGAAATGTTGACGGTGCTGGACCCACTAACATTCAGGGGATCACCCTGGTATGAAGTCCCAACTAGACCTCACACCATTTGGTGTGGGAGTCCCATCCGGTATGATGGCCCAGTTTCCATTGTCTTAAGTATTTGCCTCAACTCTTGCTTGTGAGCACATGAGAGTGGTCTACTTCATCTTCCAGAAGTGAGGTTCACATGCCTAGTGAGTTTAGGTGTACTTATGTCAATGGTTCTTTCATTATGAGGGGAAGAGAGTGAAGGTGAGTTTCAGGTTGAAAGGGATCAGTCCCAACTTGGCTAGGAACACACAACACAAAAGGAAATACACATCTTCCGGCGGAGCAATCCACTCGGATGCGGAAGTCACAATGTATAAGGTAAGATAACACATACAACACTCACGGATCAGTCCGAATGAGTGCAACAATTGTTACAGCAAGGTTTATGTGAAAGGTTTGTTTGATGTCTGATAGAATAGTTGACATGGATAGGACATCATTAATAACATATACAACACATTTCCATTAATAAATTATGTATTACAATAAATGAATTAGCTTAGATGTAGAACACAGGTTAAAGCAACATGCATTACAAGTGTTAAAGTTCAGTCTTACAACAAATACAATACATGTCAGAAAACGTGTTGGCTTGTTACGGGTTTTGAATTAAGCGAAAGTTTCAAGACACATCGTTACACCATACATCATTAACCCTGTCAGCAGGGTGTTGGAGCCACTACTTACTCCTCAAAGAAAAGATTACAGACTCTCTTGTCTATGTGGGAGGAGTTAAGGTGAAAAGTCCTTTCATGTACAAATGAGGGGGGTATTTATAGCCAAGTGTGAAACTGACCCTTGTGGTTGTTCGACTACCCTCATGACTGTTCACCTTCTGTGAATTTTCAACTTACATGACTCTATGTTCAACAAGCGGGTCTCTTCGACTTCCATGTTACATCACATTGATTGACAACAAGCCCATAGTGGAGATGTGGGCAGCATGACTCATGACTTGACTCGACATCACTTGACATGACAATGCTGGTACATTCGTGCTTCTATTGGAGTGCATGTCGAGCTACAGTGCTACTGAGTGATGGATGTATTCATGGTTTATCATAGCTTCACCTTCGCATGACGAAGTGCATGGAGTCTTCGATGGTCCTTGGTTCACTTGATGAAGCTTTAGCATTGTGTTCCTTGCTTTCATGCTAGAAGGCTTGACAGGCTCACTTGTTTGTGAAGGTGCATGTTTGTCGCGTTCGTCCACTTCGCATGCTTCATTCGTTCATCCATTGGTGAACCTATCCATATGCATGTGCTCCCTTCGTACATACCATTCGTCATCTTGACATGTTTGTTGGTGTACCTGTACTTGCAATCACTTATGACGAGACAACATCAAATCCAAAACCTCCTAGTCTACCATGACACATGATCATTCAAATGCAGGTCACTGGGAAAGGCAACAGGGTTGTGATGCGGGATGATGGCTTTGGCAACTGCTGATGAAAATTGCGTAAGAATCACTGAGGGATGGAGATAAACAATCTGAGTCGATAATGACAGTCTACAAGGTTTGGCTCGGCTAGGAGGAAAAATTGCGCAAAGTTTGGGAGGGACAATCTGGGTTGTAAGAGTGCAAGGCAGGCATGCTCTCCACATTTTCTGGAATGAACAATTAGCAGGGGCTGGACATCTATATTTGTGCAATTTTCCAGAAGAATGGAGTGGTTTGCATGAAGGCTTAGTAGGCAGGGATTGCGTAGTTTTTCTAGGGTACTGCCCAGGAGACTGGCATCCAGAATTGCGCAATTCCTAGAGGGAAATACCAGTTGGCTGCTAGGTCACTAGCAGCCAAAACTGCGCAATTCCTAGAGGGAACTGCTAGTTGGCTGATGGGGTTACTGGCAGCCAAAATTGCGCAATTCCCAGAGGGAACTGGCAGTTGGGTGCTCAGTCACTAGCAGCAGAAACTGTGCAATTCCTGGGGGGAACAAGCAGTATGCTGCTAGGAGCTATTGGCTGGGAAAACTGCACTGAGGTTGGCCTGCTGGTCATCTTTGCACAATTTATGAGCTAAGCTAACTGATGGGCAACGGAAGGCTTGCTCATGATTACTGCATAATTTCTAAGATGAACAGTCGGTCGATTGTCTGGATGACTAACTGGGAAAACTATGCAATTTTCTGAAGGAGACAGGGATGGGAACTTGGTGTCTATCTGGCCTCTCTGCATAATTTCCTCAGTCAATTCAACAGGTAAGGTCAATGGCCTCTGCACAATTTTTGAGGGGAGTCAGTCTTGGGGTGACTACCGGTTCCAACTGTCTGGGTAGCTAGCATGAGTGGTGATTGAGTTGCTTGCAGGGAGCACAGCTTGAAAGGACTAGCTTGTTGTTTCTGCACTATTCTGGTTGACAATCAATCAATTTGAAAGCAGGGTGATGGCCCGGCTATCAGTGAGGAGTATAGTCGTCAGAACTTCAACGAAAATGACTAAGTGTGTGACTAGTCGAAAGATGCATATGTGATCATACCAACACACACTCGCATAAATTGACAATGAAATGACCGAACCATCCAGATACACATATTCAACATGACTGATCGACGATGTAAGCGACAAGCGTGACACTCGTGGTTGATTGTTCATGATCGAGATGACACTTGCACAACAGTGAATCTGATTCCGTGTGTAAGTGTGACAGATGCTTTCATGGCAAACACAACAGACACATACGAAGCAAAGACTTTGAGCATAACCAAAACACGGCCGCAAGCATGACTTGGACATCACCATGTAGAGACTTGGATGCAATGGACAAGCAAGGTGAATGTAAAGACTCACATGAGCTCACGGAGTGAACCCGAGTGTGTGAAATCATCAAGTGAAACTCTTCATGGGAGGCTCTGAAATTGGTGCAGGCCAAAATTTTGGAGGGTGGTTGTAGCCGCTACAACATGGTGTTTATGGCTAAGGAAATTGGCAAAGGAAATGACTAAGGCTTTAGAAAGGAAAAATGGCATTTCTGGCACATTTATTTATGAAAATAATGGAAATTAGGAGAAAAATGAGGTGAAAGGTTGTAGGTTGCATGTGAGGAGGAAATTGAAGGAAATAATAGGAAATGAAGAAAATAGAGGCCTCATTCATAAAAAGGCTTATGATTATCAATTAGAAACATTTTGTCAGTTCAGTTTTGGAGCTCTCTCATTATTCTCTACATCTCTCTCACTCTTGGATACTTAGATTTTTCTTGGAGCACTTAGGTATTGGATCAAGAAAGGCAAAGGAGGCAAGAGGAAGTAAAGATAAAGCTGGGAAAGGTAGGATCAAGCAGCTATAACAAAATTATTTGTAGTAATTGATTTGAATGTGTATTTTCCTTGCTAGATTTGGCATGCATGATATTGCATGTGGTTCTTTTCTATTATGGCATGGGTCTTTCCAGGTGTAACAGTGTTTTCAACCTGGCCTTTCCATTTTCGGATAGCCATTGTGTGATGGGGTTCTCATGTTTTGGTTTAGATGGATTTCTAGATGGATTCAAAGCTATGTGAGGTGGATCTCCGAATGATAGAGAACATGGCCTAATGGTACTTGAGCTAGACTGTGGATCACAGTAAAGCCACTAGCCTAGTGACCCCTATGCTAGACTGTGGGTTGTGGTAAAGCCAAGATTGTTTTTCCTCGATGGGCTTGTGAATCCTTGTCTCTGAATGGAAGGATATACGGTAAATCCAAGAGGTGGTTTGCTCTCCATTGGTCCTAGTAATCTCGGGTTTGGGATATGTGATAAAGCTTGGAGAGTGGGTCTCTATTTATGGCCTATTGATCTGGTTTGGATTGCGGTAAAGCATAAGAGACTAGATGACAAGAAAATTCCTCACTATGTAGGTGGAAAATATGGTGGCATCCATGCTTGCTTGGCCTAGTCATTGGGTGGAGATCATGGTAAAGCCTGTTATGACATGTTTATTATGTTGGCCTAGTGATTCAGGATGGATTACAATAAAGCTTGGTTTCTATTAATGAGGGTGAGGTGGTTTAGCCTCAGGATGCCCTAGTTGGTTCTTTTGGTTTGAGTCCCACATTCATGCTTGGAATATATCACGGGGGTGAATGGCTGGAGAGAGATTAGGCTCAACCATTCTATGGTCGGGTGGAATGTGGAGGTCCTATCCTGGTTTTGGTTTTTGCATCATTAATGAAATGTTATTTCCCCTTGTATTTCTATGAATATTTTGATCGATTATATGTGGTCTATATGGTTGTACTTTCATGAGTATTTATGTTGTTATTATGTTGGTTATATGTGTGTTTTATGACAGTAGCTATGTATAGCTTTCAACATGTTTTTACTTGTAAATTAATGGATAATGTATCTATGGCATAATACATGGTAATGCAGCAAATGAATTGAGGGAACAATGGTTCTTAGCGATTCTTAGATAAGTACAAAATCCCTATGTTTAATTATGTTGTTTACACCTGTAGATTTATGCTTGTGACATGTTTGATGAAATGTGTGTCATGGCTTGTACGGATATGATTAATGTGTTGTTTAATTTATTTCTTTTGCATTATTGTTTCCTTATTCTTTTATTTCTCCTAGGTTATCATTCCATTATGGGTAATGACCTGGGCTATGGGCCTAAAAGGGTGGCTCATATCTAGGGAAGGCTGGCATAACACTGGTAAATTGTGTCTCTGGATGCTTGCCGACAAGTTGATGAGAGCGACTTTGGGTTTCTGGATGTTGTCATGCTTATAACATGAGAGAGATTGAGGCTTAAGATGTCCAAAACATCAGTGGGATCTAGGGATAAGATGTCTGAGTGGCTGACATCTCTCTTGAGGGTTTTTTTGCTGATGTGGATAGGTTGGTTGATGTGTTCCCTCAATTCCACTTCCATAAGGTCACATAAGACGTTGAATCCAATCGTAGTAGCCTCTCTTCGCATGTTTACCCTAGTTGGCTGGTTAGTTGGGTAGATGTGTGAAGAGGGTGTTACAATAATAAATGCTAATATTTTTCCTTTGGTGACCGTAAAAAAGGATTTTTTAGGGTTCACGAAGATCCAAAAATTCTTGCATTTATCAAAAATTTGTCCTAGGCTTTGCAAGCGATCACCCATCCTTTTGGACTAGACTATCACATCAACTAAATACATGACCACATATTATTTAATGAATCCTATGAATTTTATATCCATCACACTTTGAAAGGTGGCCAATGTGTTTATAAGTTTGAAAGGGATATTCCAAAATCCATATGTTCCCCACTTAGTCATGAAAGTAGTTTTAAGATGGTCGGGGTGAGACACTAATATTTTATTGTACCTTGAAAATCCATTAAACGTGGATAACATTTTGGAGCTTGCAACATACTGAAGGATTTGATCCATACGAAGGAAAAAATACTTTGTGATGTTATATTTAGGCTCATGAAGTCCACACATAGGCAAATATCATCATTTTTATTCCTAACTAGAACCATATTGGCAAACCACTCATTGTGCCTCATAGGAAAGATGATCCTTGTAGCTAGAAGTTTATTTAATTCTTTTTCTACCACTATCTCTACGGAAGCATGCATCTTTCATAGATTTTGTTGAATCGGTTTAGACGCTTTCCTGAGGGCTTTGACATGTTGAATAACCCTTTTATCGAAGGTTTTCAAGTCACCATATTCTATTTAGTTCCTTATAATACTATTGTATTCCTCTTATTTTTGTTGTTGCGCCCATCTATCCCCCATGTTGTTATTGTTGTGCCCTTACATTATTATTCTTATGTAGGCTCTGATTATATTGTGACCTCTTAGACTCCTATATATACCAAGGAGGTATTATCATTTGTATCATCCAAGAATTGTTAAATTTCCTTCATACAAATATCTATGAATTTACATTCATCATAAGCTCAATTGGAATTATAGCGTTGAGAAAAATATAAATGAAGGTTGACAAATTTACTATGGCCCTGAAAACAATTGTAAGTTAGGAGATAATGGGATTTGGTATTAAAAGAATTCTCTCCTTGAGACTCTTGTCACAATTGTTATTTTATATGGATGTGAGGTTTGGGATTATAGCATATCAAAGTCATGGAGGAAGATTGAAGAAATTCAAAAGCAGTTTATTATAGCATACAACCTCAAGATTAAATAAAATACTCCCTACCCTATCTCCTAACAAGTGTTCACCTCTTGAAAGCATGGCCATGACTAATTATTTTATGTATAAGGAGAATTTATACAACATAATGGAAAGAGGACTCCTAAAATTACTTCTAACTCTAGCTAAATTCCCCACCTTAGACTCAAGTGAGGGTAGCATAAGGATACCCAATCTTCACTAAACAATTGGGGAATAAGGATGAGATCACCTTGAAGAATTCGAATAATATTAAAAATATTATTACTTCCAAATTTCAGGAGAAAATGTAGGGATATAAAGAGCTGGAAGGAAAAAGGAAACTACCATAGTATAAGGAAGTGATGAAACCCAATCTCCAAAACCAAAATTATCTCTTCGTCTTGAGTAGAGTTATGAAGAAAATAAGCATTGCTAATATTAGAACCAATTCTGATGAACTTCATATTGATACACATCATTTTTCAATTCCCAAAACACCGTGGGATGAAAGAGTCTATCATGAAACCATATGAGGGTTGATGATGAAAATCATTTTCTCTTATATTTTCCATCCTTTTTCCGAATGGAAAAATCATAACTTTCATTATGTTAAATATTGAAAATTTCATACTGTAGATGTTGCATATAGTGCATATGTCAAAATTGGTGGCCTAGCCACAACTGTAGAGATTCTACATAAACCATAAAAGGTGCTATGATACTGGTATACAAAACATAAATGTACATATATAGTTCTATAAACCGACACAAAAATGTAAACTATCTACTATGAGGTATCCATCAAAGATCTATGTATCATCAGGGCATAGGTGCTCCCTATGGATGCTGATCCATGAAAGGCCTGTGATAATATTGGTAAATATCATGTCCATGTTGTTCCTGTATCATCCAACTACCAGGAGGTTATTGCGTGAATTCCTTGGAAAGGTTGTCAGAAAGCTGGTTCCTCTCCCTGTAGATGTGTCGACAATAAATATAGTCAAAACGTGATTTAATAGCATAGATTTATTCCAATAAATTTCTGAGTGTGTGCACATGACATTCATCCTGTAGATTGAACCAATTGATAACAAGTTTGGAATCACCAAAAATCTGAAGTTTCCAGCATCCCTTCTCAAAAGAAAAAATAAGGAGGAGTCTGAGGTTGTTGAATTGAGAATAATTGTGTGTGCCTCTCCCTAAACCCATACTCATTTTGTAAAAGTTTTCATCACTAAGATATAATATGGCTCCACCACCACCCTCTTTCTGTTGAGCTGAACCATCGAAATAAATCCATGGTATAGATTTATTGATGGTTTCAACAACAATAATTTGGCTTTATTAATGCTTAATGTCATCATCCAGGATAAAATTATGCAGAGCCATAATATGGGATATTGATCATTTCCAATAGGGTTCCTTGTCCTGGAAAATGAGTTTATTTCGAGCAATCCATATACTCCATCCTACTACTAGGGGAAGGTTACGAAGCCTTGTAGTGTGAACCTAATTCCACCAGGATTCCCAAGTGTAGCAAACAAATTATCCCACCCATATATATGTAATTTCCATCGATTGATATATCATATTCCATAATTGAGTCACAACCTCAAATCGCAAAAATACATGATCAATACATTCTGAACAACATCTACAAAGAATGCACCAAGTGGAACCTTGGAAGGAGCAACGTTGAAGGATATCACCTATAGGTGATTTATTGTGAAGTAGACATGACATAAACAACTTGTCTTTGGGAGGGATTTTTTAACTTCCATAGTGGAAGCCACCACCAAATAGTATTATGGTTTCATGATTTGCGTATATAAAGGGATATCCTGCTTTTGGAGAGTAATTACCTTGATGAGATATGGCCTAGACTAATTCATCCTCAAGTGTACTGAATCCGAATTTAAGCATCCAAGAGTGCGTTGGTATAAGTAGACCATTCCTGATTCCATCTATCTTGGATCCTAAAGTTCAGTGCGGATTTCCAAGCTTGACCAAATATGGTGGAATTGTTAGAATTTTTTATTTGGTTTAGTGTCCTTATCCCAGATGTATCGAGATGGTGAATGAGATCAGGCGGAATAATATGAGTGTTTATGCTTCCAGACCAAGCATCCGTCTCGATGCAAACCTTGGTGCCTACTCAAACTTTCCAAGCCAGTACGGAACGGATGTATTCCATAAAAATCAAAACAAATCGTTGATATAGAAGATCTATTCTAGTTGGGGCTCCTGATCCAATCATCAATACACTAAGGGTGAATGTACTTTTCTATGACCACTTCTATCCATAGATTTTTTGTGGAGAGTAACTTCCATCCCACTTTAGTTGCAAGGGTCTTTGCAAAGAAAGCTAGATTCTTCATTCCCCAACCTCCCCATTTCTTTGGTAATGCAATTTGTTCCCATTTTATCCATGAAAATGGTTTATGTTCATTGTCACCTCTCCATAGTAGCTTGCAACATAACTGTTGAGTTCTGGATATAATTCCTTTTGGGATCCAAGCCAATGACATACAATAAACAATAATTGCCTCTAATACTGATTTGATAAGAACAAGGTATCCCACTCGAGATAACCATCGATGATGCCAAATGTTTATTCTTTTTTCAACCTTGGCTACCAGCCATGTCCAATTAGCAATTCTGTAGTTGTTGGGCTTGAGGTGGAATCCCATAAACTTAAGTTCGTCTTCAAAGGGGAGTATTGTGTATGGAAACATATGAAGATCATAGTCGATTTCAAGCTGAGAACATCCAATAGTGGTAAGTGTAGACTTCTCTTGATTTCTGACCATCCCAGTAGCTTTGCAAAATAAATTAAGTGTGGTATTGAACACAGAAGAGTCTTTATCTTGTCATTCAAGAAGACGAGGATTTCATCCACAAATAAGAGATGTGACAAAATGATGTTGTATGCAATTATGACACCTCTAAGTCTTCCTTGGTTCTTATCTTCGGTGATTAATCTACTCATACCATCCATTACTAATAGAAAGAGTAATGGTGATAATGGGCATCCCTGCGTGAATCCACATTTTGCATGAAAGAAACTGGAAGTGAAACCAATTGATGAGGAAAGTTTATGAAACTGTGGATATACAACACATTATCCAATTTATGAAAGCATGAGGGAATCCCAAATGAGTCAGTAACATCCTCAAATATAGGGAACTAGTTCTGTCAAAAGCCTCCGATAAATCAATTTTGAGTATCATGGCCTTCATATTTTTTGTTTTCATAAAATGTAATCCTTCTTGAGAAATACCTATAGCTTCGTGGATCTGACAATTTTCTAAAAAGGTGAATTGTTCTTGTGGTATATGCTGCGAAAGGATAGGCTTGATGTGGTTTGCAATGATTTTTTCCATAATATTGTATATACAATTACAAAGGGATATGGGTTGGAATTCATTGAAGGATTTGGGGTTGTTAGGTTTGGGGATAAGTGAAATAAAAGTTGTATTAAATGCATCATACATTTGGTAATTCACCTGACAGTCCTCAATGACCTTAAGAATATCATGTGCAATCATATCAAAGAAAGGTAAGTAGAATTCCAAAGGCTAGCCATCTGAGCCAAGAATCTTAAATCTTTCATAAACCATTTAGGCACAATGTCCAATTCGCCCATAGTCGCTAGCCCATCTAATTCCTCATCTACCTCCTCATCTACAAAATGGGGAAAAAGTCCTGCAATTTTTAGTATTTCTGCTAGTGTGGCCTCTTGATGTGCTTTAAATAATTTTCTAAAATGAGAGATTCCCATATTTGCAAGACCTCTGAAAGATTGAATAGCTAAACCCTGTTCATCTTTCAGTGCCCAGATTGTGTTGACTTCTTTCTAATCCTTGGTGATGTTGGGTTGTGTTATATTCTTTCCACGACTAGCCTACGTAGTTTACGAGGGGGTTAGAGGGGGGGTGGAGCCCCCCTTCGTTGTGCCAACTACGCAGTGGGGGGGTAGCAGCCCCCCCCTTGTATGAGGGGTTTGAGGGGGGCAGTTAGCCCCCCTCTATGGGGTCCAGAGCAAGCACGCTAGGGAGATTTTTTTTTGGACCTTATATTAGGTTGGGCGAACCTACCTATGGTTTTGTGCATGGTTTTTGCAAATAGTTTTGGACACGATGGTTTTAGGTCCATGGTTTTGGATGCGATGGTTTTCGGTCCATGGTATTGGATGCTTTGGCATGTATAAATATGTATCATAACATTGAAAGGAATATAATGAAAAATCAAGCTGGTAGTCCCGGTTTTGGGATCCAGGGGAAAATCTCTGTGTATATGTGTTTTATGAGTTATGCTTTCGCAGTGTTTGTTTTCTGTGTTTTAGAATTCGCATGCAGGTAATTTATGTACGGGGTTAGAACCTACAGGTGAACTATTGAAATAATTTGGTATTCTCATCTCCAGATTGTAACCAAATGGCTCTACTCTTAACCCTCCAAGTTTCTTCCATTTCCTTAAAAATCCCAAGTCTTTCAGATTCCAGATGAATAATCTGAGATTTTTCTTCCATCATTGTATATTTATTGCTGGCTGGATCTTCTAACCTGTGGAGTTCATCCTCAATGTTTCTAAGAGTTTCTTCTTCCCTCATTTTATTGGCCATTGCCCTATCTATTGTCCCTTTCTTGAGTAGGTTCATGTTTCTGGAAAAAGGTTTGGACACCGTCTAACCTTCATTTAATGGGTTTACCTGCCAAGTTTCTTTTACAATTTGATGGAATTCTTCATCTCTTAACCAAGTTGATTTGAATTTAAAAGGAACCTTATGCTTTGGGGATAATCCCAAAATTTCTAAGTAGATTGGCAAGTGATATGAGATACCTCTTGACCCATCCAATTGTTGGATCATGTCAAATTTGTTCATTAGAGATTCTTCTATAAGAAATCGATCGAGCCCTCTGGCTAGCATGGCATCCCTAATTCTCTGATTTCTCCAGGTTGGATGAATTCATGTTATAGGTATGATGAATATATTATTTGTCTCTAGGATCTAGACGAAGAAATCTGATTGGCTGTTTATCTATGCATGATTTCCCCAAGATTCTGCATGTCCCATAGAGAATTTGAGGTCACCCCCAAGGATTATGTTATCTTCCATTAATAACGAGGAGTGCATGAGGGATTCCCAAAATTCTACATGATTGTGGTAGGGTCCATAGATATTAACAATTCTGAGATCCATCCCTAATTCTTCTGAGAAAATATCTGCCATTAGGACTCCTTCCCTCCCCCATACATTCAAAAGCTTCATCAATTTACAATCTATACCTATAGCAATGCCTCCTAATCTACCTTGTACATCTAAGGCATGGAAAGTCCAACCTGGTCGTAATGCCTCCATAATAGAACAAATATGTGAGCTGCTCCCAAGAGTCTCTTGAAGAAAAATCACATCTTCCTTTTCTAATTCTAATTGTCTTCTAAGGGCTAGTTTCTTGGTAGGGATAGCCAACCCTCTACAATTAAAAGATAGCCACTTCATTGGGAAACTGATTCTGGGTTGCCTCTTGCTCTAAGAACCCCTTCAAGTGATAATTTCATACCTTCAGCAACATCCATACTGACCTTATGGATGGCTTTTGAGATATAAGATTGTCTTCCATAGGATGATTTGGGTAAATTCAGGTGAGTCGATAAGCCAATGCCCCGACCCATGACAACAAATGGTCTAGCCAGAGATCACAAATTATATCTGTGGCTACTATTTAAATCCAATGAGTTATTGTCCCTAACAATTGTAGTTGCCATCGAAACTACAGGGATAGAGGGAGAGGGTGTTGGGAAACAAGTAAATATGGAGATCGAGGCGAATGGTATTGAAGTAAAATCATAAAGAGAAAGAGGAATCACAATATTTTGTATCAGATGGGATTCAGAAATCCCATTCAAAAAATTAGGAGAAAGAGATGTGAGAGAGGAGACAGTACCTAGAGGGGGGCGGTTGTAGATGCACCCACTCGAGTAACATCATGGTTGGAGGCCGAGCAATAGAGTATTGCTTCCTTTTTTCCATGGTGTGTTGTCTAAGAACATGATCAGAGCTCGATTGAGGCATATGGTGCGTGACATCAGTTCCCATCCTGAGTCTAGCTTTCCCATCCAACAAGTCATCTTATACCTTATCCTTGGAAATCAGGGGGCATTCCCTGTAGAGGTGTCCAACATCATGACACCGTCTACAATGAAAAGGGACCCCTTCATAGTCCAATTTCTGCAATCTGATGATATTCCACAATTGCAACTTCATACTCTCCACCAATCCCTCTCTCATGTTGAGATGGACTAGAATGCATGCATAATAAATTTTTCTAGACTCTATAAAGGATTTATCATAATCGATAAATATCCCCAAATCATTCCCAATACACCTAAATACATCCTCTGTCTAGAATTGTAGAGGTAAACTTGGAAATCTGACCCATATGGGGCCAGCTCCCAGCTGTTCTCGCTCAGGATCGAAAAGGGGCATCCATCTCTTCAACATTACAGGCATCATTTCAATGTGCCAATATCTAGTCATGACCCAAGAGGCATGTTCTGGCCTGTGAAATCTCAATGCAAACCATCCCCTGGTCATAGTTACCACCGACGACAGGCTATCCAAAATTTGTCCCCAAATTTCTATAATCCATTTCTTCAATCGAGATGATGTGTATTCTCTACCACAAACCCTACCCACCAACACACAATCTACCATTTCCATAACTTCATCCAGTTTGATGCCTTCCCCAAATACCAACACTCTACCTCTTTATCTGACCTTGGTACTTTTGGATTTCTTCCCTTTCTTCTGCTAGTTACCATCACTGGATATGCCACAATCCTGTGCGTGAGAATCTGGAGGTGATCTAACCCTAGATTCCGACTAGTGGTCCTCCATTGATATGACGGGAGTGCCCTCAAAAAAACCTAAAGTTTGCATAGGAAAAGAGACCCTAATGTTCTGATCTGGGATTACCACCTCATGGATTGATACCTGTCCACCTGCTGCCACAAATTGAACTCTCGAGGAGTTTGGTTCAATATTGAAAGCTGCGACATCAAGGCATCCTTCTTGGTGGGATGAGTCCCCACCAAAATCAACAGAAGAGGTAGGGTTTATGCAAGACTCCAAAAACTGGAGAGAGGATGGTGTCGAAATCGGTATACCAGTGAGATTCTGTGAGAATTGCTCCATTGTGAAACCAGAAGACTAAAGCCTTAAGGAGCACTCACCGGCGAAAAGGGTATTCCCAAAAACTAATGAAGTGGAGCATACAAAGACCTGATCCAGAAAAACATTAGGTTCAATAACTTGTGAAGCCTGTAAACCATCTGCATCTGGTGACCCCATGGTGTTATGCTGAGGTGGAGACTCAATCCAGATCAACATTGAGTCATAGGGGCTAGTTGAATAATCAACTAGATATTCGTCCATCTCATCGATACGAATCTTTACATGTAGAGGTTGAATGCTTCCTTGATACCTGGTAGATAATAACCCTGTTCCACAAACCTGAATTCGATGCTTTTGAAAGACTCTACCTTCTAGTACGATCATTAAGAGAGGAGCCTGTCTGAAAATTGTCGAGATAGTTGTAGTTTGCTAGAGATGCTCACCCAAAGCCTTGTTCGATACACAGATTCCTTGTCCATCTTATACTCACATTCAATCTTATTTTCCAAATGTCTATCACACTACTAACCTTCCTTGACCTTTTAAGCCAACAAAACAATGGTGATTTGGGAGCACTTCTCTCACTTCTTTTTAAGCATAGTATTAAAATGTTAATGAATCACATTTAATCTCTTACCTTCTTAATGTGTCATAGACCATATACGTCTTAGTGGTTAATTATCATTATATTGAGAGATTGCACCTACTATTTAGCTTTTTTCCAATTGCATATAAAATAATATTTCAAGCTTACACAAACTTTTCAAATTTATGTATATAAACTTTAATTTTACAAAAAGGTTAAAACTTTATATATGCATTTTATTTTTATTTTGTAATTGAATATTTATGAACATTAAAATTTTAATATTATATTAAATATGTTCATACAATTATTAACGCAAATTAAATTAATAATTTTAATATATTTTTTTGTCAAGTTATTTATGTTCTTCCAGGCTTGACCTATGGCTTTAGAAATCGTGGCTCAGGGGCATTAGCATGTCTCGTCCCCATAGCACGGACATGACAGTGAGGTTTGATCCTGGGCCGCCTTGCTAATGATGTCCATCCTCAATCGATTGTCTAGTGAGACTTAATAATTTCAATATTATAATTATTGTAATAACATATTAATTTAATTTTATAAATTCGAAGTAAATAATTATTAATACCAAAAATAAAATTTAATATATTAATATAATAAATTCTAATGTACTACAATATAAATACTAAATAGAAATTATAGGAGTGGATGCATCCTAATTGCCCTCTAATTTTTTGGAGATAAAATTTAAAATAGAATTTACAATGTAATAATATCTAATATCTAAATTTATTGTAATCTAACTTATATTTTATATTTTTAATATATGATATTTTATTTTTCAATTTGATGTTTTGTGTATGGGTTTGGAGTATGTCCTAAAATTGTTTCTCTTTCATTAAGATCTCATTCACACATGTAAAGAAACAAGTTACCAAGGCAAGACCTAGAGGCATCTCATAGGAGTGAAACCCTGCCACCTTTGAGACCAAACAGATAATTCCAAGTGGTGTAATTTTCTTTAAATGACATGATGATTCCAAGTGATGTAGTTTTCTTTGAATAACGAAATGACTAATTTGCATTAATAAATATCACCAAATAATAACTATCACATCTTTTGTTTCACACCTAAGTTATAATAAACTTTAAAAAAAATTGTTTTTTTTTTTAAATATTTAATAGAAATACTAACATTATCCATATTCCAAACATTCTTAAAATTTATGTAACATAAATTCAAGCCCTAGAAATAGAATATATACATGTTTATAAACTTTAATAATCATATTAATATATAGAAAAATATAAGAAAATCTTTGACACTAATTTGAATAATATAAAAAATTATACATTAATTCAATATTTCACTTCATTCAAGATAAAAAATAATTAAATTTTGTATTTCATCCATCGTTATCTTTTGCATAAAATCCCATATTGAGGTAAAATCGTGCATGTGTTAAAAATTAAATTAAATGACAGAAAGATTCGTTCGTACTTGACCTGACCGAAAAATGTCTCCAATATATTGCTAGAGCAACGCCACTAATAACTATTATTTAATTACGCGTTAAGTCGCGTACTGCTCTGAAGATTCTATTGACGTTAGCTCTGAAGCATAAACTAAATTACAGAAAGAATGTAGAATGCTAAAGACTAAAATTAATTATAAGCCAGCACACAATACGCAGATGAAGTACAATATGATCGACTCATCAGCGTGCATTCAATAGGTTGTTTATGGTTGGAAATCCATTTCGTACAAGTGTCTTAAAATAAGGTGGCATTTGATAGATTGCAGGTCTTGCAATTTAATACCGTGGCTATGAGTGTATTTATGGTTTTTATATTTTGTATTCAAAAGAATTTGGCACACAGCTGGATTGATTCCATCTCAGGCTTATGGATGAGTCTTGAATACTGATGCCCTTTAATTAATGATAACATAATTATATAACATCAAAGAGCAACTTTTGGGATGCCTATTTCTATTTTAATTGTTTAAATTTATTTTACTATTTCATTGTCTAAGGTAGTTGGTTCCAAGCTATTAGTGTGTAATATTAGGTGCAATATAGTTAACATTAAGTTTTTGGTTGAATTTTGTGTGTAGTCGGTACGCGCCATCCCAGTTTGGGATTTTGAGGGTTGACATCATGCTACTATGCATTATATATTCGGTTGATTTTATTGTATATGGTAGGCATAGGAAATAGCTATCTTTCATACAATTTGGAGTTAACTTGAGCTGCTTTGAGTTCTTTTAGTGTAAATTTCGTTTTAAGAGTGTTGGTGGAGAATTTATTATGGTTAATGGATTATGGATAAGTGGATTTAGGTGTTTTCGATGTTCAAAGGGGTTGTTTTCTTTTTTTTATTGGTGTTGTGGCGCTCATTGAAGCTGGATTTCTTGTTTCTATGCCTGCATTTTATGTGCGACATAACTCCTTGTTGTGAGGATTTTGTTGTTACCAAGTAAGTTTTTGCAGTAAAATTTTTGTGTGGAACACTAAAGGTGTTTGGTTATGCAGGTGACACTTTAGAATTTAGAGCATTGTTGGATTTTGCTTACTGAAACCTCGTGAGGTTTTTAGTTCTCTCTCCAATCAAACTTTGGTTTAATGGGTGATTTTATTTCTCAATAGATATGTTAAATACATTGCAGGGTCGAGTTTCATGGTTTGGATGCAATGTTGTAGGAATATACCAGTAGTGACCGACCACAACTAGGTGAGAGGTCGGCCCATATTTGCATTTGCGGAAGTCATGTAAGCAAGGTGTCGATGACCATTCCATATGTTCTGCTTTTAAATTGACTATCAATCCTAATTGCATGTTTTTCTTTAGTGGTTATGGCGAAGATTTCTCGCAATTTACTCTGAAAGTTGCAAAGTGAGGAGTATATGGATCTTTGCATTTTTAGAAGGCTCGTGAGCAAGGTGGAAACTGTGACTCAATATAGTGTTGTTTTAGATAGTCGGGGTTGAAGTTCTATTGACATAAACATCTAGCTCCGGAAGAAAATAAATTATTAAGTCTCTAAAATTCGCGATGTTGGAAGTTGATGCATGTTTTCGTTTTACAAGACTCGTGAACAAGGTATCAACACAGACAAGATATCATGGTCTTTTAAATAGTTGGGGAGTCTAAGTTCTATTGGCACAAATATCTAGGCGGCGAAGAAAATAAAAACGACCTCTAACCCATAGACATAGTGTTTTAAGTTTCTAAAATTTGCAATGTCACAAGTTGACTGATCTTTCCATTTCCACAAGTCCCTTGAGCAATAAATATATGAAAAAATACATAAATAAGCTTTATTAGATCGTTAATTTTGCAGTTCAGAGTTTCATCCTCCCTGTGCGAGTTTTCTCATGGCTTTTACATTTAGTCCATTGTGATAAGACACATTGTTGCTATTAATTTATTTTTCTAAACACTAAATTTATTGGAATAAAAGTTATAGTTTAACTGATGGAAAATTATAGTCTTAGATAATTCCCACCTAGAAAAACAAAAACATAAAAGAATTGATGCCAAATGATATTGGAGAACTTTTGAGACCAATGCTACGAGTATTGGGTTTCCAATGGTGGGATTTTCTAATGTACGTTTTTCCTAAATTTTATGCATAGAGGAACATGCTTGAGCCACGGTTGTAAGAGAACGTTTAAAAAAATTCAAATTTAGAATAAGGGCATCCCTCTATATTTCAGCTTTTTGGGTTTCTTTGGAGTCTGAGGAAACTCGTAGTTGAGGTCGGGTAGTCGACCCGCTTATGGAGAAGAATCATAAGGAAAATGTTGACCTCTGACCCATCTTGGAAAAGGTTAAGTTTCAAATGATATTGAAGTTGCGATTGCCGTTTGAGTTAGTTGTTTTCGAATTTTGTAATTTATGAACCATATTCAGATTATTTTTTCTTTAGGTGAGGGATAACAGGTTCATATCTTTTAAACATTTTAATACTAATTTGGTTTAATTTGCACGTATTTTTTGGATTTGTTATCTTAAACTATTAGATAGAATGAATAATAATCTTTCTCTAAAATTGCTTTAAATAATTTTTTCTTATAAAAATAATTTGTTGAATTTGTTTTTATTGTTAAAAAAAGTATTTTAAATAATATGTTATATGAAAAACCAAAATAATAAATTATACATACATATGTTTCTTTTGTGGGCCTTCGTAGAAGAAAGTCGGAGGTCGGCATTGTCGTTCAAATGGTCTCTCTAGACACTCCTGACCACTGACACTCCCCGACCAATTTGGCTCCATCGTTCAAATGGTCTCTCTAGACACTCCTGACCACTGACACTCCCCGACCAATTTGGCTCCATCTTTAGTACTTCACGCAAGCTCGTGCGAGGTTAGAAAAAATCAACGAAGGTTGGAATATATGTTTCATTTAAATATTATTTTAATCAAAATTATTGTGGTATACATTAATGTTGATATTATGTGAGATTAAAGTATTGTGTTGGTAATTTAGTTTTTTTATTCAATATAGATTGAAAATATATTTTATTGCATTTTGTTTACTAGAGTCGAGGTTCATTGCCATTATTATGATGATGATTATTATTATTACTATTTCTTATAAACGAGTTCAATGAGGTCTATGATCAGTTTTATCATGAGTTTGATGTTATAACTTAAGTTTTAAATATCTAATGAAACTAGTTGTTATTATACATTCACTATGTGATATTTGGTCGAAGGAAAAAATGTTTATGTCAATTTATGTTTTTTATAAACATAAATAAGGAAGAAAATAATTTTATAATAATATATATTGTTTATTGTTGACAAATTTAAATCATTAATATTTGAAAAAAAAAAAAAAAAAAATCATATTCACATTATTTTTTTCTTTAACCTCTTTTAAACATTTTATCTTATAAGAATAATTTATTCAATTAATTTTTTTATCGATTATATATATATATATATATATATATATATATATATATATATATATATATATAATTAATTTTAGTAAATAATACGTTATATGAAAAACAAAATAATATATTATAAACAGGTCAATTATACATATATGTTTCTTTTGTGGGCCTTGGGAAAAGAAAGTTAGAGGTCGGGTTGGCTACGAGGTAGAAGGTCAACATTGTCTTTCAAACGGTGTTATCACAATCTGTGATCAATTTGGTTCCTTGCAAACATGGGCAACTATACGTACATATTTCTTTGTGGTCCCTACTAAAAGAAAGAAGGAAGTCAGGCCCAAATATTAGGTCGGAAGTCGGCCTTGTTGTTTGAATGGTCTCTCTAGACACTCCCAACTATTGATAGTCCTCGACCAAATCAACTCCAACTACAATACTACTACATGCAAGTTGGTGTGAGCACTGACAAATTGAACGAAGATTGCAATATGCGTTATATTTAAATATTATTTTAATCAAAATTATTCACATATACATTAATGTTGATATTAGGCGAGATAAAGTGTTGTGTTGTTTTTACAAGGAAATGAGTAGCAATGGTGAAATTTTCTACGAAGATTGCAATATGCGTTATATTTAAATATTATTTTAATCAAAATTATTCACATATACATTAATGTTGATATTAGGCGAGATACAATGTTGTGTTGTTTTTACAAGGAAATGAGTAGCAATGGTGAAATTTTCTTGCTTCATGCTTCTTATCATTTGTGTTGAGATTTCAGAGTAATGATGTCATTTATTACCAAATTGTAACTTATTCCATCGTCCGTGCTTTCTTTATGTTCATACATATTCGACATGTAATGTACTTTTTTATTCAAAATATATTGAAAATATAGTTTTTGGGTTTTGTTTTCTAGAATCGAGGTTATTATTATTATTTATAAACAACTTAAATAAGTTCTATAATCGAGTCTATCATTAGTTGATATGTTATGAATTAAAAGTTAAATATCTAGTAAAATTAGTTGTTATTATACATTAGTTTTTATTTTTGAGTTCTTTTTCTTTTTTTTCCTAAATCAATTTTGTTTTAAATTTGAAAATTATTTATTTAAACTACAATTTTAGACACTGAATTCTAAAACATTAAGTTTAATTAGATGCTTATATATATATATATATATATATATAATCTTGTCAAAAAAATATACAACTAACTTAGTTAAAAATGTATATACAATAATTAAATTCTATTATACTTTTTAGCTATTTTATCAATTTATATTTAATTTTTGGTTTATAGTACACTTTATATGAAGATCTTTTTTACTTTCTTTGCTGACCATGTTCTTTTTTTTTTGTCCTAATTATTTTAAATTGTGGCAAGCTACTAAATTGTTAAGTTTTATTGGTTTTACTTAAAATTGTGAATGGTTGCAACGAATTAAAGTTTCAATGAGTGTTTTAATTATTTTGAATAAACTTTATAAAAGTAAAAGGTACTTAATTTAAAGTGATGTAAATGTGATTTTCAATTTTAATTTAAAATTATTCATATATATTGTAAATTATTTTTTTTGCTTAGGCAAAAGCGGATCCTTCTATAAATTTCTTAAAAAAAGAGACATAATATACAATAGGTGGTGTGGCCCACCGATATGACTGGCCAACCAAAGCCTATGATCCTGCGACATCATCTCAAACAACGGGCTGAGGGCCCACAAAACATAACAAACAGTCCTCCAAAGACCGTGCAATCCTCCTCTACAGATCTAGCGGTCAATAATCATTTCGGGTGGTTAACAAGCACACCCTTTAACCTTCAATTCGGACCTGATGAGCCCAATAAACCATATTTAATAAGCATTTCAGGTCCATCTAGGGTTCTAACCTCCGAGCACTTTTCCTACTCGAAATCCATCATTTGCGCGCGATCCTCATGAGGCCGTGCGACTAGCACAGAACTTATCCTCAGCTTCGGAGCCGAAGCTGGATTAAAATCCCGCCTAAACAATTTTGGGTCCGGTTTCCTCGTTATCTTTCTTGTTGTTCTCCATGTGAAATGCAAGGGATTGTTGCGATTTCTCCTACCTGCTTCCCTTTTAACTGCATTCGTGTCCCAATGAATTAGGGTCCATGTTTTAATCTTGATATAATTAGGGTCCATAAGTGTGTCTTTGGCCCACCTAATCCTGTTTGTATTCTCCGGCCTGAGTACCATTAATATATAAAGTTCCAGGAGCAATTTCCCGCTCGAAGGCCAAATGCAGACTTTAGAGGGATACCTAACCTCCTGCTCGTGCTTTTCCATATACTGCTTTCCCCTGTGGACCAAAATTTCTTTGTCTCCCATAGTCTTCATCCTACTTATTCTCCTTGCTCTGATAGAGCTCTCTGTCTAAGGTCGCCTGTCTGGAACATTCTTCCCTCAAATGTCCTTGGGGAGTCCCTATCCAGTCATATTTTATATAGGTTTTGAACAGAGCATGCCTTCGTTTGCCAAAATATCCACTAATTTATTGGTTGTTCTGCGCACATGGATAAAACTAAGGGTTCTCATGTTTCGCAGGTGGGATTGAATGCGTTGATAAACTTGCAGTAACCTCCAGTGTCTCGACACTTTGTCTGGTGCTGATCCATTACCAAATTTCTTGACCAAATCAATTATCAATTCGAAATCAGCTTCAATTATGATGTTATGTAGTTTTGATTCCCTTAGGATTTCTAGGCAATGTTCCATGGCCATGAGCTCTGCCATATTATTGGTGGCCTTCCCCAAATGACAATGAAAGATGGTTTTTATGAAACCTCTTTCATCTCTTATGACTCCTCCATACCCAACCATACCAAGGTTTCCTTTTGAGACTCCATCTATATTGCATTTCATAAAACCCTAAGGTGTAGGTTGCCAGAATTCCTTATTACCTGTTATATGACTTACTGTCTTGTTTGTGCCCTTGGGGGAAAGCCCCTGCAGTCCCAAATTTAGAAGTATCTGCTCATCCTGATCTTGAGGTTGGTTATCAGGGAGATTTTTTAAAAGGGTTCCTATAGTCTCTTTGAGTTGTCTTAGGATCTGAGTCATGATGCTCTGTGGTGACCCAATCTTGTTCTTGAAGATTCTATTGTTGCGTTCTTTCCAGACATCCTAGATTATAAAGCTTGGAACCAAAGCCCACGCCTTGTTGATTATTTCATTTGGCGAGAAATTTTTCCTCCAATTCTTCAAGGCACTGGTAATGCTGCCTATGTCCTTGTCTGTTTGTCTAAAGATTGAAGCCACCCAATTCCATAAGGTGGAGGTGAATGGGCATAGGTTGAGAAGGTGTTCCATAGTTTCCTCCTGTAATTCACATAGCTTGCATCTAGATGGTCCAGCTACCCCTCTTTTCCTGAGATTTTCCCAAGTCGGAATTTTTTTATGCTGCACTAACCACATGAACAGTTTAATTTTCATCCAGTTTTGGCTCTGCCATAGGTCCTTCCATACCTTATCAGGGTTAGGGAAGTCTAGCCCCAGGGCTATTCGCTTGGCCTCTTTAAGGTTAAAGTTGCCTTCATTGTTTTTACCCCATCTTAGCTGATCTGAAGATGTTGATATTATAATCTTTCTCTGTTCCAAGACGACTATAAGAGCTTCTGCCTAGGCTTGCAATGGGGAGTCATCACTGTAAACTAGGTTCTTCCATTTTCTCCATTTTCCATCATTTCTTTCTTGATCCCAAAAGTCCTTTACTTTGAGTAACCCTTTATCGTCAGTGTCATTCTTGAGATTGACAAATTCTTCTTTTAACAGTCTAAGTTCCTGTTGCCAATTATCCTCCCAAAACCAAGCGAGGTTTCCATCTCCGATCTCTCAGAAACTGTGTTTCTAAATTATGGCTCTATTTTCCCAAGCTTTGTTCCAAACATGGGAGCCTTTGATGAGTCCCGTCATCCTAATGTAATCCCTTTCTTTCCAATTGCTTTCATATTTCTGTTTCCATACTTTGGCCCAAGGGGAAACCGATTCTTTTAGCCATCTACACCATAGTTTTTCCCCCAAGACATTGTTTAGGGTATCAGGGTCATCAAGTCCCAAACCTCCATGTATCTTTGGCTTACATATTTTATCCCAGGCTACCAAAGCCCATTCCTTTTTCTCTTCCCCTTTTCCCCAAAGAAAATCCCTTTGGATATTTCTGATGTGTTGCACTACTCCTTTAGGAGATGGAAGGATTGAAAGCATGAAGATGGGGACAGTTTGTAGGATAGCTTTTGTAAGAACTAGTCATCCTGCTATATTCAAAGACCTGATAGTCCATTTCCTGATTTTTTCCTGAAGTTTATTAGTAGCCAGCTCCCAAACTACCTTGCTTAGAGGTTTGTCTGTTAGAGGTACTCCCAAATATCTGGAGAGTAGCATATCTCTTTGGAAGCCTAGAATTCTTGTGAGGTTTCTCTGAATAGCAATATCAGTATTAAAAAAGAAAATCTTTGATTTGCTTAGGCTTACCTCTGCCCCCGCAGCCTTAGCAAAGTTGTTCAGGATTTGTTTGAAGGCTTGAGCTTCCTTGACTGTGGGTATACCTTGCAGCATGGTGTCGTCCACAAATTGTTGATGGTTCAAGGCATCCCCATTTAAAGTGAGTTTGAGACCCTGGATTTTTCCCTTTCCTTTGGCATATTTAATCACATTGCCTAGCCCTTCCATCATGAGAATAAAGATGAAGGGTGAGAGCGGATCTCCTTGTCTGAGTCCTCTTGAGGGCTTAAATGTCTTTAATGGTGAGCCATTTAGCAGGATTGAAAAACTTGGGGTGGTTACAAGGGCCATTACCCATCTTATCCAGTTATGGTCAAAGCCATATGCTATTAGTACTTCCTTGATGTAAGCCCAACTCAACTTATCATAAGCCTTTTCTATGTCCAGCTGAATGATCATACCTGCCTGCTTATTACCCTTAAGTGAGTGCACCACCTCGTGAGCTTGAATGATGTTATTAAGAATTTGCCTGCCTTCCACATAACTAGTTTGCTCCTCAGATACGAGAGTTGGGAGTGGGGGCTTAAGTCGATTCGCAATTACTTTTGAAATAATTTTATACACCACATTGCATAATGCTATGGGTCTAAATCTGACTAGTGTGATAGCATTCTCCTGCTTTGGAATCAGGGCTATGAAAGAGGTGTTGAGCGCCTTCAGAACAATTTTTTTTTTCCTTGAGTCCTCCACCACATCGAGGATATCTTGCTTGACTATTTCCCAGCATGCTTTGAAGAAGTCAACGTTGAAACCATCTGGACCTGGAGATTTCCCATTTTGCATTTCTTTGATGACTTCACTGATTTACTCTTCATTCACTGGCTTGTTAAGATTATAATTGTCTTCTCTTGTCACTAGTTTAGGAATGTGCTTTGTGAAGTCCTTGATAAATTGAGATCTGTCTATGCGAGTTTCCTCGTTTATGCCTTGGAAATGCTGAACCAAAACAGTTTCTATTTCTTGGTGTGTAGTGAGCTATTTCCCTTGAGTATCTTTGATCTTTGAAATCCTGTTTTGTGACCTATGATCCATAGTAGATTTGTGAAAAAACCTTGTATTTCTTTCTCCTTCTTTTAACCATTATACCCTCGATTTCGGTTTCCAGAAAATCTCCTCTTGCTTGCATAAGCCTTCCCATTCTTGTTGAACATAATCAGCTTTTTCCTTACTCTCCTCGGCGAAGCCCTCTGTAATGAGGGTTTGGTTAATTTTCTGTAGTTTCCGTTCTTCTACTTTTTTGGCTTCGAAAATATTACCAAATTCATTCTTATTCCAATCTTTAAGCCTTTGTTTGACGTTTTTCAATCTCTGATGCAAAAGGAACATTTTAGTACCCTGCACTTGCATATCTTCTGTCCACCATCTTTCAATATCGCTGATGAAGTCAGGATGGTAAGCCAAATGTTTTCAAGGCATCAAGGCATCCTTCTTGGTGGGATGAGTCCCCACCAAAATCAACAGAAGAGGTAGGGTTTATGAAAGACTCCAAACACTGGAGAGAGGATGGTGACGAAATCGGTATAATAGTGGGAGTCTGTGAGAATTGCTTCATTGTGAAACCAGAAGACTAAAGCCTTAAGGAGCACTCACCGACGAAAAGGGTATTCCCAAAAAATGATGAAGTGGAGCATGCAAAGACCTGATCCAGAAAAACATTAGGTTCGATAACTTGTGAAGCCTGTAAACCATCTACATCCGGTGACCCCATGGTGTTATGCTGAGGTGGAGACTCAATCCAGATCAACATTGAGTCATAGGGGATAGTTGAATAATCAACTAGATATTCGTCCATCTCATCGATACGAATCTTGACCTGTAGATGTTGAATGCTTCCTTGATACCTGGTAGACAATAACCCTGTTCCACAAACCTGAATTCAATGCTCGTGAAAGACTCTACCTTCTGGTATGATCACTAAGAGAGGAGCCTGTCTGAAAATCGCCAAGATAGTTGTAGTTTGCTAGAGATGCTTACCCAAAGCCTTGTTCGATACATAGATTCCTTGTCCATCTTATACTCACATTCAATCTAATTTTCCAAATGTCTATCACACTACTAACCTTCCTTGACTTTTTAAGCCAACAAAACAATGGTGATTTGGAGCATTTCTCTCACTTCTTTTTAAGCATAGAATTAAAATGTTAATGAATCATATTTAATCTCTTACCTTCTTAATGTGTCATAGACCATATAAGTCTTAGTAGTTAATTATCATTATATTGAGAGATTGCACCAACTATTTAGCTTTTTTCCAATTGCATATAAAATAATATTTCAAGCTTACAAAGACTTTTCAAATTTATGTATATAAACTTTAATTTTACAAAAAGGTTAAAACTTTATATATGCATTTTATTTTATTTTGTAATTGAATATTTATGAACATTAAAATTTTAATATTATATTAAATATGTTCATACAATTATTAACGCAAATTAAATTAATAATTTTAATATTTTTTTGTCAAGTTATTTAGTTCTTCCAGGCTTGACCTATGGCTTTAGAAACCGTGACTCAGGGGCATTAGCATGTCTTGTCCCCATAGCACGGACATGACAGTGAGGTTTGATCCTGGACCGCCTTGCTAACGACGTACATCCTCAATCGAATGTCTAGTGAGACTTAACTTAATAATTTCAATATTATAATTATTGTAATAAAAAATTAATTTAATTTTATAAATTCAAAGTAAATAATTATTAATACCAAAAATAAAATTTAATATATTAATATAATAAAATCTAATGTACTACAATATAAATACTAAATAGAAATTATAGGAGTGGATGCATCCTAATTTCCCTCTAATTTTTGGGAGATAAAATATAAAATAGAATTTACAATGTAATAATAACTAGTATCTAAATTTATTGTAATCTAACTTATATTTTATATTTTTAATATATAATATTTTATTTTTTAATTTGATGTTTTGTCTATGGGTTTGGAGTATGTCCTAAAATTGTTTCTATCTCATTAAGAGCTCATTCACAGATGTAAAGAAACAAGTTACCAAGGCAAGCCCTAGAGGCATCTCATAGGAGTGAAAGCCTGCCACCTTTGAGACCTTTGAGACCAAGCAGATAATTCCAAGTGGTGTAATTTTCTTTGAATACCATGATGATTCCAAGTGACATAGTTTTCCTTGAATAACGAAATGACTAATTTGCATTAATAGATATCACCAAATAATAACTATCACATCTTTTTTTTCACAACTAAGTTATAATAAACTTCAAGAAAAATTTGATTTTTTTTTTTAAATATTTTAAAAATGTTTAATAGAAATACTCATATTATCCATATTCCAAACATTAACGTAAATTCAAGCCCCAAAAATAGAATATATACATGTTTATAAACTTTAATAATCATATTAATATATAGAAAAATATAAGAAAATCTTTTACACTAATTTGAATAATAAAAAAAATTATACATTAATTCAATATTTCACTTCATTCAAGATAAAAAATAATTAAATTTTGTATTTCATCCATCGTTATCTTTTACATAAAATCCCATATTGAGGTAAAATCGTGCATGTGCTAAAAGTTAAACTAAATTACAGAAAGATTCGTTCGTACTTGACATGAAAGGAATGTGAAAGCTAAAAACTAAAATAAATTAGTGTGATTTAGTGTTCGAGGCTCAAGTCGAGAGAGAGTGTATACATGTTAACAAACTTCAATAATCAAATTCATGTACAGAGAAATAATAAATATATGATTAATAAAAAGGTAATGTGAATAATAATAGAAAGATTATACAGGAATTCAATATTTCATTTTATTCACACTAATAATTAATTAAATTTTTTATTTTATTTATCGTTATCTTTTACCTGAAAACTTTTGTTTTTTTAAGTAAAATCAAAGAAAAAAAAAAAAAAAATATTCTTTCGTACTTGACCTGAGAGAAATGTCAAAGCTAAAAACTAAACTAAATTACAGAGAGATTCTTTCGTACTTGACATGAAAGGAATGTAGAAGCTAAAGACTAAAATAAATTATAAGCCAGCACAGAATACGCAGATGAAGTACAATATGATCGACTCATCAGATTGCATTTAATTCGGTTGTTGCTATTTCCACTTCTATAGTTTTATGAATGTCTTTTTTTAACCGCCCAGAGACCCATCCTCTTTAAGTCATGGCATGTTCTCAATCATGCATCTATCGAATGTTGACGTAGAGAAAGGTCTCTGGGCTGTAAAAAATGAACATTTATGAAATTATAGAGGTAGAAATAGCAACAACCCGTTGTTTGTGATTGGAAATCCATTTCGTAAATGTGTCTTAAAATAAGGTGGCATTTGATAGATTGCAGGTCTTGCAGGGCTATTGCCAGACATATCTTAATGAAGATTCAAATAATATTTTCCAGACATTGAGTGTATTTATGGTTTTTATATTTTGTATTCAAAAGAATTTGGCACACAGCTGGATTGATTCCATGTCAGGCTTACGGATGACTCTTGAATACTGATGCCCTTTAATTAATGATTACATAATTATACAACATCAAATAGAAACTTTTGGGATGCCTATTTCTATTTTAATTGTTTAAATTTATTTTACTATTTCATTGTTTAAGGTAGTTGGTTCCAAGCTATTAGTGTGTAATATTAGGTGCAATATAGTTAACATTGAGTTTTTGGTTGAATTTTGTGTGTAGTCGGGACGCGCTATCCCAGTTTGGGATTTTGAGGGTTGACATCATGCTACTATGCATTATATACTGGGTTGATTCCATTGTATATTGTAGGTATAGGAAATAGCTATCTTTTATATATTTGGAGTTAACTTGGGCTGCTTTGAGCTTTCGTAGTGTAAATTTCGTTTTAAGAGTGTTGGTGGAGAATTTATTATGGTTAATGGATTATGGATAAGTGGATTTAGGTGTTTTCGATGTTCAAAGGGGTTGTTTTCTTTTTTTTATTGGTGTTGTGGCGCTCATTGAAGCTGGATTTCTTGTTTCTATGCCTGCATTTTATGTGCGACATAACTCCTTGTTGTCAGGATTTTGTTGTTACCAAGTAAGTTTTTGCAGTAAAATTTTTGTGTGGAACACTGAAGGTGTTTGGTTATGCAGGTGACACTTTAAAATTTAGAGCATTGTTGGATTTTGCTTACTGAAACCTCGTGAGGTTTTTGGTTCTCTCTCCGATCAAACTTTGGTTTAATGGGTGATTTTATTTCTCAACAGATATGTTAAATACATTGCAGGGTAGAGTTTCGATGGTTTGGATGCAATGCTGTAGGAATATACCAGTAGTGAATGACCACAACTAGGTCAGAGGTCAGCCCATATTTGCATTTGCAGAAGTCATGTAAGCAAGGTGTCGATGACGATTCCATATGTTCTGCTTTTAAATTGACTATCAATCCTAATTGCATGTTTTTCTTTAGTGGTTATGGCGAAGATTTCTCGCAATTTACTCTGAAAGTTGCAAAGTGAGGAGTATATGGATCTTTGCATTTTTAGAAGGCTCGTGAGCAAGGTGGAAACTGCGACTCAATATAGTGTTGTTTTAGATAGTCGGGGTCGAAGTTCTATTGACATAAACATCTAGCTCCGGAATAAAATAAATCTGAGCTCAGTCGGGCCCGACGCATAGACACAAGGGTGTGTTAATTATTAAGTCTCTAAAATTCGCGATGTTGGAAGTTGATGCATGTTTTCGTTTTACAAGACTCGTGAACAAGGTCTCAACGCAGACTCAATATCATGGTCTTTTAAATAGTTGGGGAGTCGAAGTTCTATTGGCACAAATATCTACGCAGCGAAGAAAATAAAAATGACCTCTAACCCATAGACATAGTGTTTTAAGTTTCTAAAATTTGCAATGTCACAAGTTGACTGATCTTTCCATTTCCACAAGTCCCTTGAGCAATAAATATATGAAAAAATACATAAATAAGCTTTATTAGATCGTTAATTTTTGAAGTTCAGAGTTTCATCCTCCCTGTGCGAGTTTTCTCATGGCTTTTACGTTTAGTCCATTGTGATAGGACACATTGTTGCTATTACTTTGTTTTTCTAAAAACTAAATTTATTGGAATAAAAGTTATAGTTTAACTGATGAAAAATTATAGTCTTAGATAATTCCCACCTAGAAAAACAAAAACATAAAAGAATTGATGCCAAACGATATTGGAGAACTTTTGAGACCAATGCTACCAGTATTGAGTTTCCAATGGTGGGATTTTCTAATGTACGTTTTTCCTAAATTTTATGCATAGAGGAACATGCTTGAGCCATGGTTGTAAGAGAACGTTTAAAAAAATTCAAATTTAGAATAAGGGCATCCCTTTATATTTCAGTTTTTTGGGTTTCTTTGGAGTCTGAGGAAATTCGTAGTTGAGGTCGGGTAGTCGACTCGCTTATGGAGAAGAATCATAGGGAAAAGGTTGACCTCCGACCCATCTTGGAAAAGGTTAAGTTTCAAATGATATTGAAGTTGTGATTGCCGTTTGAGTTAATTGTTTTCGAATTTTGTAATTTATGAACCATATTCAGAGTATTTTTTTCTTTAGGTGAGGGATAACGGGTTCATATCTTTTAAACATTTTAATACTAATTTGTTTTAATTTGCACGTATTTTTTAGATTTGTTATCTTAAACTTTTAGATAGAATGAATAATAATCTTTCTGTAAAATTGCTTTAAATAAATTTTTCTTATAAAAATAATTTGTTGAATTTGTTTTTATTGTTAAAAAAAGTGTTTTAAATAATATGTTATATGAAAAACCAAAATAATAAATTATACATACATATGTTTCTTTTGTACGAAGGTTGGAATATCTGTTTCATTTAAATATTATTTTAATCAAAATTATTGTGGTATACATTAATGTTGATATTATGTGAGATTAAAGTATTGTGTTGGTAATTTAGTTTTTTTATTCAATATAGATTGAAAATATATTTTATTGCATTTTGTTTACTAGAGTCAAGGTTCATTGCCATTATTATGATGATTATTATTATTATTACTATTTCTTATAAACGAGTAAAATGAAGTTTATGATCAGTTTTATCATGAGTTTGATGTTATAATTTAAGTTTTAAATATCTAATGAAACTAGTTGTTATTATACATTCACTATGTGATATTTGGTGAAGGAAAAAATGTTTATGTCAATTTATGTTTTCTATAAACATAAATAAGGAAGAAAATAGTTTTATAATAATATATATTGTTTATTGTTGACTAATTTAAATCATTAATATTTGAAAAAGAAAAAAGAAAAAAATCATATTCACATTTTTTTTTCTTTAACATCTTTTAAACATTTTATCTTATAAGAATAATTTATTCAATTAATTTTTTATTGATTATATATATATATATATATATATATATAAAATTAATTTTATTAAATAATACGTTATATGAAAAACAAAATAATATATTATAAATAGGTCAATTATACATATATGTTTCTTTTGTGGGCCTTGGGAGAAGAAAGTTAGAGGTCGGGTTGGCTACGAGGTCGAAGGTCAACATTGTCTTTCAAACGGTGTTATCACAATCTGTGATCAATTTGGTTCCTTGTAAACATGGGCAACTATACGTACATATTTCTTTGTGGTCCCTACTAAAAGAAAGAAGGAAGTCAGGCCGGAATATTAAGTTGGAAGTCGGCCTTGTTGTTTGAATGGTCTCTCTACAGACTCCCAACTATTGACAGTCCTCGACCAAATCGACTCCAACTACAATACTACATGCAAGTTGGTGCGAGCATTGACAAATTGAACGAAGATTGCAATATGTGTTATATTTAAATATTATTTTAATCAAAATTATTCACATATACATTAATGTTGATATTAGGCGAGATAAAGTGTTTTGTTGTTTTTACAAGGAAATGAGTAGCAATGGTGAAATTTTCTACGAAGATTGCAATATGCGTTATATTTAAATATTATTTTAATCAAAATTATTCACATATACATTAATGTTGATATTAGGCGAGATAAAGTGTTGTGTTGTTTTTACAAGGAAATGAGTAGCAATGGTGAAATTTTATTGCTTCATGCTTCTTATCGTTTGTGTTGAGATTTCAGAGTAATGATGTCATTTATTACCAAGTTGTAACTTATTCCATCATCCGTGCTTTCTTTATGTTCATACATATTCGACATGTAATGTACTTTTTTATTCAAAATAGATTGAAAATATAGTTTTTGGATTTTGTTTTCTAGAATCGAGGTTATTATTATTATTTATAAACGACTTAAATAAGTTCTATAATCAAGTTTATCATTAGTTGATATGTTATGAATTAAAAGTTAAATATCTAGTAAAATTAGTTGTTATTATACATTAGTTTTTATGTTTGAGTTTTTTTTTTCCTAAATCAATTTTGTTTTAAATTTGAAAATTATTTATTTAAATTACAATTTTAGACAATGAATTCTAAAACATTAAGTTTAATTAGATGCTTATATATATATATATATATATATATATATATATATATATATATATATATATATATATATATAATCTTGTCAAAAATATACAACTAACTTAGTTAAAAATGTATATACAATAATTAAATTCTATTATACTTTTTAGCTATTTTATCAATTTATATTTAATTTTTGGTTTATAGTACACTTTATATGAAGATCTTTTTTACTTTCTTTGCTGACCATGTTCTTTTTTTTTTTGGTCCTAATTATTTTAAATTGTGGCAAGCTACTAAATTGTTAAGTTTTATTGGTTTTACTTAAAATTGTGGATGGTTGCAATGAATTCAAGTTTCAACCAGTGTTTTAATTATTTTGACTAAACTTTATAAAAGTAAAAGGGACTTAATTTAAAGTGATGTAAATGTGATTTTCAATTTTATTTCAATTTTAATTTAAAATTATTCATATATATTGTAAATTATTTTTTTTGCTTAGGCAAGAGCGGATCCTTCTATTCATTTATTAAAAAAAGAGACATAATATACAATAGGTGGTGTGGCCCACCGATATGACTAGCCAACCAAAGCCTATGATCCTGCGACATCATCTCAAACAACGGGCTAAGGGCCCACAAAACATAACAAACAGTCCTCCAAAGACCGTGCGATCCTCCTCTACAGATCTAGCGATCAATAATCATTTCGGGTGGTTAACAAGCACACCTTTTAACCTTAAATTCGGACATGATGAGCCCAATAAACCATATTTCATAAGCATTTCAGGTCCGTTTAGGGTTCTAACCTTCGAGCACTTTTCCTGCTCGAAATCCATCATTTGCGCGAGATCCTGATGAGGTCGTGCAACTAGCACGGAACTTATCCTCAGCTTCGGACCCGAAGTTGGATTAAAATCCCGCCTAAACAATTTTGGGTCCGGTTTCCTCGTTATCTTTCTTGTTGTTCTCCATGTGAAATGCCAGGGATTGCTGCGATTTCTCCTACGTGCTTCCCTTTTAACTGCATTTGTGTCCCAATGAATTAGGGTCCATGTTTTAATCTTGATATAATTAGGGTCCATAAGTGTGTCTTTGGCCCACCTAATCCTGTTTGTATTCTCCGGCCTGAGTACCATTAATATATAAAGTTCCAGGAGAAATTTCCCGCTCGAAGTCCAAATGCAGACTTTAGAGGGATACCTAACCTCTTGCTCGTGCTTTTCCATATACTGCTTTCCCCTGTGGACCAAAATTTATTTGTCTCCCATAATCTTCATCCTACTTATTCTCCTTTCTCTGATAGAGCTCTCTGTCTAAGGTCGCCTTTCTAGAACATTCTTCCCTCAAATTTCCTTGGGGAGTCCCTATCCAGTCATATCTTATATTGGTTTTTGAACAGAGCATGCCTTCGTTTGCCAAAATATCCACGAATTTGTTGGTTGTTCTGCGCACATGGATAAAACTAAGGGTTCTCATGTTTTGCAGGTGGGATTGAATGCGTTGATAAACTTGCAGTAACCTCCAGTGTCTCGACACTTTGTCTGGTGCTGATCCATTACCAATTTTCTTGACCAAATCAATTATCAATTCGAAATCAGCTTCATTTATGATGTTATGTAGTTTTGATTCCCTTAGGATTTCTAGGCAATGTTCCATGGCCATGAGCTCTGCCATATTATTGGTGGCCTTCCCCAAATGACAGTGAAATATGGTTTTTATGAAACCTATTTCATCTCTTATGACTCCTCCATACCCAACCATACCAGGGTTTCCTTTTGAGGCTCCATCTATATTGCATTTCATAAAACCCTAAAGTGGAGGTTGCCAGAATTCCTTATTAGCTGTTATATGACTTACTGTCTTGTTTATGCCCTTGGGGGAAAGCCCCCGCAGTCCCAAATTTAGAAGTATATGTTCATCCTGATCTTGAGGTTGGTTATCAGGGAGATTTTTTAAAAGGGTTCCTATAGTCTCTTTGAGTTGTCTTAGAATCTGAGTCATGATGCTCTGTGGTGACCCAATCTTGTTCTTGAAGATTCTATTGTTGCGTTCTTTCTAGAAATCCTAGATTATACAGCTTGGAACCAAAGCCCATGCCTTGTTGATTATTTCATTTGGCGAGAAAATTTTCCTCCAATTTGTCAAGGTACTGGTAATGCTGCTTATGTCCCTGTTTGTTTGCCTAAAGATTGAAGCCACCCAATTCCATAAGGTGGAGGTGAATGGGCATAGGTTGAAAAGGTGTTCCATAGTTTCCTCCTGTAATTCACATAGCTTGCATCTGGATGGTCTAGCTACCCCTCTTTTCCTGAGATTTTCCCAAGTCAGATTTTTTTTTATGCTACACTAACCACGTGAACACTTTAATTTTCATCCAGTTTTGGCTCTACCATAGGTCCTTCCATACCTTATTAGGGTTAGGGAACTCTAGCCCCAGGGCTATTTGCTTGGCCTCTTTGAGGTTAAAGTTTCCTTCATTGTTTTTACCCCATCTTAGTTGATCTGAAGATGTTGATATTAGAATCTTCCTCTGTTCCAAGACAACTATAAGCGCTTCTGCCTGGGCTTTCAATGGGGAGTCATCACTGTAAACTAGGTTCTTCCATTTTCTCCATTTTCCATCATTTCTTTCTTGATCCCAAAAGTCCTTTACTTTGAGTAACCCTTTATCGTCAGTTTCATTCTTGAGATTGAAAAATTCTTCTTTTAACAGTCTAGGTTCCTGTTGCCAATTACCCTCCCAAAACCAAGCGAGGTTCCATCTCCGATCTCTCTGAAATTGTGTTTCTAAATTATGGCTCTATTTTCCCAGGCTTTGTTCCAAATGTGGGAGCCTTTGATGAGTCCCATCATCCTAATGTAATCCCTTTCTTTCCAATTGCTTGCATATTTCTGTTTCCATACTTTGGCCTAAGGGGAAACCGATTCTTTTAGCCATCTCCACCATAGTTTTTCCCCCAAGACTTTGTTTAGGGTTTCAGGGTCATCAAATCCCAAACCTCCATGTATCTTTGGCTTAAATATTTTATCCCAGGCTACCAAAGCCCATTCCTTTTTCTCTTCCCCTTTGCCCCAAAGAAAATCCCTTTGGATATTTCTGATGTGTTGCATTACTCCTTTAGGAGATGGAAGGACTGAAAGCATGAAGATGGGGATAGTTTGTAGGATAGCTTTTGTAAGAACTAGTCATCCTGCTATATTCAAAGACCTGATAGTCCATTTCCTGATTTTGTCATGAAGTTTATTAGTAGCCAGCTCCCAAACTGCCTTGCTTAGAGGTTTGTTTGTTAGAGGTACTCCCAAATATCTGGAGGGTAGCATATCTCTTTGGAAGCCTAGAATTCTGGTGAGGTTTCTCTGAATAGCAATATCAGTATTAAAAAAGAAAATCTTTGATTTTCTTGGGCTTACCTCTGCCCTCGCAGCCTTAGCAAAGTTGTTCAGGATTTGTTTGAAGGCTTGAGCTTCCTTGACTGTGGGTATACCTTGCAGCATGGTGTCGTCCACAAATTGTTGATGGTTCAAGGCATCCCCATTTAAAGTGAGTTTGAGACCCTGAATTTTTCCCTTTCCTTTGGCATATTTAATCGCATTGCCTAGCCCTTCCATCATGAGAATAAAGATGAAGGGTGAGAGCGGATCTCCTTGTCTGAGTCCTCTTGAGGGCTTAAATGTCTTTAATGGTGAGCCATTTAGCAGGATTGAAAAACTTGGGGTGGTTACAAGGGCCATTACCCATCTTATCCAGTTATGGTCAAAGCCATATGCTATTAGTACTTCCTTGATGTAAGCCCAGCTCAACTTATCATAAGCCTTTTCTATGTCAAGCAGAATGATCATACCTGCCTGCTTATTACCCTTAAGTGAGTGCACCACCTCGTGAGCTTGAATGATGTTATTAAGAATTTGCCTGCCTTCCACATAACTAGTTTGCTCCTCAGATACGAGAGTTGGGAGTGGGGGCTTAAGTCTATTCGCAATTACTTTTGAAATAATTTTATACACCACATTGCATAATGCTATGGGTCTAAATCTGTCTAGTGTGATAGCATTCTCCTGCTTTAGAATCAGGGATATGAAAGAGGTGTTGAGCGCCTTCAGAACAATTTTGTTTTTCCTTGAGTGCTCCACCACATCGAGGATATCTTGCTTGACTATTTCCCAGCATGCTTTGAAGAAGTCAACGTTGAAACCATCTGGACCTGGAGCTTTCCCATTTTGCATTTCTTTGATGACTTCGGTGATTTCCTCTTCATTCACTGGCTTGTTAAGATTATAGTTGTCTTCTCTTGTCACTAGTTTAGGAATGTGCTTTGTGAAGTCCTTGATAAATTGAGATCTGTCTATGCGAGTTTCCTTGTTTATGCCTTGGAAATGCTGAACCAAAACAGTTTCTATTTCTTCGTGTGTAGTGAGCTATTTTGCTTGAGTATCTTTGATCTTTGAAATCCTGTTTTGTGACCTATGATCCATGGTAGATTTGTGAAAAAAACTTGTATTTCTTTCTCCTTATTTTAACCATTATACCCTCGATTTCTGTTCCAGAAAATCTCCTCTTGCTTGCATAAGCCTTCCCATTCTTGTTGAACATAATAAGCTTTTTCCTTACTCTCCTCGGTGAAGCCCTCTGTAATGAGGGTTTGGTTAATTTTCTGTAGTTCTGTTCTGCTACTTTTTTGGCTTTGAAAATATTACCAAATTCATTCTTATTCCAATCTTTAAGCCTTTGTTTGACGTTTTTCAATCTCTGATGCAAAAGGAACATTTTAATACCCTGCACTTGCATATCTTATGTCCACCATCTTTCAATATTGCTGATGAAGTCAGGATGGGTAAGCCAAATGTTTTCAAGGCATCAAGGCATCCTTCTTGGTGGGATGAGTCCCCACCAAAATCAACAGAAGAGGTAGGGTTTATGCAAGACTCCAAACACTGGAGAGAGGATGGTGACGAAATCGGTATATTAGTGGGAGTCTATGAGAATTGCTTCACTGTGAAACTAGAAGACTAAAGCCTTAAGGAGCACTCACCGGCGAAAAGGGTATTCCCAAAAAATGATGAAGTGGAGCATGCAAAGACCTGATCCAGAAAAACATTAGGTTCGATAACTTGTGAAGCCTGTAAACCATCTACATCCGGTGACCCCATGGTGTTATGCTGAGGTGGAGACTCAATCCAGATCAACATTGAGTCATAGGGGATAGTTGAATAATCAACTAGATATTCGTCCATCTCATCGATACGAATCTTGACCTGTAGATGTTGAATGCTTCCTTGATACCTCGTAGACAATAACCCTGTTCCACAAACCTGAATTCGATGCTCGTGAAAGACTCTACCTTCCGGTATTATCACTAAGAGAGGAGCCTGTCTGAAAATCGCCAAGATAGTTGTAGTTTGCTGGAGATGCTTACCCAAAGCCTTGTTCGATACATAGATTCCTTGTCCATCTTATACTCACATTCAATCTAATTTTCCAAATGTCTATCACACTACTAACCTCCCTTGACTTTTTAAGCCAACAAAACAATGGTGATTTGGAGCATTTCTCTCACTTCTTTTTAAGCACAGAATTAAAATGTTAATGAATCATATTTAATCTCTTACCTTCTTAATGTGTCATAACCATATACGTCTTAGTAGTTAATTATCATTATATTGAGAGATTGCACCAACTATTTAGCTTTTTTCCAATTGCATATAAAATAATATTTCAAGCTTACAAAGACTTTTCAAATTTATGTATATAAACTTTAATTTTACAAAAAGGTTAAAACTTTATATATGCATTTTATTTTATTTTGTAATTGAATATTTATGAACATTAAAATTTTAATATTATATTAAATATGTTCATACAATTATTAACGCAAATTAAATTAATAATTTTAATATATTTTTTTGTCAAGTTATTTATGTTCTTCCAGGCTTGACCTATGGCTTTAGAAACCGTGACTCAGGGGCATTAACATGTCTCGTCCCCATAGCACGGACATGACAGTGAGGTTTGATCCTGGGCCGCCTTGCTAACGACGTCCATCCTCAATCGTTTGTCTAGTGAGACTTAACTTAATAATTTCAATATTATAATTATTGTAATAATATATTAATTTAATTTTATAAATTCAAAGTAAATAATTATTAATACCAAAAATAAAATTTAATATATTAATATAATAAAATCTAATGTACTACAATATAAATACTAAATAGAAATTATAGGAGTGGATGCATCCTAATTTCCCTCTAATTTTTGGGAGATAAAATATAAAATAGAATTTACAATGTAATAATATCTAGTATCTAAATTTATTGTAATCTAACTTATATTTTATATTTTTAATATATAATATTTTATTTTTTAATTTGATGTTTTGTCTATGGGTTTGGAGTATGTCCTAAAATTGTTTCTATCTCATTAAGAGCAAGAAACAAGTTACCAAGGCAAACCCTAGAGGCATCTCATAGGAGTGAAAGCCTGCCACCTTTGAGACCAAGCAGATAATTCCAAGTGGTGTAATTTTCTTTGAATAACATGATGATTCCAAGTGACATAGTTTTCCTTGAATAAGGAAATGACTAATTTACATTAATAGATATCACCAAATAATAACTATCACATCTTTTGTTTCACAACTAAGTTATAATAAACTTCAGAAAAATTTGTTTTTTTTTTAATATTTTAAAAATGTTTAATAGAAATACTCATATTATCCATATTCCAAACATTCTTAAAATTTATGTAACGTAAATTCAAGCCCTAAAAATGGAATATATACATGTTTATAAACTTTAATAATCATATTAATATATAGAAAAATATAAGAAAATCTTTTACACTAATTTGAATAATAAAAAAATTTATACATTAATTCAATATTTCACTTCATTCAAGATAAAAAATAATTAAATTTTGTATTTCATCCATCGTTATCTTTTACATAAAATCCCATATTGAGGTAAAATCGTGCATGTGCTAAAAATTAAACTAAATTACAGAAAGATTCGTTCGTACTTGACATGAAAGGAATGTGAAAGCTAAAAACTAAAATAAATTAGTGTGATTTAGTGTTCGAGGCTCAAGTCGAGAGAGAGTGTATACATGTTAACAAACTTCAATAATCAAATTAATGTACAGAGAAATAATAAATATATGATTAATAAAAAGGTAATGTGAATAATAATAGAAAGATTATACAGGAATTCAGTATTTCATTTTATTCACACTAATAATTAATTAATTTTTTATTTTATTTATCGTTATCTTTTACCTGAAAACCTTTGTTTTTTAAGTAAAATCAAAGAAAAAAAAAACAAAGAAAGATTCTTTCGTACTTGACCTGAGGGAAATGTCAAAGCTAAAAACTAAACTAAATTACAGAGATTCTTTCGTACTTGGCATGAAAGGAATGTAGAAGCTAAAGACTAGAATAAATTATAAGCCAGCACACAATACGCAGATGAAGTACAATATGATCTACTCATCAACTTGCATTCAATTCGGAAGGTCTCTAGGCTGTAAAAGATGAGCATTTATGAAACTATAGAGATGGAAATAGCAACAACCGATTGTTTATGATTGGAAATCCATTTCGTAAAAGTGTCTTAAAATAAAGTGGCATTTGATAGATTGCAGGTCTTGCAGGGCTATTGCCAGACATATCTTAATGAAGATTCAAATAGTATTTTCCAGACATTGAGTGTATTTATGGTTTTCATATTTTGTATTCAAAAGAATTTGGCACACAGCTGGATTGATTCCATGTCAGGCTTACGGATGAGTCTTGAATACTGATGCCCTTTAATTAATGATAACATAATTATACAACATCAAACAGCAACTTTTGGGATGCCTATTTCTATTTCATTGTTTAAATTTATTTTACTATTTCATTGTTTAAGGTAGTTGATTCCAACCTATTAGTGTGTAATATTAGGTGCAATATAGTTAACATTAAGTTTTTGGTTGAATTTTGTGTGTAGTCGGGAACGCGCCATCCCAAAGGGATTTTGAGGGTTGACATTAAGCTACTATGCATTATATACTGGGTTGATTTCATTGTATATTGTAGGTATAGGAAATAGCTATCTTTCATACAATTTGGAGTTAACTTGGGTTGCTTTGAGCTCTTTTAGTGTAAATTTCATTTTAAGAGTGTTGGTGGAGAATTTATTATGGTTAATGGATTATGGATAAGTTGATTTAGGTGTTTCGATGTTTAAAGGGGTTGTTTTCTTTTTTTTATTGGTGTTGTGGCGCTCATTGAAGCTGGATTTCTTGTTTCTATGCGTACATTTTATGTGCGACATAACTCCTTGTTGTCAGGATTTTGTTGTTACCAAGTAAGTTTTTGCAGTAAAATTTTTGTGTGGAACACTGAAGGTGTTTGGTTATGCAGGTGACACTTTAGAATTTAGAGCATTGTTGGATTTTGCTTACTGAAACCTCGTGAGGTTTTTAGTTCTCACTCCGATCAAACTTTGGTTTAATGGGTGATTTTATTTCTCAACAGATATGTTAAATACATTGCAGGGTCGAGTTTCGATGGTTTGGATGCAATGTTGTAGGATTATACCAGTAGTGACAGACCACAACTAGGTCAGAGGTCGGCCCATATTTGCATTTGCTGAAGTCATGTAAGCAAGGTGTCGATGACGATTCCATATGTTTTGCTTTTAAATTGACTATCAATCCTAATTGCATGTTTTTCTTTAGTGGTTATGGCGAAGATTTCTCGCAATTTACTCTGAAAGTTGCAAAGTGAGGAGTATATGGATCTTTGCATTTTTAGAAGGCTCGTGAGCAAGGTGGAAACTGCGACTCAATATAGTGTTGTTTTAGATAGTCGGGGTCGAAGTTCTATTGACATAAATATCTAGCTCCGGAAGAAAATAAATCTGAGCTCAGTTGGGCCCGACGCATAGACACAAGGGTGTGTTAATTATTAAGTCTCTAAAATTCGCGATGTTGGAAGTTGATGCATGTTTTCGTTTTACAAGACTCGTGAACAAGGTCTCAACGCAGACTCGATATCATGGTCTTTTAAATAGTTGGGGAGTCGAAGTTCTATTGATAAAAACGACCTCTAACCCATAGACATAGTGTTTTAAGTTTCTAAAATTTGCAATGTCACAAGTTGACTGATCTTTCCATTTCCACAAGTCCCTTGAGCAATAAATATATGAAAAAATACATAAATAAGCTTTATTAGATCGTTAATTTTGCAGTTCAGAGTTTCATCCTCCCTGTGCGAGTTTTCTCATGGCTTTTACGTTTAGTCCATTGTGATAGGACACGTTGTTGCTATTACTTTATTTTTCTAAACACTAAATTTATTGGAATAAAAGTTATAGTTTAATTGATAAAAAATTATAGTCTTAGATAATTCCCACCTAGAAAAACAAAAGCATAAAAGAATTGATGCCAAACGATATTGGAGAACTTTTGAGACCAATGCTACCAGTATTGAGTTTCCAATGGTGGGATTTTCTAATGTATGTTTTTCCTAAATTTTATGCATAGAGGAACATGCTTGAGCCACGGTTGTAAGAGAACGTTTAAAAAAATTCAAATTTAGAATAAGGGCATCCCTCTATATTTCAGTTTTTTGGGTTTCTTTGGAATCTGAGGAAACTCGTAGTTGAGGTCGGGTAGTCGACGCGCTTATGGAGAAGAATCATAAGGAAAAGGTTGACCTCCGACCCATCTTGGAAAAGGTTAAGTTTCAAATGATATTGAAGTTGCGATTGCCGTTTCAGTTAATTGTTTTCGAATTTTGTAATTTATGAACCATATTCAGATTATTTTTTTCTTTAGGTGAGGGATAACGGGTTCATATCTTTTAAACATTTTAATAGTAATTTGTTTTAATTTGCACGTATTTTTTGAATTTGTTATCTGAAACTTTTAGATAGAATGAATAATAATCTTTCTGTAAAATTGCTTTAAATAAAATTTTCTTATAAAAATAATTTGTTGAATTTGTTTTTATTGTTAAAAAAAGTATTTTAAATAATATGTTATATGAAAAACCAAAATAATAAATTATACATATATATGTTTCTTTTGTGGGCCTTCGTAGAAGAAAGTCGGGGGTCGGCATTGTCGTTCAAATGGTCTCTCTAGACACTCCTGACCAGTGATACTCCCCGACCAATTTGGCTCCATCTTTAGTACTTCATGCAAGCTCGTGTGAGGTTAGAAAAATTCAACGAAGGAAGAAAATAGTTTTATAATAATATATATATTGTTTATTGTTGACTAATTTAAATCATTAATATTTGAAAAAGAGAAAAGAAAAAAATCATATTCACATTATTATTTTTTTTTAACATCTTTTAAACATTTTATCTTATAAGAATAATTTATTCAATTAATTTTTTTTATTGATAAAAAAAAATTAAATAAATTTTATTAAATAATACGTTACATGAAAAAAAAATAATATACTATAAACAGGTCAATTATACATATATGTTTCTTTTGTGGGCCTTGCGAGAAGAAAGTTAGAGGTTGGGTTGGCTACGAGGTCGAAGGTCAACATTGTCTTTCAAACGATGTTATCACAATCTGTGATCAATTTGGCTCCTTGTAAACATCGACAACTATACATACATATTTCTTTGTGGTCCCTACTGAAAGAAAGAAGGAAGTCAGGGCCGAATATTAGGTTGGAAGTTGGTCTTGTTGTTTGAATGGTCTCTCTAGACACTCCCAACTATTGACAGTCCTCGACCAAATCGACTCCAACTACAATACTACATGCAAGTTGGTGCCAACACTGACAAATTGAACGAAGCTTGCAATATGCGTTGTATTTAAATATTATTTTAATCAAAATTATTCACATATACATTAATGTTGATATTAGGCGAGATAAAGTGTTGTGTTGTTTTTACAAGGAAATGAGTAGCAGTGGTGAAATTTTCTTGCTTCATGATTTTTATCATTTGTGTTGAGATTTCAGAATAATGATGTCATTTATTACCAAATTGTAACTTATTCCATCGTCTGTGCTTTCTTTATGTTCATACATATTCAACATGTAATGTACTTTTTTATTCAAAATAGACAGAAAATATAGTTTGGGTTTTGTTTTCTAGAATCGAGGTTATTATTATTATTTATAAACGAATTAAATAAGTTCTATAATCAAGTCTATCATTAGTTGATATGTTATGAATTAAAAGTTAAATATCTAGTAAAATTAGTTGTTATTATACATTAGTTTTTATGTTTGAGTTCTTTTTCTCTTTTTTTTCCTAAATCAATTTTGTTTTAAATTTGAAAATTATTTATTTAAATTACAATTTTAGACAATGAATTCTAAAACATTAAGTTTATTTAGATGCTTATATATATACATAATCTTGTCAAAAATACACAACTAAGTTAGTTAAAAATGTATATACAATAATTAAATTCTATTATACTTTTTAGTTATTTTATCAATTTATATTTAATTTTTGGTTTATAGTACATTTTATATGAAGATCTTTTTTACTTTCTTTGTTGACCATGTTCTTTTTTGTTTTGGTCCTAATTATTTTAAATTGTGGCAAGCTACTAAATTGTTAAGTTTTATTGGTTTTACTTAAAATTGTGGATGGTTGCAATGAATTAAAGTTTCAATGAGTGTTTTAATTATTTTGAATAAACTTTATAAAAGTAAAAGGGACTTAATTTAAAGTGATGTAAATGTGAATTTCAATTTTAATTTAAAATTATTCATATATATTGTAATTTTTTTTTTTTTGCTTAGTCAAGAGCGGATCCTTCTATTCATTTATTAAAAAAAGAGACATAATATACAATAAAGACCAAGGTGGGGTGGCCCACTGATATGACCGGCCAACCAAAGCCTATGATCCCGCGACATCATCTCAAACAACGGGCCGAGGGCCCACAAAACATAAAAAACAGTCCTCCAAAGACCGTGCGATCCTCCTCTACAGATCTAGCGGTCAATAATCATTTCGGGTGGTTAACAAGCACACCTTTTAGCCTTCAATTTGGACATGATGAGCCAAATAAACCATATTTAATAAGCATTTCAAGTCCGTTTGGGGTTCTAACCTCTGAGCACTTTTCCTGCTCGAAATCCATCATTTGTGCGCGATCCTGATGAGGCTGTGCGACTAGCATGGAACTTAACATCTGCTTCGGACCCGAAGTTGGATTAAAATCCTGCCTAAAAAATTTCAGGTCCAGTTTCCTCGTTATCTTTCTTGTTGTTCTCCATGCGAAATGCAAGGGATTGCTGCGATTTCTCCTACCTGCTTCCCTTTTAACTGCATTCGTGTCCCAATGAATCAGGGTCCATGTTTTAATCTTGATATAATTAGGGTCCATAAGTGTGTCTTTGGACCACCTAATCCTGTTTGTATTCTTCGGCCTGAGTACCATTAATATATAAAGTTCCACGAGCAATTTCCCACCCGAAGTCCAAATGCAGACTTTAGAGGGATACCTAACCTCCTTCTCGTGCTTTTCCATATACTGCTTTCCCCTATGGACCAAAATTTCTTTTTCTCCCATAGTCTTCATCCTACTTATTCTCCTTGCTCTGATAGAGCTCTCTGTCTAAGGTCGCTTGTCTGGAACATTCTTCCCTCAAATGTCCTTGGGGAGTCCCTATCCAGTCATATCTTATATTGGTTTTTGAACAGAGCATGCCTTCGTTTGCCAAAATATCCACTAATTTGTTGGTTGTTCTGCGCACATGGATAAAACTAAGGGTTCTCATGTTTTGCAGGTGGGATTGAATGCGTTGATAAACTTGCAGTAACCTCCAGTGTCTCGACACTTTGTCTGGTGCTGATCCATTACCAATTTTCTTGACCAAATCAATTATCAATTCGGAATCAGCTTCAATTATGATGTTATGTAGATTTGAGTCCCTTAGGATTTCTAGGCAATGTTACATGGCCATGAGCTCTGCCATATTATTGGTGGCCTTCCCCAAATGACAGTGAAAGATTGGTTTTATGAAACCTCTTTCATCTCTTATGACTCCTCCATAACCAGCCATACCGGGGTTTCCTTTTGAGGATCCATCTATATTGCATTTCATAAAACCCTAAGGTGGAGGTTTCCAGAATTCCTTATCAGCTGTTATATGACTTACTGTCTTATTTGTGCCCTTGGGGGAAAGCCCATGTAGTCCCAAATTTAGAAGTATCTACTCATCCTGATCTTGAGGTTGGTTATCAGGGAGATTTTTTAAAAGGGTTCCTATAGTCTCTTTGAGCTATCTTAGGATCTGAGTCATGATGCTCTGTGGTGACCCAATCTTGTTCTTGAAGATTCTATTATTGCATTCTTTCCAGACATCCCAGACTATAAAGCTTGGAACCAAAGCCCACGCCTTGTTGATTATTTCATTTGGCGAGAAAACTTTCCTCCAATTCGTCAAGGTACTGGAAATGCTGCTTATGTCCTTGTTTGTTTGTCTAAAGATTGAAGCCACCCAATTCCATAAGGTGGAGGTGAATGGGCATAGGTTGAGAAGGTATTCCATAGTTTCCTCCTGTAATTCACATAGCTTGCATCTGGATGGTCCAGCTACCCCTCTTTTCCTGAGATTTTCCCAAGTCGGATTTTTTTTTATGCTGCACTAACCATGTGAACACTTTAATTTTCATCCATTTTTGGCTCTACCATAGGTCCTTCCATACCTTATCAGGGTTAGGGAAGTCTATCCCTAGGGCTATTTGCTTGGCCTCTTTGAGGTTAAAGTTGCCTTCATTGTTTTTACCCCATCTTAGTTGATTTGAAGATGTTGATATTAGAATCTTTCTCTGTTCCAAGACAACTGTAAGAGCTTCTGCCTGGGCTTTCAATGGGGAGTCATCACTGTAAACTAGGTTCTTCCATTTTCTCCATTTTCCATCATTTCTTTCTTGATCCCAAAAGTCCTTTACTTTGAGTAACCCTTTATCGTCAGTTTCATTCTTGAGATTGACAAATTCTTCTTTTAACAGTCTAGGTTCCTGTTGCCAATTACCCTCCCAAAACCAAGCGAGGTTTCCATCTCCGATCTCTCTGAAATTGTGTTTCTAAATTATGGCTCTATCTTCCCAAGCTTTGTTCCAAATGTGGGAGCCTTTGATGAGTCCCATCATCCCAATGTAATCCCTTTCTTTCCAATTTCTTGCATATTTATGTTTCCATACTTTGGCCTAAGGGGAAACCGATTCTTTTAGCCATCTACACCATAGTTTTTCCCCCAAGACTTTGTTTAGGGTTTCAGGGTCATCAAATCCAAAACCTCCATGTATCTTTGGCTTACATATTTTATCCCAGGCTACCAAAGCCCATTCCTTTTTCTCTTGCCCTTTGCCCCAAAGAAAATCCATTTGGATATTTCTGATGTGTTGCATTACTCCTTTAGGAGCTGGAAGGACTGAAAGCATGAAGATGGGGACAGTTTGTAGGATAGCTTTTGTAAGAACTAGCCATCCTGCTATATTCAAAGACCCGATAGTCCACTTCCTAATTTTGTCTTGAAGTTTATTAGTAGCCATCTCCCAAACTGCCTTTCTTAGAGGTTTGTCTGTTAGAGGTACTCCTAAATATCTGGAGGGTAGCATATCTCTTTGGAAGCCTAGAATTCTTGTGAGGTTTCTCTAAATAGAAATATCAGTATTAAAAAAAAAATCTTTGATTTTCTTAGGCTTACCTCTGCCCCCGTAGCCTTAGAAAAGTCGTTCAGGATTTTTTTGAAGGCTTGAGCTTCCTTGGCTGTGGGTATACCTTGCAGCATGGTGTCATCCACAAATTGTTGATGGGTCAAGGCATCCCCATTTAAAGTGAGTTTAAGACCCTGGATTTTGCCCTCTCCTTTGGCATATTTAATCACATTGCCTAACCCTTCCATCATGAGAATAAAGATGAAGGGTGAGAGCGGATCTCCTTGTCTGAGTCCTCTCGAGGGCTTAAAGGTCTTTAATGGTGAGCCATTTAGTAGGATTGAAAAACTTGGGGTGGTTACAAGGGCCATTACCCATCTTATCTAGTTATGGTCAAAGCCATATGCTATTAGTACTTCCTTGATGTAAGCCCACTCAGCTTATCATAAGCCTTTTCTATGTCAAGCTGAATGATCATACTTGCCTGCTTATTACCCTTAAGTGAGTGCACCACCTCGTGAGCTTGAATGATGTTATTAAGAATTTTCCTGCCTTCCACATATCCAGTTTGCTCCTCAGATACGAGAGTTGGGAGTGGGGGCTTAAGTCTATTCGCAATTACTTTTGAAATAATTTTATACACCACATTGCATAACGCTATGGGTCTAAATCTGTTATATACCTAGGGGGGATAATATGGGGTACCAAGGGAGGTACCCAAGGTAATAATGTAATAATGGGATGGGCCATAGTAATAAATAAGGTGGTTAACCCATGTCATGTAAGGGACCACAAGTAGTTAATAATAATGTAAAGGGCCCATGGTATTAGTTGATGGTATGAGGAAACCATGGTAATGATGCATGATATTGTATGTATGAGGCCTATATAGAGGCTAGAGACTCCACATGGAGGATATGAAGAGAAGAATTATTGTATGAACAGGCATATGGCTTGTGGAGTGCTCTCCTTCCTTAAGGAGTGAATGTATGGTGTTGCCCTACCTTTAGGGTTTGATCAATAAAGTGAATCATTTATATCTATTTTGATCTTGTTCTTATTGGGTTTATTTCTATTTCTGAAATATTTCCAGGTTAGATCTACAACAAAATCTGTCTAGTGTGATAACATTCTCCTGCTTTGGAATCAGGGCTATGAAAGAGGTGTTGAGCGCCTTAAGAACAATTTTGTTTTTCCTTGAGTCCTCCACCACATCGAGGATATCTTTCTTGACTCTTTCCCAACATGCTTTGAAGAAGTCAACGTTGAAACCATCTGGACCTGGAGCTTTCCCATTTTGCATTTCTTTGATGACTTCGCTGATTTACTCTTCATTCACTGGCTTGTTAAGATTATAATTGTCTTCTCTTGTCACTAGTTTAGGAGTGTGCATTGTGAAGTCCTTGATAAATTGAGATCTATCTATGCGAGTTTCCTCGTCTATGCCTTGGAAATGATCAACCAGAACAACTTCTATTTCTTGGTGTGTAGTGAGCTATTTTCTATGAGTATCTTTGATCTTTGAAATCCTGTTTTGTGACCTATGATCCATGGTCAATTTTTGAAAAAACCTTTTATTTCTTTCTCCTTCTTTTAACCATTGTACCCTCGACTTCTGTTTCCAAAAAATCTCCTCTTGCTTGCATAAGCCTTCCCATTCTTGTTGAACATAATCAACTTTTTCCTTACTCTCCTCAATGAAGCCCTCTGTAATGAGGGTTTGGTTAATTTTCTATAGTTTCCATTCTGCTGCTTTTTTGGCTTCAAAAATATTACCAAATTCATTCTTATTCCAATCTTTAAGCCTTTGTTTGACGTGTTTCAATCTCCGATTCAAAAAGAACATTTTAGTACCCTGCACTTGCATATCTTCTGTCCAGCATCTTTCAATATTGCTGATGAAGTCAGGATGGGTAAGCCAAATGTTTTCAAACCTGAAAGGTCTATTTCTTGGAGTTCCTATAAAGGACGATTCAATTTGAATAGGCTAGTGGTCCGAGCCTCCAAAAGGAAGTATCATTGATACCAAGTTATGTCTTGTGAGGATGAGGTCCTTCGAGATAATGAATCTATCAAGTTTAGAGGCCACTTGAGACACTCCTCCTCTCTTATTATTCCAGGTAAAGATACCGTTACTTGTCTTTGTATCTGCAAGCTTCATGCTATTTATGAAATTATGAAATTCTATCGAATCTCTGCTTAGTGATCTAGTTCCTCTTTTTTTTTTCGATAGAGACGTGATCATATTGAAGTCCCCTCCCAGAATCCAGGGGATACACGAATGTCTTCCTCTTAACTCCTCCAGTGAGGTTATAAGTCTAAGTTTATCTTCGGCTTTTGTGGACCATAAACATTTGTGAGCAAAGAAACTTCCTTGTCCCCCAAAGGTTGGATGACCACTGATAAATAGTTCCTAGATGCTTCAGCATCTAGGATACCAAGATTCTAAGGGTTCCAGACTGTGAGGATCCCTCCTGCTGCTTTGTCTGCTTTAACTTCTAGATATTCATATTTGATAGGCCATTTGCTATGTATCTCTCTTATTTTTTCTATTGAACATTTTGTTTCCTGGATGAAAATCATATCTGGTTTTTCTTCTTTCATTCTATTGCTAAGATTTCTTTGTTTCCTTTTACTTCCTAGACCTCTAATATTCCATGTTGTGAGCTTCATTAAGAAAGATTTGTAAATGAGTAACTAGTTAGGTCTTTCATCTTACTTGAATTGATCATGAGTTTTCCACATTCTATCAGCAAATCATTCTGTTTTTTTGTACCTCTTTTCTTGCCTGGGTTCCTAGGAGCTAGTCCCGATGTTGTCTTCATTGTTTTCACCCCTTCGGTGTCCTGACTATAATGGTTTCTTTTGACTCCTAAACCTTTTACCTGAGTTCTCCATAGGAATATTTGTTGCACTCTATTAAACCCCTCTTGAGGTAGTGAATCCATTCCTTTGGTAGTTCCCTGCTCTAGAAACTTTTCTAGATCTAGATGCTCCCTATCAAGAATATCCTGTAGCTCATGATCCTCTATTCCCACCTCGCTCGAGGTCATCTCTTGGTCCCTATCAAGTTCCAATGTTCGAAAACTCCTCCTTTTGTTGGTTTTTTTCAGGTATATCTTCCATGCTCTCTTCCTTTTCCCTCTCTACAAGGTTGTCCTTCGGTGTCTGGTTCGCTTTATCATGCTTCTCTTCTTCTTCTAATACCTTAAACCTATTCTAACTTAATTGCTTTTCCTTGTTGCTTTTCTTTTGGTACTTTCTCCCTCCTTTACCTCTTCTCCCCACTTTGTTAAAGCTTTCAGTTTCTTTCCCTGAGGTTGCTTTAGTTCTGCTTTCCATTTTGTTTAAGGGGAAGTCTCTGAATAGATGCTCGTGTTCATGGCATTTGCGGCATCTGAAAGGAACATGCTCATAGTCCACTGTTTGCACCCATTCTTCATCAAAAACTTCTAGAATTATTTCATCTGGTAGAGCTCCAGAGAGGTCCATCTCTACGCATATATGGGCAAAGGAGGTATACTTTCCTCGCATTGTGGCTTCTGATATTTTTACAAAATTTCCTAGTTTATTTCCTATTGCTTTTAATGATTCTGGATGCCAATAATCAAGAGGTAGGGAATAGAGCCTTACCCAAACCAGGACCGAAGTGAATGTCTCACGCCTCGAGACAAAATTCATCACCCAAGGCCGCATATAGAGGCCTGTAACAGCATAGAAGTAAGGTCCTCCTTCAAACACCCTGTCTTTATCCTCTATGTTTGTAAAAACAACAGTGAAGAAACCCTTGGATCCAAGGTGCAGATCTATATCCCCCTTAGGTTTCCAATGATTCTTTATCCATGCATGTAAAGCATTCTTCGTTGGCCATAACCCCATGAATTTACAAATGACTGCATAAGTCGCCATGTGTTCCCTATGTGCCTGTAGTGCTGGATCACTTAACACCACTCGGGGTGTGATGGTTTCCCTAGGCTTACATGGTCTAGTCCGATTTCTGGTGTCAGCATTTTGGTTTTCTCCTTCTATTCGCTTCTCTCATTTGACTTCTTCCTGCGTATCATCCAACCCCTGTGAGCTTTTGTTTGCCTGTTTCCCTCCTCCTGAAACCCCAGTTTCAGCCCCTAGTGGTTTCCTGAATTGATTAGAGACTGCGTGATTGTAGGAGGGAGTGGAACTACCCCCCTCTTGCCTCTCCATGGTGCCCAACACTGAACTTCTACTGCAAACCCTAGCTCTATGTGTTTTCTACCAACGCCCCAAGAACATAAAAACTTAATATACTATATATATATTGTAAATTAACTATTTGGAATATTAAATAATTAATTATATTTAAAATTAATTTCATTTATAATAATTTCCATATATATATATATATATATATATAATTTTCAATAATGTTGTATTCTTTTAATTGTTTACATCATGCTAAAAACTTTATTATTAAAATTGGTTGTTTTTATATATAAATAAATAGAGTATTAAACTATTATATTAAGTTGTGTTATATTTGCTTATTTTAAATTCCATGGATATTAAAATTTCTTATTCGCTAGTATTCTAGTTTGTTCCTTTATATTGAATTTAAGGAAAAAAAATATGTAAATAAACATGAAAATTACAATAATCTTATAGTTAATAAATACATTGTCTTGTATTATATTATAACTATATATATATATATATATATTTAATGATATATAGTTAGAAACATTTTATTATTTTTAATGTTGGTTTTTGTAAATCATGACACATTCCTTGATATTCAATGAATAAACGTTATAGAAAAAAAAAATGTAATTGATTTGAGCAATACAAATATAGAGCCATGGATACAAATCACTAATATCAATTATTTTATTTAGGTGTTTTATGTAAATAGATCATGCATTAGTTTACCGCCTTCATAATATTTATAATAGACCTTTGAAATATATATTTTTAGGATTCGATAAAGTGATTTCTATATTAGTTGAGAAATATTTGATTATGCATGTGCTTTTTATTTTATAGATATGGGTTCGTAATGATTAAGATGTTGTGGACATTTGTGCACATTTCAAGTTTCTCTAAATTTTAAAGTGCTAAATACTTCTACCTAGATAGGGCAATATCCAAAAATTAACAAATTTTTCAGAAATTTTAATTGAACTTTATTCTTGTCCTTTAATTTGGGGTTAAATTGCAGGTTATTTATGTCTAGGAAGAATCTAATTTTTTTTTTTTGAATTATGGAATAACATTGACATTTTTTTGGAGCAATTATGTTCATTTTTTTTTTCAAAACAAGTGAAAAGCAATAAAAGAAAATGGGAACTAGAAGGAATTAAAGAACCTTACAACCTTTGTTATTTGCAATTGTGTTGTTTAATAACATTTAATGTATAAACAGTTAAACAAAATTATAAGGTTTTTCAAATACTTTTAGATACTTAGACTTAAATTTTTTGGTAAATTGATGTTTGATATGACTCGAAGTACAATGTATAATATGTTTACAGTTGAACATCTTCGACCAATGAAATTAGTTTTTAGAACAATTTGTCCTGGTATTATTTATTGTAGTTGATACTGAAAAGCCTTTAAAGAGTAGTATTATTTACATTGTTAAACCATTATTTGACTTGATTGTATAGTGGATTCAGGTGATGTCTACTAGTTTGGGTGGAATCTATTATAAAACAGTGCTATGCAATTGTGAATGATTTTGAGTCATGGAATGTGTAGTTGTGCAATTGTTAAAATAATTCCAACAACTTATAGAGGAGGAGGAGACTAATAATCATAAATTGGATTCTGCAAACAAAACAGAGAAGAGGAAAAACAATGAGGAGTTTGAATGTAATTTTCGTGGTAGGTGGATTAGTTGCAGTTTTAATTGGTGCAAATGTTTGCATTGTTGCATGCATTATTTTTGTTTGAGTCTAGAGAATAGTGAATGACTGTCAAAGGCCAACATGAAACAATTTTTTGTGTGTGATTTAAAAGATAAATTTGTTGATTCAATATGTCTCATGTGAAAAAGAAGTTATGTATGTCTACTTGGAATCTTAATCGAAGACGAGTGGCTATAGAAGCTTAAAATATTGCATTTCTAGACGATTTCAGTGCAATATGTTTTGCTCAAATTGACACATTTACTAAAGTACATATTCAATTTAATTTAGTTATAGAACTATGATTAATATTGAGCGATGGTTTTTATTTGCAATTTTTGTAGTCATGTGTGGCTAGAATGATATTTGTTATTTATGGCATAGTAGATAATGCTTTCAATGGCTAGCAAACAATATAATACAGTCACATTACCCACCTTGATTTGCAATTTAATGTAGTTATAGTACTATGATTACAATTGGGCAATGATTTTTTATTTCACTTTGTTTAGTCATGTGTCCAAAGAATATTGTTTGTTACTTATGACATAGTAGGTAATGCTTTCAATGTCTAGCAAACAATATGATACAAAATGACATTAGCCATCTTTGGTCATTGTTATTTGAACAATATGTATGTGTGTGTCTATATATATATATATATATATATATATATATATATATATATATATATATATATATATATATATATGTATGTATATATGTATGTATATATATGTGTGTGTGTGTATGTATATTATTTTTCTAGTAGCATTGAATGTAATGTTAGTTTGTCTTTGTACACAAGTGTTGTGTAGCTTGCATAAATTGTTGGCAGTTCACATCTAGTCTCATTCTAAGTATGTCAATCTCTTAATGATCAGTGGGTGATCACGAATACATTTGAACTATTTATAGGCTATGCATGAAGATAAATTTTATAGACTAATGTGATTAATTTTATTGTGTCATAAATCATAAAGAGACAATTGAGATAGAAGAATTCTAAATTTATATATATATATATATATATATATATATATATATATATATATATATATATATATATATATATATATATATATATATATATATATATATATATATATATATATATATATCAAACAAACTATAATTTTTATGGAAAAAAAGTTTGATAGGTATTTGTCAAAAAAAAAATGTGTGGTGTGTTTTATTGATCAAAACACTTATAATGTTTCTATGGTGCTTCTTGCTACATAGAAATATCAATTACTAGTTTTCACATTTTCACGTTTTCTATTAACTCCACTCATTGTTTTTTTTCCACCAATTACGTTTGGGATTTAATCCTGCATATGCACACACTAGCTATGAGACTTTATCCAATTTCTATGATGTGGATATGTCGAAACTATGTTGTTCATGTGTTAACCATAGGTATGCTCAATCAATTGGAACTATATCCATTTGCATCAAGTTTTAAAAAACAAATACTACATTATTCTAGGAAACTAAATACTTTACATTTTATTTGATAGTATAATGTATTTATAATGCAACAATAGGTTAGTAACTTAGACATGGTGCAATTTATAGCTTCATAGTAATAAGCATTCGAATATGTTTATTATTTCAATAAACTTTTGAATATGATTATTGTTTTAAGTAGTTTTATTCTTGTTATTTTAAATTATAATTGTTTATTATAGAAATATGTATTGTAATTTGTTTTTGAAACTAATATTTGGATTCTATTTGATTTATACATTTTGAAAAGAATTTACAGTAATTTTCAAAAAAATTACGAAATTTTGCAAATTAAATATTGTGTTTTGAAATTTGTTAAAATGATAATAATGTTTATGTTGCTATTATTTTAAATTGCATACATGGCTTTAGTTTTAAATTATGTTTCAATTGAAAAAAATGAAATTTTCAAGGTTCCTTATGGACATTTATTCTACTCCTGTGTCATAGTGTTAGGTGCTCATTTTCAAAGTATTGTTAAACAAAAAACAGGGAAAAAAGACAGTGTACGCTAGATAATATATGAGGTCTAAAATTTTTCTAGTATCATATGTGGTGATTGAACACTCAATGAAATACATGCTCTTAATGCTATAAATCATTATCACAATTTTGGACAATTTCTGAGATTGTCCCAATATACTTTATGGAAATGAAAAATAGTTTTGAGTTGAAAGGATCCAAATTACAAGAAATTGATCACAAGTTATATAGATTCAATTTACATAGATTAGTGCATTTCTTCTATTATCTTGGTGATTGTTTATTTGACTCGTTAGTTGTTCTTCTTCACTTTCGCTATAGTTCAACTGGAATATGACATGGAATTCTAAATCACTTTCGACATTTCTTATCGCATTGACATGATGTTGCTTTGCATTCATTGAATACAAAATGACTGCTAAATACATTTAGTAACTTCATCATGTTAATGATCTTAAAATGTACTTGAAATGATTGTATACACCTTCTTCTATTTGTTCTCCATCTACAATTAGCTTAGGGGGGACGCATTCTATATAGCATATCTATGGTTCAATTCAGACATTCATGGCTACCAATATAATATTTTTCTACATAACCAAAATCCTGAATGTGGACATTTCGAACCACTCTTGTCACATAGAACAATAGATAATGTAGCTTCAATAGATAGAAAAATTGGCCCATGCAGTTGTCCATACCAATTCTCACTTGGACAGTTTGACATATTGTCAATTGAGAAAATCTTATTTGAACAAGGTTTCTTGATCTATCGAAAAAATTTCAATGACTGTCATGACTCTTTGTTTGATTTTATTTGCACACTTGCACCATGGTTTGATATGTCTAATACGAGAAAAACAATTTCACAAAATTTTTACAATTGTTTCATTTGCATTGATGATAGACCTATCAATTTCTTACAACAACACCTAGGTGTTAGACATATTAAATAAGAGCAATGTATCAATGACTCACAAGCTTATATTATAAACTTATCAATGTCATATTCATATGGACATATAGAGGGAAAGCGTTTTGCAATAAAATGGATGTGTGAACTCCTTGATGTTAACATAAATATCTAAAATATAGAAACAAAAGATATTTCCTTAAGATTTCATTCATCAAAAAATTTCTCTAAAGTCTTGTACCTTATGCATGTATCAATATCTACATCACATGCAAAATGCCATGCAATTATGGAAATTCAGAATGTTGAAAATATTAATGATAATGACAAGACACCACAAATTCTCTAAAGAATCTCGGAAAGAGAAAACTACAAGCTGATGTCAAGTGTATCTTGTAGATATCTTGTTAACAAAGAATCTAGGTTTACTATACGTTCTACTCAATTAAAGCATTTGTCAATTGGCAATACAATATTAAAAAAAAAATTGGTTGAAGTATCAAATGATTCCACATCATCAAATGAGGAAAATAATCCTTTTTCAATGAAGACATAAAATAACAAAGAAGTATCTACTTATTTTTCCAATGGATATAGTAAGTGGTACGCTCACTTGCATCAGTTGAAATCTGCAATATGAGCACAAGGTTCTATAATACAAGAAGCACAAAAGAAACATGTAAATTCAAATAAAGAAATCGAGGCATATTTACAACCAATCCACGACACACCTATATATGCATGTTTCATTTGTGATAGATTTTCGTTTGGAAAGGACATGCAGTCTATTAACAAAGACATATTATCTACTATTTGTTATTTGATGTCTGCTTCAAACTTCAAAGCCATTAAACTCAATGAAAAAATATTCAAATCTTGTAATAATATAATACTCAATGAAAAAGTGCCTTCATTTTCATCACCTCTTCATATTGGACGAAACAAAAAATTGATCTCCGTTGCACAATTGACATATTTGGAAGAGAGATTAGTGGCACCAAGGATGGATTTTGCACAAATAAGACAACTTGGTTACAAAATATCACAAATTGGATTAACAGGAACATTCATAAATGTTCCTTATTATCTAGATATAATTTAGAGAGAATTACCTAGAGATATTGATGACAATGTGACATTGGGAATTATGCTAAAAAGAAAATCAGAAAACAAGAATGCCTATTTATCTAGAAATATTCGACCCAAGAAAGTGATGTGTGCATTACATGACTTGTGCTACACATCTCTAAACAAGAGCGAACAAATAGTAATCAACTATGAATGGAAAAAACATTTTTATCAGAGTAGTCAATATCATCAGAACAATAGTCCAAAAATGAAGGAACTAGACTCATCAAATGTAGATAATGATATAGAGCCAGAAACTAAAACACTTGTACATGGTTATTCAGAGTCCCACCTTATTCATGATCCTGATACGAGGATAACACAAATTGCACCTTCTAAAGGGTTTCATCCCCTATGCATTTTTCAAGACAAATTCTCCAAAGAAGTGAACTTCCCGACACTGTTCTTTGGATGAAGTCACCCTATTTATGTTATCAATCACTTTTCATATCAAAAAATTTCACATTGGGAAATATTTGACGTGTTTGGTGAATTTAAAAAAAAAACTTACAAATATATTCTTTAAATGAATTCGTATTCTGATAAACTAGGTTTCTAACTCAGCTTGGATTTCTATTTGCAAAGGAGAACTGAAAGGACAAGAAATAGTTGCTAAATATGTTAAAAATAAAAGAAATCTTCAAAAATATTAAAAACACCCATTGCATATCAATGTTTAAGAAGCATTCGCACATTGCCTGACTATTTTGAACATTTAAGAAAAGATATATTTGCAATGATACGACATCTTGGCCCAACGAATTTCTTTGTCACATTCACTAGTGCTGAGCATCTTTGGGAACCATTGGTAAATACACTAAAAATACAAAGTACTGACTCCATAACAAATCAAGCAAATAACTTTGATGATGGATTCATTGACACATTGATCAAACGTGAACCGATCATGTGTAGTCGATATTATAGGCATACAATCTCGTCACTGCGTTCTTTGATAACCAAAAAAAAAATGAATTATTTGGTTAAGTGCAAGATTATTTTTTTATTACAGAATTCCAAAGTAGAGGAACAAAGCATGGCCAAAGATTACTTTGGATTCAAAATGCACCAATATATCAACAATCCCTTATGTCGATGTCATAGGTTTCATTTACCAATATTTGGCTTGTGATTCAACATTTTTGTCGAATCAAATGATTCAATTTCAAACTCATCACCACATAAAACTTGCAAAAAAATAAAAATTATACTTTTACATTTGGTTTCCCTATCCCACCAATTGATGAAACGTGTATGTTGCACCCTTTGTGCAATGAAAACAATGATACCCAAATAATGCAAAATAAACTTTCGTTTCTTCTACAGGACAAATCCTATTAAAAAAACATAACATTTGCCATGTTTTTAGTCGATCTTGGAATTACAAAACAAGAATAAATTATGCTCTTAGAATTTTGTATTACTCAGTCAATTGTGTTGCTCAAAAGAAATCCTTGCGATGTGTGGATAAATGTGTTTGCAAAAAAAATCCCTTCGTTGTTGCAAGAAAACACAAATGCTCAATTTATTTTAGATGCATATGCCACAACAACATATTGCAGCTCTTATATGACAAAAATGGATAACTTTGTGATAATTGCATTCAAACAAATTCAAGAAAATTCCATATCTTGCGGAGACAACAAAATGTAGACTATTTGTAAGCTTAGAAACACATTTCTAAATATGAAAAAATGTCAAATCGACAAGAATTCCACATTGCTCCATCATTGCCTTTATATTTAGCTTCTAAAAAAACAATTTCATTAACACTGTTCGAGTTGAAAAACAAACATATGTTCTAAAAAGACCTATTTTGTTAGAACAAGAACCCGATAATTTTGAATACATTGTTTGCATGATAACTATTGATATATGTGTTGCATGTCCCATTTCCCTTGAGCAAGTTTGCTTGGAAAGATATGTTTCTTCTTATTCAATCATGAAAACAACATAAAAAAGAAGAAAATGTCCATGTGTCATAAGATTCATTCCATACAATGAACACATGACCCAAAAAACCATTGTAGAGAAAAAATGATTCTTTACATCCCATATAGAGAGTATGAATACACATTAAAGGAAAATGAAGAAACATGGGTTGAAGCATACTTTTTTCATAAACACATTATCGATGTCACAGAAAAACAATTTTCTCGTTTAGTCACACCATGGGGTGATATTCAAACTTCTTCTACTACGATTTCATCCCAAAGTGACCAGATATTTATGCTTCACTTTCCATTATAAATTGACAATAGGGCTTCTTTTAATGAAAAATATGACATTCAATAAGATTTGCAAGAGAAAATTCAATTAAAAACACTCAAACTAAATATACAAAAAACAATGAATTCATTAATCATCACTTTTATTTGGACACATTGGCATACCATGAAATTATGAGATAATTAAATCAAGAGTGACAATCAATAATCAAACAAATAGTTCTATGGAAAAATAATAATCTTAGTAAGCACTTGTATTTGTTCATCACTAGAGGTGAAGGTACAGGAAAGACATTCACTGCACAAGCACTTTACCACGCATATAACAAAGACTTACAAAGTGACCCTTTAAAAAGGTGTAATACTTGCATTTACTGGCAAAGCTACATATATTGCACATGGTGTTACAATCCATTCAGCTTTTCATTTTCCACTTTCACCATGTCACATGGTGCCATTGTCTTCTAACACACTCAATATATTGACAAAGAATATGAACAACTTAAATTTCTATTAATAGATGAGGATTCATTAATTGGGTCTTGATTTCTATATAACATTGACAATCGACTCCAAAAAATTATGCATACTCTAGCTTCCCCGTTTGGGAACCTTGACATAATATCTTGTAGTGACCTATGTCAAGCACAACCTGTACGTGATTGTTGGATATTTGAAAAAACACATCTTAAAGGAACTAGTGCTCCTTCCAACTTTTGGAAAGAAAATGTGAAAACTTATGAACTAAAACAAGTAATACGACAAGACAATAAATAATTTGTATCCATCTTAAACATAATCAGGACATGTTCACATACTCATGATGATCTTTCATTCTTGAACAAACATTGTTATAGATCAACACCAAATGATCCAACTTTTCCATACCTCTTTCATTTAAACAAAAATGTACATGAACATAATGAAATAATGTCTTCTCTCATCAAAAAAGAATCAATTATATTTAATGCATATGATATAATAATTGAATAAACAAATATAAATCACAATAAACAGATCAAAATGTAGTTGCCACCTTCTATTGTGCTCAAATAAAATATGCTTATTGCACTAATTGGTAGAAATTACAATATTCAGTTGGTCAATGGTGATGAAGGAATTCTTAGAGCATCAACGACATTTTAAAATGGCACAATTTGGATAAAATTTGTTGATCTAACTATTGGCACTATTCAATGGAAAAAAATAAATTAAAAAATGGCACATTTTTAAAAGATGGAATAATGTCCACATGGACACCTATAACTAGAGTTTGTAGGAATAATGAATCAAACAACAAAATTAGTTTTACAAGAGAACAATTTCTTGTTCAACATGCATGTTCACGAACTACACATCGATCACATGGGTTAACAATGGACAATTTGGCTTTTGACCCAAAATGACTTAGGCAACATGACTTGTTTATACTACACTTTCTCGTGCCAATGATATGAAATCCTTTTATTTATTAAACAAATTAGGACATAATAATGTTTCCCTCAATGACAAAGTTTCTATTGAGCTAAATAGACTTAGACAAAATGCCTTTTATGAACTTTAATATAGCATGTATCAAAGTAAAACAAGTGACGATTTGACAATATGTTCATTGAACACTCGTAGTTTGTCATTGCATTTTGAAGATATCATTTCTGACTATGATCTAAGAGCGATGACATTCTTTGTTTCCAAGAAACAAAAGAAAAATCACCTCCATCGAATCCATTATTTCCAAGAAAATATCACTACATACATTTATACCATTTACATGGAATTCTCACATACTACATAAATAACAGTGTGCTTGAGAATCATTTCACTTATAAAAAAGGTTGAATCAAGAGCTCCAACATTCCATATTGAAAAAAAAACCATTATAGTTGAAAATGTATATATTGCACCAAATGAAAACATTAAAGAAACAATTAATTTCATCCAAATTAATTTTAAAGAACACGTGCAAAAACTACCCAATTGTGCTTGTTGGTGATTTCAATTTGGACATGTTTCAAACTAGCCATCAACAAAAAAACTACTTTCATTTATGCAAAATAATGGTTTCAATTTTCATACCTAAAAACCAGAAACTGACTATCGCTCAATGCTAGATCTTGGACAAACATTTCAGCTAGTACTATTTCTTTCCTTTTCTTCAATGCTTATTGGATAGATCATCATACAATTTGTCTTACCATATCTTTGTTGTCACCTTGAGTCATTTCGCCAATGTTCATATTCTACAATTTCATTGTTGACTAGTCACAATATTTATCACATTTGCAAATGTGCACCTTTGACATATGCTTTGATTTGCAAACATTGAAAAACAAAAATATTTTGGACAAGAAGAAACAAGAAGAAAACAAAAACACAGAAATATCAAACTCTGAAAAGTATATGAACCATCAACATAAATTTGTTCAGTTTGTCTTGTAGAACTATAATTTTTTGTGTCATGGTTAGCATGCAATTTATGCATTTTCATTTTCACTTTGTGGCATTTTGTTTTATATACTTAATAGTATTATTTGCTTTAACTTCTAGTTCATATTTCATTATTTCTTGTGTAACTCATTTTGAAAAAAATTGTGGTCATAGTGATTCTTAATAACACATTTCCATAAATGAACTATATCTGTATTTGTCAATAAAATCTATAAAACATTTTCTTTATTGTAACTTATGCACATTTACTACATAGCCACAAGAAATGACTGATAGTACTATAAAAACATAATACATGTATATATAATGTATCACCATAGGTCATACATTGTTTTAAATGTTCTTTATACACTTATCTCAAACTTGATGACTTGCATTTTTGTTTTCTGGCTATGATTGGTCCAGTCATTTAGAAAAATATCATGGAAACACATAGATCTAACAAATAGTTATTGGAAGAAGAAGTCGGGGAAGATGAGAATCCAAAAATTTTAGGTTTGTGTTGCACTGAATGTTTGTATATTCAAATGACATGTTTGCATTAAATCAATGTCAATGTTTTTTGAAGCACATTGTATTGACTTTGCATATAAATAGACCAAAAACAATGGAACCAACATCCTCGTCAATCATTGAAATATGCTCAGGAGCATATGCAAAGACTTTTGAAGGCAATATATTGGTTATTTATGGGCTAGCACAAACCAAAAGTCATAACTCTCCTCCAAGGGCACAACTACTCCATGCTGATTTGGCTGATAGCCATGGTCAACTCACTATCACAGTCAACATGAAAAACAATCTTATGGAGTGCTTCCAAAATATGTTTACTATTGGAAACAATTTTCGAACTACATATTTTTTGATAAGAAACAAGGGTATTTATGAACAAAGAGACACAAAATGTTGCATAGTATTACAGAACAAAACCATTGTTGAATCAATTGCATAGGTTTGCAAAAAACACATTCTAGCTCCAGATGCAACAATACAAAGTCTTATTGTCTCAAATGATACACATGGAGTTGGGTCAATAGGAGCAATAGTAATAGGTTGTTAACAAGATAAAAAGACACTTGAACTCAATATAAAAGATGGTGAAGTTGCATATGACAATGCAATTGTAAGTCTACTGATCGAATAACTATACTTGCATTTTGAACAAAAGGTAATAGTTTCTTTGAAACTACATTGTTTTATGTTTGTTTTCCATTGTTATCAAGGTAGAACTTATCTCATTATTTCTTGCACAGACTGCTCAACCAAAAATATGTTACCCAATTCACTGCAGTTGCTATTGAATGATAGTCATAGAGAACATTTTTTCAAAATATATTATGAATTGTAATGAAAGAAGACTTCCCTCTATTTGTTAAAAAACATGATCAAAAATGATGTGAAAGGCATTCAATAGTTACACTTCAGATAAACAACTTTTGTTGAGCCATTGAATGATGAATTTGCAAGAGCACATTTATTATCTTTTGTCATGTCCAGAACATAAGTATGTTTACTAATAGCTTCTTTGTTAAAGTAACAATAGTTTTAATTTGATGTACAAAATCTTGCATTTTGATGATACATTATTGAACCTAACAATTCAATTTTCTTCAGAAAAAAAAACACAAATCGAAGGAGTGTTGAAAGCCAAAAATGTTTTCTCTCCTCCTTTTCAGCAAATTTGCAGTAAATGCATACAACGCGTTCACCCAAACATAACTAAATGCACAATCTGTAAAGATGACACAAGATTTATCTATAAGCACGATGTTGAATGCACACTGAAAATAGAGAGTTGAAAAATTGATTGTATGTTGCAGATGCCACAACTAAATGAACATTGCCTATTTATTGCTGAGACAAGATTTCAGGAATACATGAAAAGCATATCATCTATAGTTTTCAATTTAAGAAAACTTTGAAGTCGTGAGAGAAACTGTGAGTTTCTAGGTCTAGGGTTTAGGGCTTCAAACCTGCAGACTCAGAACCAGTTCTGGAAGCACATAGAGACAGGATAGAGGATCTACTCAACAGAGGTCGAGGACTGACCCGACAAATGGTAAACGGGGGGTCCACTGGGACCCCATCCTTCAAGAAAGTTATAATGCAGAAACAGAAAGCGCAGGAAGGATTTAAAATCACTGGCTATGGAGAGCGTAAGGAAAATAGCGGAACCAGCAAAGAAAGGACACAGAAGTTGCAAAAAGAGACAAGAAGCAACCCAAAAATGAAAGAAAAAGTAAGTAATGGAAAGGAGAATAGCGACAAAAGGGCAGATGCAGACCAAAGAGACACAACACCAATAAATATCCAAACAGAGGTAGAAGGGGAACATGAGGCAGAGAAGCAATCTCGCGATGAAGAGGAGAAAGAAACAGCTCTAAACCCCAGTTCCAACAAAGCAACGCAAGGAGCATGCAAACCAAAAAAAATAGAAACCCTCAGAGTGGTTTTCTCAGATCCGGATATTCAAGCCTATAGAGAACATATGTCGGAACATGCAATAATATGCAAGTTCATGAGATTGTGGCCAATGGAACGAGTGCTCTGTTAATGGATCAAGCAACATTGGAAACCTTAAGGTGATGTTAAACTACACCTAGGGGCAAAAGGTTTTTTTACTGTTGTTTTTACGAACTTAGAGGACAAGGACAGGGTTTTTGATGGAGGTTCTTACTTCTTTGCATCAATGGGACTCTATATGAGACCCTGGAAAGCCAACTTTGTGCCAGAAAAAGAAACCTTTACACAGGTTCCTGTGTGGATCCGTTTATTCTCCCTTCCAATAGACTATTGGGGATTAGCGACGCTTAAGCAAATAGGAGACCATCTAGGAACCTTCATCAAAGCTTCAGAAGCAACGATGCAACGAAGATACACTTCCTGTGCAAGAATCTGTGTGGAGATGGATGTCTCAGGAGCTCTGCATGAAGGCTTATGGCTGGAGTTTAGAGATGAGGACTATTTTCAAGCCATCGATTATGAGCAAATCCCCTTCCAATGTAGAAGGTGTCATGAACATGGACACCTTGTCAGAGAATGCCCTTTAAACAGAATAGGGGAAGAACACAAACCAGAGCAAGCAGCAAAGAGCAAAGAAGCCTTCACAAAGCCAAAAGCAAGACAAAGAGCTAACAGGAAAAGAATGAACAGAGCAGGGGTAGACCCAGGCATTACCAACAACACCTTTAGCATTCTGGAAACCGATACAGATTCAGAAGGAACAAACAGGGAAAAGAAACTTAATGAAGAACCAAAAGACAAGCAAGGCCATAAAACAAAGGACGGGGAGGAAAATCTAGTCAGAACAGAAGTCCAAATGCAAGAGCTAGAAGACGAACGCGATGAAGATACTGATATGCTAACCAGCGATGGGGGTAGTGAGGAGATGGAGCTCAATGAAGTTCTAGAGAAGGAAGGGGTGAACCTACCAGACATGGAAGAAAACTGGAGAACTCAAGGACTAGAAAATATTCCGGAAGAAGAAATAAGGAAGATCAGTGATCTATTCATCGCAAGACAAAAGGCGGAATTAGACAGGCAAAACAGGAGATTAGGTATAGCAAAAGGCACAGGAAACCATTCAAAGAGCATTTCTCTTAATCCAACAGGTCTGAAGCAAAGAAAGAAAAGAGGCCGAAGAACAAATGGGGAGGTATTGCAAGATTTGGGGATTTTAATATTAAATTCAGGAAAAATGAAGGCTCTAAATGCCTTCCCGTCAATAGCCAAGCGAAACAAAGACTTCTTAAGAGAAAGTTCCAAAAAGAAAAGCCAGATATTATGTTCATACAGGAAACCAAATGTGCCATTAATCAAATGGTGAACATCAGCAAAAGGCTGGGTAAACCTATAGATTTTATAAATGTAGCCAGTCAGGGATGGGAAGGAGGCATAGTTACTCTTTGGGACACCAAAGTGGTAGATATCCTCTCAATGGAAGCTACAAGATCGTTCGTAGCCACGGAAGTTCAAATGATAGGTAATTCTGAAACTTACTTATGCATAAATGTTTATGGACCGCAAAGGTTAGAAGATAAATTTTCTTTTCTTAGTTCTCTCATGAGTTTAAAGCTTAGACATCCCACCACGAAGATAATCATGGGCAGAGATTTTAATATGATAACCTCTCTCCTGGAGAAGAAAGGAGGAATCAGAAGGCTCAATAAGGATGCAGAACTCTTTGCTGAATTCATTGATTCTGCCAAACTAGTAGACATCCTACCCAAAAATGGATCCTTCACTTGGAACAATAGGAGAGGAGGAGAGAAGCTGATTGCCTCTCGTTTGGACAGATTTCTTATCTCTGAAAGCATTTTACTTGAAGGAATAACAGTGGATTCTGACATTCTTCCCAGTGGAGGATCAGATCACTGGCCAATCTCTTTGGAGGCAGCCTTCCTAGGGACCCCTAGAAACAAGCCCTTTAGATTCGAAAAGTTCTGGTTGACTCACCCCAATTTTGTTCATTTGCTGGAGAAATGGTGGTGTGAACCATTGGACATCAGAGGAACCAGAATGTTTAAGCTCCAAAGCAAATTAAAACACATCAAAAACAGAATTAAAGAATGGAATGCAACTGAATTTGGGAACATCTTCCAGGAAAAAACCATCATAGAGGGCAAGTTAAATCAAATTCATAAGGAATGGGCTTCGGGGAACAGCAGTGAAGACTCAAGGGAACAGGAGAAAGCATTGATGCAACAATGGCAACTCCGTTGTCAACAGGAAGAAACACTTTGGAAACAAAAGTCAAGGATCCAGTGGCTAAAGGAAGGAGAACAGAACACCAAGTTTTTCCATAGATCCACGCTGGACTACAGGGGTGCAAATAAAATTCTTCGGCTCAATAATGAAGCAGGGGAAACTCTTCAAAATCACAAGGAAATATCAACTTTGCTTACTAGGCACTTTAATCATATAGCTCAGGAAACGCAGGAAGAAAGAACAGAGGCCATAGAGGAACTAACCCAAGCTATACCCCACATCATAACTAATGAGCAAAACTCAGCTCTGTTAAGAGCTGTCTCGATGGAGGAAGTGGAAGAAGCTGTCAAGAGTATGCCGAATGATAAGGCACCTGGGCCTGACGGTTTTACAATAAATTTCTACAAAGCTTGTTGGCCTACTATTAAAACAGAGGTTTGGGAAGTTGTAGAAGATTCCAGATGCTCCTGTTCCATTCTCAAATCGCTGAACTCCACCTTCCTAGCTCTAATTCCTAAGGAAGAAGAGGCCAACTCTCCAGAAAAATTTAGACCTATAGCTTTATGTAATGTGATATATAAAATCATATCTAAAGTTATAGCCAACAGACTTAAGCCAATTCTTCCTGACTTAATTTTGGAAGAGCAGTCAGGCTACGTGGAGGGCAGACAAATTTTGGACAACATCCTTTTAGCTCAGGAGATGGTTCATACCCTTCAGACAAGGAAATTAGCAGGTATGCTAATGCAGCTAGATCTCTCCAAAGCTTTCGACAAGGTCAACTGGAATTATCTGGAAGCCATTCTGAATGCTTTTGGCTTTGACAAACAATGGACCAAATGGATCCTAGCTCTGATTAAATCCACCAAATTTTCTATCTTGGTCAATGGCTCCCCCTCGGAACCTTTCTCCCCATCCCGAGGCATCAGACAAGGAGACCCTCTCTCCCCATTCCTTTTGTGATCCTTATGGAAGGGCTCAACAGACTCATTCAAAAAGCAAGAGATGAAGGAAAAATCAAAGGATTACATCCACTTCACTCCATACCTGCAACAATGCATCAGCAGTTTGTAGATGACACAATGCTGCATGGCACTCCAACTATGAAAGAAGCCAGGGCTTTCAAGAACATTCTAAACCTCTTCAGCAAAGCTTCAGGTATGGAGATTAATCATGCTCAATCTATTATTTTCTTCTTTAATACTCATCTAGAAATTCAGAAGCATCTATCTAATATTCTAGGCTTTCGAAGGGGCAGTCTGCCCTCTAAGTATCCGGGAGCCCCGCTTAAGACTAAACCTTGGCAAAAAATTCATTGGGAAAAATCTTGGCGAAAATGGAGAAAAGATGTAAACATTTGACTCATAGGGCTCTTAATTTTGCTGGAAGATTGGTCCTCACTAAAGCAATACTGCAAGCCATTCCGCAGTATCTGCTTTCCATCATGCCGGCTCCTAGTGGAGTCTTCCAGAAAATTAGAGCTATACAAAGATCATTTCTGTGGAGTGGCAATGCTAAGAAAAAGAAATGGGCACTTTTGGCCTGGAACAAAATATGCAAATCGAAAGCAGCAGGGGGCTTAAATCTAGTGGATCCCTACACCATCAACATGACATGCGGAGCCAAGCTGTGGTGGCGTTGGTTGAAGGAACCCAATCTGCCATGGGCCAGACACTGGAAGGAGAAATACACTCCCGACTGCAACGAACAGGACTTAATAAGGTTACAGGAAGTGCCTGAGGGTTCTCCAATATGGAATTTAGCAAGAAGGAATCGTAACTTAGTTCAGGATCATAGTTTATGGGAAATCCGCAATGGGGAAACTGCCCTTTTTTTGGAAGATGCTTGGCAGCAACTCCCAAAGCTGGAAAAACTAGAGCTCGAAGATTTTAAAAGAGAATGCCAGAACAGGGGAAGGTATACTGTCCACCATTATTGGAGCCACAGCAGCAGCGACCAGGAATGGAGAGAATGGTTAATCCATGATACAAAAAACTCAATTGAGGAAAACAATAATATAAGTGATCTGCTAAACCATCTAAACAAAAGAAAAATAAAAAAGGCCACAAAAAGTGACATGCTAAGATGGGGCATGAAAGGGAGTGGTAATTTCACACTCAAAGAGGCCAGAGAGCAGCTAGAGCATTCAGAGCAGGTGGAGGTAATGCAATGGAGCAACAAGGTCTGGGATCCCATGTTTTGGCCTAAAATAAAAACCTTTCTCTAGCTCCTAATACGGAGAAAAACTCTTACCTGGGAGAATCTGCGCAAAAAATGATTTAAGGGCCCTTCTAAATGCCCTCTATGCAATCTAGCTGAAGAAACTATGAACCATCTATTCAACACCTATGAATGGGCTGATCACCTTTGGAGATGGATGGAAACTATAATGCAACAAACTAACAGGGATAGGGACTCCATTCAAAACACTATTATGAATTGGCCAAGCGAGTATTCAAACAATTTAAGAATCAACAGTATATGGAAAGTCTTGCCAGGCTTCATAACTTGGACCATATGGAAAGAAAGAAATAGAAGAATTTTTCAGAATGAGCACAGAAATATAGAGCACTCGCAAGTTACCTTAACCCAAAATATTCGACAATTAATCTTGGTAAAATGCAGAGCCGAGCCCGATAACCAAGCTTCGGCCAAGGACCAGCGAATTCTGAACGCCTTCAATTTGGACAATGAACGAAACATGGGAACCACAGAATGCCAGCAAAAACCAAGCACTGTGCCAAGCGGCTGGAGTCGTCCGCCTGAAGGGTTCCTAAAGCTAAACTTTGACGGTGCCTCGAGAGGCAATCCTGGCTTGGCAGGCATTGGAGGAATCATCCGGAATCATAAAGGGGAAATTCTTCACATTTACAGTAAAGCCCTAGGGGAAGGAACCAATAACGAAATGGAATTTGCAGCCATGGAAAGAGGACTAAGGATTCTCAGAATGAACCAAACAGGCAACGCAGTGGTTGAAGGCGATTCAGAGGTGGCCATAACAGCGGCCAGGAAAATCTACAGGGGAACGCCAGCAAGTAAGGTTACCAGACATTGGCGACTAGCCAAGGTTACAGACAATATTGCCAAACTGATAGGAGAAATGAAAGGCCTCATATTTCAGGCGGTAAGGCGAAATGCAAATTCGGTTGCTGACCACCTGGCGAATCATGGGATTGAACACCCTAACACAATATGGGACAGCTGTTGGCAGGATATTGACAACCCAGAGTTAAGAGGAAAATGCATGCAGCTCTCCAGGTTAGATCTGGTGACGGCAGAGGAGTCCGACCGGAGGGTCGAATAATTCAGCGTCATAATTGATTAGACATGTTGACTCGGCAGGCTCCATTAAATTCCTGCAGGGCTCGAAGGACAAGCGAGATAAGGGCAAATATGACAGAAGCAGGTGACAAAGATTTTTGCAGTTTTCATGATCTGTGATGGTATGAGCCGCCGAAATACGATCAGGAAGGGGGACACTTGGCAAGATATGGAGCAGGCAGGGAGCGGTGACCGTAAGGGGGTGCAATTATACCATAACCCAACCAACATACCATCACACAGCAATTATGATGATCTGACGTGCAAGTTGCACAGAGAAAAGCCACCATACACCAGTAATTTCCCCAGAATTCGATATTTAACCACTATCAGAGGCAACGGGAAAAGCATTGTTTTATCGTGTAGCAAGACAGAACCTCTTCACTCTGCAGATAGAGCTCAGGAAAAAGCTAGGAGAGTAAGAAATACAATGGTAGGGGAGGGCAGCTGCAATGAGTCTGCCAACAAAGACCTTCGGCAAGCGAGAGAGATGTATGAAACGCGGACCTCACAAAGGAATAAGCGTAAGATTATCGACTTAGAAGCCATGGTCCAGGAAGAGGAGAACAAGCTTTCAGACCAGCAAATTGGAAAAGAAGTGGACTGGATCCTGGACCCTGGAACAGTCAGCACTCGCGCTACTCAATTCGTCAGAACCCAAGCTGAGAGCTGGCGCATGAAGACCCTTCTTGCGAAAGCTCTGGGTATTCAGGGAGAACATGCGGAGTAGTTGCGAAAGCTTCAGAATTTCACAGAAGCTATGAGGCATGATCATATGGCGGTCGTTGAGAGTAGTAAATTCAAGCTGAGTTCGCTGGAGCAACAGGTCGACACCATCGACAAGAAACTCACGGTTCTGATTAAACACTTAAGACATGTCATTGGTCAAGACAACAAGCCTTCAAATATGCAGAAGGGAGATTTGACTGGAGGTCAGCAGGGCAATCCTCCCAAGCCAGGACAGGTCAACATGTCAAGGTCTGCACCGGTCCTGGAGACGTTTAAACATCTCTGATTCTGTAGTCTCTCAGACTCCACGTCCTCGGCGGTCAGTCTCTTTATTTTCGTGGCTTGCTATCCTCGCTTCCTTCTTCTTTGCGGGTTGATATGTTTACTGTCTAGGTAGCCTGTCTAATGTCTTCTCCGACAGGTCTTCCTCTGTTTATGTCTTTCTGTTAGTTCTAGTTCTCTGCCGCCCTGCGAGGTGTGCTGGTTTTTAGTTTTCAGTTACTCTGCCTTCTCTTTTTGGTCTCCTGAAGTAAGGCTTGCTGTTAAGCGGCTCGTAGTCTGGAGATGCAGAAGTTTTGTACTATATTTTCTTTTTGTTAATATCAAAAGCTGACTTACAAAAAAAATTCAAGAAAACTTTGTATTCAATGTCTTTTTACTTTAATAGATAACAACATTATTACTAAAATAAAAGAATTGTGACCAGCAAACAAAAATATTCTTTCGTACATCAAGTTCATACATTTTGATAGTTAAGATATTATTCCTCTTTCCATTTTTTTTTCCTCCATTCCACCAAATCATAATTCACAAATACCTTCAGCAACACTAATATATAGTTTTGATTTTATTGTAGGTTCCAGAATTACAAAACACAAACCATTTAGCCCAGTAATTTTTGGATATTTCCTACAATACCTCAATCAATAATATTTTATTTTCATTCTCTTTTTTTTATAACTAGTTCTTGTTCCTCTTTTTTCTGTAAGTTTTGAATCAAACAACGTTTCCTGTTGCAAATGAAAATAGAGAGAAAGATGCACATTATTCAATATAATATTTTAGTTATATCAAAAGTTTTATGATACTAAGGTCTTGTTTTATTGTTAATAAGAACATTAGAGCTTAGTTCCACAGTAACATAATGTAACTCCAAAATACTGATTATGCCATATTATATATATGACAGTCTTTTATTCTCCATAGTTAAAATATTAACTTGGACTCTCATTTGCTATAAATTCTGGAACTATGCTCAGTTAGGGAAAAAAAGGGTGGGGAAGAAAATAGTTGCATGTGTATCAATGTGTTCATTTCTATATATTCTCAATTAAATTCTCTATGTTAAAAGAATACATTGTAGGAGAATTGAGATAGATGTGTTCTCGTTTTGTTTTCCCATAGACCAAATCATCCTTATTTTCCTATTTGCATAATTATTTTTCATGTAGTGTTCACTTGATAATTAGTTTTTTTGTTCCTATTTTCTAAGATATATAGTGTTGCATTGCAGTTATATACAATTGCAAATTTATTGTTCAATGAATTATGATAATTTGTATCTCATTTCTGTTTTCTAGTTTTTTTTGTGTCCTCTTAAAATCCATTTCAACTTAGAAAAAACAAATTGCAAATTTAAATATAATCTAGGAAGATTGTGGTTTCATTGATACTATCTAGTTGGACTACGGTACTCAATTATTTTTTACTTGTTTTTCCCGAGACATATGGAAACCAATGCACATAGTTACTAGAGCAACTTGTTCTTTTCAAAATTTATGCTATTCCAGTGCGCCATTTTTTTAATAGGGCCTTAATATCCTAGTTGCACAACAACATTGTATAATTACAAAAAATTAATTATACCTATTAGTGATTTATATGTCGTTTGATTCCCTAAATTAAATTTTCAACCAAAGTTCGTAAACTTCGAGTTGCACTACATTCTGATCCAGGTTCTAAACATCTTAGTATGGCATTAAGTATGAAATGTTCAATCTATATATCTAATTATTATACTTAGAAAATCTGAAGTGAAGAAACCTATTTTTCTATAATCTAATCTATCTCATTCAAAACCCAAATCACTGTTCTATTTTAACTATAACTCATTTAACTCAAGAACTGTATTCAGAAATGAAATTGATAGTTATCACTACTAATGCTAACATTAAACTAATTCAGAACCATTGCAGAAACTAATCCCGAGGTTCTATAAATCGAAGGCAATTTAATGATAACTCAAACCAATCCCTATAAGCTTCTTGATTCAACAAACTTAATTCAAAAGACAAGACTTACCTTTCTAACTCAAAGCTAATCTAAATGAATTCAGGGAGATTTAATCTAAGTACAAAACTTTCTATGAAAAGGGAGAAAATAACCAGCGACCTATTCAAATAATGACTACACTATAAACCAAATAAATCACACATAGGAAATCAAAATGACTATGCTGTAAATGCCACAAAATTCCTAAGATGTTAATACGAAGTATACATTATCGAATAACACTCTATCTCTATTGGTTTGGGCATTACACAAAGAGCACAATGTTACAAGAACCTCATGTCATTGGTATACATATATCGTTATAAACAATGGAGACATATTTCAATTCAAAAAAAGCGATTGAATTCAAAACACGACAATTGTTTTTCTTGAGAATTTTTTTTAAATTGAAAAGTTCCATTCCCTAACCATTCATGACTGTAAAAGGGTAATTGTGAAATTGATCATGTACAAAAGATATTCATAACAATGTGCTCAACTTGCAAAGACTCAACAATAATGTACTCATTTTTCTTTTCTAGATTTATGAAAATAGAGTAATATCTTAAGTATGAAATACAACACTGAAATTCTGAGAACTATTTAAAAAAATAATTTGGAAATGAAACACAAAGCTAGTTACTGAAGCAAAACACATTCCAACATACTACAATGGTTACAAGACTCGATTCTACGTCATGGTGGGCCCTTGCCACTAGCCAAAGCAAGTATTAAGCTAATTCAGTACCTTACAAATCAAAAGACATAACAATTACATGAAAATAGAATCTGAGACAATAATTATATCAAAGTTTAAATAAAACATAAGTTTAGGAGTTCAATCTTAACAAAGCATAACCAAGAAGTTGTGCCACAATTCGGTTTAGCTTGAGCATATATCTCCTTATACAAATCTGTGCATGAGAAACTCTTACATACAAAAGATCGAGATTTTTAAAGAGTTCAATTGATGAAAAATGCTTACAACTGCTTGAATGAGAAAAGTAAAGATATAAAATCAAAACTAAGTTAAGTCGTGTGAAATCTCCTAGATAGCTTCGCAGAGATTGCAACCGAACTTAACCCAATCACAACACTATTGATAAAATTGATTTTGTGCTTGAGAATGAGGAGGCCTATTTTGGGAAACCAAAGGTTGACTGGGTGCCTGCTGTCAAGCAGAGTATTGAACGACATACAAGACTAAGTACAAAATAGTGGGTCCAAAAATGGTTGTCTGTGACATTGTTGAGTGATGTTCTGGACTATGTGCTAGAGTGTTTGTTGACTTTTCCACACACTTCAAATGTCTACGAGTCCTTCTAAATATTAGTCAAAGTAACTCAAGAGTTATAGGTTCATTTATCATCTACTCAAACCAATTAAAAACATACGAAAAATAGCACTTAGCAACAAATCTTACCTCCACTGTAAAGTAGTGCAGTTTAGCTAGTGTGGAGTGGTTTTAGGGTACAAAAAGGGTATAGTAGCATAAATTATAGTAAAAATAGTGAAATAAACTGTGAAAAATTAGTACAAAAGTAGGGCCCAGTACCCCCCCATGCCAAACGGAATGCATGCCTTCATGCAATTGTCCCTCTTAAAAAGTTAAACCGCAACCAGTCATAAAAAATTAGGCCATCCCATACTTCAAATTCCCGCTTCGCTTACTAAGACCTCCAAACCATGGTTTCCTTTCATTAATGGCTTTCAAAATCATCGTGCTCACTCCTGGGCAATAAAATTCTTAGTGGGCCTCTGTTGTTTCAACTTCCAACTAACAAGGCACTTGTGTCTTAGAATGAGTGCATCATTTTTGGAGACAAAGGATAAATTTGTGTTCCAATATTTTTCATTAACCGTCTGCACATAGCGAAACATGGTCTTATACTTGTGAGCCTTATCATTTAGATTTGTATTCTTTTTCTATAACTTAGCCACTAGTAGTTCCATATCTTCCTTACCATAAGTTGAGGAGTTTACAATCGGTGTTGTTTGTTGCTGAGAACTACTTCCACCATGAGCTGATCGAGTCAGTGTTTGACCCTTCTTAGACTTAGATGGTCGCTTCTTCTTTCCTAGATTCTTATCAATAGATTGCATGGTGGTGAACTATTTAGAAGGTCATGACAAATATCTATTGGATCATATCCCTCAGGTTGAAGGTCCCTTGATTCCTCATTGGCCCGAGAAGGTCTTTTCGTCTCTTGTTCCAGACAAGATAGAATAGTAACAAGCTCTCAGTCTTGAGTACCGAAAATGGATAGTTGTTTCTTGGACATGATTCTTTTGTGTCATCGACCCTCTAACAAGGTCAGATTCTCTGATGCTTTCTCCTTCTGTAATGGTATAGAGAATACTGATGTCACTCCCTACTCTTCCTTGAAGAGTTTCCTTTTCCTTTTCTTGGAGGCAACATTAGCCCTCTTAGATTGTTGTTATCCTGGTGCGTCTATCAATTCCACAAATTTTGCTTGAGGTTTGTTCTATTTTCTTGGCTAGGCTTCTTCAACTGTTACTTCCTATTGTAGCGGCTACAACCACCGTCCAAAATTTTGGCCTGAACCAATTTCGGAGCCTCCCTTGAAAGTTTCACTTGATGATTGCGCACACTCAAGTTCACTCCCTAAGCTCGTGCGAGTCTTTGCATCTGCTTTGCTTGTTCATTTCATTCAAGTTTCTACATTCTCGTGTCTAAGTCATGCTTGCGACCATGTTCTGGTTATGCTCAAAGTATTCACTTCTTATGTGCTTGTTGTGTTCGCTATGTAAGCATCTGTCACACTCACACATGGAGTCACATTCACTATCATGCAAGTGTCATCTTGATCAATGAATGGTCAATCATGAATGTTGCGCTTGTCACTTGCACCGTCAGTCAATCATGTTGAACATGTGTGTCTAGTGTAGAAATTCCCATTGTAGATCAACAGATTATGCAATATACTAAAGCAAAATACAAGATCTACTTCTACAACAAACTTTGTAGAATCTTAATCGAATATGAGCAAGATCAATGAGAACACATATAGCTGAGAATGAGAAATAAATCACACATAACACAAAAGAAATAACCCGGGGAAAGCCTCAGTCTAAAACCCCAATCTCTATATTATCATACAAGTGGAAATATGTTTGAGTTACAAAAAGAATCATCTGTCAAGCTATCCTGCTCCCTTTGCAATCAAACAATACTGCTCATAGATAGTCAAAGGATCTCACAACCTTCTCCTCTACCCTCCAAGCCTCCTATTTCCTTGCGCAATTTTTCCTAGGGTTTAGTGCTTCCACTTGTGTGAATTCCCACCTCACACTTCTCACTTGGCTCAGAAATCACTGCACAAACCTGAAGGAGATAATCCCTTCTGCATGAATGAGTTTCCTATATAGGAAAAATCCTCCAACTGATAGTACATTTTCCCTTCCTATGATCTCAACTGGGTCTCTGACTGAACTGACATGCATGAGTTATTTATGAGAGAATATTCAATTATCTGAAGTGCATCAGTTACATGCATGCATGCATTAATTAACTGAACTCATAATTAATTCCACAAACTGCTGGAACTAATCTAATTGGACTTGATTCAGTTAACTGAGCCAACTAATTACAACTCAATATTACAACTCATCCTTATCTCTTTAACTGATGGATAAATTCCTCAATCAATGGAGAAACTATTGCATGTCCCCACATAGACTTCATATTCGATTTTCTACAACTAATTAACTCAACATGAATTAATTAATTATTTTACAAACAGCTGCTAAGATCAAATTCGAATTTTACTTCTCTATTTTAGTTAAGGGACTAACTAAAATAGGAAGTTATCCCGAAATGCTATTTATAGCAATGCTATTTTTAGCACTTCCATTTTTCATTCCTTGTTGCTATGTCCAACACTGGTACCCAAACTGCTATTTACAACAGTGCTACTTTTAACACTTCTATTTTTAGCGTTTCTTGTTGCCATTTTCAACACTCCCTCTCAACAAGAAAAGCATTCAACTCGAACATGATCCTGAACCTTTGGAATGTTCTGCATGTAACACTTCTCCCAAGTGTTGTTGCTCTAGCAACTCTAGAAACAAAAAAATCTCCCAACTGACCTCCCTGTTGGGCTAGAAACATCCTCTGATGCTAAAGATTCCTCTGCCACTGACAAGTGCTCCCTTTATGACCTCTGAGTTGTTGCAACACTCCATGCATCTCGCATCGTTGCACACCTCTCTGTGCTATCCTGCACTGGTGCAACACTCTTGTGCCTCTCGCATTGTTGCAGCTTGCTAGCTCTGCACTATCTTGGGATTCCTACACTATAGTTCTCTTTGCCGATCCATTCAGATCTGCCTCTACCCACTCAGCCAATGATGCTACTTCTCGTCGGGGCTCCTGTAGCAAGGTCTAATCAAAGAGGTTGGGTACCTCAATGATCCTGCCCCTATTCCAGCCTTCTTAGGACTATCACTCCACATCGCCCCACCTCCTACCTGGAGGTATGGATGCATGTGATCCGTCTGCCCACTTGGCTCAAAATTTCCCCCTAATAGAGGTCTCTACATGAGTGGATTCCTCCACTCGGTATCCTCTCGGCTTCTCTAGTTGCGGCTACTCAACAACCTCTTGAAGCTGCTTCACCAATTATGGCTCCTCCACAATTGTTTGAGAATTCTTTTGATGCTGCATGTTGAGAGGTAATGTACTCTCCCTCTCAAACACCAAGTCTTCGTCAGTTGCCTTGCTCCTCAAGGCTTTGCATGCATCTTGAACCTCAAAAGCATACAGGTTCTTGACTCGTGAATCAATCTGCTTCACTTGTCTCGTGGTGATGTGTCCAAGGAAAACCTTTCCCTTACTGAAGACTACATCATAGCCTTTGTCTTCCAGCATTGTGATCGATACCAAGTTTTTCTTCAGTCCTAGCACATACTTCACATCTGTCAAGGTAATGCGAGCTCCATTCTCCCTCTGAAAAACAACTGTGCCTAGTCTTGAGACACTATACTTTTCATCATTACCCATCGCTATGAGTATCTGAAGATATTTTTCTTCCAAGGTAATAAACAAACTCTTATCACTGATCATGTGGAATGAAGCTCCATTGTCAGGAAACCAACCACATCCCACCATGGATGAAACCATGCATGCGAAGAGGGTGAAATCCAACTCGAACTGTGAGGCCAATGCCTCACCTTCAGATCCTTCCTTGGATCCCATCTTGGATTTCTTCAGTGGACAATTTGTAGTAAAATGACCCACCTCATGACAATGAAAGCATCGAACTTTCGATTTGTCAAACTTCTTCCCACCATGGGAAGAACTCGATTTGGGATGAGAAACCTTCTCCTTCCCTTTCTTTGCCTTACTCGCTAAGGCACAATTTTCTTTATCCTCCTTGGATGAAGAACCATCTCTGGTGCTTCTTCTTATCTCCTCCTGCATTAGATATGAACAAAGTCATTCCCAATCTGGCAGTTTCTCTCTTCCATTTACCGAGTCTTGGTAGCTATGCTAACTCTTAGTGTTATAGACAATTTTGTGCCTTGCAGCATCAGGCATGAATTGTCAATAATCCAAGGGATCCAAAGTCCCTAAACATGATGTTCCTACCCCTAGAGGAACAAGGTCAGCAAACCAACAGCTCTCAGATCAGTTCTCCACCTGAAAACACTAAAAAACAAGCAATCCTGAAATCAAAGCAGGTGCTCCACTAGGCTTCTGCGCTGAAACTCAACTCCTCCATGGTGTACCTGCGTTGCAAAGCAGGTAGAACAAAGGCCACCTGCGCTGAGCGAGATGGGACAAGTGGCACACTGAGTCATTGCTCTGGAATCTTCCAAAAATGACACTTGGATCAGGGATTTCGCCTTGTGATGAGTCAGAGGCTCTGTTTCTCCAAGTGGAAGCAAGGTTCTCCAAGTGGACTCAAGAACTGAAGATCAACTGAAGAGAGAGAGGACACAAGGCAACTACACATCAGTTGCGAGCTGACTCATCCTTTCTCAAATCATCTATATATTGAGCTCTCCCCTATGAGCTCAGGAGGCTGGAATTTTGTGCAAAGTAATGATATGCTGTTGGTTTCACTATAGAGCTATTGGGTGATTGCTTGAAGGAGGTGAAGAGGAGAAATTCTTTCTGCTGGGAGGTGTTGCTGGATTGGGGCCTTCAATGGTTGTAACACTCTCAGAACTTTACTTCTTCCATTAATAAAAGCTATTGAGGTTCTTCTATATGCACTTGTTTCAATGATGTATTGTGATAATTTTATATTTGATTTATGCTAATCCTCGAATCAGTTATGATTGCATGCTTCTTGTAGTTTCCTTCTTTGTTATTTTGCAGGATCTCATTGTAGCTGGGCCAGCAAAAGAGCAAGGAGCTGGGAGCAAGCAAGCAAAGGGAAGAGTTTGGATTCGACATTAAGCGCAAGACAACGGTTAGTGCATTCATTCATTCTCTCTTGCTTTCATAAAGAAGTAAACCTTAAGTAGTTTTCTTTACAGTTGTTGCTGAGGTACTATCACCCTTAGAGTGGGATAGGGTCATCCGAATCGGATACTTTTCCCTACAACAAACTGGCGACTCCACTGGGGATCGTATCTGTTTGATTGTTTGTAGTATTTTGCTATTCATTTCCTGAACAAAAGAGTACCAAATCGAAAAGCTTTTGACTATATCAAAAGCGAAGTAGAGGGCAGCTACTCTAGCTCATTTCTGAGCATGTTCATGATTTGAAGAGCTGATCTACAAGGATCCTTGTAAGCTCTTAGTGATAGCTTTTCATCTTCCTTGTCATCCCTTAGTGTGTGCTTGACTGGTAGCTTCTGATTTGAGCAAAAACTGTGAATTTTTGAGAAAATTGTGACCCGGAAACTGAGAAAACGCAACTTTCGTTTTCCAAAGCAGGTAGTACACAGGCTACCTGCTTTGCAACGCAGGTCCCGAAGGGGCTACCTGCGCTGAGAGCCAGACTGGCTGTGCAGCACCTGCGTTGGCCCAATTTTGCCTTGTGCATTTGGGGTTTCCTCCCTTTTTCTTGCCTGTTTTCACTATAGATTTTGCAGCCAGTTACCAGTCTTGTACCTATTCTGAAACCAACCTTACTTGCCATCATTCCGCCTCTGTTATATAACGAAATTGTACTTGTTCTTTTGTATTTCTTACATCACTTACAATTTCCCATAACGAAAGTGAACTAGTCTTGCTTTGGCCTCTTAGATCTGAACCTGTGTTAGGCATTTTGCTGGTCTAAAGAGTTAGCTTGTTTGCTGTCCATAGCTGATTAGTCTTTTTACTTTCGTCATTATGGTTTGATTTCATGTATTTCCAGTGATTAAACAAGTAAATCTTAAGGTGTCTTTTGATTTTGGACTAGCTTGTTTACTTTCGCTTTAAATCGAAATCAAAGTTATATAACAACTTTCTTTTTGTAATACATCAACATTAAGAAAGGGAAAAGAAAATACATGCATTGTGCATTTTGCATTTGACTGTTTGCATGCTGATTTAGGAAATTTTGCATTAGTGTGTGCTCTATGATCTGTGTGAAAAGATTTGCCTTTCTTCTCCTCGGTAGTTAAGATTTTCAAAGTTGAAAGATTGAAAAGTTTGCTTCTCATCTTAGACTGCATTCAGGAATTTGTTACATACATCTCGTGGTGATCCTTAAAGGCAAACTGCTAAGCAAGATCAACATTAAAATAAATTCAATTTACATAACAACGCTTTGAAACATAACGCAAACACATAGAGGTCTAGGTAGAGACGTGTTCCGGCGTCGTTAAACGTAGTGACTGTCGATCTCTACGAAGGTGGGTGATTCCTCCTGAGAGTCGGTGGCACTAATACGGACTTGTGCTCCCACGTACCGTCGCGTATATATTGGGAGACCCCTATAGGAACAAAGCCTTTATCCATAGGAAGCCGTGTCGGCCGCCCTACTGATCGCGATGCAGTGAACACAGCATTCACGAAGATCGACCACCCGTACCGTAAAACGTATTCTGTGGTTTCGCGAAAAGTTTGGCACACCCTCTGCCTAGAACTCCATAGTAGTTTCTTTTGGCCTTTTTCAAACTCTATAACTGAAAAAGTCCATCCGAGCATTTGTCACTTCGGGCTCGTTAAAACATCGAAGGAGACTAGAGTCATCTTTAGCTTTTTCTCGACTCTTAAAACATGAAAAAGCAAAGTTGTGTCTAAAGCGTCGTTAATAAAATTTATTTTAATCGGAACATAATCACCTGTTATTCCCACGTTGATCTTTCAGTTGAAAAGTATGGAGCCCACCAACCAAGGAAGTCACCTTGGTGGAAGTCCCAATCCCTTCTCCTCTTGGGGAGATGTTGGTGCGCCTCATATGGCCACATTGTCACTTCCAGGATTGACAATTGGCCTACCTGTATGGCTCTTTTCAACTAATGTAGTTCAAATCGCCACTAATCCTGAGCAGTTGAATCAACAGTCAGACCAGTCTCGAGCTACCCACCAGCCTTCCACCTCTTACAATTCTTCCTCTGATCCTTCATCTTCGCAGGGTAGAGCCGGCAAAAGTCAGCCTCCCATGGAGAAGAAGGAAAAGAAGAAGAGAGAAAAGAAGCAGAAGGGGCCTATGGCGAAGGCGACTGGGGGCAAGCAAAAGACATCTGACAAAAATCCACACACTGCACCGACCGGGCCTAAATCGCCATGTGTCATTTGCAAAGGGACCCACTTCCATCGCGATTGTCCTTGTATTCCCCGGATACTAAGGGACTGGTCCCCCAGGTTGCACAATCCGGTAGCATCAACCTCTGGTAGTCATGTTGATTGCAGTCCATCAACTAGCGAGAGTGAAGGACGAAAAGGGAGACCAAGATCACCCTGTATGTTGTGTGAAGGCGATCACGCCATCCACCGATGTCCATTCTTAGATGAGGCGAAGAGAGTTTTGGAAGATCGTCCGGTATCACCGTTACGACTTCCTCCTGGATACCAAAAACTCATGCCTAATCCCTCGATAGTTGAAAATCCAGCTGGCCCGCTCAAGTGGTCAGCTGAAGTGTTCGTCATTGAGAATGAACCTACTGAATCCAGACCAGACGAAAGTCTAAAGGTCGAAACGGCAGTTGACCCGGTTCTTCCTTCAGAGGTTTCATCCTCAAATGACACCGTCGTTGAAGATTCATCTTCAAATGACACCCTCACTGAAGAGAATAAGGATGACACCATCCAGATTCTTTTCATCAACACAGACTCTGATGAGCATCAGGGCAATGCGCCCATTCCTTTATCGCAGGAAGGAACATCGTCAGGGTCGTATCCGGCCGTGTATTCGGTCCCACCACCAAGCAACCTAGTTGTATCCTTTGATTGGAATCAACTAGGCAGACCCCGGTTACCAGCCAGTATACCATTCAGAATCATGGTCCAAATCTATAGAATGGTGATGGCTGGAACTATCATTGATGAAGGGGATTCTGTGAGTATCCTTTCCTCTATTGCTTGGAAAGCACTGGGTTCCCCGCGCTTTTACCTGAGATGAGAAATCTATCAGGTTTTGATAAAGGAACCAGTCGCCCGTTAGGGATTCTCCCCAATGTTCCCGTTACATTGAAGGGGAAGACAGTTCATAGGAACGTCATGGTCGTCCAAGGACCCTTGGTGTATAACTTACTCCTTGGACGAGACTATATATATTGCATGGAGGCAATAGTGTCCTCACTCTTCAGAGTTATGTGTTTTCCGCACGAAAGAAGAATGGTCAAGCTCGTAGACCAACTTTCATTTCCAGGATCACGCATCGCAAATAGTCAAATACCATCCCTTAACGGTTTATTCACTCAAGGAATGCCTCCACCCCCGGTTCTACTTCCCGATGAATGCGAGTGATTCGGAAAGATGTAACTGGGACCCAGGGGGCATGCACCCTGGCCTGCCTTGGGCAGAGGAAACCTTGGGTATAAAGTTAATTTCCGCAGAAGAATATGACTAGTCCGTACCCCGTCCGAAGGAAGGAAGAGAGGGTTGTTCTAGAATAAGATTCTTTTGTCAAAGTTATGTGAGTGAGATAATCAGCTTCTCGCTCCCCTTGTCTAGGTAAGTAGGCTCTCCTGAGGAAGGAGATCCATTTGTGGCAGCAAGTAGCCACCATCTTTGAAGGCAAGCCTCACCCATTAAAACATAAGTTTTGAAGGATAAGTAGGGGCAGCCTCCAAAGAAAGAGATGAAATTGCTGCAACAAGTAGTCACCATCCTTAGCAACCTAATGATAGACATCGCCGAAAAGAGAGTTCAGTTTGCGGCAGCAAATAAAACCATTTTTCGGATAATAAGAAAGAGGCAGCGCCTCGAAATTATACTTTATACCTGGGGGCATGCAAACCTTTTGGAGTGCAAGCGTGGGACGACTATTTATTTTTTAAATTTTTAGGTCCTCCCTTTAAACCTGTAGGTCTAACCCGTTAAACTCGTAGGATTAGCCGTTTCCAGCTTGCATAAAGAAAGGATGTGGGGAAAAAGTCAAAACTTGCCAAATAGGAGCATAGCTTCGTGAGATAAAGCTCCTTAAAAAATAGCTATCTCACCTGAGGCGTTTCTTGTATTATGACTGGTATATTCGAGCAGTTTTAGCACACAGTTCATGCTCGTTAAAAAATAAACGCAAGATCCGAGCAGTTTTCGCACATAGTTCATGCTCGTTAAAAAATAAACATGAGTTGTGAGCAATCTTCCCCTAGAGTTCAAGCTCACCCAGAAAAAATGAACCGGTAAATAACCTTGGTAAATGTAACCTTTGACAGCCATATTAAAGCCCTTGGTCGTGTTCTTACAGTCTCACCTCCATCCGTTCATTTGGCCAATCGTTCATCTCCATATATTTGTTTACCCTTTTTGAGGAACAGCTGCGAAGAGTGATTTCACTTAGCCATCCTTGTGACACTGCCGTGATTGGAAAATTCCAACCTGTACCTGGAATCTGCTGCTATCCCTGTTTATCACTCGTTCCTCAAAAGACGAGTCTTCTTTGAGCTCTTTTCTCCTGACTCGTAAAAAATGAAAAGTTTTCCGAGTTTTGGCCTTCCAGCTCGTTAAACGACCGGAAGAGCTATCCCTCCTCTAGATTTTAATCATTTTGGACCTGAGGGATTATTGCACAAAAAGATCGAGCGCTTGTTTTTTTCGGCACGTTAAAGCAATCGAAAATTCATCCCTTCTGTATTGTTTTATACTTTTTCGGACTTAAGGGATTAGATGACGAAAAAGGAATTCTGGAGTTGATGTACCTTTTCAGACTCTCTAAAAATGAAAAGGACCGAGTTATCCTTGTCGTTAGACTCGTTAAATTCATTAAATAGCGACAAACTTGTCTTTAGACGAGAACGAGTTTCCCTATCGCTAGGCTCGTTAAAACATAGCGATGGGCTTGCCCGAAGGGCAGGTTATAGAACAAGCATATGTTATCCTCCTCAAGCTTGATAAAAATAAAGAGGTACTGGTCAGCAATGACTGGGGAAAAATTGGGAGAACCTCACAGCTTTAATGGTAGCAAGTCGCTCTTGAACATGACACTTTGTCCTCCGTATCACATCGGGTTGGGTTGTTTCATTCACCGGTCTCATCACCATGGTCCTCGCCACACCATCCACATTTGGGGTAATGCTACCAATCCATCACATCAGTGTCGTTATATGTTCAAGAGATGTTGTTCTGCAAAGAGTCAACTGTGTCCCATCCACTGCCATACATTGTCCTTCATCCATTTCATGACCGCCACCCTGAATCATACATCACAGTTTGTTTTCACCTCATCACAATCACTAGCTCCGTTCCGTGTCACTGATGTGGGATTCATTAAGGCCCTCCTTTGACGGATCGCTCCTTGTCGACATCAGCTCATTATCCAAGGAGTTGATCTAGGAACAACCCCTTCAGTACTTTGAAGCTTGCATGCCTCAATGGCAAGTTTCTCACTTCCGGCGACAGGTATACATCAATGACCTTCGACCAGAAGATTTTGCATGGTGGTCGACGCCAAGTCCTTTATTCCCATCATGTGAATTGTACTGCCGTACCTTGAGGGTCATCATCCTTATCGGTGATTCCTCTCGCGCTTGTTAACGGTTTACATCATTGACCGGTAATCAAGCGATGTCTTTCCATGTTCGACTTCAAGAAATTCTCACATGGATCGACTTGTACATCGAGTGAAGATCGAAAGAGATTGAAGACCCCGGATCTAGTTTCATCCATCTGGGCTGCGATATATATTCAGGATATAAAGACATTTGATATGTACATCATTGCAGCAGATGATCATCCTTCTCAAAGGATGATAATTTCAGCAGAGAATTATCAGTCTATCATCAGACGATCGTCTGTGCTATGTACCAAAATGAATTTATAAAGCTGAGCATGGGAATGCCCGCCTCAGCTAGATCATGAAAAAGTATGAAAAATAATGTATTGTATTGTATCTTATTACAGGACACTTCTCAGCAGATTGAATGAACTTCGGATCCTCCTAATAAAGCATTTCACCCGATAAACGACCTCATACTTTAGGGGGCATCTGTTATAGACAATTTTGTGCCTTGCAGCATCAGGCATGAATTGTCAATAATCCAAGGGATCCAAAGTCCCTAAACATGATGTTCCTACCCCTAGAGGAACAAGGTCAGCAAACCAACAGCTCTCAGATCAGTTCTCCACCTGAAAACACACAAAAAACAAGCAATCCTGAAATCAAAGCAGGTGCTCCACTAGGCTTCTGCGCTGAAACTCAACACCTCCATGGTGTACCTGCATTGCAAAGCAGGTAGAACAAAGGCCACCTGCGCTGAGCGAGATGGGACAAGTGGCACACTGAGTCATTGCTCTGGAATCTTCCAAAAATGACACTTGGATCAGGGATTTCGCCTTGTGATGAGTCAGAGGCTCTGTTTCTCCAAGTGGAAGCAAGGTTCTCCAAGTGGACTCAAGAATTGAAGATCAACTGAAGAGAGAGAGGACACAAGGCAGCTACACATCAGTTGCGAGCTGACTCATCCTTTCTCAAATCATCTATATATTGAGCTCTCCCCTATGAGCTCAAGAGGCTGGAATTTTGTGCAAAGTAATGATATGCTGTTGGTTTCACTATAGAGCTATTGGGTGATTGCTTGAAGGAGGTGAAGAGGAGAAATTCTTTCTGCTGGGAGGTGTTGCTGGATTGGGGCCTTCAATGGTTGTAACACTCTCAGAACTTTACTTCTTCCATTAATAAAAGCTATTGAGGTTCTTCTATATGCACTTGTTTCAATGATGTATTGTGATAATTGTATATTTGATTTATGCTAATCCTCGAATCAGTTATGATTGCATGCTTCTTGTAGTTTCCTTCTTTGTTATTTTGCAGGATCTCATTGTAGCTGGGCCAGCAAAAGAGCAAGGAGCTGGGAGCAAGCAAGCAAAGGGAAGAGTTTGGATTCGACATTAAGCGCAAGACAACGGTTAGTGCATTCATTCATTCTCTCTTGCTTTCATAAAGAAGTAAACCTTAAGTAGTTTTCTTTACAGTTGTTGCTGAGGTACTATCACCCTTAGAGTGGGATAGGGTCATCCGAATCGGATACTTTTCCCTACAACACTTAGGAAGACCAAGGAGTGCAAGACTCACCATGTCATCATCGACTGTCATGATCCCTACACTTCCAAGCTCATCCCTGTAGGTGGTGAGCTTGTTTAGATATGTAGAGATTGTGTCACCCTTTTCACACTTGATTTTCTGAAGCTTGTGTTTCAGCACCAGCTTCCTCTGATCGCTGCTGTTCTGATATAGATCTTTCAATGTTTTTCACATCGAAAATGGTGTCTCCTTCCCATGGAGGCTCGAGAAAGTTTGGTCTCGAACTCCCTCCAGGAGGATTCTCCTCACTCTAGCCACACATTTCTTCCATTTTGCCAATTTTGTAGCATTAGCCACTGCTGATTTGGGGACTTCTTGATCAATGAAGTCCTTTAGACCGTTATCCTCTAATACTACTTCCATGCGATCCTTCCAAGATATATAATTCGAGTTTCCATCAAGGGCATACTCGAGTCTTAAAGAGTTGAATGCTGTTGGTGAAATTGAGATGTGATAAGAACTCGATTTCTATATTCAGGAACCTCAAACTTCGAACTTCTACCTTCTTGTATACTGTTCTTTTCTTTGATCACCTTTGCTCTGATACCATGTAGAAATTCCCATTGCAGATCAATAGATTATGCAATATACTAAAGAAAAATACAAGATCTACTTCTACAAAAAACTTTGCAGAAGCTTAATCAAATATGAGCAAGATCAATGAGAACACATATAACTAAGAATGAGAAATCAACCACACATAACACGGAAGAAATAACCCGGGGAAAGCCTCAGCGTAAAACCCCAATCTATGTATTATCATACAAGTGGAAATATGTTCGAGTTAAAAAAAGAATTAGCTCTCAAGCTATCCTACTCTCTCTGCAATCAAACAATACTGCTCATAGACAGTCAAAGGATCTCACAAACTTCTTCTCTGCCCTCCAAGCCTCCTATTTCCTTGCGCAGTTTTTCCTGAGGTCTAGTGCTTCCACTTGTGGCAATTTCCACCTCACACTGCTCACTTGGCTCAGAAATCACTGCACAGACCTGAAGGAGATAATTCCTTCTGCATGGATGAGTTTCCTATATAGGAAAAATCCTCCAACTGATAGTACACTATCCCTTCCTCTAATCTCAACTGGGTCTCTGACTGAACTGACATGCATGAGTTATTTATGAGAGAATATTCAGTTATCTGAAGTGCAACAGTTACATGCATGAATGCATTAAATAACTGAACTCATAATTAATTCCACAAAATGTTGGAACTAATATAACTGGACTTGACTCATTTAACTGAGCCAACTAATTACAACTCAATATTACAACTCATCCTTATCTCTTTAATAGATGGATAAATTCCTCAATCAATGGAGAAACTATTGCATGTCCCCACATAGACTTTATGTTTGATTTTCTACAACTAATTAACTCAAGATGAATTAATTAATTATTTTACAAACAGCTGCTAAGATCAAATTCGAATTTTACTTCTCTATTTTTGTTCAGGGACTAACTAAAATAGGAAGGTATCTCGAAATGCTATTTATAGCAATGCTATTTTTAGGACTTCCAATTTTCATTCCTTGTTGCTATGTCCAACACTGGTACCCGAACTACTATTTATAGCAGTGCTATTTTTAGCACTTCTATTTTTAGCATTTCTTGTTGCCATTTTTAACTCGAGTTCACTCCCTAAGCTCATTTGAATCTTTGCATCCGCCTTGCTTGTTCATTTCATTCAAGTTTCTGCATGCTTGTGTCTAAGTCATGCTTGCGACCATGTTCTGGTTATGCTCAAAGTATTCACTTCGTATGTGCTTGTTGTGTTCGCTATGTAAGCATCTGTCGCACTCACACATGGAGTCACATTCACTATTGTGCGAGCATCATCTTGATCAATGAACGGTCAATCATGAGTGTTGCGCTTGTCACTTTCACCATCAATAAATCATGTCGAACATGTGTGTCTGGATGGTTTGACTCATTTCGTCGTCGAGTCATGTTAGTGTCTATTTATATAATCACCTATGCATCATTCGATTGTTCACATACTTAGTCATTTTTGTTGAACTCCCCTCTAATAGTTGGACCATCACCCCGCCATCTACTCGATCAAATGTCAACCAGAACAATGTAGAAGCACCAAACTAGTCTTTTCAAGTTGTGATGCCTGCAAGCAATTCAATCAACTCTCATGTTGGCCACCTGGATAGTTGGACCTGACAGTCAACTCGGGGCTAAATCCCCTAAAAATTTGCATAGAAGCCATTGACCTTAATTGCTCATATGACTGAGGAAATTACGCAGGCAGGCTGGACAGAAACCAAGTGCCCATCCCTGTCTCCCTCAAAAAATTGCCCAGTTTTCCCAGTCAGTCATCTTGATAGTCGACCGAATGCTCATCCCAGAATTTGTGCAGTTTTCATGAGCAGGCCTTCCGCTACCCAGTAGTCTTCTTAGCTTAGTAATTGCACAGAGATGATCAGTAGGCCGACCTCCCAACCTTAGTGTAGTTTCCCCTGCCAGTAGCTCCTAGCAGCAGACTGCCAGTTCCCTCCAGGAATTGCGTAGTTTCTACTGCCAATGACTAAGTAGCCAACTGCTAGTTCCCCCTGGGAATTATGCAGTTTTGGCTGCTAGTGACCCCAACATCCAACTGATAGTTCCCTCTGGGAGTTATACATTTTTGGTTGCAAGTCTCCCAGGCAGTTCCTCCCAAAAAATGCGCAATCCCTACCTGCTGACCCTCCTTACATCCCGGCCTGTCCCTCCAGAAAATTATGTAAATTTGGCATTCCTTCCCCTATTTCCTGCTCATTTTGAAAACTGTGTAGATCCTGCCTACCTTCCCTTCTTGCATCCCGGACTGTGACTCCAAAAATTTTCACAATTTTTCCTTCTAGCCGAGCCAGACCTCGCAAACAGTCATTGTCAACTCAGTGACTCTTATGCAATTTTCATCAGAAATGCCTGGAGCTATCATCCCACTTCACAACCTTGTTGCCTCTCTCGGTCACCAACATCTGAAATGATCATGTGTCATGGTAGACTAGGAGGTTTTTGATTTGATGTCGTCTCGTCATGAGTGACTGTAGGTACAAGTACACCAAAAAACATGGCAAGACAACAAATGTGATGAATGAAGGGATCACATGCATAAGGATAGGTTCACCAACATGTGAAGAGATTTTCTCACCAACGGATGAACAGACGAACATGCACCTTCACGAAGAGATGAGCCTATCAAGCCTTCCAACATGCAAGCAAGGAGAAACATGCCAAATCTTCATCAAGTGAACCAAAGACAATCAAAGACTCCATGCACTTCGCCATGCAAAGGTGAAGCTGTGATACACCATGAAGACATCCATCACCCAACAACATTGTAGCTTGACATGCATTCCAGCAATAACATGAATGTACCAGCATTGTCATGTCGAGTCATGTCATGATTCATGTCGCCCACATATCTACTATGGGCTATGTTGTCGATCAATGTGATGTAGCGTGGAAGTCCAAGAGACCCACTTGTTGAACATAGAGTCATGTAAGTCGAAACGTCACCGAAGTCAAACGTTCACGAGGGTAGTTGAATAGCCACAAGGATCAATTTCACCATTGGCTATAAATACCTCCTCATTTGTACATGCAAAGGAATTTTCACCTCAGCTCCACCCACATAGACAAGAGAGTCTATAATATTTTCTTTGAGGAGTAAGTAGTGGCTCCAACACCCCATACTCGAGGTTAGTGATGTATGGTGTAACATGTGTCTTGGAACTTTCGCTTAGTTCAGAAGCCTACTAACAGGCCAACACGTTTTCACACATGTATTGTATCTGTTGTAAGACTAATATTTAACAATTGTAATGCATGTTGCTCTATCCTGTGTTCTACATCTGAACTATTTCACTTGTTGTAATACATAATGTATTAATGGAAATGTGTTGTATATGTTGTTAACACTGTCTTGCCCATGTAGACTACTCTCCCGGACATCAGACAGACCTTTCACATGAAACTTGTTGTAACAATTGTTGCACTAGTTAAGACTCATCCATTGAGTGCTACACGTGTTATCTTACCTTGTATGCTCTCACTACCGCATCAGTGTGGACTGCTCCTCCGGAAGTTGTGCATGTCCTGTTGTGTTGTGTGTTCCTAGTTGAGTTGGGAGTTCATCCCAACCAACTTGGGACTCACTACCACCCTCTTCCTCTACAGTGAAATAAACATTGACACAAGTGACACTTACACTCACCAGGCACGCAAACCTCACTTCTCTAAGACAAAGCAGACCACTCTCCTGTGCTAACAAGCAAGAGTTGAGGCAAATCCTTAAGACAATGACAATCGAGCCATCATACCAGATGGGACTCCCACACCAAACTGTGTGAAGTCTAATTAGGACTTCATACTGGAGTGACCCCTTGAATCTTGGTAGGTCCATCACTGTTAACATTTATGGCGCTAGAATTAGGGCAACCAATTGTATATGGCTGAAATTCCCCTCACACTCATTCATCAACCATCTGGTCAATGAAGTAACTCGCACTCCCTCTCACCTACATGTGACTTTGCAGTTGGTTACTCCTCACCTCCTAGAATTGAACATGAGATTCCATATCAACACCTTCGCTCCGTTCGTCCCATCAAATGCCAGTTTGCGAAAGTAGTCGGATTGATCCCAGGCATACAACATCTTCTATACGCATCAAAGAATTCAAAAGCCACTCCCACCAGAGTTGTTGTATCATAGGTGGAAGAAGCAGTCCTTGCCACACTTGAAGGTTTGGTAGAAGCCATTGAAGATGGAGAGGAACCTCCAATCTTCTAGCAAGGCGAACAAGACACTCTGGTGATCTTGGGATCAAACTCAAGTATAGGAGGCAGAGGGGAAGGCAGTGGAGGAGGCGGAGGTGAAGACGAACCAACCGACTCATAGCTAGAACCATCAAACTCCGAAGGAGAGGAGGACCACGAAGAAGAAGAATATATGGCAACACAAATCTTGAATGGATGACTCAGGGACCATTGGGTCTCTCAGTTGTTCTGCACAAGATGCCAAAGAAAGCAAAGAGAATGAACATCAAGTTCAACCCTAACAACATAGTGAAGGTAGAAGACCACTTAGACAACTTCTACGTACATCTCCAAACCCTTGAGGTACGTTATGACAATGTAGCATGTAGATTGTTACCATGTACCTTGGATGGTCGTGCTGCTGCTTGGTATCATAGCCTTCCACCCAACTCGATAGAGAACTTGAGTGCTTTCAAACGTATATTACTTGAAAATTTTTTGATGACAAGACCTTAGCCATGATACTCAAAGAATTAGGAAGCCTCAAGATGGAGGGAAAATAGAAAGTGAAAGAATTCAATCATAGGTTTACATGTATTTTGAGCAAGTTTTCAGTGGATACTAAACCTCATGACTCCATCATTATTGACTATTACATGTCTGCACTTCCAACCAGCATTGCGCAGTTCGTCAAGCGAGATACGAAACCAACACTCTTGGAAAGTAGTGAAGAGGCTATTGTTGTTGAAAAGTACTTGCGCGTAATCGGAGTCATCAAGGATGACGAATCACCAAAGGACTCCAAGGATGCAAGCAAGAAGTACCAAGCAACAACGAGAAAGGGTAGAGACAAGGAAGCAACCGATATTGATACCCTCACTCTCCTTGTCAAGAACTTGACCACAAAAGTGTCTGAGCTCAAGCAATGGAAAACAGACACATTTGCAAGCAGTCATTAGCCCAGATAGAGATAGACAAATAGTTCATCAACCGGCTCATCAAGCAACAATTGGTTCGCCTCAATAACTATGTAGAAGCCTATGTTCCAACTCGATCAATGTGTAGATCCTAAGTTATGTTCCTTCCACGAAGAGTATCACCCCAAGAAGTATTGTTCGGATTGGAAGCGAGTCGTTAGCTCTGTCTGCAATCATACACTCGATGTGGAAGGCGATATACAGGAGAAGCTAGAAGACACTAACGATGATGAAGAGATTGCACCTGATGAAACACCAAGTTCTGGGCATGTGGTGAATTCATATCAGTGCTCACAAGTAATCTCGAAGACGAACACTGAGAAGCAGCCCCAAAATCAAAATGATCGTTACAAACTTAGTAGTAAAGGGGCTCCCCCTACACTTGGGGAAATGCCAGAGAAGGTGAGACTACTGATAAAGAAGGCTGATCCACTAGCTAAGTCAAAGCAACAAACATAAAACAAGTCTGGGAAGACAGCGGCGGATAAGAGTACATCCATGAGCAGCAAGTTGCAAAACACTCCACCGAACAACACAAGCATCTGTTCCACCTTTTACACCTCGATGAGTCTACCACCTCTGGACTACAACATAGTTCATGACAGGAAGAAAACTCGAGAAAAAATTAGTTTTTTCGAGTTAGCCAAAGTCCAGAGGCTGCGAGATATCCTATTGTGTGCATTGGGACAAACAACAACAGGCAGCGCAACCTCTACCAACAAGGGAGCAGGCACACCTCCTGGGTCACTTTCCACTGTGCTCAGTACACTCTAGATGGAAGAAGCAAACTCAGGTTGCTCCCCATTCCTGATTTCATTTGAGGTTTTCAACAACAATGTTCACAACTGCTTGGTTGATTCTAGCGTGGAAACCAACGTCATGCTACTGTTCATTGCTAAGAAGATCAATTCAAAACAGAGCGAAACATCCGCGAGAATCATCCAACTTGATCAAACATCATTACCAGCCATTGGTGAACTGTGAGAGATGACCATCCGACTATCTCATGACAGTCGAGTCCACCAATGCATCAACATAGTTGTCATGGACATACCAAAAGCATATGGCCTACTACTCAGTAGAGACTGGTCTAGCAAGCTAGATGGATGTTGTGCTACAGACTGGTCTCACATGTGGCTTTCGTACAAGGGAAAATGTAACCAAATCCGAGTGTTATCCAACAGGTATATGAAACACAATGTCACTCCCCTTAATGGTGAGAACGAACCATTGGCCTTCGCAGAACTCATGTTTGGTAACTTCCTCCTGGCAACAACATTGGAGGGTTATCCTGCATGGCCAGCTACAACCTCATTAGACACGCAGTTGGGACTCCTTCCTTGCCCAACTAATGATAATGAAACATGTACAATTTATTTGTTTGATAGTAGCAGCAACAGTAGTAGCAGTAGTACTAGCAGGCCAAACAGTCCATGTAGAGATGAGTTGTGGGCCATGAGTCTTGAAAAATCGGAAACACATGATGGCTCAAGGACCGAGGGTACCTTAGTTATCCAAAACAACAGACAATGCATAATTTCGAGTTTTTTGAAGTTCGAATGCATAAATAACGATGTTGAGTATGAACCTATCATGCTGAACATATAAAGGACCACCACTACAAACAAACAAAGCATCCTAGGAACCTATCATGATCCGAAGATGGCCAATCTCGGTGCAATCTACACACCGTAGAAACGACAAAACTTTTACCGCTTGACAAAACAGTATCGGGATGGGTCTGCATGGGTAGATGATGACGTGAGTACACACTACATGCTAGAAATCCAACATGAGATTCCAGGTAAAGGAGGAGACAAGCCATTGCAAGGAAGACCAGGTAACACATACATGTTGTTACACTCCTTTTACAGAAAAATTGATTAACATTTTTTGTGATTGGACTACTTGCAAAGTTCGTCATCATACTTGGTTTTCTAGTTTAAATCCCACACGCAAGCAATCCAGGAAAATCCTCTTATGCATTGAATTCAGAAACTTGAACCCTTCCTGGAATAAAAACAACTACCTCGTGCCATCATCTGAGCCCATGTTGCACACAGTACTTGAAACAATGGTGTTGTCTTCACTTGAAGGTCTTCTCGAATGCCACGAGGTTCTGGTAGCGGAGCCCGGTGGACTTGCATTGGTCTACAAGAAGTTTGATCCACACACGTGTCATTTACAATCACTTGATGGGAGGATTGAAAACCTTCCTGTCAACGACCAAGATATCAAGTATTATTTTCAGTAAGCCGGGCTGCGCCCGTGCCATGTACATAGTCTACTTGCTGCTTGTTGTTTTCATCTTGTTTCCTTTGATTATTATCTTTGATTGTGATTTGTTTGATTCTTCTTACTATTTTTTTCCATGTTCATTTTGCTTGTATGATATATTACTATTATTGTTTCCAGAAATAAGTGTTGCCAACTACTACGTTTCGTCTTCACTGTGTTTAGTTATAACCTTCAGTCGATGAAGTTTTGACAAAAAATATGAACCATTTGCAAGGGAATTTTTGGTCCAACCATGAACCTGTGTCAACACTGGAAAGCCCCATGCCTGTTCTCAACCTTCTACTCTATGTGTTTGAGCTCATCCAACTAGTACAAACGGAGAAAGGGAAAATATAAACGAGCAAACCTATGTCAGAGGTATTACATGCTTCTCTGAAGGAAAAACCTATTATACTCTCAATAAGTTGGGATCGCTCTTCTGCCCCAAAAATAAATAAGTGCCTATGCAGAGCCCTCTTGAAAAATACAAAGGCTAAAGAAGAGAAAGGCTTCCTACACAGAGAGGTGAAGCATGCAACTCCATTGGGGTACTGACTAGGCTCACTGGCAGTGGAGCAATGTATGTGTTCCTGCATGACTCCACTAGGGTACTGTCCAGGCCTGCTGGTAGTAGAGAAACACTAGAGATGAAAACTTATACTCTGAAAATCTTCTACTCGTGAGCTAAGCTACCCTTCCCGAATTTGAAACACTGAGATCAAGTTGAACTTTTGATTGTGTTTCTCTAATTTGGAAAAGGGTAAACCATCTATTTCCATGGGGTAAGTGGGGAAGTTGAAGTAACCTGCACATCGATTCAATACTCCTTGAAAGACCAAGGCCTTGTGCTAGAAATGAACTGAAATAGAGAATCTAGAGTTCTACCAGTGTGTCGCCAAGTTTTTTAGCGGCTACAACCACCATCCAAAATTTTGGCCTGCACCAATTTCAGAGCCTCCCTTAAGAGTTACACTTGATGACTGCGCACACTCGGGTTCACTCCATGAGCTCGTGCGAGTCTTTACATCCGCCTTGCTTGTTCATTTCATTCAAGTTTCTCCACACTGGTGTCTAATTCATGCTTGCAACCATGTTCTAGTTATGCTCAAAGTCTGTGCTTTGTATGTGCTTCTTGTGTTCGCTATGTAAGAATCTATCACACTCACACACATAGTCAGTCATCCCGACAGTCGACCGACTGCTCATCTCAGAATTTGTGCAGTTTTCATGAGCATGCCTTCCACTGCCCAGCAGTCCACTCAGCTTAGAAATTGTGCAGAGATGATTAATAGGCCGGCCTCCTGGCCTTATTGCAGTTTCCCCTACCAACAGCTCTTAGCAGTAGACTGCCAGTTCCCTCCAGGAATTGCGCAGTTTCTGCTGCTAGTGACTAAGAAACCAACTACCAGTCCCCCTAGGAATTACGCAGTTTTGGCTACCAGTGACCCCAGTAGCCAACTGCTAGTTCCCTTTAGGAATTGCACAGTTTTGGTTGCCAGTCTTCCAGGTAATTCCTCCCAAAAACTGTGCAATCCTTGCCAGCTGACCCTCCTTACAACTCGGCCTGTCCCTCCAGAAAATTGTGCAAATTTGGCCTTCCTACCCCTGCTGTCCACTTGTCATAGAAACTGTGCAGATCCTGCCTACCTTGCCTTCTTGCAGCCCGAACTATCCCTCCCAAAATTTGCACAATTTTTCCTCCCAGTCGATCCATACCTCGCAGACAGTCACTCTCAACTTGGACTATCCATCTCCATCACTCAGTGACTATTGCGTAGTTTTCATCAGCAGTTCCTGGAGCCATCACCCTGCTTCACAACCTTGTTGCCGCTTCAGATCACCTGCATCCAAAATGATAATGTGTCATGGTAGACTAGGAGATTTTGAATTTGATGTCGTCTCGTCATGAGTGACTATAGGTATAGGTACACCAAAAAACATGGAAAGATGACGAATGGGATGAACGAAGGGAGCACATGCAAAAGGACAAGTTCACCAACAGACAAATGAATGATGCATGTGAAGAGATGTGATCACCAATGGACGAATGAACGAACATGCCCCTTTGCGAATAGATGAGCCTGTAAAGCCTTCCAACATGTAAGCAAGGAGCAACATGCCAAAGCTTCATCAAGTGAACCAAAGACCAACGAAGACTCCGAGTACTTCACCATGCGGAGGTGAAGTTGTGATACACCATGAAGACATCCATCACCCAGTAGACCTCTAGCTTGACATGCATTCCAACAGTAGCACAAATGTATCAGCATTATCATGTCGAGTCGTGTCATGAGTCATGTCGCCCACATCTCTATTATGGGCTATGTTGTCACTCTATGTGATGTAGCGTGGAAGTCCAAGAGACCCACTTATTAAACATAGAGTCATGTAAGTCGAAAGTCATGGAAGTCAAACGGTCATGAGGGTAGTTGAACAACCACAAGGGTCAGTTTCACCCTTGGCTATAAATACTCCCTCATTTGTACATGCAAAGGAATTTTCACCTCATCTCCTCCCTCATAGCCAAGAGATTCGGTAATATTTTCTTTGAGGAGTAAGTATTGGCTCCAACGCCCCGCACTCAGGGTTAGTGATGTATGGTGTGATGATGTGTCTTGTAACTTTTGCTTAATTCAGAAGCTTTCTAATAGGCGATCCCGTTTTCACACATGTATTGTATCTGTTGTAAGACTAATATTTAACACTTGTAATGCATGTTGTTTTAAGCTTTGTGCTACATTTGAACTATTTCACTTGTTGTCATACATAATCTATTAATGGAAATGTGTTGTATATGTTGTTAATATTGTCTTGCCTGTGTAGACTACTCTCCCGGACATCAGACAAACCTTTCACATGAAACTTGTTGTAACAACTGTTGCACTCATTCAGACTCATCCATTGAGTGTTGCACGTGCTATCTTACCTTGTATGTTGTGACTATGCATCTGTGTCGACTGCTCCTCCTGAAGTTCTGCATTTCCTATTGTGGTGTGTGTTCCTAGCCGAGTTGTCACTTCATCCCAACCAACTTGGGACTCACTCCTACCCTCTCCCACTACAGTGAAAGAACCATTGACACAAGTGACATTTACACTCACGAGGCACGTGAACCTCACTTCTGGAAGACAAAGCACACCACTCTCCTATTCTAACAAGCAGGAATTGAGGAAAATCCTTAAGACAATGGCAACCGGGCCATCATACTGGATGGGACTCCCACACCAAACGGTGTGAGGTCTAATTGGGACTTCATACCTCGATGATCCTCTGAATGTTGGTAGGTCCAACACCGTCAACACTTCCTTACTAACATGTTCATCTCTCCATACCTTTCTCTTTTTACATTTCTTCCCCTTCTATTGCTAGGGTTACTTTTTCTATAGTTGTACTAGGGTTCACCAACTTCTTTGGGGATTTTGTCAAACAACTCCCCTCCTTTGTAGACACATGAGATATTAAAGTTCCTTGACCTTGCTTAGAACTGTATTTGGGTGGAGCTTCACCTTCAAGACATACTTTCTTTGACTAGGGACTAATGCATCTCTTTCAACCCTTAACTTGGGTTTCCTCCCCTGTAAAACTTTCCACCAGAAACTCTTCCCAGGATTTCTTTCGTCTACTCAACTCATGGACAACCAATATTGTAATAAGACTGTGATGGCACAAACTATCCTTAGGGATTTTTACAATAGATTGAACCCCCTTCGTAACCTTATATAGATTCTTAAGTAGTAAAAATGAAAAATCTACTTTTCGACCATCTGAAAAATGAAAAAGCAACCAAATATGATAAAGTAACACGACAGATTACCTCCCTTCACAAGTAACAAATATTTCTAATGAAATAATGAGTGGGTGGCATTCTTCCTCCATGCTGCTCCGTAAGACCCCTTTTGACCAGTTAATGGTTTTTTATGTTGGATTAAGGAATTTGGTGCAGTCACTTAGCTCAAGCAACCCTCCATTGAAAAACTTGTCACCAGTTAATGGCAACCTGATTTCCTTACTTATAGATTTTTTCGTCACCTTGAGTTTCAAACTCACAACCCTTGTAGCTTCCCCATAAAACACTATGTAAAGGCCATAGCCACTTTATCATTGTAACCCTGAAACTTTTGAAAAAACCCCATCCAACCTTATTCTTTAAGCAAAGCCTGAAATGTAGCATATTCGGGGCTCTTGGAGAATTGAGAAAATGTGTGTTCATGACAGTTGGCCCACATGCCGAAGGTAAATAAATACATGAGGTTAACAAATAATCTAAGGGCTCACAGGTCAATTTTGAGCTGAAACTTATCAATGAGATAGATGATTGTCCTATCATCTCACGTAAATTTAAATTTATTTTTGAACGAAAATTATCAAATTCAAATTATGGTGTGCATTAGTTGTTACAATGATGAATCAATACTTAAAATTTGTACCACACAAGTAGAAATGAAGGGAAATGGTAGTGGGGATAGGATAACATGAATGTGGGAGGACATGTAAATCATTACAATAAATGGAGATAGATTATTACTAGATTATCATTCATATCCTTCAATATAGTCTAAGAAAATGAAAATTTACCCCATACCTTGATTTGACTACCAATTAATGTTCAGGAACTCGAGAACAATGATGACCATGACAACTTGATCTTTGGTTGAGTATGATCTTCATTGTTGAATCCGAGATGATGATTTGGTTCATGTAATTATAAATAATTTAGAGAACGTGCAATTACCATCTTCATTAATTTTGGTGTTGGTAGGCTGAATCTGATCCCTGTATACTTTTTCTGAACTTGTTATATAAATTAATAAGAAATCATTCAGTACCCAATTCTATTTTAGCATAGTACTGAATTAAGTATGAAATCCATGAACTTTTTATTGATCATTGTGACTGGACTAAAAAATGAAAATAACCTTTCTTTGAAATTTCATGTAGACCAGATGTAGAAACCTTGACTGATATTTGACTTCTGGTTGTTGTAGGATAGTCTAATGCTATCATTCCATGGATTTTGACCAGGCCTGCATGATCACTACCTGGGGAATTTCAATTTTAGAGAGTTTGAAATGTGCAGAAGAAGACTCCAAGGGGGTTTATTTTCCGTAATTATTCTGTTGAGCCTGGAAAAGAATAATTATGTACTCAACAACTTCCTAGATACTACTACCTCATAATTTTATTGAGCCTGAGTTAGCCATTGCTTGGGGTATTCATTTTTAGAGAGTCTGAAAAACCCAAAGTAGACTCCAAAGGGGTTTATTTTCCGTACTTATTCTTCTGAGCCCAGAAAAGAATAATTTTGTACTCAACAGATCCTTGGGTCAATGCTTGCTCAAAACATTCAATTTTAGGTAGTCTGAAACATTCATAGGAAATTCCCAAGATTTCCTTTTCCGTAAATAGTCCATCAAGTCTGGATAAAGTAATAAACATACCCTTGATGAATTTCCTCTTTATTCCACATGAGTTGTGGAGGAAATCAAAAATTCAGCCCACTGTTATTTATACTATATATATATATATATATATATATATATATATATATATATATATATATAGTTTGAAGAACCAGCAGGAGTTGGGTCCCCATTTTGAACCAAATCCATTCCTAGATCCCACATCACAATCTGCAAAAATGATTAGTGAGAGAGTGGTCGGCAATATATTTTAAATATGTGACCATTTATCATGAATGAGGTCTGATCATCATGAATGGCTTTTATCCTGACTAAGCCATTATCAAAAATTTCATCCACTTCATAGGGTCCCAACCATCTAGTTCAAAATTCCCCTTTAAAATGTTTAAATTAAATATCATATAACAACGCCCAATCTCCTCGTTGAAAGACCTTTTTCTTAATGTAATTATCATGCCACCAAGCTCTTTGATCTTGTACTAACATGGTCTGTTGGAATGCATCTTGTCTAATCTCGTCAAGATTGTTTAGCTGAAGTATCCTTTGCTTTTGGGCCTCATTTAGATCCATTCCTAATTGAGTAGTTATCCAAAATGATTTTACCTAAAACTCAATGGGGAGTAGCACCTACTTCCCATATACCAACTCATAAGGAGTATGTCTTGTCACATTCCTCCAAGTTATCCAGTAGGCCCATAATGCTTCGAGTAATTTGTTATCCCAGTCACCATGGTGAAGCTAAATTGTCTTGGTGAGAATGGACTCTAGGACTTTGTTTGTGGTTTTGACCTGTCCGTTTTCCTGAGGGTGGTATGGAGTAGATTTATGGTGCCTGATCTGATACTATTCAGTAATATCCTTCACTAGTTTGGATGTAAATTTTGTCTCCTGATCGGTGACAATCTATCTAGGTACCCCAAATCGAGTGAAGATGTCCACAAAAACAAAATCTACAATAGAATTCTCAGTGGCAGAATACAAAGCCTTAGGTTTCACCCACTTTGTGACATAATCAATACAAACCAATATGTATCTCTTCTTCTTGGACATGCGACAAATGGGCCCCACAAAATCCAATGCCCATTTTTCAAATGGTTCTACTAATATTTGAGTTTGAAGAGGCATTTAATCGGTTCGAACTGGCCTCCACATTCTTTAGCAGACATCACAACTCAAATACGAACCTTTTTTCATCTTTGAAAAGAGTGGGATAGTAATAACCCACATGTAGGACCTTGTAGGCTATTCTTTTGTCTACAAAATGGCCACTGCATGGTTCACTGTGGCAAGATCTCAAAATCATACATGTCATCTTTGTGCACACATATTCTCATGATTGAATCAAGTCTTGTGCAGTACAAGTCCCCCTCTATCCAAGAATAATTAGCACTTTTTTGCACAATATTTTGTCTTCCCTTGGTGGAAAGGTTCTATGGAAACTTGCCTTACACTAGATAGTTAGCCACATCAGTAAACCAAGGAGTATGTGTTGAGACAAAATATAAATTCTCATCTAGGAAATCATCCAGAATTGGAACTGAAGTTTTGTTATGAACAATGTTCATTCAATATAAGAAATATGAAGTCAAATTATCTCATCCATTCCTGTCAATCATGGTGATATTAAATTCTTGTAACAAAAGTATCCATCTCACAATTATTTCATTAATAATGGGCTTATTCATAAGGAACCTAATAACAGAGTGATCTGTATGAACAAAAGTTTCATAACTAGTAATATAGTGCCTAAATTTGTTGATAGCATGGACCACTGCTAATAAATCCTTTTCAGTAATTGTGTAATTTAGCTCTACAGGCGAGAATTTTTTGCTAACAAATTAAATAACATAAGGAAAGTGATTGTCCCTCTGTCCCAACAATCTCCAAGGGTGGTCTCTAATGCATTGGTACAAATGTGAAAAGGGAGAGACAAATTAGGTCCTCTCAACAGTAGAGCAGTAGACAAATTGTCTTTTAGTTCCTGAAAAGCTTTTCAAGAGTTAGTATCCCATAAAAAATATGCATCTTTAGTAAGAAATTTAAAAATGGGTGCTGCAATTTTAGTAAAATTTTCAATAAATATCCTATAGTACCCTACATGTTCCAAAAAACTTCTTACCTCTTTTTGTGACATTGGAACCAAAATATGTGATATTGCCTCAATTTTTGTAGGGTCAATTTTTATCCCTTGTGATATATTACGTCCCAAAAAAATTCCGTTAGTCTACATCATTTTACATTTAATATTACTAAGCGCTAAATGAGCTTCTTGAAAATGAATCAATACTTTTTCCAAGTTCTTCAAAGCTTGTTGAAAGTCATCATCGTACACTGTGAATGCATCCATATAAATTTCCACGCAGTCATGTATCAGATAAAAAAAATAGCTAAAACAACTCTTTGAAAGGTAGTTGGAGTGTTGCAGAGACAAAAAGGAAGAACTCGGTAAGAATAGGTACCCATGGATAGGTAAAAGTAGTCATATCTTGGTCTTCTGGGGCTATTTGAATTTGATTATAGCCACTGTACCCATCCAAAAAAGAGAAGTAATTTTTCCTTAACAATGTATTAAGCACCTAATCAATAAAAGGTAAAGGAAAATAGTCTCACAAGGTGGCTTTGTTCAACTCTTTATGGTCAAAACAAATTTTCCATTTTCCATTTTTCTTGGGAACTACGACCAAGGGAGATATCCATTTACTATCAGAGATAGGATATATAAAATTTTCACTTAACAATTTTTGCAATTCATCTTTAACAATTTCTTTTATAGCTCGGCTCATTCATCATTGTGGTTGCCTAATAGGCCTAACTTATTCATTCGTGTAAATGTGATGTGTACAAGTGTCAAGATGAATACCGTTCATGTCGAAATAATTCCAAGAAAATGTTTTGTACTATTTTCAAACCATATTTATTACCTGTTATTTTTGTTCTGTACTTAATTCTGTACCAATGTACAATGTTTTCTCAGCCCCGATTTCAAAAGGTTGAGCACTTGCTTCACTATTTTCTTCCATGGCTTCCATAGTAAATTATGAAAACACAGTAGGGTGACAGGTTTCCTAAAATTCACTACTAAAAACATGATGATATCCATTAAAATAAACATGATAATTATTGCAATTAATATCAAACAAGAATTGCTACCAAACATTTTCTCCAGATTGTTCTTGAATCCCTCTTGATTATTCTAGAGTTAATAAGGGAAGCATACAATCTTCTTCCCCATAGGAATTCTCCAACCAAAGAGGTACTTCAATAGGCAATTGGGCATATCGAAAAATAGTCAATATTTGATTTTTTGATCCATTAGAAATAGTCATTTACCCATTTATGCACCCAATAACAACATCAATAGTGGCTAGCCAAGGTCTCCCTACAAATACTTGATGTTTGGGCCTAGAATTTTTTGGGGAAATTACAATGAAATCAATTGGGTATTCCTAGGAAGCTATTGTTACCACTATCTCTTGTAGGACCCCCACAGTGTTGACAATGGACTTATCTTCCAACTCCAACACTATCGGTGTAGGCCTTACTTCTCTTAATTGTAATAATGTCATGGTATCAACAGTCATGGCATTGATGTCTACCCCCAAGTCTACTAGAGTATTGGGAAAAAGAGTTCCATCAATTTCTATGGTTACCACAAGGTTCCGTGGATCATTATATTTTGGTGGTAAACTAGATATCATTTCTGACATTTGGCTAATTACTTTAATAGTATGATTTTTACTTTTATTTCTTCTTGGCTTTTTGATGCAAATATCCTTAATGATCTTGGTATAAATCAGAATGTCTCTAATGTCTTTTAACGGAGGAATTTTTATGTAAATGTTTCTCAATTAAGATTCCAAGTCGTATTCCATGGGAGCTTCAGTTTTCTTAATGAGAAATATCTCTGGATAAGGAGGATCCCTAGGTTCTTGTTGTGATTATTTTAGTTCACCATTTTTCTCATTTTCTATTTGTTTATGATTTTTATTTTTTGGTTTTTCATGGGGATCCTATGGGGATCCTCCTCTTGAATGATTACAACTAATTTGTTTTTATTAATTGTTATTCCTGATATGAATTGAATTTCATTAAGAGGAAAAACAGTAATGACATGTGGGAAAATGTTGAAGCTCAATATTTTGTACATGTTGATGAGGTATATTATTAGGATTGGCAATTGGTTGTGCAGGCAACTGAGTTAGGCGAGAATGGTTGAGTGATTTTTGTACTTGCTGTGAAGATGAATTAGAAATTTTAGGTAAAGGAAATGGTTGATGTGCTAGAGGTGGTAATGGAATTAAAGGTTGTTGATAATAGGATGAATTAAATCCTTGTTGAAATTGAGGCATATTAGGTTCATAAGGCATGCAAGGTGGACATTGGTGCTAAGGGTATGCTTGGCTTTGAGGCTGAAATTTATTCCCATAAGGACTTTCCCTCCACCCTTGATTCCAAGGAAAATTTTGAGGTGGTTGAGTAGAACATGAAGGATAGGGCAGTTGAGAATTCCATGACTGATTTTGGGCAAAACTTTGCATACTAGGATCTTTATAAACATTATGGTTTGGCCCTCTCCATGATGGTTTTCTAATTGTTTGGGGAAATTTGCTAGTCTTAGCCCCCTCTTTGTAAATAGCTTGTAGTCCAGGAAGGGATGGGAATTTATCTGTGGAGTGCTCCTGTGTACAAATCCTGCACACCTCTACCACATTGATAGGACATTCTCTTTCCGCATGCTTACGCCTACATGTAGGACAGAAAATTGCCAAGGTATTTTTTTCTTCTTCTTGTTTCTTTTTAATTTTTAGAGTATCTAGCCGGTCACTAATGTTGTTTAGAATATATGTTTTAAATGTTTCTAGAAGGTTCACCAGCTCAACTCTAGTGAAACAACCTTGTACTGGTTTTAATTTTCTAGACACATAATCCCTTGAGTTGTCCTAGATCCTTTTGCCTACCTTAGCTTGACTTCTAGAATAGGTTCTACACAATTCAGCTATTTCAGTAAATGGTTTTTTTATAGATATTGCTAGAACTTAGGAGATTTAGTTTTTCAATCCACTCCTCCCTTAACCCCTTCAAAAAGATAGCCTAAAGTTTCTCTCGTCCAAGTTACCCACTCATGATTTGTGATGTTATAAAGGAACCTCTCTATGTATTCCTCCAAACTTTCATCCTCCATCTGTTGCATCCTATAGATACCATTAACATCTCTACTTTTACAATAGCCTTGATATTTCTTAAGGAAGATAGACTTCATGTCTCAATCTCATGAACCATCTCAGGGATGAGTATTTTAAGGTGGCAGGGAATACTTTAAGCTTGTGTGCATCATCATAATAATTATAGATTCTACAAAGAATATCAAATTAAAAAAAATGAATCAGGATCTTCAGAGGATGTACCGCAAAAAATTGGAATAGATGCCAGAGGTATATTCTTCATATTGATATTTCTGCTGATGTCCAGAATAGGAAATATGAAGGTAGTTTCTACATCATCTTCTTGTTCATTGGGTCCCCCTCTTGGTTCATCTCTTCGGTCATTATTTACTCCAATATGGATTATGTCATTATCTCCAATGTGGTTTTCCCCATTTTTTCTGGTTCCCTCTCCATTGTTGGCCATCTTTACTACATGTTAAGAATTACGCTCTAGTATAGTGGTTTGGTTGGAAGAGGATTCAATTGAATTGAGCCTAATATAAATAGGTCCTAAATCCCTTCGAGTTCCTCCTACTACATATTCCACCTATGAGATTACCACTTATAATGTACTTATAGTAGCTCCCAAGATAGTTTGTCTTTGTTGTGGTACACTTTGAGGTTGTTCTGCCTCCTTTTGATGTGGTATTCCTTTTTCTGATGCCACCTTGCTGGTGGATATTTTTCCCTCCTCTCTGATACCTATGTAACGATCAATTAGATTAGTTGAGGGTGTGTTTGTGGGACCAAATATTTCTGAAAATGATATTGTGCTTGAAATAAATCTACCCTTCCTATCCCTAGGCCTACCTTTACTGTTGCGCATAAGAAAAATAAACCACTATAGAAATTCACTAAAGACAATGAGACATTGGAGAAACCCCACAATAGTGGATGTGTGGCTCTTCACTCAAGTCTTACTGTACGCTCTCCACCCTCTGATTTTCCTACAAAATCCTCATCACACATAAGCTCTAAAGAAAGTGTTACTTGGACTGTTTGCAACTCCCAAAAAACGACGCCAAAAATATTAGGGATTTTATATGTTGTTTGATTCCCTAAATTAAATTGTCAACCATAGTTCATAAAATTCAAGTTGCACTACATTCTGATTCAGGTTCTAAACAAATTTGTATGGAATTAAGTACGAAATGTTCAATCTATATATATAGTGATTATAATATGAAACGCTGAAGTGAAGAAACCTATTTTACTGTAATCTAATCTATCACATTTAAAACCCAAATCACTATTTTATTTTAACTATAACTCATTTAAATCAAGAACTGTATTCAAAAATGAAACTAAAAGTTATCACTACTAATTCTAACAACAACCTAATTCAAAATCATTGCACAAACTAATCCTAGGTTTCTATAAATCGATGGAAATTCAATGATAACTCAAACCAATCCCTATAAGCTTCTTGATTCAACACACTTAAGTCAGAAGACAAGAATTACCTTTCTAACTCAAAGCTAATCTAAATGAATTCAGGAAACTTTAATCTAAGTATAAAACTTTCTACAGAAAAGGAGAAAATAACCAATGATGTATTCAAATAATGATGAAACTATAACTCAAATAAATCTCACACATGAAATCAAAATCATTATTCTGTAAATGCCACACAGTTCCTAAGATGTTAATACACAGTCTACATTATCGAATAACACTTTATCTCTACTAGTTCTAGACATTCCACATAGAGCACAATGTTACAAGAGCCTCGTGTCACTAGTATACATATATAGTCATAAACAATGGATACATATTTATGTTTAACACAAGAGATCAAATTCAAAATACGATGATTTATTTTATTGAGAATTTGTTTTAAATAAAAAATATCCCTTTCTAACCATTCATGACTGTAAAAGGATAATTGTGAAATTGATCATGTACAAAATATATTCATAACAATGTCCTTAGCTTGCAAAGACTTAGCAATAATGTACTCATTGTTCTTTTCCAGATCTATGAAAACAGAGTAATAGGTTGTGTACGGAATAAAGCACTGAAATTCTAAGAACTATTTAACAAAATGATTTTGAAACGAAACAAAAATCTAGTTACTGAATCAAATCACATTCCTACATACTATAATGATTACAAGACTCGATTCGAGGTCATGGTGGGCCCTTTCCACTACCCAGAGAAAGTCTTAAGCTAATTCAATACCTTATATATCAAAAGACATAACAAATACATGAAAATAGAAGCTGAGACAACAACTATATTAAAGTTTCAATAAAAAATAAGTTCAGGAGTTTGATCTTAACCAAACATAATCAAGAAGTTGTGGCACAATTCAATTAAGCCCGAGCATATATCTCCTTATATAAAGTTTTGCATGAGTAACTATTGTGTATAAAAGATCAAGATTTTTAAAGATTTTAGCCGATGAAAAATGGTTGCAACTAATTGACTGAGAAAAGTAAAGATATAAAATCAGAACTAAGTTAAGCCATGTGAAATCTCCTGGATAGCTTTGTAGAGATTGTAACAAAACTTAACCTAAACACAACACTATCGATAAAACTGATTTTGTGTTTGAGAATGAGGAGACCTATTCTAGGATGCTAAAGATTGACTGGGTGCCCGCTGCTGGGTAGAGTATTGAATGAGGTACAAGACTAAGTATATAATAGTGGGTCCAAAAATGATTGCCTGTTGCGTTGTTGAGTGACGTGTTGGACTGTGTGCTGGAGTGTTTTCTGACCTGTCCACGCACTTCAAATGTCTGTGATTCCTTTTAAATATTAGTCAAAGTTACTCAAGAGTTATAGGTTCATTTATCATTTACTCAAAGAAATTAAAGACATATGAAAAATATCACTTAGCAACAAATCTTACCTCCACTATAAAGTATTAAGGTTTTGTTAGTGTGGAGTGGTTTTAGGGTACAAAAAGGGTAGAGTAGGGTAAATGATAGTAAAAAAAAGTGAAAAAACTATGAAAATGGGTACAAAAGTGTTGGCTTGAGGGCTTAGACCCAAGTTCAGAGTTAGTTGTGCTAACCAACAAAACCCTATACCATCGGTTCTTTCGACAATGCCCTGCTCGCGCAGACCCCAGTATCACCTGATGCAATATTGGGGGATGCTAGAACTAGGTTTTTGTATTGAGAGGGCCTATGCATTGTGGTTGTAATTCTTTAATAGTTTAGGGCTTAATCCGACCCTCGCAAACCGTTAACCTTATTCTTACAGTCGAACAACGTTTTCTACTTTAACAGATTAGCGAAGTACGCGAGAATAAACTAACATGAATGATTCATCATATAAAGTAGTATCTGAACCTTCGCGATGCAATTTGTAGAAGAAACACATAAATGAACCATAAATAGGCTAAACCACAGAAAATATGTGAACATACAAAAATACACAGATTTATGCTCGAAAAGTCGTCTTTATTAGTCAAGTCTTTTCAAATACAATATTTCTGACCCTGCACGCCCAACTACAGGGGCCTATGCCCTCAGCTGCAGACTTACCAAGGTCCCCACACACACAGTTGCAGGAGCCTTCCCCTTCGCATGACTACAGAAATATCTTACAAAAACAGTCACAAAAGTGCTTTTTCAGTTCAATAACATTCATTAGTCTTGCAAAAACATCCCTTTATATAAGATTCTACCCTTACAATACCATGGTCAGCAAACCATGGGCAAAACTCAAATTCCTCTAAGTAATCTCATCCCTTCCAGGGAAAATTTCAAGCGTGGAAAATTATCTTGAAGTTTAAAAAGATTGGCAAATCTCATTAGTCCCTAATATGCAAACTATAAAATATTTATTGATATATCTGTAAAATTATTTAAATTTATAATGATTTTATATATAGTCTCTATATAATGTTGGTGATTTGTAATGTAAAATAATTTTATATTGTAAAACTTGGGTGAACCATTTGTAGAAAAAATGAAAATTGACGAATCTTTTCTTTTGGAAAAATCATGGAAAATTATCCCCTAAAATTTTCCATGATCCCTTCACAAAATAAGGGGACTTGACTTTCCCTAAAGCCCCTTTGACTCTTAAAATGTTGCGTTAATCACGCTCCACTGCCCAAAATGCGGAGAATTTACTTGACTTGGAAAAAACTTAGACCTAAGGGACCCCTACCCAATAGACCCCCAACACAAAGATGTGACTCGTCCTCAAGTCACTCAGCTGGTACATCGTCCATCATGGCTTACAAGACCTTGTAGGAAGTCTGTAATGGATTGAGCTTTGTTGTGCATTGTTTTGTGGCCTGATGAACTTCATCCACGAGCTTCTTTGTCATCAGCCCCTCTACTGCGAGGTTGATTGTCCTTTGAGTTTGTTGCATGCTCTTCATTTTTCCTTCTACATCCTGGGAAAGTACGTGGGCCTCATAAAGTCCTGATGATGGATCCTGATTGGGATTTGAAATGTTGATAGAGAATGGTTCGTACTGTGGATTCTCCGGTAACTGAGTCAAAAGATATAAACCACAATTTTCTTAAATCCAGAATCTTGTCCCTATACGGAGGGGATACTTGGAGTGGAATAATTTTACTCGGAAAATTTAGAGTGAAGATAGCAAGAAGAGCTGCAGACCATCATTTTCTTAAGAACTTCCTTCAATTAATCTCTTCTAATATCATCATTCATAAAGTCCTAACGATGGATCCCGATTGGGATTTGAAACGTTGACAAAAAATGGTTCGTACTATGGATTCTCTGGTAACTGAGTCAAAAGATATAAACCACAGATGTCTTAAATCTAGAATCTTGTCCCTATATGGAGGGGATACTTGGAGTGAAATCATTTTACTCGAAAAATTTAGAGTGAAGATAGCAAGAAGAGCTGCGGACCTTCATTTTCTTAAGAACTTCCTTCAATTAAGCTCTTCTAATATCATCATTTGTAAAGTCCTGATGATGGATCCCGATTGGGATTTGAAACGTTGACAGGAAATGGTTTGTACTGTGGATTCTCTGGTAACTGAGTCAAAAGATATAAACCACAAATGTCTTAAATCCAGATATGTGCCTTTATCTGTAGCTCATCTATCTGGCCCTGCAGAAGGGTTCTCCCTGGAGATAGGCGAACCATTGCACAGGTTCTAATGTCTGCATCGTGGCTTTAAGCTCATCAAACTATAGTTTCTTGTCTCTGATCTTTGCTTCGATCTTCTGCCCATGTGGTTCCTCCTACAGTGAAGCCCACAAAATGTTGACTACAGTCCTTGACTGCAGTCTCTATTTGAACCTTAGCAGCTTTGACAGAAGCTTCATGCTGCTCGTGAACTTCTGGCAACGTTGTAGGTTGTAGCTTCATCTAAAGCTCAGTAATCTATATATGTAGTTCAAAGCGAACCTTACCCACTGCTTCCTTTGATTCTCTAATTGTTGCTGCCAGTTTCTAAATTTTTTCTGTTGAAGCTACCTTAATGGGGATTTGGATCTCTGGAAGCTCACTCTATGCTTTGGTTATGGCATCTTCTAGCTGTCGGTTGCATGTAGCTACTTCATTGTGATCCTGCATCGCTTTATTTTTCTCCTCGTACATCTGTTGGTTATTGAGTTCAATTTTCTTGATGATCAAGAGAGCTCACTACTCCCGTATCTTGATCTCATATGTGATGCCCTGATGAAGCTTGTGAAACATTTGAATGGGGAGCGTACTAATATTTAAGCTCATGTTCCTAAATTTTTGTGCACTCTCCCTTTCCTCTGCAGCTTAGACATGCAGTGATCCTTCTAGAAAATGGACTGCTAAAAGTTTTACGGTAAGCTTGGATGAAGGTACCCCGCTTGCCTGCTTCGCACTCGCCTGAACCATTCTCGCTTGAGGCATGCTTTCTGCACCTACAATTCTATAAGGCCCTACTAGAGCTTTTTCAAAACTCACTTGTATTGATCCTTGATGTTCCCCCACATATCCTCCATCACAGTGCAAACAATGTCACCAATTTCATCAAAGTGCCCCTTAGTGAGCACCAAAGCTTCGACACTAGCAAATTTATCTAACTTCTGCTTCTTCCACGCACTACCAACACTCTGCTTCTTCCGCTTCTTGATTATAAATGGGGAATCAATGTCCTCTATGTCTACATCAGGGTCTCCACCACCCTGTTCCGACAATAGAACCACTTGTTGGCTTCACGGGCTTTGGCTAGGGTTGAGAGTTAGCTGCGCTAACCAAAAAAACCCTATACCACCAGCCCTTTCGACAACGACTTGCTCGCGTAGACCACAATCTCACCTGAGGCAATATTGGGGGATGCTAGAACCAAGTTTTTGCATCTAGAGGGACTATGGAGTGTGGTTGTAAGGCTTTTAGTAGTTTAGGGCTTAATATAACCTTCACGAACCATTAACCTTATTATTATAGTCGAACAACGTTTTCCACTTTAACAGATTAGTGAACTGTGCGAGAATAAACTACATGTATGATTCATCCTATAATACAGTATATGAACCTTCATGATACAATTTGTAGAATAAATATATAAATGAACCATAAATAGGCTAAACCACAAAAATTATGCGAACATAAAAAAATACATAGATTTATGCTCAAAAAATCTTCTTTATTAGCCAAGTATTTTCAAATACAATCTTTCTGGCCTTGTGCACACAACTGCAAGGGCCTACGCACTCAGTTGCAGATTTACCTAGGCCTTTGCATACATAGCTATAGGAGCCTTCCCCTTCGTCTCACTACAAAAAGATCTTAAAAAAACAAACTCAAAAGTGTTTTTTTTTTTTAATTCAATAACATTCATTAGTCTTGCAAAAACATCCTTTATATAAGCTTCTACCCTTGCAATACCATGGTCCGCAAACCATGGGTGGAGCTCAAAATCCTCTAAGTAATCCCATCCCTTTACAAAAGAAGTGGGTTTGACCTACCCTGAATCCCCTTTGACTCTTAAAATGTTGGGCTAATTTTGCTCTGCTCCCTAAAATGCAGAGACTTTACTTGACCTGGACAAAACATAGACCTAGGGGACCCCCACTCAACAAAAATTAGGGCTCAACAATACCATATTATAGACATACATGTATTTTTCTTTCCATTCTTACAATATTAACTTGAATTCTCATTTTTTGTAAATTATGAAATTGTTTTGTCTTAGGAAAAAAAACAAAGAAACAAAAGTTGCTAGTATCTCAAATGATTTATTTATGTATATTTTCAACGAAATGTTTTGTCTAAAAAAAAAATCCCTCTATAGGGGCATTCAAACATCTTTGTTCTCTCTTTTTTTCCACATATATCAAACTTCCAAAAAAAAACAATTTTCACAAGTGTTTTCTCCAAGGTGTGTGCTTTCGTTCATTGGATTTCTTACATAGAGATTTTTATTTCCTAAGATATAAGGTGTTGGATTGTAGTTATATATAGTTGCGAATTTATGATCTAATGAATTAACAAAATGTGCATCTTATTTCTGTTTTCTAATTTTCTTTCTTTCCTCTTGTAATGCACATCAACTTGCAAAATATTGCAAATTTAGCTATAGTATAGGGAAATTGTGGTTCTTCTAATCCTAAGTGTTATAACAATAGTGTCAAATAATTTGTTGGCTCTTTTTCACCAGTGACAAATGGTAATGAGCATGCATCGTTTGTGTAGTAACTTTTATTTCCATTTCAAGCTAATAGCCTATTATTTACCATAACACATGTTAACAGTTTCCAGTGTTTCGACTATGATAGTGATTCTTTGATGAATGGTGAACGATATATGTACTATTTGAAATTAGTGATCTCTTTTTTGTAGCACAATGTCATTGCAATTAATAATAAATAAATTAGTTATTTTTGAACTGTGAGCTCTTAGGATAAAATTTTCATTGACCTATGTAATCAATATTATTTAGATATTATGATAGATTTTAGTCTCTCACTACCATAGTGTTTTTTGTAACAATATTGTTTTAGGTATTTTGTGTATTTATTATTTAACATATGAAATTTAGTACTTTATATGTATTGTAAACAAGAGGTTGAGAAATTTGTAAAATAATCTCTGAATCATTGGTAACTTGATTTATTATTTTTTATCTCTCATGTCACTCTAGACTATATGCTTTTAGTGTAACATTATGGGAATCAATATGATTGACAAAAATATCACTAAAATTGTATGTTTGGATGCACGTACTTCCAAAATTTTCAAAGCTCTTGAATCGTTGAATTAAATGTTTATATCCCTTTATTCATTAAGCATAGTAGAACTATGTTCAATGTTAATTCAACTTCATTTATCCCTGAATTCGAGGCGGAATTGATATTTCCATCAATATACCAATCCAAAACATATGTCAAATGAGCATTTTAAAATAGAGTTATGGAGCGTAACAAAAAATGTGTCTACAATTTCTCTTAAGCCACCTATTTATATTGTTCCAATATTATGAATGCATCAATGAATTGAGCTCAATGATGATCCAAAACACATGCCAGACACTTCAAACAGCGGAGTGATTGAGGGAATAGAAAAGAATACATTTATGGATAAAGAGGTATGCATTTTTTAGGCACTTATTACCTATTATTTAATATTGTTGGTCAATTTTATAAAATACACTTTGAGTACACTTCGACTAGTATTATGCATCCACATAATCATGATACAGTTAACAATGCAGTCATCTTTGAAGCTTAAACTGTTGGAAATAATACTGAGAGGGGGGGTGAATCAGTATTATCAGATCAATCAAACTTTTTCAATGCTCAGAAACATATACGCTACTTCAGTTAGGTGAACCAGCGTGTACACGCTACTATGACTAAATAAAACAGCGTATAAAAAGAAAACTCATAATTTAGTTAGCTTATTCTTCAGTTAAGTTCATCAGGACATTATTCACCACATTAATAGTAAACAGGTGCAGTATAACAGAACAGATCAAAAGCCACACACATGAACACCAAGATGTAAGGTGGAAACCCAATGTGGGTGAAAACCACCTGCTGCAAGTTGTCTCTATCTTTCTTTAATATGAAACTTCAGTTTACAATCTTTTGTACTGGTGCAGCCTTATACCAGTACGCAGGCTACAACCTTCTCTCGTTCTCCAAACTTCCTTGGAAGGGAGCTCCAACCCCCTTTGCTCTTGTACTAGCCAAGATACTAGTACGTAGGTGCTGACCTACAATCTTCTTTCTTTCAGGTACCACCTTTCATACATTTTCAGACTGGATATTCCTGAAGCACAACATTACAATCTGTGGACCCCGATTCATTCAATTTTCACAACAGATCATTGAAGCATAAAACAACCAAACTTTGAATCACTGAACCACTGAACCCTGTCAATCACCAGTTACCAGAACACAGAGCAGACTACAGAACTCTGCAATAACAGTCAGACCCCCACTGTAAACCCAAAATCAAGCTTCAAAAGATATACGCTACTTCAATGAGCAAAACCCGCGTATATACGCGCTTTTACCGAAGCCAACCTGCGTACAGATCTAAAAATAAACTTTCTCAATTTGCAGCTGTACCAGACATCAGTTAGACTCAGAACATAACATTGCGACAATATGCAGATCTAGAAATACGCATAATCAACCATATCATGATAGTGCATTTCAAACCATTAGATCCCGATCTATCCTTAGATCTAGTCTTCCATCAACCGATGTGATCTCTCCTTGGCTTAGATCAAGCAACCCAGAACCTGCATATCAGATCTCTTTCTCTCTTAGATATTCAAGCCTTGTCGAAAGATAATTTTGCCTAATGATCTTCTTCTCCTTATATAGCCTTAGGCCTTGCTCAATACCAAGAGCCAAAACCATAGTAACACAATACCATCAACTTCAAAACTAGGGATCGACACGCCCGTCGAGACACAATGGTCCGAAATCATAGGCACAACTTCCAAGGACTAACCACCATGGACCAAAGGTACTTTTCCACATACACGCGCTTTTTCTGAATCCAACTAGCGTGTACACGCGACTTGGGCTTAACGAACCTGCGTATATGAACTTCCTTGGCATGCTGTACTAAGATCTGTCTTCTGATTAAGTTGCCATCACCTGTACCAACCTCTGAGCACCTGTACCAACCTCTGAGTGAGTTGCCATCAAGGACAACACTTGAATCATAATGCCAACAATCTCCCCCTTTGGACTTGATTGCAACCACCACACCAAGTCACTCTCCCCCTTTGACATCAAGGGCAAAGGGCTGTGCTCCCCCTGAGGACATGCTGATACCTCTGCTTGGCTGTGCTGACTCATGCTCCCCCTGACAGTAGGCCAGATCTGCAAAAGATGTTCTTCAACAAGAACCAAGACTTATACACCATAAGGGACTTTCCTATCACCAAAAGACTCAATACTTACATCCATACTCCCTACCAAGAGGGGACATATAATTACATTACAGCAGTCATCCCAGGCATAGTGGGGAAACCAACATAGGCCGTTACATGACCTTGACTCCATAAAAGAGATATCACAAGAGAGATATATGACATAGAGACAACAGATCTAGACCAAGACTTATGAAAATCATCAGCAGCATATTATAAACATCTTTTTAGATCAGCAACCAGGATTTCTTTCTGAGCTCCTTTTCTTGAAATCAACAACCAAAACATCTGAATGCCAACAATGCTTTATGAGACTTTTAAGCTGCTCCCCCTGAACCTGTGCCTGCTGCACCTCCTGAAACCGTGCCTGAAGAATTCTGACATACCCACTGCTGTTCAGAACTCCAGAGTTTTCCCTTGCTGTTCAGAACTTCATATACGCGATTTCTCCTGCAAGAAAAGGCGTATGGACGCAGATATAATCTCTGCAACATGCGTACACCATACACGCGACTTTCTCAGCATAAATCCGCGTGTATACGCGTATATACCTTTCGTAACTTGCGTATACCAACTTTTCTGTAGAACAGACAAGCTTCAACAGCAGGATGAAGCATCAACTACTCCTAGCTTTTGTCTGAGATATTCAAAAGTTTCCCTGGGCAGTGGTTTTGTGAGAATATCAGCAACTTGTTCCTTAGAAGGAACATACTCCAACTTGACCTTCTGCTCAAGCACTTGTTCCCGAAGAAAATGGTACTTGATTGGTATGTGCTTGGTCTTTGAGTGCATGACTGGATTCTTTGAAATGCTGATTGCACTTGTATTATCACATAAGATAGAGACGGGTGGAGTGCAAGTGATTTGAAAGTCCTGCAAGGTCTGCATCATCCAAAGAAGTTGTGTGCAACAAGATGCTGCAGCCACATATTCTGCTTCAGCTGTAGATAAGGCAATCGAACTCTGTTTTTTGCTGAACCAAGATACTAATCTGGAACCCATGAAGAAAGCACCACCACTTGTGCTTTTCCTATCATCCACACTTCCAGCCCAATCTGCATCTGTGTAAGCATGAAGAGTGAGATCTGTATTTCTAGGATACCATAAGCCATAGTTTTGGGTCCCTTGAAGATATTTGAAGATTCTTTTGACTGCCTGAAGATGAGTTTCCTTTGGGTTGGCTTGAAATCTTCCAACCATTCCTACTGCATGTGTAATATCTGGTCGAGTCCCTGTCAAATAAAGCAAACTCCCAATCATGGATCTATAAGTGGGTTGGTGAACTGCTGCTGATTCATCATTAGCACTGAGGCTGCATCCTGTAACCATGGGTGTACAAACTGGCTTTGACTCTTCCATGCCATACTTCTTCAAGATCTGCTTGAGGTATTTGGTTTGAGACAAGAAGATACCTCCTTCATTTTGTTGGATTTGCAATCCAAGAAAATATGTCAATTCTCCAAGAAGTGACATTTCGAATTCTTTCTGCATAACCAAGGCAAAGTTTTGACTCATAGTCTCTTCATTGCTGCCAAAAATAATATCATCTACATAAACAACAAGAATTAGCAATTTGTTATTTTCAACTTTTATATAGAGATTGCTATCTGCTGATCCTTTTGAAAAGCCTTGTTGGTGAAGATATTTGTCCAACCGATAGTACCAAGCCCTTGGAGCTTGTTTGAGTCCATAGAGTGCCTTTTTCAATCTGCATACAAGGTTTGGATCATTCCCAAGAATGAAGCCATCTGGCTGCTCAATATATACTTCTTCTTCTAAGTCTCCATTTAGGAAGGCTGATTTCACGTCCATTTGAAATACCTTGAAGTGTTGAAAGCTTGAGAGAGCAAGGAACATTCGGATGGCCTCTAGTCTTGCCACAGGAGCAAAGGTCTCTTCAAAATCTATTCCTTCTTGCTGTGCATACCCTTTACAAACAAGTCTGGCCTTGTTTCTAATTACTTCTCCATTTTTTGGTGCTCGTGGCTTGTTCCTTTTTCTCCTGAAACCTGCTCCTGCATTCAGAGTCTTTATGACCAAAATTATTGCAAATAGAACATTCAACTTCATTTTCAAGAACCGAAAAGTTGTTATAGGTCCTCTTTGTAATCCCTGTCATACTTCTTTGTTTTTGAGCTTCCCTAGTCATGATTGTTTTATATGCAACACACTGAGCTGCTTTGTGACCAAAGTTATGGCAAGAAAAGCATTGTCCATTGAAGAAGCTTCTGCGGTTATTGAATCTACCAGCCAACTGATTGTAATTTCTATTTTCATCTATTCTTGAGCCAAACTGAGAGGATTTTACCTGTGGTTGGTTGTAGCTTTTGTTCACCCTTAAGAAGGATTGTCCCTGATAGTTTCTGTTTGTAATTCGTCCCTGCTTTACCTGATTATCTTCATTGTTCTTCTGCTCATTTCTTCTTGCTGCATCAAGATAACTTTTTGAGGTGGATGCTTGAGAGGTTTCTCCATTATAGACCAAACCTGTCTTGTTTAGAGGAGACCGCTGCACATTGATAATCTCATCCAAAGTTTCAGATCCTTTGACAAACTTAAGATTAATAGCTTTTGTTTTCTCAATTTCTTTTCTGAGACCAACAATTTCACCTTCTAGTTTTTCAAGATGTTTTTCCTTTTCATCAATTTGAAATTGCAAAGTATCAATGATCACACTCTTTTCTTCTATGCATCTCTTGAGTCTAGTAATTTCATTATAGAGATTATCCACATCTACAGCATCCTCATAATCATCATCTTCAAATGCCATTAACAGCTTATATTTATTACCTTGTTCATCTTCATCACTGTTTGATAAGCCATCACTATCTTCATGGGTGTAGTAGCTTTTCTTATTTGCACTTTGTTTCTTGTTCCATCTAGCAGGTTCTTTTCCTTTATCCTTATAAGGACATTTTGCAGCATAATGACCTACTCTTCCACAAGCAAAGCATTTGAAAGGTAGCTTACCTCTGAACCTTCCAGAACCCCTTTGAAGATTTCTGACAAAATTTGATTCTTCTTCCTCTTCTTCTGGAACATGGCTTGCTTCATAGTAATCTTCTTTTCCTGATGCCTTAAAAGCAGCTTCCCTTCTGTCAGATGGACCTCCCTTTCTCATTTCATAAGCAGTTAGAATTCCATGTAGCTGAGACATAGTGAGAACACGGAGATTTTCTTTTTCTTCTATTGCAGATACTTTAGATTCAAACTTGGGGGATAATGATCTTAGAATCTTTTGAACTACTATAGTCTCTTTTATTTCTTCACCCAAATTTTTCATGCAATTAACAATCTCATCTACCCGAAGAAAATAATTAGCCACACTTTCATCATTATACATCTTGAGAGTCTCATATTGAATCCTGAGAGTTTGAAGTTTAGCTTGCTTTACCTGTTCATCTCCTTCATAGCTAGTGATCATTTTGTCCCATATCTCTTTTGCTGATTTGAAGTGCATGACCTTCATGAATTCTGTTTGGGATATACTTCCTAATAGAGTACTGACTGCTTTTGCATTTGTTTCATACTGCTTTTTCTCAGCTGGATCTGTAGGAGTAGCTGAAGGAAAAGCATAGCCTGTTTCTACAATGTTCCAAACTTCTGTACCAAGAGATTGAAGATATGCAGTAACTCTTACCTTCCAATAATTGAAATTTGTCCCATCAAAAATCGGTGGCCTGATTGATGCTTCTTTCTCGTAGTTGCTCATGATGAATGATCTACCTTCAAGCGATCAAGCTTCTCTGAAGGACCTGCTCTGATACCAATTGTTGGAAATAATACTGAGAGGGGGGGTGAATCAGTATTATCAGATCAATCAAACTTTTTCAATGCTCAAAAACATATACGCTACTTCAGTTAGGTGAACCAGCGTGTACACGCTACTATGACTAAATAAAACAGCGTATAAAAAGAAAACTCATAATTTAGTTAGCTTATTCTTCAGTTAAGTTCATCAGGACATTATTCACCACATTAATAGTAAACAGGTGCAGTATAACAGAACAGATCAAAATCCACACACATGAACACCAAGATGTAAGGTGGAAACCCAATGTGGGTGAAAACCACCTGCTGCAAGTTGTCTCTATCTTTCTTTAATATGAAACTTCAGTTTACAATCTTTTGTACTGGTGCAGCCTTATACCAGTACGCAGGCTACAACCTGCAGAAGGCTACAACCTTCTCTCGTTCTCCAAACTTCCTTGGAAGGGAGCTCCAACCCCTTTGCTCTTGTACTAGCCAAGATACTAGTACGTAGGTGCTGACCTACAATCTTCTTTCTTTCAGGTACCACCTTTCATACATTTTCAGACTGGATATTCCTGAAGCACAACATTACAATCTGTGGACCCCAATTCATTCAATTTTCACAACAGATCATTGAAGCATAAAACAACCAAACTTTGAATCACTGAACCACTGAACCCTGTCAATCACCAGTTACCAGAACACAGAGCAGACTACAGAACTCTGCAATAACAGTCAGACCCCCACTGTAAACCCAAAATCAAGCTTCAAAAGATATACGCTACTTCAATGAGCAAAACCCGCGTATATACGCGCTTTTACCGAAGCCAACCTGCGTACAGATCTAAAAATAAACTTTCTCAATTTGCAGCTGTACCAGACATCAGTTAGACTCAGAACATAACATTGCGACAATATGCAGATCTAGAAATACGCATAATCAACCATATCATGATAGTGCATTTCAAACCATTAGATCCCGATCTATCCTTAGATCTAGTCTTCCATCAACCGATGTGATCTCTCCTTGGCTTAGATCAAGCAACCCAGAACCTGCATATCAGATCTCTTTCTCTCTTAGATATTCAAGCCTTGTCGAAAGATAATTTTGCCTAATGATCTTCTTCTCCTTATATAGCCTTAGGCCTTGCTCAATACCAAGAGCCAAAACCATAGTAACACAATACCATCAACTTCAAAACTAGGGATCGACACGCCCGTCGAGACACAATGGTCCGAAATCATAGGCACAACTTCCAAGGACTAACCACCATGGACCAAAGGTACTTTTCCACATACACGCGCTTTTTCTGAATCCAACTAGCGTGTACACGCGACTTGGGCTTAACGAACCTGCGTATATGAACTTACTTGGCATGCTGTACTAAGATCTGTCTTCTGATTAAGTTGCCATCACCTGTACCAACCTCTGAGCACCTGTACCAACCTCTGAGTGAGTTGCCATCAAGGACAACACTTGAATCATAATGCCAACATAAACTAGTATGCATGCATTGAATATTTTAATATTTTAATGTTAATATCATAATTAATCTCATAATGGATAATTTTCCATATAATTTTGTGATTTTCAATCTTAGTATTTGTTTTACCATGTCCTTTTCCAAATAATCCATTCTGTTGTGTTTCTTATGGGTTTCATATTGTATTGTTCTTATGCTTGCAAAATGCTATAATTTGCTACATTGGCCCAATGAATCCAAAAACTACAAAAATAGGAATGATATGAAGCTCATTTCTACATATACTAGCAAGTCATAAATGGCATGTTTTACTCTTGTCTTTTTTTTTTTAACTTTTTTTCCTTACATTCATACTAACGTATTTTTTTCACAAGACAAATAATGATATATTTATTTTCATACTAGGCACCTACAAGGTCTCCCTATGTTCTTCGGCTCGATATTAATATCTAGTAAAACATAACTATTGTTGTTGTAATACAATAATAAAAAAAGAAAACATGCTTTCATGAACAAGGGAAAAAATGATCTCTGTCACATATTAAGCAATATATGCATGGTTATGTTTGATGTGTTAAAGCTTATATTGGCTCAATTGCCAACCTTGCAAGAAATTTCATGGTTTTCGAAGACTAGAACCACCATGTGTTATGGATACTCTTCTATTGGCCTCATTGTATTTTCTCATCTAATTTACCTATATGCATAGAGATGGTATTTCCTGAGTGAGCTATGAATAAGAAACACATTGATTAACATAAATTCAATCGAATAACCCTTGAAAATAGAAAGCATATATATGCAACCCTAACCAAAGTACTTATGACAATAGATTTTTGTTAACAAAGGGCACAATGTATATCTTCCAATAATTGAGAAACATTCCATTTTTCTACTCATTTTCCAAAGTTCTGATTGAAATAAAGACAAATTTTATTAGTGTTATTTCGTTTCATGTACTTGGTCAATATTCATAGATTTACTCTTGTTGACTTTGGAATTATTCATTGTGCATGATAATCCCAAATACGTGCCACCAGAGAGGAAACCAGTGAAAAACATGATAACTATGATATATGTGGCAATCTTAGGTATACTCTCATTTGTTCATAGATTTTGAATCCAAAAAGTTCATTACTCAATTGTCCCTTCTATTTTTATATTTTTCTTATTCATTTCTTTCACTATAATATCGGTACACATGATACAAGTGTCTTCAAAGCTTTTTATCACAAAAATATCTTTGGTTAGTTTGGAAAAAAATAAAAAAAACCTTGTATTTTACTTGGAGGAATAGTTCTATGTATCACACATATATAATATGCCTCATGTTACATGAACAATTATCTTGGTGATTATTAAACACAGTCTACATTAGTAACTTTAATTATGACATATGTAAACAATTATTTAGAAGTTACCAAACCTAGCCTTCATTACTAGTTTCAAGTAACTAGATACCAAAAAATTATTTAGACATTGATAAATCAAGTCTTTATTTCTACTATTAAGTAAGTAGCACACAATAAGTGAAGCTAGAATTGCATATGGTAGTGATTTTTCATTCTCATATGTAGTTAAAACATGAGCATAAATTAATTGAACACAAGAGGAATAGAAATCATCTGTGTTACTATTATTGTTCCTTTTTAATCAAAATAAAAAAACAATACTCACTCATTCCATGACCCATGTTTTGTAATTTTTTGATATGAAAGATATAATTTAAAAATTGAGGGAATAATTTGCATTCTTGTTATCATGTTTCCAAGAAGCCTTTTTTCTTTTGTGCATCATAAAAAAAAGCGTTAAACAATTTTTTTCTTTTTTGAAGACCTAAGTTGCAGGTCGGATCGAGAAACACTTTGTAAAAATAATTTACCTCTCAAGTACCCGACCTTCTGAACACCTGGCTAGCAAGTCAGAATTACTACAATTTTTTTATAAATAATCTAGCAACCTCCTAACCTCAGCATTGCCTAACCTTCGAACTACCTAACCTAATGAAACCACTCGACTATGGTATAGTTGGGTTCACTATAGAATAAATGAATCACAAAATAAAAAACACCTGACTATCTGACCTCTCGACTATACAATTAGCACAATGAAAAAAATTCCCTTGATTTGTGTCCAATGTGCATTTTTATATAGAAATTGAAAATTTCAGGTTTCACATTCAATTGATTCTTTGTTAAAATAATAAAAATTTTCCTCGTGCTTTCTCGATTCAGGAAAATAAAAACAGTCGAGATGGTCACGAGAAATCGATGAACACATTTAGTTGCGATATTTTCTTATTTAAACAAGATTTTAAGATTTCATATCACTTTTACTGCATTATATTTTCTTAAACCTGGTTCGAAGAAACGTTGAATTAATAAAATATAGTATGAGTTTCAAAACAAACTGTGTAATCAAAATATCATTTTACGAATTGCTGCATTCAATTTCAAAATTTAGATAAGGAAAACACACACACATACACACACACATATATAATGCTACTATTCACAGATGATCAAATGTGGAAAAAACCACTCGAATGCCCGACTACCCAATCAACCGACTACCCGAATACCTAACCTAAAGACAAAACATGACTATGGTAATGTCAGAATCGAGATATAACAAATTAATCATAAAATAAGAAAATTCCCCACCACCCAATTGCCTGACCTCCTAACCTCCCAACCGTATAATCATCCAAATAAAATACTATATTTTTTTTTTATTTGTGTTTAGTGCACTTTTTAATAAAGACTTTCAAAATTTTTTGTTTGATGTTCAATTGATTATTTTTTAAATCATTAATACAATTTCTAATGTTTTCTGGATTCTCAAAAAAAAAAATAGTTGGCATGTTTACAGGAAATCAATGCACATGTTCATTTGTGATTTGCCCATTTTTCTAAACAAGATTTTAAGATTTTACGTTATTTTGCTTGCATGCTCTTTTCTTAAGTGTTGTTGGAAGAAAATTTGAATTAAGGAAACACAACACCAGTTTCAAGAAAATCTCAGTAAGTATAACGTCATTTTTTTTAAAGATACGTGAGTACAATTTCAAATTTTAAATTAGCAAAACTTATCTATGTTGTATTTGCATTTACAGGTCATAAAATTCCAAAAGAAGGAAAATCTCTAGTGGAAAATTTAAGAATTTAGGGTCTTTTGCATGCATGTTGTTCTCTTAACTCTTGTTCAACGAAGAACTAAATTGAGGCAAAACGCTACCAGTTTCAAAAAATTCTGTGTAAGCATAATGTTATTTTTTAAACAAATTTTTGAATTCAATTCGAAATTTTGAATAATAAAGACTTATATATGCTTTGTTTGTGTTTACAACTCATAAAATGCCAAAGCAGGAAAAATCTCCAATGGAAAATTTAAGATTTTAGGGTGTGTTGTAGTACTCAAAAACCTCCCATTTATTTTTATTTTAGTTATATAATAGATAATGGGGACCCTTCTTTCTTTTTAATAAAACTCTTTAGTGTTCAATAACGATAAGGAATTTTTGAATTTGATATAAAAAACCCTCTCACTTGAAAGTTTGTCTTATCAGAACCCAAATATTGGAGGTCCAATATTACAAATGTTACGATAAAAGAAAATCCCGATAGGCCTTTTTATTATTAAATTAACGCATTATTGGAGAAATTGTATCAAATCCTTATAATATCGTAACTTTCCTTATAATAAAGTTACGATAAAACCATTATCCGATAAAATATTCTCGATAGTCAATATAATTATTAAAGGGGTTTTCCCCACAAATGCCACTTAGGATATCGACCTTCGCAAATATTGTAACTTTTAAAGCGTGCCATGCTCAAAACTCCCAATATCCCAAAAACTTCGATACTCAGTGCTTCCTCTATCCACTACTTCTGCTATCTCAATATTCCCAATACCTCCTACTTCTGATATCCGATATATCCGATATTGGTCCACTCCAATATCATGAAACCTCTGATGTTCCTATCCTCAACCTATATCAAGAATTTCATATCAGGTACTTTCTCTTTAAATCCCCGATATGCTATCGCCGATATAGAAGTTTTGATATCACTTCCTACCTCCACTTATTATCCACTATTCCTTTATCGGGAGTTTCCTATATTTAAATTTCTAAAGTGCAGCCAAGTGATTTCTTCGATATATTTCTTTTGATACGCCAATGCGTGTAGATGCATGTGAATTCAAATTTTTACAGTTAATATATGAAAGTCGTGAATTTATGTTTTTTGAGATTATAATAAGCTTCATTAATTGCAGTTTGATTTTATCATAATTCACCCTTTAAGACAGAAATCATTATGTAAAATCATTATTTACGTTAAGTCTTTCAGGTGAAGAAGTTATCACTCAGTCTTGTGTTTTTCATTACAGGTGAGTCCTGACAAGTGCAACTCAAAAGAAATGTCTAAAGTGGTTAAAGCAAAGAAGAGACTTGTTACTTAGTAGCAGTCGACTTCTTTGCCATCTGAAAACCCCGATACACCAGGATTATTTTCCGTTATTGTCTATTCTCTAGATGTTGTAAATGCCTCTTTGAAATATATTTAAAAACTATTTGATGATGAAGGACCCAGAGTCACAGAAAGAACCATCACAGTCGATGATTTAACACTAGTCTCTGATACCACTTATAGTGATGTGGAAAATTCACTTTTGCATAGGATTGTGTCCCAACCCAAGATCCTTCCTTATATAGATATGATATGATGGGTCATTGATAACTTAAGCATTGCATAAAGGAAGTTTGTGACATAGAAGAAAATAGTTATCGGTTCATTCAGAGGCAACAATTTTAGTGCAATGTACCATTTACCACCGCCTCAATGCAAATATAACAAACAATTTGTGGAAAAGGGTATGTACGTAGTTGACTCTCTCGCTAGTCCTCGTAGTCAAATTGTTGCCATGATATGTAGGATATTTGCTTATTCCAATACAAAGAAATTCTCCAACCAATGGACACCACTAATTAATGTTGCCTCAAAAGGATATATTTTAGATTGGGGAAATATACTATCTAACAACCTAGCCACTCATATTCTGAATATTAGAAGTAAGCGTATAGTTTTGGAAAATATAATTCCCCCTTTCTACATGAGCGCCTATGTAATTGATGCCCAATGCTTCACTATGGATTTCACCTCTATGTGATGGAAATGGACCTTAGAGGACCTGACACCCATTCATATATATCATGATATCATTTTGGATTCCACGTATCATCCACACTTTTATAAAATCTGCCATAGAATTATGCTGCCCATTTATCAAATTATCTTTGACAAGAAAACTCCTAGGATTTCCCCAGAAGCTAAAACAGACTTACTCCGAGTTGGAAACTTGTTTGGAGAGGATTTATTTACCTACATTAGGGTTTTTGGTAGTCTTTCTCATCCCCTTATCTTTCCTCTGTATATCCTTGACAAACTTCTGACTTGAAAGATAGCATATCAGACCATAGTAATGGCATTTCAAAAGTCCTAAAATAGTCCAATAAGAAAGTATAGCATGTTTTCCCTCTTAATAGTCATATTGATCTAAGTGGATGTTGGTGGTCACCCACCTATCCCACTTGGACTCCCACAACTATCTCTAGTTTTTAGCAGTTTTTCAGGTCTTGAACTTCTAGAGCCGTTTTGACGCCCTAAACAACATTTTTTGGGAAATTTGGGAGACCCATGTTGCTCTTCGCAAAGTTATAGTTCTCACATAGATCTTTCTAATGAGCTATTGTACGCGTCAAAAGGAGATCGGGTGCCAAAGTTACGACCTCGGAAAGTTGATGTATGAATTTACCCAAAAAGGGGCCCACAATTTGGAGTTTCATCTTCTAGGGTTAGGTTTTTGGATGTTTAGGGTTTTCCTTTCTTTCTGAACAATAAATAGGCCTTTGAGCCTCATTGTAACACAGTTCAAAGGCATGTAGCCACCACATCTCTTCTTAGAGATAAGCTACCATCGCCCTAGCTGGTTTATTTCCATTTCTGTTTGTAAGCATATTTTAGTATTTTACATTACTGAAATGAGGTATTATTTCCGCTGCATCTCTGTATTTACAGTTAGCCCTGTAATTTGTTGTGTTCTTGTTTAAATCCAGATTAGTGGTATCAGAGCAGTCTGCTTTTTCTCTGTTTTTCTTTGCATGTCCCCAACGAGGTCTGGATATAAGGAGTTAGGGCTTGAATTAGTCGAACCTTTGCAAGACTAGGCTCGCAAATCTCGATGGCCTCCCATGGCAGATGAAAAGAAAGATGAGGGGGCAGGAGATCTTATCAAAATCTTGCTCGAAGAAGCCCTCAAGCGAAAAAGGAGTGTGATGATGGACAACTTTGCCCAGATCCTTCAACGGCTACCTAGAGGCGATGCATCGGCTTCCAACAGCTACTCTGGAAACACCACACCCTTTATGCTACAAGTTAATTTTGAAATCCCCATCTTCGAGGGTCAAATAGAAGTAGATGCTGTAGATAAATGGTTAAATTTGATAGAAGAGTATTTTTCTGTTCATGATTTTTCGAGTCGGGAAAATATTATTTTCACTCTTCTCAAAGCAGCCCCCAATGTCAAGGACTGGTGGGAAACCTACTATGAGCAAAATAAGGAAAGTAAGGGCTCACTATTTTCAGCCGCACCCACTTGGAATTCATTTTGGGATGCCATCAAGGAGCAGTACTACCCTGTCAAAATCTATGAGGACAAATACATAAAGTGGACCACACTGCGGTAGGGAAGGGACCAAGATGTGCCAGAGTTCACAAACATTTTTCATACCCTTCGCACACAGTTGGGTATCAAGGATTCTGAGCTACATTTGGTACTCAAATATCGTGGCTACCTACACAGGTACATCCAAGAAGAGATGGAGTTCCTGAACATCTCCTCGCTCAGCACGACGTACTGATATGCTGTCAAAATTGAGCAGAAGTTTAAACAAAATAAGCGAGACTTTGGATCTGAGAATCTGAAGAATAAAGGACAAAGCCAAGGTGGGGTGACCCAAGACAACCCATCGAAGCTGCAAGAAAAGAACAACACCACGAAGTCGAAGAAGGACACAGGAAAGTGGTGTGAGTTCCACAAGACTCCCAATCACAACACAAGTGAGTGTTAGACCAAGAAGTCGCTAGTGGCCGAATTGAAGGGTTCCAAATCAGATGCATGTTCCGACCTTGAGTCAGAACCCGACAAGGGGAATGGCAAAGGGAAGCAGATCATTGACGTAGAGCCCAATGCCAAGATCCAAAAGAATGAGCCCGAAGATCCAGAGGAGTGGGAGCATCTTTTCCACTCATAGATGTGGGTGAAGGGTTTGCCACTGCAATTCATTGTCGACAGTGGCAACCAAAAGAACCTCATTTTAGTAGAGGTCGTGAAGTGGTTGGGCCTACCGACTACACCAAACCTCCAGTCATACAGTATCAGGTGGCTTCACCAAGGATGAGATCTTCGAGTTCACCAGCAGTGTCGCCTTCCCTACAGCATCAAGCCCTTCGCAGATGAGGTATTGTGTGATCTTACGCCTCTGGATGTTTGTGGTATATTATTAGGCTAGCCATACTTGTGGAGGTGACATGCTATGTATGAGTCAAGGCTTCGCATTATTATTATTTCTTTGGGTAATTCATTATACATGATACATGAGGTAGCCCCACCTACCGCCACCTCTTTGATCGCTGCTAAGAAAGGCAGCAAGCTCATCTCACAGACTAGGAAATTTATTTTATGTCTAGTTCGCTCCCAAAGTAAGGGGAAGATCATAACCACATCCATGACCTCAGTGAAGGGTTCCTCCATGCAACAACAGCAGCAACAGATGGATACAGTCATGAAAGAACATAGGAACAACCTTTCCTCACCCACAGGGGTACCGCACAAGTTTCAAGTGGGTAGCAAAGTTTGCTTGCATTGGCAGAAAGAACGCCTTACCAGAACCCATCAAAAGCTCAAACCACTCCAACATGGTCCTTACAACATTACCAAGGTTGTGGGAAACAATGTTGTAGCACAACATTCCTCCATTCCTTCACTTGCACTGAGTTTTCAATGTGAAATGCCCTCGACCATGCTTCCCACCATTACTGGACACATCAAAGTTTGTAGAACAACTCAGCAGGGATCAAGTTCAGCAGATGGAGGAACTCAACGCAATGGGGACCATTGCTTCCTAAAGGGGGAGGAATGATCCAGGTGGATGTTGGTGGCCACCACCTATCCCACTTGGACCCCCACAACTATCTCTTTCATATTTTCAGTTTCCGTAATTGTAGCACAATTTACTATTTTTAGCAGTTTTTTAGGTTCTGAACTTCCGAAGTCGTTTTGAGGCACTAAACGACATTTTTTGGGAAATCTGGAAGCAACATGGGCCCATGATAGATCTTTCTAACAAGCTATTGTACACATCAAATGGAGATCGGGTGCCAAAGTTATGAACCCGAGAAGTTGATGTACCAATTTACCCAAAACGAGGCCCACACTTTGGCGTTTCATCTTCTAGGGTTAGGTTTTTGGATGTTTAGGGTTTTCCATTGTTTCTCAACAATAAATAGGCCTTCAAACCTCATTGTAACATAGTTAAGAGGTATGTAGCTGCCACATCTCTTCTCAGAGATAAGCTACCATCGCCCTAGCTGGTTTATTTACATTTCTGTTTGTAAGCATATTTCAGTATTTTACATTAATGAAATGAAGTATTATTTCCGTTGCATCTCTGTATTTATAGTTAGCTCTGTAATTTGTTGTGTTCTTGTTTAAATCCAGATCAGGTATATATACTTTGGAGAATTTCAAACATGCAACCATTGAGATTAATTATATCTTAGAATTAAATTTTCCTAATATCCCTAATTGACAGTCTAATCCCCATCAAACTATCAAGAAGGTTGTTTCACATTCAAGCATTAGATAATTCTTTCATGAACCAAACAAGTTTGATGACCTATTTGAAAAAGCTTCCACCTATTCAATGGTCACCTGAAAAGCAGTAGAGAAGTTAACTCCACCAGAAATCACTCAATTCACTCAATATAGGGAAGCAAAACTATCCCATTTACCTATAGATTCATTAAAGCTTCCTCAAGAAAGCATAGGTCAAGATGAGGTTATAGTTGTTCATTCCACACAGGTTATTGTTACGCCTCACCCAAAAGAGATAGGGGCTTCTTCTTCTTCTCAGACTAAAGGTCTTTTCCCAAGTTCCAAGCTCGAGCATATATGGGAACAATATAGCCAGGTTATGAAGGAAACAGAATCCCAGTTTTTGAAGACTCCCTCATAAGAGAAGGTCTCAGACACTTATGAAATTTTAGAAAAGACTCTGATTACAATAAAGGCCTCTGATAAGCCTTTGGAAAATGAATATATTGAAATTATACCAGCCTTATCGACCTCTAAAGTTGTATTAAGGGTTTAATAGAAGCCTCCCCTTGATATATTCTACAATCTTGAAGATAAGGTCGTTGGTAAAAGGCAAAGGAAGAATAATAAAATTGAGCAGTCCTGGACCTTAGCTCCTGGAAACACTGAATCTTTCGAAGTAGTACAAAAGGGTTTTTTTATCCACTCCTCCAAAGGAACTGGGAAGAATCACTCAGTGCATGGGAGATTATGATTTCCAACAATGGAAAAAGCCACTGAAATAGAACAATTATTGAAGGAAAAGGAGGACAGAATTATGCAGTTAGAACAGAGTCTTGAGAGTGAGAAACAAAATATTGTTGATAAATGGCAGGGACAACTCATTGAGCTCCAGAACAGTTTTAATGCCCTTAAAGTCCAACATGACTATGATTTGCAGGCCTGGGACACTCATATACAAGAATTACAGAATAGGATTGAACAACTTAAATTTAATCTTGAATTAACAGAGTTCAAAAAGGAAGCCGAAGAGTTAAATACTCTCATTGCTCAAAAACATATTGTATTCTATAAGAAGTTACGCATTATTCATGATTTGTGTCACATAGCTAGTTCCCTAGTGAACTAATTATCCGACCTCAGAACGTATTTTGATTATATTGAAGAAGAAATTGTAGGTTTCATAACGTGGCAAGACAACACTGATGGGAGATTAGTTGATATCCCTATGTTAGAGGATTCACACAAATAAATAGTCTTCAGAGAATGGGAGATCCACCTTAAGCATGCAGAGGCAACAATATTCAATGCATGGGATATCTATAACAACCTCATTGAAACCATCATCGATAATTTGTTTCAGGTGAATCTTATTTCAAATTTCCCTAAGTAAGCTCTACTAGATATCAAACTTCTAACCAAAACATTGCAGCAATTATCCAAAAAATGGGCCGAAATGGTTCACCAACTATCTAAAATTGACTTGGAATGTCATTGGAAATTCTTAGTCAGGCCTCATAGCCAGTGGTTAATGCTCATATGCTTATCCAACACAACCACCCATATGTTTCCAGCATTAAAGGATGCCATATTTACTAGTCAAATACGGCTTCAACCAAATACTCCACCTGAATTGAAGCCCATGACAAATATTTACGAACTTCAACAGAGAATGGGAGGGTAGTCCTCTTCACAAGATTAGTCAGTTTTTTATAAACAATTATAAAAATGCCTCGTTGTTTTATTTTAAGTGTTGTTTCTTAAAACCACTTCATGCTTTTACTCTACTTTGCTCTATTTGTATTTCATTTTGAAACTATAAATCCCCTCCATTTGTAAGGAGAAAGGGTTATGAATTTTGGAAAGAAGGATTTTGTTTGCACTATTGTAACTTAAGTTCCTATTAGTAGAAGTTGAACCACTACTATTTTCTCATGAGGAGAGTTATGATATATCAATTACTACTATCTATTTATTATTGCTTTTCTTAAGCTTTGAATGGTTATTTGATTACGTTTATCATATATGTGTTGTAAGAAATCATACATTTTTCACTACTGATATGTGTGATTGAAATAATATATTATATGTAAAAACAATGAGATATTATATGTGTAACAAATTCATAAACTAATTTAATTAACTATTTAATTAAATTAGTTATCATTATCTTTTTTAACCTCATAATAACAAGATAATCTATATTGTCATGTTGCTTATGATATCACTTTGAATCACATATACAGATAAGCTTTCCTAGGATAGATATTTAGTTTAAGTACTCTTTGTTTTTAGTTTTAAATATATCATAGAATCATACTTATATACTTCATCTATTTTTATAATTTATTTTAAGGGAAACTGGTCCCATAATTTCCAGTCAAAGCCACCATCCCAAATGGAAAGGGATCTTCTCTAAGGTCCTAACCGGGTGGCCATTTTCTCCCAATGTTGAGGTAAACACTTTGAGCCTTCAACAGGGTGTTTTGATTTCATTCTTTTTTCTTAAGTCCTATCAGAGGAAGCCTTGAATTAATGAAACACATCACCAGTTTAAAAAAAAATTGTGTAAGTATAATATTATTTCTTTTATAAATTATTGAATTCAATTTCAAATTTTAAATTAGCAAAAACTATATATCCTCTGTTACTATTTACAAGTTATAAAATGGGAAAAAATGGAAAATCTACAATGGCAAAGAAAGAAATAGAGAAGACCATATAAGAGATTAACGGGATGGATGATGCACTAGTACAACAAGTCAACTTCAGCGCATTACTCATGTCAGATTCAACCTACAAAACACAAAAAGAAGGTACGATGTGCTGGGAGGATATATTTGAATTCTTTGAGCAAAGAGAATGGTTAAAAAACACAAGAGATACTCAAACAAAGAACAATTAGTTTGAAGCAATCAGAGACACAAAGTTACATAAAATAGAAAATAAGACCATAAGTTTTCCTTATTATGACATGATTTCGTGGATTCTCTCTCACACTGATATTAAAACTCGAACAATATCTGACCATCAAGAAATTTTCATAGCCTCCTAGAAATTTTAAGTCTTATCAACCATACATAATCTCACTCCCCTAGAAGTCCAACTTAATGTTGAATTCCTTCACAAGTTTTGAAGTATTGTCTTGAATAAATGTCAAGAGAATTATGATATGGTAATTGAATACTGGTTGAGAGAAGAAGAGGAAGCTTTCAAGTTCAAAACAAAAAAGGAGTATCCAATAGCTATTTTTAGGAAGCATGTTAGATTTCTTATAAAATGCTAAGAATATTATATGGGGAATAAGATTATGAGAATTGAAAAATGAAATGGATAGCAATAATCCATAACATTTTGGATGAGGGGAAACACCTAAACTAGGATGACATCTTGTCACGGAATATTATAGATTTAGTAAAATTGTTAGTGTCATCTCCCCCCGGTTCAAATATGTTTTTTGTATGTCTTCCCATTTCCCCTCATGAAATGTAATTACCCATCTAACCAACAATTTCTGATTCAAAATTATGTTCCTATTATCTAGGAGTCTAATTTTAAATACCATTTTTTAATGATATTTTCCACTATTTTTTTATTCCCTTGCATGGAATCCTATTCAGAACAATACCTCATAGAATAAGTGATAACTGAAAGAAGGCATAGAATCAATAGGTCACTAGTTTGTTGAAAAATTATTTTCCTACGTTAGAGTTTTTGGAAGTGAAGTTGGTCCACGTCTTCTGCCTTAATATATCCCGGAATGACTTGCTTTGAGAGAAGTGCCTAATCAAGTTGTTTTGAAATGGGCAAGCCAAAAAGTTGAGTAAGCTACAAAATAAAATTTGGCCTAATGTTCCAATAAAGTTTGGTAACATTAATATCCGAGACAAAGGGCACAGATTTGAAGAAGCCAAAGATATTGAGGAAATTTGGTTATTTACTTTACCCCTTTATTACTATGATCCTCAAGGTATCATTGGCATTCATTATATAACATTCAGTTATATTAAAAAAATTATTCATTAGGAACCAACTTTCGATGAGATTTTTATAAACATTGATGATTTCCAGCAAGTCGTCCAAAGAGGCAAAATCTTGCATAGTAAAACAAGATGAAAATTGCAAGAATGTAGGGATAAATTGTTCAAAATTTTCCTAAAGGAAAAGGCTTTTCACCTCAACATTTCATTCGAAGAGTTAAATTCTACTGAATTTTTGCAATTTAATTTCAATGAACTCACTTCAAAACCTTCTATTGTTTCTCGAAAGGGAAAAGTGGTAGAAATTGAAAAAATAGAAGGTTTTGTTGTCATAGGTAAAGAAGATGAATCCATAGCAACACCAAATTTGAAAGAGGAGAAGGAAGCTACAGGAAGAGAAAAGACTCCATAAAAATAATAAACAATTGAATAGGAGATTATTATCATTAATTCTTCTGAGAAAACAAAGCAAGAGATACCAGAAAATACAGAAGTAAAAGAAATGGAAGTAACTAAGGAGAAAGAAAAACAGGTATCTGTTGAAACCAACACGAAGGAAAATGGAAAAAAATGGAATCATATAAAAGATTAGATACTATATCTATTGTATCTCCTTAGACATCAGTAACACCGATTTATACTAAGATTCCTATGGAATCGTTCTTGCTTAAACCAATTTTTGAGTTAGAGCCAATTATAGATACTATTCCTTCTTTGACATATTATTATTTTAATACTAAAAAAAATCAGTTTTCCGAAGAACAAAGAAAAGAGAACATCATACTCTGGAGGCTGTATCTGAATTCAGTTGGCAGGCTCAGGGAGACATAAAAGAAAAAGCTCAAGAATCTTCGTACGCTTTAGGAGATTTTATCAATTACAACCAATATCATTTGAATGAGCTTGCAACTTCATATGATGACATTTTACAGAAAAATTAATACTTTGGAGGAAAAATTGAAGAAAAATGAATTGTTCAGTGAAGAAAACTGGCAACGAAATTCTGTTATTTTAATTCAAGGATTTGTTGTCGAAAGAGAAAACATGCAAAAGAATTTTCAAAAATAATTAGAATAGGAAAATGGAAACATGAATAAGAGATTCAGGAATTGAGAAAATTACATGAAGATCAAACCCGCATATGGAAGGAAGAAGTACAAAATAATTCTTCCATTATTGTCATAGTTTTGGAACAGGAAATTAAATATGTTAAATATCAAGTGAATGAGAATCAACATGCAACACATCTCAACATTTTTAAAGATCAAGCTTTACAATTTTTTTTAATTTTAAGGAAGAATCAATTAAACTTAGATAAAAAAAATGGATAAAATCTCAAGATTTTATCAAGAAATTACATATTTGAATGAAAGAATTGACTCATTAGTAGAAGACAAATCAATTAAAAACAAGTTTATGTCTATTCTTGAATAGGAAAACGAATTTCAATCTAGTGGAATTCCAAGAGTTTCTAAGATAGATAAAAGATTGATGCTTTCTTCCTTATGTTGAAGGGTGAAAGAGTAAAAATAAATTGGAGCATGCATACAGATGGCATATGAGCAGTGTTTATGAATTTGGGAAAAAGGAAATAACTTTATAGAACAATTTGACCTATTAGTTGTTAATTCATTAAAGAAAGCAGTTCCAGGAGAATTAAAAGAGCCCACAGAAGATCTTGTTGCGAAGGACCAACCAGAAATAAAAAATATTACAGTTTGGAGACAACAAAGTTTCCCAAAATTTCTGCAACTTCCTTTTGAATAGATCAAACGTATTGCCAAGTTTGAGCTTAAATATCAGAAGAAGAAGAAAACGGTATAAGGGTTAATTTCCAACTGCTAGACAAACGTCAATCAGTGTCCTTCCATTTATTCCTCTTCACTGCATGAGATATATTTACACTGGGAAACTTATATCCATGTACATTCACCTCACTTGCTACTTGGTATCAATTATGAAGACTCTGAAGATGAGGAGAAGATGCATGCCTTCCTTTCAAATATCAATTGAACATACAAATTTTTAGAATTCAGTATTTACTTTTAGAAAGTCTGTTGATTTTCATGTTCCAAGGCCTTTTTTGTTTTATTATATTTTTGTATTTATATACCTTTAAGCGTTGGTGCAAAGGGTCCATAACCAGTGAAGACTACAAATTTGGATGATTTTAATGAATTTTGAAATTCCGCATTTTTTCAATACCATTTTTAGTGCTCATGTCTGATCACTTGTGGCATTTATTTGAGTACATGATTTTTGTTGGACACCTAATCCTCTATGGGTTGATGTAGAATGTGAACAGCCATGAGAGTCCAAGAGACCTTGGGGTGTGGAACCCAACGGTCACATGAATGTACTATAAATGTATATTATTGTCAATAATAAATGTAATCTCATGTTTATTTCTCCTATTTTGTCTTTACCATCTGTGTGTTTAACATGGTATCAGAGTTGGCGATCTCCTGCCCTGCTCACCTTTGAGCCTGGCCATTCTCTGTGTGCTTGTTTCTAGACCTTGGCATTATCGAGACTCTTAGAAATCTACAAGTATCAGAAAGCAAGACCTAAATTTGGGTCTTTGCACTACTAAATCCTGGTATAAACATTGGGTATTGTTAGATCTCATCATTGGCTGAGTTGGGAGAGGCAAAGGAGATGTTTTCAGAGCAAAGGATGAGCTTGATGATGAAGAAGATGAAGGAGTAGGTTTACCACGCTTTTGGGTTTTCTTGGTGCCACTGAATTTGCTATCTCTGGCAGTGTGAAACAAGGCAACTACACATGGCTGCGGGATACTTCCACTCAAACTCTTCAAGTACAGTATGTATTTCTTCAAATGGCTTCCAACTTCCTCTTATGGAAGTCCTGGAATGTTCATGATTTCTAGAATCCTCTTCGGAGCTACGTAGGATTTGATCAAACAGCCATCGAATTCATAAATTTGAATAAAATACATTTAACGTTTATTGCATCTTGTTTTGTCCTTTGATTCTTGGTCAGAAAGTCAGGAATGGGGGATTCCAACCACAAGTTCTTGTTTAGAATTATTTTTGCTTCAGCAAAACAATAACTGTCAAATAAATATTCTAGTGAAGGAATTGCAGATTCAACTCTGCTCTCCACTATACTGTAATACGTCCTCCAGTGGTTATTACACCACCTCCTTCTCACTCCATTTTTACAGTCTATCAAAAATGGTATCATTGCAGTTACGGTATCATAACACCAGTCGTAACTCCATACATTGCTGATACCACCAGTCATTAAACCACTATCCAATACACTTCCACACCATTGTAACATTACATATTCCACCATGGAGTTGGCGCCATTTTCTCCTTTGCTCGACTCTGAACGAGGAAAAATTTAGGTAAAGGAATAACTGCTTGGAACAGAAAACAAGAAAGATAAATTTGTGTGTTAGTTTTAGATGAGAGTTTCCCTATATTCACAAGTGTTTATCTATATTTCCCAATGCATGTTAGCTGCTCCAAGTGTGTCAGACTGAATTGCTTGGTAAAATGAAAGATGGAACTTGCTGATGTATAGGTCTAAAGATAAAATCTTTTGGCTTTGAGGATGACAATGTGCTTCCTTGAAGCACACTTTCAAGTGGTGGAGGCAAAGGGATTTGCTTTAGCTCTTTACACTCTTCAATGAAGTGATCTCCTACATGGAGGTTATCCACTGTCATAGACTTGTGATATGGTAGTTCATTTGAATTGAAAAGGAGCACTTTCGTCACTGAATCTATATTTGATGGCATATTTCCAAGACCAACCTTTCTAAATTTATCATTAGAGAGATACTCATGGCTTTTTTTGAAGAAAAAAACGAAAAAGTTCCAGAGTTCCATCTTCACTAGATTGTCGACTAAGTCCTCCATTCAATGACAAGGTTAACAAAAGAAAGTCAGTGTGAACTCCTCCAAATTTATTACCAAAAATTGCATGAAAATCTTCTACATCATAGGACATTGAAGGATATCTTGAATTGGATTTGCATGCTTTGTGCCTAAAATAGCATCAACTTGGACCTTGGCAGTATTGATTATGCTGGAAAAAACCCTTGAGGCACTGGTACTCAACTATAAGCTTGTTTGAAATAGTGTCAAAAATTTTATCTGCGGTGTCTTGCAGGACGAATAAGGCCTTGCACAGTTGACCATATTTAGGAGGAGGAGTTGATGCCACCACTGAGTAGTAGGAACCATGAGGATTCCTCCTCCCAACTTCAAATACACGAAGCATTTTAACAACTAGCTTTGTCAATTTATGCCTGTTGGATGATCTGTTTGTGGGTGTCCACTCCAAACAAATCGATCACATGAGTTAGATTTTCATCATAACTAGACATGAAAGCATACAAAATCAGTACATTGGTATGAAAATCAAGTGGATAGAGATATTGTCTGATACACGCCCATTGCAGAATTATGGTTTGGGTTTAAGCATACAAGAAAGGTTAACTTGCTACCTCCGTCGATGATAAAGAAAATGAATATTGAAGCATACACTAAATATGGACGAGTTGAAGCTTGAAGTTGTCCAATTTGATTAAGAAGAAATGGGTTGTGATTTGCTTATTCGAACAACACCCAACTATCTGCTCAGGCCCCACGACATTTTTGCACCATTGAAGTTGTTGGATCTTTAGCTTTAACAGTGAGATCATGATTGTTAGACATAAAATTCTCGTTGAAATTTGAAGAAATTGAAGAGAAAATAGAACCCTAGTAGATGACAGTGATGTGGATGGTGTAGTTTATTCCCATGAGAGCTTGGATATACTTTTAAAATTTGTTGAATATTACCAGCAACTAAAAAGCAAATAGCTTCAAGGATTTCCCTATTATAATTAGGCACATTTAATTTTGAAAAATATTACATTTATAGCTATCTTCCTTTACAATTACATTTGTGGTCATTTATTGACTTGAATTGTTTGAATAATGACAAAAGTTCATGGATTATTGGAGTTATTAGGAACTCTAATCATGTCCACCAATGACAACACAATCAAAATCAACAAAACCACTCTTGTTGATATTCAAACTTGTTCGTAGCATACACAGGAAAAGGTAGAATTTTTGGAACTTGAATCTAAGTTTCAGCAAGAAGAATTACAGTAGTGGAGTCAAAATTCTGAACTTGTTTCTGTTCAGAACATTGAAACAGACTCCCATAAGAAAAAAATTGATTCATCTCTAGTACCCAATGAAGCATCACAATTACATACAGATGCAGAAATTCAATATGCACTTCTCAAGCCTATCATCAGACCTTGGGAAGAGCTTGTCCATAACAAGCACAGAACAGGTCTTGGATATGATAAGGAGGTTTGCTTTCATATTCCAAATTACTCAAAGCCCATTCAGTTTAAGAGTGTCAGATTTCTTCATGATAGTTCACCTTCAGCTGTTCGAGATTCTACTCCTCTTCCACAGCAACAACAAAAGATTGTGAAATGTCAACACTATGACTGAGTTGGCCATATGAAAGATCATTGTTTTGATCTTCATCCATGTGAGTACTATCATAAAACCATCCATTCTTCACACAAATGCTTCAGAAACAAGCCTATTGCAAGAACAAAGATTCATCTTGGATGGATCGCTTCTTGGCAATGGGCATCAATAGCCAAGAAGATATTTCAGTCATATGTCCAAACTTGTTCTAGAGTATTGAATAGTCTTGCAGTTGAGTTTTCTCCATCATCTCACCTTGTATATGACATGGGAGGAAATGATGGTCATCTACAAGCTTCAAAACCACATCAAGAGAGCCTGAGCCACAACCTCCAATACGAGATTCAGAGTTGTAGCTAGAGACAAAGATGCCTCTAAGAATGCCTTCATTTTGTGATACCTCTTCAAAGTATTGGGGACACTTCCTCTAGCAGAAGACTTCAGCTTCTTGCCAGTTTCGGAAGAGTTCCAGGAATTTCATTAAGCATTCGAGAGTTGTTGGTCATCCTTAAATCATCACAGGTTGAGACCTCCCTTTTCAGGTTGAGGTTCTCCCTTTTATGTGGGGTGAGACCTCCCTTTCATGGTTGAAGGTTTCCCTCTTCAAAACATCAGGAGCACTTCCTCTAGTAGAAGACCCGAGTTTCATGCCAGACTTGGAGGAGTTCTCGGAACTGCACTAAGCGTTCCAGTGTTGGTGGTCATCCTTAAACCACCACCATTTATACCAACATTTCAGAGAGCACATTCAGCCTAGTGCTGCCATGCATTTTTGCACATTTTGTATTGCAACTCTCTTCTTGGATTCATACATAACCCTTCGAATTAACGGGGGGAATGTTGGACATCTAATCCTCTATGAGTTGGTGTAGAATGTGAACAGCCATGAGAGTCCAAAAGGCCTTGGGATCTGGAACCCAATGGTCACATGAATGTACTATAAACTTATATCATTGTCAATAATAAATGTAATTTCATGTTTATCCTTCCTATTTTGTCTCTGCCATGTGTGTGTTTAAAATTTTTAATTACTTAATAAATGTCTTTGATTTCACTCTATGAATTATGATGCTTGATTCTGAATGAATATTTGATAATTTTTTTTTATATTTCTTATGACAATTTTGCAATTTACATCTTTTTATAATCAGAAATTAAAAAATTGTAGATTTACTTATTTCTAGTTGATCATTTCAATACAGTACTTAAATGTAGGCACACTTTCTCTCCTCTATGAGCTAGAAATTTTTATTTATTTAGTTTAAACTATGCATGTATAGATATTCCAAAAAATACTAAAAAATATGTCTGAATATTTTCAAAACCTGATTTTTTTTTTTAAGTTTCTATTTAAATATTCAGCCAAAAATTATATGTTCAATCTTGTGAATTCAATTTCAATTAGGAATTTAAATTTCATGATATTATGCATGGTGTTATGCTCATTTAAATCCTTTAATTGCTTGTATTTAGATAGATTAAATCATTGATTAAATGTGCACCTGATGTGGATATTGGTACATGCATAATGTACAGGACTTTGGAGCAAGTGTTTGATGAATAGAATCTTAAGAAAATATTATTTGTTTTTGTACTCTAGATATATATGTTAACATCAAGTAGTTCACAAATCCATTATATTTTAAATTTTTTTTCCTCTATATGTTGGTATGCATATGGCAGTAATAAGTTTATAGTGTAACATTGTGAATAATAAATACATTTCTCTTGTTCAATGTTTATAGCATTCAAGTGTTGTTTTAAGGAATTGGTAGTTGTATTGTCATTGAAAATGAAACAATTATAAAAAGCTTGTACAATTTATTTTCTCATATTAGACATATCAAATCATCGTGCAACTGTACAAATAGAATCAAGCAAATAATCATCACAATCATTGATATTTTGTCCATAGATCTACAAGCCTTGCTCCAGTCATATTTACTCAATTGACAATAGGTCAAAGTGTCCAAGTGAGAATTTATATGGACAAGTGCATGAGAAAATTTCTTGAGCTATTGAATCTAGAATATCTATTGTGCGATGTAACATGAGTGGCCCAAAATTTCCACATATAGAATTTTGATTATGTTGCAAAATATTATATTCATTGCCATCAATGTATGGATTGAACTGTAGATCTTAGTTTAATTTTAGTTTTAGATAGCCAACAAAACCTTTGTTACAGGTGTTATACAACGATACCAAAAAAAAAAGTATAATTAGAACTTTGATTGACCGCATATTGACTTGTTGCACATTGTATATGGCACAATAAAAGTTAATATTATTTTGAGCATTGTTGTACATTCTACCAGCTTTTGTTGCGCTATTGTTTCTTATTATGTATGTGTGTCATTATGTCCATGAAAATATTTATGCCTATAATATAAATAAAAATGTGACAATAGATTCCATGTTTAACCTTGGTTCCACACTGAGTGTGCCCATAATTCCAACAGAAGATTTATTATACACAAAGCTAGCACAAGGAGTTGGTCAAATACTTGCACATTTCGTCAAAATCTTCTTTATCAATTACTATGTTCTTGTATTCATTTGTGTCGGATATTTAGTTCTGAATACATCTGCAACTAGAGAAATCAAAGTTATCAAGTAGTTGTTTTAACAAAATAGGCCTTTTTAGAACATATGCTTATTTTCCAGCTCGAGCAATGTTCATGAAATTTGTTTTTATAGAAGTTGAATACAAATACAAACACAAAACAATGTGCATTACTTGTCCACTTGACATTTATTATATATTTAGCAATGTGTTTCTAAGTTTGTGAATAAATTAAATTTTGTTGTCTTGAGAAGATACACGATTTTTCTCAAATTTGTTTAAATGAAATGATCATGGAGCAAACCATTTTTGTCATATAAGAGTTTTAATATGTTGTTGTACCATAGGCATCTAAAATAGATTGAGCATCTATATTTCCTTGGTACATTATGTTCTTGTATTCATATGTCTGAAGTGTTTACCTCTAAATACAATTGTAACTAGAGAACTTTTCTTATTTAATCCTATTGGTACCAAAAGAAACAAATGTAGAAATGTATTGCTACATATAAATGTAGACACGAAAGACTTTATAAATATAAATGTAGACATGAAGGACTTATAATTTCACATAACATATAGTCTTATGATATTAATAACTGACCTGAGAGTCAAGAAAATAATTGTGAGTGTGCACACAGTAAAGTCTTTTCATAGCCTATTGGACAAAGACAAATATAGTCTTATATATTTCTTTGTTCTATAATTTTTTGGTATGAATCTGATAATCTAAATGTTCACTAAATAATTTGCATTTTCGTTATCAGGTTTATAAAAAGTTTTTTTGTTTTTGTTTTGTGCATCACAAAATGAATAAAAACAAAATCCTTAAATAAATTTTTATTTTTTGAAGACTTAAGTCGCAGGTCGGATCCAAAAAAAAATTGTAAAAAAAATACAACCTCCTAACTACACGGCCTTCCGACCACACAACTAGCAACTCGAACTAACTACGATTTTTTTATAAATAATAGGCTTGGCATCACAACCTCGGCATTGTCGTACTGTGAAACTACCCTACCTAATTAATCCACCTAACTATGGTCTAGTCCAAGTCATGATAGCATAAGTGAATCATAAAACAAAAAAACGTTGGACTATCTAACCTCCCAGATGTACGATCGATTCACAAAAAAACTGTGACAATCCTGATAGTGATCTTGTACTCTCTGTGCTTTGAGAATCACTTACTGAAAGTCTAGTCTTCTTTATTTGTTTTTTCTATAATTTATTGATATGAAACATATAATTTAAAAAGTCATAGAATAATTTTCATTTCTACTATCAGGTTTACAAGGGGTCTTTTTTATTTTATGAATCACAAAATGAATAAAAAACAAAAGCCTTACACTTTTTTTCCTTTCTGAAAATTAAGTCGAAGATCGGTTCCAGAAACATTTGTAAAAAAGAAATACAACCTTCCGACTACCTGACCTTCCCACCACCCGACTAGCAACACAAAGTGACTGAATTTTTTTATAAATAATATGCTTGACCTCCTGACCTCAATGTTTCCTCACTATCAAACTACCCAACCTCAACATTTCCCGACTGTCAAACTACCCAACGTCCCGACATTAGCATTGCCCGACTGTCAAACTACTCAATCTAATGAAACCACTCGACTATGTTATATTCGGGGTACCAATAGAGCAAATAAATCATAAAATATAAAACCATCTGACTGTCTGACCTCCTGACTATATGATCAACCAAAAAAAAAAATCCCTCTTGTACTTTTCGTACTTTGAGAATCAATTACTTGAAGTCTAGTCTCATTTATTTGTTTCTTCTATAATTTTTTTATATCAAACATATAATTTAAAAATTCACAGAATAATTTTCATTCTTGCTATCAACTTTACAAGAAGTGTTTTTTCTTTTTTGCATCAAAAAATGAATAAAAACAAAATCCTTCAACAATTTTTTTTTTTTTTTTTTTAAATTAAGTCAAATGTCGGATCCAAAACATTTTGTAAAAAATGAATACAACCTTCTATCTACCTAACCTTAAATCACCCAACTTGCAACATGGAGTGGATACTATTTTTTTTATAAATAATCGGCCCAACCTCCCAAACTCAGAATTGCACGAGTGTAAAACTACCTGACCTCCCAACCTCACCATTGCCCAACTGTCAAACTACCTAACCTAATGAAACCAGTGGACTGTGGTATAGTTGGGGTCCTCATAGAATTAATGAATCATAAAACAAAAAAAAAACATCCGATGACCTAACCTCCTAACTGTACGATCGACCCAACCTAATGAAACCAGTGGACTGTGGTATAGTTGGGGTCCTCATAGAATTAATGAATCATAAAACAAAAAAAAAACATCCAATGACCTAACCTCCTAACAGTGGTTTTGTACCTTTCGCGCTTTGAGAATCAATTACTGAAATTCTAGTCTTCTTTATTTATTTTTTTTGTAATTTTTTATATGAAACATATAATTTAAAAATTCACGGAATAATTTTCACTCTTGTTATCAAGTTTACAAGAAGGCTTTCTTTCTTTTATGAATCACAAAATGTATAAAAACACAAGTCTTAAATAATTTTTTTCTTTTTTCAAGACATAAGTCCAAGATCTGATCCAGAACGATTTTGTAAAAAAAAATCGTAACTGCCCAACTACCGACCTTCTGACCACACAACTACCAACTCAGGGTGACTACGAACGCATACAGCACAACCTCTCGACCTTGGACTAAGTGGCTTTCAACACCACTTTTCTTATGCTATTAGTCAACTATTACTCTATATTCCCAACTCTCCGATACCCACCTCGTTGCTTGAACCCTCCAGATAATCAATGTCCAATGTCCAATTGTACAATAGGATAATCTTGCTACCCCAATCATAATTTTTCCCACCCATGGTCCTAACTAAAATAGGATAAGCCATATCCAATTATTTCTATAAATTCAACATTTCACCCCTTTGATCCACACAAAATATCATTTCTTATTATTCAAGAATAGTTGTGTCATGGCCTGTCGGATTTGCACCATGCAAATCCTTTAGTCAACATTTATGCACTCTCCCCAAAGACTAGGTATGTTTTTGCATGAACTACCTCGAGCTAATCCTCTTAATTGTGGCCTTCTCTTAGGGATTGATTCCCCTTGTATATCTAAATGAGCACCTCGCCACTCTGTTGAAGTCATATTAAGATGTCCCACAACGTTACCCCTTTAAAGAGATTGGGTGATAGCTACATTGAGGAATTACTATCCCATGGCATTTCTCTGCCTTCAAGTAGGGAATTCCTCACATGGTGGCATAGGCGCTCCTGCATGTATAATCCAAGTGGGTATTGGTGGCCACCTGCCAAGTCCACTTGGACCCCCACCATCGTTTCTTTCAGCTTTTCAACACAGTTTACTATTTTTAGCAGTTTTTCGAGTCCTGAACTTCCGGAGCCATTTTGAGGTCCTAAACGACTATTTTTGGGAAAGTTGGGAGCAATATGGTTCCATGGACTGATGATACTCCTCCCAAAGTTGTAGTTCTTAGATAGATCTTTCTAACGAGATATTGTGCACATCAAACGAAGATCGTATGCCAAGGTTACGACCCCGAGAAGTTGATGTACCAATTTACCCAAACAGTGTCCACAGTTTGGCGTTTCATCTTCTAGGGTTAGGTTTTTGGATGTTTAGAGTTTTCCATTTTTTCTCAACAATAAATAGGCCTTCGAGCCTCATTGTAACACAGTTCAGAGGCATGTAGCTGCCACATCTCTTCTCAGAGATAAGCTATCATCGCCCTAGCTGGTTTATTTCCATTTCTGTTGGTAAGCATATTTCAGTAATTTACAGTGATGAAATGAAGTATTATTTCCATTGCATCTCTGTATTTATGGTTATCTCTGTAATTTGTTGCGTCCCTGTTTAAATCTGGATCAGTGGTATGAGAGCGGACTACTTTTTCTCTGTTTTTCTTTGCATGTCCCAAACAATGTCGGGATATAAGGAGTTAGGGCTTGAACTGGTCGAACCTTTGTAAGACCTGCCTCGCATATTCCAACGGCCTCCCATGGCGGATGAAAATAAAGACGAGGGGGTAGGAGATCCTATCAAAATCTTTCTTGAAGAAGCCCTCGAGCGGCAAAGGAACGGAATGATGGATAGCTTTGCTTAGATCCTTTAGCGGCTACCCAGAGGTGACGCATCGTCTTCCAACAGCTACTCTGGAAATGCCACACCCTATAAGGTACAAGTTAATTTTGAAATCCCCATCTTCGAGGGTCAAATAGACACAGATGCCATAGATAAATGGTTAAATCTGCTAGAAGGGCATTTTTTTGTTCATGATTTTTTGAGTCGGGAAAGGATTATTTTCTCTCTTCTCAAAGCAGCCCCCCAAGTCAAGGACTGGTGGGAAACCTACTGTGAGTAGAAGGATGAAAGTACGGGCTCACTATTTTCAGCCGCACCCACTTGGAATTCATTCTGGACTGCCATCAAGGAGCAGTACTACCCTGTTGGAAGCTATGAGGATCAATACATAAAGTGGACCATGCTGTGGCAGGGAAGGGACCAAGATGTGCCGGAGTTTACCAATATTCTCCATACCCTTCACATAAAGTTGGGTATCAAGGATTCAGAGTAGCATTTGGTACTCGAATAACACAGCTTCCTGCACAAGTACATCTAGAAAGAAATAGAATTCTTGAACATATCCTCGCTCGGCATGGCATACCGATATGTTGTCAAGGTTGAGCAAAAGTTTAAATAGAAGAAGAGAGACTTTGCATCTGTGAATCCAAAGCAAGGGAAAGGTGCCCCAAACTGCAAAACAAAGGATAAATCCAAGGTGGGGCGACCCAAGACAACCTGCCAAAGCTACAAGCAAAGAAGAGTGCCACGAAGCTGTAAAAGGACACGGGAAAGTGGTGTGAGTTCCATAAGAGCTCCACTCACAACACAAGTGAGTGTTGGGCCAAGCAGTCACTAGTGGCCAAGCTAAGGGTTTCAGAATCAGATGCATGTTCCAACTCAGAGTCAGAACCTAACAAGTGGAATGACAAAGGGAAGCAGATCATCGATACAGATCCCAACACCACTGTTGCCACCATGAAGATCCAGAAGGAGGAGGAACGCCTCTTCCACTCCCAGATGTGGGTAAAGGGCTCCCGCTATAGTTCATTGTTGACAACGGGAGCCAAAAGAACCTCATTTCGAGAGAGGTCATGAAGTAGTTGGGATTACCAACCACAACACACCCACAACCGTACACCATCGGGTGGCTTCATCAAGGACGGATCTTCGTGTAAGCCAGTAGTGTCACCTTCCATACAACATGAAGCCCTTCACGGATTAGGTATTGTGTGACGTTGCTCCCCTTGATGTTTGTGATGTATTATTAGGACAACCATACTTGTGGAAGCGACATGTTGTGTATGAATCAAGGCCCCATGCTCTTATTGTTACTTTAAATAAGTTTTACATGATATTGGAGGTAGCACCACCTACCACCATCTCTTTTGTTACTGCAAAACAATGCAGTAAGCTCATTTCCAAAACCGGGAAATTTGTTTTCTTGATGATATGCCCTCAAGGAAAGAAGAAGACGATGGCCACGACCACCAGATAGTGCCCCTCCACATGACAACTACAGATGGACAAGGTCGTGGAGGAGTAGAAGGACATCTTCACGTCCCCCGCAAGGGTTCCTCTGCACTGTTAGGTTAAGCACTCCATCGATCTGACCCCAGGTGTGCCCTGCCTAATGGACCAATCTATCGGTGCTCCGTTATGGAGAATGATGAAATTAAGAGTCAAATTTAGGAGCTGTTGCAGAAAGGTCACATCCGTCCGAGTTCATCGACTTTTGGGAGCCCAATCGTGTTGGTACAGAAGGAGGATGTGACTTGGAGACTCTGCATTGACTATCGGGCACTGTGTAGAAAATCTGTATAGGTTAACCTGATAATGTAATATAAATCAAAGCAGAATACTATAACCTACTTATACTATCAATTTGTGTAAGCTTAAATATCGAGCTGAACAATATAGCTAGAAGAAAAATAATCAATGGCACAATACACATGAAAGTAATTTTGGGAAAGCCTTAGCTAAAATCCCCACACTATTGTATAATCATACATGGTGGAAATACATAGGAATTATACAAAGCCTTAGCTCTCACAGCTAGCCAGCTCTTAGTACAATCCTCATAGATGCTCATAGGAAATATTCACTTCTCTACAGCCTTCGTCTCTGCCCTCTAAGCTCCTATTTCCTTGCGTTGTTCCTTGTGGATGATTAGCCTCTTACCAAGTGGAAAACCAATCCTTCAAAATTGTGCACTCCTCAAGGATGAATCCTTGACTGCACTGCATGCATGAGTTTTCCCCATGAGAAAACACATGCAACTAATAATACACTGTCCTTGAACATTAATCTCAACTAGTTCTTTCTCAGAATAGACATGCATGAGTTTTGATGAGGGAATCTTTAGTTAACTGGAGTAGCACTAGTTGAGTGCATTAATGCAACAACTGACTGTTAACTCACTCTTAGTTCCTCAAACAGTTTGGAACTAATTTAATCAGACTTAACTCAATAAATTGAGTTAACTAATTACAACTCAAATATAACTCAATCTTAACTCCTTAATTTAAGGGATAACTCTTGCATGACTTCAGAAAGACTTCTAACTTGAATTTCTCCAACTAATTAATTTAAAATAAATAAATAAATTATTTCCAAGTAGTTGTTAAGACTAAATTCGATTTTAATTCACAATTTAATTCAAGGACAAATTAAATTGGAATATTCTTGTTGCCATATTTCAACACTTCCTCTCAACAAGAAATGGATTATCTGCCACCCTGATCCTGTCTCTATGGAACTCGAATTTACACTTTGACAATGCCTTTGCCAAAATTTCAGCATCTTTCTCCTTTGCCGAAATATACTGCAGCGACATAATCCTCTCGACCTATGAAAGGCCATGGGAAAAAAATCTTGCCTTATGCTTCTCCACACTACCATCAGCAGCTTGCTTTACCTTGTAAAGCCAATGGGAACTCACAACTGACTTGTTCTCTAGTCCCGGAACCACGTCCCAAACACTGTTACAAACTATGGAGTCATACTCCTCCACCATAGCATCAACCCAAATCGGCTACTGCACTGCTTCCTCAAAGGAAGATGGCTTCGTCTCAACACATTCCCCAGCAAGGGCTATGTATCTAGTGTACCTCTCAGGTGACCTCCTCTGTCTGTGCTGAGAAGATGGTGCTCCCACATTCTCTCTCACATCCTCCAATAATCTGTCAGCTTCTCTTATGTGCTTCCATCCATCTCTGGAAGACTCTGCTTGAGTGGATGTCTCCACTCTTGGAACCTCTGCATGTGGCTGCTTTGAGTCAGTCTAAGGATCCTCCTCCTTAGGAAACAACAGTTCCTCCACAACCTGTAGTTGGAGCTCCCTCTCAAGGGAAACTCGCATGACCTTCTGCTCATCAAACTTGAGATCTCTGTGAACCACTGTCCTCCAACTGGTAGGAAAGTACACCCGATAGTTGTGAGGTGTATCAATGTACCCCACAAATATCCCCAACTCTGTTATCGGCTCAAGCTTCTTCCATGCATCCTTTGTCACATGGAAATATACCAATGAGCCAAAGATCCTGAAGTGGGTCTCTTACAAGAGAAAGCTTCCTCTGGCGTCTTCATCCCAAGTATGCGATGCGAGCTTCTATTCTGCAAATAGACCGTTGTGTTGCATGCCTCAGCCTACAAGTGAAGTGGTAGGCCTTGGTCATGCAACATTACCCATGCTACCACTACAATAGTTTTGTTCTTCCTCTCAGCCACCCCATTCTACTATGGTTTATGAGGTGTCGTCAACTCTTGTTTAATTCCTTCCACTGCATAAAATTCCTTAAACTCTTGAGATACATATTCTCCACCATTTTCGCTTCTCAAGGCCTTGATCTTCTTCCCTGACTCTTTCTCAACCAAAGCTTTGAACTCACAAAACTTTGTGAAAGCTTGGTCCTTCTTTTGCATGAAATAAATCCAGCATTTATGAGAATAGTCACCAATGAAAATCACATAATACCTTTGCTTCGCTGTGTATGCCATCGAGAATTGTCCACACAAATCAGTATGAACTTGCTCTAAGATAGCCTCTGCTCGATTGTCTCGATCATGAAAGGAAGGCTTGGTGTACTTTCCCGAGGTACAACCTTTGCATGTGTCAACTTGCTCAAGTTTACCTTTAGGAAGTCCTGTAGATATCTGCTACATTATCTTCAAAGCCCCATGATGCAAATGGCCCAACCGCCTGTGCCACAACTCGCCAATGTCTTGGCTTTGCATCAATTCTGCTTTTGTACTCAATGTTGCACAATCATCTACCTCTAGTTTATAGGATTCTTCACCTGAATCCCTATCCTCTTGGTCTGACCTATGGCTATGTGTCTTAGGAATGCCTTTCCTTTACTGAAGACAAGATCGTAGCCTTTGTCCTCCAACATCGCGACCAATACCAAGTTCTTCTTCAGTCCAGGCACATACATCACATTTGTCAAGGTGAGAGGAGCTCCATGCTCCCTTTGAAAAGCAGCCATGCCCACTCCTGAAACACCATACCTTCTTTCGTCACCCATCTATATGCATATCTTGAGGTCTTTCTCCTCCAAAACACTAAATAAATTTTTATCATTGATCATGTGGAATGAGGCTCCACTATCAAGATACCAGACACAACCCATCATCGATGACACCATGCATGCAATGAGGGTAAAGTCCATTTCGAACTGAGAGGCTAATGCCTCACCTTCTGATCCTTCTGGTGATCCCTTCTTGGACTTCTTTGATGGGTAATTAGTCGCATAATGTCCCATCTTGTGACAATTAAAACATCTTACTTTAGACATGTCACCCTTCTTCCCTCCACGAGAATAATTCGATTTGAAATGGGAAGCCTTCCCCTTCCCTTTCCTTGCCTGACTTGCTAAGGCTAGATTTTCTTCATCATCATTATTGGATGAAGAACCATCTCGTGTGCTCCTCCTGATCTCCTCCTGCATAAGATCCGACTATAGTCGTTCCCAATTCGGTAGTTTCTCCCGTCCATTCACAGAGTCCTGGTAGCTATTCCAACTCTTTGGAAGGCCAAGGAGAGTGAGGCTCACTATATCATCATCGGCAATAGTTATTCCCACACTGCCAAGGTCATCTTTATAGGTGGTGAGCTTGTTTAGATATGTGGAAATAGTATCGTGCTTCTCCATCTTGATTCTTCAAAGCCTATCCTTGAGCGCCAATTTCCTATGGTCACTACTATTCTGGTAGAGGTCCTTCAATGTCTTCCACATTGAAAATGGAGTATCCTTCCCATGGAGACTCGAGACAATATGGTCTCGAACTCCCTCAAGGATGATCCATCTCGCCTTCTCCACACACTTCTTCCACTCAGCCAACTCTTGTGCATTAGTTGAAGCTGGCTTTGGGATTTCTTGATCAATGAATTCCTTCAAGCCATTGTCTTCTAATACAGCCTCCATTCTATCTTTCCATGCTATGAAATTCGAGCTACCTTCCAAGGCATACTCGAGTCTCAAGCCATAGAACGCCATTGGCCAACCTTGAAGTATGATATGAATTCGATTTGCACCTACAACCCCGAACTTCAAACTTCAAATTCTCTTCTCAGTATACTGTTAATAGCTCCGATACCATGTAGAAAATCTGATGGTCTAGGTTAACCCGATAATACAATATAAATCAAAGCAGAATACTATAACCTACTTCTACTATCAATTTGTGGAAGCTTAAATATCGAGTTGAACAATATAACAAAAAGAAGAAGAATCAATGGCACAATACACATGAAAATACTTTGGGGAAAGCCTCAGCTAAAAACCCCATGTACTATTGTATTATCATACATGGTGGAAATACATAGGAATTATACAAAGCCTTAGCTCTCATAGCTAGCTAGCTCTCAGTACAATCCTCACAGATGCTCACGGGAAATCTTGGCTTCTCTCTAGCCTTCCTCTCAGCCCTCCAAGCTCCTATTTCCTTGCGTTGTTCCTTGTGGCTGATTAGCCTCTTACCAAGTGGAAAACCAATCCGTCAAAACTGCGCAATCCTTAAGGATGAATCTTTGACTGCATGCATGAGTTTTCTCCATGAGAAAACACATGCAACTGATAGTAAATTTTCCTTGAAATTAATCTAACTGGATCTTTCTAAAAATAGAAATGCATGAGTTTCTGATGAGGGAATCTTCAGTTAATTGGAGTAGCACTAGTTGAGTGCATTAATTCATCAACTAACTGTTAACTCACTCTTAGTTCCTCAAACAGTTTGGAACTAATTTAACTGGACTTAACTCAATAAACTGAGTTAACTAATTGCAACTCAAATATAACTCAATCTTATCTCCTTAATTTAAGGGATAACTCTTGCATGACTTCAGAAAGACTTCTAACTTGAATTTCTCCAACTAATTAATTTAAAATAAATAAATTAATTATTTCCAAGTAGCTGTTAAGACTAAATTCAATTTTAATTCACAATTTAATTCAAGGACAAATTAAATTGGAATATTCTTATTGCCATATTTCAACATGATGAACAAGATCACTGTCCGTAATAGGTACCCGATCCCATGGATTGATGACCTCTTGGACCAACTGAAGGGGGCAAAATATTTCAGCAAGATTGATTTGAAGTCAGGATATCACCAGGTACCAATCAAACCCTCTGATGTGTGGAAGACTTCCTTCAAAACCAAGGAGGGCCTTTTCGAATGGTTGGTTATGCCTTTCAGATTGACAAATTCTCTTGCAACCTTCTTGAGGCTAATGGATAACATCTTGTGGCCATTCACCAACTCATTTGTAGTGGTATACTGGGATGACATCCTGATCTTCAGCCAAAGTTGGGAAGAGCACCTCCACCACATCCGGTAGGTTCTCCAAACACTTCGGAAACACAAGTTATGTGCCGATTTGGAGAAATGCACTTTTGGCATGACCCGGGTTCAGTTTCTGGGATACATTATTGATGAATGAGGGGTGCATATGGATCCAACCAAGATCCAAGTCATTCAGGATTGGCCATCTCCAACCACTCTCACAGAGCTCCGTAGCTTTCTAGGTCTTTCCAACTTCTACCGCAAGCTCGTTTTGGGATTTTCTCATATCACTTGGCCCTTGAGTCAAGTCACCAAGGAGGAGTGAAAGCAAAATTCTTTTGGTCTGAGTCTCAACAGAAGGCATTGACAGAGCTGAAATATCGCCTCTGCTCGGCACCAGTGCTTGCATTGCCAGACTTGTAACAACCATTTGATGTCGAGATAAATGCCTCTGACTATGATATTGGGGGCAGTCCTTACTCAACGTAGGCATCCAGTGGCATATCACAGTGAGGCACTTTCAGACACAGTCCGGAAGTATCCCACGTATGACAAAGAGATGTATTCCATTATGTAGGTCTGCCGACAATGGAAGCATTACATTTTGGGGAAGGAAATGGTCATCCACATAGACCACCGATCCCTGTAGTTCATACAGACCCAAAGGAAATTGTAGAATGATCGCCATCAGAAGTGGTCCACATACCTGCAATAGTTCCATTTAAATATCAAGTATAAGAAAGGAAGCAACAATAATGTCGCAGATTGCCTCAGTCGACCATCAATCATGGCGTTAACCACCGAGTTCAACTCTTGTGGGCACGAGACTTCTGATTGGCCACTTCTCTATAAAAGCAACCCAGAATTCAGCCACACATACCAGAGACTCTTGGAGGGTCAACATATTCCAGATTTTCACCTCCAGGATTCCGTGTTATGCCACCTGGGTCACCTTTATGTTCCTTCAAGCGAGCGTGCCAAGATGATCTGGGAAGCACACTACAGTCGGGCTGTTGGGCATTCCGGGGTCGAGAAAATGGTGGAAGTACTACATAAGTATTTCTATTGGCGAAATCTTCGACAGGATGTCAGGAAGTACATCAGATCATGCACTGCCTAAACCATTGCCAAACCGACCATCAAGAAGCAAGGCCTCTATACCCCGCTTCCTACCCATAGTCAGCCTTGGGAATCCATCTCCATGGATTACATGTCGGGCCTTCCTTCTACTAAGCATGGAAACGATTATGTTTTCGTGGTTGTCGATAGGTTCTCGAAGATGACAGTTATGGCAGCCTGCAAGAAGAATATCACAGTAGAAGCCACTTCTAAACTCTTCTTTGAATGAGTGTGGGTACACTTTGGGATCCCACAGTGTATCATCTCAGATCAGGACAACAGGTTCCATAGTACATCTTGGTCTAGCCTTTGGTCGATGCTGGACACCAAACTCACTAAGTCCACAACCTTCCATCCTCAAACTTATGGCCAGACAAAGGTTGTGAACAGGATGATCGTACACATTTTGCGCATGTACAACTCAAAGCATCCATGCACATGGGATGAGAGTCTCCCCTGTGTTAAGCACCTCTACAACCGGGCTCTTCATAGCTCGATTGGCCACACCCCTTTTTAGGTGGGCTCGGGATTCCAGCCACTATGTCCCATTAATGTGGTCATGCCATTTGCAACTACTCACACAGATTTGGCTCATGTCCAATGCGAAACAGATAAGGTAAACAACTTCATTGAGCACATCCAACATATTTTCTAGCAGGTCCGCAACATTCTAGAGAAATCAAATGCCAAGTACAAGCAATGACATGATCAACATCAGGTGTCACAAGTTTCAGGTGGGTGATAATGTTTGGTTGCATTTACAAAAGGAACGCCTTACCGGAGCCTATCGGAAACTCAAACCACTCCGATATGGTCCTTACACCATTACCAAGGCTGTGGGAGATAATGCATTTGAGCTTAGCATTCCCCCATTCCTTGGCTTGCACCCGGTGTTCAAAGTGGACCGCCTTTGGCCATACTTTCCACCATTGTAGATGCATCCGACATTGTAGAACAACTCACACCCACAGAGTTAAATCCAGATTGAATGGAACAAGCTGCAATTGATCGGATCATGGACACATAGATCAAGCACACTCGCCAGCGGAATATCCAACTGTATTGAATTTTCAAAGTAGGCCAACTCCTTCACCAGGGCAAGTGGCTCACTAGGGACCAAATTCAACAGAAGTTTCCCAATCTCATGGAGGAACTCAACACAGTGGGGACCATTGCTTCCTAGTGGGGGAGGAATGATCCAGGTGGATATTGGTGGCCACCCGCAAAGTCCACTTGGACCCCCACCATTGTTTATTTCAGCTTTTCAGCACAGTTTACTATTTTTGGCAATTTTTCGGGTCCTGAACTTCCAGAGCCATTTTGAGGCCCTAAACGATGTCTTTTTGGGAAAAATGGGAGCAACATGGGTCCATGAACTGATGTTTCTCCTCCCAAATTTGTAGTTCTCATATAGATCTTTCTAACGAGATATTGTGCATGTTAAATGGAGATCGTATGCCAAAGTTATGACCCCAGGAAGTTGATGTACCAATTTACCCAAACGGGGCCCACCATTTGGCGTTTCATCTTCTAGGGTTAGGTTTTTGGATGTTTAGAGTTTTCCATTATTTCCGAAAAATAAATATGCCTTCAAGCCTCATTGTAGCACAGTTCAGAGGCATGTAGTTGCCAAATCTCTTCTCAGAGATAAGCTACCATCACCCTAGCTGGTTTATTTCCATTTATGTTCGTAAGAATATTTCAGTATTTTACAGTAATGAAATGAAGTATTATTTCCATTGCATCTTTGTATTTATGGTTATCTCTATAATTTGTTGCATTCCTGTTTAAATCTAGATCAAGCTCTTATTTGATAGAAGCATGGGGCCATCTTATAGTAGGATTCCCTTGCACCTGCCACACACCAACTATTCTAGGATGCTCACGAACTCTCTCAGCAACTCCTCAAGACTACTTATGGGTAGTCGGGCCATTTGGCTATTGAGAGGGGCTTGCGGCCCTCATTGCCAAGCTCCCTGTGGCAGTAATGGGGGCTTATGCACAACAAAGGCTAAAGCCTATGGAAGTACCAAAACAAGACATAATCAGCCCAAGAAAATTTGCTTGACCTTTCACATATTGTTTGCTTGTCATGACAATATTTTCTAAATAGATATCTTGATGTACACATTGACCGACTTTGTCAAATAGAACATCTTTGTTATATATTTGTACATTAATACAAAAAGTATCAGAACCCAATTCTTCTAATTGATCTTGTTTTAAAATTTGAAAAGATTGTTGAGGTCCTTAACATAATTTATTGAAAATTTTATGATATCATTAAGCATTTAGGAAAAATTGTTATGGGACTCTTCTTCATTTTGAACTTCAAACACTCTGTAATTGCTATTTTTCACTATATTAACTTATTTATTTTTTCATATAAGCATAGGACAGATGTTCCCATGCATAATCATAACCATAATCAGTATATAAAACAGGAAAATATTGGTTAACAATTGCATCGCAGATATATTCAAAACAACATATATTGAACTTGTTATTTATGCATACTGATTACAACGACAATGCAACATAACCCATTATTGGAAATGTTAATCATACAATATTTATGCTTTTTTTTTTTTTTCTGTAGTAAAATTGAATATGGCCCTCTATCCACATCATCTCTTCCAAATACCTCTCTTTCTTTTGGAGCAAGCTTCATTTCCCTCCATTACTACTGCATCCTTTCTCTTGCAATCACTCCATAAATTTTGTTCCCTTTTGCTCCTTCTATTATCTCAAACAAGCATGGGCCTAAATATTTTCCTCGGACCATTTAATTTCAGGAACCATCCCCTTTACTTCATGGACCATTCAGCCTTTAATGTCTATCGACAAGTTCAAGTCTCTTCTTTGCACAATAAACTGTATCATCCCTACCAAGAATTCTCCATTCCTAACTCTACAATCCATGTCCTAAAACTCAGTCACCCTCTTTTTTTGATATTTCAAATATTACAACATATGTACATTCTTTTTACAGTGCAACTTATACCAGAACCTTGGTTGAGACTCTCACATAGATAATAAAATTCTTGACAACTAATAATCAACAAAATCCCTTTTCTATTGTCTATTCTTGTTTGTTGATCTGATGCAAAATGAAGCAAATGTCAAAATTGCTCTAATTGTTTACTTATTTGTTTTAAGAAATAAATATTATATTAAAATATTAACTGTAAATATTAGTACACAAACAAACAAAGTAGTCTAATGTTTTTGCCTATTTAAATAAAAAAGAAAGACACAAATGTCATTTTGAAAAAAGCTAGCTAAAAGTAATTTTTGCAACAAAAAAAAACGTGTTTTCCCATTCCATGTAAATAAATACCAATAAAAATAGGTTGAAATCGAAAAAAAAATGATATTATCAAAACCTCGTGTTTTTCTTCAATTAAGAATAATCTATAGAATTACACTTAGAAAATGATATTATCAAAACCTCGTGTTTTTCTTCAATTAAGAATAATCTATAGAATTACACTTAGAAATTAAGATTCGATATTTTGAAATTAGAAATTAAAATGGAATAATTTGGAATTAGTTTCAAAATATTTGGCCTTATTTCATCTTTGTTTTCAGCAATTAGTTAAGCCTAAACTTTCCTTCTATATATGAGCTTCAGCTATAAGTTCATCTTCTTCTTCACACATAAAATTTGAACTAAATAATATAAAAACTACATGCACATGAATCATGTATACAAATAAACAATGACATGCCACAATGTGTCTCTTGTTTATATATTTACAATTTATTCACCCAATCTTGGAGGATTAGGTGTCTAACACACTAGATATATATATCAAATTCTATTACATTCCTTCGACAAATGGACACCAATTTCATAAACCAACATTGTTGCACATTAGTTTATTTCAATGATTTAAATCGTTCACTTAAGTCATGCTTTTTTCTACTAGAGGAATAGGCAACTAGACTGATCTCATACTAGTGTGACATGGGGTCGATTATAACTGTTATGGAGATTTGAACCTCATAACAATTCATTTTCACAGCCATCACCAATTGAGTTGTCCCCGAGGCTATCTACTTAAGACATGTTATTAACCAAAAGATTATAAATTATAAATTTATATATAAATAAGCACTTATAATTATTAATTATTATTAATACTAAATTGTAGTCCATTTAAAATTTCCCAAAAAGGAAAAAACCCACATGATTTATATATGTGATTATAGAAAAGAAAACTATGATTATTAAGCATATTTTAACAGGAAAAGTAATGAAATATGAATATTTTAGATGGGAATATTTTTTCCAAATCCTTAAAAATACAAGATTTATATAGTTATTTTTGAAAAGTAATATATTTAAGATCAACCTAAGTTTATTTTCACTATAAATTTATTAAGCGCCAAGAAAGATTAAATCTTTTAAAATACAAACCTTTCTTAAAATTTTCACTCAAAAAAAGCTTACACTTCAAAAAAGATTGATAACATCTGATAAATCATCATAATAAATATAAAATAGTTTTATAACCTACCCATTTAACACTTAAAAAGATGTCCGGCTAATATCAAGAAAACCATAATAAAAAATTAAAGTCGTATTACAACTAAACCACGTTTTATTTCATGCATTTAAACCGTGAATTGTATAAACAGTTACTAATTGGAAACCATGAGATTGAAAGGACATGCATGAGACAGAAAATCGGGGCGATATTACTGACAGAGTATCAAACTTTTTCTTTTATGGTTTTAAAGCGCTCGGCTTTGAGCTTCCCTCGTGGCTGCGAACGTCAAATCTTCTTGATGGAAGGAAATTCTAGTGCCAAATATTTTTAGTCTAATATTTTGAGAAAGGAATGTAAGACATATCTCAATAGAAGGGACGCATGGCATACTTCAATAGAATTTTTTTTAGGTTGGGATCCAAATAGGCGCAGGTTTAGTCATCTGAGCAGCTTTAGAAGATTAACAGTTCAATAAACTGTTAATTGGAACACAATTTTTTTGGAAAGAAGAAAAATTAATTAAAATTTTATATTTTTAAATAAATTATTTAAAAAAAATTATAGAAATCTATAAATTGTTAAAATTAGAAATTTAAAAATCATTAATAATTTAATTGAATCAAAATATTTAAATAACATAATATGACATTCTCTTCCTTAATTAGAGAATACCTAACCCAAAAAAATTAATAAATTTGTAAATGATATATATTATTAGCTTTCAAAAAATATTATTCTTAAATGATACATCTTTTATATATATTATCTCATCTTTTGAAAAATATAACATTTAAGAATAAATTCTTAAATGATAATTTTTTTATTGGGAGGTGTTTAGAAAAAAATGTGTTTTGTGAGACTAAAAATTCAGTAATATTTTGAGAGTATACATAAATTTTTTGAGTTCGAAATTTAACGGTGATATTTAATTTGTTATGTGTGTGAATAATTTGTATTTGAATTTGATGATAACACACTTGTTTTTAAGATATTTTAGTTTATTTATGTGTCACGTATTATGTTTCATGCTTCATTTTATGCATTTTTAATAATAATAATAATAATAATATTCATTTTTAAGGTCATAGTCAAGCTAGACACCAAATTGGTGTTTGAGACCCCTTTGTTTGTAGGACAAGGGACCCACTTCTGCGCAGCGATTGACTGCTAAGTTTACGAAGGCATACATACTCTACCCCCCTTTACATACTCTACCCCCCTTTGGTTTTGAACGTGAGACCTCTTAGGAGGAAACACATGCTCTTAACCATTAGGCCCACTCAAGCTGTATAAGTTATACGAGTTACATAAATGATGTGAAATACATAAGTTATAATAATTTTAATAGTTACGTGTTATGTTATTATTGAGTTAAAATTTTTAAATATATTATTTGAGTAATTTTTTTTTTTTATATTTATTTATTAAAATATATGGTTTATAATATTTTAAAAAACTAATACACATAATTATCATTTATTATTGCTATTTGTTTGGAAAACAAAAGAAAATAGTATAAGTTTAAATTTTTAATACTATTCACTATATGATATGGTATTATATTAAAATTGTATTTGGGAGATAAAATAAATGTTATATTAATTTAGATATGTTGATATAATTAAGATGAAAGATATTTTGTTGTAAGTGATTGGTTTGCGTAGAATTCATTCTATAGGAGTATTTATCTGAACTAGTGATTGTGGCATATTGTCAGTGTTAGAGGAGGAAAAGTCAAGGTTTATCAAGTTCTTGGCAAAGACTGTGGCCTCTCTATTTAGCTTGTCAACTTTTTCTAACAATTATATCATACATATAATTAGGTCTTGTTATGTATCTTCTCTATCAGTCAGGACTCTTCCCATCAATGCATTAATACACCAATAGAAATTAACAATTTTCATGTAAGAGGTAGTCCTAGATCTAATGGAATTCCCCACATTTAGAATCCAATCATGGGCTTCTTAATCAACATGTCAATTAAGAATGTAATGACTTTATTTCCTAACCTAATCTTCCACATCTAAGATGGATATTTGTATTTTTATAGGGATTATGCCCCTATAATGTTCCATTGATACCCAAGTTGCTTCTTGGGCCTAAGTTTGACGAGTCGAAGAGAGACTATGCTCTGAAGGAGGGGGTAGATCAGGTCTCCCTCATATTCCACTTCACCAAGGAGAAAAAAGTCTTCATGAAGACATGATTACCATATTAAGACAAGGAGGGGTATACACAAAAGGTATGAGAAAGAGGGGAGAGAATAGAACATTGTGAGAACTAGGCATGAATATAGAGAAAGGGGGAGATATAGGTTTTGGATTCCAAAGAACAACAAACGTAAAAATAGAGTGATGAATCATGGGAATAATAAGAGGATAGAGAGAGGGAGGTTAAAGCAATAGGGAAGAAGGGGACCAAGGGAAGGTCAAGAACTTATTGCACCGAGAGAAAAAACCCCCCATGATTATCATTCCTACGAAAGGGATAAAAAACATAAAACCCACAAACACGAAATATATTTTGAATGTTGCGAGGAGGAAATCTAAAATTAAAGTATAATCCCAAATAAAAATGACTATTACACCAAACTTTCAAAGGATGTGACTTTTATGAGCTAAGATAGTGAGGGAATTTCTATGTCTGAAATTTTTTAGGCCAAGAATGATTGTCATGCGGAAAGAGTCAATTTTGCGGACAAAACCGACCTCCCTAGAAGCTAAGGCTTTCTAGTGACAAACAAGACAATCAAGCACTATCTTTCCCTAAATATGCATTTAAAATACAAGCAACCAGGTGTTTAAAGCATACCTTTAGTCCAACGCTGTTTGTAGCAGTCCAACCTCTCCGATCCAGATGAGCTCCTCCTTCTCTTTGAAACCTGCATTCACTAACAAGCAAACGATTACATAGCACCTGAATAACTCATAAAATAAAACATATTCATCATAAAGACCAAGGAGTATATGAAACAAATTATATATAACAACTTGTTGAGAAAAATGAACTTAATTGTATTAATTGGAAACAAAAGAAACCATTACAACCAGTGCCTTGGTGTTGTGCAGGTCCCTCCCAGGGTCCAGCAAGAGTTCTCCTTTACTTTGATCAGCTCACCCACTTCCAAATGAAGCTAAGAAAGGATGGGAATCTCTCCTCTCAAGCTCTATAAGGGAGTCCTAATTTCAGCAGCATCTACCCTTAGGAATGTTCAGCTTTCAACCTCCCCTCCCTCTGGCCCAATGCCTGTATTTATAATGCTTTGGAGGAAGTTAATCAGGTCCACCATCAATGGGATAAGCCCCTCTTTCAATGGGATAGCTCCCCTCTTGATGGGATAAGTTCCTCTTTCATAGGGATACATGAACCATCTGGAGGCACTCAATACACGTCAAACCATCTTCTAGAATGCTCTAGAATCGACCAAAAGTAACTTTTTTGAAGTAAAACTCGCGCCTTTTGACCTTTACAGGAGTACGCACCCACCCCTTTACAGACAGAGCGTACAAGTACGCAGGTATTGTGAACTTGGGGTGCGTACACGCAGGTAAGGTTAAGAGAAACTGCGTAACCAGAGTTAATTGACTTTTTAAGGACTTTCTCTCTTTCTTGGAGTTTGACATGAGGAGCAGAGGTATAAGACTTGCCAAGGAGGATAGTATGACAGTTGATGGAGGCATACTAACTGCAAATAGTCATGGTGACAAATTTTAGTGTAACAGATTGCCCCCTAAAGTGCGAAGCCTGTAGTAGATTAGGGTTTCATATCATCTAGGAAGGGTGAAGCACTTTATCATTTCAAGGATTATCTTATGGAGAGCCCAGTCGGAACCTGCAAATATTCAACACAAAATACATATATAAGATCATATCATCGCTGAGGTAGGCATTCCCATACTCAGATTGAAAACTTTAACTAACAAACTAACTACTGCTCTGATATAGGAATGATTTCGCAGTACATCATAATCATAGACTCATGTAGACATAGTATGGATGCAGCCATCTGTTTATGATTAGTCTACTATATAATGAATACAAAACTCCTCGCAGCCTGGATGGTGGAAACTAGATCCAGGGTCTTCATTTCTACTTCCCGAAATAGTACGATTCTATCCATGCGAATAAATGAGTTGATGTCGAACATGGTAGAAGCCACTTGATTACCAGTCGATGATGTAAACTGTTAACAAGTGTGAGAGAGACCACCAGTGATGTCAATGGTTCTCAAAGTACCCAGTACAATCCATGAGATGTGAATGAATGCGTTGATGTCGAACATGTCACGGAATCCTTCGATCGAAAGTCAATGATGTAAACCGTCGTCAAAGGCGAGAAACCTGCCATTGATGCATGCAGATTTCAAGGTACTGATGATTTCTAGGTCATCTTTCTAGATAATGTGCTGATGTCGATAGAAAGCGACCCGTTGCAGGCAAGCCCACAACACGAAATCATAAATCAAGTTGAAGAAATGTAGCTGTAAGGACTGACTCAGGGATGGTCAAGATGGATGACATGTATTTTGCAGATGAATGGTTTATTTGTAGTGACCTCTTGAACACATAACGACACGACAGATGGCTTAGTGACAATTGACCCAAAGTTAATACCCGGAACCGGCTGAAGATTTTCAATGTGGTTTGATCAACTGCTAGGCAAAGGATTTCCCAACCCAGGTGAATGAAAAGTGTCGTGTTCAAGAGTGGTGATAAGGTTTTTTCTGAAACGAAAGATAACAAATAGGCTCATTTTTCTCTTTTTTCCCCCACCATTTCTGGCAAGTAGCTCTTTATTTTTTACAAGCTTGAGGAGGATAACATATGCTTGATTATAAGTTCATCCTTCGGATGAGTCCAACTTATTTTAGATTCGAACCCTAAGAAGGAGTGGTCCGTTCCTATTTGTAATCGAACAGGTCCTTTACTATGAAATTTTAACGAGTCCAGTATAGGAGAAACTCGATGTTTTTCAATTTTAGAGAGTCTGAAAAAACTTAAGAAGACTCCAGGGTTGACCTTTTTGTAAATTTGTGTCTCCCAAGCCCGAAAAAGTATAAAATAATACTTGAGAGAACCGCTTGATCTTTACGACCAAGGAGTACTTTCATGATTAGTGTCTTTGACTTGAAAAGTAAAAAGCAATCAAGGACACGTCGTTTTATTTCCAATATTGAATTTGAAACGACAAAAATCCGGCAATCTTTTCCTGTTTTTCCGGTCAGAAAAGGGCTATAAGAGGACCGTCTTTTAATTTCGTTTTAACAAGTGTAAAAGAAACGCTCGGCAATCTTTTCATGTTTTAGGAGTCAGAAAAGGGCTTAAAGATGACTCTGATGTTTTTGTTTGTGAAAAATGACAATTTTCCCTGAAAATCCTTTATCCTGCACAAAAACCAACACATTACTCATACCTGTTTAAAGATAGATAAAAATACTTTGAAAAATACCTTTTCATGGTGAAAAATAAACAAATTTACCATTTATTTACCCAAAAAAACCTATAAAAAGGGCTTTTACCAATTCATTTTTACCATTTTACTGTTGAGGAGAGAAAAAGGCTTTTGACAAGAAACTTCCCGTGGAAATTGCGGAGAATCCGACCGTCGAAATCGAACGCCGTCTCTTTCAGGTATTCTACAACATCCTCCTCTTCATTTTCATCCGTTTAGAATTTGTTTTTAGGCCCTAGATGTCATTTTTTGGAGGCTTTGGGGTTTCAAGATCCGCCTTTCGGGGTACACAGGTGCCACACTAGGGACCTGCGTACCCCGACATTTTCTCAGTTGGGAAAATGGCGGGCGTACGCACCTTGCCTTAAAGGAACCCGCGTACCCACGCTCTGTTCCTAAAGGCGGGGTGCGTACTCCGCGCAAAGGGTTTACAAACCCCAAATTCTCCAAATTGGACCAATAATTTTTGATTTTATGGATTCTAATGGATGTTTTCTGGTGTGTAGATTGCCTACCATGCTTGATTGGCGTGAGAGAGAGCACGAAGATGTTGATTTGGCCGCCATTAATCATCAACCGTCCATTGATGCTTTGAAGGCATGCGGCCTTTACAAATACTGGGTCATACCTGGCATGAGGGCCCAGGTGCACTTTCTAGAGTGGCTGGTAGAGAGATGGAACGTTCAGGACTAGTGTTTTTACATTGGAGGGCACCAGCTCGAGATAGAGCCCTCAGATATCTACTTCCTCACTGGTTTGCCCAAGAGAGGCGAACACTTGACTCTGTTCGGGACTAGGCCGGGTGGCCAGTCCATCGCTAGTCTCCGACAAGAGTGGTGTAACACTCAGTCTCAGGAGAAGGGGATAGAGATCAAAACTATATCCCGACCTGAACTTATGGTGATTGCTTTTACAGTTACCAGACTTTGCGGGGCTGCCGCTTTACACATTGCCACTGGATCCCAGATGCGGATGGCGATTGATTGCTATCGGGGCACCATTTTCAACTGGTGTGATGCTGTGTTGGCCAATTTAAAGGGCCAACTGACTAGAACCAAAAACGGACAGCTAAAGACTTTTGGTTATGGGCCTTTAGTTGTGAGTTTTGCCTTAGAGAGGGTTCCGATGCTGATCCCACAGCAGCTCACTGTTGAGGTTGGGCCTCCCCGAGAGCCTAAATTGATGCGATGGGTTGCGGTTATGGCCCGTCATCTTGATGAGGGCATGGAGGTTGTCCGATTTACTCCGGAGTACTTTCACTGGTTAGAGGACCAGGTCTTTTCTATACAAGATTTTCCTTATGCCGGAGTTGATTTTCGTGGAGATCCGGACATGGTTCTTCCACCGGGAGAACAATGGGATGACACAGGTAATTCATTTTCACAAGTTTTTAAATTATCTATTTTTTTTTGTTGTTTATATCGTCTCAAAACTGACAGTAATAATTTTCAAAATGCAGATGTCGGCCCACGTCGTCCAGCCAATCTCCAGCCTTTCGAGAGGAGACTACCAGTTGCAGCGGCACCGGCCCCACGAGACGAGGCCACAGAGACCCTAGCTGAGTTGGAACAAGACCTAGAGCGTCTTACAGCAGACATACCAGAGACTACTATAGATGATATTCCTATCAGGCTTTAGTGCTATGTAGTCGTAGTCCCAGGACCTTTTAGGAGGTTCTTGTGTAGGGTGGCTCGTGCAGTGGTGTCGTATAGAGAGCATCACCAGTGATTGGATGGTCATTTTTGTAGACACATGTGACATTTTGGTTTTTTGTACTTATCATTTTTGCCGATCATAAGGTGTTTTTCAACCTATCATCGAAGACGATGTATTTTTTGACACACTCCTATCTATATATATCATTATTACCGGCTTATCTTGTTAAACATGTGTGATGAAATGTTTTTAAATTTACATGTATGATTATTGCAAATGTCTGTTTAACATTCGAGAAGCAATTGCATCTGCTAATGTATTTAAAGACCTTGGAATATGCTGATATTCAATGTAATCAAATTCACGTTCCAAGAGACGCACTCTCAAAAATAACCTTAATAACACTGGATTTCTAATGGCATACACTCTATTAAGCTGTAATACAACGAGTTCAGAATCTAACCTCACTATCAAACTCCGAATCCCAAATGAAATAGATTCAGACAATAACTCAATCACTGCACTGTACTATGCAATGTTGTTTGTTGTTTGACCGAGGCTTACCCCATGCATAGAAACTAACTCGTTAGAGGGCGAATAGATAACCCAAGCTACGGAAGATATATTCGTGTACTACGACAAGCACCATCAGCAAATCCAATGTATGTTTGGAGAGGCATCGACATCTGCAAACATCAAGGGTAAAACCAAGATAAGTAGAATAACGACGAAAAACACACTCTCTAAGCTAAGCACACTGTCTAAACTAACAAACACACTAGCTAGAAAGAAAAATCTATCCTAACTAAAATCTCCATACCCATCATTTAAGCATAATACCTCTTTAGGTAAAGTCCATTTCTAGGTTTACCCAAAGAGTCCCCGTCAAAGTCTACCAGCTCATAGGCCCCTTTTGCTAGCTTTCGCTTGACAATATAGGGCCCATGCCACATAGGAACGAATTTTCCAGCACCTAATTTATCATTAGCTTGATCATATAATAGCACTAGGTCTCCTTCCGAAAAATTTCGAGAGGTCACATTTCGATCATACTGAGCTTTCATACGTTTTGCGTGAGTCTCGATCGCCAATGCAGCATCACGTCGAGTCTCATCTAATTGAGCTAAGTATAATAAACACTTCTCCTCTTCGGAAGTAGCTGGAAGTAATTCGATGGCCATTTGCAGTGACGGGATTTCGCATTCAATGGGTAGCACAGCTTCCAAACCATAAACTAGTTGGAAAGGAGTGAACCCTGTTGATGTTTTCACTGAGGTTCGGTACGCCCAAAGCGCGGAAAATAACATGTTGTGCCAATTCGACCGATGAATACCAATGATTCGTCGGATCATGATAACTAAAACTTTGTTGATGGACTCAACCAGACCGTTCGCTTGTGGATAATAAGGAGTTGAGCTATCGTGACGCAAACCAAGCTGGCCTGTAAGTTCTGTCATCATAACGTTTCGAAAATGGCGCCCATGGTCAGTGATTATCGCTTGTGGGACACCAAACCTAGCAATAATGTGATTGAATACGAAAATTGCAACTGTCTTGCCGTCTGCCTCGAATGTAGGCATCGCCTCGGCCCACTTAGTAAAATAATCTACCGCAAGGATGATATACGCATGCCCCCCAGCCGAGTGAGGGTTACATGTAATAAAATCGATACCCCATTTGGCAAAAGGACCAACGACAATTATAGGGTGGAGAGGAGTAGGTGGAGCGCGCATCTTGCAATCAAACACTTGACATTTGTGGCATTTCCGGACCGTAGTAATACAGTCTTTAAACAAGGACGGCCAGAAGTAGCCAGCGCGCAATATCTTTTGGGCTGTGGCATACCCAGACATATGACCGCCACACGCTCCAGAGTGACAGTCATTCAGAACCCTTTCAGCTTCCTCGTGAGTTAAACAACGTCGAAAAACCAAGTCCGCTCCACGGCGATAAAGAGTATCTCCAATAATTTTGTACTGTTGGGACTGGAACCGAATTTTCCAACGTTCCGACTTTGAAACTTCGGGCCGAAAGGATTGGGTTTGGAGATAGACGATGATATCTCCATACCACGGATCTAAAGTGCTGATGAGAAACAAAGATTCGTTCGCAATGGGTTCCTCTGCCACAGTTTATGTGTCAGCACGCGGGAAGTCACACATTAACTCTGCAAAAACTAAAGATTTCTTAGACTTAGATTTTTCAAATTCCAAGTCGAACTCCTGCAGGATAATGATCCATTTAGAGTACTTGCCCCCTAGCAATTGTTTATTCAAAATATAGATCATAGGGTTGTAATCCGAAATGACTGTAGTTTTACGGAGTAGAATGTAGTGACGAAAACGTTGGACAGCTTGAACGGCTGCCAATGCCAATTTCTCCACATGTGAATATTTGAGTTCAGTTGGATTTAATGTCCGACTAAGGTAATATATCACATCTTCCGTTCCGAATTCGTCTTCCTGAACTAAGACCATTCCAATGGTGGAATGAGCGGCAGCGAGGTACAAAAAGTAATCCTGGTTGTAGTTGGGAGGATGCAGCAACGGTGCATGGGTCAACGCGTGCTTGAGTGCATCAAAAGATTTCTGAGCTATCTCATCCCAAGAGAATTGAGCATTCTGTTTCAACAACCGAGTAAAACCCTTTGTAACTTCAGTGTAGTTAGGAATGAATCGTCGTAAAAAGTTTGCTTTCCCCTGCAAACTTTGGAGTTGGCGAAGACTCGAAGGAGGAGGCAATTTGATGATAGCTTCTACCTTCGAGGGATCGACGCGAATGCCGGCTTTCGAAACTACAAATCCCAGCAATCGTCCCACTTCTATACAGAAGACACATTTGTGTGGGTTCAACCGAATACGATAATGCCTACACCTCATGAAAATTGCTCGTAAATGGACAAGGTGATCAGCTCGATGTAATGAATGAGCGGGAAAATCATCGAGATACGGTTGCACAATGTGTTTGATGTCATGAAACGCATAAGTCATCGCCCTTTGAAAAGTAGCTCCGGCATTCTTAAGCCCAAAAGGTAATTTGCAATAAGCAAATGTCCCCCATGGACAAATGAAAGCCGTTTTTGGTTGATCGGCAGGTAGAATATTGATTTGATTGTAACCGGAAAAACTATCCATAAAGGAAAATATTTCACTGCCGGCACAATCGTCAATTATTTGATCGATATAGGGTGTTGGGTAGTTGTCCTTTGGACAAGCTCGATTAATGTCCTTATAATCGATGCATATTCTTATTGTTCCCTGTTTCTTGTTAACTGGAACAATATTCGATACCCAATCCGTTAACGGGATCAGATAAATGAAACCTGCTTTCAACAGCTTCTCGACTTCTGCTTTAATTGCAACCGCTTTTCGTGGGTGAATCTGACGCAAACGTTGCCGGACGGGTTTAGCGTCCGGGTAAGTCTTGATCTCATGGACAACAATTGCAGGATCAATTCCTGGCATTTCCTCATAGGACTAGGCAAACACGTCGCGAAATTCTTGAAATAGGGCCTTGTATGTCTGAATTTCATCATCTGAACACGAGGCACCTATATGAATGTGCTCAACAATTCCGGGCTTGACTGAAATGTCAATGGGTATAGTGCGAGAAATGTTTCCCAAATTCAGCTCTGAATCAGGATGTTTCATTGGATTCTGAGCTTCTTTGACATATTCAACTGTAAATATTGATGAGAAATCATTTTCAAAACGATCATCCTCAGGTAAAAACGAAGATCTGTGATGGAGATCTTCCCATGGTAAATCGTCTACACACAGGACTTCACGAAGTTGCTCGTCAGATGACACAACTTCAGGAAATGCTATTAACTCCGAGGTTGACGTGAAAAGTGATTCCTCACGGACCACATTCATTTGGTCAATTTTGGTTGAACGCGGGTCGGCAAAAGACTGCACGGCTTCATAGGCAATTTCATATGGACTCAAAGGCATAGCATCACCAAATGAGTCTATCTCAGATTCAGAAGGAACGATCCAAGGATCGTCATAAACAATGGTATCTGATGTAATCATATGAATGGATGCAAACGAAGACAAGGCATTGATTGGAGGAAAAGGAAAAGTTCCCAGTAAACCAGCATCTTTAACTAATCCTACTCCAACATCCTTATAAGGGATAGTCGTTTTACCGACATGCTGGATACTCTCTGAAGAGGCTGGGTCGGATGAAAAGTAAGCCAGCTGGTCTATGGTTACGATCTTGCCATTATGTGGAAACTTGATTACTCGGAAGACCGATGAAACGACCGCTGTCATAGCGTAAGACCAACTTCGACCCAAAAGAAGGTTGTAGTCTAGAGGGGCATCAACCACCTCCACATCTAGACTAACGGTTTTTCCTTCAACCCCTATAGGCAAATCCTGTAGAATGCCAAAAGGATGGAACCCACGGCCATCAAAGGCCTTAAGAATTGTCGGGGATTGATTTAGTGAAGGAGAACCAAGCGATCTCCAACACTGTATCGACATAATACACATGGAAGCTCCCTCATCAATTACAGTCCGATGAATAGGCCTGTTTTTTACTATCACTGGGATCTGGAAAGCCATTTGATGAGGTAAACGTGGTGTACTATTTTCTAGATCAAAGATTATTAGGTTCGGGTCCTGAACATCAACAGCTCCTATAGCCGACAAAAGTAATTTGCGTTGTGCTGGGCATGACTGTAGCACTTCCAAAGCCGACATTGCTGAGGGAGAAACAACTAAGTCCTCAACAATGTTGTAATTCTGGGCCGCTCTCGCATGCGGATTGAAAGCAGACCTTCGAAGTACACCCTTGGCGGGCGGTTTGATTACTAAGTTTGGGTTAGGTTTCTCGATCTGTAGTGGATCGGAACCGGGAGCTGAGGTTGATGGATTAGAATGAGAAGATTCTGCTTCTTTGCCATCAACAGGACTTTTACTACCATAATCTTGCGATCGAGTCGCAATCCTTACATGAGACATCATCAATATGGGTTCTTCACTGGCACTCGAGGAAGAACCTATCATCTTACTCTCCTGCTTTGGAAATGGATCTTTCAAAACAGCAAGAGTTGGGGAACCCTTGATGATTTTCACAACCTCGGCCCGATGAGGGCAATCTCTTGTAAAATGATCCTCTTCACAAATAAGACAAGGATATCGAGGTTTGCGTTTTTCGTCATTGGTTTCCGACTTTTCAGTTTTCTCCTTTGGAGTTTTGTCTGCTTTATTCTTCTTCTTACCTTTCTTTTTCCCACCGGATTTTGATTTAGCCGTAGATGACTCTACAGCGTGAATATCAGCGGAAACTTCAGCAGAAGATTCTCTTGTCGGGGAGTCTGGTAAGGTTATAATAGGAGAAGAATTCTTTGAGGATTTCTTCTTACTTTTAGTGTTCACCGTACCAATCATACCATCAACGGCATGAGACCCCGAAGGAGCAGCAACAATTTGATTTGACTTAGGAAGATGTGGGATCTTTTCGTGTAACGTACCTGACTGAGTATAAACTAAGTGAAGGTACTGCGCTTGAGCAATCACTTGCTCCTGAGTAACTACTCTAGCCTTAGCTACGTCTTCAGTAATCTTCGGTAACAATGATTTAACAAACCATTCAGCTAAGATTTGGTCCGGGATAAAAACTTTCACTAACCGTCTTCGACGTCTCCATTCATGAATATGATCAGAAATATACGTGGAGCTCGATTATTTTAATGAAGTTAGTAACTCCGTGCCATTATCATATCTGACCGGCAACTGAAAATGAGTTAAGAACGAGGTAGCTAACTAGCTAAAATTATAAAAAGAGGCTCGTGGTAACTCAATGTACCACTTGGCCGCGAGACCAATGAGAGTACGCTGGAAAAGACGTAAGCGGATCGAATCATCCGAGATGGAATTAGAGGCACACCAGAGGTGGTAAGTCATCACATGATTCGACGGGTCCTCTCCAGACTTACCTTCGAACTTGGGTATGTCACTGGGCAACTTATTTGGCATTGGCAGCCAAAACGGAAGATAATTTATTGGATCATTCGTTAGGCGCGACAAGTCTGGTAAATCCAAAGTTGAGATAAACGGTAATTGCCGATTAGGATCCCTAAAACTCTAGGTCACGAGACCAGTCCCAGGAGGAGGATATCCAGGATAACTAGGAATAGGAATCGCGTTCGGGATATTGTATCCTCCCGGAAAACCAGGATTAACCGGACCGTACTGGGGTTGTTGTGATTGTTGATAAGTGTACCCAGGATACGGTTGATACTAGTAAACTGGCTGCTGGACAGCAGGCCCGTATTGGTATTGTCCCTGGTACGGTTGATAAGTGAATTGTGGTTGACTTGTGACAACTGTACTTAAACCAGGTTGTCCTACAGGCATCTGAACCGTAGTTTGAATCGTGGATCTAGACAATGGTAAAGATGTCTGAGGATTAGTTACAGAGACAGTAGAAACCGGAGCTGTCGATACTCCAGAAGTAAGTGGGGTAGACTGAACAGATGTTGCGGTAGTTGCAGCAGTCGTTTGAGATGGAGTACTAGGTGCAATAGACCCAGACTGAGAAACTACCGAAGGTACAGAAGTTTGAACATTAGACTGGACTGGTTGCTGGGGTGAACCAGAAACTAAAGGTTGTCCAGTTTGAGATGACAACTGTACACTTAGCTGCAATACCTGTTGAACTTGTGATGGATCCCACACTATGTTCATTCTAGGGTATTGACCCATGACAGGTTGAGGATATTAAGATCCATAACCGGATTGAGGGTACGATTGATAACTGAAAGGTACATTTCCCGTACCTTGAACATAAGATTGACCTTGGGGTGGTTGGAAACCTTGACTTGAGTACTGACCTTGGGGTAGATACACTTGAGGTAAGTACTGATACTGGGGTTGACCTTGAGGTATAAATTGATACTGAGGTTGACCTTCGGGTACATATTGAGGCTGGGGTTGACCTTGAGGAATGTATTGCACCACGGGTACATACTGTCCTTGAGGTTGCCCCCCAGACGTAATTTGTGTACCTTGAGGTTGCCCCCCAGGCGTTAATTGAGGCTGCCCCCCCAGGCGGTAACTGGCCACCTTGAGGTTGAGAACTGGGAATTGAACCTGACATCATGTAAATGTCTCCTACGCCCAACGGTTTATTACCATTGTTTCCAGTTAATAACCCATGTTCAATGGGTTGAGGAGATGCTCCTGCAAAAGTACCAGAAAGTGACTGATACCCAAAGGGAACAGAAGGACCGCCGTACAAAAAAGATTCAGGCGATTGAGTAAACATAGACGTCTGACCTGACATATTTACAGGAGTATAAATACCTCCAGGTGGATAAGGAGCACGAGGTGGAGAAAAACTTAACCCTGAGTTGTCCAAATAATTAGTTAAAGAAAGATACCAAGTAGTACTTCTAGGTGGACTGTAAGAAATGGATTCATGCTCCCTTAGATCAATAGTAGGTTGATTTTTAGGGATAGGGACGCCTATTTCTTCTTCTGGAGCAAGTTCTTCAATAGCTATCAAACCAGAAGGAAGATTTTCGGTGATGACTCTTTCTACCCTAGGTGAATCAGGAGCACTAGAAGTTGGAGTAACAGGTTCAGATATTTCAGGTTCTTCGCCTATATCACTAGTAGATGAAAAACTACTAGCAAGCTCGGAAACTGCAATAGCTTCAGGATTATAACCTGTTTCTAGACTTTGGTAATCAGGATGAACTACCAACGAAGACTCTCCTTCTTCAGGTGAACCTACTTTACTGCCACTAGGAGTTACAAGGACCTTCAAACCTTCGTAATGACCCGGGACGTCTTCAGGAGGTTGGCCCCGAAGTCTACGGGACTTCCTCAACAAATCGGCCACGGTTACAATCTCAGGAGACTAGCCCCGAAGTCTACGGGACTGTCTCGGTAATTCAGCCACAGTTAAAAACTTTTAACTACTGCACACGCAAACAAAGTAAAGTCTCAAAGAAAACCGCCTAAAGTCGCTAAAGAACCAAACAAATTCGAATCACACGCCTAAAGAATCTAGGGCGTCAAACCATACACAAACAGTAACCTTCCGGACCGAAAACACTAGTTGGTGATGAAATCCAACATCGCCGAATTCAGTACAGAAGTGGCAGGTGGAACAGTTACCTCGGCAACCTGCTTAATGAATAGACCGGCACAAGTTCCTCCACTTTAACCGTCTCGAGTGAAGTGAACCCCCCGGAAAATCCAAGTGAGTCTAGCCGACGTCTGCTCCAGGTACAGTGGGATCTTCCCTCCACCGTCACCTTGGGTAGAACCCTAAATATAATGGTCACTAAGGTCACCAACAGCAACAAATATACCTGGGGGAACAGTCTACGATCCGATAGCACGCAAGGGCAGAGTATCAAGCTCAATCCCCTTGCCGGCTCCTTGACAATAATCCAAGGTTTACCAACAAGTGACCCCAGGCTCCTCGACAATAATCTGAGGTTTACCGTTTGTAGTACGTGCGTATCTGGCATTGTTCCCAATGAAGGAGGATTGATCCCCTCACTGGTTCAGACACGATCTCGTGCTTCTCCTTTAAGAGGAGCTTTCCCAGAGCATAAATGTAACTATTGGATTTATCCTACCACAAGATGAGCTACTTGTTTGGTTTTGTTGTCTTGGAGAGTTAATTACTCTCCTACTCCAAGACACTAGCCTGATCTATATTGGTGTTTCAGAGCCCTAGTAAATAAAAAGTTACTAAGTAAATTTTACTTTAAGCGTTAATTTTATGACTTTTCTTTAGGACAAAAGGTAGTGGAGATGAAACTGATGGTGTGTAGACTCGACTCAAATCCACTAAAAAGACGCACCTAGGATGATTTATACTATCTTTCCTTTTCAATGAATTCCCTAGCTAAGAGAGTTGGAGAATGCAAAATTGATATAAAGACAACTTTCTTGGCAATGAAAATCAAAGAAACGATCTCTTTATCTTTTCCAAAGCATACAACACATGACCACTAATTATTTCACGAAAATTCCTTTCTCTTTTCAAAGACTTCAAACGCTACTAAAACAAAATTTTTCTAAAGAGATTTTTGTATTTTTCCTATATTAAGAAAGCATGTAAAACTACTTAACAAAAATCAATTTTAAAAAATCTATGACAATCAAATCAATTTTACCTAAAAGAAAATCTAAGAGAAATTCACCTAAAAGCAAACCTAATGAGGTAAAAGCCTACAAAGTATAATTCCAGGATGTTTTACTCAGTTACAATTCAACCAAGGACTAGTTCATGCAGAATCATAAACAAGTCAAAAACAAAAATCAAAATCTTTTGTTCTTTTTCTTAAGAATGAAATTCACAGCTTTAACAAACAAGCTTTCTCGAAATTCCGCAAAGAGACAACACAAAGGTAGGTTTCTCGCAAAGGTGGATTTTACAAAAGGTCCGACTCCTAAGAAGACTGAAAAGACCAAGGATATCCAAGGTTTTACAACTTCTAAAGCCAAAGTCACTACAGGACCAATGCAAAAATCAAACCTAGGGCTAGAACTTCTATGAACTTCACTAAAACCCTTGATACTAATGAAACAAGCTTAGATGAAAACTTTTGACAGGTAACCAGTGGATCTAGGCAGCAAAAAACAAATTATAAACAAAATCTAAGAGGCAAAAAGGAAAAAATTGGAATTTTCTCAACTTTTGACAGGGTATGCAGGCAGCCTGTTTGCACAGGTGCGGCCACGCTCTGTGTACAAAGCTACAGTGCGTACATGTACGCATTGTGCTTAACGCAGGGGGTGCGTACTGCTAGCAAAACCAAGAAAAATAAAAACTAACTTAACCCTAAGCTATCCCACCCAAATTCACAGACAATCAGTCAAAAACCAGAAAGAAATCGAATTTTCTCAAATCAAAGTATCAATCAAAAGAGAAATCAATCAAATCCATGGATTCCCCAGTGGAGTCGCCATTTTGTCATGCGGAAAGAGTCAATTTTGCAAACAAAACCGACCTCCCTAGAAGCTAAGGCTTTCTAGTGACAAACAAGACAATCAAGCACTATCTTTCCCTAAATATGCATTTAAAATACAAGCAACCAAGTGTTTAAAGCATACCTTTAGTCCAACGCTGTTTGTAGCAGTCCAGCCTCTCCAATCCAGATGAGCTCCTCCTTCTCTTTGAAACCTGCATGCACTAACAAGAAAACGATTACATAGCACCTGAATAACTCATAAAATAAAACATATTCATCATAAAGACCAAGGAGTATATGAAACAAATTATATATAACAACTTGTTGAGAAAAATGAACTTAATTGTATTAATTGGAAACAAAAGAAACCATTACAACCAGTGCCTTGGTGTTGTGCAGGTCCCTCCCAGGGTCCAGCAAGAGTTCTCCTTTACTTTGATCAGCTCACCCACTTCCAAATGAAGCTAAGAAAGGATGGGAATCTCTCCTCTCAAGCTCTATAAGGGAGTCCTAATTTCAGCAGCATCTACCCTTAGGAATGTTCAGCTTTCAACCTCCCCTCCCTCTGGCCCAATGCCTGTATTTATAATGCTTTGGAGGAAGTTAATCAGGTCCACCATCAATGGGATAAGCCCCTCTTTCAATGGGATAGCTCCCCTCTTGATGGGATAAGTTCCTCTTTCATAGGGATACATGAACCATCTGGAGGCGCTCAATACACGTCAAACCATCTTCTACAATGCTCTAGAACCGACCACAAGTAACTTTTTTGAAGTAAAACTCGTGCCTTTTGACCTTTATAGGAGTACGCACCCACCCCTTTACAGACAGAGCATACAAGTACGCATGTATTGTGAATTTGGGGTGCGTACACGCAGGTAAGGTTAAGAGAAACTGCGTAACCAGAGTTAATTGACTTTTTAAGGACTTTCTCTCTTTCTTGGAGTTTGACATGAGGAGCAGAGGTATAAGACTTGCCAAGGACGATAGTATGACAGTTGATGGAGCCATACTAACTGCAAATAGTCATGGTGACAAATTTTAGTGTAACAATGATCACAAATCTTGTGTTCCTTAAAATCTCCATGAATCAACCTTCCTGGACTAGTAACACCACACACAATTCTTTCTACCCATGGATGGAGAATTATATGTGTTATCACTAGGAACTATAGTTCATGTATATAAGATTGTCCATAAGTTTTTATAAAGTATTGAGGTCTTGTAAATAGGTTTGTTAGTTGATGTCAATTTCAAATTTGAAATTCAAGAGTTGTGGATGAGAATTCGTGTAAAGGCAAGATCATTAGACACCCTCCATCATTGTTAGTTATGTCATGTCATGTCATTGGTACTTTGCGCAGTTTCGCAGCGCGGGTATGATGTCTTTGGTACTTGCGCAGTTTCGCAGCGCGGGTGTGATTGGTCAGTTTTGCTGCGAAATAATGTTTGCGTGTTTTCGTAGCGCTCTGTTTGTCAGCGATTTCGTAGCGCATCCTCTTAAATTTGAACTGCCCGCGCTACGAAATCGGAGTTTCAGGGTTTTTTGCAGCGTTTTTCTCTGAATGTCTAATCCGAGAGTAGTGAGTCACAAATCCGGTCATGATTGTCTTTTCACACCCTTTCTATGTCATGATTAGCCATTATTTTGCCATAAGGTCCGAAGTCATATAGTTGTGTGTCAGTTTGGAGGACGTTATAGGGGGTGGTCATTCCATAATGAGTTCTTCATATCATATGAATGTTTTTGCTCTATGAAAAGCCTGAGCTTTGTTTTAAACGGACTACTGCAAGCGAGCCTGCTCTCTACAGCTAAAGATTGTTTTCGTGCTGCAAACCACCGTCATTCCCTTGTGTAAAAATACTCAAAGAAGCATGGAAAGAAAGGAACACCGTTCGGGTAAATGTGTGAGAACAGAGCCGGAGGGGTTAGATGTAACTCTCAGAGATGAGGAGGTAGCAAAGGCATTTCGAAGTGCTGGCTGTTGGCGATTTTGTGAAAAATTAAAGGGTGGACATGCAGAAGTGACCAAGGCATTTGCATTGAACTTCACTGGACTGAATTCGAAGGTGGCCATGTTGGAGTTTCCGGTGTCCCCTGAAGTCATTTCTACTGTCACAGAAATCCCGAGGGGTGGCCAAGAGTGGTTCAAGAATTTCAAGTTTGACATGGGTCCGTGTAAGGAGTTCTTGAAGGCACCTTATGTAGATGAAGATCTCACTAAAGCTGTCCCAAGGAGCTATCTAAAGGAGAATTATGCTATGCTATTGACATGTATCCAGAAGTACCTGACATGTGAGGGTAGGTACAACAAAGTCTACTCATACCACTTCAAGCTGCTGTTACACTTCACTGGTAAGAGTTCAATAGACATACCTTTTTACGTGTTCAGGAGTATTAGCAAGATGTGTGATAAGATTCAGTTAAAGAAAGATGCTTATGAAACATCTCTTTTTCATCATGGTCTGGTTAAATTGCTGGTGTTGGATAGCCTACATAAAATTGGTAAAGACTGGGATTCATTTGTGTTTATGGCCGGTTTCCCAAGTAAAACGGGCCTCACTCCATTACCTGTAAGAGAAAGAGAAGAAAGGAGTGAGGAAACTACTTTGGCTGAAATTAGGAGAGAAATAACAGACCATAAGAAGCCCAAAGCTAAAACAAAGAAATCAGAGAGGTCTGTAACAGTTAAAGAAACACCTGAAGCATCAATGAAGAAAACTCCTAAGCCAGCAGTTAAAGAGATACTTGAAGCATCAGTAGATAAAACTCCAAAATCATCTAGAGTATCTGAAAAGGAAACACCTCAGTCATCAAAACAGAAGACTCACAAAAGAAAAGATGAAGCTAAATCCAGTGAAGTTGAAAGGGTTTCAAGGGTGAAAACTAGAGGCCAACTAAGCAAAGAAAAAGGAAAGTCAGTCCCTGTGGAAGAAAGTCCTATTTCAAAGGGTAGTTTAAATGACTTACTTGAAGCCATTGAATTGGAACAAGATCATCCAATCCAAATTGAACCACTTGAACTTGAGCAAGATCAATTGGTACCACCAATGCATATTGATCTAACACAATCCTCACCTGAAAGTTCTAAAAGGTCAAGGGCTTCCAAAAGATTAAAGTTTGAAGAACCAAGTGAAGAATATGCCTTTAAACCACGCAGACCAGTGACTAGAAGGCAAATTAAAGAAGTAGAGAGAGCTCAGAAAGAGAAAGCACCTTCGGAAATGCCTAGGACAGAGGCACTTGAAATCTTCTCTGAAACAGTCCAAGCAGCTAAAAGCAAGAACAAGGATAATAAGGTTGTTATCAGTCAAAGTGGAAATGTGATTGCCATTAAGAAACAAGCTGGAGCAAGTAAGGAAATACCTCAGGTTCAAAATGTTTTTAAAGAAAAGGCAGTAAGATATACAAGCTATAAGAAAGCTGTAATGAAAGGTAAAACAAGTTTGATCAGTCAAGCTAGCTCAGTATCTGATGCCTATGTATGGACAGTGCCAGCTCTGAAGCAGGCAAAGATTATGAAACAAATGAATGCAAGTCTAAGAGCAGAGAACAAGAAATTGAAGGAAGAAGTCATCAGCCTGAAAGGGAAGCTAGACAAACTAGCTAAATGATCCAAGGAGGAATGTGCTTCCCAAATTTTGATATATTTTGGTTATCATCTTTTTAAAAGCTTTTTGAGACTTTTTGATGTCCTTGCACCTGTATAGAATGACTGAAGAAATCACAGACTTGAGTTATTATTGCTGTAAGGTTCATGTGTTTAATTTTGATGACCTACAGCAGTTTCGTAGCGCGCTACGAAACTGCTGTAGATGACTGGTTATGTTGAAAACTTGAGTTTGAATGCTGAGGTCAGCAAATATTTAAAGAGATGTCTTAATGCCAGCATGGAGGTTATAGAAGGTCAGTCAGATATTTAAAAAAGGATGCCAGGTGTAAATATTCGAAGAAAAGGTGAAGTTTTGTCTTTTGTTGAAAGTTTCACTTTATGTCCGAGTTTTTAGGGTTATGATAAAGCTGCTGAGGTGTTAAGTGATACACTTGTCTAGTTATGGGATGGCCAGATCATGAGTTTTCTTCAGTCACACGGGATTATCCAAGGATTAAATGGCTTGAAACTGGATCATTAATACATGAACACCGATGGGAGGCAGCAACCGTGAATATAGGCTTCATTTTCTTGTTGGTTGATGAATCATCTTTGCATCAGGCATCCGAAGCCGTTCATACATTGAATCTGCTTTCAGTTTGGTTTGGTTATTATTGTAATGCTACAGGTGGCAAGCTCCAAGAACGCAGCAAAGTATACGAGGAGAAAGACTTAAAGTGCCAATGTGATGGAGTCCTCTGTTTTCGTAGCACCATATCTCTTGTAATTAATTAGTTTGTTTATGTTATAGTTAAGGTCATTAATGTCAAAATTCCGAGCTCCCTTCATGCTTGTTGAGGAGTCTCATGCAGTAGTGTTTTGATTGGCTATATATAGGAATAACTTTTATGTAAAAAAGGTTGGACTTTTTATACAAAACAGAGTTTTTTGAGTCTATGGAAAGACTGTTACAGTAATAGAAAAACAGGTTGTTTCTTCTCAAGATTCTCAATGAATCACTTTGTTCAAATGTGATGATGGTTTAGTTTCTTAATGTTCTTTTTACAGCCTTGTTATAGCACAATCCCTCAGAATTCATATTATATGCTCTGACTTCCTGTGTGCTTGGCAAGCTGTGGGTTTTGGTGAAGCATGTTTGAACATCACTCAGAATTCATTTGTAATGCTCTGACTTCCTGTATGTTTAGCAAGCTTTGGTTTAGGTAAAATGTGTTTGAACATCTGATGATGCAAAGAGCCTTGACTTCCATGAGATGACTGTGATTTTGTTTATTAAATGTGAGAGACTCCATAGCCCAATGAAGACCAATTTGGTGTGTGTCCAACCAGCTTTATTTTCATAAGTGTGTGAAGAGTTAGCCCTCTGTTGTTGTGATTAATTCTCTATCAAAAGCCTGTGAGAGAGCCCTCTCTGATTAGGAAGGCTAATTCCTAGTCTAAAGTATGGTCTGAAACAGTTACATGAAACCTTGCTTGGTTGCAGCCCCTAGTACTGGTTTTGTGATAACAATATGCATGCAAAACATTTTGAGCTGCATATGTTCATCCTCAACCAACCACCTGGTATCATCATACAATTTCCATCCTCCAAATATTTCCATAATAACCCATGAAATTCCATTGCAATTCGAGGTTCCAAATTGGTTGTCTTATTCCCAAGTATGCCCAATTGAATGTAGATGGTCTCCAAGCACTCATAGGAAGGTTCATATAGCTTATTGAGTGTTATGTAGAAGATTCCATGCAAGATGCCTCTTGGAAGGAAACTTTCCTTTTTTAATTATGTTTGCAAAACTCATCCCTAATTGAAGAGGATGGCCCTTTATATGTGCACAAAATCTATAATGAGAATTTATTCCATGGTTCTAAAAAAAGCGGAAAAAAACTATCCTCTTTCGAAATAAGAATATCGAGGAAGGGGAGATCCTAAAATAGAACTACAAAAACTTAAACACACTAATTAGTGAGTATTGAAGTAGATTCAAACAAATTACCAGCACAATATATTACAAAAGAAAAAAAATTCTATGATTTGAGTAAAACCAAACCCCCACATAGGAGGTTGGGGGGTGGACACAGTTTAGCTCCAAAATATGATGATTTCTTTCTTTTATCTTTTCTACTTCTAGTTAATGGAGGGAAAGAATGAAAGTTTTACTTAAAACATTTGAATAGGAAGAAGAAGAAGAGGAAAGATTGACCTCTTCTTCTTCCACCCAACTAAATTCTTCCTTCTTTTCTAAAACTTGGATCCAATATTTTTCTTATATAAAACCTCATCCATGGTGGATGAATTGATATTCTCTTATTGAACTTGAACCATATCTAGTTGATCATATTGTGGTGCTATAGGAGATTGGTATTTTTCCACATCTTCATCCCACAAATGTAGAAAAAATGCAAACCTATTACCATATAAAATTTTCTAAAGAGACTCATGCCTACTATTAGAATGGAACCCTTTGAATTTATTTTGCTTCCTTAAGACTTTAATGAAATCTCCTTGCTCATCATTTTTTTGAGAAGATTACAATGATATAGTAGGAGACTAAAGACCTATATCTTTAGGAAAACCTTTCACAAAGTTCCCATACTCATGGAAAAGGTTGCATTCAAAAGGAACTTCCTCATAATCCATGGTATCAAGATACCTCCAACACTCCAAATTATGTTGAATCACCTTAGGGATCCCTTTTGTAAAATCTGTTTCAACGCAAATTATGGTACAAGAATAAATATTCTCCACTTGACGAGAAAAAAAAAAACATAATTCCCCAATTTATCTCCAATGGCTTTAAAAATACCATCAACCTAAAAAAAAAAGGGAAGATGAGGAAATCTAGCATAAATAGGCTCAAAATAATTTTCCATGTTGGGATTAAAATCCAAAGTCTAGTGGGAGAGAAACATTCCCTTGCATCCCATGAAATAAAGCCCCGATCTGAAGATCATATCCTTGTCCTCCTATATTTAAAAAATAAAGACATAAAAATCATTTCAACAATACAAAGTACCAACAGGCTCATGATTTTCCCAATTAATATAGAGAGAGTCTAGAACCAAGATGTACCTAGGGCAAAGGCTAGTGAACTTGCCAATCAACCCTTTTTCTTTAAGGGTAGACAATTTTTCCTTTGATAAAGGAGAAAACACCATGTTGAGAGAAATAATCGGATCAACCATTTTTGAAAATATATTAGCATCACAAATTTTTCCCTCACTGAACCAACAACCAAAGAAACATGAGCTACCATCACAAGCCGATGGAGAGACATGATGAACTAAAAAGGGCTCTTCACCTCAATAGTGTTGGATGAATGCAAACAAATTGGAACTAAGCTTTATAGGACCATGATGCAATAACCAAGAAAGAAGGAAAACCATAATATATTAGCCAGGAACTAAGCGTCATAGGACCAAGATGCAATAACCAAGAAAGAAGGAAATCCATAATATATTAGCCAGGACTCAAGGTGAAGATGGAATAGGGATGCAACAATCAACCAAAATCCTATAATGGCACAACTTCATACAAGCAATGGAACATAGGAACAAAGACACTTCAATCAACAAGAATCATTCTATGGAGCATCTTGATATAAACAATGGAACAAAAGCACAATGGATAATGAACATTGGACTAAATAAACTTGTGTTCCACACTATAACTATGAGCACAAGAAGGAATGACAGCAGCTAGGGTATCCCTAGTTGTAGAGAGCGACACAACTCCATTCCCGACATCAATATGCTATTACTTATAAATGTAGGTATTTAACAAAGTTAATCATCACGATCATTCTCTCTCTATATATATGTGTGTGTGTGTGTGTGTGTGTGTGAAGAAAATATATGGTTATGTAATGTTTTTTCTTATAATTTTTTTTTGTCCATCAAACCACATCTATTAATTGGTCGTGAGAGATAAACAAAAACTAATAGCCAAGTGTCAAAAAATATATCATGCCCATACACAAAAAGCACAAAGTCTGCAAAATACAAAGAGAATACATGTATAACCAATCTTCAAGGGATATGACGAGAAGTCGAAGCCTATTCAAAATTAAAATGGACTAAGGGTTGTTGGAGCTTGAATGTAACCATTAGAAGATTTAATGTAAATTAAAGTGAAATGACATGAATTGTGAATGAAATGCTATGAAATGTGCATGTCATTTCGAGGGAAAGTTATTTTTTAGATATTTTCATAAAAATAATAAACTATTCCCTCCAGCTCATAGGGTTAGGGATTATGTAGAAGGGTTGAATTAGTTTGAGTTGGTATTTTTGGTTGCATTAGGGTCCTATAATAATAGGATTCATAATCTTGAATTGGGTATGGTTAGTCTTGTAATATTGTACAAACTTTTGCTTTCTGCAAAATGTTTTCCATATTAAAAATTAAAAAATGTAAAGAGGGTATGTCCTAAAAGAATAATCAAAGGACAAAAAGAAAGAAAAAGATAAAAAATGTGAAAATATAAACCCCAAAAAGAAATAAAACAAATCATGAAAGTGTGAAAATTCAAGTGCCATTACTTTTTACTTTATTATTCTAAATAAGGTTGTGTGCAGCTTGTTAGAAATGCCACAATCCATGATGGTCAAATAGCTTAATCTTAACTCATTCATGTTTTAAATTTTATGTTAATAGATAGAGAATAAAGATCTAGCCAAACTGTTTAACCTTGGGAGATCAGTGGTTAGGTAGAGAATAAAATGAGCTCATCGGATTAATTTGAGCCATTGAAAGTCATAAGGTTAGAATTAGATAGTTTGCTTGTCAAAAGAAAAGGAAATAAAGAGTCAACAAGCTCAAATGCACCCAATGAAATGAAGAGAAAATGTTAGGATAAATAAAGGGTAGGTAGAAGAAAGGTTGCAAAATGCACAAGGTTGTTGAGTCAAGAGCACATTTATCATGCTTAATCCTATGTTTCATGTGCAGGAGGAAATGTGAGAAAGAAAAGATATTCACAAGTTGGTTTAACTAATTTCCTCTCATTTCTCTATACCCCCACATGCTTATTTTCTAATTTCCTCATTATCCTGTTATCACTTATAAATCCCCTTTTCCCCTCATTCTGACCCTTACCCTTTGGTTTCACACATTTCCCTAGTAATTACTCTTCAAAAATCATCCCCCTACCCAAAACCCCTTTTCCCTAGTGTGAAACCCATTCCCCATTGTAGATATTACCTTCCCCCCTTATTAATTTCCCTATTTCCATTCAAAACCCACAAAACCCCTTTATCCTAAGTTTTTATGCCCCCTCTTTAGCTAATTAACTCCCTCGCTTCATATTTCCCCCACAAATGTTTTTAACCCACCAACCCTTGGTGCAGTTAAAAAACCCTGCCACATAAACCCTGGTCCCACTTTATTAACCAATTTCTTATGTTAAAAAACCCAACTTTATTGGTTAAATAATTACACTTATGTGTAATTAAACCCCAAGCCCCACAAATCCCTTTCCCGATTCCCTCCGTGCATCTTCACCGCGTGACAGCCGTCCGATCTCCTACCCCTAGATTCGATGGTGGGCATCCACATCGCGCAGGTTCATTATTCGACCGATAACAGCTTGAGAGCACGTGAGATTCGTGGTTCTGCCTGGGCACTATTCTGCTACGTGGCGGCACCAGGTGAGATCTCGTGCTTGTGAAAAATACCGACTTGCTCTCCAAAAGTGGTGTGATGGCCCAGAAAACCACCTCCTCGCCTAGACCAAAAAATGCCCACCATTCATTTATATTTTCCAAATGTGACCATTACCCGTTAAAAGGCTGGAAAAGCCCCAATTCACTCTTTTCACTCATTTTTCACTGCAACTGCTACTTAGCCATTGCGACACTCTGAACCTGAAATGACCAAATTGACCACTGTCTGCCACCTGAAGAAGCTTCAGACACCTAATTAAAGCAACCAGTTGATAGTTGAAGCCATCTTACTCTCTGCATTCACCACTAAACCAAAATTGCAATCCAGGCCATTGATTTCCACATAATCTTGGGAAAAACCAAAACAACCCTTCAATTTGAAAATACACAATTTAAATTGAAAGCTTAATTAATTGAATTAATTAAGGAAACTTTCCTAAATTGAAAAGAAGCCTATTACACACCCCAAACCCTATTTACAAGCTGTAATTACCCTCTCACTATACCGAAGCTTCAAAAAATCACTCCTAAAACCCCTCAAAGCCTAATTCATATCTGTAAACCCAAGTATGGCTTCCCAAACCTCTCTGGACGTGAGACCTCTACAAACCCATCACCTAGACATCGACCACCTTGCATTAGCAGACAAAGATTTTCAAATAAATGATACTGCCTCCCCTGCTTACTTTCTAAAGCTTCACTACTAGAGTAAGGACAAGTTCCTAAACCAGAATGATGACATCCAATTTTCCCAAATATTTGTTTCCAAAAGTACAGCCATTCCCAGACATTATCCACTTCTGTCATGCTTGCTACATTCCCAGTCAAAGAGCCATCGTCACCCCAGACCAGCAAGTTTTATTTACCATAAATGGAGAATCCATTAACCAAATGTTGCATGTCCAACCAAGCCCTAATGAGACCCCACTGTTTATTGGAGACTTGCTGGACCTATATGTCAAGTTAGACCTTCCCAGAATAGCCCAAATTTTCCAAACTTTCATCATTGAGGAATGTCATACTCCCACAGATAGTCCCCCTTATGTTGCCACCATTTTTTCTGAGAGAGGCAAACAAATTATTACCATGTTCTCTTACATCTTAGGATACACCACAGATGAGCATGTGGATGAGACTGTCCTCGCCTTCCTTTCCATCTTTAGCCCAGGCAAGCTTCCTATTGTAATCTACAACTATGCTCAGTTCATTGCAAACAGGATGCATGAATAATTCACCGGATTACCTAGTGAAAGAGTCTTCAAGTACTCTTTTGTATCATGTGGCAATATGACCCTCATGGAGTCATAAATAAGTTGAGGATCAAGGTCAAATTGGGACCTTTTATCCCTCATCCCAGACTAGACATTGAGAGGATTTCCAACCAATCTGAATGGTTGGAAAACACTCTAATTGACATGGATAGCACTGTAGTTGATGTAGAAAATACATTGAGTAATGTAGAAAGACAAATTGATGAAAGTTCCTTCCTGCAGGTTCCAGAACTAGGAGAACCAATGAATATTCCTCATGTTTTATAGACTCCAGCAAATGAGGAGAGAAACCCAAAGAGAAATAGGGAGGAGGGTTCCAGTTCAGCTATGGAAACCACAGATGAGCAGTTTGAGATCAGTTATAGGAAAAGGCCCAAGTTTAATCCTGTAACTGAATAGGAAGACATCATTGAATTAGTGGAAATCACTGACACTAATACAATGGTGGAGAGAAGCAAAGGCACAACAACTTTAGGAGAAATAGCTGCCTTCAACATCTAACACTCAACTGATTGAGAGACAGCTAAGTGTTGAGGTTTCTTCTTTCATCAGGCCAGTGGATAAAGAAAAGGATATCAAGGACAGATACAAGGAAATCAAATTGAGAAATGAGAAGTTGAAGGCTGAAACCTATGCTCAATACTTCAAGCACATACCAGCAAATCAAAGCAGGTTGATGTTAGCTTTTGACATCAAAACAGGAAAAATGCAGGTGTCCTTCATGTAGCCTATTTTCCAGAAGCCAAAGACATCAACTGACTATAGAAAAACATACTTTGAGGTGTTGGCTAGTGATGTTCATCCCACTGACCATATTGAATTCCACAAGCAGGCAAGTGAGATGATCTACTCCACCTTGATAGGAAAGTCCATGGATGCACATAAGCTACAAAGTTCATTAGATAACATTAGAACTCAATACAAATTGGAAAAGGCCTCCTCACAAGCCAAGGACAATAGGATCAAGTCATTGGAGGACTTGGTAATTGAGCTGGGACACAATCCCAATGACATCAAAGCGGTTGAGAAATTGATCAAGAAGAAGAATGAGGACATTGTAGCTCTCAAAAAATAACTAAAACTTCCTCATTCAGAGCACCCACAGACAAAAGAGGTCCTTGAGAGCCAAACTCATCAGGAGGAGATGATGGACCTGGTTTTACAATTGAATGATCAACTGAAGGAAATGGAAAAGGAGTTAGATAGCTTGATACAGTTAAAAAAAGCTAGTCTTGACACTGCCCCTGCCACTGTTTTCCCAAAAGTTAATACTATAGTACCATCCACCTTGGCAGCATCATTAGCTCCTATAGCTCCAATGGCTACAACCCTCCCAGCTTCTACAATGTCTACATCAGCAACAGGGTCAATAGCAACAGCTCAGCCAGGTGATGAGGCTAGTAAATTGGTCAAGGCAATGGAAGACATGTCCATTCAGACCACAGAAATGAACAAGCTCAAGGAAAAGGTAACCAGTCTAGAGACTGACTATAAGCTTTCACAGATTATGCACAAAGAAGAAGTGCAGAAATCAACTAGGATGAATGAAAGAATAAAAATCTTGGAGAAGGAATTGACTTTGAAGGAACCCCTTGGCCAAGCTAAGGAACAATTATGGGCCAATATCATTGACTCTGTCAATGATATTTGGCCATCCATCCAAGTAATTTTTGAACAAATTGACTTAGTGAAAGAGGCTACAGAAGCCATACAGAGAGTGAAAATAGAACTGTGAGACATGCCAGAGGAAGCCACTAGGGTCATTCACTTCCTCAACTCCTAAAACAAGTATGAATTACAGGAGACGGAAATACCTGATAGGACAGGTACAATATTAGAAGTAAAAAGGGTCCTCACCAAGAGAAACTTAATGCTAAACCTGGAAGATAAGTGCCCAACCATGCAACTGGCTATAGATAGATTCATGGTTAAGTTTGAAGTTTTGAGGCAAAAGGGTCTACCAAATCCATTAGTAATAAATGATAAATTAATGCCACAGGAGGACTACAATAGAAAAATTAGATAAGTGGCTAGAGATCAGGTAAATACTTCATCTATGAAGTGGATGCCTACTGGAAAGGTCTTATACCAGACTTTTGAGAACTTGTTTTACCTCCAGCATGAGGTAAAACACCTTTTTGTGAATAAACCCACTTTTTCCAAGTACACGGAGGTAGATGAGATTTATAGGAAAATAATAAATATCCAATTACCAGATGCAGAAACATGGGAGAAATTGTATGAGTTACTGTAGAAATACAGAGTCAAAATGTAAAAATGTGCAGTAAGGGTGAAAAAGCATAGTAAAAGGATAATGATAGGCCAGCTAAATGAAAGAGTATCAGGTAAAAGTGTATCAGTTGAAAGGTCAGAGTGAAAAGAACGTCCAACATGAAAAGTAATAGCAAGGCAGAGAATAAAAGGCAAAATATCAGAGCTTAAAGACAACACAGCCTAATAAACAGGGACAGCAGACAGCAGTCGAACATCTATCTCTATCCTCTTGCATGAAGATATTTATTTATCTAAGATTAATTCCTAATATAGCTTGGGATATTTTGTAAATTAGTTTTGTATAAATACTTCATAATTCGAAGTATGGACGGTGGATTTCTATACATTTGTAGAGTTGTATTGATCAGAAACCTGAGGGTTATTGTACCAATTCTTTCAAGCCAGCAGACTGGACTCACTAATAAAGAGATTGCATTATAGGATTCATGTGTTGAGCTATTATAGTATAGTATTTTCTTTGTTGCAGGAAATAATACTGAGAGGGGGGGGTGAATCAGTATTAGCAAATCAATAATTTTTCATTTCCATACTCAGATTCATGTATGCTACTTCAGGTAAGGGAACCCATGTGTACATGCAACTGTGTCTAATGCAACTAGCGTATATCCAGTAAACTTATGATTCAGTTAATCCATTAAATGTTGATCTTTAGTTAGTGCATCAGAACTTCATTAACCATATGAACAGTAAACAGGTGCAGTAAAATAGAACAGATCATCACACACAAGAAGCACACATGAACACCATGATGTAAGGCGGAAGCTCAATGTGGGTGAAAACAACCTGCTATAATTCGTCTCTATCTTCTTTTAATAAGAAACTTATTTTTATAATATCTTTGTACTGGAGCAGTCTTATACCAGTACGCAGGCTTCTACTTGTAGAAGGCTACAACCTCCTCTTGTACTCTAGCTTCTCCTGGAAGGGAGCTACAACCCCTTTGCTTTTGTACTAGCCGATCCATTTACTAGCACGTAGGCACCGCGCTACTGAAGGCTCCAACCTTTACTCATTTTCCAGCTGCTACTGGAAGGGAGCTACAACCCCTTGGCTCATGTACTGGCCAATATGTTTACCAGTACGTAGGTGCTGGCCTACAAACTACTATGATCTTCTCTCTTCCTCCAGGGACCACATTTCATAAACTTTCATACTGGATACTCCTAAAGCACAACACCATAATTTGAAGGCCACGTTTCATCCAATTTTCATACTGGACCCATCAATATAATTGAAGCACAAAATCAATCACCACTTACATCATCAATCTATGAATCACCCAATACTGAATCACTGAAACCCTGTCAACAAAATGCAGTCACCAGAACACAGAGCAGATCACAAAACTCTACAATAATATTCAGAGCTAGCTGTATCATCAAAAATCATGCATAAGAGTGCATACACTACTTGGAAGAGTTGAACCGACGTGTATACGCAACTTCACCAAAGCGAACCAACGTATATGTCATCAAATACTTACCTATAATTTCACTGCACTTCCCGACTTCAGACACACCCAGATCATTACATACAAAAGGATAATACGTGTGTTAGCAACCAGATCTAGTCTATTAGATCACATAAAGATAAGTCATTATGATCCTGATCCATTATTAGATCTCTTCCATCAACACTGAAGCTCAACACAATCAACCAATCTGAATATGCAGAATACTAACACCAGTAAATAGTCACTGGAACTCAGAACTTTGCATCAACAAACAAAACCACTTGTAACTTCAAACATCATAGTTCATATGGTATACGCTAATTAGATGTATATAACCTGTGTATATATGCACTTTTATCAAAGTCAACCAGCGTATACATCTGTAAATATTCATTCATAATTTGTAGCTATTCGAGACTTGAGTTATACCTAGACAATAGTATTTACACAACATTAGATGCGTCAGTATACAGATCCAGAATAAGCATGATCAAACCATATAGAGATGATTCATTCCAAGCCATAAGATCTCGATCCATCATTAGACCTTGTCCTCCATCACCCGCTGAGATTCCTCCTTGTCCCAGATCAAGCAAAGCATCATAAACCCATAACCTACATACTGGATCTCACACTTCATCAGATATTCGAGACTTTCTCAGTGCCTTTTCCTAATGATCTTCTCCTCCTTTTATAGTCTTAGGCCTTACTCAATACCATGGTCCAAAACCACTTAGAACCAATACCTTGGTCTAAATACCTGGGGTCAATACCTCAAACCAAATACCATGGACCAATACCAAAATACCATGGTCCAAATATCATGGACAAAAAACTTAGTTTCTAACATGTATGCACTTTTCTTTGCGTGAAAGTGCGTGTATATGCATACATGCCTTCTGCTCAATGAACCTGCGTATATACAAGCTTGGTCAAGGTATACCTGTGTATACCTATTTTTCTTTCATTTTGTGATCCTGAACTTTGATTCAATATTGTTAACCTGTAGTACTTTGATCTTCATCATCTAGGACAACACCTATATCATAATGTTAACTTGTTGCACTGTGAACTGTCATTTCCTTTGAACTACCCTGCATCACATCTGTTAGCACAATTACCATGTATTAATGTCACATCTAATATCTCTTGTGAAGATTCATTTAGTTACCATGTATAGGTGAGTTGTTCTGCTACAAGAGGGTTTCCATCAATTACAACACATTCATCATAATGCCAACAATCTCCCCCTTTGGACTTGATGGCAACAACAACACCAAGTCACTCCCCCCCTTTGACATCAAGGGCAAAGGGCGGACCAAGATATTCTCTCCCTTGATATACATTCTGCTGTCCATACTCTCCTTGAGTACATGCTGAAATCTCTTATTGAGCTCCCCCTTTGTACATGCCAAGATGTACCAATCCGTCCATTCTGCCTTCGAGCACATGCCGAGTCTGCAAATTTTTTTTTCAAGAGAATAATATTACTCTACAACCCAACTAAGTGAGTATGACCTTCCTATCACCAATGACTCATACATACATCAATCTCTCAATCAAGTGGGGATACACTTGACTCATCCACCCAACCAAGTGGGAATATACGAGATACCAATTGTTTATATATGACTCAGATATTACATCATCCTTCCCATGCATAGTGGGGGTACAAATTACATCATATGAACAAAAGGGATTCATCAAACAACTGCAATAGATAGAGACAAACTATTACATCATGGGTTTTTATATGATCTCTACATTGAATGATATACATGAAAATTATAACAAAGACCAAATATCTAAACAATACCATGATAGTCATCAGCAACTATCATACACAATGTATGATTTGCTCCATAAGTATCTGTCAACACCATATAGACCAGCGACTTGTATATGTCCATTAGTGTAGATATCATCAATCTGTGACAAGGTATGTCTGTGTATAGATATCAACTCATCCTCTTTATTTCATCAAGATCAACTTACTTCGTTTCCTTAGCAGAAAAAGACTTATCATAACCTCAGCATATGTCATATCTTCAATCATTCACATCATATCATCTGTATGTGAAAAACACCATGGTCATCATGTATGATCATAGCATTGTCATCAATAATAGTATGATCTTTCCATAAGAGCCTTCAATATATCAACCATGTATCATCACTAGGGAACATCCCACATCTGACAAGCATCAACCATGATAATCAACATAGGTGAGTATCAACCTATCATCATAAGGTAAGAACTCAAAGTGATTAAGTAAGCCATGTCTTTGAATAGCTATGTCTCCATGCGACCTGCAATAACACCATTCTCTTGGCTAACCAACAATATGCAACTTAAGTAATCATCCATGCATCCATCATACTGTATATCCATAAAAGAGATATCAATATGTATCTAGAAAACCATGATCCTATGGACATTTGTCAAGATTTCTTGATATCATCAATAGCAACAATCCTCAACCATGTGAGAGCCAAGAACTATAGGAATTTTGCATCATAACTGTATTATATGATCTTTATGCATATGGTGACAACAGCATATGAGTGACTCATCATCAAGTAATGAAGTTGTGTATTCAAGCGTTGTACTTCTCCTTTATGAAGATCACCATGTAAGCAACATATATGCATCATCAGAGAATCAACTACAAATCTGATCGGAACACCAACTACGTAACCCCAAGAATCACATGAGATTTTTTCATGGACAACTCATAACCATATCATAGCAAGATGTATCATTTAGCCATATAAGCATTATCTCCAAGGACTTCTAACCATAATGCCAACAATGCATTATTCAAAGCATAAGCTCCCTCTGAACCTGTGCCATCTATTTACTGTCAGATTTGATCATGCATATATCAGCAAGAAGTATCAAGGCATCATCATCATCAAGTTAGGATCAAAAAAACTTTTAAACATCTTATGAGTATCAAGACATTTCCACACATCATCAGCAGATTGTAACCATTATCAAACAGAGAAAATAATGGACTGAATCATATCAGACCCTTTTTCCTGAGCCTGTCCCACTGCTTTTCCTCAAACTAACATATACACGACTGTGTAGTGTCTAACTCGCATATATACGCGACTTCTCTTCATGAAACTTGCGTATGAGATTTAGAATACTGAAGTTTCACACTTTCAGCTCCCTCTGAGTCTGTTATGTCTGTACATTGTGCTGTGCCACATATTTCTGACTGTACTTCCTTCTTCTTCCATATCTTCAAGTGTGATGATGTTTTCTCCTTTTGGTATGGTGCCCGTACTTTGTTCCTGCATTCCTTTGCTATATGTCCAAGCTTGTTACATGCATAACATCTCATATGTTTCATATTCCTTCTATAGCAGTCAATGGATTTGTGACCAAACATATTGCAAGAAAAACAATATCCCTTAAAGTACCTGGAACGTGATGATATTTTTGTGTGATGGTCTTGAACCATTCTTCTTCTGCATCTGGCTACAACATGTCCAAAATTATGACATACATAACATTCAACATTATTCAATTGAGGAAATGACTGACTATCACTTCCATAGTTAGGAGTAAAAGATTTTCCTTGAAGAATTTCTTTCCTTGGTTGTTGATGGGATTGACCTCTCATCTCCTTGTTGATCATTTTAGATTTCTCATTAGAGTTCCTTGCCTCACCTTGTGAGCTAGATTCATCTTCAACCAATTCATAAAAACCAAGACCAATTTTGATAGCAGGGGATCTTTGGCTACTAAGAATATCATCCAAAATCTTAATACTGTCTTGAAATTGTAACAGTTTATCCTTTTCTTCTAATTTATCTTTTAGAATATTTACCTCAGGCTGATGTTGCTCCTCCTTTTCAAGACACTGCTTCTTCATGTTTCCTTCAGCTTTTCTTCCTTCTTCCAATTGATGTATTAATTCAAGAACTTTGTTTTCTTGTTTTTCAAGAGCTTGGAGTAGTTCTTTATTTTGCTTATTTTATTCTTCAAGATCTTCTTTTAGCGAGAGTATCTTAGCTTCAAGATTTTCATAGTAACTGCATCTTTCTCTGAGTTTCTTGATTGTTGTGCTCCTTTCATTTACTTCATTTCTTAATGACGTCAATTCATCTTGTAGCTTTTGACATTGATCTTCCTTTTCCTTGAATAGCTTCCTTATTTTGTTTCCTTCCTCTAGTTGAACTTTTAGTTTGGTAACTTCTTCTTTGGAGATACATTCCCTTTTGTGCAATAGATCTTGTTGATCTCTAATTTTATCTGTAAGCCTTTTAAATTCTGCCTCTATTTGATATCTTTATTTCTCACCCATAAGATTAAATTCAATTGTTTCACCATCACTTTCATCATCTTCAAATGGCTAGAGAAATGTTTCACCAGAGGATAACAAATTCATACCTGATAGTTCTTTTGCTTGTTCATCTTCATTTTGAGGTGATTCTGAATCTAAAGTGTCACTTCCACGTATTCCCCAATCGATTCTTCCACTTTCATAGTTCTTCTAAGATGTCTTCTTCTTCTTCTGAGGCGCTTTCTTCTTTAGCTTCTTTCCCATTGTTCTACGGATCTACTTCAAGCGATCAAGCTTCTACCAAAGGACCTGCTCTGATTCCAATTGTTGGAAATAACACTGAGAGGGGGGGGGGGGGGGTGAATCGGTATTAGCAAATCAATAATTTTTCATTTCCATACTTAGATTCATATACACTACTTCAGGTAAGGGAACCCGCATGTACATGCAACTGTGTCTAATGCAACTAGCATATATCCAATAAACTTATGATTCAGTTAATCCATTAAATGTTGATCTTTAGTTAGTGCATCAAAACTTCATTAACCATATGAATAGTAAACAGGTGCAGTAAAACAGAACAGATCATCACACACAAGAAGCACACATGAACACCATGATGTAAGATGGAAACCCAATGTGGGTGAAAACCACCTGATGCAAGTTGTCTCTATCTTCTTTTAATAAGAAACTTCTTTTTACAATATTTCTGTACTGGAGCAGTCTTATACTAGTACGCAGGCTTCTACCTACAGAAGGATACAACCTCCTCTCGTTCTCCAACTTCTCCTGGAAGGGAGCTACAACCCCCTTTGCTTTGTTACTAGCCGATCCATTTACTAGTACGTAGGCAGCGGCCTATTGAAGGCTCCAACCTTTACTTGTTTTCCAACTCCTACTGTAAGGGAGCTATGACCCCTTGGCTCTTGTACTGGCCAATATGTTTACCAGTATGTAGGCGCTGGCCTACAGATGGCTGCGATCTTCTCTCTTCCTCCAGGGACTACATCTCATAAATTTTCATACTGGATACTCTTGAAGCACAACACCATAATTTGAAGGCCATGTTTCATCCAATTTTCATACTGGACCCATCAATATAATTGAAGCACAAAATCAATCACCACTTGCATGATCAATCTTTGAATCACCCAATACTAAATCACCCAATACTGAATCACTGAAACCCGGTCAACAAAATGCAGTTACCAGAACACAGAGCATATCACAAAACTCTGCAATAATATTTAGAGCCAACTGTATCATAAAAAATCATGCATCAGAGTGCATACACTACTTGGAAGAGCCAAACTGGTGTGTATACGCAACTTCACCAAAGTGAACCAGCGTATATGTCATCAAATACTTACCTATAATTTCACTGCACTTCTCGACTTCAAACATACCCAGATCATTATATACAAAAGGACAATACGTGTGTTAGCAACCAGATCCAATATATTAGATCACATAAAGATAAGTCATTATGATCCTGATCCATTATTAGATCTCTTCCATCAACATTGAAGCTCAACACAATCAACCAATCTGAATATGCAGAATACTGACACCAGTAAATAGTCACCAGAACTCAGAACTTTGCATCAACAACCAGAACCACCAGTAACTTCAAACATCATAGTTCATATGGTATACGCTAATTAGATGTATATAACCTGCGTATATACGCTCTTTTATCAAATTCAACCAGTGTATACATCTGTAAATATTCATTCATAATTTGCAACTATTCCAGACCTGAGTTATACCTAGATCATAGTATTTACAGAACATTACATGTGTCAGTATACAGATCAAGAATAAGCATGATCGAACCATATAGAGATGATTCATTCCAAGCCATAAGATCCTGATCCATCATTAGACCTTGTCCTCCATCACCTGCTGAGATTCCTCCTTGTCTCAGATCAAGCAAAGCATCATAAACCCATAACCTACATACTGGATCTCATACTTCATCAGATATTCGAGACTTCCTCAGTGCCTTTGCCTAATGACCTTCTCCTCCTTTTATAGTCTTAGGCCTTACTCAATACCATGGTCCAAAACAACTTAGAACCAATAACTTGGTCTAAATACCTGGGGTCAATACCTCAGACCAAATACCATGGACCAATACCAAAATAACATGGTCCAAATACCATGTACCAAAAACTTAGTTTTTGACATGTATGCGCTTTTCTTTGCGTGAAAGTGCGTGTATACGCATATGCGCCTTCTACTCAATGAACCTGCGTATATACGTAGCTTGGTCAAGGTAAACCTGCATATACATCTTTTTCTTTCATTTTGTGACCCTGAACTATGATTCAATATTGTTAACTTGTAGTACTTTGATCTTCATCATCTACGACAACACCTGTATCATAATGTTAACTTGCTGCACTGTGAACTGTCATTTCCTTTGAACTACCCTGCATCACATCTGTTAGCACAGCTACCATGTATTAATGTCACATCTGATATTTCTTATGAAGATTCATTTAGTTACCATGTATAGGTGAGTTGTTCTGCTACAAGAGGGTTGCCATCAAGTACAACACATTCATCATAATTCCAACATTTGTCAAATTTGTTATTTTCTTATGTATCTCACAAACTTAAATGTTATCTAAAGTTGAATGAATTAACTAGAAATTTATCTCAGAATTTGTTTAAGTACACTCTGTTTTCAATAGTTGACCATTTCTATGTTTTCTTCTGATAGGATCTGAGAATCCTTAATTTCTCTCCCATCCTAATTGACCTCTTTCATTTCCTTCATAATCTAGCATAAGGAACCCTTAATTTCTCTTTGGATCCGATTGAAACCAACTTCACCAACCAACCTTAAGATCTGAAGTAACTCAACTACCTTACCCTGTAGACTTTATTTTTAGAGCTTTATCCAGTCTTGTTTGCTTGACATTTGACCCCATACCCCAATGGTAAAAGACATCCCTCTATCCATCTAAGTAAGTGATCCCACCACCAAATCCAAATCGAAACCCAAGTACAATCATAACTAGCCTAAAATTAATTAACTAAACGAAGTTAAATCTTAAAGAGAGAGCCCTCTTTGAGAATCAGGAAGGGTAGATCCTAATCTCCAAAGTTGATTTATGGTTACCTCTATCATTTCTTTCTCTAACAACTTCTAAAGAAGTTTTGGAGTGATAACATAATCGGCGACCATACTAGGGACTTTGATCCTCAGTGTAATAAAACTTTAAGGAAACCTTAATTCTCGTCTTTTGCCCCTTAAGGTCATTTAAGAAGTTGTTGTTAAAAAGTTTCATAAAAACAATTAAAAAATTGAAATTCTGGTTACCAAAAAGACTCACTATACTAGGGCAAATTGAGATCCAAACCCTACTACAATAGTTGATGACCTTAACAGAATTTTAAGAAAACCAAAAAAGATAGAAACTCAAGCAAGTAGTAGCTAGTTAGTTAAAGCAAATTCACTTCCCGAGGAATTATTAACTTTAGAGGATATTCCATTTGATTTGTCATTTGACCTCTCATTTTTTAGAACTAAATCAGAAAATGCAATTCATGAAACTGTGGTAGACCCTAATTTTACTCAATTCATTGAGTCAAAAAAGGTGCCTATACATCCAGATTTAGATAAACTTGTGTTGGATACTTTTGAGAAGCTAGAAGCTTTAACCTCTACATTGATAAGCCATATATATGATGCCTACCTTTAGCAATCAGTTGAATTAGTTGCCCTAACTGTTACTGCCTCTGAAATTTCTGCACAATCTTGAAATATTGTAAATACACCTTCATTTACTACCACCTCACCTATAATATCCACCACAATTCATTCCCCTAAACAAGATATTCATCAGCTTCCTATCCAACCAAACTCCTCAACCTCATCTAGTTCATCTCCATCCATTTCAAACCCTTCCTCAAGCACCACTACTTTGCCCCCTAGTCAAACCAAAATCTCAGCCATGGCAGACAGATATGCACCTTTGGTTTTACCAGCACAACTCCATGCCATGCCCCAAGATTACCAAAGAAAAATATTTTTGTTTGATGCTACTAGTCAGTATACTGCTCAACAGCATGTGAACAAAATGACTGAGTATTTTGAGTTGCATGAGATTGATGAGTCTAATGTCCAAATGAGGTTGTTTGGCCAAATATTAATTGAGGATGTTAAGAAATGGTTCAAAGGTTTACCTGCTAATCATATTGATGATTTAGCTGCTTTTCATAGATTATTCGTTGATAGATGGGAGATAATGAAAAACCCTCTACAAATACTTTCTGAATATGATAACATTAGAAGAGCTCCTAATGAGTCAGTTCAGGATTATTGTACTAGGTTCAATAGCATCTACAATGCAATCCCTGCTAATATTAAGCCTCCACCAGACCTAGCATTGATCAAATTCCCTGATGGTTTTGACATTGACATGTCATACCAATTAAGGGAAAGAAACCCTAAAACATTGGAATAAATTCAAAGTAATGATGTTAGTGTAGAAGCCAATCTATTAGCTAAGAAAGATAGGATGAGAAATGAAAAAAGAGTTGTTATTAAAGAGGAAACTTCAACATCTGATGGTAAAATAGATAGTTTATCAAAAAGTGTAGAAAGAATAATGGATAGATTAGAAAACATGGAAAGAAAAACTTAGTGGGAGAATCAACAGCTACCCCCAATAAGAAACCCCAACCTTAGGAAGAATCCTAGCACTGAAAAGAATGCTATACCAGATCAAAAAATTATGCCACCCTTCTAGGAAAACTACACTGAGGGTTCGCAAAACCATGAAGGAGAGGATGACACCCAGATAAATCTATTAGGGATTAAAAATGAAGATGTCGTTTTTCTTACTCAAGAAGAATAAGAATTGTACATGCTGCAAGAATTGCAATTAGAATCTGGAGAGTCTTTTGATTTTAAACAGGGCTATGAATCAGCCATATATGAGGTTCACAAATAGTATAGCCTAAGAATTAAAAAGAATAATGAAATTCCCACTAAGAGATCAATCCAAACCCAAACTAAAAATATAACAGAAGCTCCTGTGACAAAAATCCTACAAATCCTCCTCGGGGGAACTCCGGAGACTTCTACTCCAAAAATTGTAGATTTAACTTCATCAGAAACTCAAACTGAAACAGTTACTCAAATCATTCCAAATAAGAGAAATAAAAAAAAACTATTGAAACACAGATTGAAGTGCCAAGTAATAAAAAGAAGATAAAAACACACAGACCACATTTGCTAAGGAAGATCTCATCCAGTCAAGAAAAACTCAATAGCCATTCAACATTAAGACTGAGATAGCAAAATTGAAAATATTAGTTCCTTTGACCGAGCTAGTGAAAAATGAAACCTATAGATCACAAATCACTGAAACATTAAATATAGGTGAAGGAGAAAATGTTGTGAATTTAAATGATGATCAGCCTGAGTTATTGTTTGGTCTTGAGGTAAAAGGTACACATCAACAAGGCGGTATCCCTCCTTTCTACATTAGCCTGAACATTCATGATAAATTATTACATAATGCTATGCTAGACTCAGGGGCATCCCATAATTTAATGCCAAAAGAAATAATGGAGAGACTAAACTTAGATATCACCAGACCATATAAGGACCTCTTTTCCTTTGACTCTAGCCAAGTTAAATGCCTCGGCCTGATTAAGGATTTGTGTGTAACTCTAGTCCAGTGTCAGTAAAGGGTATTGTCATGGACATGGTAGTTGCTGACATCATGGAATGTTGTTATCTCGCTCATGGGGAGAAAAATTGCAGGGATATTTATAGTTAGATATGTCATATGCCACCATCTCTATTTTTGGTCAACAAAGAAAACTTTATAGAGAGACCTTGATGAAATACATGGTGAGTAGTGCCAAAAAACCACAGAATCTCCCTATATACTCCATGCATTCTGATATGGACTCTTTCATCTTATACAATTTAGAACATGAAAAAAATGAAATCACAGTTGTAGAAGAAAAATACAAAGCTCTTGATAGTGAAAACAATTTTCATGAGTCCCTATGGCATTTGGATTTTGATGGATCTGTGAATAGACTAGGAGTAGGTGTAGGAGTGTGGATTCACAACATGGAGAATAATCATTCTGAAGGTCATGAATTTAGATTAAAATTTAAGTGCAAAAACAACATGGCAGAATATGAAGCTCTAATCTTAGGACTACAAATGGTTAGAAAACTTGGAGCCAAAAGAGTTTCTATTATGGGAGACTCAGAATTGATTATTAAACAAATCAAAGGTGAATACTCTGTAAATAATCCCAGACTTGGCCAATATAGAGAGATTGTCCTAGATTTTGTTAAAGACCTTCTGGAAACAGATTTTGCTGCCATTCCTAGGAAACAGAATATGCAAGCTCACAGTCTGGCCACTTTTGCTAGTACCTGCAAATTGCCTTTTCAACCCAACCACCAGTACACTGTAGAAGTGAGACATAGGCCTGTTATACCTGACAATTTGAAATATTGACATATTTTCTCACAAGATTCTAAAATTTATGATTTCATGAATGCTGAAGGTGAGTTTCAAAATTGTAATATAGATACAGGTTGTACAGTAGAAGTAACATAGATAGTGACATAGATGTAAATATTTTCAATATAGGTAAACCCACTAATTTCACTAAAGTAGAAATAGATCACTTAGAAAATGTAGAAATAGAAGAAATAATGAATGATGATCCTGAAATTCTAAACCTTAAAAATAACTTTTTGCCTAAGGAATTAGTCCCATTAGAAGATTTGTTTGATTCAAACGATGTAGTTAGGAAACCAAAAATGGAACCTTTAAGAGCAGATATAGAAGAATGTAACATAGGAACTGAAGAAAAGCCTAAGCTCATTAAAATGTCAAAATCCTTACCTCTAGATGAAAAGGTTAAATATATAAATTTGTTCAAAGAGTTTAAATATTTCTTTACATGGAGTTATGAAGACCTTAAGTCTTATGACATTAGAATAATTCAACACAAGATACCTATCAAAGAAGATCATACACCTTTTAAATAGAAGCTTAGGAGAATTAATCCAGTTCTTATGTCATCAATTGAAAAGGAAGTAAAAAGGATGTATGATGCGCAAATCATAGCTCCCATTAGATATGCAGATTGGGTCTCAAACTTAGTCACTACTAGGAATAAAATAGGAGAAATCAGACTCTGTGTTGATTTTAGAAATTTGAACAAAATCTCATTAAAAGATAACTATCCTCTCCCAAAAATGGACCACATTCTTCAGAGGGTAGTAGGCTCATCCAAAATTTCATTGCTTGATGGATTCTCTGGATACAACCAGATCTTAGTTCAACCAGAGGACTAAGTAAAAACTACATTTACTACTCCTTGGGATACTTTCATGTATTTAAAGATGCCTTTTGGATTAATTAATGCAGGAGAAACATTTCAAAGAGATATGTATATAGCTTTTGCCAAAGAAATCCATGACTTTCTAGTTGTTTACCAAGATGACATCACAGTGTTTTCAAAATCTGAAAATGAACATCTTGATCACTTGAGAAGAGTTTTCATTAAATGCAGGAAAATTTGGCATTTCCTTAAATCCCAAAAAGACACTCTTTGGTCTAGAAAAAGGTAAACTCTTGGGACATATAATATCCAAAGATGGAATTAGAATAGATCTGGCTAGAATAGAGGCAATCCTGACCATCACCCATCCTAGAAACATCAAAGAATTACAGTCATTTTTAGGTAAAATAAATTTTCTTAGGAGATTCATTTCAAACCTAGCATAATTAATTAGAGAACTTAATAACATGTTAAGGAAAGATTCAGCACTTAAGTGGATAGTGGAGGCTAAATAGTCCTTTGAGGCCATTAAAGAAGCCCTTACCAAAACTGTAGTCCTCATAAGTCCTGATTTCCAAAAGGATTTTATAATTTTTTCTTTTTCTTCAGAACATATTATTGCAACAGTCTTGTTGCAAAAGAATGATCGAGGATATGAGCAACCTATTGCATTTTTTTAGTAAATCTTTAAGGGATGCCACATTAAAGTACAACATAATGGAAAAACAAGCACTAGCTTTAGTGAAGGCTATTAAAGATTTCAAGTATACATCTTGTATTCATACATCATTGCTTATGTTCCAAATTCAGTAATAAAGTACATTTTGACACAAAATGGGCCTGAAGGAAAGAGAGGCAAATGGATTGCCACTATTTTGGAATATGACATAGAAATAAGGCCTACAAAACTTATCAAAGGCTAAGGTTTAGCGAAACTCATGGTTGAATCGAACTTTTAGACCTTAGATATAAATTTCATTGGTGCCCTAGATGATCAGGAAGAGATGGCAACTCCACATATCAATGAAGCTTTTACAAATTCACCTTGGTATGCAGATATCCTAGTTGTTTTACTAAACTTACAAGCTCCTCCTAGTTTATCTAGAACTAAAGCTAGATTTTTAAAAATGAAATCATTGAAATATTGTATCATAGATAATGCTTTATTTTGGAAATATAATGGTGGTATTCTATTAAATTATTTACTGAAAGATGAAGCTGATAAAATTATGCAAGAATTTCATGCAGGAGATTGTGGAGGACACTTGTATTGGAAAACAACTATTGACAAGATTCTAAGGTCTGGTTTTTACTGGCCCACCCTTTTTGCAGATGTCAAGAAACATGTGTCCTCCTATCATAAGTGTTAGATATTTCAGGGAAAAAGAAAGCTTTGATCTTCACCTCTCAAACCCATCTCCACAGAAATGCCATTTCAACAATGGGGTTTAGACTTCATTGGGGAAATTCACCCAGCTTCCCCAGCCCAACATAAATGGATTTTGACAACCACTAATTACTTTACCAAATGGATAGAAGCCATCCCTTCTAGAAAAGCAATAGACTCTGTCATTATCTCATTCCTTAAAAACAATATCCTGTCAAGATTTGGATTCCCCCAAAAGCTCATTATTGATAATGAAACTGCTTTTAAATCCAAGAAAATGGTAGACTTTTGTAACAGATATCACATTACCCTTGGCCATTCCACTGCTTATTACCCTCAAGGTAATGGACTTGTAGAATCCTCAAACAAAAGCCATGTCAATATCATTAAGAAACTACTGGAAGACAACAAGAAGACATGGAACAAAAATTTGGTAAATGCCTTATGGGCAGACAAACTAACTACCAAAAAGTCCATTGGTACATCTCCTTATCAGTTAGTATATGGAATGGATGCAGTTTTTCCATCCTCTTTAGGAGTGCCAGTGATGAATATCATTCAAGAATTGTAGGTAGAACCAAATGATATCCAAAGAAGGATAAATCAGAAAATACACTTGCAACAAACCAAAGAAGAAGTCTATGTCAAATCACAAGTAATCTAGGATAAAATCAAAAAGATTTTTGATAAAAATACTAAAGTTGATGATTTTTACATAGGTGAAAAAGCTATTAAATGGGATTCTAGAAGAGAAGATAAGGGAAAACATGAAAAAATTGATTTCCTATGGAAAGGACCTTATGTCATTTATGGTTACAAAGGTAGCAATGCCTTTTTCTTGAGATAGTTAGATGGAACAGATCTACTAGGAGGACCTGTCAATGGTAGAATGTTGAAGCATTGCTTATCCACAAATTAAGAATAGTTCATTTTACTTTAATCATTGTATATAACATTGTAGAGTTTAGATTGGATTGGATGGTAATATTTTGAATTTGCAGCTTAGAGAGAAGGAACTAAGCTTTGAAGGGTTCACCATCATAAGTATGAATAAAGCATAATCACAAAAGAGCAGTTTACAAATTAACTACAGACACAGTTCCAAAGGCTACTGATATTAAAGTTCTTGACATTTCACGAGGAAATTCCACCCTATGTGGAGCCACTGTTAGGGTCCTATATTAATAGGATTCATAATTTTGAATTGGCTATGGTTAGTCTTGTAATATTGTACATACTTTTTCTTTATGCAAAATGGTTTCCATATTAAAAATTAAAAAATGTAAAGAGGGTATGTCCTAAAACAATGATCAAAGGACAAAAAGAAATAAAAAGATAAAAAAAGTGAAAATATGAACCCCAAAAAGAAATAAAACAGATCATGAAAGTGTGAAAATTCAAGTGCCACTACTTTTTACTTTATTATGCTAAATAAGGTTGTGTGCAGCTTGTCAGAAATGCCACAATCCATGATGGTCAAATAGCTTAATCTTGACTCATTCATGTTTTAAATTTTATGTTAATAGATAGAGAATAAAGATCTAGCCAAACTGTTTAACCTTGGCAGATCAGTAGTTAGGTAGAGAATAAAATGAGCTCATCAGTTTAATCTGAGCCATTGGAAGTTATAAGGTTAGAATTGGCTAGTTTTCTTGTCAAAATAAAAGGAAATAAAGGGTCAGCAAGCTCAAATGCACCCAATGAAGTGAAGAGAAAATGTTAGGATAAATAAAGGGTAGGTAGAAGAAAGGTTGCAAAATGCACAAGGTTGTTGAGTCAAGAGAACATTTATCATGCTTATTCCTATGTTTCATGTGCAAGAGGAAATTTGAGAAAGAAAAGATATTCACAAGCTAGTTTAACTAATTTTTCGTCATTCCTTTATACCCCCACATGCTTATTTTCTAATTTCCCCATTATCCCTTTATCACTTATAAATCCCCTTTTCCCCTCATTCTGACCCTTACCCCTTGGTTTCACACATTTCCCTAGTAATTACTCTTCAAAAATCATCCCCCTACCCAAAACCCCTTTTCCCTAGTGTGAAACCCATTCCCCATTATATATATTACCTTCCCCCCTTATTAATTTCCCTATTTCCCTTCAAAACCCACAAAAACCCCTTTATCCTAAGTTTTTATGCCCCCGCTTTAGCTAATTAACTCCCCCGCTTCATATTCCCCCGAAAATCCCTTTCCTGGAGGGTCCCACTTTATTAACCCGCTGCTTATGTTAAAAAAACCGACTTATTTGGTTAATTAATCACATTTCTATGTAATTAAACCCTGGGCCCCTGAAATCCATTTCTCGATTCCCTTCGTGCATTTTAACCGCGTGACAACCATCCATTCTCCTACCCTGGGATCTGACGGTGCACATCCATATCACGCATGTTCATTATCCAGCCGATAATAGCTCGAGAGCACGTAAGATTCGCGGTTTTTCCTGGGCACTGTTCTGCTACGTGGCGACACTAGGTGAGATCGCGTGCTCGTGAAAAATACCACCTACCCTCCAAAAGCGGTGTGATGGCCCATAAAATCACCTCCCCACCCAGACCAAAAAATGCCCATTGTTCATTTATATTTTCCACGCCAAACTGTGACCATTACCCGTTAAAATGCTAAGAAAGCCCCAATTCACTCTTTTCACTCATTTTTCACTACAACTGTTGCTTAGCCATTGCGACACCCTGAACCTGAAACAACCAAATTAACCACCGTATGCCACCTAAAGAAGCTTCGAACACCTAATTGAAGTAACCAATTGAGAGTTGAAGCCACCGTACCCTCTACATTCACCATTGAACCCAGTTTGCAAGGTAGACCATCGGTTTCCAGGTATTCTTGCGAAAAACCACAACAAACCTTCAATTTGAAAAAGCACAATATAAATTGAAAGCTTAATTGATTTAGTTAATTAAAAAAACTTTCCTAAACTGAAAAGAAGCATGTTACACACCACAAACCCTGTTTGCAGACTGTAATTACCCTCTCACTGTACCCGAAGCTTCCAAAACTCACTTCTAAAACCCCTCAAAGCCTAATTCATATCTGCAAACACAATTATGGTTTCCCAAACCTCTCTGGCTGTGAGACCTCTTTAAGCCCCTCACCTGGACATTGACCACCTTGCATTAGTAGACAGAGATTTCCAAATAAAGGATACTACTTCCCCTGCTTACCTTCTAAAGCTCCACTGTCGGAGTAAGGACAAGTTCCTAAACCAAAACAATGACATCCACCTTTGGGAGTCTAATTTTCCCAAATATTTGTTTTTAAAAGTACATCCATTCCCAGAAGTACAGCCATTGTCACCTGAGACCAGCAAGTTTTGTTTACCATAACTAGAGAATCCATTAACCAAATGCTGCAGGTCCAAACAGGCCCTAATGAGACCCCACTATCTATTGGAGACGTGTTGGACCTCTATGCCAAGTTAGACCTTCCTAGAATAGCCCAAATTTTCCAAACTTTCATCATTGGGGAATGTCATACGCCCACAGATAGTCCCCGTTATGTTGCCACCACTTTTTCTAAGAGAGGCAGACAGATTATTACCATGATCTCTTGCATCTTAGGATACACCAAGGATGAGCATGTGGATGAGGTTGTCATGGCCTTCCTTTCCATCTTTAGCCCAAGAAAGTCTCCAACTGTAATCTACAACTATGCTCAGTTCATTGCAGACAGGATGCATGAATAATTCATTAGATTACCAAATGAAAGAGTCTTCAAGTACTCTTCTATATTATTTCATATGTTCTTGTATTATCAATCAAACAAATTCCCTGTTAGCTTCCAGAAGTTAGATACCGAGGGAAATCAAAGCTCAGTTATTTATTGGACACCCTTGATCCAAAAGTACTCCACTACATTCACTTATAAGGACTTCATTGATTCATTTGTCCATCCAGTCATGAATATGCTAACCAGTAACCCTCAGCCTAGAATCAACCAAGAGATCAAAAGGGTGTTACAGTTGGCCAAGAACAGTAAGGTGGGAGACTGGTATCTATACCAGAACCACACAGAGATAAGAATTTATGGATGCCAACTTTCCCCTTACAAACTGCCCAAATACCTCCCCATGGGGATATTTGCACTAGAATATTTTAGGTAGATTATCAATTTTGATGAAGTCAACTTCCTAGCATCTAGGAAGAAAACCCAATTTAAAATCAAAAATCAATTGGGCCCCTTCATTTTTAATACCAGAGAAGCTAGACGAGAGGCTAATAAGATGTTGCAGCAAATGAAGTTCAAAAACAGTTTTATGTGGCAGTATGACCCTAATAGAGTCATAAATAAGTTGAGGATCAAGGTCAAATTGGGACCTTTTATCCATCATCCCTGACCAGACATTGAGAGGTTTTCCAACCAATCAAAATTGTTGGAAAACACTCTAATTGACATGGATAGCATTGTATTTGACGTAGAAAATACATTGATAAATGCAAAAAGACAGATTGATGAAAGTTCCTTCCTATAGGTTCCAGAAAAAGGAGAACCAATGAATATTCCTCCTATTTTACAGACTCCAACAAATGAGGAGAGAAACCCAAAAAGAAACAAGGAGGAGGGTTCCATTTCAGATGGAAACCACAAATGAGCAGTTTGAGATCAGTTACAGGAAAAGGCCCAAGCTGAATCCTATAACTGAATAGGAAGACACCATTAAATCAGTGGAAATCACTGACACTAATACAATGGTGGAGAGAAGCAAAGGCACAACAGCTTCAGGAGAAACACAACAGACTTCAACATCTAACACTCAAATGATTGAGAGACAGCTAAGTGTTGAGGTTTCTTCTTTCACTAGGCCAACGGATAAAGAAAAGGGTATCAAGGACAGATACAAGGAAATCAAATTGAGAAATAAGAAGTTGAAGGCTGAAACCTATGCTCAATACTTCAAGCACACACCAGCAAATCAAAGCAGGTTGATGTCAGCTTTTGACATCAAAACAGGAAAAATGCAAGTGTCCTTCATGCAGCGTATTGTCCAGCAGCCAAAGACATCAACTGACTACAGAAAAACAGACTTTGAGGTGTTGGCCAAGGATGTTCATCCCATTGACCAGATTGAATTCCACAAGCAGGCAGGTCAGATGATCTACTCCACCTTGACAGGAAAGGCCATGGATGCACATAAGCTACAAAGTTCATTAGAGAAAATTACAGCTCAATACAAATTGGAAACGGCCTCCTCACAGGCCAAGGACAACAGGATCAAGTCATTGGAGGACTTGGTAATTGAGTTGGGATATGATCCCAATGACATCAAAGCAGCTAAGAAATTGATAAAGAAGAAGAATGAGGACATTGCAGCACTCAAAAAATAACTAAAACTTCCTCATTCAGAGTAGCCATAGATAAAAGAGGTCCTTGAGAGCCAAACTCATCAGGAGGAGATGATGGACCTAGTTTTACAATTGAATGATCAACTGAAGGAAATGGAAAAGGAGTTAGATAGCTTGATACAGTTAAAAAAAGCTAGTCTTGACACTGCCCATGCCACTGTTATCCCAACAGTTACTACTGCAATACCATCAACCTTGGCAGCATCATTAGCTCCTACAAATCCAATGGCTACAACCCTCCCAACATCTATAGTGTCTACATCAGCAACAGGGTCAACAGCAGTAGCTTAACCAGGTGATGAAGCTAGTAAATTGGTCATGGCAATGGAATACATGTCCATTCTGACCACATAAATGAACAAGCTCAAGGAAAAGGTAACCAATCTAGAGACTGACTATAAGCTTGCACAGATTATGCACAAAGAAGAAGTGCAAAAATCAACCAGGATGAATGAAATAATAAAAAACTTGGAGAAGGAATTGACTTTGAAGTAACCCCTTGGCCAAGTTAAGGAACAATTATGGGCCAATATCATTGACTCTGTCAATGATATTTGGCCATCCATCCAAGTAATTTTTGAACAAATTGACTTAGTGAAAGAGGTTTCAAAAGCCATATAGAGAGTGAAAACAGAACTGGGAGACATGCTAAAGAAAGCCACTAGGATCATTCACTTCCTCAACTCCAAAAACAAGTATGAATTACAGGAGCTGGAAATACTTGATAGGACAGGTACAATATTAGAAGTGAAAAGGGTCCTCACCAAGGGAAACTTAATGCTAAACCCGGAAGATAAGTGCCAAACCATGCAACTGGCTATAGATAGATTCATGGTTAAGTTTGAAGTTTTGAGGCAAAAGGGTCTACCAAATCCCTTAGTAATAAATGATAAATTAATGCCACAGGAGGACTACAATAGAAGAATTAGAGAAGTGGCTAGAGATCAAGTAAATACTTCATCTATGAAGGGGATGCCTACTAACAAGGTCTTATACTAGACTTTTGAGAACTTGTTTTACCTCCAGCATGAGGTAAAACACCTTTTTGTGAATAAACCCACTTTTGCCAAGTACACGGAGGTAGGTGAGATTTATAGGAAAATGATAAATATCCAATTAACAGATGCAGAAACATGGAAGAAATTGAATGACTTACTGTAGAAATACATACTCAAAATGTAAAAATGTGTAGTAAGATTGAAAAAGCACACTAAAAGGATAATGACAGGCCATCCAGATGAAAGAGTATCAGGTAAAAGTGTGTCAGGTGAAATGTCAGAGTGAAAAGAGTGTCCATCGTGAAAACCAACAACAAGGTAGGGAATAAAAGGAAAAATATCAGAGCTTAAAGACATCACAACCTAATAAACAGGGACAACATACAACAATCAAACATCTATCTCTATCTTCTTGCATGCAGATATTTCTTTCTCCTAGATTAATTCCCAAGAAAATTTAGAATATTTTGTAAATTATTTTTGTATAAATACTTCATAATTCGAAGTATTGAGGGTATTTTGCTATACATTTGTAGAGTTGTATTAATCATCAAACAAAGGGTTATTGTACCAATTTCTTCAAGCCAACAGACTGGACTGGGTAATAAAGAGATTGCATTATAGGATTCATGTGTTGAGCTATTACAATGAAGTATTTTCTTTGTCAAATTTGTTATTTTCTTATGTATCTCACAAACTGGACTGAGTAATAAAGAGATTGCATTATAGGATTCATGTGTTGAGCTATTACAGTGAAGTATTTTCTTTGTCAAATTTGTTATTTTCTTATGTATCTAAAGTTGAATGAATTAACTATAAATTTATCTCAGAATTTGTTGAAGTACACTCTATTTTGAACAGTTGATCATTTCTATGTTTTATTCTGATATCCGGATCTGAGAATCCCTAATTTCTCTCCAATCCCGGTTGACCTCTTTCATTTCCTTCATAATCCGGCCTAAGGAACTCTTAATTTCTCTTTGGATCCGATTGAAACCAACTTCACCAACCATCCTTAAGATTTGAAGTAACTCAGCTACCTTGCCTTGTAGACACTATTTTTAGAGCTTGATCCAATCCTGTTTGCTTGACATTTGACCCCATAGCCAAATGGTAAAAGACATCCCTCTATCATATAAGTAAGTGATCCCACCACCAAATCCAAATGAAAACCCGAGTACAATCATAACTAACCTAAAATTAATTAACTATACAAAGTTAAATCATAAAGAGAGAGCCCTCTCTGAGAATTAGGAAGGTTAGATCCAAATCTTCAAAGTTGGTTTATGGTTACCTCTATCATTTCCTTGTCTAACAACTTCTAAAGAAATTTTGGAGTGATAACAGGTTGAATGTTCTTTCTCTTCATGTCTAGAGGGTTGCATAAGAGGGATGAGAGGTGGTGTGAGGAGTTCACGGGTTTCACTGGGGGAGAAATACCATACCACGTGGATTGATATTGGGGGATATATATTGAGGAAAAAATGACATAATATATTGAGCATATAATAGGGGGTAAAGGGTTTTTATATGTTGTTTATAAAAAATGGAGCTCAAAGTTAATGAAAATTTATAAAGGGTTATAAAAAAATGTTAATGAAAAAATGGATATCTTTTTTATCTTGTGAAAGTATGGGTTTTTAAAATTAGGAACGTGTATTGGGTTCATATTGGTAGGGGGTTAAATAATGTGATTTTTAGAGTTATTTTCCAATATGTAGTCAACTTAAGGGTATTGTTTAGCATGTTGCATGCTATGTCAAAGGTTCATTGAGTGAAGCCCCCGTGGAAGAGTTGTAGAGGTTTCGTAGCCTCCCTACCACTATGACATTGAACATTACATGTGATGTAATTTATATTCATGTTAATGAATCTGGATTTTTGTGTTCAGTAGTAATGTGTTTATTTGTGGTGTTATGATGTATTTTCAACAGTCTTTTGTGTGTAAATTGTTGGTCTTAGTTTCTTGTTCATAGATGTGTTTATGCATAGTTTGTGCAACCGTGTATGTTTAGTTTTTGGCAGCTCTATGTGTGAATTTTATTTTTAGCTTTCGGTTTTTCTTGTTGGGACTCCTGGCCAGAGTGTGCTCCAATGATATTCACCAACCGGGAAGCTTGGTTCCTCTCTCTAGCCAGGTGGCAGTAACGGTGAAGAGAAGGCTAGGCAGACGGATCTGTGCTCAAATGGAGGTTATGGGTTGGGCTAACCTGTGGCCCCAAGCGGGACTCAAAATCATTCATTTTCTAGCTAGGAATTTTCGCGATTTCATTAATCTAAAGACTCATCGTTATTTTTGTCGTTGATTTCTGTTTCCAGAGGTTCTCCTCATCCTTAGGGATCTTGAGAAATTTTATTTAAGAGGGAGAGGCAACTAAAACTATTATGGTGGTTGTAGAGGCTTTGATAAAAGACCTACCAAATGATTAAAAATTCATGCCAGTAGATTGAACAAGGTGCAGAGTGCAGACATGGTGAATGGGGTTGCCCTATTAAGTTATGGTTGGCTAGCATTGGGGATAAACATGTAGGAGATATGGTCGTCGGCAGTTGAGGCTGAATGCTTTTGTCCCTTTTCTTGAGGCATGTATTCCTCTTTAATTGGGATACCCCTGTGCTCAATAGGAGAATGATAATTCAAAAGATTGTCGAGAAATTTCTCTTAAATCATCGAAGGGCCCGTAAATTGGATGACCTTGTACGGTTAGTTCCCAATCCTAAGTATGAATTTTAGTCGATGATAGGGTTGGTGAGCAATGTAGAAGCAAGTCGATACTGAAAAAGGGTGTTAACACTGCTCCATGAGACCACAAAAATACCATGCAATGACAAGGTTACTGTGCAGTAGGAAGAGACTACAACAAGGGGAATGGTGTATGGAGTGATTCCTCCACAAGACCGCACATGAGATATCATGGGAATTTTTTTGACATTTCGCCATTATGGTTACCTTGCCACTCTTTTAGTTAGAGTAGAATTGTGTTGTCCACAAAGATAATATACCTCGTTACTCTTTCAATCCAGAATAGAATTGTTATGGCTTAAACTGACTTCAACAATAAGTATTTGGGTAGTTGTTATGGCAGAGGTTATTCGGAAAAGAGACCGAATGGTTTTATCGATGTCATTTTGTTTTTTTAAAACCATGCTGCTCTATCATATTACTATGTGACTAATTTTGGAGAAATGCAAGAGAAATGCTAGATTATATCGTTTAAGTATTGGTTCAACGACTATGCAGCGAATTGTGTTAGGGGAGCCAAATGCCAAACCTGGTGAACCCATTAATTTAAATTTGTGTGAAGGGACCTATTTTATTTTCATTTTCATTTTTTTTATGTTCTTTTGTTTTCCAGCTTAGGCAGAGCCCATACAACATAGAAATGGGATTTGGGATAGAGCATATGGACAACCTTCTTTAAGATCCCCACGAGGTGCTGCTAATTGGTTGTACAAATCAGTTAGCACACTATATTTTTAGTTGACCTAGGTGCAAAAAGAGAGGCAATGTTTTATAGCAAAGATCCCTAAAAGCAGCAAAGTCCAACGACACTGGCAAGTGACAAGACAAAGAATCCAGGTAGATGTAGTAGACATGGGAAATGGAAGAAGGGAGTGGGGTCTTGTGAGTGGAGGAGGCTGGGACACCCACAATAGGAGAAGAGAGATGGGGTCTTACGAGCAGAGGAGGATGGGATGCCCACAGTAAGAGAAGAGAGATAGGGTCTTGCAAATACGAGGCTAGGATGCCCAAAGAGGAAAAAGTGTTCCAAGAGGGAGCGCAGGGTAGAGCAGTAAATTAGGGAGTAGCTTGTTAATCAACATTCATAGGTGGCTTTGGATTGTGAAATAGTAGCACAAGTGAGTATGGTTGTCCGACTGCAACTAGCTAAGGATGAGCTAGGGGGCTTGTTGGAGCTTGAATGTAACCCTAAGACAATTTAATGTAAATTAAAGTGAAATGATAGGAGATGTAATTGAAATGATATGAAATGTGCATGTCATTTGGAGGGAAAGTTAGTTGTTAGATATTTTCATAAAAATAATAAACTATTCCCTCCAACTCATAGGGTTAGGGATTATGTATAGGGGTTGCAATAATTCGAGTTTGTATTTTTGGTTGAAGGGTCTTTCTCTTTGTGTCTAGAGGGTTGATTATGAGGGTTGAGAATGGTGTGAGGAACTATAGAGGTTGCACAACCTCCTTGTCGCCATGATAGGGAGGGTTTCCTATGTTATAATTTATGTTCATGTTAATGAATCTGGATTATGTGTTCAGTAGTTTTTGTGGTAATGTGTTTATTTCCAATGTTATAATGTATTTTCGGTAGTCTTATGTGTGTAAATTGTTGGTCTTAGTTTGTTATTCATTGATGTGTTTATGCATAGTTTCTTCAGCTTTGTATGTTCATTTTTTGGTAGCTTTGTGTGTGGAATTCTATCTTTAATTTTTGGTTTCTTCTTGTTGGCGCTACTGGGCAGAGTGTGTTCCAATAGGGGTCTAGGGCCCTCGTGTATTTGGAACTATAGGTGGTCAATCCTACCATCAATCAAGTCCAACCTCTTGTGAATGCATCTTTGACTCCTTCAAAGAAAAGCCATCATGTGTAACATTTCCTGTTCATTATGTTGTAAGTCGCTCATGAAATCGATCACCTCATTCTGATCATCATGTCGTTGCTACCCCAACTTCACTAGGAGTGCAGTCACATTCTACAACTGTTTGTCCACTTAATCCAAAGAAGGAGGCTCTTCCACAAGACCAAGCACGGGAAAGTTTTGATGTGCCAATTTTCCATCGTAAACTGCTTCAACACCTCCTTTGTCACACGATGCACCTATCTGACTACCACGACTTGCCATTTTCCCTTAGGGATCCCCACCACGTCGGGCACACCCTCTTTGTCTAAACATTCTTTGAGAGGGTCCCTACCATCGAGACTAGTTGAATTCAAAACCCTAGGCACTGAGGTTAACCAAGGAAACCTTCTTGTAAAGCTTATAAAAATGAAACCACCCTAAACCAACAAAACCATACCCTAATGTCACTAGACATGCACCCTCGAGGAACCAGAGACACCACCAAAACACAGTCCCCTTCGAAGTAAGAGAGTTAGCCGTTCCAGGGCAGAAGCCAAGGACCCAATACCTCAAGTGCCCACACTCAACTTTGAGGCAACTAATTGACACAAATTTGTAGCATAAATCATAGGAAACTACTAAAACTCCAATAAAATCCACAGAGCGCATAAAAGAAAAATCTCAGAAGGGTCTAACGGTCACGAACCAAGGATATCCAATTAGAGCGAAATTCTAGGAAGAATGATGGAGTGCATTGACGCCTACCAGGCATACCATTAAAAACCTCTCCACCCTCAGGGAATTTGCAACGAGATGACACAAAAGGGACATGCTCCCTACCAAGACCACCTAGCCTCTAGGGAATTCACCACTCACCAAGGTTCCAGTCCCTACAACTCAGCACCTTGAACCTAACAGGACAACCACCCCTCCTCCTAACATGCACTTTCCTCCCAGCAACTCTCAAGCTAGCAGGCATGCACAGGTTGGCAACTTATGCATACTAAATGTTTGCCTCACCACCTTCCAAATCCCCCATAACCAAAAAAACCATACGTTAGAGATGAATCACCGTCCAAAATATATTTAAAAAAAAAAAATCCTCTCGAAGTTTCCCAGCATGCGCCGCCCCTCACTCCACTTGGCTTTATGACTCGTCATGAGCTGTCAGACCAGCCTAAGAGTACCAACCCCCTCATCCCTCATTTGTTTTTTCCCACTCATTTGCCCCATCAATGTTTTTTCTTATAATTTTAATAAATCAACCATCTATTTTGTTTTTTATATTACATTATTACAAAGCAATTCCACATAGTTTAAAAGAACAAATCATTTTCATATTTTACAATTTTTTATTGTTATATTCACATTAGGAAATAAAATTTATGTCATTCTTCACTTCATTTCAAACTAATATAAAATAATAATAATTATTTTTCTTTTATATTTTTTTAATTAAATTTAAATTATCTAGAGAAATTTTGTTAATCTCCCTATATTATGGAGCACATCAATAATGTTAATCTCCCCTCCATCATATGCAACACAAAATTGCTATTATTCTCTCGCACTATGTTCAATTCTAATAAGCAACACAAAATTGCTATTATTCTCTCCCACTATGTTCAATTCTAATAAGTAATGTGTTGAAATGATAATGAATTTATTTTTGTAAGGCCTTTATCTTATTATCATATACCTTTTTCATATAAAATGTATAAATATCTATTCATTTCTCATATATATATAATGGAGCACATCAATAATGTTAATCTCCCTTCCATCTTATTCAACACAAAAATGCTATTATTCTCTTCCACTATGTTCAATTCTGATAAGTAATGTGGTGAAATGATAATGAATTTATTTTTGTAACGCCTTTATCTTATTATTATACACTTTTTTATTATAAAATGTATAAATATTTATTCATTATATATATATAAAATTATAAAAAAAAATTTAAAGTAAAATTGTTTATAAATCTTAATATCTAATTAAATATATAAAAATTTAATAACTAAATATTATTATTCTCTCGTACTATGTTGAATTCCGATAAGTAATGTGTTGAAATGATAATGAATTTATTTTTGCAACACCTTTATCTTATTATCATACACCTTTTTCATGTAAAATGTAAATAATGAATTTATTTTTGCAACACCTTTATCTTATTATCATACACCTTTTTCATGTAAAATGTATAAATATCTATTCATTTCATTCATATATATATATATAATTGTCTGAAAAAAATTAAAATTAAAATAAAATTAAAATAAAGATAAATTGTTTATAAATTTTAATATTTAATTAAATTTATAAAAATTTAATAACTAATTCACATTACATTTAAAATCGTCATGCGATATACTTTATTATTAGTTATTACACTAAATTAAAGAAAATATAAATCATTTTTTAAATTTTCGTCTGAGAAAATATTATAATTTCAAAAAATTTAATACAAGGACTTTTAATTTTATGAAAATAGTAACGTGGAACCTATCCTCACTGATTTTTACTTATATTCTATATCATCTGCTTACTATATCCTTCATATTAATGGAGTAAAAAGTAATGCTTTTATTTTTGAACGAAAAGTTTAAAAACGGGTACTGTAAAGTACCGCCTTTGATTTTCATAATGCTGTGTTGCGGTTAATCGAACTCGTGCCATATTATGTGTCATTTTATTAAACAACCACTTGGTCTACGAGGACAAACAGAATGTTAATACTGAAAAGTTATTATAAAAGTTTTCTCGAATTTTATTTCGTTACAGTTAAATTTAACAATTATATTAAATAGTTGACCTAATCAAAATGTTAGAAAATTAATTAATTAATAATATCTATTAAAATTAGATAGTTCTACAAATTGATAATAATTTTCCTAATGATTAATAATTTTGGATAAGTTTTCTAATCATTAACATTGATGTGGAGATGATATATGTTTTTTTTAGTAAAAAAATTATATATATTTTAAATAAAAGAAATAATAAACATAAACGAATATAAGTATTTTAACCTTATATTTATGAAGGGTTTGAAGTGTAATTTTTTTTTCCTCATGTTTTGTAATCTAAAAAGTTTATATATGAAGATATTTAATCACTTCATGCATTTCATAGATCTATGATTAAAATGAATGCATACTTATTTATGAATATTATGGTTCTAATTTGAAAATTGTTTTGATGGTGATGGAAGAAGCTTTGCAAATCCTCAGGGTGGCTAGGGTTTCATCCTAGCTGAACATTCTAAGCTTAGTTTGCATGAATATTTTGTATATCTCTTATATATTGGAAAATTCCATTGATTTAACAAAGAAGATGGTTTCTTTTGCAGGTATGGTTGTTGGTCTAGCAAGGTCTTCTTTGGTTTCATATAGTTCCATGTTGAAATTTGGTTCTGGTCTTCTGGTGGTTCAAGAAACTCATTCTCTCTGTGGATGAGGAAGCTATCAGTTATGATATTTTTTTTAAGAGCATTTGTAGGTTTGATGGGTTTTAGCAGCGGCTGGCTAATTTGCACAAATGGATTTCTGAGACACGGAAACCCCTTTTGAGAAATGAATTAAATATTTACACTTTGGTACTAAGTTTTTTCGTTGTGGTTTTTTATAATATAGAGGACAAGAAGTTCATTTGCAAAGTTGGGTCGCGGTTTTTGGGTGGTGTCGGTCTCTTCATGTAGCCCTAAACTCCAGCATTTGATCCAATAACAATATTAATTTTTACCACTCAAGTTTGGGTAAGGCTTCTAAACCTTGACTTGAAATTTTAGAATCGACCATCACTTTCCTATATTGGGAATGCATTGGGAAAGTTTTATTGTTGTTGTCCTGAAACTGTAAAATTTTTCAAGACTAGTTATGCTTGAATATGTGTGGACATGGACTCCAACACGGGTTTTCTCCATGGAGATTAATCTAAAGGCTCCAAACTATGACTGGGTCCAAAAGCTTGACTATGAAAATATTTCTTTACAATGTAGAGCATGATATGAAATGGGGCACATAATTAAAAACTACCTCGAGTATATACAAACAACAAAGACTGGAAAAAACTCAATGATACAAATGGTGGTAAGGAGCTTAGGGTATTCACTATATGATATTTAAACAGGAAGTTCTCTAGGATAAGAAAGAACTAGAAGACAAGAATGAAGAAGATACAACCAACGAAATTGCATCAACAACAACACAAACTAAGTAGGAAATATCGAATGCCAATGAGGATCGTTCAGACTCAGAAAAAGTACAAAAGCAACCAACCCTTGTGGAAAACAGTTCCTTTGATGAATCCACAATGTTGGAAAAACATCTTCTTGGGAAGATCAGGCAAATGAGGAAGAATCCAAATTTGACTTGTTGAAGAATGATATGCCAAAAATAGAAGAAAACATGGGATACACTCAAGTTGGGAAGAAGGGAAAAGGCTTTTCACCAAGGAAAACAAGTATTCAGACTAAGTCAACACAAAATTAGCGAATAATGGAATGTAAATGTATTTGGATACTAGGATTTTTTTAGATAATTTTTAGTTGGAAAGGGTTTGAAATTTTTATTTCATGGGGAACTAGTTTGAGGGTTTGGATTGAGCCTCTGTGCTCAATTTCAAACCTCCAAGGAATATTGGAATATGTAAAGGTTCTGCCCTAGTAACCATGTTTTTTTAAATAAAAATTCCTACTTGTTTCTTTGAAAAAACAATATTATTGTTCTAATTTATGTGAAATTTGTAATTAGTTCTTAAATATTTGTATGATTACACTTATTTGGAAGTATTATTACTATACGAAATTAATAGATAATTTATTTTATAATGTTTAATTATCATAAAATTGATTGCGCTGAGAGGCACTCTCTATCCCAATATGTAAGAGTTCTTGTAATGTCTTGTACTGTAAACATTTTGACTTGGTCATATTACATAAAAATAAAAATAAAATAAAATAAAATAAAATAACTCATAATTAAAATAAAATTGAGGTAAAATAATTAACTGTAAGTTTTTCCCATGATTTAATTTAATTATGGTTTTCCCAATTGTATTCACATGTAAAAAGTTATATATATATATAACCAACCTTGATCCATCTTAACTCTAGATTCTAAATTAATTTTATATATAACCCAAAAACAATTATATATAATAAATGTACAAAACTTTATAATAAATTGGAAAAATATAATTTTATATAAACTATATATAATAAACCTATTTTTTTTAAATATTTCTAAATTTTATCATGGGAAAAAATTAACACCAGGGCAGTATGGGTGAGTGTAAGGCTGTAGGGGTGAGGTACCCAAGGAAGGCTGAGTGTCAGGAGGGCCCAAGGAGTAGGGCATACGCTGGAGGGCTTAACACTCCTTTTTAATAACAATATTACAATTAAAAACCATCCGCAACTTATTATTGCATTTTATCGAAACTTTTCATAAAACCAATATATCTCTATGAAGTAAAGTTGTTTATGTGTTCTATTTTTTTCCATATCTTAACTCTCCATTGCATTTTATAAAAAAAAAAAAAAAAAATCATAAAATCTAATATATCTCTAAAATAAAGATATCTATTTGTTCTATTGTTTTCTAAATAAAATAGAATCATTTTCATCTTTACAATTTAAGTAAATAAAATAACACACTTATTCTTAAATTGAATACACCTCAATCCGTTTGCTAAATATTATTGAACCTTTAATTAATTCCCTCAAACCATTAATTAAATATTAATGAAACTTTTGCTACTACCCTGAATCCAAACACTAAAGATTGTTAAGATTTAAAGTTCAAAACATTCAACATATTCAATAAACTCTATATATATATATATATATATATTAACAATATAAATATAGTTTTATTATTTATATATATTGAGATTTATATAAAAGAAATAAAATCTTATCAATTTAAATTTAAATATATGACATTTCTTTTAAATTTTGAAAATTTTCAATAATATTTTTTTAATGCTATCTATATATATATATTACCTTTTTACTGAATATTTTATGAAAGTCTTTATAAAAATAGCTTAAAAATCTGTTTGTAGTGGAGGTCATTGGTAGAGGTGGGTGAGCGAATGTTTTGGCAGGTGTTTTTTGGACGGTGTGTCTAAAATTTACAAACACAATGATGCTTTACTATCCATACAAGCACTGGTGCTGCATATAAGATGGTGCATTGTCGAAATTTTATTTTTATAAAATAAAAATAAAGCACACTGTGTTAAATAACGTAGACACTGGTGCTTGAATAGTTGATAGCACCAACTCCCTTCACATGGTAAAATATCTCGGTGCATACTAGTAAGGAGCACTGCTATAGTTTTAAATTTCGGAGAAATGTAGTGTTATATTCCAATGAAGCCCCGATGCGGTAAGCTTAACGAAATGCCTCAGGGCATCTTCTAAGGAGCACTATTAGGCGGCTTTTAATTTCTAAAAAAATAATGGTGCTATAGTGAAAAAAATAGCATTGATATGGTAACTGTAGAAAAATGCCCTGAGGCATCTCCTGAAAAGCATTGTGATATTTTAATTTAAAAAAATGCGGTGCATTTAGATATATCACACACTGGTGCATTTCTCTAAACGAACTGGAGGACGATTAAATAAAAACAACCCTCTCGGTCGTAAGTTTCTTTTTTACAATCTCCCTTGGGAGAGAGCTTTAAAGCACCAATGCCACTCTTATCACTCTTTCTGATCATCCTTCCCCGCCATTCTCACTATTTGAGTTTTCATTTTTTTCAAACTGTCCTAAAATTTGGTTTTCTTCATTACATGTCCACAATGCCTCCTCGATGACTCAATGTCCATGTAATGTCTATGTTTCTCTGTAATTTACTTTTTTTTAGAATTTTAGAATTGTAAATTAGGCTAACTTTGTCACTGTTTTTCCAAAAAAAAAAAATCACCACACGGTGTGTTCGATATGTTCGACTCACACTGATAGTTGTGTGACCTATAAATTTACAGGGTGCACGACAATTCAATGCGTGAACATAACACACCACCATTGTTGCAATGCATTTTGTAAATTAAAATGCACTATAAATGATGTGATATATTGTACATCGGTGTGTCATGTCTGGTGCATTTATACTTACCAAACGCACTGCAAACTAAATACTTAAAAATATCACCATAGCTCAATGATTTTGATAACCTGAACATTCCATACCGGTGCGAAAAGGTTATTTGTGCACACTGATGCACAAGTTTTCTCCACTACTATAAAATGTTAAAAATTTGAACCAACAACGGCACATCATACTTATGTGTGCACTGATATTGGTGCAGTTATAGTTGAAAGCATGCTTGCGTCGGTGCATGATTGTGTTTTGAGTGCACTGACGATTTTTTTTTAATTGAAAGTTACGTTTCCATATCTATAAATACATGTTTCATTTAATTAAAAAAATATATATTTTATGTATGAGGTTGATGTGTTTTATATGTCAATCATGTAGTACAGATGTCAGCCAAGGGAGCATCAGCAGGAGCAAGAGAAATAGGTGGACCCATACAATATAGTCTAAATATGGCAAGCTGGAGAGAGGGAGAGGGATTTACACCCTTGCCATATTACTGTAGTAACCCAAGTGCTCTTGAGAAATGTAGACCTCCTCAAGTAGTCTAAGGAGGTTACATCCCTAAAGGAACACTCTATCTTATTGGCGCATCCTATCCACCAAGTGACTAGGAGAAGGATTTCTATGTCAGTCCTAGGGAATGGTATATGCACACTAAGGAGGATATATACTTTATCACTAGTCTATCTAGGAGAGCGGAGGATTTTCCCCATTTCTTTGATGTCCCCCAGGGGGTTGCAACTAAGATTTATCTTTTTTACACTCAAATATATGTCGAGACTCATGTGATTAATCCATCAAATTTTCAGGTCTATGGTGGACAACTACAGATTTCTTCTTTAGCTGTAGAGGAGGTTAGGTTCCTCTCGTTATTAGTCACCACCGTTAGTAACACACTCTAGTAGTGATGGGAAGCGCATTAGTTTCCTTCTTTTGTATTATGTTAATTCTTTGATTCAAGTGCCATGTTGCATCAGATGGTATGCCATTGTTTTAGGCATTTTGCATGGCTTTAGATAGATGTCTTATGTTGAGACATCATAGTGGAACCTTCCCTTTCTCTTCTAACCTTTTTTGTTTATTTTTTGAGAGGTTTCTAGAGACGAGGCCTACATTTTACGGTCTCCATCCTAGGTTGATCATTGAGGTTTGAATGCGCATGTGGGGGAATATGATTCCCAAGAGGGGCCTAGTAGAGTATCCAACTAGGATTTGTCCTCAGGAACTGCTGCTAATGGCTACTGAGGATGAACATGTGTTTGTCGCGTTGGCGTTTCCATACGCAGGGATTTATTAGAGAGGGTGTCCCAACATCCTCTTCACAGTGGCTAAGCCTAAAAATGATAGAGGTAATGTTAGTGTTTTCTTAAAATTAATCTAGTTTCATTTTCTTGCTTTAATGAATTAGAATAAAATTTATTCTAACACATTCTTTAACTTGTTTTATTAAATTGTTTAATCAAATTGTCTAATTATTTTTTGTACTATATATTTTGTATACATCGACACATTCGATTTGGGCATTCCTACTCCCCCACTAGATGTCGAAGGAGATGGGTGAGGCCTAAGAGGGTTGTTGAGCAATCAATAATAGTAGGATTAGGGTTATATTTCTCTTTCTTGATAATTACTTGTGAATTAGGTTGGCCTATTTCACTTATTTATTAAATTATATTTTATCAAGAAATTACCAAATTATGAGTGCATGAAGATCACAAAAACACAAGACACAAGATGTAGGCATTCTGCCAGGGAAAAATCCCTATCTAGGGAAAAACCTAGTCAAAATATATTCCTTCAATAGTTTTCCTTGAGACTCTTCTGCCTAGACAAAGACCTCCTCGACACCAAGCCAACCTCTCCTTCTTCGATCCAACCTTCGACCTAGTAGTAATAGATTTCTGACCCTAACAACTTTGACTTGGCAGCTTTCGGCATCAGCAACAACTTTGACCTTGACTATGAGACTTTGATCTCCTAAACCAGCATACACAAGAGAGAGAGAGGGAGAGGTACCAAAATTTCTATTTTCTTCTTCCCTTCCTCCTTGACCAAAATTTCACTCCTTTTGGACGCTTCCTTCAACTTCACACTTCTTCCCAGCTTCCAGCTTCTAAAGATCGAACTATGACTGAGAGAGATTGACGCTCAAATGAATTCAATCTGACTTGTATATATAGCCTTTTAATGAGGTCGAATTTCCTTCCTTGATGCCGACTTGGTGTGGAGTTTACATAATCTATTTTTGACTCAAAAATTGACCCAAGTGGAAAATGGCATCCACCCATGGTATTCATCCACCCATGGAATTTACCCATGGTATTGTAAGTGACATCTACCCATGGTATTTATCAACCCATGGTATTGTAAGCGGCATTCACCCATGGTATTGTAAGTGGCATCCAACCTTGCTATTCATCCTCCCATGGTAATTATCCACCCATGGAATTTACTCACGGTATTGTAAGTGACATCCACCCTTTGTAGTGATTCACCCATGGAATTTACCTATGGTATTGTAACAAAAAAAGGTTATAAGTAACAATTCACATTTTGTAAAAGGAAAGATTGTCCACCCCAATGTAGCTTTTACAATTATTCTCTATTTTAATAACAAAAAAGTAAAAATTATTTGTGGCTTTTTTTACTATGTGTTTTCCTCTTTTCTTCTGGTATTTCAACTTTTTCTAGATATTTGGGGCCTCCCCCAAAGATCTGGATTAGTGGTATCATATGTAGGTTACGAATCCATTGGAATGAGGGTTCGAAGTATATTTCAATTTTAAAGTTTTGTAGCAATATTGAGCAAACTTCATGAAAGTGATACTACCTCCACAAGGCATTCTAGAAAGTTCAAAATAGCTCATTTTAAATTCTTTTCCGTTAGCTCAAATGGGTTTTTACAGAATTTGATTTCATTTCCCAGTTTGATATATATGAGCAATTGAAGTTACACATGGCTGGAACGTTACTCGGTCGCATGTACCATGAGTCTCTGGATTCATTTTCTCACTCCATAACTCATGAAATTTTGAGTGTCTTATATCAATGGAAATATATCTTCAATACCTCAAATGGGTCTTTGATGGAATTTGATTTCATCACCTGTAGCAAAAATTATCACCAAAGTTGTAGAAAAATGTCTATAATGTGAAAAAAGCCTTTACAAAATCTCATTGGATAGGAGAGTCTACAACACCTATGGCCACTTTTTTTAAAAGTATGCATGCAACACATTTATAGTTCAGGCACATCTCTAGTGTGGCGTGGTTCTTTACCCCACCCAGAATCGTTGAGTTTTTATATATGGAGCAACATTTGGAGAGGGTTCCTTTTGGAGACGTGTCCTCCCACCTCGTGTTAGTAGAAACCTGCTTCACATTCATCAGTTTCAACATAGCAGTATCTAACTTGGTTTCTTTGGATATGTTCCCTCACACCCCAGGCCATGTAGGGACCTTCTACTTCATCAACAGTCAACATCACAGTTATCAATCAACCACACAAAATCCTTTTCATCGAAGTCCATTTGTTAGGCCGCACACTGTTAGTATCACATTTGGTCACAAGAATTACATGATATCTCTATCCTTGAATCTCCATTTGTCGTGGTTATAGGTCATCCATAAACCCACGCTTCATCAAAGTCCATTTTCTAGGTCGAAAATTGTTAGTATCATAGCTGGTCACAAGCATTACAAGGTATCTATATCCTCGAATATTTGTTCATCATGGTTATGGGTTAACCACACAAAACCATTCTCTTGAGAGACTCTTCATATTAAACAAAGGCTTCTTAGGAGGGAACTTCACGCAATGGGGACCATTACTTCTCAAGGAGGGAGGAATGATCTAAATGGAAAATGGAATCCACCCATGGTATTCATCCACCCATGGTATTTTCTCATGGTATTGTAAGTGGCATCCACCCTTGGTATTCATCCTCCCATGGTATTTATCCACTCATGCAATTTACCCATGGTAGTGTGACATCCAACCATGTTATTCATTCACCCATAGTATTTACCCACCCATGGAATTTACTTGTGGTATTATAACCGAAAAAGGCTATAAGTAACAAGTCACATTTTGTAAAAGGATAGATTATCCACCACAATGTATCTAATTTACAATTATTCTTCATTTTAATTTATATATATATATATATATATATATATATATATATATATATATATATATATATATATATATATATATATATATATATATATATATATATATATCTTTGTGGTTTTTTTTTACTATGTGTTCTCCTCTTTTCTTTTGACATTTCAATTTTTTTCTAGATCTTGGGGGCCTCCCCATAAGGCCCGGATAAAAAATAATTCTTTTTACATCATTCGAATCCCAAGAAGAGTCTCATAAAATATATAATGAATCTATTGACTCTTTATCAATACTAGGAGTCCTCAATGGGGACTTTGACTAATAAAATGATGACCCAAGCATGAATCCCATGCTTTAATATGTCATTGTAACAATACTAACAATTCTCTTGACAAATACATTTTATGAACACTGAACTCTCTTAACAAATAAATTTTATGAAGACCGAACCTAGTTACATATTTCAACAAGGGTGAGGCACATCCTTATGGTGGAGTGGGCATTTGAGGCCGTAGGGCTGGTCTACGAGTTTAGATCGATTATTGAAACAGATTGGCAAGAGTTTTGTTCGATGTAGGAGTCTGCCCTATGAGGGATAGAGATATCACGCGTATTTTATGTTCGTGGGTCTATACAGAGATTGTATGCATGAGATGATGTCTCTTATGCGGAATATCATCAGAGCTAGTGGGGTAATGATGGTGATGAGGGATGCAGGCCAACATCATGCAACGACAGATACATCAGATGAGGGTGGTGATAACGATGATAATGGTGTTGGTCATGATCATGGTGATGATGGTGGTGATCATAATGCTTCTAGTAGTACCACCCCATCGGATCATGGTCGTAAGGGTGTCGGTGATCCTTCTAGTAGTATAATTCCTCGTCAGTCCCTTGATGATGAGATTCCAGAGCTAGAGGATATGACTTATGTTTCTCTTGACAATGTAGACCAACCACATCCTCCTCCAACTTAGAGTTCGCTAGACCGCATTGAGGGCATAGTAGTTAACCATCCATCGTCTTCTATCATAGACCAACTAAGTCATCCTCCAGCTCAGTTGAGTTTGATAGAGGTTGATCATGTAGTAGTTAACTATCCATCATCTTCTACTGCAGACCAAGAGGGCACTATGTCTATTTTATCAGATATTTGATTTCACTTATTTGACTTGATGTAGTTAGTTACAAACAAGTCAAATAACTACATCAAGTCAAATAAGTGCAATCAAATATCCGATAAAATAGATGGAGTGCCATCCTGGTATGTAGTAGAAGATGATATATATATATATATATATATATATATATATATATATGGTGCATTTTTTTTTTCATGTTTATTTACTTAATTATATGTTTGTGTTGATGTGTATATTGTTAGGTTATGCTAGATATGTTCATTTAATGTCCCTGCAGATAGGCGTCTATGTGCATGATAACAGTGATTTGACATGATATTTATATTAATTTGAGGATGTGTGTGGTGATTATGTTAGATTACAATGTTTGTGTTTTGTTATATGTGATTACGATGATGATGCGATGTTAGATTATTAGATTTGTGTGCTAGATAATGACATTTATATGTGCTAGAGGTGTATATAATTAGATGATGGTAATTAATTCGAATGTGTATCTTAGATGATGTTTATGATTGTTTCATGGTTATCATCATGATTTTTGTTTTTATGAAATAATATATTATAGATTATGTATTGGTGAACTTATGTCCAAGTTATATATATGAAATTGCATGCAAAAAGACTTAAATAAAATGCAAAGTTATTTTTATAAATTACAAAGTTTTTTATGGTTGAAACTATTATTGTAAAATTGCATTTAATTATTTTTATCATCAATATTTTGTAAAATATTACATATCAAATCCATATTAATCATTGAAAATCTTACAAATATACCTCATACATTGAATTTGAAAGCAACTATTAATGGAATAAGAATTCTCTCAATCTTTCTCACTAAATTGAAAATGTAAGAAAATTTTCAATTTAAATTACTTTACTTTTCTCTATCTAAAGTATCCATAAATCTATGTCATTTAATATGGACATTGAAATATTTTACTTATGGTTGTCACTAAAATAATTTTTGTTATAAATATATTTTTATTTTAAATATCACATGTAAATGGAACATAGAATGAATTACACATAATGTACTATCAATAATGTTAATTCTTGTCATGCGAAAAAATTACATTTCTGCCTTGTCGTAAAAAGTAAATTATATTTTTTTACTCACTACATTTATTTCTCATAATAAAAGCTAATTTATTTTTTTATACTTTCTGTTACTTTACATCTCTATATAAAGTTATATAAGATTAAGGTGTGAATTGAAATATTTTAATTATGAGAGAGATTAATTTCTTTTGTTATTACTAATTTTAATTTGTTAATTTCAATTATTATATTACTATTCTTAAATTAAACGTTGTGTGATAACCTCTCCCTTATTGAGTTGTAGAGCACCTCTCAGTGCAATTAATTTATATATACTATAACTTTAAAAAGATCTATTTTTAAAAAATTTATGTTTTTTCAAAAGTTATGAGATTTTCAAGCAATTTAAATTTAATATTTATAGCAACTCTTACCAATTTAAATTAGAAATTTCTCTCTCTAAAGATGAAGATAAAGAAATGTAACATGCTAAGGCTTCATGTGACGTTATTTGTAGTTGGATATTTTGTAGGTTTTAACCCTGTACAGAAATTACCTGCATACGAATTCTAAAACACAGAAAATAACCAATGCCAGAGAATAACACATAAAACACATATACACAGAGATTTCCCCTGGATTCCAAAACCGGGACTACCATATTGATTTTTCATTATGTTCCTTTAAATTTTACAATACATATTTATACATGGCGAAGCATCCAAAACCATGGACCAAAAACCATCGCGTCCAAAACCATGTGCGAAAAATCTTGCACAAAACCATAGGTAGGTCCACTGAACCTAATATAGGGTCCTGCACCCCTCAAATCCCCTGTGACGCCCCTTGCTATGCAATTGGCGCAACAAAGGGGGGGCTCCGACCCCCTTCTAACCCCCCGGTTAACTACGTGGGCTAGTCATGGAAAGAATATAACACAACCCAAAATTCTCCTACTTGTTGTTTTCTTTCCATAGGGGGCTACAAGAGAGCTTAGTCATTTATCCAGCCCTGCAACACCCATTGTTTCTCTACACCAAGAAAACTTCTCAGAGCTCACAGATTTTGTCAATGCATCTACAGTATTTTTCAAAGTGTCCACCTTTACCGACAACACCTTTTTGTCTTCTATCATATCCATCACAAAGTGATATTGAACATCAATGTGCTTTGTCTTTGAATGATATGTAGGGTCCTTTGCCAAGAAAATAACACTTTGGCTGTCACAGTCTATCCTTATAGTTCCCTGTACTAACCCCATACTTGAACACAATCTCTGCAACCAAACTGCTTCCTTGCTTGCATGAGTGGCTGCCATGTATTCTACCTCTATAGTTGATAGTGCCACTATAGATTGTTTCTTACTCATCCAACTAACTACACCTCCAAATAGGTTAAACACATACCCACTTATAGATCTTCTCTGATCCAGATCTCTAGCCCAGTCTGCATCAACAAAGCCACGAATATCCAACACTCTATCCAATCCTCGTATTCCTTGGTAGCGCAAACCATAATCATTAGTGCCACGCAAATACCTGAAAACCCGCTTCACTGTTGTCTAGTGCTCCTTCCCCTGGTTTTTACATAAACATGCTCAATACTCCCACTGCATGTGCAATGTTTGGTCTAGTACAGACCATCGCTTACATCCGGCTACCGACTGCACTTGAATATGGAACATGACACATGTCCTCTTCCTCTTCTTGTGTCTTGGGGCACCGTTCAGCAGATAACTTTACACCTATAGGAATAGGACCTTCACCGGTTTACTATCCTGCATATTAAACCTTTGCAATATTATCTTGTCATACTTCCTCTGGCTTAACCAGAGCTTCCTCTTTGTCCAATATATTTTAATTTCCATGTACAAAATATAGTTTGCAGCACCAAGATCTTTCATGTCGAGTTTGGAGGACAAATGGGTCTTCAAATCCGGGATAATTTCTTTGTCATTTCTAACCAGCAACATATCATCCACATATAAGACCAATTAATTTAAAATACACACAATGATCTGCTTTGCTTCTGGTGAAGCCAAGTCCCCGTATAAATGTATCAAATTTCTGATACCACATCCTTGGTGACTGTTTTAACCCATACAGAGACTTCTTTAACTTGTATACCAGTTATTTCTTACCCTTCACCACAAAGACTTCAGGATGCTTCACGTAGATCTCCTCTTCTAGATCCCTGTGAAGAAATGTTGTCTTCACATCCATCTGTTCTACCTCAAAATCAAAAGTAGCAGCAACAGATAAAATTAACCTAATAGAATTTACCTTGGCAATAGGAGAAAAAATATCACCAAAATCAATTCCCGGCACCTGGGAATAACCTTTTGCTACCAACCGAGATTTGTATTTCTCCACCTTTCCTTCTACGTTTGTCTTCTTCTTCAACACCCATTTGTTTCCAATGGGTTTCCTTCCAGCCAGCAACTCCACCAAATCCCAAGCCTCATTTTTGTGCAAAGATGCTATTTCATCAACCATGGCCTCTTTCCAGAGTTTTCCATCCTCTGAATCTACTGTTTCCTTCACAGTTCTAGGATCATCATCAGTAATAGATAAAGAAAAATTTGAACAGAAAGCAGATGGACTATACCTTTCTAGTTGCCTTCTTTCTGGAACTAATCTTCTCACACCTGGAGTTTGTGGCTCTTCATCTTCTGATTCCTCCTCTGTTGTAGAGTCTAATTCTTCCTCCTTTAGCTCAAACTCTATCTTCTCAGGTTCCTTTGGTTGGACTTCATGTTTAATAACATCTTTCACCTTTCTAAACACCACATCTTGGTTGTACACAACCTTCCTTGTTATTGGGTTCCAAAGCTTATAACCGTTTAAACCATCTTTATACCCAATAAAGATGCACTTTTCATATTTATTATCCAACTTGGTTCATTTCTCCTTTGGAACATGTACATATGCATCACATCCAAATACCCTCAGATGTGAAAAAGAGGGTTTTTTACCAGTCCATACCTCTTGTGGAGTCTTATCCTCCAACGCTGATGAAGGTGATCTATTGACCAGGTAACATGTTGTCTCCATCGCCTCTGCCCATAATTCTTATCCTAACCCAGCACGACTGAGCATGCTTCTTTCCCTTTCCATCAACATCTTGTTCGTTCTTTCTGCAACTCCATTTTCCTGAGGTGTATATGGAGTAGTCTTTTGCTGTGCTATGCCACACTTCTTATAGAATTCTTCAAATTCCTTACTACAAAACTCTTCATTGTTATCTGTCCTCAACACCTTTATCTTCTTCTCTGTCTGGTTTTCCACCAGAGCCTTAAATTCTTTAAACCTGTCAAAGACTTTAGATTTCTTATTAAGGAAATATATCCATGTATTCCTTGAGAAGTCATCTATAAATGATACATAGTACATAGACTTACCCAGTGATGGAACCTTCACAGGTCCAAACACATCACTGTGCACAAGCTCTAATATGTGTTTCGCCCTCTTACCACCAAAGGGGAAACTCACCTGATTTTGCTTCCCATATACACAATTTTCAAAGAAAACAAAATCCAGAGAGCTATTACTAATACCTTATACCATACCTTTACCATGAAGTATTCGAAGGCACTTCTTTCCAATATGTCCAAGCCTTTGATGCCACAGCATGATCTTCTCTCTAGAGACCACTAGATTTTCTACTCCACTTTCAGGAACCACAGAACTATTGCACCCATCAACAACAGTGCTACCTTAAAGCTTTTACAAAGTTCCAATCAAAACTCCTCGCATTAATATCAGTGCTCCTCGAACCATCTTGCAGGTATCCTTCTCGAACACAATTTTTACACTTGCATCATCCAGCTTGCTTACAGAAATCAGATTTCTAGCCAATGGAGGAATATGTAGAACACCCGGAAGTGTTCTAACCCTTCCACCTTGCAACTTCAACTTTACCTTTCCACGACCAATGATTCTAGCCTTCCTATCATCCCCTAAGAAGACATCACCACCATCGTATTTATCATACTTGCAGAACCATTCTCTATGGGGAGTGAAGTGAAAGAATGCACCTAAGTCAATCAACCATGCCTCATGATCTACATGTGTACTTGAAGAAGCCAAGTACACATCCCCACCTTCATCTGAGGTGGCTTTCACCTCTACAGAAGGAGCATCATCATATCCCTTTCCTTTGTTAGGAGCTTTAGATTTACAGTCCCTTTTGTAGTGCCCTTCCTTTCCGCATTCCCAGCACACCACCTTTATAGGTTTTCCTGGAGATTTAGATATCCCTCTAGATTTATATCTCCCACTTGATGACTTATTTTTGTTTCTGTTATGGGACCGTCCTCGTATTGGCAAGGCATCACCATTCTGGCTCTCAATATTTTTCCGTCTCATCTCCTCTGTTAGAAAGGATGAGACTATTTCATCAAACTAAAAGGCAGTTGCATTGCTACCTATTACAATAACCAGACTATTCCATGAATCTGGTAGAGAACACAACAAACTAATGCACTTATCTTCATCTGAAATTTTGATATCAACAGATGATAACTGACTTACCACAGTATTAAATGCATTCAGATGCTCTGTCACCTAGTCTCCATCTTTCATCATCAGGTTATACAGCTTTTTCCAGAGGAACAATTTATTCACCAGAGACTTCAATTGGTACAAAGTCCCTAAATTGTCCCACAAAGCCTTCG